>CAOKZL010000155.1:0-1238701 GCA_948472985.1 Iguana delicatissima | reverse complement strand
TTCCGTTCTCCTTCCTTGGAGAAGCAGCACCTTTTTATATAATTACTGCCCCCTGGCTCCCTCTCCACACTTAATCACACTTCTGCTTTTCCTAGACCCACAACCTTTGTGGATATAGGGCAAAGCATCTTCAGGTTTATCCCAATGAATGTGGGTATCGTGTGTAACTGAGCTCAAATTGAAGAAAAACCATATTGAGGCCACTCTTATAAGAAAATAGAATAAAATCTTTATTAAAAGAACTATGAGGGCAAGGTATTGTACAAATAAATATTTTTAACAGCCAAGAACTTCTACTCATAGTCAAACCTTATGACCTAACCCAATATTAGTTTGGTCTCTCCTCTGTCTTTCTCTCAAGACACTTTTAGGTGACCAACCCTAACCCTCTGCCAACTTCTATTCCTCTAATTGGCTGAATCTTTATCTTGACAGCCATCCTCTTTCTCTGAATCTCACTGAAGGAATCTTCCCCCAGACACGGTTGTGGTATTTATCTGTTCTGCTGACTCATCCACATAGCCCCTCCCTCTGGCTAAACTGGGTTCTTTAGTCAGAGAACCAATTGCATTAGTTACCCTCTGTTGCTCTGCTGCCACACCTCCCTAGGGTTCATTACCATGGATTCCAACATGTGACAATGCAGCCAGTAGTGATGATTACGCATACAGTAGACCATCCGGTGACAATGGGCTGGAGAATGTGTTCCAGGTTTCTCTGGTCACAGATATGAATGGTTAAGTCATCACTTGATGTTGCAACAAAGTCACCTCTGTTTGAATATTCTGTTGAAAAATGTGTATGGAAAATAATATAAGCCAAATGAATGGCAGCAAAACAACTCTAGATTGGTCTACTGGTATGTAATTCTAGTTAAATAGTATCCCTTAAACCAACCTTCTGTTCAGAATCAGTTCAAATATATTACTCCCATTTTCCAATCAATCTGCTGTAGATACTATCTGGAGAACCAAAATGCAAAGGGAGATTGGCAGGGCACCTATAGTTAGATACTTATTTTCTTTTCATCAGATTTCTTCTTCTCTTGAGGTTTGCAAGATATGCTCTTCCTGCTGCAGAAAAAGGCATTTCAAATTAGCAGTTCTCTCACTCAAGTGCTGCTGGTTCCCTATAATGTACCCATCCTGCTTTTCCATGCCTAGCTAATGAACAACTCCGTCCCCAAATGGAATTAAGTTTCTCACACTTAAACTTTAAGAGCTAATTGCTAAGTAATGAAACCTTTAATCACCAGGTGATTAAAATTTTAATCTCCAAGGGACTGGACCAGATCAACTATGTAATGATGAAGATTAATTGCTAACTCTGAAAAAAAAACCCAACAACAACCCTAAATGGCATTTCTTGCACATAAACTCTTTGGTGTTTTTGCCATTTGTAGTATATAGCGTACTGTATTTTAGTAAAAGGGAACTGAAATCACAAGGTATTACAACAGTAAAGTGGACTTTCAGACTTGCTGGACAAACACTTAATAAAAAACATAAGCCAGGTGCATTTTTTATTGTTGTTGTTGTTGTTGTTGTTGTTGTTATTGTTGTTGTTGTTGTTGTTGTTATTATTTCCTGCCCATCTCTCCCCAAGGTTCAACATAAAATGCAACTAAAATCACATAAGATTATTTAAAATATACTGATTTAAAATTCAAATTTAAAATCTCTTGGGTAGGTCTTGTGGAAGAGATAGGTCTTTAGTACTTTTTAACATTTAGACAACATGTTTAGCAGTTGAATCTCTTCCAGAAGGTCATTTCGCAGTCTAGGGATGGCCAACAATAAAATCTTCTGGATGACTATGGCTAGTCTATAAAATTACTTAAATCCTTCAGCATTTTAGATTTCCAAAAAGTGGACAACTTAATGACATTTGGTAACACTGGAAATGAATTCAAGAGTAAGTCCCATAGAGTTCAGTGGGACATACTGACAGGGAAATATATAGCATTACATCCTGAATGAACGGGGAAAAGGAAGAATCTTTTTGTAAATTACATTGGCCAGGCTCCTCCCAACACCATGGTAAGATTTGCAGTATAACTGCACAAGTGCCGTTCCGAGCAAAATCAAAGACACCTAAAGACTTGTTCAAGTTGGAGACATAGCTCTGATTTTCTGCTTCCCCCTTTAAAAAAATGTTAGCAGAAGTCTTCCACAACAGCTTTTTTTTTTTTTAAATCCAGTCCACCAAAAAAATGAGAAAATGTGTGTGCATGGTTAGGGGAATGGGTTCTAGTTTCTTGTTATTTTTTTAAAAAAACTTTAAAAAATGGGCAGCACAGTGTTGCATAGGCATGGCATGAAAATGAGCAGGCCCCACCAAATATCTAGAACATTTGGTGACACTCTGTCCTCAAACAACAGTTTGTTGGAAGGTATGGGAAGCTGCTTTTCTTATTATTAAGAATGCGGCAAACAAATTCTAATAGGTATTCACCATTTCCTACATTTTTATGGTTCAGGTTTAAGGGGTAATGCACACATAGCAAAAATGGCATCATCTACACCATTGACTAAGGGACCCAAAAGTTTGTAGAAGTGTTTAAAAAGTCTTGAAAAATCCCTCTTAAGAGGAAATGCACAGTGGCCATGGAATGGTGCCCCCCTTTTTTTGAGTGGGTGGGTGAAAGGGAAGGACAGTATCTCCTGCAATTTGTCAAAGAGCCTTCAAAATATTTTCGGAGATCAGATACTTCTAATCGTATTTCTGTGAGTTTTATTGTATCCTATCCTATCTATTTCATACCTCTTTCCTGCTGTATTAGCCTACCTCTTTGAAGTTTTCCTATTCGCAGTTAGAATGAATGAGATAGGAGAAGTCCCCTCTAAACTGGAGGACTTCAAAGGGCTGCTTGTGATTACAACCAATCAGTGGAAGATTCAGATATTATTCTGGATTTTTTAAAAATCACCCCATAAGAAAAGCAAGTTTATGAACAAGGAGAAAGTCTATTGCAGTGTGGACATGGGCAAAAGTGCTAATGAGGATTCAAACAGGTACTATAGTTTTTAAATGTTTGGATAGTGGTATAAGGAAGTTCCTCAAAATTGGAGCATCAGGATGTTCTGATTATCTGGGACAATAGGGTCATCTGTGATCCTCCCCAGTCCCTCTTGTTCCTTCTGAACTTAACATAATCCTCACTACAGCTTGGAGGCAAGGTGAGAAAAAACTGTCAGAACTGGTCTGCTGGATGGGAGTGGGGGAGCTCTGAAAAGTCTCAGTGTCAAATAATATTGTGTTTCTTTTCTGCATTCTGATTTCGTTGTTTGCTTATATCAATTCTTGAGGATTTTTTTTATGCCTTTATGGACATTTGTGGATGCAATTTCTGTATGTATTTTCTGCAAAGTATGTGTTTGTTTACAAACTTTTCTTAATAGATTCATTTTCAGCTGTTTGCATTTTCAAAATGTATTCCTTGTTTTGTTATTATTCTTCCCATTCCTGGTTTGTTGACCTTGAGATAAACTATTTCCTTATGGTTCTGAGAAAAGAAATGTTGTAAAATTTTGATTTTTTTCTTTGTGTGTGTGTGTATGTGCATGCAATTCTATACATAAGCCAAGGTATTATGCACTCGCTGGTGTAGTAATATAGAAGCAAAAGAAGGAACACTGGGAGTGGTGAGGACAAGAAGAATGAAATAACAGTGATGGTAGGAGAAGCGGTTGCATGTCTCCATCTAAGACCAGCTATAAGGCAACTATTCATGAATGCATGGTTTCAGGGAATCCTCAGAGCTAAGGCATTATGGAAAGACTGACCTGAATTTGCCTGTGCTATGGTTGAAATTGTCCAGGCTACTGTTGTCCAGGCTACTGTTCTTATAATGGCTTGTATCTGAGGGCCTTCAAACCCAGAAATAGTCAGCTTGGAGCTTGCCTCTGGAGTACATCTTCCTCTTTCCCCTGTCACTTCCACCACTGCTGTTCTTCTTGCCCATGTGTAGAGGTTATCAAACTATTCCTACAGTATACTTCAGACTGATTTGTCACTAGAGGATCTTGGCCATGAAACTCGACACTCTTCCCGCATTGTTGGACATGCCTTGGAAATATGGTTATCTGCACTGCAAAATTTACACTGCAGTCATGGATGACCAGGGGCAGTGCTGGGCTTCTGGAGCTGGGACTGTCACTGGCTCCTTCACATGCTTATTTCAGGGAACATATAAAGAAGACTAAAATTGCAGAGAACCCCTTCCTCAAAAGACAGTACAATACCTTTACAGTGGAATTGCCGTTCTGTGCATGCAAATGGCAGCTTTGGGGAATGTACATCATAATATTTTGTAATGAAGTATAACACATGGATTTCAAATTACTGTGTTCGACTTTAATGGGTGATGGTTGTTCAATGAGCCACAAACAAAGAAGGATTTCACTAGCTAGAATGAACCATCTGCTTCCAACAAGACTAACTGCTCTTTTGTACTTAAGAAATTATATAGACCCATAAGATACTAGGTTTGGTATGTGCAGCAATAAATTCTGCTGTGCAGTATTATAAATCTTTTCTAATCAAAGGTAACATTTTAGAGACATTTAGCTAAAGCCTGCCCAAGAACATTATAATCAAAAACTGCATTCAGTTCTCTTTTTTTCTTGCATCAGTAACTTTTTAATATACCACAGGATATGTTTTTAAGCATACAAACTCAGAGAGATATAATTCAAGAAAATGATTCTGGTCGATTAGAACCCAAGACATCTGACAGCTAGGATTCCATATGACCAGATCTACACATTTCACAAAATGTACTTTCTGATATGTTAGCTAAAAAGAGATTCAGGTCACTTCTGAATGCTCTACCCCATTTCAAAAAAAGTAATTTCAAGTAGAAAATAAGCATGTCAAGGAAAAAGGCTGAATTCTAGTATTCTTTCTGCTGTGTTAGTTTTCAATTTGCAGGGTAGGGTGTTCTTGATTTTCTTTTTGCTGGAGAAGGAAACATGAAAAATATAAACAAGCAGGATAGAGTATTCTTTATTTTCTTTTTGTTATAGAACGAAGCATAGCAAATGTAAAAAAAAATCACCTGTAATGATGAAGATTATGATATTTCAGTTCAAAAGTTTGAAATGGGTACCAGGAAGTTTGTGGCTCATGATTCATCTTAAGGTTTACTGACTAGGTGGCCAATGTAATCTCAAATCTTTCCCAGTTTCTACATTCCAGAATCACTGTAAGACTGAGAAATGTTTTAAACTTATGTTTTCTCTGTTGCCAGCTCTGTTAGCCATCTAGCAAAAAGCAACAAAGATATAGTGAATCTGTTCATGCACTCCCATCCTCAAGGTTGCACTACTCTTCCATCTCCACATCTTGTGAAGGATAACTTCTGCAATGGCAAACATTTCATATCAATGGAAACTCCCCCCACAGTTTAGAATCCTGTTTTCCAGTGTTGTGGGATACTTACAATTAGTTTCAGGAATCCTCGCTTCCACCCTTTTGCCTGCTTTGCATTTATCTTTGAAATGTAGGCAAAAAATTAATTTAGCATTTTGTGATCTTAATCACAAGAGATGTTCTGCTGTATAGGACTGAGAAGAAAGAATTGGTATAAGATACTCTAATGCAGAGGTCTCCAAACTTTTCATGTTGGTGACATACTTTTTAGACATGCATCATTTCATGATACAGCAATTCAGTTTTACTAGCAAATCAGAGATTAAACTAACCTCTTATAAGAGATCAGAGCACATACATAAATTGTAATAATGAAATGTATGGGGACACAACATATCTCATGAAAACCTTTCATTTATATTTTTTAAAATATATGATTTATTTATAACATATAGATTTCAAAGGCTTGAGGGGAAGGGGCTCGTTCTTGGTCAGGGAGGTGACACACCTACACTTTTCAGGCGACACACTAATGTGTCGCGACACACCATTTGGAAAGCCCTGCCCTAATGACATCTTTATGATGAGGAGATACTTACCCAACCTACCTTTCATTGTCTGCTGTCTCAAGAGGACCAGGGGAGGGGAACAGCCTTTGAACCCTGGAGGAATCACCCTGAACTCTCTTCAGCAGGGATGAGGTTGGAACACTAGGTGTTTGGAGGGGGTGGTCTAGGCATAGTTTATGGAGAACAGGTAAGGCAACTGATAAATTAGGCAAACACAGAACTTGAACCTGAAGCCTGAGTGATGTTGTCTTCAGAAGAGATGGTGGGAGACTCATTTATCTTCCCAGAGTCATAAGCCCCACTCATGATGGCCCTCAAGGTGCTTGTTAGATAGTAGCATGCCTTATTGCAGACGCTAATGTCTAGCTAAGCAAGATTGTGGTTCTTTGTCCTTATACCCACTCATGGTCTCATGAATTCATTCCAGAATTTAATGGTACAACCTGCATTTCTGAGTTCTTTGTTGAAGTAAAGTTATATATACTGCCTAGCTTAGAACATTAAAAAAAAATGAACCATTTACCTTGCCGTGCTATACCTTGCTTCTTTTTATACTGTCAACACATTCTGCATTAAGTTCCCCATTTCTCAGCTCAGTCTATAACCTATTCACATTAACTAGACATGGGATTACTTCTTCCATGGTTGGCTAACCACACGACTCTGGGTAATTTTCTTTATTACATTTCCTTGGAGATACTGGTTAATCAAAAAAAGTTTAGCATAATTTAATATTTCCCTATGTTGCAGCATTCTGTTAAGCACAGGAACTCAGAAGGCAATTTGTTTATTGTTCTTTATTTCTTCCTAGTGTGCACAGTTTAGCATTTCTCTACTGTACCTTTTTTTAGCTCTGACACACAGAGAAATTGAAGCTGCCTGTGTGGCTCCACTGGCAGACTTAGAAGCTAACATTTTGAACAAATGTGGGAAAGATAGCCCTGGTGATGAGTTGTTAAAGAGAAGCAACTAGGAGGCAGAGCAGAAATGCTGGGGTGAAGAAAGGTTCTTAACGCTTTTCCTGCCCACTGTTTCCCCCATTTCAAATCTCCCTGTAGAGTTTTCCCTTCAGGCAGCAAGGAAAAAAATGTATCAGAAACATGATTTTTATAGCGTATATGTGTGTGTATATGTGTGTGTGTGTGTGTGTGTGTGTGAAGCTTTTATAGAGATACTTTGAAGTAGAATTGTTGTGGGTGGGAGAGAGTTTAAAAACTGTTTCACACATATGCACACACTATGCCATCAAAATCTTCTCTCCTGAATTATTCCATTGGGTCCTTTCTGGGGAGATGAAGGGAGAGGTAATATTTCAAGAAAGGCAGAAGTGCTTTCAGGTGACCACGGATGTTCACTTTCCTGAAACCAAGCAGCTTGGAATACAGTGAATGGTAGACAAACTGTATGTAATGTTGACCATGTAGCTGGGCCCTATGTGTCCAAATCTGATGTGTACTTAGCTTCTTAGATTATAATCACCTGCTAAACAAAAAGCAGAAATTTGACAGTTTACAGACGCCATTTCCGCACTAGACTGTTATAGTGGTATTATTCCACTTTCAACATCCTATGGAATCCTGGGGTTTGCAGTTTAGGGAGGGGCCTTTGAGGACCTGTGCACATAGAAAGTGTCATGCGCCATTTCTGCACTGTGCTGTTATAGTGCTATTATTCCACTTTCAACATCCTGTGGAATTCTGGGGTTTGTAGTTAATGAGGCCAAAGAGCTCTCTGGCTGAGAATTCTAAATGCCCCCCCCGAACTGCAAACCCCAGGATTCCATAGGAGGTTCAAAGTGGAATAATAGCACTGTAACAGTCTAGTGTGGAAATGGCCCATAATTCTCGTACACCCTAGGGAGCATAGTCAGTGATGAAGGATTGTGGGAGATTGGCTACACTGTGAGAAACTGTAAAACTTCAAGTTGTCAGTTTGCGATTTGATAATTAAATGCTTACCTTGTATAAACTCAGCACATCAGGATGAAGGTTCTAACCTAGTCATCTTTAAGAAGCGCTTGTTTTGAAAATATGGAAGCAATTTTCACACAACAGTAGCACTCTTCACATTATAGTCTCCCACCTATATTCTGGTGCAGTTATCCTAGATTGATGATTAAGGTTTTCTCCATGCAGTAACATAATAATATATTGTATTAGTTACTTAATCCATTTCTTGTTTCCCCTTCAAGACTGTGATCATCTCAAGCAGGTTTACAGCACTAAAAAAAACTCTTATCACACATATTAATACAATTATATTAAAGAGAAGCAGTATTATATGGATGCAGTGTCAATTAAATGCAATGTAACGACATCCTGGTACTAATTTTAAACATTAAAAAATCTCCCAATTAAAATGGGGAGTAATTTAAATTAAAAACACATTTTTGATCCTGACATAGCAACTTAATAAATGCCACTTTTGGCAAATGCATTCTTTTTTCCCCCAAATTTCCTTTAACCTACTCTTACTAGAGCTCTTCTGCAGCCAACACAATTGTGGCACTTTTTAAAATGCCCTGATTTCCATTCATTTGGTCCAATTCATTCCATGGCCAATTTCCTGATTTGCTTACTGAGAGAAAAGATTAGAGAGCATTTTGTACATCCACCTCTCTTACTCTCAAAGTCTCCCTTTGTGTCCCAAATATCCTTTCCACTTTTCATCTAGCTCAGCGTGTCTTTGATTTCCCTTGTTGTTCTCTACAGCAACTATCAGCATTTGGCCCTAAAGTATTCTAAAACCCTTTCCTGATTCATACTATAGTTCCTCTGAGAGGTAATATATGATGCCAGCATAGCTATGTTGACTTTGACAACTCAAATTTAAACCCATTGCTTTCTTCCCCATTGCATTTTTTAAAAAGCAACTTATATTATCTTATTCACAGTCTTCTTGGGCCTCTGATTTTTTCCCCATTCTTTTAAATTGCTCTTCCTGGAGTGCATGTTGTTTATTAGTTGTTGACAATGTTGGACACACTTTTAATGAATCTGTATTTGCTTGTTCCTAATAGCTCTTTAATTTCTAATCAAACCACTCTTCTTTCTGGTCGATGCCATGGCAGGGTGATTAAGGTGTTTCTTCTTCATGGACACTAATGACAAAATTGTAGACAGTTCATGTTTTAAATAAAATAAAAATAAAAGATTGAATTTCAGTATGCATTGTCCAACGGAGTCAGCAGGACAGCTAGAAAAAATTCTAGCTAGCTTTGGTTACTCAACACCGTCCCCTCTTTCTTTCTCTCAGGTTTTTCTTTTTTGTACATGTGTGTGTCTATCTACCTACCTACCTATCTTGTCAGCTTATTCTTCCATGTACATCATTGACTATATTCTCAGTCTCCAGATCATGCTGGAGGAGCAGGTGGAAAAACGACAAGCTCTGTCATGGGAGGCTTCTTTGCTCTCCTTAAAAGCAGCAGAACTTGCATGAGATTTCTGCTCAAAGGATGAAAGGACTCAATTCTATCAACCTCTTAGCAGACTGCAGGTGTGGGAACTTGATACTTGATATTTGGTTCTTTCCAATGAGTTTTGTTCATCACAGACATATCCTTCAAGCAGCTAAAAAGGCAATTGTATGCATGAACATCACCTGATAGTCAATATAGAAGTCAAATACATAATTGGAAGAAGAAGATGGAGAAATTCCATTCTCTCTGCAAAAACAAGACCAGGAACAGATTGTGGTACAGACCATGAATATCAAAAATTTAAGTTGAAGAAGAATAGAAAATCAACCTTCATGTCAAAATATAACCTGAAGAACATCCCTGTAGAATTTAAAGATAATGTAAAAAATAGTTTTGCACTATTAAGCCTAATTGACCAGGACCTGGAAGAACTCTGTACTGAAGCCAGGGACATTGTCAGGGATAAATGCAAAAAGTTACTATCTGCAGCCAAAAAGCAAGAGAAGTCTCAGTGAATGACAGGATGATGTATAATCTGCATTCAGGACAAGCAGCTACTGACTGTCAGGACAGAATATAAGGAAACAGAATGGTTTCCAACTAGTGAAGGGGTCAGGCAAGGCTGCATTTTATCACCCTATCTATTTAACTTGTACACTGAATGTATCATATGTAAAGTAGGATTAGACTCAAAGGAAGGAGATGTGAAAATTGGAGGAAGGAACATCAATAATTTAAGATACACAGATGACACCAGACTGCTAGCAGAAAATAACAAAGACTTGAAATGATTACTGAAGAAATTCAAGGAAGAAAGTGCAAAGGCAGGCTCATAGTTGAACATTAAGAAAACAAAAATAATGACCACAGATGATTTACCTAACTTTGAACTAGACAATGACGAGATTGAAATAGTTCAAGATTTTCCATGTTTTGGCTCAGCCATTAATCAGAATGGAGACTGCAGTCAAGAAATCAGAAGAAGGGCTTGGAAGGACCACTACGAAGAAACTAGACAAGATGTTGAAGTGTCCATGCCATTGTAATTCCAGTTTCTATATTTGGTTGTGAAAGCTGGATAGTGAAGAGAGGCAACAGGAAGAAAATCAACTCACTTGAAATTATGGTGCTGGGGAAATATTCTATAGATACTGTGGACTGCTAAAACCAAACAATAAATGGGTCCCTGAGCAGATCATGCCTGAATTCACCCTAGAAGCCAAGATGACCAAACTGAAACTGTTGTACTTTGGCCATATCATGACAAGACATGACTTAGGCCCTTTCCACACAGGGTAAATAACATGGCGTAGCACGACCTCGACCGGAGGTTGTCTACACCTTGGAGTGCGCAGGGTCGGTTTAAAATTTGAGATTCCACACCTCAAACCGCCCTGATGCAGCCGTAAGGGGTGGCGCCGTGTGTTTTTTAAAAACCACATTTCATGTGGTTTTTGTTAAACATGAGTGTTCTACCCTGTCGCAGTGCCCCGTGTAGATTTGCAGGCAGAGCAAATTGGTTGGCAGAGAGCCTCCGGAAGCCAGAAGCTGCCATTTTGGGCGCTGCCGAATGCTGCCGGATGCCGCTGGAGTGTGGAGCGGTGAACGCGCGCTGCTCCTCGCGGCGACGGAGTTACCCGGATTCAGATAAGCTCCGTTTCCACGTGCGCTGCCCCGTTTCTCCCCTCGCATGTGAAAAGGGCCTTATTAGAAAAGCCATAATGCTTAGCAAGGTAGAAAGCAATAGGAAAAGAAGAAGACTTTCTTAAAGATAGATGGACTCAGTCAATCAGCCTTGCAAGACCTGAGCAGGGTTGTAGAAGAGAGGCTGACTTGGAGATCTCTCATTCATAGGGTTGCCATAGCTTGAAGTTGACTCGACAGCAGGTAACAACAGCAGTTAGCAACAAATTTCACTGACATCAATAGAAATTTGCTTCAATGTAACTTTTGTGTGGAGGCATGCATATCTACAAAATCTGTATGTGAGTACTGTCAGTACAGCACAAACCTAATGACCTCACATTAAGAAGTCTCCCGCCCCAAACAAACTTATCACAACTCATTTTTGAACTCTTCCTTATTCTTAGCGGCAGCCAGAACCTAAGGCTGTATGTTAGATTTTAAGATATGATAAATAGATACATGCAGAATAAAGCTCAAAGAGAGAATGGCCTTTTTTTTTTTTGCTTTCAAATGGAAACTTATTTTTCAAACTGATAAATCAGTGGGCTTGAAGTGATCAGCTTCCTTTGCTTGGTTAGTAGAGTTGAAAAGGGAGATGTTAATTCCCCCCCCCCCACTGTGAATTATGGCTATGCACTGGGGTCATTCTGGAAATGGAATGGTGCAGTCTGCTGCTTGGTAGCAATCTGCAGAGGCATAGGGCTCTTTCACTTCTCTGAACATACCGGCTGCTGCTTATGCAAATCAGCAGCTTTCTCATACCTATGGGTGTCTTCCATTATGATCTGTCGGCTCCAGCTCAAACGGTTCCAGGCATAAGGCTGCACATATCTCACTGCAATACCCATATGCTTCTATTATCAACTTAGCGGGGAAATTTCAAGGCATCTGGATCAAGCAGCCTCAGTTAATTCACTTAAAGGTAGGAATTAAAACATAATTAAGTCAGGTTTCTTTGAGGACCTACATTGGTTTGCACATCAGTTTCAGCTCTGTTATGGGAGTGTAATACAACAAAGTACCCAAAACGGTGTCTGTCCTGCTTGTTACAACTCTGTTAACCCTCCAAGGATCCATTTGTCATAGAAGTCAGATAGGCAGTCTAATGGATAAAACAGTAACGTCAGCTGCTTGTGAATGACATCTGTAATGGTTTAAGTGCTAATTAGTTTATAGGCTCTTGATTTTTCTCCACATCAGCCTCCCTGCAGATCATAAAAGCATATGCTCATACTGGGATGCATTGCTCCTAGAGAGGTGGGACAAATGGCACTTAGGATATTCTTCACTTTGCTCTAAATCATTTGGATTTAAGCAAAGAAAACAGGCAAGGAATTTTGACAAATGTAAACTCAGAAGAATACAATAAGGGCTGTGGTGGACCAGCCCATTTTCTTCACTTAGCCCATTTTCTTCATAAAGGCCTGCCAGTTCCCTATGGGAAGCCCACAGGAAGAACAGGAGCTGGACAGTATTCTTTACGTGCTGCACTCTCCAGCCACTGAGGTACAGAGGCACACTGCTGATGGTACTGGAGGGAATATGTGTATTCATCCTGACCATTAACCAGCAAAGTTCTTTTCCTCAAACTCCTTGATCCTAAAACTGCACATGGGTGAATGTGCTTGAAACAATGTGGCTATTGCATGTTCCAGCACATTGTGAAATTAGGCTGGTATAAACACGTAACCAGACTTTCTCTGTAGCAGCACCCTGACTGTGGAACTCCCTACCCAAGGAAGTAAGGCCGGCTCCATTTCTTTTGAGCATCTGGCAGGCAGCCAAAACAGTCCTGCTTTCCATGGCTTTTAACTATTTTAAAAATAGTATTTTAGGATTGTTTTTAGACTGTTTCGAAATTTTAAAGGGTTTTTATCTTTGTATTTTGTTTTAATGGCTTTTATTTATTTATCCCCTTGTGAGCCCTTGTGAGCTGGGAAGCAGTACAGAAATACCTTAAATGAATAAATAAATCTTTAAATAGTAAATATTTATTTAAGAAATATCTTAAATAAATAAATAAATAATAAGGCAATGTCGTGCGAAGCCATTGTGCCAGTGGAATGCCACACAGTGCATTGTTAATGCTTGCCCAAGCCTGAGAAATTATTTTGTATTTATGTTGCACAGCCTCTGGCATGAGTATGGGCCACTGATATCAACAAGTATGGCTTGATGGCTTTGTCACTAGCCACATTCTTCAATGGTGTTCAGTTATTTGCCCATTGTGTCCATCATCTTCTCCAGTGTCCTTTGCCAGTGTCTCACTTGATCTGCAACAAACAGCTGACAACGGTCAGTCGTGAAGGACTTCACTCCTAAATTTTACTACATAGCTCATTCATACATATAAATCATCAACTAAAACTGCAAGCTGTTGAGCAGTGATGATAGATTCACTGTTACACTTGCATAATTGGAGAGCCTTGTGCCCTCTGTTACACAGAAGAAAATGTATGCTGTAATTCAATAAAAGAAATAGGTAGTGAATTTGATCTTTAATTTCACTGGCTCCAGCTTTGTATTATGTACACAAAGTCCATCCAGTGCCTGATCATAATTGCTCACTGCATTCCAAATTGCAATGGGAGCACATTACCTAATTCTTACTTGTAACCCACTGGTATCAGCCGTATCAGTTGATTTCCACCAGATGGCAGCATTTCAAAACAATATAGATGAAAGGGTCGTGCAATAGACTGATAGACATTTGTGATTTGTTTTTTTGGTTTTGTTTTGTTTTTTTAAAGAGCAAATTTTAAAGAAGGATTGAGACTCATCATCCAGTAATGATCATGTACAGGAAAACAAACAGGGAAACTGAAACATGCTTCTCTTTAACAAAGACTGATTTGGAAGGGAATAAAAGAGATAGAGGACCTGACGCACAAAATTAACAAACCAACAAAGTCAGTGAATAAATAAATTAAATTGTATATGTATATATTATAAATAAATATTTAAAAGTTGATTTCCATCAAATCCACACAAACAGTCAACGATCCATGTACAATAAATACATGGTCTATACAATTTTGTAGCAATAAAGGCACACTATGGGCCTTTCTGTGCTACACTGTTACAGCGTTATTATTCCACTTTCAACTTCTTATGGAATTCTGGGGTTTGCAGTTTAGGGAGGGGCATTTAGAATTCTCAGCCAGAGAGCTCTTTGGCCTCAGTAAACTACAAATTCCTGAATTCCACTGGATGTTCAAAGTGGAATACAGTCGTGTAGGGATGGGGACGATGGGGAATGGTCGCCCCAGCCAGCAACGTTTTTGGGGTGTCCTGGCCAGTAGCCATGCCCCTATGCACCCTGGCCATGCCCCTGTGTGCCCTGGCCATGCCCCCACACACTGTGGCCACATCCTCACTCACAGTGGCCAGGCCCCCATGCTGTAGCCCCACCCCTGCCCCCCTCCACACACTCCACTGGTGGAATAATAGCACTATACAGCATTGTGCAGAAAAGCCCTATATGTGAAGAACAGTTGGGCTTGAATCTTTACACTGGGGGGACGTTAATGACATTGGTGTAGAATTCTGCACATGATAAGAACAGAAGTGCTTCTCACCTTCTCCATCCATAAGCTATGAATATTAAGGACCAGAGGTACTTCTGTTTGTATTACATGAGGAATTCTACACCAATAAGTTTGGCTTTGACTAATGAGAAGAAATAGAAGATTAAATGAATTGGCCTTCAGTACTGGTCACTGATGAAGACATGGTAGAGTTGAAATATGTCTGCCCTCATCATACTATTGCTTTGTTTCTACAACTGTCCATGGTAACACATGTCTTGACTACATTCCGCTTGTATTATTCTACATCAGCTGCCTTTGGAAACTATTCAGAAACTTCAGCATGCTCCAAATGCTGTGGTCAAGGTGCTGACTGGGGCGGATTAAAGGAAACATATAACTCCCATGGTGAAACAGCTTTACTGGTTACCAGCCTATTTCCATTTGCTCCCTGATTTCCATGCTCTGGGCTACCCTCAGTCTCTTGTATTTGAGCCATCTCAATTCAGTCCCCTGCTTCTGGAATGTTAATTATCACCCATTTCATCTCCAAACTGTCACTATCCAACCTTTCTCTCCCTTACCTACACTAGCCTTGTGTGGTTTGTGAAGCTGCTTGATTGTTTACGTGTGTGTGTGAGAGTTCCCGCAATAAAGACATTCTTTTGACTTTCAGCTGGTGTCCTATAGTTAGTACTGGTAGACACAGGTGAAATGGTTTCATAGTTATCCCCCAGTCACAAGCTTCCTTTGAGCTACAATTTCCCATCTTTCCAGGGAGACACTGGCGCCGCTGGAGGACCTCAAAGCCCCTCACCTTTTGGGGTAACAGTTTTAACTTTCCATTTTTCAATAAAATTGTTTAATTTTTTAAAACTTTTGTTACAATAGTGTTTTTTTAACCTGCACCTTCTTTTAAAAATAATTAGAGGTAAAATACCTTGTAAACCCCCACCCCCGCCAAGGAGAAAGATGGGATACAAATTCAATAGATAAATAAATAAACAAACTAAAAAAGACCTGTTGCCTCCACTCTTAAATAATGGGTCAACATTTAGGTAAATTCCATTGATTCAATGGGTCTTCCATCAATTAGGATTCAAGCTAATATCTAACCAGGCTATCAGTTGGATGTATTGGGTATTTTACCGGTATCTATTGTATACAATTGTAAATTGATTGACTACCTGTGATCCATAGTCTGAACAAGGGGGAAAGTACCTCAACTTACCACTGTGGAGTAAGATCCTTCCCCTGGACCAGGACCCAGTCCTGGTCTTTTTGGGTTACCCCCTCCTAGAATGGCCTCTAGCAACAGTTGTTCTACCTGGCTGCATCTAGGGGACAACACAGACAAGAAATTTCCTTCATTGGCTTGGTGGGATCTAACTGTGATGTGGCTTCTCCTCTCCCCTCCCCATGTTGCTTCCATCACTGCCATTTTTCCTGGCTTCATCTTAGGGCTGGGATGGTGGGAGGCCCACTTCTCTGGGATTCTACTGGGGTCATACCAATTACCAAAAGACAATACTAAGGATCTTTTAATGGAGGGTGCTGCACTTTTCTACTCATTGTTATGCTGTAAATGTGCTTAAATTGTTTTGCATTCATGCTGTTCAATAGTTTAGTTGATTGTTTTTTAACTACTTTCCCCCCTATTATAATTGCTTTTAGCTGCATTTTATCTTAAAATATGTTGTTAACTATCTTGGTAGAAAGTTGGGTATAAAATGCATGCATAAGAAAGAACAGAAATGGAACTCCACTGCTGGTTTTGAAAATCAGTTTTTTTAAAAAAATGTTAATTAGTGCAGTCAGGCCATATAACCTATTTAAAAGGTGAAGTGTCACTTTTGCAAGCTTCTAGTTGAAGTAATTCACTATTTTTCAAGCCAGAAAAAGGCATTGAGAGCATCAAAAACAGGCTTTGGGGCTGCCTGGGACCCCAAGAATTCACTTTGCCCACTTTTATCTTTGAGAGAAAAGACACAGAAAGTCACTCCATCAGCTCATTTGATTCTCCTCACCCTCCAGAAACACCTCCATGTTTCCATCTAGTCATTATGTGTGCTCAATATCTACCATTTTTTAAAGAGCAGAACCCTACATTTACTTATTTTCTTCTTCCTGCCTTGTTCCTTTTGAATTGTGATGATTAGATGGTAAGCCACTATTGAAGTGTGCAATTGCTTTTGCTGAACATAGTAAGTAAATACATAGTATGAATTTTATCATTCATTCATGCTTTATTATTCTATCTCACACATATTGATTTGGATTTCTTGACTGTGAAGTATAACATAATCGATTAGACCCAATCTGGTTTCAGTTCTTCCATAAGAACAATTAAAACAACTAATTTCATATTAACCTATTCCAAAGTAGTGGCAAGAGTCTGATTTTTTAAAAAATGTTCAGAATGGTTACAGTGATTGCTACAAACATCAGCTTTGCTGGTTAGGCAAGTTCAGATAAGAACATGGGAAAAATACTGTGCAGGTTCACTCAGAATTCAGCATTAGTTCAATAAGAGTTATTGTAATACAATTGGGGTAGAACTGCAGCCTAAAACCCTGCTTCCACGGCGTCATCTCCCCATGACTAAAGAGCAGTGGATCTGTTCCCTCCCAACACCATGCTGCTTCCCAGATAGAAAAGCAACATGAAACTAGCCTCCATGTTGAGTTATTCTGTACCTTGGATCTTGCCAACCATGCTATTTATACTGGGATTAAAAGCAAGGTACAGAATAGTGGACTGGGATATCTGATGAGCAGCTGAGCAATACCTGTTCTCACACATTTCAACAATTGGAATACATTTGTTATCATCCCAGTGTCTGTAACAAGAACCACTCTCAGTTCTCCAACCATGATTTTACATATGAATAGAGAGTTAGTTCTGTTTTCAATCTACTGCATCGTTCCTTCTGGAAGAGAAGGAAATGCTCCATGTGCCAGATTGCATGATGCAGGCATTGCTGACTTTCTACAGATCTGGTAGTGCAGCTTTTGTTGGGTGAGGGGGGATCTAATATACCTTTCCTTTGAAAAGTTCACCAGTTCTCACCTACGCTATATATGTTTTACGAGGAAAACTTAAGTCTTCTTCCCTCTGTCTAAACAGAGAAAAATTGCAAGTTGGAGTATGTGTAATGAGAGGGTATGCACTAGGGATAGGACGAATCCAGAATTTTCTGAATCTGAATCTGGATCCGAATCCCTGGAAGGTTCTGGGAATCCATGAATCTCATGAATCTCGAATCTTTTAAATCCCTTTTTTCAAAAAAGGGTTTAAAAAACAAGATACAGAAGGATAATCTTGGGCAAGGCACACTCTCTCAGCCTTAGCAAAAGCCTAGGCAAAGACAAACCTCCCTCTGAAGAAATGGGGCCAGGACAATTGTCATAATTTTACCTCAGGATCTCCCCAGATTGAAAATGACATGAAGGCCCTTTCTGCACAGGTAGGAAAATGTGGATTAATCCCACATTTTCCTTCCTGTGTAAACAGGGCCACATACTACAGTAGAGAGATAATCCAGGTCAAAACTGGATTTTCTTTGCATAGCACCTTCTGGCATCCTGAGGTTTGTAGTTTGATAATGCACCAGTACACTTTGGCAGAGAAGGCTGTGACCCCTTGTAAAACTACAAACCCCAGAATTGTGTCTGATAGAGGTTTGCAAAGGAGCTATGCAAAGGAATCTTTCAGTTTAAATATCTTAGAATACAACCCCAGATGTAATTTCTGAAATCGCTAGCAAAGGCCATAATTACTACAAGGGAAAAATTCACCTACTTGCCATCTTCCTTGTGTGTGTAGTCTCCAAAGTTTTCAGGCATCCTGGTCTCCAACAAACTATTTGGGTGGCGGATTCGAAAGATTCAGTTTGCCTATTTTGGCACAGGACTTCGGATTCGCGAATCTTGAATCCCTGCCAAGGATTCGAGGATTTGGTTGGCCCATCCCTAGTATGCACTATGTGCTGTCTTACACCATTATCTGTAGGCATGTGCTTTAAAAACAAGGTGCAAACCTTCCCACAGCAAAATCTGGAAATCATAGCTGGAAAAAATATTTGACAGATTGCTTAAAGAATTATTTGTGGAGAAAATTGTTGACAAAAGCTCATGTTTGGTCCATCTTCTGCACAATTTTTGGCATGTCACAAATTAGGGATGAGCAAATTACCTGATGCTACCCAAGGTTGTGTGGCACTCAAACTCTCCAAAGTCCACACCCCTTTTCTGGCCAAAAAGGAAAAAAAAAGGAAGAAAGAGGCAAATTGCTTTTCCCAGGGCCTTTTAACACTGTGAAATTATAATGCTGTGATTCCATTGTAACTACCATGGCTACCTCCCATGGAATCCTAGAATTTGTAGTCTGGTCAAAGGCACCAGAATAGCTCTCTGAGAATTCCAAAAGCCCCTCCCCAAACTACATGTCCTAGGATTCCATGGGATGTTGTCTGCTTACTAAAATAAAGTATAATGCTATAATTGTCTAGTGTGAAGAGACTCTTTGAAAGCTCAGGGAAAGACAATTCGTCTTTTAACTAGGCCACTTTCCGCATCTTACCTTTTCGCGGAGGTGGGGGGGTGGCGTTCGCATGAGCAGCCTCTTGCATGAGGTGCTCACATCCCTTCTGCTTCCTTGCTGTAGCTGGCTTGACGGTTGCGCAAACGCCCCACCCCGGCCCCACCCCTTCCTTCTGCAGTGCAGCCTGGGAGCTATAGGCTGCGCTGGGGCAGGAAGCGTGACCGGCCTGGTTCCCGAGGCTCCGCAGGGCAGGTAAGTGGCGCGGGGCCTCGGAGCAACGCGCGACCGTGCAGCATTTTTGGCTTTAAGCCGAAAATAGACAAATGCATGCGTGGTCCGTGTCAGGCCCTTGAGCATCGTGTAAATGGGAGTGCGTCATGCAGACTCAAGGGGCCCTCTCACTTTAGAAACGGTGTGCGAAAAGGTGTTAAGTTGCAGGACACTTCCCCATTTCATTAAGATCATTTTAAAAGAAACCCTCAGTTTTTCAAAACCATAAACACACTTCTGATTTTCCATCTTTTGTCATTTTTGGCAGACTATATCACCCACATTGGGTCCTAGTGCAGAAAATTGGCCTCCAGGCAGGCTGTAAGTATAAATCAACATTTTCCTCATTTTTTCCTGTTATCTGACATTGATCAATATTGATCAGCAGGCTAACTGTGCAGTCCTGTACATTTTTACTCTGAAGTAAGTTACGCTTAATAGGGCTTATTCTCAGCTGAGTGGGTATAGATTAGTTATTCCTGACACCTATGAAAAATTGTGTCTGTATCTAAAACCATGAGTGTGTCTAAATCCAATTGCTGGTGCCAACTAGAGTAGGCCTGTTGAACAAATGGGAATCACAGTAGTGATTCACCAAGTTCCCCATTCATTTGCTCATTCCTGCTTTGGACTAACAAGTGGATTTAGATCATGCTTTTCAAATTCTGTTCTGCATTTATTTTTTCAGTGACATTTTCTCACTATATTTTAAATGAAATGAATGCATGATTCATAATTTACTAGGGTAGAATAGGCTGAGAGCCAGCGTCACAAGTGGCTTAAGTGCTGGACTAAAACTCTGGAGACCAGGGTTCGAATCCCTGCATGCCAATGGAAACTCACTGTGTGACCTTCAGGAAATCACATACACTCCTAGGCTCAAAGAAGGGCAAAGGCAAACCCTCTCTGAACAAATCTTGCCAAGAAAACCCCATGATAGGTTCACCTTAGAGTTGCCATAAGTTGGCAATGATTTAAAGGTATACAACAACAACAACAAGAAAAACAACAGAATAAGCTATCAAAAAAGTCTTATTTAATTCCCTCCGTATGGCACTGACCATAGTTTCCAGTCCAGAGACTGCTGGGAGAAAAATGTCCATACAAACAGGATGTTTATAAGGCATTACTTTAGAAAATGATGTGTATGCCCAGCTGATAACATATTTGGTACTTTGCATGCTTTTGTGTCTTTCTTAGAAGCTTTTAAAGAGAGTAGATTGTACACAGAGCTAATTGCATCTCTTGCCAGCATTCAGTGCATTAAAAAACATAATAACTCCACTAATATAAGCTTTTACATTGGTAATGCAAGTCTAGTACTGCAATGCCCATTTAAACAAAAGAACCAAGAAATAACCTGCACAGTCACATGGAAGAAAGGAAAACACATTTCAGCATTCTCATTATTCCCTTCTAAAACCACCTCTTCCAGACTGTGATTTCTGTAGGCTGTATTATAGCCTGCCACAGGGAATATCATTTGATTCTCCTCCACTCCACCAGAAAGAACTGCTTTGAGCTGTTAATTCATATATGGTAAAAAGGGGTAAGAGGGAAGGAGACATTCAACAGCTATACATGTTGCCCAATAAAAGAATGGTAGGAAAAAATGCCCTCTATATTCAGAATATTCTCTTAACTATTCCCAAAGTATATCAATAATTAATTGCTAACTCCTGGCAGAATCCATCTGGCAGTATCCTTTTGTTATTAGTTAAGTGAATGCTGAAATTGTTTTGATGCAGGATCATGTGCTGATGGCATCTATTGAATATGTAAAGACTTGGGTGCCTATATATCAGTATCAAAAGCCAGGTGTTATTCAGAGATACTTCCCCCTACCCTTTGCAACCAGAGTAAATTGTAGCTTCCTGTGAAGTTGGCATATGCTTATAACATGAGATGAAACTGAAGGAAGAACGCAAGCTATCCTATTTTAAATTGTACACTAAATTGTAATTGTGTAACTAATGATAAAAAAACACAGACTGTCAAATTTATTAATTCATTAATTCATTAATTCATTCATTGCATTTCTATGCTGCCTTTCTCCCAGAATAGGATTTAAGGTGGCTTCCAGAACAGTGAAACACATTCACAATAAAATTTTAAAACACATGAGATCCACCATATAAAATAGCTAAAATCATTATAAAAAACATACAAAAGTTAAAAAATTGATAAAATATAAAACACACTCCTGCTCACAAATTAAAAGCCTGCTTGAACAGAAACAATTTTGTCTATTAGCAAAAAGAAAGCAGGGAAGGGGCCAACCTAGCCTCCTGAGGAAGAGAGCTCCAGAAGGTGGGAACAGCCCTCAAAATGCTATCTCTGGTGTCCTTACCAAGCAAATCTGGAAAGGTAGTGAGACAAAGGCCCTTTTCGCATGCATTTTTTTTTTGCGAGTGCCCCTTGAGCATCGCGTGAATGGGAGCGTCGCTCCGTACGACGCACTCCCACTCGTGCGATGCTCACGAGGCTAAAGCGGGGCGCGCACGCATTCTTTTATTTTTGGCTGTAAGCCGAAAATACTGCGCGCTCGCACAATGCTCGCAGTGCCCTCGTTCATTTACCTGCGTGCGGTGCTTTGGCGAGGAAGGGGCGGGGCGCTAGTGCGATGGTCGCGCTACCAGGAAGCCGATGAGGGAGGCATAAGGGCTGTCGTGAGCGGCTTGTGTGAGTGGCTGCTCGCACGAGCGCTGCTCCCCACTGCCGCGACGAAGGTAAGGTGCGAAAAGGGCCAAAGAGAAAGCCTTCTCCTGTAGATCTTAAAACTCTGGTAGATTTGAATAGGGAGATATGGACATTATAGGTCATGACCAGCACTGTGAATTGAGCCCAGAAACAAGCTGGTAGCTTTTTAACAGATGAGTTATATGCTTCCTATAACTGGCCCTACCAGGTAAGTATAAAATAAAATCATTAAATGTTTCTCTCTGCAAAAGACCCTTAATTAAAGGCAAACAAATTTTATGGGCTGGAGAGAAACTAGACTATACTCTGGTTTCTCTTCAGATTGTATAAATCTTTCACCTATAACTGGCCCTGGTCAGCATTCAGGTGGCGTATTTTGAACTCACTGAAGTTTCCAAAGGCAGCCCTATGTAGAGTGTGTTACAGTAATCCAACCAAGATGTAATCAGGGCATGTGTCACTGTAACTAGATCTGATGTCTCAAGGAATAGATGTGGCTGATGCACAAGTTTTTACTGTGCATACACATTCTTGGTCACTATGAAATCTAGGCATCCAGGCTCAGAGTTGAGTCCAGGAGAACACCTAAGCTGTGAGCCTGAGATTTCAAGGGAAGAGTAATGCTGTCCAGCACTGGCAGAGTCCCTGTTTCCTGATCTGCCTTTCAACTGACCAATAGCACCTCTGTCTTGTCTGGGTTAAGATTCAATTTGTTTGAACTCATCCAGTCCATTACTGATAAAAGCCAGTGGTTCAGTAGTGAGACAGCTTCCTTGGAATCAGATAGAAAAGAGAGATCAGCATATTGATGACACTGAACCCCAAAATTCCAGGTGACATTTCCCAGCTGTTTCATGTATATATTACACAGCATGAGGAACAAAATGGAACTGCCAGGGCATCAAACAGGAGTTCCCCAAGCCTTCAAAAAGACCAGAACTACTGCATAGCAGTGCTCCCAAACTCCATCCCAGAGAACCAGCTTAGGAGGATGTCGTGATCAATGGTATCAAAAGCCAATGAGAAGCCCAGCAGAAACAAGAGGGACACACACACCCTGTCTAGTACCTTGCGTAGGTCATTGATGAAGGTGACCAAAGGTCTCTCTGTCCCTTAACAAGGCCTGAAGCCTGATTGAAATGGATGTAGATAATCCATCTCATCCAGAAACCCCTGGAGCTGGGAGACCACCACACACTCAGGAACCTAAAATGGAATTTAGGGACTGGCCAATAATTATTCAGAATGGTGGGATCCAGGGAATCCTCTTTTAGTAATGGCTTCATAACATATGAAATGGTGAACTTGAAGAAGGTTACCTTCCCTCCACTCTGAAGGATACCTCCACCAAACTTGAGGAGGGTTGAGAAACTGTCTGGAACCAGTTTCTGGGTGGTGAGGCACTGTACAGCATTGTCTTTGGGGCTATATCTATTTAGCCCATATAGTCAAATACATTAAAAGCAATGGAACTTTATAGAAGGAAAAGAACACAGAGCATTTAAAGCACCTCACCCTGTTTCCACCCAGGCCTATTTGTGGGCCCTAGTAGGACACATAGGAAGATAGGAGGGGGTGGCCACTTATGCACTGGAAAAAAAAAAGAGGACCAAAGTAGTTTGTAGATTTGCATAGAATACACATGTGCTGATTAGATATATAGATGCAAATTTAGAAATTGGTATTTAAAACAATTGATATAGAAGCACAATGACTCTCACTATAATAAACTTATGATCAGGTGATTTGTTTACCTGTTCAGACTATTGTCTCAGTGTGGCAGTTACTGAACAACTTCAGTCTTCCTTCTTATGATTGTCTAAATTGGACTTGGACTAAGCAGCCATGAAAACAGAGGATGTCTTCAAAGAGAGCATCACACTTTCTCATGGAAGACCATCCTTCATAAATTAGGGTACATGAGCACCCCATAGAAGGACATTTACTTTACTGAACTTTTACAAATTCAGCTTAGGGATGAAGATAAAATCAAAAATAATTGAAAAATGGCCAAAAACTTTTTCAATTCTTTTTTTCAAAAAGCATATTCTGTCAAGATTGGATTAAAGAAATATAAGAGCAGGGCCTAGATGTTGGCTGTTCAGAGTTGGCATGTGTCATGGACCCGGGGCCCTTCACCCACTCAGTGCTGACTTCTGCCCTTGAATAGGAGATGGAAACTCCCTGGGTTCCATTAATTAAACACTGACACCACACACTGAATTAAAAAAAATCCCTGTCTTAGTAGCACAATGGGATGCTACAAGGGAGCCAACAATCCCTAAGTTTAAAGATTCCTTTCCTCTTTGCCACCCGGGAGAGAGGAATTCTATCTACATGTTTTGCCAACAAGTACATGGAAATAGAGAGTTGAGCAGGGGTTCTTTAAAGGAAAACATTTATTCTGAGAACAGGCATTGTAAAACAGGTCTCATTCTACATGGGAGCACCTTTTCCCAGTCTTGCTTATAAGTTACAAATTACAGATAGTTACATCATATCAGCCAGAGCTTTCAAAAGAACAGAAATCCTAATGCGACTGTCTAAAAAACATCCTAAGCTACTCACATTGTTGGTCAGGTGCTGAGATGGTGTGTAGAGGCAGAGCCGGGAGGTGAGGCCTAGCTGGGCCTACCTGAAACTGGCGATATGCCTCCACCGGTTGATGTCTTTGTTCTCCTCCTTTGTTTTCATCTTGCCTTGTGGTTCCCTGAGGCTTTTTAAAACTTCTAGACTGAAGCATCACGAAGATTCTCACCTTTCTCTCCCTGATTGAACAACTATTGCTTGTGACATGTGATGTTTTCTGTAATGCTGAACCCCCAATAAAATGTAACCTAAACCAGCACTCATTAACCCTTTGTATGCCTGGAAGGAGAACTATCTCCCTTCAGCTCTATTACCTGGTTAATGGGAATCCCCGTTTTCACAGCACGTAGGCAGCAAACTGAGCAGGTTCACATCACCCCTTCAGTCTTTTCCAGAGGTAGTGCTATTGCACAGTGTGCAATTAGCTTGCTCTTTAAAGGCCTTGAGCAGGTTGTAAGGCATTATGAGTGAAGCCTAGGAAATCTCACAGAAGAGTCAGGTGCCATTTGTGCTACTGGGATGTCTCTCAGGCAAAGGGAACTGCTAGACTAACAACTGTGGCTTTGTGGTGTCACACTAATCATATCTGGGGGTTTACTTCTGCATGTCAGCTCAACTAGTGCAGATGATATGTGAAATCAAGGGAGGTCCTACTGGCCTGCTCCAGATTTGGTTCCTCAGTTCAATTGTCTTCTGAACCTGGGCAGTTTCTCTGAAGAACTTTCCTGCTCTCCATCCCTACCTTCTTCCTTTCCTTTTTATTGCTTGTTTTAGAAACCTGATCCTCTGCCTGCCTGCCAACTAATAAGCCAGTATTTTTTGTTTTGGCTGGGAGGTGAGAGAGAAACTTAAGTAACATTTCTTTAGTTGGTTTCTGCCCAGACACTTGCTGTCCCTGGGCCTTTCCGCACTACGCTGTTATAGTGCTATTATTCCACTTTCAACGTCCTGTGGAATTCTGGGGCTTGTAGTTTACTGAGGTCCAAGAGCTCTCTAGCTGAGAATTCTAAAAGCCTCTTCCTAAACTGCAAACCCCAGGATTCCATAGGATGTTGAAAGTGGAATAATAGCTCTATAACAGTTTAGTGTGGAAAGGCCCTGTGACTGGATACTTCTACCTAGAGTTGGTAGGGAAGGCAAGTGGAAAAACTTGTCCTTCTTGCTCCTTGCTTGGTTTTAGGGATGACACATAACAACAAGCAGTGCGAGTGAGGAGGAAGAGGACCAGATGGCTCCATGTGCTTCAAATGGATTATCTGCTGGGGCACGGATACAGAGCTATGCCAGATTCTGACATTGCTCATAAAATAAGTCAATGGGTATAAGGACATCATAGCAAGAAGACATGTATAAGGATGTTATGCTAAGAAGATGCAGCTGGTAACCAAACAAGGCTTTTCTCTTTACCACTGTTCTGAAAGTTTCTTCCTTCCTTCTTTTCTTCCAAGTTCCTTTCAATAAATCAGAAAAAGATGGTTAAACAGAACACACCTGGCAAAATGAATGACAAAGCAATAATATCATGTTACTGCTACTAGCCAGAGGGGGAATAGCTTGCAGGAAATCATTAAAAATGGCATCGTTATGCAAGTTCTGCCATTCTAATTAACTGCTACACTGAAAACCTGAACGTTCTTATCCTACAGCAAGAGAAGCAGGAGAGGAAAACTGGTCAATTTTCCAATTTTCCTTAGTAATCAATGGCATTTTTAGCAGCATTGTGAGAGTTTGCAATATTCTAACTGCCTGTCAAACCCTTTTGGGGAGAAAAACCAACCCAATAGAAACTTTATCCTGCTCTCCCCTTCTGCCCTGAGGCTCACTGTTGCTTCAACAATCTATTTGTTATGTGTTCCAAGAAAGTAATTTTTACTGTGGTTTGAGAAGGAACAACCAAAAAGGGAGAGATGCTTTCTGTCAAGGCACACAAGCAGTAGAATATTATGTAGATCTACCTAGAATAGGGGTTGGCATCTTCTGTGCATTTAGCACTCTTTTCCGCTGGAGCCCAAGGGGAGAAGTATGATACTGCTGGCACTGAGTTTGCCGCCAAACTTCAGTAGCAGAATAGTAGGAAAAATAATGAGAGTAGTGAAAAAATAATGGCATCAGTAAAGAAAAAATTTAGATCAGCCACTTAGCTATATAACTACCTCCTAGCACAGCCCTCCCCACCCTGATTTACTGGGCAGCAGCTGTTGTGAGCAATGGGGCTCTGTTCTGTTCTTCTGTTGATCAGGACACAGTAGACTGACAGTCACATTCTCTGCCTACCTGCGACCTCCGTTGTGACAATCAGAAGCAGGATACCTGTCAAAATTCCTCTTTGCACCAAAGATTGCTGGTGGGAAGGGGTGGGAATATAAGTCTGCTGCACCGTAATTGACAGGAGAATAGCCTTCCTCCCCATTACTTGCAGTGGCTACTGCTTAGAAAGTTGGGACTGAGACTTTAACAATCCCTGCTGTTGAATATGTAGGGGTAGTTATGAATGTGTAACTCCAGGTCATGCATTCTTAATTGCAGTTATGAATTCCAGCCAGTCTTTCCCTGTAAAAGTGACATTTTTCATTTACATAAGATACATGTTACCTGTGCACCTTGTTCACAGAATAGATCTGTGTTCATGGAGCT
The DNA here is from genome assembly GCA_948472985.1 of Iguana delicatissima. Classification (NCBI taxonomy): domain Eukaryota; kingdom Metazoa; phylum Chordata; class Lepidosauria; order Squamata; family Iguanidae; genus Iguana; species Iguana delicatissima. The sequence goes on along the minus strand of CAOKZL010000155.1, from coordinate 1,211,390 downwards.
GAAGATGGCTAGTGGTGTAGTTCTACTTAGAAACAAAGTGTGCAGAAAACATACATTTTGCTTAAGGGGAAAAACACACGTTTAAACTGAAAGTGTTGCATTTCTGGATGCTGCTCCAAATGTTGGTGCCACATTAGTGACAACGGTGGCAGAGAAGGACACTTAGGAACATCTTGGGGCCCACAATAATATAGGGCGGGGGGAGCACATAACCTATAGGCCATGGCTCACTCAACCTTAATTTTTTAGACGAAAGTCCCACTGATTACAACACTGTTGAGACCCTACTAAGTGTGAACAAGATTTCAGTCAAAAGAAATAACATTTTCCCTCACATGCAAGCATAAACCAAACTGATCTCTTGATCTCGTTACACTGTGTTTTTCAGCAATTCCATTTCTGCATAATATCACCCTTCTTCTGAAAACAAAATATCACAAATGTCAGTTATGAAACTAGAGTCCCTTCAGATCAAGCCTAGATAGGTAAGTGGGTGGTTCTATCTCTCTGGTTGTTGTTTTTTTAAATGTGAATTGCTAAAATGTAATTGATGTAATTGGCTCATTTGTTCAACACCGTTTAAGTAGAGAAAGATGATCACCTTATGGTGATAGATGTGGAGGTGCAGAGGTAGAGGGCTCATGCCTATTCTTTCTAGACTCCACTGTTGTTCCATTCTTCTGAACACTGGAGGAGTTTGGAGTGTGTGGAGTGGACATGGGAGGGGGCAGGACTATGGTGCAGGAGCTTGGCTGCGGTACATAGAGGGCATGGCCGCGATATGTGGAGGCATGGTCAAGGTGCGTGGGGAGTGGCTGTAGTGCATGGGGACATGGCCGTGGCATGCGAGGGTATAGCTATGAGATGGAATGCCCCCCCAAAATTGCTGCTGGGGGCAAACCATTCCCATCACCCCATTCCCATTCTGCAAGGCAGAAATGAGCAGGTCTGCCTAAACAAACTTGATTTATACATCCCCTATCAATTCTCCTAATGTTGACAATACAAATGCCATGGCTGTTTGAAAATGGAAAGAAGGGGAATATGCTTTTGTTGGCAGGATTTCTAATGAAATATGTTTCTGATTTGCCTCAAAACATTTGCATTTTCCCTACAGATTTTAGATTCATCAACGATATGTTCAGAAAGAATTTCAGAATGTGAAATAGAGGAAACACCTCATCGAATCTTTCCCAACATTCTCTTTTGAGCATGGTGGTCAATGAAAACTCTTGTTTGTTCATTCATTTTGTGCATGCTATTGACATAAATTCTGTTGTAGGATTCAATCGACCACATTATTTTGTTTGTCAGATTTTTATCTGGTTGCCTGAAATAAAGTAATTAATAACAAATGAATCTGGGTAACAGTTCTTCCGAGTTTTCACTGAATGCTTCTAATGGATATCTGAGTTTTTGCTGGTCTTATCTCTGGTTTTGTTGTTGTTGTTAAGGGGGGGGGGAGACAATCACAGTAATGTAACAAGTCCAGCCACAACCGGAGCATTCCCAAGGCACGTGGGTGAAGAACAAATCTTTCATTCCCTTTACAAAAGCTAAATGAAATTGCTGTTGATTCTTTTTTCAACACTAGTAATGAAACAACATCCTGAACCACATGTCAGTCACTAAGTAGATATACCAACTTTCTCTCAGTATGGGATTCAGGGTAGCTCACAGCATGTTAAAATAAAAAGCAGTGAAAAGGCAATTTATATATACAAGTTAAAACGGTTTAAAAACATTTACAACTTAGCCATGAGAATAAAAATATGTGCTGACAATGACTTTTTCAGCTGTTGATGAACAAGAACAGCTTCTGACTAGTAGGGTAATACAGAATTGTTACCAGATCCAGTCTTAAGTCTAAACAATAACGCCTAGACTTGGCTGTGCTACTGTGAACTGTGCCCATAATCTAATTGTTGGCCCCATCTATTGCTGACCCACTGAATCAATACAGTTTTATAAGTCAACACTTATGGAAGTTCCATTGATTTAACACCATTACCTGTCACTAACAGATTTAACTCTTTGTGTTCTAGCTGGACCTAACAATTGGATTATCAAAGTGTTGATAAATAAATAGCATTGTAATTGATAAGCTTGCATTTTAACCAGATATGTTTATGTTCCCACCTGTAGTGGTTTTTAATTCAGCTGTATCCCTATTTTAATTTTGTTGAGAGCTATTCTCGTTCTGGTGGGACATACATCAAACGAACAAATGCTTTACCCAACTGATAGTACTTTTAAATCAAAGAGTAGGACCAAGTTCACTGTCTAAGAATTATTTTTATAGTGCACATCGTAACTATTCAATGGTCTCCATAGGTTTGTAAACCTGATTCTATTTAAAAATAATCTGAGTGTTGTGGCATAAACTGTTCAGAATTTGGAAGAACTTGCACTAATCAATTGGTAGGGCTTTTGCTACTGGAGCTCCTTCAGTAAGTGAAAGGTACTTTGCTATGGCAATAGATAGTATCTTCCCAAAATTTTAGGCAAATTTACAAACTGTAATCATTGAAGAGCTGTAGGTCATAAGCACACTGGGCAAAACAGTACTGCTTAAGAATGTTTAGCAGATCACTGTGAAATGTTATTACAAATAATCAAGTTACTCTTTTTCCTCTTCTTGGGGACTGAAGCCAATTAATATGACTAGTAATCTCATCCAAAAAAGGGAATTAAATTTATGTAAGGGTATGCAAAAGCATGATTATTAACCTTTGTTCCAATGCAGCTGGCAAACCTATCGAGTATTTTTAAAGCTTCAAATATTAATTTTCTTTGAACTTTTTTAACCAAGTACTACCTTTGGGGCTATACTTAAAGTTAGATGGATTGAGTTCAGCAATTTTAATTAAAATTATTCAATTAACCCAAACAAAGCTGTTGTGAAAGGCTAACAACATTTTCAAAACTCTGGAAAAAGAATTATTAAGCAAACAAATTCTTTCAGAAATCTTAAGTCAATTAAAAAAATATCAAATTCTTTACTTGAAGTAATTAGTCACTTATGAAACAACTTAATTCCTGGAGCAACAGTAGCCCTATGCGAGTGTTAGAAAATGGAAAGCACGGAGAGGATACAAGGTCACATACACTGCCCCTCCCCCTTAACCTAGATCTTCATGATGATTCAAAAGGTCTGAAGAGCAGTGTAAACATGCCTGTTGATATTTGCTTACTAGCCTGCTATTGTGCTATTATTCCACTTTCAACATCCTATGGAATCCTGGGGATTCAAAGGCCCCTCCCTAAACTGCAAACCCCAGGATTCCATAGGATGTTGAAAGTGGAATAATAGCACAATAGCAGGCTAGTGTGGAAATGTGTGTATGTGCCTTCAGGTTGCCTCTCAACTTAGAATAATCCCATGAATTTTATAGGGTTTTCTTAGGCAAAGAATATTCAGAGGTGGTTTTGCCAGTCCTTTCCTCTGAAACAGAGCCTACAGCACCTGGTATTTGCTGGCCATCTCCCATCCAAGTATTAACCAGGCATAACCCTAGTTAGCTTCCAAAATCAGATGAGTTCTGGTGCCTTCAGGGTATTTGTAGCTGAACACAACTGAAGACCTTCCATTGGTCAGGAACACAGAAGGGAAAATCTACCTGTTGTGCTTTCTAACGCATTTGGATCTTGTGCATCTCAAACTGTTGTCATCCCTTCTGCTTCTTCAATCATTGGTTTGCATTTTTCATAACTTGTACCCTGAGACATTGTGGTGTAGTGATTTGAGCATAGGACTATGACTCTGGAGACCTGAATACCTGGTCAACTATGGAAATCCACTGGGTGACTCTAGGCAGGTCACACCCTCTCAGCTTCAGAGGAAGTCAAAGACAACCTCCCCCTGAACAAATCTTGCCAAAAAACCCCTCTGATAGGTTCATCTTAGGGTTGCCATAAACCAGAAAGATTTCAAGGCACACAGCAGCAACAAACACTGCCCAGAGAACAGTGGTTAGTGGGTGGCTTAAAAGGACTTTGAGTAAATAAATACAATCTCAGATATCAAAGAATGTGTACATTCTGGATAGGTTCTGGTAGATTCTTCTGGCTCAAAAATTGACAATAACCTATTTAGTGAGAAGGGGAAAAATAGCAAAAGATAACTTTGTGGAAACATGGAATACATTCATACTACAGGCTTTGGACTTAAGAATGGATCAAGGCCTCATTAACTCACTGGGCTTATTGGCTTGATCCTTTTTAAAAACCAAGCAATATGTAATGTAATTGTGATGAATTAGTTTATCCAAAAGATACAGCAGTTACATAACTAACTATTAACACTGTAAAAGTAAATTTTAAAAATAAATAAAATTTTAAAAAGAAAATATTTTCTGGACAGAAGACACATTTTCTGTGCAGAAGGAAGCATTTTCTGCATAGAAAACAACATGGCTTGAGTATCAATAGAAACAGATCAGTTCCTGGCCTCAAGTGTACAACTGAAACAACAACAACAACAACAACAACAACAACAACAACCACAAGGGAACAAGTTAAAAATGGAAAAAGAAAAGAAAAAGGAGAAAATGCCCGGCCCAGTTATTATTGCTATACAGAACTAACAACATTCAGCTTCTATACTTTCACTACAACATCTGATTTGCTTAATTTTCAGTGCTACTCTCTCTTGTCATATGTTCAGACCTTTTGTCTGATAACAGAAATCATTCACATTTCATTTCTTTATCTGATTTGTACAGTGAGTATATTTTCTGCAAGACATTATACCTTTGGAACACTCACTCTATGATGAACCTGATGGGAGGGGGTCTTGACAACGGAGCCTCCTTGGCAACTGAGAGTGTTTAAGCTGATTGGCTGTTGAAATGGAACCTTGGATAGCCCCGGGGAGGGGCTGGTGGAAAGAGGAAAATAACGGATTTTAACTGTCTGGAGGGTGTTTGAAGAGGAGTGTGATTTGTGGTGTGTTTGGGAGAGGTTGGAGATTTGAAGAGCTCTGTGGGAGAGAGAACTGAGAAACTGAGTGTACGAGAGACAGTGAATGAATTGAGAGAGAGAGAGAGAGAGAGGAGAGTGGTGTGCTGTTTATAAACCTTTAGATACAAGACACATTTAAAGCAACAGTGTTACAATAAATGTTTGAAGTTCTGTGTTCCTTAAAACAGTGTCACAGAGTCTCATTTTGAATCCTGGAATACACACACTACCAATAATATCATCTTGACCTTAGTGCCCATAGTACCACAGTCTTGGAAAATATGAATAACTGCTCATCCTTACATCTGGGAGAAGGGCAGATTTAGGGAAGGCAGTAAAGGAGGGAGTCCTGAAAGGAAGAAGCCAAGTGGGGACAAGAGTGAGGAAGGGACAGCATTCTCAGAAAGGGAGAACTGAGGCAGACCTGTTTTTCCTGGCCCTGGCTTGATTCAGAGATCTCCCTGGCTGTTCAGTTCTGATCACAAAGAGGTGTCAGGCTGGGCAGGCCAGGTGTGAGGCCTGGGTGTACCTTTCGCCCTCAGCATTGACAGGCGGTGGTTTTTTCTCCACGCGTTTTACACACTCTTACATTGATTTCAATTTAATTTATTCTGTTCTATTCATTCTACATTGCTGTAGGATTTCAAAACCCTCCTAATCCAGGGGTGGACATAATGCAATTTTATTTATCCTTTGCCACATCCTGTACTAACCAACACCATGTGAAATGCTATCTCCAGAGAGGTATGTAAGGAGAGACAATTCTTTAGTACAGATTCTCCGAAAAGTTACTCCAGGTACAGTAATTTTTACCGTCTTCTTGATATTTGTTTCGATCAGTGAACATTAAAGAAGGGGGAGCCAGACAGATGTGTTATTGGGCTTCTAATATTAAACCATCCCCAAAGTAGTTGAGTACAGGAAGAAATGTCTACTGTCAACCCAGATTCCATGCTATGCAGAAAAGTGGCTTACATAGTTGTGCTAAACAAAAAACACATACAAAAGCAAAGGAAAGCATAACAGTCAACCATTGAAATTAAAACGTAAAGTAGTTAGACGAATTATGTTTTAAAAATCAAAAGGTAAAATAAAATTAACCTATATATATATATGTGCTTGTATGGGAGTTAACACAAAGGGGTCATATAGTATGAGCTTGAATAATAGATAGCACTCATATCTTTAGCAGTTTCCTGGAATAAGATACATTTGCCATTTTGCATAGGAAGAATTTTTCTTCAGAGAAACCGAGGGAAGGAGAAGTTTAACACCTGAGAAGGACCTGCTCTGAGAGAGATGGGCACATTGTGCAGTGGATGTGGAGAGGAACGGAGCAATGATGAGATGGTGGAGTACAGATGGGTGTGTTTGTGTATGCCATGCACCTTCTAAGTGAGCATGCTGAGTCTGAGTTTCATGGAGGACACTCTTTCACCAAGTAAGTCAGCTACTAGTCAGGTTGAGTTCTGTACATGGAATGGGTTGAGGGGACTCCCACTTTGCCTTACACTGCAAAATGTCTGGGGCTTAGTGTGTCCTCTAGGGTGCAGGAATAGTAATGGCATCCAAAATAAAAGGAGTAGCTAAGAGTTAATCTGTTCTTGCAGTGTTTAAACGATTAGTAGGTCCAACAGCAGAGGATGGAGGTAATTGGCTCGGTGGCGCTAAGGAATCACAAAGATGGTTGATGTTGCTTAGCAGCTGAGCGGAACTTTCTCTTAAACAGGGCTTCTTGTATATAAAGAGATACTTTTCTGTCCACCATTTTCCTTGCCTTGTACAATCAAGTAAAGTTTACTTTCCTAGGACTTTTTTTTTAAAAAAAATTGGTTGGCTCAGTTATTCAGCTACTCATGTTAACACAATGGGGCTGAACTAATTTAAGATGCTAATATAGAAGCAACCAATGTTAACAAGACTTCTGAGAATCAGGTGGGCACTGACGGTAATTCCTTTGAAGTTGGGTTTCACTTAATATGCTAAAGAGATTCTCCAAAGATTCTTCACAAGATGAAGGAGTCTAGATTTGCAGATTTTATCACTTCAAAATTCCAGATAGGCCATTAAGATAAGGAAAGGGTAAATTTGCATTTGACAATTCCCTTGAACAAATGTTTTCCAGAACAAAGGAAATGGGTGATAATTACTTTTGAGATCCACATATTCATAAAACCAAGGGGTCTGTGTGGGGGGCTTGTAAGCCTAAGGAAAATGGTTTTTGGATGACATTCTAATCACAGCTTGAGAAATTTATGTTTTTGGATTATGCATCCCACAGACTCCCAGCCAGTACAGCAAGTCCATCAAAGTAGCTTTCTCAAGCTCCACATTCTATCAGAAGTGGATCAGGGAAAGTCTGTTCCATTTTAATGAATCCATGTAGTCTATTCCTCTGAGCAGGAGAATCATATCCAAGGGAGGAAATACAGAAATACAAGTTGAAATGTATTTGATAGCCTGACAGAGCAATCTTGGACAAGCTTGTTCAGCAGTAAGCCTCACTGAATGATCTGCCTCCATCTCTTTAATTTCATTGAAAGGGCTGCTGTTGCTAGATTCAGGGCCCCAGAACTGTTTTTAAGTGATGGTGGTGGACCCAGTGTTGGCAGGCAGGTCATTATTAATTTTCTCTATTTGGCAGTATGTTTTTATAAAACAATGAAAACACAGAATATATTGTATTCGAATAGCAGCAACCAATTGAAACAGATACCAAGCTGACTGCCATGAATGCAATGGCAAAACAGTAAATGAAATATTATAAAACTGAATAAATAAAAAATATGATTAATCTATCAAAGAAAGGGGGTATAAAAATGTACTGAGTAAATAGAGAGTGCTATAAAGTCTTGTGGCTAATGACCAAGGGACTTGCAGGTCATGGCTGACACCTTTCCAAAAATTTAAAACCAGTAAGTGGGTGATATATATGATTCCATATTGGGCATAATTAGAAGTCAAACCAGAAACAAAGCCATCAACATCTTACTGCCCATATATAAATCTGTGGTGTTAACCACATTTGGAAAACTGTATAATTCTGGTCACTGAACTTAAAAAGTATATTGGGGAGATGGACAGGGTACAGAAAAGGGCAGCCAAAATGACCAAAGGACTAGAACAACTTACCTGGGAGGACTGGCTGTGCTGTTTGGAGATATTCCTTTAAATGTTTTTATTAAAACACCAATTTTAAATATATAAAACAACACATAAGAGTTCAGCTCAGGCAGAAAAACAAGTAAAGGGAAATGAGATAGATGAGTATCAAGCTATGCGTCTCTCATGATCTTAGAACCCAAGGATATCTGCTAAAACTGAATGGCAGGTGATTCAGGACAGATAAAGGAAGTATAGAGAATGTAGCTATAGAGTAGAATTCTCTTCCACAAGATGCAATAATGGTTACCAGCTCGGGTAGCTCTAAAATGAGACTAGCTAAATTCATCAAGGCAGGGTGGCTATATGTCACCTCTGATATCAGGGGCAGTTCTGTGTCAGTTGCTGAAGAGTACCAGATGGAGAGTGCAGTGGCACTCATAGGCCATTTCCACACTAGCCTGTTACAGCGCTATTATTCCACTTTCAACATCCTATGGAACCTGGGGTTTGCAGCTTAGGGAGAGGCTTTTGAGGCCCCTCCCTAAACTGCAAACCCCAGGATTCCACAGGATGTTGAAAGTGGAATAATAGCTCTATAACACTATAGTGTGGAAATGGCCATAGTCTGCTAGATGGTGTCCCATAGACAACCAGCTGAGCGCTGTCTGAACAGAATATTGAACTAGATGGTTCCTCAATCTAATTGAGCATGGCTTCTCTTATGTTTCAAAGTTGGGTGGAAAAAAACTATTGGGTTCTAAACAACACTACATATCAAAATCAAAAACAGGAAAATACAGATTATGCAGAAGCTTAGCTTTGGGAAGAATAGGAGCTTCTTTCTGGTCTAAGTAATAAGTAGCAGAATATGGACTCCTCTCTCCCTTTCAGGAAAAGCCTCATGCATCCCGACCAAAAATAAGCAAACAAAAAAAAAATATGCAAAAAGAAAAAGAAAAAAAGAAAAGAAGGCAAGCAAGCAGGCAGGCTGGCTGGCTGGCTGGCTGGACAGATGGAAAAAACAAACCCTATTTGGACGTCTCTTTTTAATACGAAACCTCTACACTGTTAAAAATTCTCCTACAATCACTTTGGTTCTCTCTTAGTGGTGCTGCTAGGAATTCACTTCAGTTAAAAACTGCTTCTGTGTTGATTAATAAGGCTATCACTATGACCACAGAACCAAAAATGAATTTTAAATTTTAGAGAAAGTCAAGGCTTGTGCATAACAGACTAATAAAGATTTCCATCTTCCTCTGCCTCGATTATGCACAACAAAGACACTCAGGGGACTGCCAGAGAGAGTGGGAGACTCTACTTCAAATATTTCCAAATATTGCCTGAATGGCCATTTTTTTAGACTGGTTTATGGTGGATAAAGCTATGTAATGTAGACCACAATATAGCATCCTGGCCACTTTGTCTAGGGCACAGAGTAAAAATGGCTACTGTAATTCCCCTGTCCCATTCTCCTGTTTCAAGAAGCAAATCTGTACCTGGCTCAATGAAACAAGGAAAGAGCATAGATTCTTCCTAGGATCACTGAGATCCTAGAGTATCTCCAGCTGTGATTTCTAAACTCTACTTAGATTATCACAACAGGTATCACAGATCCTATGAGCAAAGGAGAGGGCAACTTTTTTCTCCCATCCATTACCATATATATCCATTAAATATGAAGACACTTAGCCTTAAATATAAAGACACTTAGAAACCCAAGAAATATGTAGATGTTTCCTCCATCTGTTCATTGTAGTTTAACCTTAAATAAGCATATATAGGATAGATTGCATACAGCTTTTGTTATTCCTGTGAGGACTCACCTGCAATAGTTGTCTATCGTGTATATGTGCTTGATCATTTTGTAAGGTGGCTCTCATTATGTTTCAGAAACTGGCAAGCCACCATTTTGTGAGAGGGAGAGAATCAAGTAAACGGAAAGCGCTGACCCCCTTCCATCTGCTAAAGAAACATGCTATTGTCTTTGAAGGAAATGATTGCCCTTCAAGCCTAGTTAAAACTCAGGAATTCTTGTGCTAATGTTTTACTACTGTCTCAATATACAATAGTGGAGACGGGAATCATGGATGTATCTGGTTTCAACCAGATTCCAATATAATGATTTTGATATAATGATAATGATATCTCTTTATGATGACAATGATATCTCTTTATGTAATCTTTATGTTATCTTACTTACTTGCTTACTCATGTAACACCACTCATGTAATTCTGTTTATTTCTTATTGTGTATATGATGTTGCTGTATGTTGGGAGATACATGTCCTATAGGTTATGACAATGCAGCATAAGTGTGTATATATTCAATAAAGATTATCAAAAAAATATGTTTTACTACTGCTTCCTGCTATCTAGTCACGTAGTACAGAGTGGACTGCTCCCCCTCCCTTCAGGCTCTTCTGATAAGATCATAGAATCATAGAGTTGGAAGAGACCCCAGGGGCCATCGAGTCCAAACCCCTGCCATACAAGAACACACATCAAAGCATTCCCAACAGATGGCCATCCAGTCTCTGCTTAAAAACCTCCAAAGAAGGAGACTTTACCACACTCCGAGGGAGCATATTCCACTGCTGGATAGCTCTGACCATCAGGAAGTTCTTCCTGAGGTTCAGGTGGGATTTCTTTTCATGCAGCTTGAATTCATTGCTCCTTGTCCTAGTCTCTGGAGCAGCAGAAAACAAGCCTGTTCCCTCCTTGACATGACATCCCTTCAAATATTTAAACATGACTATCATGTCCCCTCTTAACCTTCTCTTCTTCAGACTAAACATACCCAGCTCCCTAAGCCTCTTTTCATAGGGCATGGCTTCCAGATCCTTCACCATTTTGGTCGCCCTCCTTTGGACATGTTCCAGCTTGTTGACATCCTTCTTGAATTGAGGTGCCCAGAACTGGACACAGTGTTCAAATGATGCCTAACCAATGCAGAATAGTGTGGTACCATTACCTCCCTCGATCTAGACACCATACTCCTATTGATGCAACCAAGAATCGCATTGGCTTTCTTGGCTGCTGCATCACACTGCTGACTCATGTTCAGCTTGTGATCTACCAAGACTCCTAGATCCCTTTCACATGTTCACACGTTCCCCATCCTATATTTGTGCATTCCATGTTTTCTGCCTAAGTGTAGGACCTTACATTTCTCTCCGTTCACATTCATTTTGTTAGCTTTGGCCCAGATAATGTGTACGTGCCAAAGATCAGGTCCTTTCTGCCCTGAGCTCCGTGTGCTTCCTAGAAGTTCTTTCTAGAAGTTGCCTTGCAGGATGCCAAATAAGGGAATGCTTGGGTGGAATAAAGTGATTGGCTGAAAAATACCACAGTGGGTGGGTCATCGAAGTGCCTTATAAATATGCCTGTAGTGACACGACCTCTTTGTCCCAATTTTGGCAGCCCAGAGTGCTCTGGTCAGTTCATTTTCTAAATAAAATTTTTTCTCTTTAATCAAGAAACGCCTGATCATTTTGCCTGCTGTAATCTGAAGCTGTCTCCTATAAGGGGAATAGGGTGAAAATTTAGTACACTTCTTGATCAATCCTGAGAGTGCTCAAATACATACTAGTGGTTCAGTTTTTCCTAAGCATTTTTGGATTGGGGACAATCACTATATCCTACTCCTGGACATGGTGGTTGAGCCTCCTGCCCCACTGTTCCAGGGCACATGACTGGATTTAGATGCTTGAGTATGGAACCATAAGTTTAGGAGATGATCACACAGATGTGAAAACAGCTTCTCACATAAGCACAAACACAACAACTTTCAAGACTTGGACTACAATCTCATGCTTAATTGGTCTCTAAAGAGAAGCTAGTGCTTATAATGTAAAAGGAGACAGAAAAAGAAGATGACAGTCTTAGGTTAGTAATGGACTTGGTCTCACCATTAAGAGCCTGCATTGACATTAATTGCCTTTATATACTTTACTGAGACAGTAAAAGTTGTAATGAGAATTCATTGTAATATACTCAAATGTTTTCTGCATATCCCATCCTTAAAAAAAGAAAAAGAAAAGAAAACAAATATCCTTGTAAGAAAGTTAGTTTTATGGAGAGCTGTCTGCTGAATAAATCCCATTTATTGGTAACAGGTATTTATCCTCCTTAAACCATTGATTTATTGGTTCTGTTTAGCCTGCTATGCATTTTCTTGTAATCTACACAAAGAAGTAACAAACGAATGCCGGGAGGACTTCCATTTTAAAAGGCCCTAGTCTCTAGGGGGCCACAAACAACTCTTTATTAGCTCTACTGTGCAGTAGTAACTTGCTGCATTACCGTTTTAAGACACAGGGTCACATTCCTGCTGAACTATTGCTGTGAAATGTCAGCATATAAAAATCCCAAACACTCCCCATACACTTCTGCTTAAATTGTAACGTTTTATGCAGCTGCAGAAATCAACTTAAAGAAAGTATTTAGTAAGCATAATTCAAAGCTTTGAAAAGGTATGCCCTTTCTGATATTGGGAATCTGGTTTCTAAATTCTGTATGTCATTAAGACAGGAGGGTATATTTTTAGCAGGATTTTTTTCTTTGAATGTAACAACTTCAGTAAAAGCTGGGCATAGAGAGGTTAGATGTTAAAGCTTTGGGAATCACTTTATGCTAATGCAGATATTAGCCTGAAATATAGTTCCTTTCATATGACAATCTAACTTTTAAAATTCTTAGCAATAATGAGGCTGTGAAGTAAGAATCTTCCTGTTTTAAATTTCAAATATGGAATTCTAGAGCTAGTTCCAGGAGTTTGGAGATACAGACACATACACGCACACACAAACAGAGAGAAAATGAGAGAGATTTTTCTAGGTAAAAAGGTAGCCAGCTGTGTACCTATCCTCCTTTCACAGATTAAAACTGGGACTTGTATGACCAAGTAACATTAGAGTATGCTCAAAAATGGCAAGATGGCAAAATAACAACACACAAGCCAGCTGAGGCTGCAGCATCTTGCTTCTGCCTAAGCCTACTGGGAAGAGCAAAATTTCACTCTTTTCGCCTCTCCTCCCTATTAAGTTAACTGAGCACAAACTACTTTTGCATTTTGAACTCAGTTTGCGGTAGCTGAAATAAACTGAAGAAAAAAATGGAAAGAGGGAGGATTAAAACTGGGACATGTTAAAAAGAGCTGAAAAAGTGGGAGGATGGAGGATTAATTGAGACTGTTGCTGCCAAACTGGGACAAAGAATGTGTGTATGGTAATGTGCTGCCAATAAGAAGAAGGAAGCCATAGCAGCAATGAACAAACTCTGGAAGCCTAAATCTAATTTAAGTAGTCCCAACTGGAATAGATCCAGTATACCAATGGAATAAACATTAATGCTGATTTGCCATTCAGTAGCAGAGCCAATGGATCTGCTCAAATCAGGACTACTGACTGCATTCAAGCAAGAGTCTTTAAAAGTGTAGTGGGGTTGTCATGCCTCCCACCAGCCACAGCCCACCTGGGCATGAACCGGACAGATTGTCTGCAACCCTGATTTACAGTTGCTGCAGCACTTCCATTGCTTCAGCAACTGTAAATCAAGAATACAGGCAATCTGTCCTGGTCATGCCGTGGCCATTTCCTCCGCAGGAGCCTGTTTATAGTGTGACCATTCCACTTTCAACATCCTATGGAATCCTGGGGTTTGCAGTTTCGGGATGGGCCATCAGGCCCCTCCTGAAACGGCAAACCCCAGGATTCCATAGGATGTTGGAAGTGGAATCATAGCACTATAACAGGCTAGTGCAGAAATGGCCTATGTTGTGGCTGTTCGGAAGGATCCTGTCTGCATTTGCACCTGGGTCCTGGGACTTGGGCATGATAGAGATTTAACCAAGATCCAAAAGTATTGTATCAGGCTTCCTAGTTAGACAAGCTCACGGTAAAATGAGAACATGTTTCAAGTCCACCTGTGCCATGAAAATGGAACACTGTGTTGGGAGTGGCAACCTTTGACATACTGAATCTGAATAGCTAGTTTGTTTGCATGTCTATTGAAGCATAGAGAGATAGCCTAGAGAGAAAACTTCCTGTTTGTTGGTTAGCACCTCTTCCTCCAGCACGTAGACATTCCTTGTTCTTTTAAAAAGGTTCTCTGGCCATTTTGTCTCTCCCTTTTGTCTTTGCCATTTTGTCTTGAAAGCATGCTCTGAGTCTCCTAGCAGGGATCATTTTGCAGCAAGCATATGAGTGCTTTATTTTCTTACCTTCCTCAAGAACTGAACCTGTGTAGACTATGCACAAGCTTTTGTGAATAAACTCTTTTATATTTTTAACCAAACTGTTTTTGTGCTTATTTTGAGCTAGATTAAGTGTGTTTGGGGTAGAGTTAAAGAAGTGGGACTGGTGATCTGTTCAACTTCCGTTTTGTGCAATTACTAAAATACTCTGCTGATTGAGAGTCTCATTACCAAGGTCTCTCAAATTCAATTTTTTTTTTTTTTAATTTCCCCAACAGGTTATGGGCCCAGAACAGAACAGTTACCAGATTTTTCGGGTTTTAGTTATTTTTTTTTTTGCTTTGTGTCTTTCTTGTGAAAGTGGCTGGCTTTTTCCCCTTCCCCCCTTTTGGAAACACACATCTAGCTAGAGAACTTTTACCTTTTTGGGAGCTGATTTCTCCTTTTTGTTGGAATTGCTAACTAAAGCAAAAATGCTGCAAGCAGATTTAGCAGATTTAGACCTAGCTTCCAAACCCAGACTTGTGCGACTCAGCAATGAGAGCTATACAGAATGGAGACAAAAATTAAATGTAGCCTTTAATTACCATAATGTTCTGGATGCAATTGAAAAAGAAAAACCAAGTGGTGAATCTGCAGAACAATGGTTGAGAACAGATGCAACTGCACAGTATGTGATTGGTAACGCACTTGGAGGCTAATCAGCTACTCTATGTAAGAGATTGCAAAACTGCAAATGAAATGCTAACTAAACTTAAAGAGGTGTATGTTCTTTCATCTGAAAAATCTCAGTCAATTTGGATGAGGGAACTTGTACAGCTTCGCCTTCACACTAAAGCAGGCTGTGAAGCTTATATCAGCAAACTGATTATAATTTTTGATAAGTTGAATTCCTGCGGATTCCAGTTTTCTGACAGACAAAAGGTTTGCTTCCTGACTGGAACTCTGGGATCAGAGTTCAGTCCCTTCATCTCTCTCTTACAAAACTTAAAAGGGCTAACCTTTAACTAAGCTTTGTCTAAGGACGAGAAGAATGCATTGACCAAGAGGCCTCCCCTTTTGATCATACACAGAGACCACGTGGAATCAAATTACCTGGCCACTAAGAAGGGCAAACCCAAAGCTCCGCCTAGGGACCAATCAGAGCTCAATTGCTTTAACTGCAACAAAAAGGGTCACATTGCAAGAAACTGGACTCTTTCAAAAAAGCCCTCAGCCAATGGTAGCTCTCCAACTAAGAAAAATCACAAGACAAAGGCAGCATGAAGTGGGTGAACCAAGCAAACAGTCTTACAGAGGAAATAATCTTCTTTTAATGGGGCAGAGTCTGGTAGTTAATGACTACAAGCAGAAAAATAATGGTTGGATTATAGATTCTGGCTGTACCAATCACAGTACATTTTCTGATGCATATTTTGATAAAATGGATCCAGATGCAACAGGAAAGACTCAAGCTGCAAATGGTGAATCCATGCAGATCCTGGGATCAGGAAGCTGCACTTTAAACTGTCTATTGCCTCATGGCAAAGTTGTACAGAATGTAGCAAGTGATGTCTTGTTTGTTCCTGAATTACACTGCAACATGCTCAGTGTGTCTGCTTTAGATAAGAAAGGATTTGAAATACTTTTCAAACAAGGAAAATGCACGGTTACCAAGATAATGTCCTTTTTGCAGAAGCATTTGAGAATAATGGTGTCTATGAGTTACATCTTTCAGCTGACACAAGCTAATGTTGCTAGAGCACAGATGAATGAGGACAGCCTTGACCTATGGCACAGATGTCTTGGACATCGCGATCCAAAGGCAGTTCTGCAACCACAGAACCAGAACTTGGCTACAGGAATCAAGGTGAATCAACAACACAATGAGAGTGCTACCAGGTGCATTAACTTGTGTTGAACAAAAGTCAGTCAGACCCTCATTTCATCCAAGGACTGAAAAGAGAACCACTAAGATACTGGATACTCATTCACAGTGATTTGTGTGGTCCATTTAATGTTCCTTCACTTGTAAACAGATACGCTTTAATTTTTTTGGATGATTTTTCAAGGTATTGTGTTGCTCTATCTCCTGAAAGAGAAGAAGTCAAGCCCAAGACATGCTACAGAAGTATGTTGTCATGGTGAGACCAAGTTTGAGATGACACCTAAGCTATCCAGTACAGATGGCGCTGGTGAGTACATTTCACATCGCACACAAGCTTTCCTGGAAGAGCATGGCATTTCGCACAGGAGGAGCGTTCCTTACACTCCTGAGCAGAATGGTATTGCTGAAAGGAAACTGAGATCTCTCCTGGAGATGACAAAGTGCATGCTGGCAGATGCTCATCTTCCCAGTAAATTTTGGGGTGATGCCTTTATGACCGCAACGTATCTCCAGAATAGATTGCCAACAAAAGGCTCCACACGAACACCATTTCAACTATGGCATGGGAGAGTACCAGACATGAAACACATTAGAACCTTTGGAAGTATTGCATATTCATACATACCACAACAGAAGCAACACAAACTAGATGCAAGAGCAGAGCAGACTATTCTAATTGGCTATGCTCCTGGAAGCAAAGGCTATAGAGTAATGAACTTAAAGACTGGTGAAGTTGCTACTAGGCATGTAGTTTACTTTGATGAACAAAGCAGAGTTGATAAGAGAGGAACTGTCATAGACTTTCCAGATGAACAAGAGACTATC
Source organism: Iguana delicatissima (assembly GCA_948472985.1). Classification (NCBI taxonomy): domain Eukaryota; kingdom Metazoa; phylum Chordata; class Lepidosauria; order Squamata; family Iguanidae; genus Iguana; species Iguana delicatissima. Next base: position 1,194,438 of record CAOKZL010000155.1, on the reverse strand, counting down.
TTAGAATCACTGGAAGAGGAGCAAAGTGTTGAACCTCTCTTAGAAATGCAAATGTTGCCTACATCTGAAATACCACAAGCAGCTACACAACCTGATTCTGAACAAAGGACTGAGATAGGGCCACCTGCAGAAGCAAACTAAAGGCAGAAAGCAGTACACTAAGAGAAGGGGATGTAGATGGCTCTGACCTGAGCACTGGACCGGAGGATGCTGCAGAGACAGACCAGGTTCCAGCTCAAGTTCCCAGACGCTGAACACGACCCAACAAAGGTGTACCAGCTCTACGCTTGTCCTACCTCGCAACATCAGTGTTACCAAATGAACCATCAAGCTTTGAAGAAATTGAACAGATGCCTGCAACTGAGGCAGCTAAGTGGAGAAAGGCAGCACAAGAAGAAATAGATGCACTGCATAAGAATAGAAGATGGCACTTACCCAGCTTCCACCAGGAAGAAAGCCATAGGATCCAGATCGGTCTTCAAGCTCTGAAACTGGATGCACAAGGAAAGGTGGAACGCTACAAAGCAGGGTTAGTTGCACAAGGCTTCTCGCAGAAATTTGGAATAGACTTTGATGAGACATTTGCGCCTGTTGTCAAACACAGTACCATAAGACTGCTTCTCAGTCTAGCTGCTTCCAAACAAATGGATGTCAGACACCTTGATGTGCTAAAACTGCTTTCTTACATGGAGAAATAACAGAGGAACTGTACATGCAACAACCTACAGACTTTGTAGACCAGAAGCAACCACATCTAGTTTGCAAGCTGAACAAAGGTTTGTATGGACTTAAACAGGCTGTGATACTTTAAATGAGAAACTATACACAATGTTGAAACAATTAGGCTTTAAGCAAGGAGAAGCAGATCAGTCTATACACCAGAACCAAAGAAGGTTATTCAACCTTTATCCTGACCTATGTTGATGATTTTGATTATAGCCACCAACAGAAATAAGGACTACTCAGAAGTTGTACATCACTTGAACAAAGAAGTGGAATTGAAAGAATTAGGAGATGCAAAATTCTTTATTTGGGCATGGAGATTCAAAGAGAACAAGATGGATCTTTTCTACTGAATCAAAAACAAAATATTGCTGAACTTTTAGAGAGCTTAGGACTCCAAGATGCCTATACTGTAGCAACACCCATGACCACAGATTTTCTTAAATACTGAAGAAAGTGATGCTTTACCAGATAATAGTCTCTACAGAACAGCAATAGGAAAACTCCTGTACCTGTCTACTAACACAAGACCTGATATTGCATCTGCTGTAGGGATTCTGAGCAGGAAAGTTAGCTCACCCACAAAGAAAGATTGGACTGGAGTAAAAAGGGTGGCTAGATACTTAAAAGGGACTATCAACTTTAAATTGAAGCTACCAGCTAGTAGCAATCCAAAGTTAGTATGCTACACTGATGCAGATTGGGCTGGTGATACTGCAGATTATCACTCAGTCAGTGGTTTCCTATTTTTGTATGAAGATGGACATATTTCATGGGGCAGCCACAAGCAGAGTGTGGTGGCTCTATCCTCTACAGAAGCAGAGTATATTTCAGCATCAGAAGCATGTAGAGAATTACTATGGCTTGATCAATTGTTGTCTGATTTTGGAATAAATGAAGAAAAACCAATTCAAGTTATGGAAGACAACCAGAGCTGTATTAAACTTTCTCAAACAGAGAAGATGACACCACACAGCAAGCACATAGGAACAAGATACCACAAAGTACGTGAGCTCACAGAGAATGGAATGATCAAGATGATCTACTGTCCAACCACTGAGATGGTAGCCGATATCCTGACCAAACCTCTACCAAGAGATGGCTTTGAGAATCTGCGAGTCAAGATGGGACTTCAGGGGTGCATGCACGGTTGAGAAGGGGTGTTGGGAGTGGCAACCTTTGCATGCCTAATGAAATGACTTAGTTTATTTGCATGTCTATTGTAAGCATAGAGAGATAGCTTAGAGAGAAAACTTCCTGTTTGTTGGTTAACACCTCTTCCTCCAGCATTCATTGTTCTTTTGAAAAAGGTTCTCCGGCCATTTTGTCTCCCCCTTTTTTGTCTTTGCCATTTTGTCCTGAAAGCATGCTCTGAGATCTCCTAACAGGGATCTTTTTGCAGCAAGCATATAAGTACTTTATTTTCTTCCTACCTTCCTCAAGAATTGAACCTGTGTAGACTATGCACAAGCTTTTGTGAGTAAACTCTTTTATATTTTTAACCAAACTGTTTTTGTGTTTATTTTGAGCTAGATTAAGTGTGTTTGGGGTAGAGTTAAAGAAGTGGGACTGGTGATCTGTTCAACTTCCGTTTTGTGCAATTGCTAAAATACTCTGCTGATTGAGAGTCTCATTACCAAGGTCTCTCAATATTCAAATTTTTTTTTTTAATTTCCCCAACACACTGGAGTTACTTAACATCCAACTCACGTGAACTCAGAAATTACTGGAGTCCACACTCATTTTTCCCCTAAACCTTTTCTTGGAAATGTTCCCACTATCTATAGCCATTTCCGAAAGTCCTTGCCTCCAGATCCACATATACGTTAAAATTTCAATTCACTTACTCCTTCTAAGCTGTGAGAGCACTTTCCCCTTTCCTCCTTCCTTCAATATCCAACTTATACGTCTGTTAACCTCATTACTGGGGAAAAAAGTCTGCAGGACCATGGGAGAAGTATTTACAGTCAAATATAGTAGGAGATTTAAAAAAAACCCCATAACTTTTACTTCTACTACCATCACTTGGAAGAAAGAAGAGGGGAAAGGAAGAAGGGACTGTTTCAGAAAGGGGCCTTTGGCATGGAGAGGTATGATGTGAACGGTGGGGAGAGGGCAGGAAGAATCAAAGATTCTTTTTGGTTTGAACCTGTTCTGAATTGGAAAAGGAGTCAGGGACCCACTGTCGTTGGTGAAGGGCTCTTACGCCCTCCCTTTATATCTGAGGCTGGCTGAGGAGAATGTCATTGCCATCCACTGACACTAATCCTAGAAGGCAACTGATAGCAGGTATTTTCAGGCCATTGTGAGAGAATGCAATGGATAGCAATGGTGCACTGCCACTTTTGGATGAGGAGGCATGCAGCAACATGACCTACATTTCCCCCTATAAACATATTAATATGCCTGCATATTTTGTTCTCTTTGTATCTTATTTGTTCACTATTTCATATCCTGCCATCCCTTTCTTCAACAGAGCTTGAAATATAAATGAACACACTACAAATTTTAAGCAGTACATTCTGAAATAAAGTGCTGTAATTAAAATTCAGTTTGCAGAAATAAAAAGAGAAGAATCAATTGCAGCGATGACTATTTTGCAGCATCTGAAGAGAAGATACCTGAAACAATTTCTTTATTTAACACTTCAGAAGTCCCTCTAAGAATCTGACAATTTCTGAGGCCTTGAGGTGTCTACAGAGATGCCTCCATCAAAGCTGGGTTTCTATTAATTACCACAGCATAGTCTTAATAACTAATGGATGGCTTGAGAATTAATGAAAACGGCCAACTTCTTGAGGACTTATTCATTTAAGATCACCATGGACTAATCCACCTCTTTAACTGTTTTGACTACAGTGTAAACATATAAATTTCATAACATCTTTTTGAATTCTACCTGCATTTTCTCTGAATTTTTGTTGTGAGAAACAACTCTCACCATATTGCAGCTTACAGTTGTTACCCTAAAAGGTGGGGAGCTTGGGGTCCACCCGCAATGCCAGTATCTCCATAGAAATAGGGAGAAGGTTACGGCAGGATCTTTCACCTGTGTATACCAGTACTAACGGCAGTGATGACTCCAGTTACAAGTTAAACAGGGTATTTTATTGGGAATTAGCAAACACACAAGAAATCAGACAATCTCTCAAGAACCATACAAGATGAGGCAAGAAAGGATGGATAGAGAGAGATTGGGTGGAAAGGGTGATAATTACCAGTCCTGAAGCAGAAGTTCAAAGCAGAGTGGCTCAGACAGCACGTCTGAGGGTAGCACAGAGGAATAGAGATTAGGGTGCCATATACTATGTCAAATTATTACAATTTACTGGGGCTGGAGTTAGGGCTTTCGTATCCTATTTCTTGCCCTGAAAGAGGATGTGCGGACAAAGTGGCAATGGCTTTCTCACTGGGTTGACAAAGGAGTCCAGGATGGGCTGATTGTCTTAAGTCTAGGTAACAAAACATTGATAGGAGTCCTGACAATCTCTTAATGTTTTGGTCAGGCAGTGTAAATGGGGAAGGTCTCTCAGGAGATGCTCATAGTACAGTCTCTGATTGTTTCACCTAGGCAGTTTTGCTTGCTATTGTTTTGAGGAGTGCTCACAATTTACAGTTTTTGAAAGGATTACCCCAAGCCCATCAGCACCTGGATTTCCTGCCTATTCCTCTCTGAATTAATGGCCTGATCATGTTGGTGGTCATCCTAGACGTGGCATTTGCTTACAGCCAGCGCATTTTCAAGCATGTGTTCCAGCCATAAAATATGTCAAATTATGAAAATAGCACATCCTGCAGAGTGGAGGTGTATCGTATGGTAACACTCTTCAAGCATGAACTAAATCAGAATATATATTCCTAATTAAAATTCTTTCCAAGTAGAGAAGTTCTTCACTACACACAGTCACTCTGTTCATGTGGAAGTGCAAGAGAAATAGGAAAGGTGGGGGCCAAATCAGATGCAAGTGTGCCCTTGCCTCCTCCTTCCATACAGAGATTACCTGCATTGATACATCTGAACATGACTATATTTGCATGATTAAGTACAGAATAGTTTGGAATAAGAGATAGCACGGTGTAGTGATTTGAATGTTCACTAGGGCTCTGGGAGACCTGGGTTCAAATCCACACTGGGTAACTTTGAACAAGTCACACTCTCTTAGCCTCAAAGCAATTACAAAGCGCCTACGGAAAAAAATCTTGCCAAGAAAAGCCCATGATAGGTTTAACCAGGGTTGACATAAGTCAGAAATGACTGGGAGGCACACAGCAACAATGCAACGAAGTTTGGAATTAGTGCAATTCATCCTGGCTTACATGAAATGGGATGGAAAGGATATTACATTTGTTCACTGTCATCCACCAAGGAAACCATGAGGAGGAGTTTAGGAAAAAAATGCAAATCCTTAAGGGGAAATAAAAGATTTCATGTGGATTATATTAACATTAGCATATCCTTTTACCTAACATCAGCAGTGTGTGAGATCCAGGTAGCACAGCAGCATAACATCTAACAATCCATGTAATGTGGAGTCTATAGATAACAGTGTACACCGTCCCTAGGTGAGCAATTCATCTTTTATCACTTATTATGGCAAGCAAATGGGAACACATAATGTGTATAAACCCGAGAGAACCAAAAAAAGCAGGTTGAAAAAGATGTTATAACAAAGCCTGCAGGATTACACTGATCCATTTAGTGACATGCCTGTTCTATAAATCATTTGATGGGAGTCATAAAAGCTTGCAGGGATGGGACATGACTCTCATAGCAACATTTCCTTTATTTATTACACTTACCGCCACAAGTGAACATGACACAAACATTCACTAATGCAATACTGGTTATGATCCATTCATGATCCTCCCCCTGACCCTCCCACAACATTATTCTCTTCCTTGGTTATCAGCTTTTTGAATTACAGTGTTGCACATGATTATAGTCAGAGCTTGGAAAGTTATTAGTTATTAGTTACTTACAGAAAGCAATTAGCTATCATTATAATTTCAAGATCATCCTCAGTGTATTTACTGTACAGTTTTTCAAGTATGAGATTTTAGTTTCCCATTTCTCAAAGGTAGCTAAAATTATTGATGTTTTAAATTGCTAACACACACACACAAACACACACACCTGAATGAAGCAGTGTGAGGCACAACAGAGTCCATCACCTGAATCATGTGATATTTCTCTTCTACCATTACTGGGGTTGCACTTGTATAATGATAAACATAGTATTACATAGGTAGTTTGCATTGCAAAATGAGTACCCTATTTGCTGGCATATAAGACTCACTTTTTTTCCTGAAAAATGAGTGCCGTTTGAAAATGGGGTATGTCTTACACACCAGTGCATTTTATACACCGGCAAATAATATTTCGTCTTACATGCTGGTGCGTCTTATATGCTGGCAAATACACTAACTTGTTAAGTTGCCATCATAATGCAATGTAATTCTACCATTTTTGTTGGTGGGAATGAATTAATTGCAGCTAACTTGTTATTTATAAATAGTTACTTCCAGTTTCTGATTATATTATTAGATTGTTACAAGCTTTACTATCATGGTAACTTGCTATTTCCAAACTATAACTAAAGTTGATATCACATAACACGATGATTCTAGCTCTGCATGACTCCTCCACTGGATGACACTCTGGGAATGTTTTGTCTATATGGGTTTGTTCAGCTGGGCAGTCATCCAGAAACTCAGTCAAAATGGAAATTGCACAAGAGATTCCTACAATGTATCCAGTCTGAGAATTTGCTCAGAGGTGGAGAAATGATAAGATTCCAATCCTCTATTGGATAGAATTATCTCCTCCACTTTCCTACTTAGTTTTTTAAATAGCACAAGCAGTGAAAAATAATGTTCTAAACTCCCTTTCAATTTATTTTCTTAGTCTGGGGTCTGTTAGTTCCAGTTAGAGTAATCTCACTGAATCATTGGGATTTACCTGTGTGTTGTCTTAAAATTCATTCAATGGGCCTTTTCTTGTAGGCAGTACCACAAGGATTTAGGCCAGAGTTTCCCAATTTTGCATCCATATTCTGATCTTCAATAATAATAATAATAATAATAATAATAATAATAATAATAATAATAATAATAATAATAATAATAATTTTGTTCTTTAGAAATATTTGCCTTTTAATCCAAAACCAGAACAACATCATCAGCATCAACAACAACAACAAATCGAAATTCAGCAAACTATTCGTTGTTGGGCATTCCATAAAAAAACAACCAGCCCCATGAACAAAAACAAGAACAAAAACAAAACCTGCAGTAATATTTAGAACTGGTACCTGTTTAAAAATTGATTATATACAGTGGCATCTTTGTACTAGACTAACTGCTCCCAGGGGTTGTTTTGAAGAAAGATAGTGACAGCACACCAGAAGATTATTTCTTTCCTTCTTACTGCCATACTGCCACCACTCATACCAGACTATCTGTCTCTCTATATGGCAATTGAGCTTTTAAAGGCTTCCACTGGCACTAATAGAATTTTGCAAAAAACTCAATTACTTTATAAAAGGAAGGCTTTTGCCTGGATGGAAAGCACCATGGGTTACATCTAGCCTACAAGCAGGATGGTGAGCTTCTGTCCCACTGGCAGGAAGTACTTCTAGTTGCTCATGATGGGAAGCATGATTTTTCTCCATTTTCCTCTACCAAATAGACATTTCTTCCTCCCTACCCCAAAACAACTTAGAGAACTGAGATAGCCTCTCATATATCATGGACTTATCAGACAAAAGGCTACGTCAGTTAAGAGTGACAGTAAATATGAAGTGCTTTGCTCTGAACAAGAAGAAGTGCTTTCTTGTGCTGGGCCAAAGGCACCACTGAATGCCACCCACTACAATCCATGAGCGGAGATTTGGACAAAAATTATGGTTTCATGGCACACTACATATATTGATACTTGAGTTCTTACAGTTGCAGATATAATAGAAGGAATCTCCTCAGAGAAGGTTTTGACACCAAAGCAACCGCTTTTTTGTAAGCAGACTTACCACTTTTGCACATCAATACTAACTGACCACTATAAAGATCTGAAAGTCTTGTATCACTAACATCGCCCCTTGAAGACTTATCAGTTAGTTAAACCAGTTAGTCTTAAAGGTGCTCCTATCCTACTATTTTTTCTGTTCCAACCCTTTCCCTTCAGATGCTGAACAGACTAGGCCAGCTGCTCCTTTGGAACCCACCACAATATGCGTGAATTGAATTGTGTAATATACTTGTGTGATAGAAAAGTGTGGAGGCTTGCAGCTCCAATATCAGCAGACCAGTGCATCTGTTCTGGCTTTTACTCTGAACACTAAAGGAACTATCCAAAGTGCTGACCCCTTTTTACAAGAGAGGGGGATAACTTTAGAATACAATTGAGAGTAAAACCCAGTCTGGATTTATACTCTGTTAACAACAGAGCCATCATTCTCCACTTTTAAAAAGTGTGATTATTTCTCCTCCCTAAGTAGTTAATTGCACAGAAGAGCCAAGGAAACAAAAGAACTATTTCAAAATATTTGTTATTAAATGTAGTGTTATGAGTAAGAAACCAGGAATAGTTCAGAAGTAACAGAATCAACTCTACTTCAATCCAATCCAATAAGATAGATTTAAAAAAGACATTAGGGAATTGTTAGAAATAATATATTTGTCTGTTTGTTTGGTGTGTAAATAAATAAATAAATAGATAGTTCCTAACACTTGATTAGTGCTTTGTCCCCAGCTTCTGTTTCCCATTATTAAAACATATTTAATTTGAAGTTTGAGAATGCCACTGCTGTAGTTATTTCATGCTAGTACTGAAACAAATGGATAATAAGGTATTATATTTTTATAGTACTATAATAATTATTCATTGTGTAGTGAAAAAAATTGTATTTCATGGGGAATTTTCCATAGAAAATGCTCTCAGTTCAGAGAAGTACATATCATCTAAAATGATAACCTCCCTCCATTTTCTGGGAACACCCTGGTATTTCTGGTAGTCACTTTCCCAAAGATATTTCTCCATACTGAACTCCAAAAAGAAATTTGTAATTGCTACAAGAAAGTTTCTGAAAGCAAAGGGTGGAGAGAAACAACTAACATAATACAGGGACATTAGCAGTATTCTTTTCTTTACAAACTGTAGTACCAAATTGTATTTTTTTTAAAAAATGAATTCACAGTCAAACAAGTGGCCCACACAGCTCTGTTCACCATTAACTTTTGCTTTTTGCTGTTAACAAATATCTGCCACTTGAGGCAGCTGCTTCACTCTCCCTTATGCTAGGTCTGGTGCTGGAAGTTGTGGGGCTCTATTTCTTTTGCAATACTAGGAGCTGGAGCAGCGACTAGGATGGCAGACACAACCTGCCTGCTCCCTACCTCACTTGAAAGCTTTCTGTTGCATTGAGCAAGTTTATTTGACTTCTGCTTCCCAAGCCAGGCTAGAAGGAAACTATTTAAAGCAAGAGAACACAGCAAGGCAAGGTGAACAAGGGGGCAGCCTTGATTTTTCTTCCTCTTGTGTTTCATTTCTTATAAAGAATAAACTTTCTTACTACATTTGTTCAATAGTCAAATCTGGATGGCTGCTTAGTCATGTTGAGCTTGGGCTTAAGAAAGGAAATCTCAGAAGCATATTGTTGTTCCATGTGGGAGATTTTTTAAATGGTATGAAACTGCCTTAGAGCTCATCCAGAAGGGAAAACAGTCTCTGGAAGTATCAAGAGCTTCCAGTTCTTTTTTAATTATTATTATTATTAGTTAGTTTTACCCACATATTCTCAGGTTTGCCTCCAAACTCCTTCTTGAAATATCCTGTTTCCCTCATTCCCCTGCTCCTTGTACACTCACGCCCCCTTTCATGTGCTGCATCTATATTTATGTAACATTTCAGGAACTGATATTCACCAATTTACACTGAGCTTTCTTTATTATTATCTGATAGTTATAGGCAAGGTGCTAAAGTGCTTTAGTTAAATAACAGGATCATCGTGTTTTGGTGCAAATAATCCTCTTTCCATTGATTGACCTCTGTTGAATCTGTGTCCTTGAGACAATAGCTGGGTTTATGGGTGGCTGCCATCTTAGCTAGTTCTGGGATAAGACAAACAAGACAGCCACACAGAGACACATTTCTCTTTGGAAAACACTGGGTTAATTTGAACTGACCTGGAAGATCAGAATGAATGCTAGGTGTTCCCAGGAAATACTTTGGATGACGAAAACATCACGTGGAGTTCCAAAATAGAATTTGTTTGTACAGAAACAAAATCTGGGACTTCCAGAGACTTTTTTTCCTCATCTGAAATGGCTCTTATTATTTTGTATTGGGAAAAGAATGGAGAAAAATTCATTTTTTCCACATATGTCTTTGTGAATGTTCAGTACTGCAAGTTGCCAGTCATGTACCTTGTATCTTAGATACAGCTAGAGCAAGAATTTTTGCCAGTTTCAATATTGCAATGTTCATACCATTTACTCTGTGGTTCAGTGACAAAATCGACAATTACAATACCTTTGGGTGCCCATATAGGGGTCATCACCTCTAAGTACATTGGTCACTCCTGCTATGTTGGACACACTAATTATGTTCTTCCCAAAACCAACAAGTATCATTTGTAAGTATTAGTTGGAAAGCACTAAATTTCATGTATTTAGCAGACATCAACTACAAGCAATTTTTTTATCTGGGCATAATATTGTATTATGTCCAAATAACCGAATCCTCGAATCCTCAAATCCTGAGCAAGGATTCAAGATTCGGAGATCTGAATCCCCCACCCAAAACAGGTGAATTGAATCTCTCAAATCCTGCCCTGGTCTCCCACTGGCTGCGGCTGGATCCTGCCCGGAGCGGGTGAGAAAAGGTGGCAGAGAGAGCGATCTCACACTCCCCACTGTGCTGCCGCTGGCCACAGGCCTGATCCTGCCCAGGCCGGGCAAGAAATTGTGGTGTAGAAGTGCTTTCTTTCCCTTGCTTTTAAAGCCTTTAAAAAAAAAAAAGGATTCGAAAGATTTGAGATTTGTGAGATTCGTGGATTTCCAGAACCTTCGGATTTGGATCTGGATTCAGATTCGGAAAATTCTGGATTCATCCCATCCCTAATTATACCCTCTATAATTATTCATCCCCTTGTACCTCTTTTTTCTCTCTCCTTTTTTTGCATTTAATATTTAAAAGAAAAACAATAAAAACCCAATGTTTAACTAATTTTATTTCAGGAAAAGGAGGAAGAAAACAGAATGTATTTAGACTCTGATTTAAATTTTTGAAGACAGTAGCTATAAATGAGGAGTTATACATCATTACTATAAGTAACTAGTTGTTGTTTGAAATTCATTTCTTTCCCCAATAACTATATTAACTAAATTAGATTGTTTGCAAACTAACAATAGATCTCATTCTTTTAATAGGGTACCCTTTAAGTTTTACAGGTGTGAGATTGCAGCCTTTCTAAATGCTGGAGGAAGAATAACATGGTTCAAGGGATGACTTCTCCTGATGTCTTATACTTTGTTGTGGGTATTGAGAAAAGAATGGAGTGGACAGAAGGTGTCAGTGTGTTTATGTGTGTATTATCAAAGAACAGGTTTACAATATTCACAAGTGCCTTTTCTTTGAAAAAAAAGAACCCCAGAAACAATCATTAAAAGCAAACATTTTAGTTACTTGTGGGAAACACAAAGTAAGTTGTTTCTTTAAAAATATAATTAAGAGAGCAGCTAACTATTCTGGGGATATTGGAATTATAATTGTAATGAATTACTCTCACAAATCAACTTTCTAAGCTTCGCTGTGATTATTCTGAAGGTCTTGTACATCTAGAAACTAATGCACCTCTTTTCCCTACCTCCCAGAAGTAATGTCTATTAATGTAGGTTTTGTTACTAAAGTCAGCAGAGCCCTTTGTACCTTACAAGTGAAGGACATAACTGTGTGGTAGGAAAACAGAAGTGCACATGTTGCAGATGTTATTCTTGGAGGCAATGAATATTAGAGTGATCAGCTATACTGTGTAAGTGAATTGAATGCCACAGAATTGAGAAACTGTAACAAAGAAAACCTATATTGCATTGTTCTCGGAAATATGTAGAACCACATGGGCTCAGAACTTGGGATATAATATACAGATGGAACAACAGGAAAAATATGGTCAAAGGGAGTAAATTTTACTTTGTGTTATGATTTTAAAGAGAATTTTTACAAAATGATGTAGAGACATTTGCATAGTTTGATTCGGAAGATTCTGATGGCTAATATTCAATTGAAATATGGATTATTTGCGACAGAGGCAGGATACAATATATGACTACAGCAGCAAGATTAACTTATGCACAGAAATGGAAAAATACCATAATTCCAATGAACAAAGAGTGGCTGCTGAAACTGCCTGACCTAGCTGAAATGGACAAATTATGTACCAATACTGATTAGAAAAATCATTAATGTCATTTTTGAAAGACTGGGAACTTTTGATTGTTCTTTGGCAGAAAAGTGAGAATAACATGCTAACTGGATTTGATAATGAATAGGTTTAGTTAAGCTAAAGATAGTATAATTGGATAAGTTATCCTATATAGTAAAATGTGTAATCATCATTAGGAAAGTTGGAAGTCAATATTGATTTTTTTTCTTTCTTTTTTCTTTCTTTCTTCTTTCTTTCTGTTTCTCTTTTTGGGGGGTGGGTGGGAGTCTTTCCATTGTTTTCCTTTTTGCTGTTTGTATTGAAAAGGAAATATGTACGGCCACCATCATTTGTATTTTTAGTCTTGGAGACATTCGTTCTGTGAATATTTCTGATTTCTGAGAAGGAACATTTGCACAAATTAAATAAGGAAAGATGGAAAATACTACTCTGCACCATGTTTTTGACTTTTTAATTTCTTTTCTCAGTTCCTGCGCATTTACAGCACATCCTAAAATGATGTACCACTCAGTATCAAAAAACTAAATCTCCCTATTGAAGGTTGGACAGAGGAAAATAAGAGTAGGGGCATAGTAGATGAAGTGAGGGAGGCTTTGGATGTACTGAATGCAAACCCTCTCAGGCCATTTCCACACCAGACAGTTACTAGACTTTGAGGCCCTTCTCTAAACTGCAAACTCTAAGATGCCATAGAATGTTGAAAGTGGAATAATAGCCCTGCAACAGTCTAGTGTGGAAATAGCCTCAGTTTCTGACTTGGGGAGCTCCATTTAATCAGAGAGGGATGCCCTGCGAAAATAACAGAAATGGTATATGTACAGTGCAGATCCTTAAAATGGAGAGCAACACTCAAATTATTTTGAAATAACAAGTCCCAGATAAATCAAATTCTACCGCTTATCATCCAAAAATTCAGTGAAAAAATGTGTGTGTTGGGGGCAGTGGGGGGGGGGAGAAATGTGATTATTAAAGGATTTATTGATTAGTTATTTCTTTCATCTCCTAATAAACTAAGTATAGGTCCTAATCTGTATGGACAGTTCAGGACTCTTTAGTGCAGTGGTTCTCAACCTGTGGGTCCCCAGATGTTTTTGGACTTTAGCTCCCAGAAGCCCTGAGCATTGACCATAGTAGCTGGGGCTTCTGGGAGCTGAAGTCCAAAAACATCTGGGGACCCACAGGTTGAGAACTACTGCTTTAGTGGCTACAAATGCTGTACCAATGAAGTTGAAAGGCTTTAAAATGAGTGGTCCACAGTGTCACCGATAAAACAAACAAACCAATAAAAACAAAACAAAACCTTCAGGGATTGGGCTTCACATAATTACAAATCTGTAACCTTGCAAAGTGAGAATTATGAAACAGAATTGTGTCCAGCCAAGAGGACAGCAGTCAGTAAGATGCCCTAACTATTAAGAATACTTTCAGAAGCTAAAGCTGCATACCCTTATACTATATTGTGTAAAATCTTCAGTCATTTAGGGTGAGAGAGATATTCCTTGGGCAAGTGTAACTACAAACAGATTAATACTTATCTAAACTTGGCATCTAACTGAACATATGACTCTGTTTACCATTGTGGAACTCCATATCTGGTTTAGAACTATTTACCAATATTAAAGCTACCATTGTTTTATATACACATTCTTGCAAGTGTTACACATTATTTATATATTTTTATTGCTTGCGTATGACCTTATATTTTACAATATTTATCTGCAATGTATTGCCTATAGGCTCCTGCTGTTTTGTATTCTTTATGTGTCTTTATCACAGTATTATTTCTCTGTCCTATCTACATTTTTTATTATTTGTTTGGAATCTCTTCCCCATTCAAACACACCTGTTTCTTGATTATTGTTTTGCTTGTTTATAGACTCTCTCATGTTTCCTGTTGTATGATCCAACCGTACAGATCAGTGATGGAATTTGCCCCTCCGGAATTCCAATTTCTATTTTCAACCAAACTTGATCGAACATATTTTTCAGTCAATGTAAAGGGCTACTGATTGCTATTGGCTCTTTCGTGCCTAGTTAGCCATTTAGTTTGCCACTAGTTTACTATTACTTCCAGGGAATGGAAAAATAATTAGTGGTATTTTCTTCTTACTGTGCCATAATAAATTGGTGGGCTTTGGATGCCATGCATTTTGATGTAGATTAGTAGGAGTCACCAATGGCTGTGACTCCTACAGCCAGCTGTGACAATGATGGAATGAATGGGTAGGAAAATATCTTACAAAACATCTGATAGCAATATTGTAATGTGATATGCTTTGTTAAGATTGTAAAGGTGTTGTTTTCTGACCACAAGTTCATAAATGGCTGCAAACTGTGGCACGGTCTCCTTTTGCAATCTCTTCAACTGTGAAACAAAGTTTTAAATTCATTTAAGTTTGGTTTTAAGTCATTTTTAACCTCTTGCTGTATCATTTTATGCTGGATGTACAGCTGAAATGCAGAAGGCTTTTTAAGAACAATGCAGGACTCAGAAGTGGAAATGGCTATCCCAGTCTTGCCTTGTCTGTGTGAATTTTGTCACCCAGAAACTGTATTTCCCTTTCAGATATTGGTTCATAATTGCCATCCTCAAATGTTTACCTTTCTGCCCTTGACTGAACCTGAGAAGCAGATGGTAGAAACAGTCTAACAAATACTTGCTGGGTCATTGGAAAAAACCTGCAAGCCTGCTAAATTCATTGGCAAAATGCCTTATGGCATCAATGACTGCTTCAGAAGAAAGCTGCTGTGGTCTTTTGATGTACCTTTAAAAAATGAATATGCAACATGGCATATTATTTTAGTCTTTTCTTTTTAACAACTATTGTCATAGCCCACCAAACCTCCTGAATTACAATCTTTACTAAATGTATTTTAGAGCAATTTACTCATTTACCTCTGCTAGAATCAGCCACTTAGATGTAAGGTATTCAGGTCAAAGTCTGGCCACAGATTTCCCCTGTGAGGCTGTGTCTTTCTGTTT
Source organism: Iguana delicatissima (assembly GCA_948472985.1). Taxonomy (NCBI): domain Eukaryota; kingdom Metazoa; phylum Chordata; class Lepidosauria; order Squamata; family Iguanidae; genus Iguana; species Iguana delicatissima. The sequence continues at coordinate 1,179,294 of CAOKZL010000155.1, read as the reverse complement.
CGGGATGCTACTGAAGCATACAAAATGGGCTTCACCGAGCCTGGAGCCCATAGGTTCAGAAAATTTATTGCAGCAGCTGCAAAGGGCTTCCCGTCAAAACTGCACAATTACCACAAAACACTGGGGTGATGTCCTCTGCCCTCAAAAGGCTGACCTCTGGGTGATGTTGGTTCATTTACATGCTTCTGCTTCTTGATCTGTAACACTGTGGCAGTGACACATAAGCTCTTGCAGAGTCAGGGCTGTGGTTTAGAGGCACAACCAGCACAAAGCAAGGAAACAGCTTTAGATTTTCATCTCATCTAATTGAGCAGCAAGGCCAGAGGTTGAACTTTTATAGGCCCAGGTGGAATGCTAAAAGTCCAGTTTTGTCACATGGTAACTATTGAACTAGATGCTCCTGCAATAGAGGGCTGATCAGTGGGCCTTTCTGCACTGCACTGTTATAGTGCTATTATTCCACTTTCAACATCCTGCAGAATTCTGGGGCTTGTGGTTTACTGAGACCCAAGAGCTCTCTGGCTGAGAATTCCCCATCCTAAACTGCAAACCCCAGGATCCCATAGGATGTTGAAAGTGGAATAATGGCACTGTAATAGTGGAGTCCGGAAAGGCCCAGTATCTCTCTCTTCTGGCAAGCCAAATTAGAGATGCAGAGAATCTGGGTGTGGCTGCCATAATTCATAGACTGAGTCCCTTATATGTTTGAGATCTTCAACATGACACTGTAAGAAAGAAGTTAGGTTACTATCTGATTTCCTTTTCATATGGAGATGAACTCATGTGGAGATGAATTGCATAAGATGTGCATAAATGTGGAATAGCATTTCCTTTTATGTCAGTAGACTCCTTTTGATTCCTCAACCAAACATCTCACTGCATGATCCAGAGCTCTAGTATTTTACAAAGAGAACAATATCTTGTTCTTTAGTTTCTCCAAACCATGTATAATTTTACAAACACCCACCAGTTCCTCTTTATGAGCTTAGTTCTTCTTCAAAATGATTTTTAAAAAGCTTCATTTACATGCAGAAGGTACTTTGTCTCCCGAATCATCATTTTTATTTCTCCTTTTGATAGCTTTTCAAGTACCACGATAAACCTATTTAGACTAAAATGTAGGTACTATTCCTCTTCAGATTACTCCTTGTACTTCTATCTAGAGTTTGGACTTGTTTTTAAAAAGTGAAAATATTTAAATATAAGATACCTATCTAAATAAGTAATAAAATATTTATACAAAATATTTATACAAAAATTTAATAAATGTATAATAAATAATATAAAAATATTATAAAGACATTTGAAATGTTTAAAGAAAAGGTTTTAAAAAAAATCTTTTTGTTCATAATCATGCTTTTGTATTGGTAAGCTTTTCTCCCCAAAGTGTTCTTCCATAGACCAAGCCTCACACTCTGGCTATTTCTCTGCTTCTGACTCCTTTCTTGAATTGTGTCTTGTTGGCCACGTTGTCTCTCTGTTCCTCTTTCTCTCTTCTTCACTTCTTTTCCATTTCAGCTGTACTTCAAGCTCTCTTTCTAAAACTTCAGCTTCTACTTCTAAACTTCTTCTAGCTTTCACATTCACCAGCGTCTCTCCTATGCCTAAGCCTACCTCATGCACACACAATTTCACCTTCTATTCTCTGGAAACCTTTTGTATTTTACCAGAAATTAAACTTAGCTACTGAACATGAACCCTAAATATACCAATGCAAAACAACATTAAAGTAGTACTAAACGTATACATGTTGATAAAATAACATAGATCACTGTTCCTTCACAGAGGACAATTGTGATCTCCCAGAAGTTGTTGGACTGTGACTCCTCATATCTTTCACTATTGGCTGTGTTGGCTAGGGTGATGGCAGTTGCAATGCAGCATCAGGAGGGTAAAAACCCAGCGTGGTACAGTGGTTTGAGTGTTGGAGTACAACGTTGGAGACAAGAGTCCAGAATAGAAACTTCAGATAAAAGAATCAATACATTAAGACACATACAGATGTGTTACCCATCTCCTTCTTACTTTTCAAATGGAAAAATCTGATGAATCAGTGAGGATTGAATACATAGAGGCTTTAAGGTCTTTTTGTTGCTGCTTATGGTCCATTTTGCACTGATTGCCTTAATTAGCAGTTTCCACCATCTTTAAATGAGAAGGAAGCTCCTCCAAGTCAGGAGTGAGATTAGATCCTTTCTGTCCCTTCTGGCAAAGCTGGATTATCTGTGGTGCACTTGGTACAAATGCTCCAGGGCCCTCAGTCATGAGGGGCCCCAAGGTAGTGCTGGTGCTATGTGTATGATGTGATGCAGTTAAAAAAGCAATGCCGCTGTGGAGAGGATACCTATAGATCTATCACTACCTTCCGTCTCCATCCTCCCCAAGGCTTGATATCATGAAGGAATTGAAGAGGCAGGTGGCTCATTGGAGTTAACTGCCTTTGACATGCTGGCCTTGGTCATGCTGGCATGGACAATGGCAAGGGATATCCTGAACTGCTCCCTACCTCAGTCCTGAGAGTCACTGATTCAGACCCTGAGAATGGCCTCTCTTCACCCACTGGAACCACCAAATCTGATCTGCTGTAGTCAAAGACACCCATCCAAGAGGCTTTGAAGAAGTGCACTTTGGAGGTATTCTGGAACTGCTTCAGAATCCCAACCACCTTAATCTGCCCTTGCCTTTGGAGTGGTACTGATGGCAACATTTCAGCAGATGTATCTTCTCTCTTTGTCTTATGAGAAGCAAAGGTAAAAGTGATAGAAATATGGTCTTAACCCTGAATGCAACTGTTCAGTAACTTGTATGCAGGCACAAAAATAACCACTGGAATAATCAATGCAAAGAAATAGATGACAACAAAAGAGAAAGAACAAGAGGCTTCTTCCACAAGATCTGAGAAATCAAACAGAAATTTAAACCAAGAGTGGGAGTACTACATGAACAGCAGGTGAAGATGTCACATGATCAAGTACAAATGAAAAGATTATTGAAACAATACACTGAATAACTGTATAAAAGAGGTGAAAGGATGGCAGATTCAATTTTAGAAAATGAAGTGAAAGCTGATCTCAGGGCACTTGGGAAAAATAAATCACCAGGAACAGATAGCATACCACTAGAGCTGCTTGAAGTGGCAGAGGCAGAATCTGCTCTAATTTGAACTAAAATCTGTCAACGAATATGAAAAATTAAAGAACAGGCCACAGATTGGAATTCTCAATATTCCAAAAAAGGGATACTAGGGATTATAGGAACTACCAGACCCTTACATTAATCTCCCATGCAAGCAAAGCGACGCTCAAAATTCTACAACAGAGACTTTTACCATGTAGGGAGTGAGAAATGCCATATAGCCAAGCTGGGTTCAGGAAAGGAAGAGGCACTAGGGATCATTTTCCAAACATATCTTAGATAATGGAGTGCATCAAAGAATTTCAGAAGAAAATCAGCCTGTGCTTTATAGATAATAGCAAATCCTTAGACTGTGTAGATTATACAAAATTATGGATAACTCTTGAAGAAATGAGTATGCCACAACATTTGATTGTCCTGATGTGTAACCTGTATTCAGGACAAGAGGCCACTGTCAGGACAGAATATGGAGAAACAGAATGGTTTCCAATTGACAAAGGGATCAGACAAGGCTTCATTTTATCACGCTGTTTACCTTGTATGCTGAACATATCATACATAAATCAGAATTATGCTCAGAGGAAGGAGGCATAAAAATTGGAAGAAGAAACATCAGCAATTGAAGATATGCAAATGACACCATACTATTAGCAGAAAGTCAAGGAAGATAATACAAAGTAATACAAAAATAATAGCCAACAGATTACCATAGTTGCCGGCGTATAAGATGTATCTGTGTATAAAATGCACCCCATTTATATGCTGGCAACTATTATTTGCTGGCATATAAGACACACTGGCATATAAGACACATCCCATTTTCAAACAGTATTTTTCAGGGAAAAAAGTGAGTCTTATACGCCAGCAAATACAGTATTTATATAGCCAATGAAGACATTGAAACGGTTCAAAATTTTTCATACCTTGGCTCAGTCATTAATCAGAATGGAAACTGCAGTCAAGAAATCAGAAGAAGACTAGGATTTGAAAGGGCAGCATGAAGGAACTAGTCAAGATCCTGAAGTGTCAAAATATATATCTTGGGATTGTTAAGATTGGCCATGTGTTTCCAGTTCCTGTGTATGGTTGTAAAAGCTGGACAGGAAGAAAATCAACTCATTTGAAAAGAGAAGATTTCCACAGATTCTGTGGACTGCAAAAAAGACCAACATATGTGTCTTAGAGCAAGTCAAGCTTAAACTCTCCCTAGAAATCAAGATGGCTTAACCGAGACTGTTGTCTTTGCACATATCATGAGAAGATATGACTCATTAGAAAAGATAATACTTCTTGGTAAAGCAGGAGGAAAAAAGGATGACTCCATTAGAGGTTGGTAGACTCAGTCAAGGAAGACATGTCCCTGAGTCTGCAAAACCCAGTGATGTATTTAAGTCTTTTATTCCAAGTCTCAAGTCAAGTCTCAAATCTCTACTTTAAAGTCTCAAGTTGAGTCTCAAGTCCTTGCAAGATCCTTTCAAGTCAAGTCTTGAGTCAAGTCTCAAGTCTGGGAGCCAACTTTATACCCTCAACTGTCCAGAATTTCTGGACAGAGTTGAATAAAGAGTTTTAACAATTTAAGTAGAGTTGGTCTTGTACTTTTGTGATTTTGCCATCTGCAGCTTCAGAAGTAGAAGAATAGGATCCTTCTTATTCCCCATTACTGAAGCTGAAGAGCTTTAGAAGGAAGGATCCTTCCTCCTCAAGCCCATTGCCTAACACAGTTTCTGTTTTCCTCTGAGCTATCTACCTACACTCTGGGCACAAGTCTTGCCTGCTGTTCTTAGGAAGTTTTAGAAAGCTCCTCCTATATGTAGAGGGGACAGGCTCCTGAGTAGACCTCACCCTCATCTCAAGCCCGTTGCCTAACCCATTTGCTGTTTCCTGTGAGAAATGTGTCCACACTTTGGGCTTGAGACAGATTGTCATGTGACTAGTAAGTTGCAAGGTTTCTGGATGAATGTGTTATGTTACTGAACCAAGGGCAGCAAGGGCAGTCACTAAAATATATACAAGTCTCAAATTGAGCCAAATCAGTGTGTAATTTTTGCCAAGTCAAGTCTGAGTCAAGTCACTGAAGTGACTTAAGTCTGACTTGAGTCCGAATCAATTGACTCGAGTCTACATGACTGGCAAAACCTGAGCAGGGCTGTTGATGACGGGGGACTTGCAGGTCCCTCATTTATGGGGTCACCATCGATCAAAGCTGATTTGATGGCAGTTAACAAAAATAACCATCTTCTCTCACACTGAGCTGCATCTGCAAAAACTCCTTAAAGTGCTAACTAAGAAAGGTATAGAACCACTCCTTCCCTTTGCGTCAGTTTGTGTCCATGCCCTCTTTACAGGTATAAAACCCAGCTGTTGATTCAGTAAAATACATCCTAATACCAAGGAGCCCGATGAAGCCTAAATACTATGTTGCCTGTTCTTATGCTCCTGTCTCTTAACAAGTTTTTATGCTGCTTTCAGTAGTCACACACTAATATGATTAGAAACTTTATTAAGAATATTGATAGACATATATAATATCTGAACCCTAGTGATAGCAATGAATAAGGTAATTCATTGTTCTTCTTACCTCTCCTTCCTTGGAAGTTTGTGAGTGGTACCTGTTTTAGTAATGCAACACACAAATTTGATGGAAAGGGGAGATTTTAAAAAGGTGTTCATCTGTGTATTTCATTAGAAGCCTAAGACTTCAAGAACATGGCTATGTACTTACAAAGTACAATTCTCAGGGGTTCCAGCAAACAAATGCAAGGTAAATAAAAGCTCCAGGGACAGTGGTTATATACCATAAACTTCAATAGAAATCCCCACAGAATTCAATTGAATTCTGGGCACATTATTAAAAATGTATCTTCAACTGTACCAGAAAAACCTGAGTAGGAATAAGTTAAACTTGCTGATTAGATATTTCACTGAGATCCAAAAGAATTTCTGACTTTCAAACGTGTAACAAAAGCAGCAATAATTTTTTTTCTTCCCTGTCCAGTGGTGTGTGCAGGGCTGGACTTCAGGCTGAGGTCCCTACTTTCAAGGGGGCTCTTAAATGTATCTGGCTGGGACTTCAAAAGCATATTGAGACACCACATGGGTAATCGCTGCAGTATTTGATGTCACTTTGCATCTGGCAAGGAGGGGAAAGACCCAAAAGGGGGAATGTGAAACTAATGGGAAGGTGTTATGGGAACAAAGATAAGGTTACCACACATGGTATTCTTTCCATGATGAAAGATAAGTAAATAATGAAAAGGTCTAGGAATCTAGTGCTGGTGAGTTAATGTGACATTTATGACTTTCACTAGTTATTGCAATGAGCATCTAAATTTGTATGACAAGGTATAAAACCTGTAACCATACAACACACGATACCTGTTTACTCCAAATAAATGCTTCTACTGTAACTCTTGAGTCCTTCTTGTGAGCACAAGTTATTCATGACATAACAGGAAATGCATTTATAGCCAGCAGGTGCACTGCTCATAATTATAGGCATGCATTTTTTTTTTGTTCTTACTTTTAAAATATGGTAAAACTGAACATTGCTCAGAGCATTATGTATCAAAAAAAGAAAAAGAAAAATTAAAACAAGTTTGGCAAACAGGTATATTCTTGTTTCTGTCTGCTTCATTCTAACGTACCAAGAATGCAGAAGTAGTTATAAAGCATGGACTTATACTGCTGACATAAAGAAAGCTGGGAATGGGAGTGAGGTAACTGGGAGTGGTTTTGTGTGTGGAAGGACAGTGTCTTACATTCAGTTTCCCTCCTCAAAATAAATCCCTCGGCTGAATTCTTTATTTCTCAGTGTATGTATGTCTGCCCACCCCTGAGTTGAAAGGCTGATTTATTTATCTATCTTATTTTTAGGTCAATCCTGTGCTCAGAGTGATGTTCAGCCTTCCAAAATGTTCTTACGTTAAAAGAAAGAATCAATAATTCTTCTTTGTAACCTCCACCCTCAACCATTTTCACATATTTGCTCTTTATAATGAACTGTTTATAGTGAAGGGACCAGTTTGATCTCATGAGAGAGGGAAATTCAGAGTGTGTGCCATAGGAAAGAAAATCCTCTCAGATTTGACTAAATTCATGGCAGAATGCCAAACAAGGCCTCTTGAGATAATCTTAATGAGTGAGGAAGTATATATAGGAGAAGCTGAAAACGGCAACCCTTTGCTCAGGACATTTTGCAGAAAGGCTTAATATGCAGAGAAGGGTTGATGCCTGGAAAATATTCATAGAATCAGCATGCATTTACTTTTATGGTATAATTTTAACTGGGGGTTCAATCCTCCCAAAATTAACCACTTCAGTCCCAGAAATGTGGTTAAAAACTGCTGCTGGCTTCAGTCCTGTTTGCGTTTACCTGGGAATAAATTCCACGGACTTCAGTGAAATGTACATCTGAACAAAAATGCCTAGAATTGCTGTATAAGTTTTCTATTGAGATAAAATTACTCAAGAGCTAAATAATTTGTCAAAAGTTAGCTAGGTTAGCCTGTTATACCAAATCACACAGAATCCTGTATCATTTTAAAGACTGACAGTTCAAGAAACTTCATTGTTTAAAAGAACTGGACAGACTTTTAAATGATGTAGGACTTTCTTTTCTGTTTTCTACACAGCAATAATACAAAAACAGTAAATGTGCCAGCATCATATTAACTAAGAGGGGAATTCTACAGGTGGGAAAAAAAGATGCAAAGATGGAGGAACATCTTGTCCAAGGTTCATGCTGGCTGGGTAGAATCTGTTTCAGAGTTTTTTTTTAATCCTTGTAATAATTTCTTTCCATTCCCTTGCTACTAATGGGTAGCAAATTGTGTATGCTTTCTCCAGATGGGCTGGTCTACATTCTGCCCTGTGTCAGGAGTCTCTTGGAACAGGACAAATCCAATCCTTCCCTGATCTACCCATAAAATACTTCTCAATCATCCACCTTCTGCTTCCAGCATCAAGTAGGCAAAGGTCTTGGAGGCTTCTGTAACTTCGGAGATTACATGACCACTTCATATTTGGGCCATAAAAATATCCCTGGGTTGATTTTGTTGAGCTTCTTGAATTCCATCTGCATTTTCTTCCTGTCCTTGTTTCATATCAGGTTAGAAGACAGCGTGTTTTCTCCCCCACTGAAGTTTTTCGAATTGCAAATTTTAAAATTTTCTGCCATTCCCCTAATAGGCACATCTCTCCATGGACTAATATTTTTGTATTTTTCCCCACAATAATTACCATCTTAGCCATTCATCTAAAACAGCATCCACCAAACAGTCCAATGAATCAAGCATGTTGTTCTTATTACAATGATGATAGAAATTTTGAAGCATTTATTTCTAGAATACTTTTTAAAAAATCTATGGAAAACAAATAAAAATCAGCAACGAAGAAAAGAAAAAGAAAAGAAAACATAAACACTATGCTGAATAACAAATAACAATATATAAAGGCCTCTTGACAAGGCTGTATGTTATTATCTGATGATTATACTGAGGTCTTGTGGGAGAAGAAAAAGGTCTAATTTTTTAAAAAATTTTGTAGGCTAGAACATGGGTTGCAATTCAAATTATTTTTATTTGGTTGATCAGTACAAATAGCTCTTTATATCCAATAAGACTCACACTGCTCTTCAGTAAATCATCTGAGAGAGTGAGCAAAAATAAAATGAAATTCTTAGAACAGTTTTGACATAACATTAGCCCTGATGCATATTTTTAATGCCACTTGCCAAAACATGTGTTCCTTTAAACAGTGGAATTTCTTCAAAAGCAGGAGGAAGATCATTTGCCCATAAAATATGAAACTTGCACATATTGTTTATTTCATACTCCTATTGCCTTAATTAGTAAAAATAGATTTTTTGCTAACAGAGCCCATTTAGAATCTTGATAGTACAGTACTGGATCATAGATTTACAATAAATTCTCTTAACTGATTGAGTCCGTGTGTATAACCATGTCACAATTGCTTTCATTTGGGGAGTTCTACTTTAATCTAAGGCTTATGACATTAAATGAAAATATAAAGACATCATATTGCAAAGAAGTACATGTGCCAAGAGAACAGTGAACTTCTATAAAGACTGCAAAGAAGATGAGTATATGGTTTTAGTGGTTGGAGATAGCTAGTGGATGGGCTAGAGAATGGGTTACAGGGATGAGTCAGAATATCATTTCAGATTTCTTTTATCACAGTTTATGAAAATGTGCAATTTTTTTTCATATTCAGGATGGAAAAAATGAAGTTTTTTGAAAAAATCAAAAGTAGAAGAACAGGACATCTATTGGCAGTCTCAGGGTAAAACAACAGTTTGCACTGAAGATGTATGTGTTTGCATGGGGGGAAGGGAAGAAGGATGAGGTGATTTCCTTTATTTATCCTGATCTCTCTTCAGACTTAAACCATACTGGGAAAATGTGGAATATAAATAAAATCATTTGTGTGTGTCTCTCTGTCTGTAATCATTTCATTCTTCTCACACCTCTCCTGATCATCCTTGGCCAATAGTCATGTTGGATTTGTTTCAAGGGGCGGGGAAAGCATTTCCTGCATTTCCACTGTAAAAATAAGTCGGAATTTCTCTTATTTTTCGTATCTCAATGCATTTTTGTTAATAAATATTAGCATTCTTGCCTTCAGGAGAAGAGAATCTCAGGGTGATTATTTTCCATGGGGAAGGCTGCTGCTACAATAATTTCTGCTATTTTTGGAGGGCTGACTTTATAAAATGCAGCCACTAGCTCATTCCACTAACAAAACCCACAGACTGGTCATTGTATGGATCTAGAGGGCCTGATCCATGTTGACTGTGCTCTATTTACATTCAAAGGATATACTGAGGTAAGAATAAGCCACTGAGAGGGTAAATTATAGCTTTATCATTGAAAAATAGATAGAAAATGTTGCAGGAACAGACTAAAAAAAAAGTATTTTCTCATCCTTTTAGTTGAATGATGACACAGCCTCAAGTGCATCTGGTACCCAGGTACAAACTGCTGGACATTAAGTTGCTCTTTCAGCTCTGGATGGGTCTTCACGTTCTTGGGCAAGATGCTGCCATTTCCTCTTCCCAAGACTGGGACAAAGAAAATCCCTCCCAGGTGCTGGTTATATGCCTGAACAAGATAAACCTCCTGGAAGCTACAACATGATGCTCCCATGTTTGGGTGGGATATACTTCCCCCATCCTGAGATTCAGAGAGGAGGAAGATTCCTGTTCTTGGACAGAGACTTTATCAGCACCAGGAGTCGCACAGTCATCTCTGTTCATTTTAAACTGAAGGCCACTTTACTGAGTAACTGAAGCAAAGTACAATGAAGCTTTGACACGTGGACTTTAAACCAAGGTAGCGCATGTGTGTGTGTGCGCGCGCGCGTTCTGTATTCTTATATTACAAGGTATGTGTATGATGGATGGAAAACCCAGTTAGTAAGCTCCTCATCAATCTTCTACAGATGCAATCCACAACAGTTATCTAGGCCAAAGGATCCAAAAACTCAGCTATTAAAAGTCTGACTTTCAATCCCTGTAGATTCAATCATGTTGGTACTGACTCAGAATGGCAGTTTTCTCCATCTTAGAAACTCATTATCCATCTGGCCATAACATGGGCCTATCTGGGCATTACATCTTGAATTTTGCCAGTGCAGGTTGAAAACTTTGTTTCTATTCATTTTTGATAAGAGTTTATCAGCATTTGGTAAGTCTAATAAAAATGGCATGCATACAGAGATATTCTTAGGCAATTCATCTGCAAAAACAGGATAAATGTGGGGGTTAGTGTGTTATAAGGAACAGCAAATCAGCTTAATATACCTCAGAGGGGTCCTTTGCTAATGAAGTGATCCATCTGAGCCAAATTGAGGTCAGCAATTAGCAATCATGCTTCCTAAAATGGTGAGTGTGTATATGCAGAACAAAACCTCACAACCCAATAGTCTGAGCTGCTTGTCCTTTTCCTTAATCAGTTCAGAATTCCATGGCAGTATTTGAGCTGGCTCTGCTAGCTTTAAAGTGCCAAGTGATACAAACAGAATAATGGGGCAGAAGGAAGGTGTAATGACATGGAGGAAAAAGAGCTTCTAAGCAGATGGCATAGAAGACCAAGCTGAAGATAGGTGGATGAACTAATTTTCCGTAAGTACCCTTTAAGCCTTTGTGAAGCTGCATTATAGGGAAGCAAAAAATTCATTTCACAACCTTGCACCAGATCAAGAACAGATCTGAAGATTTTGCTTTGGTGTGTCTAATATTTAGAATGAACAAATGGGTTTTAATGGGACATGTACCAGCAGGGCACTTTGAAGACTTGGATACAACTTGTCTCTTGCTGTGAACATTGAGAGATTGTTACAGCCCATTTTTCTATGTCTTCTGGTTTAAAAATCAATGAAAAGGACAAGGAAAGCTCTATTTATGTTCTATTTATAGGGAGCAGTGCCAAGCATGCTTTTAGGTACTCAAATCAGCATTTTATCTACCAAGTGTCAATGAAAGGGGCAAGGTGGTAGCCACAAAAGCAAAATAACATGGCCTTAATTTCATCAATAATGAGCACTTTTATTCTTCAGAATTAAAATTTAATACAGTTTTGCTCCAAAGATGGAAGTAATATTTTGCTTATAGATAAGCCAGAGCGCATATACAGGCAGACTCGCTGTTTAACAGAAAGAAAGAAAATATGGCACAAGACACACCTTAAAAAGAAATGCATTTGTTTTCCTTCATATATGTATCAAAAGTGCAAAATGCAACTTCCAATTCAGTTCTAAATTGTATAAATTCATATGAATCAGATAGATTCATTGCAACCTAAGAATTAGCTTCAATACCTTGGATAGCTATTTTAAAGTACAATCTAAAATCCAGAATAGATTGATTTTTTCCATTGACCACAGGAGCTACCAGTAGCCACTAGCAATGCTACCTGTTCTGGTGCCTGATCTCATGGTAAGCTGTGTTCAAGCAAATTCCTATTTTCCCAGTCCTCCAAATGGTTACACACCATAGCAATATTTAGTTCATTGCAGAGCTGGAGAATATTCTGAAGGCACAAAAAGCACCTGTGCAGTGAAAGGTGAACAACAGGCTCTCGTCTCTCTGCTATTTGGAGAAGAATATATTAATAAATGGCCTAAAATAGCCTGTATCTTCATAAATCTTCCATTATCAGGAGCATTTCCTAAGCAGAGTGTCATTGAAGGGACATTCCTACTGGCAGAAATGGACAAAATGATGAATCCTCTGGAACAGTGTAGAGGATGTCTCAAGAAGCTAGAATGGTAAGAGAATAATAGGGGAATTTACCTCTGCCCCCCTTCCAACTGTATCCAAGTCCCTTCTAGGATATCCATGTCTCTTTTAGTACTGAAAGGAATTCTTGCGTTGGTGGAGGAGAACTTAGGATCCAACCCAATGAAATTAAATGAGTTTCAGTGTTAGTTATTTATGCTATTGTTTTGTTAATTATATAATTTAACATACATAATAATTTAATCCTATATTTAGGCCAGGAAGTCTCTGAAAGCGGCTAGGTATTATCCCTTTTCCTGTAACAGGATCTCCTAAACCAAAAGCCTCTAGCAGACTGGCTCACATCACTGAGACTGTGCAATTGAGATTCCTGAAGACTCATGAATAATCATTTCTGTTTGCTGTATAAACCATTTTTAATACATACTGGAGATTTTCAGAGATGTACATAAAAAAGGAACTTGGGAGGCATGTTAGTCAGCTGCAGCAACAACAGCAAAACAATTTGTGGCACCTTAACGGCGATTTATATTTTGCACACTCTTTCTTGGTGGGATATCTAGAGCTTGGAAAAATGACTTGGACTTCAACTGCTAGAATACCCCAGTCAGCTAGGCCATTGATCATGCTGGCTGGAGAGGATTCTGGGGCCAAGGTGCCATTGAGTGCTGAAAAGCCATTTCCATTGTGTATGAAGTGACTGAGATTTGGAAGACACCATTTTTATTTGATGTTTTGGAGGGATGGAAAGAATATTCTCTATTATTTTCCTGGTTGAAAAATGTATTTCTGGGCCATTAGGAAACCCTCTCAGGAAGAATAATAGAGCAGCAAGGTTTTGAGCAGTTTTCTTTCCATAATCAAATGTCCTGAAGTATTTTAGAGAATTTCTTTGCCCAGTGAACTGTGTGTTTATGGGGGGGGGGCATATTTTCTATGCAAAAAAAAAAAGAGTTCTTGCACAAGAAATATGTTGTGTGTAGGAAAGATTTTTGTGTGTGCAGGACATTTTATACATAGAAAAATCTCACTGAGCACTGCAGGACACCTGAATATTGAGAGTATACTGCAGAAAAAATGTTGGTTTTCTCCTGTAGCAGGAAGAAAACTACAGTAGTTATTCATCCTTGCATGTGAGGACAAAATAATCAAGTATTTTCAACCTTTCCTCAGGGTGTGAGCAGTGAAAATGTCACACTGTTCATGCTATGGTTTGTTGCATGAGCAACTGACTCAACAGAATCCTGCTCTGAGAGTTGTAGATCAAATGTGAAATATCCAAACTCTGTTTATATAATGACTGGGAATTGTCTAGCCCTCCAGATGTTGCTGGGCTGCAATTTCCAGCAGTCATAACAAAAGGCAAGGAATGCAGGGAGATGTAACACAACTTCTGGAGCAGTGGTTCTCAACCTGTGGGTCCCCAGATGTTTGTGGACTTCAGCTCCCAGAAGCCCCAGCCACTATGGTCAATGCCCAGGGCTTCTGGGAGCTGAAGTCCAAAAACATCTGGGGACCCACAGGTTGAGAACCACTGAGGGTCACATGATTTCCCCCTGCTTTATAATTCAATTTTTTAGTCTTTAAGGTATCACAAGGCTTTTTGTAGTCTTTTCATGAATATTGTTTCACCTGTGATTTACAGACAGGACACTGGATTTGGGAGGCCATAATCTAGACTGTCAGTCCCAATGGTCAACCCACTTTCTTCTCTTAACTCATCTCAACAGTTAAAGATGAAATGTTCATTTTTTAAAAAGGAGTTTGCATGAACAATGCACAGATGCTGTGTTTCCTATCAATTGTTGTCTCTTGTTGTCTTTGTAGAGACTAAGGCCATTTCTGCAGAAGGTCAATACATCGTACTTGCCTGGAATCCTTACCCTCTTGTCTGCACATTGAACTGTTTTAGCTTCGTAATTTTCCTTGTGGTTCTGCACCTTTTCAGCTCCTAGCATGGTTCACTGTGATGAGAAACCACTTTATGTAAAAACCAGAAAAATTCTGGTGCAAACCTCCCAAACTGGTTCTGCTTCATTTTTGCCTACATGCAGAACTGTAACATCCATTCACAGGGCAGAAGTGGCCAGCTAGGAGCATTCCTAGGCCGTCCCTTCTGTCATTTCTCCCCCTCCCCTCCCATCAAAGGACAGGCTGCCATCATTATTGTCTTCAGGCATCATGGATCATTTTCCACATATCAACGAACATATGTACCTACGTACAAACGTAGCAATGCAGAAATGTGTGGATGTGAGCAAAGAAGATTGGATCCTTTTGCGCTCTGCTAGGAGATCAATCCATCTTTGCTGCAGGCTATTGATCAATTTCAGGGACGATCGGTTTGTTCTGCACCCCGGATTTTGGAGGTGCAGCCAAACTGTGTTATATACATATATATATTTTTGCTCTTCAGATGTTGCCAGTGGATTTTTTGAATATTGATTCTTTTTTCCTTTTGGGACTGTTGATGCTTCCTTTAGCCTGGATTTTGGGGATGTTTGTTTTTTGACCCAGCCATTTAAAATGTGTGTCTTTTTTTTAAAAAAAAGTAATAGAGGAATAACCAACCACAACCAGCTACAACTAGTTTCTTTTTTCTTTTCTTTTCTTTTCTTTTTTTTCTTTTCTTTACAAAAAACAACAACAGACCAATCAGCGATGGCGAGGTGGGGTAAGGAAGGAGAATGGGAGTGGCCAGGGACTTGCTGTTGTGGATGCGGCAACTGCTCTTCTCTGTGTTAGTTAGTTGTGAACCAGAGGGCCTGCAGACAGGAATCGGGGTAAGTTGGGGTAAAAAACACCGCTCATGATCCGTGGTGACCTGCTCCTCTACTCTCCTCTACTCTCATGTGGAAATGGCCAGAGAATGACATTGGGATCATCATGTCTCATGAAGACTCCTTGACTGGTTTCATTGGATGAACTTTGGGTTCCCTTGAAACTTACCATAGTAGTTTTCCAGACCAAAATTCTTATACCAGTTTAGATCTACAATGCCAAGTCAGCAACACAGAAAGCTTCCAACTAGATGCACTTCAAATGAGATAAAGCCCTTTTATACTCCTGCATGCCTAATAGTTGCCATTCTAGTTAAAAGGTTTGAAAAGCAGCTTTTTACTTCTCACCCATGCCATAAGACACTGGTCTGGGCTATAATGCACATTGTCCTCCTATCCACCGTCCCTTGACTTCGACACCCACAGCAGAGTGGCTACTTCCTCTATTACTTCCTCTAGTTACTTCTTCTATTATTTAGCGAGGCTATAACCTGTAACTGTAAAAGTAAACTATAAAAATACAGTTACATTGCAAATCATGTAATGCAAAAGGCTGTGTTTTGGGAAAAGCTGTATGTTGAAGATTCTGGCATGGAATTTCTTAGATTGGGGTTCTCAAAGCATCACATGTGATTTACATGCAGTTTTACCTGGTTGAATGTGAGCTACTACTTCTTCTTTTTCCTTCAAAAAACCAATAAACTAGCAGTAAAGATTCTGGGGCCACATGCAATAGTTTCATTCCACTAGAACAAATGATGTTGCCCTTGGAGACATCTAATTATATACTAGGTGGAAGAAGGGGAAGATATTGCTTCCAGTTATTCTATTTTGAATAATTGGTTGCACCACTAATTGCAGGATAGATTAGACGCTAGTTGTGCAACTGGTTGTGCAACCTGTTGCCTGACTCCTTCCACAGTAGGTTATGCAAACAGATGTATAAAAGTCAAAGTGGCTGGAATACAACAAGAACAACTGTACTATCAAATGGACAACTGGCAGCGGCAACCAATGGATCCACCACCAAGGAGATGGCAAGTCCATATGTGATTTACAACCCTTCAGACCTCTGAGTGAAACAGGAGCTTTCCCAGGGCTAGATCCTATCTGCTTTGCTAGCATGTCATTTTTTACTACTAAAATATATATAAACTGGATGTCAACATTTTCCTAAGAATATTTGAAGCTTCTCTTTGCATGGATTCCTTTAGTACAAATTGATTAACAACAACAACAGCTTTTAAAATATTGATATCTCACTCTTTATCTGAAGATCTCAGGCCAATTTACAATAAAATCAATTTAAAGCAATACATCATTATAAACATTTTAAAAAGTAAATGTATTAAATAGTTTCTCAGTTGAAAGCAGGCAATTTAAAACTGGTTAGCACAATTTTAAACAATATAACCATAAAACATGTGTGGCCTGGATAAAATCAGTTTGGCTCAAAGGTTTTAATAAAAAGCCAGTCTTAATAAAAAGCCAGTTATTACAGTTTCATGAAACTGACTTAGGTATCAGTGTAACATCAGTTAGATCAAAACTGGCCACCATGCTAAATATAAACCTCAGATATATGTCTAATTTGCTCTCCTTTGCTGAAAACCCTTGTACTCAGAATAAAAGGGAAAGGAAGGGAAAAAAGAGAGGAAGGAAAGGGTGGGATGAGGAAAGGGTGGGGATCACATAGTATATAATCATGGTTTAGATGTAGACATTAATATAACCTGACCATACAGTCAAAGATACATATAACTGAATTGACACACTGAAGTATAGATTCAAGGACGCACATTCAAGTGTAGATAAAGTAGTGCGATCTTCAGACCATTGAACAATGGATGGTGAATATTTATCTTTCCAGTCTTGAACTATTTGTCTCTTTGCTAGAGCAAGAGCTCAGAAGATCCAGACACACTGACCCTAAGTTAAACCCCACATCATATGAATATAATTTAAGAGTAATAAGCATTTCCAAATATTAATGATTTTTTAAATACAAGAGTAATATTCTTCAGAACTTCCAACTGTAAAGGAGCCACTGAGTCTAGTATAACTGAATCTTCATGCTGACATCATGACGTGGTGCCTTCCCTCAAGCCCATGCAGCAGCCAGCAATGTGGAGGAAGCAAATATGAAGAAGTGGGGAAGTTATAGTACACGGACTACCTACATCCCTGAAGCTGTTTGGGGGCTCACAGTCCCTCCCCAACATTTGATATTCTTGAATCATTTGAAAAACTCTCTATTCCCAAATGCCCCTAAAATTCCAAAGGCATGCAGGGGCAGTTTTGCCATATATTTTCCCTGTGCCATTTTAGGGCCAGGAAAGGCCCTTTATTCAACAGGAAGTGATCCAAAAGTTCAACATCTTGACCATTTCTTTTTGGGAAAAAAGGCCTCTCCTGAACCTAAAATGGCTAGGAGAGGGGCAACACCATGCTTCAAGGCTAGTGGCCATGAAGACTATTATGTTTTTTTTAAAAAAACTTTTAAAATGTGTTGTGGTGAAGTTTGGTAAAGAGGTTGTGTACCCTAAGGTCACCTGGGGAGTCCATGTGGCCCTCCATCCTCCAACAGTTGCCCACCAGTGATGTAGAGGAAACACAGAGTGTCATAATGTCAAAATATGGGCAGGTTTTACTATGCATCGCTATATGGAAGAAGGAGACTAGATGTGCTACCGTTGTGTTTGATGTTTGGTCTGCTGTAGCCATTAACCTACCAGCATTACACAGAGAATACCGTTTTTCTATTCTTATGTGTAGATGTTTATTTAATGTACGCATATGTGAATATGTATCTAGTCAGACCTCCACATTTGCAGGTTTGACTTTCAGAGATTTGATTATTTGCAAGTTTCTCCAACTCCTGTCTCCCAGCCTCAGGCACTTATTTGTGACGAAACCTTCCCTCTTGGTGGCTCCTATCAGGCTGTGAAACCCCTTAAAAACCTGTCTTTGGTCCTCCTTATCCACTAGCTGCTGCCTGGCCTACTAAGGACAGCTCACAGCCTGATTTCTCAGCACCACAAACTCTCTCCTGATGCCATCCCACACCCAAGGAAAAAGATGGATAGAGAGAGGAACTACAGGGCCACTCTGCCACCCTCACTTCCTTTCCTTTCCCTGACCTGGTTTGGACCCCGAGTGTTCATTCTCCCCACTGTGCCTCAGCCCTGCTTCCCACACACAAAAACACACATTTCAGTATTTACATTTTTTCTACTTTTGCAAAGGCCTATCTCTAGTGAATGTGGAGGGTCAACTGCAGTTGTATATTGGCAGATTATGTGTGTCTACTTTTGCTCTTATATAGCCAAGGAACAGTGATATATTGCCTCATTGATATTCTTATAAATTCAAAACAATTGTAGTGCAACATAAATGTATGTTGTATTAAAACTTGGTATGCATTCTGTCTTTACCACAAGCTGTAAATAAAGGATGAAATGAGAAAATATCTGGCCAGCAAGCAAAGAGAATACTTATTCTCCACCCTCTGTTGAACCGCTGTGTTGTATATTATTCAACATAGAAACCAAGGAAGTCAAATAAACTCTTGAATTACAGATATAGGAAATGGGGTGGGGGTTGGGGGTGAGAATCATCCTGAACTACTTTTGCCTTTTCATTTGCTTAATTGTCTGCTTCATTGTCTTTTATCTGTTGTTTCTAGTTCAAACCCAAAGCTTCTGGGACCATGTTTTCCTAAACTACAAATCTATATATTTCAATTTATATTCTATCATATCCCAGAAGCTTTAAATGTGTTTTGGTTATTAAAATATTTAAAGTTTCAGGAATGGGGGGGATTCCATGCTCACTCATTACAACCATGAGAAATCCACAGCTCTCCCTATTAAAAGAAAGAATTAAAATCACTTTATATTGCATAAGAGACTCTTGTGTTCTTTATGTGAATTTAGGTCTGTTGAGAACTTGGTTCTTATTTTAATAATAGCTGAGATCCTGCATCAGGACATGTAGCTATAGTAATGGACTTCAGTTCTTTTAGCTGTATCTCTGAGTGTGAACCCCAGACAACTACCTTAGAAACCAGGTTTCCCCACCAACATGGAAATATCCAAGGTACTGGGGAGCAGAGTAATGAGCAAAGAAGCATCTAGCCCCCTCCTGGCATTGAAGCACATTGTGACAGATAGCTGTGACAGGACATAGGGGTCCCTGTGATTGCTTCACAAAGCACTTCACTGCCAGCAGAGAGCTGGGTCATCACTTCATTCATCATCACTCTTTCTCAAGACCTTGGAAATCTCTCCATTGACAGGTCTGCCTGGCTTCTATGGTAGGTGTCAAGACCCAGGCAGCGAGGCAGCCCAGAGAAGGGAGAGGGAGAGATAGCAGAGTCTCGCCAGGAGGAGTCAAAGCAAGCAATTACTCATAGGCAGTCCATTTACCTAAGCCTGAGTGACAAGCAAAAGCCATAGTCAGAGTCCAAAATCCAGGGGTCAGGAGCCAAGAGGTCAATCCAAGGTATCAAGAGCCAGATACTGGAAGCAAGGAACAGGCAAGACGAGAACTTGTAGAAAGTTTGCCACAAGCAAAGGAAAGCTTCCAGGCAGGCAGTTATATAGCCCAGCACAGGTGTGGCCAGTCACCGCTTCTTGAACTTAATCAAGGAAGCCTCCTTTTGCTCAGCTCTCTTGAGTCTCCGCCTTGTTTGTGGGCTGATTGACGCAGGCTCCAGGGCAGTGGTTCTCAACCTGTGGGTCCCCAGATGTTTTTGGACTTCAACTCCCAGAAGCCCTGAGCTTTGACCATAGTGGCTGGGGCTTCTGGAAGCTGAAGTCCACAAACATCTGGGGACCCACAGGTTGAGAACCACTGCTCCAGGGCATCCTCAGGATCACAGCTGGATCCCTGTTGCTCTAAAGGAGCAGGCAGAGGGACATCTGAGCCTGCTTGGTCCATGGCAGCAGGGGGAGCTCTTGAGCTGCAGGACTCATCTCCAGCCAGAGCAACAGGGACCAACAGCTGCTGTTCGTCATCTCCACCCTGAGCAACAGGGTCCGACAGCTGCTGCTTGTCATCAGCAGCTCTGACAGGGGCTTCAGTTATCACAGTAGGTTTTGTGGAGCACTTTTATTCATTGCAATGGTGCAAAAACCATAGTCCTTGTCAATACTAAAATTTACCATACCATAAGTCAGTCATCATCATAAACATTTAACAGTATGCCAGCCATAATTTTGTTGACATTGCCAAGAACATTCACAACACAAAGATTTTCTTACTAGGACCTACCTGGACAGAGCGATGAAATTATATGATATGAAAGATCTGTGATAATTTCTCCTAGGCTTTTTATTTTCTTCTTTCTCCCTGCCCAAAAATGTTTGTTGATTTTTTCCATGGCTCACCTACTAGAGATGGAAAGAATATTTATTGCTATTTCTTTCCTAGCCAAGGTTTCCTCACATTTGAGTATCCCTGTTGGGAATAAAAATAGAGCAGCAACTTTTTTACTTCCATTTTCTTCCACTTTTTGTCCATTGTGGAGTACTCTCAGAAACTGTTCGGTACAGACATACACTTGTTTCATCTCTGCAATCCTCTCTCCCAACTTTTACATAGTTTCCCCCCTCCCCAGGAAAGAGTGAAGTGCACTGTTCCCTGGACACAAAATATGTTCTCTTTGAAATAAAATGTGTTCTTTGTGGAGAAAAAGGCACGTTGATTTCTATACACAATAGGATTTCTGCATTCCCTAGAAAGGGATTCCAGATCCTAAGGATAGTCACCAAAAAGGCCCTCTCTTGCATCCCCCACCAACTCTGACAATATATAACTCAGAGGTGGCGAGATTGAGATGAGGCCCTCTCCTGAGGATCTCAGGACCTGTGCAGGTTCATAAACGTGCACACGCTTTACCACATAGCTTGGACCTAAGCCATGTAACAATAATCATAACTGATTCTGACATTTAAGCATGTGTGTTTTATGGTTTTTCCCCTTAGCTTGTTGCCCCTTATAGTTGAGTTGCTGTCCAAAAGTAGGTGATAAAATAGCTGTCCTGGGACTCCAATTTTGACTGGAACAGCAGTGATTTATTTCTCTCTCTCTGTGTGTGCTCCTTTCCTTCTCTTTCTGTTCACCTGCACTGAATCCCATGCTGCAGCTAAAGTTGAAGGGGCACACAGATAGACCTGCCTTCTCTATACTTGCTATTAGGTTGAATAGGTTCAGAGGAAAATTTAAAATTGAAAAATATCAGAGGAGAAGGGGTTGGGGACAATCAAGCTGTGAGCTTCCTTCAGCTGCTGGAAAGTGGGCAATACAAAAAGAGATCTGATTTCAGATCTCCAGCATTACAATTGGTTTGGTCTTTGGTGACACAATTGTCAACATATGTTCATTTTTTAGATTATAGCATCATAGCACCATACTGTCATAGCACCTTAAATTATAGTCTAATAGCTGGAGGATTCTGAGAGCTATATTTTTTTAAAATGACATTTCTAAGCTCAGATAAACAGGTAATCTCTGTCTTCAAGGAGAAGAGACTAAGGGGATATTGAAGCATCCACATGGAGTTGTTACATTTCTTGGGGACTTTCTAGAATAGAGTTTCTAGCCATGCTGGCTACAGCTGAGAAGAGCTGCTGTCCAAGAACAATTGAAGAGACATGTATTCCTCATCCCTGCATTATAGATTGCAGCCATAAGCTGATGGTTTATCACTGAGTCCCATTTATATTAAGGTACAGATAGATCCATTTTATATGGATCTGTTGCCTTCCCTCTGTTGTCCTTTTTTGCTCCCTATGCTCATCAAATTCTAATCTTCACACTAAACCCATACTCACTTGTATTATTTCTCACCTTGATTTCTTTTCCACAGATTCTTATGCATAGAACTTTTCTCCCCCTGGATATTCTTCAGGCTTCTTCTTTGTCCTCTTTTAAGAAATTATTAAAAACCCATCTTCCCTCTATCTTGCTTGTTCTCACTGGCATTTCCCTCTTGATGTTGTTCTGTTTTGATCCTTTATTTTTTTCTTTACCTTTGAGTTAGCTGTTATATGGATTTCCTTTTATTCTCTTTTTGATGCTTCTTTGCCCAGAAAGTGCAGAATAACCCCTTCTCCTCCAAGTCCCCTTCCATTTGCTTTGCATTTGTATGTAGATTGTGAACCTATGAGCAGGGACTTGTTTACTTTATTGAAATATAGCATCTTCCATTTTTCAGGCACTTTCCCAAATGCATAACTCCAAATGTGCAGATGGCCTCTCAAAATCCTCCAGTTCTTGGAACATCACAACATAAATTCGAAGAAGTACTTTCGTATGGCTCTGCAAATCCTAATTATGGAATCATGATCATAAAGAGTATGTATAGTATTTCAAGTTTTGACATTCTGTGGTATGAGCTACTGGCAATTCCAAAGACTGCTCCACTTCTAGTGACCTCACCTTCTGCTGCATGAGGTCTATGATATCAACTGCCACTAATAACAGGAAATAACAACAAAGGCAACAACAACAACAACAACAATGATGGCATGTGAGGGGCTGATCAGACCTTCACTAGCCTCTGATTTGGTTTTCATCACATGCAGCATTCTGGTACTTTGTGTCAGATGCTATGCACTTTGTTCTCCTATGGAGAGTATCAAACTCATACCCTCTGGAGTCCGGGTAGGTGTAATTATTATTATTGTTTGTTTATATAGCACCATCTGTGCTGGTTTACCTGTTTACTGATTGATTTGGAAAACATATGAATCATTTCTTTGTTGGAGAATCCCCCTCTCCCTAGAGTGGTATAATCAATGTAAAACATTCAAGTTAAAGCAACATTTATTAAACTAATCTATGTGCACCCCCAAACAGCAGCCATGTAAAACTCTCTTTCAACCGTTTCATACTGTCATTCAGAGTTTGCCCACTTATTTAATTTATAATCCTACTTTTTTTCTCCCAACACTATGACTGTAGACAGCTTAGAACAAGATTACAAATACAGGTATGAATAAAAGTGCATTAAATTGTAATACTAAACAAGCAAATAAAAAACACAGGAAAAAGAGAATTGCTGTTCCTGAATGTTTGCCATGAAAACCTGCCAACGGGGTTTTTTCAAAGCCAGAAGTAGCCTCCTGACCACTTATAGTTTTGTTTTTTTGAGGTGCGGGGTGATTTAACCTACAGCCAATTCCAACAGTAGAATATTGGCCCCTGGACTCCTGGAGGTTGTTCAGTCCTGCTACAAGGGGAAGGTTTGAGTAGCTTAGGATATGAAATGTCTTTCACACACTAAGTTGCAGTTTGATTCCATTTATCTGTCCATGCTTTGTGGGCCAAAAGAATCTTGTCTTTCGTAGCATTGATCCAATGCATGGAGAGGAACCAAGAACTGTCCAGCAGTAGCCAGGATGCCCAAGAAAGAATCTTCACCCATTGGTAGCGGTAAGCAGTTCAAAGTTGTGGCCATTCAGAACACACACCTGATTATGGGTGGTTGTTTCTCTCCTGAGCCTTGTCAGACTCTTTGCCTTTGATAGATGCTGCTAGCAAAATATATTGCTTCTTAAAGATGGCCATAATGGCTTCATCTTGATTATTTTATTGGGGTAGAAGGTGAATGGGAAATAAGCATGCTGTGATTGTTTACAACAACCATTATGAAAAGTATTGAAGATTCTATTTCACTCACTGGTAACACCTCAAGCTTTTGTTCTAGAGCTTAGCAGGGCTATAAAGACCAAAAATAGTTTTAAATCCCAGCATTTTCATCTAACAGTGAGTTTCAATCTTCAGTTTCATTCCCTTGAAAAATAATAGGGGTCTAATGCTCCTTTTCACTACTCTACGAAGTGATTAGGAAGATCAATTAATTCCAGATTCTACATCATTTTGAAAATAGAGGCCTGTAGGTGACTACAAACAGCTATTACTGGAAGCCTTATTAACAAAAGTGGCATTCAGTACAAAGCTCTGCTTGGTTTCACAGCTATTTACAAACATGAACTAATTAAAGAGTACACCGGCAGTAGGACAACTAAAATCCCCAAAGGTACATCATTGCTTCACTAAAAGACAGCCAGAATCTGTATACAACCCAAATGGAGATTCTCCACTGTTTGTAGAGTTTGTTTCCTAGAAAAGAAACAGTTGGGCCACAATCCAGCCCAAGTCAAACACTTCTAAAGTACTCGTTCATTTTAAAACGTGCGGACATCTCACTATTTGAGATCAACAGGATTTCAAAGTGTTTAACTTGGGCTGGATCATGCTCATAAATTATAGTTCATTCAGTCCCGCAGATTTAAGGAACTGTTAATGATTCTGTCAATATATGACTTCTTAGCATTGCTTCTTCCTCCCTCACCACAAAATAGATCTAAATCTAAAGAAAATGTGAAACAAGTGTGTGTGTGTGTGCATGTATGAAATGTGAACCAAGATGCCTAGGAAACTGAAGGGAATAACAAAAAACTTCCCAAAGAGATGAAAACAACATGCCCACTTAACTCTTGAAACATGTAGGTGAACCTTAATAAATGAGGAAAGTTGTGAACACCTTTTGATTTAGTATTTTGGGGGCTGAAGCCTTCACGGTACATTTCTAATAATACTATTTGACATTTAGTAACAAGGAGTGAACAGAAAAGAGAATAATAGTTCAGCCGAGTGTCACATTCATGATGCAAGTGAATGTTCAGACAGACTGGTTGAAAAGGAATGATCTATGAACTGAATTTGATCCACAGGGAAACACTGATGTGACTACAGTGCATCTGGTTCAGAAGGCCCAGCTCTAGTTCTTACAAAGCTTTGACTAGTCCCAGGATCAAGGGGGGGGGGAATCCATTAAAGAAGAAGCAAGTGCCTTCAAGTGAAGGTTGAAACACACAATGAATACAGATGGCAGTACGATTACTATGTATTTGCAACAGTCAATAGTTTTCAACTGTGGCTGTGACAGAAAGTCTGTTTTGCAGGCTAGTGAAGAATCTATCATACAAATACTGATTACCATCCTGTTTTTCCAATGAAAAGTAAGAGAGACCATATTATATCCAGAGCCAGGGAGGGGAGCCTTTTTTCAAAGCCAAAAATGACCAGAAGGCCACCAGAAGGCTTCTTTAAAGGCCACTTGGGACTACACCTCTACACCTATATCTCTACTATACCTCCCTAAAATGCTCCAAAATGCCCACCTGCCCTCCCCAAGGCTCCTGAGGTGCTAGTCATCATTTTTAGATGTTTTAAAAATGCACTTTTTATGGCACACAGAGGGACTCCAAAAGGATAAAGAAGATGGGAGTGACTGTGGAGTGAGTGCAGCCTCACTCCACAGTGAGTGTTAAGGTCCCAGGGTATGGACCACATTATTCTAGTCCTTTGAAATGTGATCCTTTTTTTTTTTTTAAAAAATTAAGAGACCTTCTCTCTTCTCAAAATGGCTTCCTTTTGACCTGGAAGCTTTATTAGCTCCAAATACTGCTGCTGAGAAATGATAGTTAAAGATCTGGTGGATTATTTCTAGTCAATATATGTAACACCCTGTTTCTTTACCAAACTAACTTTTATATTCCTTTTCTGCCATTCAGCTAATAGCAGAAAGCCTTTCTGTTCATAGGGCCTGTGTTATTCCTCCCCCATACACCTCCGGCCTTAGAATCCATCCTCTTACTTTCTCCTTTCCATACAATATCAGAAACTCTCTGTAGTTCTATGTGAAGGTTTCTTCTAAATGGTATTTCAGCTGCACTGATTCCAGCAGTTCAAAATGGGTTAGAATCAATGCTGCACTGGTGGGAGGGAATTGCTGGAAGCAGATTGCCCTGGCAGTTTCCAAAGGCCATCCACCAACACTACATAAAGTTTTAGGGGAACCTCTTGAAAGGATTAGTTCATAATGCTGATGGCTAAGAATCGTAGCAAGAACACCTGCTGTGAGCTGAGATCCCAGTCTTAGAGTCATAGCAAACACATTCAGGGGTAGCCACGTTGGCCACTCAGCAAAATACAGCAAAATCCAAAATCCACAAATGATCAATACTTTCATTGGCCACCCAAAATGCACAAAATATATCATGCAAGCTTTCAAAATACTGGTCATAGAGGGGTGCCCTGCCTGATTTGAGATGAGCAGCCCTCTCCCTTTAGCCTCTCATCACAGCTCTCCCACTCCATTCAGAAAAGTCGACAGCTCTCTCTTTTTCTATTTTGATTTCTTTCCCCTTTTTCTTCTTTTCATATCCTGATAAGAAAAGGTTTAATTTCAAAACAGGAAAATCAGTAATCTGAAAGCAGTAGTGTAAATGGTTTACTGTGCAAGACACAGAGCTCAAATCATGTCAATGAACTGAAAGGAGCTGTAGAATCCATGGGATCCTAGTGTGATATATGCAAAGAGGGAAGGATTCCTGCAGTCCTATTCCAGATCTGGCTCTCCGTGGCATCTGGTTTCAAGAGATAATTTTTAACATTGCAGGTGGGAAGTGAGGGTCAAATCCAGAAGGGACCATAAGCAGGTGGCAAAGAAATGAAGAAAAAGTGGGCAAAGGGCAGCCTCCGATGCCATTTTTTGCAAATATCTAAAGTCTTTTCTCAAATCTGACCCCACCTCAATTTTTCTGAAGTCATCAGTGGGTGAAGATTAGCTATTTTGTCCCACCCAACCCATTTTAACGGTACAAGAGTCTTTTTTCACCAAATCATTTTCCGTTTTGAAAAAAGAAACCCACAGAGGCCTAATCAGATGAGAAGAAGCCAGAACTGAGGTGTAAATGGTACCCCACGGGTTTCATAATGACACTTTTGGCCATCTTTGACTCCTCCCAAAAAGGTGTTGATTAAAAATAGAAAACATGGAGGATAAAAAAAATATGGGGGCTGCAATCCTACAGTTTCATGTAAGGAGGGTAGTACAGCCCCTCTACTCCTTGGTGGTTAACCTATGCCTGGGTTAAGCCTCTCTATTTCTATCCTCACATTTGGACCCAGCCACATATAGATGTTAACTATGGCTTTAAAGTAATGAATAGCTTGATCTGGAATGTTTGCAAGCAGAGAGTGAAGGTAATAGTGGGTTGTACTTAACTGTAAAGAAAATAGATGGAAAGAAAAAGAAATAACATTTAACTGTTTTAATATTGATTAAGCTTTGTCACAATCCCATATTTGTTCACTTGGAGGAACATACATTGCACTCAATGTAATTTTTGCCATTGCTATACATGGGCAAGGAAAAACAAGAGCCCAAGACTGACCTAATCAGCAGCAAGTGTGAAGGACAATTACCTATGGTTTGCCCTCTGCACCAAATATTCTCAGATAGATTTTTCCCTGAACGTAAGTATTTCTTTTAGCTGATAGACCTGCCCTCCATGTAAAATCTAGTTCATATATAGCTAATTAGAATGTTCCTTTAATATAGATTGTTCAATTAATTTTATACTTGACCAATGTAAGGTGTACTCTATGGAAAATCTGAAACAGGCATTCCACTAAAAGGAAACAGTGGTTGGCCATAATACTTGTTGCTGAGCATGAAAATGGAAAGCTAGATATCAAAGGACAAAGTTGTACAGCTTCTTGATCTATTGTAAAGGAGCTAGGAAGCAAAACAAGACTTGAAAATAGTACATATGGGCTAAAGGAATAACACAGCATTTGTTCCTTTTCAAGCTTTGCCAGAGCTTTCTTTGTAACACTCAGCAAGTGGTTGCACTTCAAAGAGGAATAGCAGATTTCTTGGTTTCTTCCTTCTACTTACTTCACTAGTGCTGGACAGGCAAGGTGGCCATTTGTACAAATCAGAGATGTTCATCTAAAAATGCTGCACATGTAATAAAATTAAACTTTAGATTTAACTTTTAATCAGATGCAAAGTCCATTGAGGTTAATGAGGATGTAGATCTGGCAAACTTAATAATAAAAAAGTGAGATGTAGTATCAATTCAAGTTAAGACAGATCTAAACATAGACCAGTAGTTCAGCTTTTACAAAAGTTACTTTTGGGGACTTCAGATCTCAGCATCTTTGAGAGGACATGGTCAATGGAGATAGAATAGAAAACAGCATTGGTAAACAACTTCTGAATGTCTTATACCTCAAAAACCCTATGAAGAGACAATCCAAAATGCTTGTGGAAGACGAGACCCCCTAGTTGGAAGGCACTCAGCCAGCTATCTAGGAAGAGCAATGGACAAGTATGAAGGGTACTATGGCCAATGATACAACTGGACTCAAGCCAAAAGAATGTTCATCTACTGAGGTGCAAAAATGTGAAAAAAATGTATTTTATTTTGTTGTATTTCTAAGTCGCCTTTCTCCCAAAATTGGGACCCAAGGTGGCTTCCAACAATAAATATACATTAAAAATATTAAATACATTCAAAACAATTAAAACATTAAATGAATATCAAATCATAAAAACACTTAAAAGGATATACTAGTACAACAATTATTAAATAAAGCTGTCCGGCTTACACGTAAGCCTGTTTAAAGAGAAAAGTTTTTGCCTGTCAGCGAAATGAGACAGGGAGGGGGGATACCTAGCCTCCTGTGGAAGAGTGTTCCACAGGGTGGGAGAAGCCACTGGGAAGGCTCTCCCCTGTGTCCTCACCAGACAAGCCTGGGATGGTGGAGGGACAGAGAGAAAGCCTTTCCTAGCAGATCTTAAAGTTCTAACTGTCTTGTGCAGGGAGATATGGTCTTTCAAACAGCTTGGACCTAAGCCATTTAGAGCTTTATAAGTCATAACCAGCACTTTGAATTGTGCCTGGAAATGAACAGGTAGCCAGTGGAGCTGTTTTATGAAGGGAATTATATGCTCCCCATAACTGGTCCTGGTCAGCATTCTAGCTGCCGCATTTTGAACCTGCTGAAGTTTCCAAACAGTTTCCAAAGGCAGCCCCATGTAGAGTGCATTACAGTAGTCCAACTGAGATGTAATCAAGGCATGTGTCACTGAAGCCAGATCTGACATCTCAAGGAACGGGCACAGCTGGCACACCAGTTTTAACTGTGTGAATGCACTCCTGGCCACAGCTGAAACCTGGGCATCTAGGCTCAGAGTTGAATCCAGGAGAACACCAAGGCTATGAGCCTGAGATTTCAGGGGGAGTGTAACCCCACCCAGCAGAGGCAAAATCATTGCTGCATAACATATATAATAGGATCATGAAATGTCAGAAGCATGAATCAGGGGAAGTAGAAATCATAAAACAAGAAATGGAACATAAAAGATTGCAATACTTGATGGGAATGAACTTGTATGAATTGGAACTGAATATTTTCAATGAGCGAATTATAAAGTGTTTTACCGTGGAAATGACAAACGGGGGTGGTACTAATAGTGAAATGAAGTGTAGCAAAAGAAGTGAGGGGCTACAATGCAAATTGTGACCAAATGATGACCAGAATTCACTTGGAAACTTACATCTTGGTGAGTGGACTTACATCTCCAACATTCTCAACATTCATATTCAGCAAGAGACGACTGTTATGTTACTATGTGCAAGAGCCCGAGAAGTGACCACTGCTAATCAGGACTGATCAATAATTGGACTGACGTCTATTGGGACCAATGTACAACAGGACCAATAAACATTAGCTAGAGAGTACCAATGCACTTTGGTAGAGGCCAATGCAGATTGGGACATTCCTGCCAGTACCCTGATATGCATCTTTGCAATTTGCTACTAGGGTTCCTAAGTGACTATGCTATAGAGCTAAATATGTGTAAAGTTGTGCAACATAGACCACAATACAGAATCATGGCCAATATCAATAAGATTGCATGGAAAACCTATCACTATAACCTTTCTCCAGATTTATGATCTCCCCCCTACAGAGATGAAGAATAAGAAGTAATCAAAAGATTATATGCTGGCATCCAGGAAGAAATTGATAATATACATAATAAAACAGAACATTTTGATAACTGCAAGTGAATGGAATGCAAAGCTAGGAAACACAGTACAACAAAACAAAACATTGTGAAGAATTTGGCCTAGGATCAAGAAATGAAGCAAGTGAGTAACTTACTGAATTTTGTAAATCCAACATATTCTTTGGGCAACCAAATAAAAAGGCTAAACAGCGGACCCTCTGTATCTCTGAGGTTTCTGTTCCAGCCCCCCTCCCCCATAAATGGGGAAAAGTGTGAATGCTCATGTCCCTTATTATTAAATGGTGGTAATCTGTGTGTGGATGTTTCAGAACATCCATGCATATATAACTACGATTTTAGGTATAGAAGGTGATGATTAGCAATTGCTCAAATAAGCAGATCCAGACGTCTTCTATGGAGGATCTATTGTATATATGGACATCACCAGATGGACAATATAGAAATAAAATAGACTACATAATTGTAAGCAGAAGATAGAGACATAATTGTAAGCAGAGGATAGAGAAACTCCATTCTTTCTTCAAAAACAAAACAAAACAAAACAAAAAAACTGGGAACAGACCATGGTACAGATTATGAATTGCTAATAGCTAAAATTAGAATAAAGTAGAAACAAGAGCAAGAACAAATCACAGTGCTAAAATACAGTCCAGCAAACATTTTTGAAAAATTTAAAGAATGTGTGAAGAATAGATTTGTGCTATTAAGCAAAACTGATCATGAACAACTCTGGACTGAAACCAGAGACATTACCATAGTAGAATGCAAGAAGACTCCATCTGCAACCAAAAGGAAAGAAAAGTCTCATTTAATGAGTGATAAAACTCTTCCAATGGTTAAGGTCAGGTAAGAAGCAAAAGTAGAAGGTTACAGAAACAGGATCAGAATCCTGAATGCAACTGCTCAGACTCAAATTTAGAGAAAGAAAACTGTTATAGTAATCACTACAAAGACACAGAAAACAGCAGCAGCAACAACAAAGTAGAATAAAGGATCTCTTCCACAGGATCTGAGAAATCAAAATGATATTTAAACTAAAAGTAGGGTTTACAATCTCAGGAGTATAAAACATTATATGATCATTAGAAAATAATGAAAATTTGGAAGCAATGTTTTGTGGAACTGTTACCCTGTGACTTGGGGTCCCGGGAGGGACACCCAAACAACCAAACCAAACTAAACAAAGATGGGGAAATTAGCTGGAGCACTCTCTTGGCTAATGAGAGGCAGGGTAACTTAGCAGGGATCTTTTACCGTATATATACAGCGTCGGGTCAGTGAGCAGACAAAACAGTTCAAACTAGCAATAAGATTTATTAAACAATAATATTGAAAAACACAGCCTCACTGCTAAATAAGAAAAGGAAAAGAGAATTTTGGGGAATGGGTGATACGCCACCTGTCTCATAGTCCTGAGAAGCCAATTGGAGAGAAGGAAACCTGGTGTGGTGGCCGAGGGGAGCTTGCAGTGGCAGCAAGGCGGGATGGAAGTCTAGCGAGAGGTCCAAGTGTTCCGAGTAGTCCTCAGAACTGAGGATTTTTATAGGAGAAGGAATGACCGTGGGCTAGTCTGGTCTTGGGCGAAAACAATGAGTTTTGGGCTGGAGACAGTGTCTCCGAAAGGTTAGAATTTACACGATTGAGTTATGGTCCGAATTGACAATAGTATGGCCAGTATGTAGATACAGCTAGCTTGGCAGTTAAGCACTTAGCTCGCCAGGGTGCCCTCTTGGGGCACAGGTCTCTTTGTTTTGATACGCATCTGTAATGAAGGTGTTTGTTTCGGGAGGTCCCCTAAGCAGATCTGGCAGTTTCTGGCTTGCTAAGGTGTAAACAGATGTGAATAGCCATGCCTAGCTTCACGCTTGTTCGGTGGCCTCACAACCACTTGGCTGGTGGCAGAGTAGGGCCAAATTATGATATCAAAATGATATCTAAGGTTACCAAAGGCCAGGCCAGTCCACGGTGGTAACAGAACTATACAGAACAGATGAACAGATGACAGATTTCTTCAAAGAAAAGCATTTAAGAAATTCATGAAGATATCATAGGGAAAGCAACATGAGACTCAAATGCAGGAAATGTGAGTCCCAAAAGAAGAAAGATCAATAATTTAAAATATGCAGGAAATGTCATATTAGTAGGAGAAACTAACAAAGCTCAAAAGAATTTGAATGTTAAGAAAGGAAGAGCTAAAGCAGGTTTACAGCTGTACATTAAGAAAAAAAATGATGACCACAGGTATTTACATATCTTTAAAGCTGATGATTAAGACATCAAAATTACTAAACATTTTCTGTATCTCTGCTCAGCCATTAATCAGTATGGAGACTGTAAGGGTATCAGAAGAAGGCTAAGACTTAGAAAGATAGCTATGAAGGATCTAGATAAAATCCTGAAGAGGCAGCATTGAACACCAACATGAGAATCATCCAGAATACAGTATTTCTAGTATCTGTACTGAGATGTCAGAGCTGGACAATATAGAATGTTGAGGCAGAGAAAAATACAATTCTTTCAAAATGTGGTGCTAGAGAAGAGTTCTGTGGATACTGTAGACTACCAAAAAGAGAAAAAAATGGGCCTTATAACAGATCATGTCTAACCTCTTACTAGAAGACAAAATGACTGAACTAAGGGAAAAGATGACAATGCTGGGAAAAATTGAAAGCAGTAGGAAAAGAGGCAGATTGCATTAAAGATCGTTTACAATGAAAGAAGTCATGGCTCTGGATTTTCAAACCCTAAACAGGGCTGCTAATAACAGGAACTTTTAGAGAGCTCTTTTTAACAGGGTCTCCATAAGTCCAAGTTGACTTGACAGTAGATATCAAGATTCAAAGATTAATTTGCTATCAATTAGGTGCATGCATAATTTCTTTCCCTGTGTTTGACTTAATTCTCCAGGTATCCTCCCTGAAAAACAAACAATCCTGAATCCTGCATCTTTTGCACTGAAGTCAAACCTCAAAGAATATATGCAGGTTGTTGTTTTTTTTGATACCCATCCCTCTTGAATACACCTTCTACTTTGCCTATCAGTTCGATTGCTTTCCTGGCTGGTTTCCTGCTTCTCCTAGTTTTTTTTTTAAGTTTTTTTTCCCCTTCATGTTTTGCAATATGGTCCTTAAATGCTTCTTTCACTTGCTTGCTTGTCACCTAACATTTGTTTTACCAAAGTCTGAACTTCTTTTTGTCCTCCTCAGTCAGGCAAGGGCTACATTCTTTGAAAACAAATATACTGAAAATAACCGCATGATGGTACAACTTTTGGCATAACAAGCCACACCACAGCCCTCATGCCATCTTTCATTAACTGCCCCCTGTTTGCTTTTGCAGTCCTAGGAAAGAAGGAAGAGCAGGAGGTTTATGCAGACTCTGTCAGTCTGTAACATATGGCTGGTGCTCTTATTGTTCGCACTGAGTTTCAATGAAACTCTCAGGGGCACAGTCCAATGGTTTGTTGTTATGTGACATAACACTCTGCTTTGACTTACCAGCGGCACTACGAATGAGAGCCCTCAGAGTCTTTGTCCAATCCACTGGTGGGTGCAGCCACAAATAAAAGTGTGGGACCACATAATTTAGCCTGAAGCTCTTACTGTCAATAACTAAGCCATAGCAGTTAGGAAAAAGAAACATACAAACCCAGTCACAACTGATAGCTTCCCTCTGAGTGGGGTGAGAAATTTGCTCTGGAGTTTAAAGGAGCTTTCCACGGCCCTGAACCTATAGGGCAGTGGTTCTCAACCTGTGGGTCCCCAGATGTTTGTGGACTTCAGCTCCCAGAAGCCCTGAGCATTGACCATAGTGGCTGGGGCTTCTGGAAGGTGAAGTCCACACAGGTTGAGAACCACTGCTATAGGGTTTGTGATGTAGTGGTTTGAGCATTGGACTATGATTCTGAAGACCAGAGCTCAAATCCTCATTTGGCCATGGAAACCCACTAGGTGACCTTGTGCAAGTCACACTCTCTGAGCCTTTGAGGAAGGCAAGCCCCCTCTGACCAGATCTTGACAGGAAAGTTCCAAGAAAGATTCACCTTAAGGTTGCCATAGATCAGAAATAACTTGAAGGCACAAAAATGTTTGGAGTTAGACTTCCCCAGGTGTTATCCCTTTGGGGAAATTCTATGAAAGTTAAAGCTGTGAGGAATTAGCCTTCTTCTAGAAAGGTTGCAGACAAAGCATGTCCCAATCTCTGTGTGGCTTCCCTGAACTGAAGACTGACTTGAAAGCAAAACAAAAAAGGCAGTTTCAGTTTCCAAACTTAAAAGGTTTACTAATAAACTTGACAATTACATATGCATTGGAGAAACTAGCTCCTAACTAACCAAAGGATTAGTGAAGATAGTAGCTTCATTCTTAACTTACTAATTTCTTAGTAGAGAAAGCTAGCATAGCAGAGAGAAAGCACTAGAAGCAAATTACAAAGGGATAGTGTGTGTGAGAGAGGCATGGACTTTCTATGGAAGGCCAATGACTGACTCCAGGGTGTATTCTGGGTCACATGGTATGGATACCATAGCCAATCATTTCAAAATAACACAGAGCAACAGTTGAGACCTTAGCTGAAAGACCAGAAGGCTTTTACAGGCAAATGCTAGAATTTCTTCCAACAATAACAACAACAACACTGTTTAGTATCTTGGGTAGGTCTTTTGAAATTTAGAAATAAAACTCAAATGTAGAAGCACTGTCCCACTGAGATGGAAGCCACAGCTGTCATTGTACAAAGCTTCATGGAGAGTGATGTGTGGATCTCTAAGGAATACCGCAGGAATAAGCTGGCTCCCAAGATTTGGCTCCAGAACTTGAGGTTACCCATTCCTACTCCAGAACCATCAGCTGTTAGACATTCCTTAAAACTCTAATGGGTGAATCTGAGTGGTTAAAGAAATTCTGGCCTCTCTGACTGAGGAACAGAGGCAGAAGAGAACAGTGCACATAGAATGGTTTATCATATTTATCTTAGGATTAATTAGAAATCTATCCAAGTTCTCCTTAAACAATTTCACAGATGTGGGTGATTTTTAGAGCCTATCCAAAGACTTGGAGAAATTTCCTGCCCATCTAGGTCACTCTCCTCTGCCTTTAAAAGTTAATTCTGCCAGCCACAAACCCCTCTTCTCTTCCATTTTGCTTCTTTTTCCTCTAAATGGTGATGGACTGGCAGGGATAGCTTTTAGAGAGAGGAATGGTACAAAAAGCCAGGGAAGGTAGCTGAGAATTCTTCCTTGTCTTGGCCTTTGAGGAGTGTTTGGAAACTTCAGCTGGTCCAAGGAACTGTAGCCTGCCTGTTAACTGGAGAGGTTATAGCAACCATACTACATTACTGTTGAAATATCTCGACTGGCTGCCATTTTGTTTCCAGGCAGCGTTCAAAGTGCTGGTTATGACATATAAATCCTTATATGGCTCTGGTTCAGGCTAGTTGGCAGACTATCTCCCTCTATGAGCCAGCTTCAGATCTGAAATCAGGAGAAGCTCTTCTTTCAGTGCCACCACCGTCACAAGCACGGATGGTGGGGAGGGGAGAGAGGACCTTCTCAGTGGCTGCTCCTAGACTCTGGGACTCCCTTCCCAGGGAAGCTGGAATGGCCCTGTCCTTGCCAGCTTTCCATCAGTAGACTAAAACCTTTTTATTCAGACAGGTTTCTAAAATAGAGAGCTTTTAAAAAAATAGGCTAGGAGGTGCTGAATTGTTTTAACTGAGTTGTTCGTAAGAACTTTTTATCCTTCTACTTGTAGTTTTTTTTTTAACTTGAGAATTGTTTCAATTGTTTCAATACCAATAGTTTAATTCTATTTTAATGGTCACTTTTGTATATTTTTAATTCTTTTGTTCTTCTAAATTGTGATCTGCTTTGTGTCCCAATTTTAGGGAAAAAGCAGGATATAAATAAATATAATAAATACAGCAACAACAGCAACATTCATCATCATCATTGTCATCATCATCATCATCATCAACAACAACAACAACAACAACAACAACACATGGCCCTCTGTCACTCCCTATATTAATTCCCAAGCCTTGCTTCAGAGATCCATCTAGATCCATCAGATTTCCCCATGGCCCTCATGTCTAATTGGTGACTTTCATATCAGTGGGGCAGTGAATCCATTCCAATTTTGCTGCAAACTTTAAAGGTGCCATTTTGTAGAGTTTAAAGTTCATACTAATTCTGGAGCAGATTCACTGCCCTACTGACATAAAGTCATCAACCAAATCTGCAGGCCATGGAAGGAACCTTGACAGATCTGGATTTGGGGTCAATAGTAGAAAACAGAACAAAGTCACTGACCACTCAGGACAATTTGGATCTTTACACACATGAACACACTCTTTTAAAAACCCAACACTATTAATCTGCTCTTATTTTTAACAGAACAATAAAATAATGAATTGTGGACATCTAGCAACCTATTGCTCTTGGAGTGTTTGTAATACAATCCATTCAACGGAAAGCAAAAATCACTTTTTAAAAAGACATGTATATTGATCACTAAGTACATAAAGAGAGGTATATTATCTTGCAGTTAAGCCAGGTCCCTGAACAACTTAGTCCTGAAAAATGCATTCTGAGCTGGAACTCAGCCCTTGACTATCTAAAATAACATGCTGGAGAACAGAGTGATTCCAGTGTTACCAGGGCATACACCTCTGCTCCATGATATGGTATAATTGGCAAATTATTTAATTGGTGTGAAATATAAATTATACCTTTACATGGCTGTAAAGCTATGCTGTTGAAAGAGAACTGGTTAAACATGTGCAATGCAGAAGTAGGTCAGATGAGATCTTAGGGCATGGCCAGATCATAGTGAGGGAAATTCTGGAAATAATGGACTTGTAAATGTCCCCCAATGACTCAACCTTTGGAAACAATAACACCTGAAACTGTTTCCAATTGTCTTCAACCTACTCCCTCTTCCTGCCAAATTTTCCCTTTATTTCCACACCTTCCCAATCATTGAGAAGCTATTACGATTCCCATCAGTCCTTTGCCACTTAATGCTAAGGCCATTGATTCATTCCAGACCCCACTGTCTACTCTGCCAGAGAGCCATTAACACCTTCCCCCTCAGGGCAGAAAAAGAGTATTTAAACCCTGACTCTGAGCCAGACAGTTTGTAGTACTCTGGATATAGACTATGGCCCTTTCCGCACATGGAGGGGGAAACAGGGGAAAACGCGCTAAAACGGTGCAGAAGACCGCCGTCGGAGGTCGCTCTGCACCGTTTTAATACCCCGGTGCGGAAAGGGCCTATCATTCTTTTGCTCCAATTCCTGCTCTTGTACTACCCTTAGTCTGAGCCACATTATTTTGTCTCTTCTCTGCCAGGATAGGTAAATTACCCTCTTTGTCCTAACTTCTTGCTATCCAATTTTTCCTCCCTTTTCCTTCAGTTAGCCTTGTGTGAATGTGAGACTGTGTGGATCTTGTGTGAGTGTAATTCCCTGCAATAGAACAAAACTTACTTTTGAATCTCTGGCTGGCATCCCTGCATTAATACTTGTACACACAAGTGTAAAAGATCCTGCTAGGTTACCCCTCCTTTGCAGGTCTCCTCTTTTGAGTTAATATTCCCCACCATTTCACAGAGGCACTGGCATAGAGGGTGGACCTCTGAATCACCCACATTTTGGGACAACATAGGTATGTCAAAAGCTTCTTCATTTCACTTATAGTTGTGGGTAGATTACTAATGCAGCTGTATGCAAGCATGTGTGAGAAATGAAAATTTTACCAGGGATATATTCTCTTTCCATGACCCTGATGGTGCTTTTTAGTAGTGTAGTGTATTCTTTTTATATGATGCCAATACTGTTGGGGGCTTTGCCCAATTAGCATTCTAATTGGGCAAAGGTAGAGGCTGTAGCAACATATGTACTTGCTTGGTCATTCTGGAAGGAGACACATATGCTGTCTGTGCTACTGTAGTTGTATGATGTCAGCATGCACCCCCATAGCCTATTAATGGCAGAGAAGATGTGGATCCAAGACAACACTCATCTGCAGTTTGTGCCTGAGAAAAAGAAAGAGTTGTCACATTACAAACCTATAACAAGAATGTTGATAAATATCTATAAAACTGCTTTTTTTTCCTTCTCTGTTGCAAATCCCTAGGAGTCCTCCATGTCGGACACTAATTGGCAATGTGGGTATGCAATGCAGTAAAACCACAATGCAACTGAAGTATGTTGGTCCTTTATAGTCGACAGTGAGCAGACTCTTGGCCAGTTTAATATTGTGCCATTTTATACAACTTTTCTCTAAAAAGTATGATTACTTTAATAACTGTTTTTAATGTTCACAAAAATAAAAAAAAATCTCTATCATACCTGTCCAGAAAAAAACAGTTACCGCTAGAAAATCTGTTACACAATACTTAATGTGCAATCGTATGGCCCCCAGGAAGGTTTCCTCAGGGCCACACCAACACTTTTCTCTCTACTCTGGGAGCAGAGAGAGATATACTGAGAAGCCTGCACTTAGAGGAGATGAGACCTTGTACTCTATCCATGTCCTCAGCAGTGGCTGAGCTTGGAGTGTGTGGAGTGAGGCGGGAGAGGGCAGGCTATGGTACAAGGGGCATGGCCACTGTGCATGAGGCGTGGCTGCAGTGTGTGGGGGCATGGCCAGGGCACCTGGGGGTTTGGCTACCAGCCAGGACGCCCCAAAAACATTGCTGCTTGGGGCAAATCATCCCCTCACCTCCACATCCCTACACGACTGGTCATCAGAGAATGATCTGTAAGGACCCCTTTGCTGCCAAAGGTCCAATTTGGCAAGAGAGGATCAGGAAAATGGCATGATGGATCAAGGAAGATTTTGCGATTTTGATCAGGGAAGTGGCATGTGTGGATCAAAGAAGATTTTGGATCCAAAGCCCTCCTAACTACTTCCCGATACAAAGCGAAAAATTTATGCTAGTTCTGAAAACTGCTGGAGCCTGAGCGCAATCTTCTTCTTCTTTCTTTTTAAATAAAAAAGCAACAAAATGCATATGAAGTCTTTGTCCATTCCAATCTATTTATCACTAATTTAATTTGAGCCATGATCACTCACAAGACAGTTACTATTTCCAGGTGTTGTTTGTCTGGTTTGAGTACATACACAAGCTGGGAAGGACCTACAGCCTCCTCCCATAACTGCTTTCCCCATATGGAAAATGACAGGTCTGAAGAAAAGAAGTTCTTATTTATTGAGAGAATCTCCATGTAAGCAAAAACTCTGATCATCTTTCTTTCTGCACAAACAGGAATTTCTCTTCAGACCTGTCGCTTTCAATGTGAGAAAAGTGATGATGGAGGAGATGGGGCCAGAAACTCCCTTCTTCACACCTGAGGTAAATGGGAGTAGGTGAGTTACTGTCTCTACATAACTATTCACTTGTTTAAGGCTGTAGGACATTAAAATAGGGATAAAGTGAATATTAAAAAATATTTGAAAAATATGTTACTTGAAAGTCAAGAAAAGCTGAGATTCATCTTGGACTGGCAAGAATCTTTGCATTTCAAGATTTATTTAATACAAAATTTGCATCTGATGGTTTTATGCAGAAAGCAAAAAACATCATGTGCAAATATTGTGGAAAATAAGTTCTGAACTGTGAAAAGACTTTCTTGCAGCAAAAAAAATAAAAAAAAATAAAAATTGGCTAAAATTATTATTTGCTTCCTTTGAGAAAAAAATTAACAAAGAACTGCATCTGAAAGATGATAGTAGGATCTTGAGAAATGCAGGTTGCTTAGCTGCATCTTGATAGATCTAAATCCTGTTGTAGCAGAGTCTTGAAAAGTTACATTCTACCACCTAAATCTAAAGATAGCATAATTAAAATTCCTAAGCTGGTGAAGAAACACAGCCTACAGTACTACCAAATACCCGCCCAAATAGTCTTTTCATCTTCCTTACTTCTCACATGTTTTCCATGTACTGCTCATTCTGTCTTCCAGTCCTTGGCCATTTCTGTCCTACACTGTTATAGGCCATTTCCGCACTTGGCGAGGGAATCACTTCCTTCCACTGCTCACCGAATCTTCTTTGGGTCCGGTCTGGTCTGGGGCAAGGAGGAGCAGTGCGTGATCGCAGATCCACATTGCTCTGGCATCCAAAATAGTGGCTTCTGGTTGGTCGTGGGTCACAACCAACCACTGAAGCTCGCCAGCCTAAAGCCCACCCTCCACAGATTGCAGGCTCGCATTGGTGTGAGCCTGCGAATCTGCATTGGAGAGCAGGCATGCAATGGTGTGCACCAGCATTTTGAAAAACCTGAAAAATCAGGTTTTTCAAAAACACGCTAGAGGACCACTTGGGGTCGCTCTGGAGTGGACTGAGGTGCGGATCTACACTAAGTAGTCCGGACCCAGTCTGCTCCAAGATGCAGATGTCTTCTGTGGAGGACGCACTGCGCCATTTTTTTAACCCGTGCGGAAATGGCCACAGTCCTATTATTGCAATTTCAACATCCTGTGGAATCCTGGGGCTTGCAGTTGAGGGAGAGGCATTTAGAATGCTCAGTCAGAGAACTCTTTGGCCTCAGGAAACGACAAACCCCAGAATTCCACAGGATGTTGAAAGTGGAATAATAGCACTATAATAGTCTAGTACAGAAATGGCCCTTGTATAATCCTCTCAGTGTTCTTTCATTCCAGCTGTTCCTCTCTTCTCTTTAGGCCCAGCAACACAGCTTCTTTGGTTCTCCATTGCATCAGCCTTCCTTCTTCTTGCACCTTCCTTCCCCTCCTTCCTGTTATTTCTTCCCTTTATCTATTCCTTAATCTACTTCCAAACTCCTTGGGCCCACCTTTCTCCCCTTATGTACCGTGTCTTTTTCTTTCAGCCCATTGCCTAAGAAGTAACAGCTATGGATAAGCCTCTCCTCACTCTTAATATTTGTATACTACTTAATCTTATTCCATAACTGAACTTGAAATATCCAAGATCTCCAACGGATCCCAAACCAGAATACTAGAGATAAAAAAGTTCACATGGCTCAGTGCCCACTGGAACACTCCATAGTTGCCACTATTGTGTTCATAGGAGTGTAGTCATCAAATAAATTACATTGGGATCCTGAAAGGTATGTTACCAGAAAGGGAACAAAAATCTTCAAAAGCAATTTTAAAGACATTTAAGTCAGGAGAAAAAAAATACCATGCAGATGGGATTTGCCAACTTTCAAGAAAACTTGGAAACCTTCAGCTATGAAGGAACTAGACAAGATCCTGAAGTGTAATGATATACCATTGAATACTAAAGTCAGAATTGTCCATGCCATCATATTTCTAGTTCCTATGTATGGTTGTGAAAGCTGGACAGTGAAGAGAGGTGATAGGAAGAAAATCAACTAATTTGAAACGTGGTACTGGAGAACAGTTCTGTGGATACCCTGGACTGCTAATAAGACAAACAAATGGGTCCTAGAGCAAATCAAGCCTAGAAGCCAAGATAACAAACTGAGGCCATATCACTAAGAAAGACAATAATGCTTGGGAAGGTAGAAGGGAGAAGGAAAAGAGGAAGACCATATTACAGATGGATAGACTCAACCAAGGAAGCCATGTCCCTGAATCTGCAAGACCTGAGAAGAGCTGTTGATGACAGGGTGACTTGCAAATCTCTCATGCACAGGGCCACCATAAGTTGAAGTCAATTTGATGGCAATGAACAACAACTGAATTCTTTTCACATTTACACCTAAGGTCAAAATGTATTGAATTTACACTAGAAGCATGAATTGCTGCTTACCGCCTCCAACATATTCTGATATAAATAGAACACGTTTGATTAATCTGACTGAATCTGCTGCTTCTACTACAAATAGTGTGTTCAAGCCCAATATATGAGTTTCAGTGTTCACTTTAATGTTTGCCTCTTTCTTATTGCTGAAGTTATTATCCTGTGTTTATCAAAACTAAATCTCATTGAAATTATTATCCTGTGCTTATCCAAACTAAATTTCATTGAAGTTATTATCCTGTGCTTATCTAAACTAAACCAAAGCAAGAATAAAACTTGAAAGGAAGTTGTTTAATAATAGTAGGAGAATGGTGTTATTTGTGTTTACAGAGTTATTAATGAGTAATGATAGTAAGTGTATGTAATAGTATTTCTTTTAAAAAAATCATATATAGAAAACAGATGCATTTGTCTAAACCACTCTGTTCAAGATAATAATTGGGATCACAAATCATGGTATATTCTTAGGTCACTGTGCGCCCAGATTTGGGTCTAAACAAAAGTTGACTCCAGAACCTTGGCGTGCAGTGCTGCAGGGACAAATCCAGTTTGCTGGGCCCAAGGAGCAGGGGCCTGATTAAAGGTTGCCAGAATGTCAAACATCGGAGGAGGGTAGAGGGTTTATTAGGCTTCATCTGCCGCCTCTCCTTTTCTTGAATCTGGTGATAGATCCACTTGCCCTCCAGTTCTGAAGTATGAACATTGCTGGTTGCTTCTATGCCAGGTAGGAATGTTTCCACCTTTTCTACCAGTTTTTCACCTACCCTACACTGTGTCTTAGGGAAGTGGCAATTAGCTCAAGGTGGATCTATAAATAGGTAGTCCTATGGCAGGTAGTCAGGGGACAAAAGTAAGATTACAGTGAACACTTATGGCACCTATTTGATAAAGGGATGGCCTCTGGATCTGTTCCTTTAGGTCACAGGATCACGGCAGTAAGGAATGAGACTACCCTTAGGGCTGGTCCAGGGGCTCTGACCTCACTTTAAGTCACAGGACTTGAGGGAAGGATTTTCTGGGTTTACCTTCCATTGCAGGGCCAGCAGGGGAACAATTCAGGCATTGGGTTCTTCTCAGGGCTTTGGTGTTCATGCAGAGGAAGCTGAGGGTCTTCTCCAGACCACCTACCTCAGTTGCTTCCTTGCCAGGTTGCTCTCCCCTGTTGCTTCTCACAAAATTTAAACCAGTTAAATAAGTTAATAGGTCAATACAGTGGCCTTTATTCAACCCAGTCTCTTGTGTCTGATCTCATTACTCCCACTGTGGGTAAGCAAAGTACATAAGTTGCACCTTCCAGCACATCTACCTTCTTTGATAGCATACGTTTATGTAATTTAAGGCTGCACTGAAATACCAGCATCCCCATTTCCCCAGTGTACTTCCCTCCTGAAAAAAATGGAGTCTACTTTTCTGCTGATTTCTTGAGAAGAGAGAGTCTCACAGAAATGTTTTGGAGAGTTTGTTGCTACTACTTATGAAGTGACCAAATGTTTTCCAGTATTTGCCTTTGTATCCAACTGGTTCTAGTTTCTGAAATGCTTTGGGAATGATGTGATGGTTTACTATTCCTAAGGCACTCCAGGAACTGCAACTATTAGGACATTATAGAGAAAGACACCAAGGCTACCTCCTATCGAATGCACTTCTTGTGGCTCATGAATACGAAGCTAAAAATCCAGATTAGCCCTGACTGAATCCTTTGAGTGACAGAGGACATTCGTTCCTCCTGGAGCAGACCCATTAACGTGGAGAGCCAGTGTGGTTTAGTGGTTTCAGTGTTGAACTACAACTTTGGAGACCAGGTCTCAGTTCCCTGCTTGGTCATGGAAACCCATGGGGTAAGCTGGGCACATCACAGACTCTCAGCCCCAGGAAACCCCATGATAGGTTGGCCTTAGGTTCACCATATGTTTGAAACAATTTAAAAGCACACAACAACAACAATGTGGTATGAAAAGACTTTGCTCCCAGGTCGTTCCAGGCTATGCAAGTAAAACTGTAGGCACATTGGCTGGAATCCTGTTGCTGCAGTATGCCCCCAATGCCCCCCTCCACCTTTCCTCACAGGGCACCTGACTGGCTGGGTGGCTGTGGAGAATACCACTATTCTGGTACTGGTATTAAAAGTGCTGGAATAGCAGCTTCAGTCAGGATCATTGGCAAAGGCAGGGGAATAACCATATACACTCCCAACTGCTAAGATAACTCTTTCCCTCTCATTATGGACAGGAAGAAACAAAGTTGTGTGTATGTGTGTGTGCACATGTGAATTTTGCCCAGCATGTTCCTGGCAGCCCAATGGGAGAGCAGTTTATCTGGAAAACTGAGTAACTATTTTCTGCATGCCATGTTTCTAAGCAGATTCCTAGTTGGCAGAACATGTGGTAGCAGAGACAATGTTGTTGGCCTTGGTGTATGGGCTGATGTGTATGTGTATGAGAGAAGGGGAGGACGTATGTATGAGTGTTTGCTGAAATATTTGTGTGTGAGAGTTGAAGACACACATGGGAAATGATTGGTGTTTCTCATCTTATTTTCCAGGTCAGTCCAATAAGAAATCTGACGGAATTCAATGAAAAGAGACTGAGACTAGATTGGAGGGGCTTCTGCCATTTTGTAGCCTTTTAATGATCCTTTTTAAGAGTATATCCAGAGCCTGGACAAGATAGATGCTATAATACGACTGCTGGAATTTCTCAGCCAGGATGGCCAGATGCTGCAAAAAAAGCAACCTTGGCCATTTCCGCACTATAATCTTATAGTACGATTATTCCACTTTCAACATCCTATGGAATCCTGGGGTTTGCAGTTTTGGGAGGGGCTGGACATGCTCTAGATATATTTTATTATGAAATTATAAATGAAGATTGTTTGCTGAAGTTATTTCTGCATTTAGACATATGAAGAGAGGTTGTTTATCACCCAGCAAAATACAGAGCTGAATAAAACTGCTAACATAGCAGTGACAGTTATATCTATTTCATATTTGACAGCGGCCCATCAGCCAGAGACTTTGATCATTTTGCCTGCCAAGGAGACCATTCAGCTGTCCCAGGCTGCTATCAGAATCCTAACAGCCTCTATGTAATGATTACATGGA
Organism: Iguana delicatissima; assembly: GCA_948472985.1. NCBI lineage: Eukaryota > Metazoa > Chordata > Lepidosauria > Squamata > Iguanidae > Iguana > Iguana delicatissima. The sequence continues at coordinate 1,134,372 of CAOKZL010000155.1, read as the reverse complement.
TCAAAAATGTTAATTTATGTTGAGTTACCAAAACATGATGGTTATGATGATAAGCTTTTTCATCACCCAAGCATCCAGAATAAGTGTGTGTGGTGGCAAATACATATTTATTTCAGGCCAAAGAAAATGATTTAATGCAGCAGTTAATGTTTCATAGAGAACACAACTTCATTAAACACAACTCACTCAGTTAATGGCATCATGAATTTGTTTCATTGTATCAAATTGCATTAATTAGGTAAATGTGCTGAATGTTGATTGTAAAGAAATGTACTTTCCCCTGGAATAGCTGTAAAAAAATAGGCAATTGGATTAATTTGTCCTTCTTTTCTCTCTATTAACTTGGAATGTTATGGATTATTTCTTGGCTTTATGGCATGAACTCTTTGGTGTTTAACATGATTCTTATTAAGCAATTTAATTGTAAGGGATTTAAATTGAACCTCTCACTGGCTGGACCTTAGCTGCTTTCCTCCTTTTACAATCTCAGTAAATGTCATCAATCTGAAATCATAGCTAAGGACACGCTTTACGCCTTTTATGTATAATGTTAGGAAAAAAGCAATGATACCTCTCATTGATGAATAAACTGATTTTTACCATGACGTCTTTAAAAATCAAATCCAAATGTTTAGTGGAAACTATCAAACAGTATTTCAGAGAAAGACAGAATTTTAGAGGAGAAAGGAATAATAGAATCAAGGATGAAGAGGAAACTGAGGTGGCAGTATCTGAATCCACCTATGGATAGAAAGCTGGAGGGCAAGATCCACTCTTTCAGATGTATCTCCACTAGTGACCAGAGCAGATGAAATAAACAAGATGAACTTTAAATGCTGGACAACAAATATGGTTTAGTAGGCATTGCTAAAACCTGAAATTCTGAAATTCATAACTGGAATGTAATAACGGAGGGACACTGAGGGAACTTTCTATTAAATAGCAGAATAGATCAACAGGAAGGGAGGAGAAATTATGTGGCCTGTCAAAGATGCATAAACCTGTGAAGAGATGCATGACTTTGAACCATGGAAGATAGTTTAGAAGTGTTTGGGTAAACATTAGAGGAGAGAGAAAGATCAGTGACATCATAATGGAAGTCTCCTACAGACCTCCAAGCCTGTCTTAAAACTTGGATGATGACTTTGTAAAACAGGTTACCAAATATTAAAAAAAAATAGAGATATAGTAGTAATGGGCAATTTCAGCTACTTTGTTGGAAGTCAAACTCTGCCAAAAATATAAGGTTCAAAAAATTCCACACTTGTCTTGTTGACAATTTCATTTTCCACAGAGTGGTAGAAGCAATGGGAGAATTGCTTACTTCCAATGGGAGAATTGCCTAATTCTAACCAACAAGGGAGAACTGGCCATTGAAGCAGAAGCAGTGAGAACCCTACATGGAAGTGACTACATGCTCTGGCATACATTATAGAGAGGCAAGGGAATGTACTGAAACACATTGTATAAGGTTGTCACATTGTAGGGGTGGATATAAAATAGAATGAGCTGGTATTTAAAATGATATATAATGTAAAAAAGAAGAAGTAAACTTTTGGAATAACTCTTTACAGCAGTTGCTGCCTCATTGCCATCTTCCCTTTCATACTGAAACGTATACTCTCAACTTTAAGGCTATTTTCACACTACGCTGTTATAGTGCTATTATTTCACTTGCAACATCCTGTGGAATTCTGAGGGTTGCAGTTTAAGAAGGGGCGTTTAGAATTCTCAGCCAGAGAGCTCTTGGGCCTCAGTAAATGACAAACTCCAGAATTCCACAGGATGTTGAAAGTAGAATAAGTTTTGATAAGCTTAAGAAAATACTAGGTGAGATCCCATGGTTAGAAATACTCAAAGAGTTCATGATGGAGATGAGTTTCCTAAAAGTGAGATACTGAAGACACAACTGCAAGTGCTTCTAATGAGAAAGAAAAATGGAAGGCATCTAAAGGATGGATGCCAATGGAGCTTTTATATCAGCTAAAATTTAAAAAGTCAGTGTGGTATAGTAATTTGAATGGTGGATTAAGACTCTGGGAAAAAGAGGGTTTGACTTGGCACCCCGTAGTGGAAAACCACTGGGTGATCTTGAACAAATTATATGTTTCTCAGCCTTGGAGAAAGACAAGGGCAAATCCCTTTGGAGTATATCTTGCCAAGGAAGCCTCATGAGAGTCAACCTGAAAACACATAACAGCACTGGCAGCAACAACAATTTATATGAAAGAAGGGGCAAATCACCAATACAGAGTACAAATGAGTAGCCCCTGTTTGTGAAGAGATGGTCATAAGAGCTAAAGCTCTTAATAAAATCAGACTTCCAAGACAGATTAAAAATTAGTAAAAAAGGGGCTTGGGACAATGCTCAGAAGAAGAGAAATCAGAAGAAAGTGGTAGGTCTGTTGCATGGAAAAGATAGCAAAATGCCCATGGCTGACAGAAAGAAAGTACAACTCAGTATGTACTTTATTTCAAAAGGAAAGCAGTGCTCAACTTTGCAAAAAACAGAGAATAGAATAAATGATGTAGTGAACAGGTTGAAGCCCAAAATAGGTAAACAGGTGGTACAGGAACACCTAGTTACTTTAAATCAGTTCAAGTCTTCAGGACCAGATGAACTGTATCCAAGGAATTTTGGATGTAAGTGCAGAGCCTCTGTCTCTCAGAAGTTCTGAAGAACAGATAAGGGGCCTGTGACTGAAGCAGGAGACGTACTGTCTCCAACTTCAAAGACAGGAAAATAAGAGAATCTGGTCAACTACTTACTAGTCAGCTTGACATGAAAAAAGGTTCTAGAACAGAGTGGTCAGTTTGTGAATATTTAGAAAAAAAGTGACATCATTACTAAAAGACAGCAATGTTACTCAAAAACTAGTCATGTAAGACTAATCAAGTTTCTTTTTTCTGACAAGTTACAACTTTTGTAGAAGAGAGGAATGTTGTAGATGTGGTGCATGTTGAGTTTAGTAGGGTTTTGGCAAGATCCCTCATGATATCTCTGAAGAAAAGCTGGTAAAACATAGGCTATATGATGTTACTGTTAGATGGTCCTCCATCCAGCTAGAAATCCATCTAACATTAGGTGGATTTGTAGCTGGATGGTGGCTCAAACCCAAATAGTGGTTGACACATCATCTTGGAGAAGAACAACAGGTGGGATGCTTCTAGGAACTGTCCCAGTGCACGCACTGCACCCAGTGTTGCTCACTGTCTATAATGACCTAGATGTTGGAATAAAAGGTACACTTATCAAAACAGCAGGTGACACTAAACAGAGGACAGAGGTAACTAATTCGTCAGAAGAAAAAAAAATCAGGATTCAAGATGGCCATAACTGATCAGACATCTTAAGAAGCGTATTGTGGAAGATGGTATTACGAGGCCATACACTCCCACAGCTTGATATGATTTATTTGGCAAAATGTATAAATTGGCACAAATATAAAATATAACCTGATATGGCTGTATGGATAATAGGAAAAGGCTGGCTGAATACCTGTGCTGCAAATTAGGTCAGAAGAATCCTCCAGGCACAGGCAGGTCATAGTCAGGAAATCACCAGGAAACTCCAGAGATATTAGGTTTGCAGTTAGCCCTAATGACTCAACTGTTTTAGACAACAGCATCTGGAAGATTCCCACAAGACCGCTGACTGTCTTAGCTCCTTTTCCTTGGACCAAGCAAACCTTTCCTTTGTCCTCAAACTTGTTTGACAAGTACTGAGCTATCAGGACAACCATTAGCACTTTGTCATCTAATGCTAAGACCATTATCCATTTCAGACCTCATTGTCCACTCTGCAAGCTCCGTTGTTAAGCCATTAACACTCTTGCTCTCCAGGCAGAAATAAGGTATATAAGCCCCAGATTTTGGCCATTCAACTCACAGTACACCAATTTCTGGTCATCACTTTGCTGATCTGATTCCTGATTGTGTACTGTCTTTAGATGTGAGTCTAAGCCACATCACTACTTCTTCACTGCTCTTCTGGACTGGTGAGTATCACCCACTTTGCCTTGAAATCTCACTATCCAAAACTTTCCTCCTTTTTCCTTCAGTTAGCCTTGTGTGATTGCATTGCTACTTGCATCTTGTATGTGTGATTCCCTCAATAAAACACATTAAGCTTACTTTTGGTTCTCTGAGTGGTTCTCCTCTGCAGAAGTACTGGTAAACATACGTGTAAGAAGTCTTGTAAGATTACCCCCACTTTTTCAGGCTTCCTATTTGAGCTAATAATTCTCCACTGTTTCACAGAGGAACTGGCATTACAGATGGACCCCTAAGTCACACACATTTTGGGGTAACAATGGAACCAAGTTGTTTCTGCTTTTCCAAGTGGATAGAGTCAAATTATAAAAAGGGAGATTCTGACTAAACATTAGAAATACTGTCTTGATGACAGTTTGAAGTAGAACAAGCCACATCTGAAAGGGAGGTACTCTCCCTTTTTCCTTTTCTTTTTTGGAGCTTTTTATACAGGCTGGATGACCACCTGTGATGAATTCCTGCTGTGGATTCTTGCAGTGGCCAAGGGTTAGTTAAGTGTTTTTTTTTAATCTCTTGCAACTCTGCAGTTCTATGCTTCTGTGTTTCTAAGTCCCCTTTGACATAATACCCCCTGGCCAGAGAGATATGATTCATAGTGGTGTCTCTCTGCATTTTTTTTAAATGTGCTATACATAATTATAGGCAGAGATAGCTGAAAAAAATGTTTGTAGTTTCATCATTTCCAAGTCATTTTGGATATTGTTGAGAATAGAAAAAGACAGATGGGAGGGACTGGAGGAAAGCAAATGTGTTTTGTTCTGTAATATTTTGTTATCATTTGTACCTAGTACTCATTGACATAAGAAAGTCAGCTTGATACAGGCTGTGTCACTGTTGTTACTTACAAGTTTATTTCATATTCAGAAAAGACTGATGCTGAGCTTGCTGAGATGTCAAAGACAATCTTATTTCATGGAGTAAAAATATTTCTAGGAACTGGTGCTGGGACCATCAGTATTTTTAAGCTTTATTAATTCCTCTGTGAAAATAAATTATGGAAAGATTTTTCAAATACCAAACTGCTTCACCATGCCACCACTCTCAGTCATCTCCATTTAAAACGTTAATAGACATACTTAAGTGGGCCTTCAATTTTTCAGGTAAAAACTACATTATAACAGCTATAGCCAGAATTCTACATCACCTACTTTATTTTATATGTGTAACTAAGTGGTATCTCCTGGGGAACCTCTGCAAGCCTATTTTAACAGGTATCAGCTAAAATGAGAGAAGGGGGCCCATTCTTTTGGCAGTCAAGCTGGAGATGGATGGCATTTCCAATTCCCATCCATCACCAACCAAGGCTGTGACAAGGAATTGTTACAGAGGTCCTGCTTCTAACTGTTGTAGCCTTGCTTGCTAGTGGGAGGAGATTGGAAACATCATCTACCCACACCCCAATTGCCAGCAGAACAGGTCTCCTTCTCTCAGTGTGGCTCATGCCCAGTAAAGTTGGGTTGGGGGAGTTATGACTGGGGCAAAAGATCATGAATACAGAATAGTAATAGATGTGTAATTTTAGGTAACTCTGGTTTATATATCTGTACCTGGGATACTGAGTGCCAGCCATAATCTTTATAGATATTCTGCAGAAGGAAAGTTGTTACCAGGTGTATTTATAGCCTTATGATGCCAGAACTTATAGAATATTTCTCTGTGTGTGTGTACAGCACAGAGGCATATCTAGGGTGGGACAAATAGGGCATGTGCCCTGAGCATCAATGCTAGGAGGGCAAAAGAAGCAGGGCTGCAAGTGACAGAGGAGGAGGTGGAAGCAGCCCCAGAGGTAGGGGCATGACTCCCATGCTTGCCTAGGTGCTGCTTCTGCTAGATACGCCTCTGGTACAGCAGCATGGCTCTATCCTGCACTGCCTAGTCATTGTTATCATTGTCAGCAGCAATAGTTCTACTGTTTACAACTCACTTTCTGCCCATCTTATCCTTCCAAGTTATATACAGTGTGTCCTCTACTGCTGTGACCTCTGCACACATGAATGCAAGGTTGCACAAAGCCTTGTTGTGTCCCGTTATTGTCAACGGATGAAACATGTGTATGCCCACATGATTATGGGAGTATGCGCATTGTGTCCATTGATGATAATGAGATAGAGCGTTCAAGGTTTTCGTTGTATGCAAATGTTCCAGGAACAGAACCCCCACATATAGGAAGGGCACACTGTACATTTTCAAATGACAATACCATAATGTAATTAAATCACAACAAACAAAAGTTAACAACAAAAATAATCTGAAACAATATTTAAATCCATCAATGTACTGTATAATTTTTACTATTTAAAGTTTTAAAGGTTTTTAAAAAGTGATATGTTTCTGGCTTTTTTAAAAAAATTTGCAAAAACAATGAAGAAGTTCACATTTTTTTTTCTCCATTAAGCAATATTATGAAAGCCTTTACAGCTTTCTGAGTGATTTTTCACATTTGGGAACTGTTTTGCAAAGAAAATCAAACCAGAAACCAAAACCAAAAATCATCGGTTTTACACTAACGATGCTATATGTTGTGTAAAATGCATTGTGATTCTTTTTGCACAGAATCAGTGCTTTTTTTAATACAAAAACCACCGAAAGAGAAATACATTCGCCCCTACTTTTCAATCACCAATCTTGTCATTTTCTTAGAAGGACGAAAAATCCTATACTCAATGACAGTTTTTGGATAGAGCATATCAATGGGTAGTGACACCCTTTCTCGCAGTAGGGAGAAGAAAATTTGCAGATATGAGTTGCATCTTTAGTATGACTCCAGAAATCCATAATCAGGGTGATGTTACAGAAAAAGCGCTCTCTTGTGTACCCATCAGCCTAGCCTCTGTTTGTGGTGGGACATACATCAAAGACTCTCACTAAAATTGCATGCAGGTTCAAATGGGAAAAGGCAGTACAGACCATATGTAAATCTGTCCAAATGTTATGAAACAATACCATATTATGCAAATTCCAAATCCCTACAACTTCAAAAGTGAGGCAGATGTGTACTAGAGCAAGAGCCTTTCATACTAGTCTTGGCCTATGTGTGAAATGCTCTCCCCAAAGACTTTTCTGTGACATTCTCTTTCTTATTTTTTTGGTGCCATGTGAAGACCTTTCCATTTGCTTTATCCTTCCCATGGCTAGTGGGTTTGTTTTATTGTCCAACTGTTGTTTTATCTGTGGAATTTGGTTGTTTGTATTTGTGATTTCATTTTATGCTATTTTAGCTTTGGTTTAGTAGTTTGTGATTCCATTACTATCATCTGGTTGCTTTCTCAGGTTTGAAAGTCAATTGATAAAACATTGTATAAATGTTATAAAGTAGGTGAAACTAATATGAAGAAAAAGTGTTCCTGGGGGTGAGTATCAAAGATAAAATAAAAGAGAGGATCTTGTAGCACCTGAAGGATTAATCTAATATCTTATGCCTTAGTGTTCATGGACACTGTGTTTCACTAGATGAAACTGATTAGCCTTTCAGGTGCCACAAAATATTATCCAAAATTGCATTCTTAAGTTCTTGCTACCCGTGTGCTTCCTTCCATATTTCTGCTTCCTTTGCTCCAGCAACTACATAATCCATTTTATGTCAATCCCAGGATATGCAATAATATCAAAAGAAAATCAGAACTGGGTGGAAAGCATAAGGGGGCCAAATAGAAAAGAAAAGAGGGTCCCTCCACCTTTAACTGATGTAGAGAAGAAAGATCAGGAAGTTTGGCATGCAACTAAAACCTGCTGAAATTCCTTCTTCTACACAACTGTTAAAGGTGCAGTAAGGCAGAACTATTAAGGGGGTACTGCCTTTGGAAAAATGGGCAAGCAGGGAGAGAGAGAAGAGAGAAGAGAGAAGGAAAGCATCAGGGTGAAATGAAAAGGAATTCAATTTCATGTAATCTCCACTAAAATATTGAAAGTACAAGGGTGACAATAATATACTACTAAATATGTCAAATGTAGCCCTTGAACATTATAAATCAGCTGTGCTTTGGCTGGCAAAGCAGGAATGTTCACTTGGTCCACCATGAATCTCTATGTGGAATGCCTCAAAATAATTCACCTGTATACGTAAGAGTTTTAGCAGAGCCAGACTGCCTGTGAATCAGATAGTATTCATATAATGGATATATAATTTTAAAAATATATGTGAAATACAAACATTCGTCAAAGTATTAACTGGATGGATTTTCTGGGAAGAAACTGTTTCAGAGATGTACCGCTGCATTTGCCCCTAGGATAAATAGCACTCTGAATGAGAAGTCCCTTTGCATTGCTGCCTAAGTCAGACTCATTTGAAGATGAACCCACAACTTTAGTATGTGAAGTGGAAGCAAAGATGGCTAAACTGATATTCTGGACAATTCATGAAAAGATGTAACTCACTTGAAAAGACAATAATGCTTGGTAAGGTAGAAGGCAGAAAAGAAGAAGACTGCATTGCACATGGATAGACTCAGTCAAGGATGCCACAGCCCTGAATATGTGAGATCTGGAGTGGGGCAGCTGATGACATTGTGACTTGGGGTCTTTCATTCTAAGGGTCACCACAAGGCAAAGCCAACTTGATGGCAACTAACAAGAACAAAGTATGAATGTAGACTTGAATATGCTCACCAAGGACAGTGCAGATGATTGAGTTTTCTTCAGTATGAAAAGTCTTGAAAGTTCTTCGTCCAACAAGCAGCCCTCTGGAATAATAAAAGAGAACAAAGTCCAACTGGATTGCCACAGCCAGAGTTATTCCAGGCCCTGAGATTTTAGCCCCCGAACCTGATGTGCCCAGCAGATAATCTCTTCTTTCAAAGGTAGAGGAGGGAACAAGGGTATCAGCACTCCTGTACTTGATCTTATCCCACAGGGAGGAGGTGGTCACTGGATTCAAATCAGTTGGTACTTTAGAGGAGAGTGATCATGTAATGCTAGAATTTGTGACTGTGGACCAGGACAAAGGAAATTATGGTCAAATATGAACCTTGGATTACAGGAAAGCTGATTTCATCAAGCTTAGGGAAATACAGGGAGATCTTATGGCTAGAGCAGCTAAAGGGAAAACACATCCACGATGGATGGGATCACATGAAGAAGGAATTGCTAAAAGTACAATCACAAACAAGTCCATGGAAGAAGAAAAATAGGAAACATCTGAAAAAGCCAACATGAAAAAGCACAGTAAATGCGATGAGGAAGAAAAGAAAAGAGCATGTATAAAGAATTTAATGATGGATGAATCAAGGAAGGGTACAGATTTGCAACCCACACTTGCAGAAATAGTGTAAGGAAAGCTAAAGCTTAGAATGAGCTGAAGCTGGAAGCAGGAAGCCTCAAGGAATGGGGAAGATTAAAAAACGTTCAAAGCAAGAGAATGACCAAGGATTTTGTAGGTCTCAGGAAGGATTTCAGGTCACGACAGAAAGGAAGAACTACTCAATAGCTGTTTTGCTTTATTTCTTCTCTCAGACAGAGGGCTGTATGCTTCCACTCACCAGCTGAGACCTTTGTAAGCAATCCAGATTGCAAACCAAGTGTGATAAGGGTTAATAAGTCAGGAGTCACCTAGTTAACCTAAGCGAGTTCAAACATGCAGGGCCATATGAAATTTATTGAAGGAACTTGCTTATATAGGATTTAGGTTAGGTGCCAGAGGAATGGAAAAGGGAAGACAGTGTCCCTCTCTTCAAAAAAGGCAAAAAAGACAATTTGGAAAATTACAGGTCAGTCAGCCTGATTTCAATAGCAAGAAAAATATCAGAATGGATTATACAGGAGTCTTTCTGCAAGTGTCTTGATGACAATGCAGTGATCAGTAAGAGCCAGCATGGGTTTGTCAAGAACAAATTCTGCCAAAGTAATCTTACATCATTTTGATAAAATCACTTGTTTAATAGATGGTAGGGGCTCTGTGGATGTCTTTTATCTGTATTCCAGCAAAGCAGCTGATTGGCAGTTGATAATATTTTGATTAGCAAACTGGTTAACTGTATAATAGATAGGAAGATTGTCAGATGGATCCATAACTCATTGGGAAACCAAGCTCAAAGAGTCATGATCAATGGCTACACTTCAAACGGGAAAGAGGTCTTGAGCGGCGTGCCTCAGGGTTCTATCCTAGGGCCATTCCTCTTCAATACTTTTATCAGGGACTTAGATGACAGGATGGAGGGAATCCTTATGAAGTTTGCAGATGACTGAGAACTGGGAGGGGTGGCTGACATATTGGAATATAAAACTGGAATTGAAAAGGATCTTGATAAACTAGAAAACTGGGCAGAAATTAATAAAATGAAATTCAATAGGGACAAATGCAAAATTCTACATTTAGGCTACAAAAACCAAATGCACAAGTATTGAATGGGGCATACGTGGCTCAACAGTACTACGTGTGAAAAAGACCTTGAGGTTATTGTTGATAATGAACTGAACAGGCCTAAATGTTGTAGCCTAAATGTTCATTATGCTATCTTAGCCCACATTAATATAAGTACACTTGCCAAGTTGAGGGAAATAAATTCTGCGCTGGTCAGGCCTTGTCTGAAATACCATTTTCAGATCCAGGTGCCTCATTTTAAGATGAATATAGACAAGTTGGAGCAGGTTCAGAGAAGGGCAACAAAAATGATAAGATGTATAGGGAATAAAACAAATGAGGAAAGGCTGAAGAATCTGGGCATGTTCACCTTGGTAAAGAGAAGACTGAAGGTGACATGATCACACTCTTTAAATATGTAAAGGGTTGTCATAGAAAGGAAGGGAAAGGCCTGTTCTCTGCTGCCCCAGAAGGCAGAATTAGATCTAACACTTTTCAGTTACAAGAGGATAGATTTCAATTGAACATTAGAAGAAACTTCTTGACAGTAAGAGTGGTTCAGCAATGCAGCCAATTGCCTAGAGTGGTGATGGGTTCTCCTTTTCTGGACATCTTCAGAAAGAGGCTAGATAGCTACCTGCTAGGGATGTTTTAACTGAAGATCCCAAGTGGAGCAGAGGTTGGACTCAATGGCCCATGAGGCCTCTTCCAACTCTATGATTTTATGATTGTATGAGACCTAGAAAAAACTGCTTGTGACATCATGAGGAGAGGCTGGTGATACTACAAGGTTGATATTACAAGGGGTAGTCCTTGGTGATGTCATCAACCACAGTTGCAGAGGGTATGCCATTTAAACAAAACAAAACAAAAGCCAAGTTTAATAAATGAGGAATATATGAAACATTTTCACCTTGAGATTCCTTCCTTAACCCTGAGAACCAGAGGAGAGCAGTCAGGCCCTAAGATCTGGGGACCTGAATCCCAACCTGGCCACAGTATGTCTAATCCTGTGTTGAGCCCCTAAATAATAGAGCCTGTATGTGTAGCTGTATTTGGAATGGTTTCCATGACAGTCTGGCACTCCCTCTCTCACTCTGGGTGATCACCGTCCTCACAATCCAAAATAGGACTCTGATCACGTAATATTTTTGTGTTAAAGATATTATGGTCTTCATATATCTCTAGCTATATCTTCAGAACAATATAAAAGATTCCAAAGTAGAGAACGTAGGGCTGTGAGTGTACGAAAGGTGGGGGTGAAGTTTATCAAGTAAATCCAGTTTTATGTGGAAATGAAGAACACGCATGATTCAAGACTCACTGCAGGTATTGTTCTACCAACTTATTTACTTTAATGTACATAGCTGCCCTAAAATGCAAGTTCTCTAGGTGCTGTATGAACAAATTTTACATTGTTACAGAATAAAAATAATTAAAATTAATACTTTTAAAAGGAAGGAAGGAAGGAAGGAAGGAAGGAAAGGGGGAGATTGAGTTCAGGACCCAGACTAAATGGCATGTTACTCTAAAGGTCTAGACTTTTCCCAGTACCATTGGAAAGAGGGAGCCAGGCGGGTCTCAATGGAAAAGCTGCTCCATGACTAGAGTGGCCACTAGCAAAAAAATCCCTCTTACCAGTGGCCCCTTGTCTTACCACACTTCCAGAGCACTCTGGTTATGGCTTTTGAAGATCTTTGGGTTGGGAAAGATCTGTATGGGAGAAAATTGCTGCTGGGAACAAGAATCAATCAGTGGCATTTAGAATCAATGGCACTGAGATAAGTGTTGATTTGCAAAGTTCCCATTGATTTAATGGTTCTACTCTGGTTGCAACTAAGGCCCTTTCTGCACCTTACCTTCTTCCGGTGCTGCGGAGCGGGGATCATGCGAGCAGCCTCTGGCAAGAGGCTCTCACGTCCGAGGTCCTTCGGCTCCGCACGAGCTGCCTGCTCACGCAAGAGCTCCACCTCTTCCTTACACAGTACAGCCTGGGACCTTCCCAGGCTGTGCTGGGGCAGGAAGCATGACCAGCATGGCTCTGGAGGCTCCACAAGCCAGGTAAGTGCACGTGGGGCCCGGGAGCAATGTGCAATCATGCACCATTTTTGTCTTCTAGCCAAAAATGAAAAGGTGCGCTATTGGCCCCTGCCGGTCCCTGGAGTGTCGTGCAGATTGCTCCTCACAATCGCGCAGTGCTCCAGGTGCCCTTTTGCATGGAAAATGCTGTGCGGAAAGGGCCTAAGAATTGGGTCTGGGCTTTTATCATCCAGGATACACATTCCCTTGCAAAAGATGATCCTACTGTCACAGAGTGGCCTTATAATGTAGCATGTGTGTATGTGTGAAAGCCATTCAAAGTTTAATGTTTTGTCCAGATTCTTACATTCTTTCCTTTTTTTGTAAAGAAAAGAGGAATAAATGGGAATAAATTAAGTGCTGCATGCTTTTAAAAATGTTCTCTTGCACTTAATTATAGGCAGAAATTGTTCCAACAATTTGAAGTTACATCCTTTGCAAGTCATTCTGGATAATGTGCAGAATGGAAAAGGATAGGTGGCTTTCATTAGGGAGAAAGCAGAGGTCTTTTGCATTTTAATATTGTATTTTGCTTTGTACCTGGTGCTCATTGACACCAGAAAGTCAGCTTGATACAGGCTGTGTCACTGTTGTTACTAGCTTATTTCACATTCAGGAAAGGGCAATGCTGAGTTTGCCTGTAATGTCAAAGACAATCTCATTTCATGCAGTAAAGATACTTATGGGGACTGGTGCTGAGATTCCCATATTAAAGAAATGAGGAAGAAATGGTTTCATATTCAGTCATCCCTATTAAACACCATTAACGACTTCACTACTGAACCAGTGCAGTATAGTTGTTTGACCACTGGACTAGGATGCTGGACACCAGGGTTTAAATATCTGTTCAGACATGGAAACCAGAAAGATGACCTTGGTTAAGTCAGATATTATCAGCCTTATAGATAGGAAATGGCAAACCTCCTCCAAATAAATGTTGCCAAGAAAATTCTAGGATAAGGTCACCATAATGTAGGGTTGGCTTGAGGAGGAACAACTATTGCTTCAGTAATGTAAATCAAAGAGCATTTTCCATATGCCAAACTCTTTCTCCAGTCTTCATTCTTCATTTCCTAACACTGTCCTTTTCAAAGCTCTGAATGAGAAACAAGGAAAGTGCACATCAGTTCACCATGTGTACCCTCACTCCCCAAATCTATTGCAAAAAAAGCCTTGTTGAAGAGGGATATTCTTAATCATTGCCATTTAACATCCACATACAAACACTTTGGCAGCCCCTCAGATATCTTGTTGTATATATATATATATGGAAGAGCTTTAGTAACGTAGATGCAAACTGTACTCATCCATGTCCGATATGTTGAATTAACCCACCGTACCATTTTTGTTTGTTTCAACAAGTAATATTCAAATTCCCGAATGCCTTATCCATCATGGGCACTGAACACGCTGGTTGAGATTCTGGAAATGGTAGTTCAAAAAGTAACTTTCTCAAGCCCTGGATTACAAAGAGTACATAAAAAATAATAAAATCCATAACAGTAGCTTAGAATAATCAAAAAGAGATCTCATTAGAAACAATAATGACTAAACTAAAGCTATCACACATTGGACTTGCATAATTCACTGAAAAAGACAATAATGGATACAAAAATGGAAAGGAGCAGGAAAACAGGAAGATCGCGTTACAGGTGGAGTACCTCAGTAAAGGAAGCCATGGCTCTTAATTTACAAAACTCTTGCAGGGCAGCTAATAAATATTCCTTATTCATTGTTCAGTGGTCAGAAGATTTTATTATTTTAGCTATGTGTTAACATGTATTTTATATACCCCAAGTTCAGAAAAAAAAGTGTTTTTGGAAATTCGGCCAGCTTATTTTAATGTCTATACCTAACCCCTGCTCCTATCCTATGTATTTCCCCTCTTTTTCATTTTTTTTCCTTTCCTTTTTCTCTTCCCTATATTTATGTTTTTAAAATTATTTAAAAAACTATACCCACTGAATCCATCCTGATTTACTGAGTCTACCATCTACCATGCCCAAACAACCAACCTCCCAGAAAAATGAAAATGCCAGCTGTGAAAATAACAAACTTTCCTGTGCAGCCTACAAAGAATCACAATACTGAAGAGATGCTAGTGAGCCAACCGACAGATCTCTGTCACTCGCCTGGTGTTTAGGTCTTCAATTGGTGGTTGTCATACCACCCAGGCCTCATCTGATGTTGGCATCATTGTCTTTGTTGGTGTCACTGTAGCTCTTACACAAGCAAGTTATAGCAATATAGCAATAACATTTTTGTACTGCTTATCAGTGCTAAGCACTCCCTAAGTGGTTTGCAGTGTGTTTAACTAATTGCCTCCAATAAGCTGGGTACTCATTTTACCAACCTACAGAAGGATAGAAGGCTGAGTCAACCTGGAGTCCTGAAGGATCGAACTCACAACGTTGTGGCTGCAATACTAGCATTTAACCACTGCCCCACCAAGGCTTTTCCCACTGGATGCAGTTCCCTTTGGATGTAGTTCACAGTAGCTGTGGCTAACACCTCAGCCTAGAAATGTTCATATCTCTCCAAGATACATCTGAGAGCCTACTTTGCCTTTCTAGCTCCACCTCCAGAAACCAAACAGTATCACTAACTGGTCCTGAGACCTACCCAGCTCTCTGATCAGCTGCACAACATTTTTGGAGCCTACTGGAAGTAAGCCAGCCAACTATCTATTTCCCTCCCTCCCTCCCTCCCTCCCTCCCTAACACAGTGTCAAAATGGAACATCTCATAAACAGAGATTGTTTGTAGCAAAATTTGAACAATCCAGATTATCGTCAACTGGGTAGATTATCTTATTTAAGGAAAGAACAACACCCAGAGTCAGACACTGACATGCGAAAATAAGATGATTGATTGGTATAAGTTATGCATTGTAAATAAATGATTTACAAGGAACAAAGAAAACTGCTAACATATGTGCTTCATTTTTCTTTCTTTTTCCCAGATCTATCCATATTGCTAGCCTAATTTTAGAGTGACAAGTTTAAATGAAATATTCATTTTGACATTAAAAAAAAAATCACAGGAGCTACAGGTTGCTGAATCATCCATTTCAGAAACAGTGACTTCTGGTAGAAATTGCATCAGCGCCAGATATGTTGATCCCCTGCTGCAAATTGAAGTTTACTTTGCAGTCAAAGGATGATAGCTGTGCATGTCTTCTTTTCTTCGAAGCGTGTATTTGAGCTAATAAGACATTTTGATGTACTGGGATGTGTTTAATGCATTTTTACATTTTTTTTAAAAAAATAGTTGAGCAAAACATGCTTAAAATTTATTTGATTTATCTAATATACCATGAGGTAGTGGTGGAATATTGAGATGGAATATTCATAGAGTTAAAATAGATCCTAGAGTTCATTTAATCCAACCTATGTCAAATTCAGGAAATAATAAAACTTCAAGGTATAGGTCAGAGTTGTGTGTTTATTAAAAATTCAAATTTTCCATGAGAAAAGATGTCACAATCTTAAATTGACTAAACTGACATGCTGCAGATGTCAACATGCTGACATGCTGTAGATTCACATGCAACAGAGGATCATGGTCTGAGCAGGGTGGCTTTGCTTTACCTCCCATTGTTAGGGTGGGGTACCCCAATCACCATTCTGTTCATGAGCTATTTGTGCACTTTTCCTTTGTGTCTCCAAGAAGGAGAATCCATGGTTGATGTCCTTCAGAGCCTTTTAGGAAGTGTAGAGGAATCTAACCCCATTATTATTTAGCACTGGGTTAGAATCCTAAGCAAAACTGAAGCTCTTTGTGCTGATTTTTCCCTCGCCCCATTTTCCCTGGCTCCAAAAATTTGCTCTCCCCATAACTGTGCAGAAGCATAGTAAAAAAGGAACTGATCAGCCTCAAAACTGGGAAAGTCATATTTTTGAACTATCTGTCCCAGACAGCCATGATGGCTGGTAGATCCTAGAGTTATTGTGTAAACTTTGCTCCAAGCTCTGATCAGTGTCCTATCAAAGTGCTTAAATGCTGGCTTACTGAGTCTACCTAGACAAATTCTTTTGCCATCGACAGCCAGAGAGACTTCTCTTGGTCCTTATAAGCTGCAGTTGGGAGATGATACTCCTCTTCTGGTCTTTGTCTCCAGCCTTTTTTCAGATTTCAGAAAAAATTTGGACCAGAGCTTCCAGATTCCCTCATCCAATGATCATGCTCTGATCTTTTTAAATATCTATATAAAGTGGACATGTCTCACATGTTACAGAAATGACATGAGAATGAAACCTCAACTAACCATATGGCAAATCTGGGTGATATCATTCTCAACCACCTGCAACTTCAACAGAGGCCAAAATCTTCTGTCACTTTCTTTAGACGTGTGGAGCTACAGCTACTGCCATAGAAACAAAACAAGACAACAAAAGGATTTCAGGAGAGACTGGTGGTGCTTTGAATTAACACTGGCACCAGAAAATGCAGCAGTAATATTAGCCAAGAAATATGGACAAACTAGGACCTGAAAACTGCACGGTGAAAGGTTGGTATTGATCACTTTTTAAAACATCTAATCCAACACTTGATTATTTAGAAATTTACCTAGTGGATTAAGTGGGGCTGACTCCTTCAAAAGTATACAAAGGATTATAACTTTAGAATCCATCAGAACCTTCAGTTGCAGCATCAACGTGCCTTTTCTTTTTAAACTTCTTTTAAAAGATCTGACAAGGATTCCATGTCATATAAAAAGGAGCATGATGCAGACCTTTCACCCTTCCAGGTTTCTGTTCACTTTTTAATGACAATGTGACATTGCACCATTGTTAAGTCAAACCACAAAGGATATGACCTATATTGAAAACCCCCACAAGTTTCACTCAAATCAATGGCTAGAACTTTAACTCCCAGATTTCTGAATGCCATGCATTATAAAATTGGTGATTTTGCAGAGTAAAAAGATGAGTGCTTAAGACTCCCATAGGTTATTCAGATACAAGCTCTAGAATGTGTTGATGAAGGAAAGATCAATGCAACCCCACTGAATAAAACGCAGCTACAGGCAAACTATGATGGACAATGCCCCTGAGTTTCAGTCCTGACGTCTCTAGTGAACTAGAGCTATAAAGGAGATCAAGTGCTGAGTGGATCATGTGGACAAAACAGTGGAGTATATACATAGAGACAAATGTGTGCATGTAATTGTGGGCACATTGCAAATTGTATGATTTTTTTTTTTTTAAAAATATGCATTTTTGTATGTACAACCCCCCCACCTTTCCAGCAGATTTCACAAGAAACAGTTGCTCAGTTGATGCTGCCTATATAAATTGGATTTCTCATACATAGGGATGGGTGAGATGGGTGAGAATTTCATTCCAGTTTTCTTTTGACCAGAATTTACTAAAACTTGCAAAATTCAGGTATGGGACAAAGCAAAAGTGACAGCTTTGCCCAGACATAATTATTCATAATTAGTTTATAAGAAATTTTTAAAATGAATACTTAAAGTCAGATTTTCTACATGTCCATAACTTGCTAGGCTGGGAGTGGGAGTGGGTGAGGGGAAATGAGCAAATTGAAGTCCTGTCTCCTGCTCTGTAAAGATGTTGTTGTTGTTGTTTTTGTTGTTGTTGCTGTAAGACTTCAAATTATTTCTGACTTATGATGACCCTATCATAGGGTTTTCTTGGCGATATTTGGTCAAAAGGGGTTTGCTTTTGAGAGAATGTGACTTGCTCAAGGTCATTCAGTGGGTTTCCATGTCTGAGCAGGATTCGAACCCTGGTTTCAAGACCCATAATCCACCACTGAAACCACTTTACCATGCTGGTTGTTCTGAAGAGATTAGCAGTGCTTGATTAGAACAGGGCTTAACTAGTCTATTTAGACTAGGCCATTTCTGCACTACACTGTTACAGTGCTATGATTCCACTTCCAACTTCCTGGGGAATCCTGGGGTTTGCAGTTTAGGGAGCGGCCTTCAGAATTCTCAGCCAGAGAGCTCTTTGGCTTCAGAAAACTACAAACCCCAGAATTCCACAGGATGTTGAAAGTGGAATAATAGCACTATAACAGTATAGTGCGGAAATGGCAGATTGGCTGTGCAAAAGGTGAGACCGATTTTTGGTTCAGAAAAAAACTATCATCCAGCAAAGAGATTATCTTTCTCCTTTGCCGATCTGTTGATCTGATCTACTCATACATGACTGGCGGTACCATGTAATTTACAAGGAAGTTTATATCTGCTGCAGATGTAAAAGGAAAGGATTTTGTGAGTAGATGAGGAGGAAAAGACAGGACCTCTAAAATAGATCAGAGATAAAGTTGGGTACATCTTCCCCCAAGTATACCCACACTAGAATTTTTTTAGATGCATCATTTCTTCAAAATCTTTTAGAAATGGGCAGAGTGAAGATTTAAATAAATGAAGAGTGAAGATTTAAATAATAATAATAATAGTAATAGTAGTAATAGATTTAAACATTAAAGATTCAACATTATAGCAAAGCATGATTCGTGTGCCTATGATATTGTCTGTTGGTAATTTACTGAGGCCCAAGAGCAATCTGGGTGAGAATTGTAAATGCCCCTCCCTAAACTGCAAACTCCAGGACTCCATAGGATGTTGAAAGTGGAATAATAGCACTAGAACAGTGTAGGGTGGAAACGCCCTATGTTTCAGCATCCTCTAGTATGGTACTTTCCTGATTTGTTAGAGTACAATTCCCATCATCCCCCACAAGCATAGACATTGGCTGTGTTAGCTGGCCTGAATCGCAATTGTCATCCAACACATCTAGAAAACACTAGACTGGAGAAGACCATCATAGGTAAAGCTGAATGTCCATGCTCATTCATTGTATATTTTAAAAATTACTACTAGTAAAATATCCATGAGTAGAAGGCAGGGGTAGAGGACAGAGAAGTTTTGCTATCCTCTGCCACATATATAACTGGACAAACTCACTAGTGGCCTTGGTGTAGATTGTGGGATGGGATGCAAGATGAGGTTTATTTTCTTTCATGCAACATGTGTCAGGGGTTTCTCAAGAAAGAAGTGAAGCAACAAGTCACATTTGAATGTTATTAAAGAAAATTACTGAGTTAATGTAACATTGGTTTGAATAACTGTTTTTAAAAGGACTGCATTAGAAGACATAGCTCTGATTGTAAGTCAGATGTGTGTAATGTGACTTTTCTGCCCTATTCCACCAGTCTGGGGCCCACTGATAGTTGGCTGCCTTAGCAACACTCATGCAAGAGTACCTTTTGAGCTCAAGAGTGCATACATAGCATTGTACAGGTAATATCTGCAGTCAGCTACTAAAGAGACTGATGTTAGGAAGAAATCCAACCTGCATTAGCTCCCTTATCTTCACTGACTCTGTGTTATCTTCATGGAGTTTGTCAGCTGTGAGATGCTGAACACTACATATTGAATAATTTCTTCAGGCTGCTCATTATGTGACCCTCAATATATTGGGACCCAAATATCTGGAGGAGTGTATCTCCCTAAACCAGCCTGCCTGTGACGTAAGATAATCTTTTCCAAGTACTCCTCTGTAGGTGTCAACAAGGGCAAAAGCATTGTGAGTTGGGGCACTCCGACTATGGAATACTATCTGTACAGAACTGGGCCTGGGTCTAATACCACAACGGCTTCAGCTCAAATTCTTTTTGTCTAACATAGCATTTTAATTAGGTGAACTCTTCATTGTATTGAATATTCTGCTCTTTTTTTTTTTTTAAAAAACTGTGGTTACATTTTGGCTGTCATTTTATTATTTTATATACCACCATGAAATCTGTGGGGTTGAGAAGAAGTCTCAAACCATAGTAATAAAGAAATATATTAAATGTGACATGGGACCATTTTGTGCAATACAAATTCACTTTCTTACTAATGGTTTAGGGATGAACACAGTCCTGAAAATATGTCAAATGTGAGTGTGATGAACAGAACAAATGTTAGCATGTCATTCAAGGGTACGTCCCCACATAGAGTGCATTGCAGGAGTCAAGCTCAGAAGTGTGGGACAGAGTAGCAAGGTCTGACCTTCCCAGAAGCGAAGGAAACTTAAAGATGCAAAGATGGGGAAAGGCATTCTTTTATATTTGTACAAGTAAGGGTGGGAATGTGGGGGCCCCTGCAATGAAATCCATGTAAATCAGTAACAATGTGAAAACTGAACTGTGCAAAGCTGAAACTACTGGCAGTGCCTCCTGCAATTTAAGGAGATTTTGATAGTATTTTTTGAAGCATACATTTGTTAAGTATTTTTTTTTAAAAAAGATGTACCTCATTTGGGCAATATGACAAGACTCAAAGAACACCACTTGATGTGCTTTTCTCAGAAAGAAAGACAAAAACAAAGATACATTTACTTTCTTAATTTGATATTGTTGGCCACCGAAACAGGCTTCAAGAAGATTATGAAATGAATAATTATGGTGACATACAGCATGGGTAATCAACTATTTGATTATAACCTTTCCAGTCCACATGTGCCAAATCTTAGGAATGCACCTGTTGTTGTATCAGTTTTAAGAACTCAATGATGAAGGATATAAAATAATTCAGTAACCCACACTGGCTGCAGGATAATCCACTAATCCAGATAGATGAAAGGAAATGCAGATTTTACACTCTCTTGTGGATGGCAGCCTTTCAAAGACAAATCTTTCTATCTACCTTGCCAAAAAGGATGGGGTATGTCTGCCCCTTTCTGTGTCGTTTACTTTTTCTTTTAGCTACACATGAATATATATACAAAATGCAATGCAGCCAATGGGCATTTATCAACTTTCCTTCATCATTCAGTGCTCACATATTAAAAGAGGAACTGAATCTTGGATAAAACAAAGTGTATTTGGGGTAGGGAAACCTCCTACAGAAGAAATACCTCCCAAGACGGCCCATTAAAGACTGAGAATGCCGAGAGGTCACAAAATGTGGAGCATTTTTTTAGATGTCTTTATGGAATGGAGTATCCTGAAAAAGGTATGATTGCCTTGGTAGAACACTGTATGGGATATTCCATATTTTGGCATTATTACGTTTTGTAATCCCTGACATGAATTATGATCAGCCCTCCACTTTCACATGGGTACAAGACCCTTGTGAAAGTGGAAAAACCAAAATAAAAATAAAAATAAAAGACATTATTTTTTTTAACCTGAGAACATTTCTTTAGAAATTTTTAGATCCTCCAGTGCAATTCTATGGTCATTTTCTGGTGAAAGTGGGCCATAGAGTCACACTGGAGAACCTAGCAATGCCTAGAGGTCTAGGAATCTCTAGGTCCTCCATCATGACTCTATGGTCCAATTCCATATATTTTTTCTGCAATGGGGCAAATACAGTATTTTTTTAAATCAATCAATCAATTCAATAGTATAAAATAACCTGTGAATAATCAAATCCATGAATGCTGAATCCATGAAAATCGAGGGCTGGCTGTACTTCTGTGTACATATACCTAAGAAGCAAGCATTTTCTAGATTTTGACTATCTAATCTATGAAAAAAAAATTAGAAATCAGTTGATCATTTTAGTTACATTCCAGTTTTTCCTCAAGAGTAAAACTCAAGGTGACTTATAGATTTTAAAGAAATATAAGTAAAACCACAAAGAGTTAAGATTAAAATAACATTTAACTATTTGTAGAATTATAAACTATAAATATTAATTTAAAAGCATAGACCAAAACCAATACAACACTAAAACAGAAATCCAGTTATATAAAACATTCATTCCCAACTGCCTGCTGGAATCAAAAAAGTCTTCATGTGGCAATGAAAGTAAAGCTAGTAGGAGCCAGCCCAGTCTTCCAAAAGAGGAAGTTCTGAAGTTGAAGGGGAAGTTCCAAAGCCACAGAGAAAGCCCTCGCCGGAAATATGCCTGCGAAGGTAGTGAGATGGAGGAGAACCACCACCTAAGATCTTAGTGTTTGGGTAAACTCACATGGGAAGATACAGTCATTCAGATATCTAGGACCAGAGCTGTTTCTGGGAGTATGAATTGTGTCCAGAAACAGATCAGCTAACAAGGGAATCATATGTTTCCTGTAATCAGCCCATGTAACAATCTGCCTGCAGCTCTTTGGACATTCTGAACATTCTTCGAAGTCAGCCCCAGGTATTACAATAATCCAGATGGGATGTACCTAAGGCATGGGTCACCATAGATCAATCAGACACACCAAGGAAAGCACACAATTGGTGCACAAGTTTTAATTGTGCAAATGCACTCCCAGCCACCACTGAAAATTAAGCATTCGGGTTCAAGGCCAAGTCCAGAACTAGATACAAACTGTGAACCTGCATTTTGTGAACCTCATCCAGTTCACTTCAGTCCCCGTTTCCTGATCTTTCTTGCAGCTGATCAGAAGCATCTCTGTCTTGTCAGGATTAAGCTATTTTACTCAAGGCCTTTCCACACGACACTGTTATAGTGCTATTATTCCACTTTCAACATCCAATGGAATTCTGGAGTTTGTAGTTTATTGAGGCCAAACAGCTTTCTGACTGAGCTGTCCCCTCCCTAAACTGCAAATCCCAGGATCACACAGGATGTTGAAAGTTGAATAACACTACTATAACAGTGTAGTGTGAGAAGGCCCTCAGACTGATCATTATACATTTTGAGTAAGTTTGTTCAATTTGTTCACCTTTATCTAACCCGTTACTATGGACAAGCACCAGTTAGGACTTAATCATTCTTCTTGGTATGAGACTCAAAGGAGATGTAGAGTTGAGTGTCACTAGAACACTAGTGACACCAGACTCCCAAAGTCCAAGCAAATTCTTTAGCAGTTTCATGGATATGTTAAAAAACATAGGGGGCATAATAGAACCCTGTGAGATCCATAGGCCAATGGCCAAGGATTTGAACACGAGTCCCTCAGAACTACCTTTTGGGTTTGCTCCTCCAGGTAAGAATGGAGCCACTTTTACAGGGCCTCCATTTCATCTCATCTCATCTCATCTCATCAAAGGGCCCTGAAGAATACCATGGCTCTGAGAGTTTCAGCAGAACTAACACAAACACACTTCCCGTATCTAGTTTCTAGAATAAGTTGTTCACCAAAGCGACCAAAACTATTTTTATCCTATAGTTAGCCCTGAAGCCAGATTGAAATGGATCTAGAGCTACATCTCCCCCATGAGCCCTTGCAGTTGGGAGGCCACCATAGGCCCTAGTACCTCGCCCAGAAATTGAATTTTGGAAACTGCCCGGTAATTATCCACTAAAGGGAGACCTTTTTCAACAGGGCCTTTACAACTCCCTCTTTTAGGAAGGTTGGAAATCCTGCTTTGCTGGAGAGAGGCACTAATCATCCCTGATACCTAGCAGGCCAGTCCCACATTGGCTCTTTTTATAAGCCAGGAAGGACAAGGATTTTCACCTTTCCCAGGATCTTGTCCACATCGCAAAAAGCAAAACAAAACCAAGGAAAACAAAGGAAAAAAGAGACAAAACCCCCAAACACATATGCATTTATGGCACTAAATAGATTTATCATAGCATATGCTCTCACAGAACAGAGCTCACTTCATGATATACATGAATGTATCTCATTGTTTATGAAAGAGTGATCAACATCTGTTAGAAGAAAATAGATTTGTACTGAGCTCTTTAGTATGCATCCAGAGAGATAAATGCTACATAACAATGTCTATAAGTATTCCAGTGGAGGCTTCCCTTTAAATCCTAAAGGGATACAAGTAAACACATCACAAACAATAAAAGTTATTTCCCATCAGGAATAACATCTAAAGTCTTGAAAAATTAGCAAACTCTTTGAAAAACAAGCACATCCTGAACTTTGAAAGCAAATGGAAAGGCGTAGTGGAATGGTTAAAAATATAAATTTATTAGAGGATGGAATAGTGAATTTTTTTGTCTTTATAAAAAGTGGAAGATAAGATATAACTTAACTGGGGAAGAAAAACATGGAAGTGGAAGGGGGGAATATATCTACAACAGTTGTATATATCCTGTTATTTTGTATGTGTAAAACTTTAATAAAATTCTTTTAAAAAAAAAGTCTTGACTCGAGACAGAAGAAAACATTTGTATATTCTGGACACAAATGTCATTGGAAGAAATGGCCTTATCAGAAGTAGATACTGCTAGTCTTAAGAACCACCTTAAGAATATCAATGAGCTTTTTTGGCCAGACTGATCATTATATGTTTTGAGAAAATCTGACAGCTTAGGAGTGGTATGAACTCACTATTTTTTCATCATTTGCTTGGTAATACTTGTGAAGATTTTGGAAACAGGTTAGAGTTCCTGTTCTTCAGTCCAATGCAGTTTGTTCAACCTGTGGGAACTATGGTGGCTCAGAAGTACCAAAAAACGATTCCATGGAACCTTGTGATCCAACTTTTTTGCACTGAATCTTTACTTTTATTTTAGAAATTTGGCAGAGATAGTTTTAGAGTCTGAAACTGAAAGATTCAACTTTTGTGGCCACAGCTCACTTTCTTCTAATTCCATCCTGAGTCTGATTTCAGTTGGTGTCTCACAGTTAGTACACAGTTGTATACACAGGTGAAAAGATCCCATTGTTACACCTCCTATTGCAAGACTTTCTTTTGAGCCATAATTTGCCATCTTTTCATGGAGGCATTGGCATTGCAGATGGACCCCTAAGTCACCCAGGGGGTAATAAAGGATATTTAGTATGTATAGTATACCTTTTTCCTTTATTTCAGATGGTGGACTGGAAGTCACATGTTTATCTTTATAACCCTGTTTTACATTAGTTTAGTTTTCTTTTTTGTCCTTTTTAGATTAGGTAATCTTTTTTCTTCTTTGTTATTTTTTGTTTTAGGTATTTGCAATTTTTTTTTATATATCCTTTTATCTGATAGTTTATACACCTAAACTTAGTGTTCTAATAAAAATATGTTTTAAAAAATTACATTCTCAGAGGATTCCTCTAGTGAGGGCATGATGACACTCTTTGGACAAGGAACATTATTACATCTTTTTTATCCATCCTCCCTTAAATCGCACATTAAACACTGCATTTAAGCTGTGGGCTGAGTGCACTCATCACTTTTGTCAGCACTGCCACCTCTGAAGGGGAGAAGCAAAGATGTAAATTAGCATCTATATGAGAAACCAGTGTTTCTTCTTTCCATCCTGTGTCTTTTTATATATCTCACCTTGTGATATTCTTTGAATTTCCCTCACTACTTTGCAGCACTGTTACCAGACTCAGGGGTCCAGCCATGAGGCCAGTACCTTGACGTGACAGAGGGGAAGTAATAAGCTCAAAATTAGGAGGCCTGAGAGAGGGGGTAACTTAATGAGATCTTTCCACTAACGTTTATGTGGTCACACAGGAAAGAACCAGCCGGAGAATTCAAAATGTAAACTAAAAATGTGTCTTACTGAAAGATTCACACGCACACACACACACACACACACGATCCAAACACTCAGACACTCACATAAAGACTAACCAAAGATAAAGGAAGGAAAGTTGCAGATAGAGGACTTTTAGGGTTCAGGTGATAATTGCTGATCCAGAGAGAAGCAAACAGAAGCAGTGATGTGGCTTAGGTAAGCACCTAAGCACAGTTCTCATTCAGGAATCAAGCAGACAACATGGCATTAAGTAAGTCAAGAGAGGATGAGAGACTGATCGAAATTGAGGGTTTTTATAGCCAAAATCTATCCTACAGGAATGAGTGTGAATCACTCTCTTAGCTGAATGGACAATGGGAGTTGCAACACAAACAATGAAGTCCAGAGGGAGTTGATGGTCTCTGTGTTTAGGTGACAAAGGGGTAATGGAATGTGAGCAGCATTAGCATACAGTTACAGATGAAATCCACTTAAGCCTATCATGCCTAGATAACATAAAGAGATAGATGCTTTCACCAAGCAGAAAGTGGCAGGGAAGACATACACACTCTCCTCTGGTAGCCAATACACACGGCACTGCAGCTGTCAGGCTATGCTGAGCTCTCCACCTGAGAGCACAGTCCAGGGTTTTTTTATACCCTCGGACCCAGGAGACTTGGGCCATTTCCACACAACATTACTGTCCTGTAATGGGGGCACATTGTTGCTGATCCATGAGTTGTGCTTTCATGTGACATCATCACAGTCTCACTGCCAGCACATCCCCACCTGTTGTGATCATGGGATATTCCATTAACAGAGAAAAAAATATGTTAATGGCCTGTAATCTTGTGACATTCCCATCACCAGCAACCAGTGTAGCATGGGAAGGAGACCAGCTGCACTGAGGAAGGAAGGCGCATGTTGCTTCCTCTCCCATCTGCAGGCAGCCAGTCACGTGCGGAGGGGAGCATTGGGGACACACTCCCATCTCAGTAATGGTGCTGCTAGGATGATGCTGGGACCATGACAGAAAAGAGTAAGATGTGGAAATGGCCATCAGTGTCTCTCATAGAATCTGCAAGAGTTCTCACACATCTGGGACAAGGTAACTTCTTCCCCATGCCCACTATCTGGTGCTACTTGGCTGTTGATATCAAGCCAAGGGCAGGTGCCACTTAGCAGACATCACCTGCAACTTTGTTTTGTCTACATTTTAAACTGGCAGGTAAACAGAGTCCTTGACCTTGCAAGAGCACAGCAAAAGATAGAAATGAGGCCAAAAGACAGTGTGCTTAATTACTCAGAATTCTTAGCAGTGGCAGACAGAAACTTAAAATATGGAGCAACAAATTGGGGTCAGGACTTCCCTATACCTCCTTGAGATTACAATGGTCTTCTGAATATTTCCCATACACACCTGAAGGCTCAATTGGATTATGTGAGACTTTTGAAGACTTTCAGCTAGAGGCTTCTGATCAATGGAACTCTCCTTCCTGAGGAGGATACATTTGACCCCGTTTTATCTTCTGTTACATATATATTGAATACATTTTATTTTGTTTCAGTCCATATTTTGCCTGGGTGGATGGGATTTAGTATTTGCTTTTGGTTAGATTAATATATTCTATGAAAAGTTTAGCCCAGGGGTGGGAATTGTAAGGACACCCAGATGTTGTTGAATTGCAGTTACCACCATCTCTCACCATTAGCAACGCTGGGTGACTACTGGTGGTTTGCAGTTGAACAACATCTGGATGTAATTTCCTTTTCTGGTTAGGCTTATGTTTTATTGTTTTGTTTTTGTGTTTCCATTATAGTACTTCTACTAGAGTTTATTGAATTTTAATGTGGCTTTAGTGTGGCGGTTTATGGTTTTATATTAGCTTTTTTTTTGCAGCTTGTTCTGAAATGTGGCATAGAAATCTTCAAAGTAATATCAATAGATTAAATAAAGTACAGAAGATACACTCACTAAATTCATAAATAAATGTCAGAATTAAAAACTTTGACACACCACAAGACGGAAAGAGGGAACTGTTGGGCTATTGATACACATATCTCAATGGATAGTAAATCTGTAGGGAAGCCTTCTTAATCTTCAGTAACACCAAAAATCCAATTCAGTCACAACAGTGGCCAACTACTTCTGCTGAACTAATGTTTTCATAGTCAACTGCCTCAAAACAGAAACCGCCACTTGAGAGATCAAGTTAGTATCTTGTCACACCTGGAAATGCAATGGTCACATGTGCATCAGCCATCAGCTATTTCTATACACAAAAGTCCCAAGAATTTGAGAATTACCGGTTGGGGATTCTGACATCCATTTTAAAAAAGAGCTTATTCCAGAAGGCCAACTAGCCGAAGGCTGCCAATTTTGGTTGGTAGAAATGCTTCAGGGCTTACTGACCCAGACTTTTGAAACTTCAGATGCTTCTGCTTGAGGGCTTTTTTATTGGCATCTTCTTGGCCACTGTAAAACAGGGTGCTGCACGCACTTTAAATAGGGCTTAGGTGTATCTCAGCAGGACTTTTCTTATGTTCCCTGCCTGAAGGTGTGGTATCACGTGTACAGTGTGTGGATCCTAGCACAGAGAGATTCCCCCTTTTCTATAACCCTGATTCTTTGAATGCATTTTTAAGCTCATTAGGTTGTTTGTATCCTCTGGGAATGGCCAGTTTGTTTCATTCTGTTTTTGTCAGACACAGTTCACCGTCTCCTATACTATGGCTAACATTCATGAGGAGTTTAATAATTGAGGGGCTGTCATTCTCATGCTCCAGGACATGTTGTACTGTGCAATTTATAAAGAAAATCTCTCCCAACCAGCATGCAAATCTATTTCACATTTCATTCTGGCAAATGGATAAGTGGCACTAAGTGTTCGGTTTCTCATTACCTGGATGTCAGAAATCCACTTTTGCCATAACTGTACTGTCATTATTGTGTTTTAGCATGGAACTGAGCCCACCCTCAAGAGGATGTGAAAGTAAACTGGGAGAGAATGATTTACATTGACCACAAGTGAACCATTCACTAGCTTGTTATAAGCCATTCATTTACAAAGCCATTCAGTTGGAGAGTCATGCTTCTAAACTGAATGAACAAGGGTATCGTCTCACAATAAAGCTCAGCTTGCAATGCCGCTGCTACTGAGAGTTCAAAAGTCAGGAAAGGAATCACAAAGACAAGAGATCTCATGAAATATACACTGACTTGAGTGGACTAGAGAAGGGGGAGACAAGATTCTTACTAGTTTTCCCTACAATACTTTAACTTTTCAATGTCACTATCAATAGCTATCTGGTAGTTAACAATAGCTCACTTAAGTGTACATTTTCAACATTTCAGATTCATTTAATTTTAAAAAAGGATTTAATCATGACACAGAATGCATTTTTATGGATTATCTCTACCTCAGAAGTAACTGTAAATAAAATGCTATTGGGCTGAAAATATTGCTGCTTAATGCCAGGTTGGTGAA
Organism: Iguana delicatissima; assembly: GCA_948472985.1. Lineage (NCBI taxonomy): Eukaryota > Metazoa > Chordata > Lepidosauria > Squamata > Iguanidae > Iguana > Iguana delicatissima. The sequence continues at coordinate 1,105,125 of CAOKZL010000155.1, read as the reverse complement.
TGGCAAAACAGCTGCTATTCAGGACTTGGTCTTGGATGAATGTGGTGGCCTGCCATATATTACAAAGACCTGGTTGGATGAGGTGGGGGAGTAATTGCTCTCAGTTTTGCCCATCAGGGTTCTCTGTGCAGCAGCAGGCAAGACCTAGGAGGTAATGAGATAGAATTACAGAGATCTATTGGGTTAATAACCCCTGGCTGGGTGCCCAATCCCATTTGACTGTTTATTTGAAAGTGAGTGGTTCAAACAGATTAGGGATTCTGCTGGCATAACACCCACTCCACTGCTTAACAGTCCGACTGCCTCAGCAAGCTGGACTAGTCTTAGAGGTGGTGTTGTAGTCCCCATGGCTAGTGATGCTAGAGAACATCAACATTCACATCAAGGCTAGCCTGTCAGGAGTGGCTCAGAACTTCATGTCCACCATGACAACCATAAGTCTGCCCCAAGTAGTATCTGACCCCACTCATGCTGCTGGGCACATTCTAGACCTTGTTTTCTTTACAGAATGGGTTGGCCATGATGTGGGAAGAGCCTTCTACTGTTCCGTTGCCATAGACCAGTGGTTCGCAACCTGTGGGTCCCCAGATGTTCATGGACTTCAGCTCCCAGAAGCCCCAGCCAGTATGGTCAATGCTCAGGGCTTCTGGGAGCTGAAGTCCATGAACATCTGGGGACCCACAGGTTGAGAACCACTGCCATAGACAGATCACTTCTTGGTCAGGATTAGACTTACTGGAACCCAGAGCCACTGAAGGGATGGGGGACCCATTAAGATGATCCACCCCAGGAAGCTTACGTATCTGGATAGATTTTCGAAGGCTTTGGGGAAGTTTCCTACTGCCTTGGCAGGTGATACTATTGAAGCCCTGCTTGATCTCTGAAATGGGGAAATGACCAGGGCAGTGCTCCTAAGTTTCCCTTCTCACAGCGGGGAACTAAACCAGCCACCCTTTTTCTAAGGAACTGGCAGCAATGAAATAAGTAAGAGGGAGACTAGAGTAACACTGGCAGGAAACACACCGTGTGTCTGACTAAAAACAGGTTAAAACCTATCTAAAGGTCTATGGCAGTGCCATGAGGGCAGCCAAAAAAGTCTTTTTTGTCTAACACCATTGCATCCTCAAAAAACTGTTGAGTAGAGCTCTTTTGAATGGTCAGAGATCTGTTACAATTTGGGTTAGGGGAAATTTTAAGTTACCCAGCCAACTGTGAAGAATTTTCCCACCACTTTGCAGCTAAAAATCACTCAGATTCACTCTGATATGGATGCCCAAGTTGATACAGGTCCAGTAGATGTAACTTTGGCCCCCGCTTGTCCAGTCTTGATGGATACTTTTCAGTTTATGTAGTCCAAAGATGTGCAACCACATGTGTACTAGACTCTAGCTCTTCCTGGCTTATTAAACAGGCCAAAGAAGAACTGTCTGAGTGGATAAGGGAAGTAATTAATGCCTCTTTACAACAAGGCAGGGTTCCAGCCTGACTTATGGGTCTGTTGTAAGACCTCTTTTGAAAAAGAACCACCCCTGGATCCTACTACACTGGATAAATATAGGCTAGTCTCCAACATCCCATTCTTGGGCAAGGTACTGGAGCATGTGGTGGCTTCACAACTCCAAGGATTCTAGGATGTGATAGATTATCTAGATCTATTTCTTCCATTCCTGCCTTAGTGGATGATGTATGCTGGAAACTGGACAAAGGGAGTTCCTCTAGACAGGGAGCTTCTCTAGACTTCTCAGTAGCTTTTAATACCATCAACCACAGTATCCTTCTTGGTTGCCTTGCTGGGATGGGGCTTGGAGGGACTGTTCTACAGCAGCTCTGTTCTTTCTTGGGGGGAGGGGGCAGTCCCAGAAGGTGATGGTGAGAGTTTCCTGCTTGATTCTTTGGACATTGGCCTGCAGAGTCCCTCAGGGTTCTGTCTTGTCCTCTCTGCTATTTAACATATACATGAAACTGCTGCAAGAGGTTGTCTGGAATTTTGGAGTTGGGTGTCACCAGTATGCTGATGACACCCAGTTATATTACTCCTTCCCACCTAACTCAAAGGAAGATTTTTCTGTGTTAAACCAGTGCTTGGCATCTTTAATGGACTGGATGAGGTTGAATAAATTAAAACTTAATCCAGACAAGACAGAGGTGCTCCTGGGCAGTTGAAAGACAAATCTAGGGATAGAAATTCAGCCTGTGTTAGATGGGATTATACTTCCCCTGCAAGAACAGGATCAAAGTTTGGGGGTGCTCCTGGGTTCATTTCTGAACCTGGAAGCCCAGATATTGGTGGTGATCACGAGTGCATTTGCACAGTTAAAAGGTAGTGCTGCAACTGCACCCTTTCTTGGAGAAGTTTGACTATGTCTGGCTATGGTAACATATGTCTTGGTTACAGCACATATGGATTGTTGTAATGTGCTCTACATGGGGCTGTCTTTGAAAAGAGCTCAGAAACTTCAATTGGTCCAAAGAGCTGCAGCCAGATTGCCAACAGGGGCTGGCTACGGGGAGCAAACAACTCCATCAGGCACAGCTCCATCATGCCAAGGCCCAGAAGCATATGAAAGGCCCTCCCTCATCCTAACTGCCACTCCTGTGGCTTCAGGAGGAGAGAAGACATTGTATTTGCTGGACTTAATCCCTTTCCACACTGCCATCCCCTTTTGGGTCATGTCTTAGGCCTTTTCCACACTGGACGAAGGAATCGCCCCGCACCACTACTCACTGGTCCGGTCCATGGCGCTCCAGAGCAATTCATGCTTGTCAATACGCACTGCTCCGGCATCCCAAATGGCAGCTTCCGGATGGTCAAGGGTCTCGACCAACCGCTGAAGCTTGCCAGCCTAAAGCCTGCTCCTGAGCAGATCACAGTCTCACATTGGTGCGAGCCTGTGAATCTGCATAAGGGAGCAGGCTCGCAGTGGCGCGCTGCGTGCTTTTGAAAGACCACAAGAAACAGGTCTTTCAAAAGTACTCTGGAGGACCAGCTGGGGTCGTTCCGAACCAGACTGAGATATGGATCTACCTTAAGTAGGTCCAATTCAGTCCGGTCCGAGGTGCAAAACCTCCTCCTTGGAGGACAGACTGCACCGTTTCAAAAACCCCATGTGGAAAAGGCCTTAATTAGATTGTAATCCTGAGAGCAGGAAACTGTTTTGTTGTTCTTTTACTTGTAAAGTGGCATGTACAGTGACGGTGCTACGTAAACAAACAAACAACAGTTTCACTGGCTGCTCGTCCATTTCTGGGCACAATTCAAAGTGCTGGTGTTCAGCTTGTATACAGTTTGTATTCAGACTATTTGAAGGACCATATTTCCTTTTATGAGCCCATTAGAGCTTTAAGATCACCTGGAGAGGCCCTCCTCTCACACCACTTTCCCAGGGTTTTTTTTGGAAGGAACAACAGAGAGCGCCTTCTTGGTGCCTGCTCCCAAGCTTTGGAGCTCCCTTCCCAGGGAGACCAAGATGGATCCCTCCTTAGCCTCCTTTCTGTGAGAAACTGAAAACATTCTTGTGCCACCATGATTTTGGAAATTGAATGGGGTGGGGTTTTAATAATGTGCTGTGCTTTTTTATGTTTTATGGTATATATAATCTTTTAATTAATTTTAATGTTTTTAATGTTTAATATTTTAATGTGATAAATTGTTTAAATTGCTTTTTAGATAACTTTATATTTTTACTTTTATCAAAATGTTTGTATAGTTTTAAATCTGTGTTGTTTTAGGTATGTTGTTAGCTACCTTGAGTCCCATTGCTGGGAGGAAGGTGGGATATAAGTGAGTAAAACAACAACCACAACCACAACAACAATATTGCAAGGATAGGTATCTTGTGTAGTGGTGTTTGTGTTACTCTCCTGTTATGATGTTCTACTTTTTCTCCTCATTCCTGCCCGTGGTAAGATTAGAAGAATGTCACAGACTAGACATTTCCTTGCTCTGAGACATCAGATATTAAGCAAAGTCACCTAGACTTATGATCTGTTCCTTATTTCCAAAAAGACTTCCCTTTTTTAAAAAATGAACATACATATTTATCAAGAGCTAGCATGAGCGTTAGAACTCTGGGGACCAGGATTCAAATCCATGGAAACACATTGGGTGAGCTTGGGCAAGTCCCACTCTCTCAGCCTCAGAGGAAGGTAACGACAACCCCTTCTGAACCACTCTTGCCAAGAAAAGTCCATGATAGGGCTTCCTTAAGGTAAACAAAAATTGGAAACAACTTGAAGGCACACAATACCATATTTATCAGATGCATCATGATTACAAAAAGCAGTTTAGATGTAATCCAGAGCAAGGAGGATATATGTTTTAATTAAATGCCATTCATTATCTGACACAAGCTTACAGTTTCCTGATTTCTCTTGTTCCTCTGGAAGGTAGATCCCACATTTTTATGATGGTGTCTCTTCCCTGATCATAAAATTTAGGACAAATGGAGATAGATATCATTGCTTTCCATGCAGTCTTGGTGCTTCTCAAGCTACTTGATGTGTCAGACTGGCCATTTTGTTCCAAAGATCAGTATCATATTTGGGCCATATTAGCATATTGGCATTGTTTCCTGGAAACTTCCTGCAGAGTAGCATCTGATGGCTCATGGACCACCACCCATCTGTCCTGTAATGTTGAATACACACACAGCCATGGAATAAGGGAGAAAGTGAGCAAGCCCAAGCCTTAATCCCATCATGAGAAAAGAAGAAGGGACAAAAGTAAATTTCTCTCATTTCTTCTTTCCACATGGTAACATTACAGAAACTTTCACTATTTCTGACTGGAAAGATACAATGCTTCATTGTCTCTTGTATTATTTCACTTCTGCCAGCTCCCATTAGCCTGTATATTGAGGTTATGAGATGGCTTTCCTCCTTCCAGTGTCATTGAACCAACTGTACATTATGTGTTGCTTTCGGCAGAGTTTGCAAGCATAAACTCTTAATCTTGTATGCTTTGTTCATAAAGACCTAAGATCTCTGTGTTTGTGTATATGTGTGTACATTGCCTCAGAACTAGGTCCTGAAAAATGGGACAGGAGTGTGAAGTCATTGACTTTAGCCGGGTCATCTGACAGCTGCTCCAGCTGCTGAAGTTTCAGGTGGTTGGATGACTGCCATTCCCTGACTGGCCTGAGAGAGCTGTATTGGCTCACAGTCAAGCTACATTTTACAGCCACAGTATCAGTATCCCTTCTGTGCTTATGGCTTGATGTTTCCATCCCTGGCCAGAACCTTTAGCTATACTCAGTGTGAAGCATGTCATGCAGTTAGCTTCCTTCTCCTCACTTCCAAATAGTTAGTGAAGATGAATGTGTTTTTAAGCATAAAACCTTTGAATGTATTTTCCACAGGAGCCACAATATGTGAGCTAACTTTAAGATGAGCTTCTCTGTACTAAATTAGTGACACAGACACTATGTTCCTTCTTGCGAAGTTCAAAATGTAAAGTGGCTACCTTATAATTATCAGTTCCTCTGGTCTAATAGAAAAACTGATCTTTCATACTTTTTGAGCTCAAATTTAATATTATCTTTAATTACTAGCATGTAACTACAACTCAAAAGTAAATACAGGGTCCCCATTAACGGGGATAGGATTTAACCCTTTGCCTCCTCTATGGTCTAAGTTTGTAAAGGCATCTCTTCCACAATACCCCTTTATCTATTTGTTTGCAAATTTTGCATGTTTAACATCCTGAGCTTCATCCTTAACTATGCCTGCCAGTTTCATCCAACTCTGGGGAAAAAAAATACAAGAATGATCACTTCTTCCTTTTTTATAAACTTAGAATTTAACAATAGTTTGCATGGACCCACACATTGCCAGAATCTATTTGTCTGCCATTTTAAGACACCCAAAGAGGGTAACTGCCCCTAAACATTTCACCCAATTTTGTTCAAGGGGGGTGGAAATGTTGGTTGGTTTCCAGTGACAATCAGTGGAAAGCACAAAGCTTTCTTTTCCCGGAAATGAAGAAATGAGTAGGACTGGTAAACCTTCAAAAAAGTCTATCCCAACCCGTGCTTCTTTCTGACTATTTAAGAATGAATTCAGATTTAACCTTGTGGTCGATGCACGCTCATAGTGAAGGCTTCTGAGTTCAGAGTATTAGGGCCTTTCTGTACTACACAATTAAAGTGCCATTATCTCACTTTTAACATCCTACGGAATCTTGGGGTTTGCAGTTTAGAGAGGGGCGTTCTTAGAATTCTCAGCCAGAGAGCTCTTTGGCCTCAGTAAACTACAAACCCCAGAATTCCACAGGACGTTGAAAGTGGAATAATAGCACTATAACACTGTAGTGTGGAAAGGCCCTTAGTCATGGTGTTACCATAAGTCTGTATTTGATTGGCAGCAGCATCCTGCAGCACACAGTGAGACTTTCCCATTTCTTTCTGCCATGAGATGTGCATGGTCTTGAAGCTGGGACAACTTTCACATCATTTCAAGTGGAGATGTCTTATTTTGAAAATGACAGAATAACACAGCAAAAAGGAATGAGTAGTTTCTTTTGTTTCCAGTCTGCCACTCTTCCCATGCTTCTATGATACTCATATTCTTAAATAATTGACTCATAAATGGAGCAGGGGGATTTAACTCCCCTCTCCAAAACAGTGGCACCCCTTCCAGCTCAATTCATGAGCTATCCATGAGGCCCAAAGTTTTCCAATGACAATTAATTATCTGGGATGTTAAAAGACAAATGAATCACATAGGTCTAGGGATGTGATTCTTTGCTAAGTTAGTTCTCAAAGGAAGCAATAAATGAATTTAATAATTTACTTCCCTCGGAGAAAGTTTTTGAAAATTGTGCAATTTTAAAAAATTAATTGCAGTTCAGGACTTAACGCTGCACAAAATTCACATTTTTTTTCTTTTTACATGGACAACAGCATTTTTGTGCAGAAAACATTTTCTGCACAGAAAATAATGCTAAGGCGTGACTCAATTCAACTTTTAATTTAATATTAAATGAAAACACAAAAACTATATAACTGAGAGTGTACAGCTGTGTTTTACACATATCTACATGCGATATCACAGAGCTACCAACCTTATTCTGCTATTTCATGACACCAAAATAAAGATCATGGCAAGGTTTTGGACCTCATCTATCAACTACAAAGCATTTTTTTTGGAAGAGGGGCATAGTTATGAACAGTTTTGACTGAGCTTTATATTTAGACTTAGCACTGATATTTCATATATTTTCATACAAGTTTGAGGCCAATCAGCAAATTTCTTCCCTTTTCTTTTCTTTCTGGCCAGCCTTGGTCCACTTTGTATGCAATGTTGTATGAAACAAAATTTATAGTTTGTAGATGCTTCTAGTCAAAATGTTGTTTCATTCAAATCATAAGCAATCTCAATCTGGGCAAAGCTAGGTAAATTCCTATTTTTATATATATAGTCCCATACATAGTTATAAATAGTGACTGTAGTCCTGTTGGGCAGTAATGAATACATAGCTTAGATTTACACACTTGTAACACATGTTTTGTATTCATGATCCTTATGTAGCCCCCTAAATCGGAGAATATGTAGGGACCCTGAAAGTCCCCCAATCGCCGTTTACTGGGAAGCAGCCACTGTGATCAATGGAGGTCTGTTCTTCTGTTGATTGTGAAGCAGCTGGCTGATAGTTTCATCTCCATTTGCATGAGTGATCTCCAGCACAAAGGGAAATTGTGGCAGGGGTCTTGCTTCTGCTGGTCGCACCAGAGATTACTCACAGGAAGTGGGTGGGAAAGCTGCTTCCGGAGTGATTGGTGAGCAGAACACCATCAATTGCAATGGCTGCTTCCTGATAAGTGGGGCCTGTAGAGTCACTGGGGTAGGATTGTCTGCGTAGCCCCAAAGCTATGAGGTTTATATATAGGTAAATGCCCAACAGGACTCTGGTCAGTTATATTTAAGTTGGAGACAAGCTTCAAGATTTAAACCAGTCATGATAACAACTATGAAGAGTGTTAAAAGTCAAGCAAACAACTAATTTAGGAATGACAGTGTAGTTTATATGAAGTATCACATTCCTTTAATTTCATTATGTCAGATCTCAAATTTTCTCAATTCTTACAAGTGTCTCTCAACATCCAAGATGAATCAAACAAAATTAAAGGCAAGATAACTACTTATCATTTATTTAATGAGAATATTCCCTTGCAATAATGATCAGGTCCCCCGCCCTTTTATCTATGTTAAACTTCAATATTCAGCCTCAGTATAATGCAGGGACAAAATTCTTAAAAATGAATGACATTTCATGGTAAATGGCCATAAATTATCTATTTAGGATATATTTGGATTAAAAATATACAGACCAGAATTCTGTTAGGGTGTTGCACACTTGTAAGTGGACTTACAAGTGTGCAGGAAATAGAATTGCAAAGAAACACAATGTCCATATCCAGTAGAGGGCTGCTTTCGCATATCTTTGTAGCAGAGCCAGCAAGAGCAGCAATTTGCAATAGGACCAAAGCAAATTAGGACCAAAATGTTGTGGTCCTCAAAGTGCATTGGGCCCACAGTACACATTGGGCACTCTTGCCAGTGTCCCATTGTGCATCTCTGCAATTCAGTAACTGTGTTTCTTAGTATCTCTGCTACTTAGTTTAGTGAACACAAATTTACATTGAGTGAAAGGTCATACAGGATTTCGCAATCATTAAATGCCTCAGTTCTCTGAATTTCTTTCTTGACAGGTCCCTGATATATTTCTCCTTTTATAGCCAACACTGTGTAATACAGCTTTTTGTCTCACATGGAATCCTCTAGGTCATGTTTGTCTCTGTCTTGCCATCCAATAAATATTGTTCAATCTTGGGATGACAGATTTAGATCCTGCAAAATTTTTTTTTTAAAAAAAACTGATTTCATTAATTTCGTTTTGACCTTTTACATCTTCTGATAAAAGTCAGTTTGTATCAACAGGACAATTTTTTTATTGTTATGACTATGTGACTTAAATATAAATATATTGTTTTTCTAGGCTTTTCATGTCGTTTTGCACTTTAGTGTATATCCTGGGGTGTACACTGGCTCCAGTGTGGCAGTGCTGGAAACACTTGGATTTGTCTTATATTGGTTCAGAAGCTCTTTGACCAAATTTGGGTGTTGAACACAAACTGAGACTCAGAAATTAGGATTCCAAAAACTGCTATTTTTTAAAAAAAAATGTTCGAAGAGGTTGAATGGTGTTTGCTCGTATAGTATCTCCCTTGGAAGGCAACAATGTTAGCCACATTTAAGAAAAATAGTTTCAAGGAATTTTGTGCTATATGGTTTTAAATGTGGTGAGGATTGCAGATGAAAAAAAATTGAACGGTCAATCACATTTTCAATATTTTGGCATAACTGAGGAAAAAAACCTGCAGATATAATTGCATCTTCTCCGAAAAGCAAGGCCAGTAAGTTTTGGATAACTTGGTGCAGTGACTTTTATAAAAGAACAGTCATTTCTTTTGGAAGGTACCCAAGATAGGACATGCTTTTTTGTAGTGTTCATTGTGAAGCATTGTTCTGAAAATGACAAACAGTACAGAAGTATTCTTAAGTAAGGAAACTAACCTAAGGTTCATTCTCCGGTGTGTGGTTCCATAACAATCCAAGAAATGTGAAGTGAGAATGAATAGCACAGTTCACATTTCACTGGTTTTTGTCTTAACCAGAATCTCCACAAAGGCAACATATTTTGGAGTTTTATTGTAATCTTGCTTGAGTCAGAAAGAGTCCACATATTTTTGAAGGTTTACTTATTTTACTCAAGCCAATTGCTAAGCAAAGCAATATGGGAGGCTTGGAAGCAGAGAGCTGAGATTAGAATAACAGTGAGATGAGCAATGTTATGTCAGAGCAGATTGAGGAGCCAGGTCATGGTGAAGGCAGGCCTACAAAGAGAACCAAGGAAACAGGTGGGCAAATTCCTGTTACAAAGCAGCACCATTTCCAGGCAAGCACCATTTCCCAGATAGCAGGAAGGAGAAAGTGTGCTAGGAATTCTGGCTAGGACACCTGCAACAAAAGGGCAAACAGTTAGGGAGCAGGAGGTAGAAGCAGAGGAAGAAGAGAATTAAGGAAGAGGCGGTACACTACATGCTGGCAGAGGTTTATTGTGCTATGGAGGCTAGTGGACTGACAGAATGGGGGGCATGCAGGCAGTTATCTGTAAACAAGCAGCACCTTTGTTGAGTAGGTACAGTCTACCAAAGGTAAGGAATACTCATAAGTTTTCTTCTCAGTGAGAAGAGGTACTCTCTCATCTCAAGATAACTTCTTTACAAAACAGTCAGCCACTGTGAGACTTTTTTGCATTGTTACTCCAAAACATGGGTGCCACAAGGAACAACTCATGATGCCATTACCTCCTTGCAAAGGTGGGGAATTAATTAGCTCAAAATCAGGAGGCTAAAAAGAGGGGGGCAACTTAGCGAGATCTTGCTACCAACATTTTTGTGCTCACGCAGGAAAAGAACCAGCCAAAGATTCAAAAGTAAGCTAAAAATGTGTTTTTATTGGGGGAAATTCACTCACGCATGCACACAAAATACAAACAATCCAAAATTCACACAAGAGCTAACTGAAGGAGAAAGTGAGGGAAAATTATGCATGGAGAGGCTGGGATTTTTTGAGGGATTTATAATTACCAGTCCAGAAGAGTAGTGAAGAGCAGAAATGTGTTTTGGCTTAGGTAGGACCTAAGGACAGTTCTTATTCAGGACCCAGATGGAAAAAGTGATGGGTAGACCTTCGAGAGACTGCACTGGGCATCCTGAAATCAGGGGTATTTGTACCCTGAAAATGGCCTATGGCAGTGAAGGTTCCAGATGCAAGACAAAGGGAACCTGTTATGGACAATGGGTCTTTCACCTGTTGATGGGCTTAGTGCTTGATTCACAAAGACATGATGGGTGTTGTAATAGCTGTCTATTGTGGGTGCTACAAGGAAAGAGGAAGGAGTCCAGGTGTATGAGGGATGGGTATCTGTCAAGCAATGTCCTGGTGGGCTTCTCACAATGGCATTCTCCAGGAAATTCCACCTTCTATTATTCTCTGGAACAGCAGTGATTTACCTGATAATTGACCTAGGTTATACCAAGAGAGTGTTTTAGGCTGACCTGCCTGTGGCCTCATGTTTACAGCCAGGTTTCTTCCTCTTTTGGTTTGACCTCCCGGTCACCTTCAAGTTGGATTTTGATATCAGTGCCAATTAAAGTGTATTGCCAATTAAATATGATGCCAATTAGATATGATGCCCCTTCCAAACCATACTGATATCAGGGACCCCCAAAGCGGGGCCATAAAGCATTTTGGGACAAAAACATTTGTCCAATAAAAGGAGATTTTACAAAAAAACCAAACAAACCTCACTTGTTTTATGGAAAAAGTTGTTTTGTGCAGAAAATTAATTTTGTACAAATACTTTTTTTGCACAAAAGTGGTACACTTTGCACAGAATACAGTGTTTTTCACAAACAAATCTTTTATTGCCTAATGGAATATTTTTCTGCTCAAAACCAAGGTTTTTTCTTTTTTCTTTTTAGGAAATAACGTTTTTTTCCCCCACAAATCAACTTTTGGAAAAAATCCTTATAAAATGTAAAAGCTAACCCAAATAATGTGCAGAATCTTCATAATCTCACCTACTGAGGAGAAACACCTCTCTTCCATGGCAGGCAAGAGTACCCTGCTGAACACCAGAAAGTGGCTCAGGTTAAAGTGCCTGAATCTAGGACATTGACAGGAATCCAGTGAGGGAACATAATGTACCAGGAAAAAGAGACAGATGGTGGTAGAAGCAGACAGAACAAGGAGGCAGCAGAGAACATTGGGTGCAAGTGCAAGGCATTGGGTGGAAATAATTACACCGAGAACTTTTACATCTTCCCGTAAGCATGCTAGATGTTTGATGATACATTGCAAACAATGCAGTAATTAAAACCTTTCAAATAAGGATGTTTCATTGAGGCCACAGAAGACTAAATATCCTAAGGCACCATCAGATCTGGAGTGGGGCTGGGGACCTAAAACACATCAACATAGCCCATAGAAGGACGAATAAGGAGGTGCAGAATGTGCTCACCAAGGGGTTAGGCCACTTTATGCCACACCCTGCGTTAGTCTTCTGACAGCCAGAGTTCTACTGAGTAGATGGAATCCACTTGTCAGAAAGGACAATAGATTGTTCCTGAAGGAGCTGCAACAGGAGGGTGAGAGCCATTTTGGCCATCCTGGTGAGGGAAAGGAACTAAGCAGAGCCTCGTCCCTTGTCTGTGGCTGGTAGTGGGGGAAGATATAAGCTTGTGGGGGGCACCTTGGGCACCCCTTTGAGGTGTAAAGTAAGGCTCTGAATCTGCCTCTTTAAGGTCCTGAAACTTTAAATTGGGATTTTGGGATTGGGACTCTCGCTTGCACAGTCCTGAGACTTCACTGAGAGCTCACCTGGGTTTACCCTCCCTTTTCAGGCTGCTAGGAAGCAACCCAAGTATTTGGCTTGCATTTAGGGATCAAGTGGCTCACCCAAGGGAAGTCTGAGGAGGTCGTCGCCAGGGTGTCACCTGGCCTCCATAGGACCTACAGCAGTTTCCTCCTCCTGCTTGCTTCATCTCCAAGACAAGAAGATGTAAACAGTTCTTAGGTCAAATAAGTGGCCCTTATTTATCTCTATGCCATGTGTCTGGTCTTGACATTACAGGATTATGCATCAATATGAGAGTAGTTAAGGTAACTTTTTGTTCTCTGCCTGCTCCCAAGATAGCAGCTGTTTCACATAGCTGCTTGGTTACCAGGTTTACCACACATTTGTTAAGGAAACCCAATGGATCCCAAGTTTTTGATGAGTACAGCTAAATAGCCTAAAGGGACCAGATCCTGTCTGATTTTGGAAGTTAAGCAGATTTAGCCCTGTTTAGTACTTTGAAACCTTTTTTTAATGGCTTAGAATGCTTCCATATGTTCTCTAGGCCCAACAGGACTCTTCCCCACCATACACACACATCTTTAGCAGCAGAGAGTCAATTGGAAAGCAAGATTGTCCATTTCCATGCACACTGGAAACATAAGGAGCATTCCCCTCCCTCTCTCTCTATAGATGGTATTTTTAAAACTTTTGAAAGGTTCTTGAGGGCTTTAAAAACTGCTTTGGGGATGCATGTGGCCTACAGGCTGCACTTTCTCAGTCCTTGACCTTTATGATATGTTTCAGATCTATTGTCTTGGCCATCTTCATATTTCACAGTTAAAAATGAAAGTCTTTAGGCTCACATCTTAAATGAACACAATGTCTGAAGATGCCCAGTTGTAGTTTCCTATGTGATTCCACACTCCCACTCCCATATCAGTGTAGCTTCTCTTTAGGAAAACATACAAGCACATTTAGTTATTCTTTCCAGCTCTTCTAGCTCTCAATTAGCAATGTGAGAGGGAAAGGTGAGACCCATGGTTCAGTTTTCTGCATAGCAGCAGTTGCTGCCACACATGTCAGAGAAGAGAATTTTTGTTAAGATTATAGATGATTATAGTATATATTCCTGCTTCCTCCTGACTCTTTCTCTCTCTTTTGATCATCTTCAGCAGAACTGAACAAACAGAAGGCACAGCATCAAAGTGATTTCCTGGATATGCATTAAGGAGGAATATAGGCATCAGGATAACAAGGCAATGAAACTCAGCTGGGCATGTTTGATTTCTACTCTTGTCTAGAGATGATAAAATGAATAGGTGGGATGGTTGATTCAAGATGGTGGCCTCTGAATTCTTGTAGCCTCAGCCATTTTACTTTATGGGTTATGAGATGGTGTCCTTTGCTTTGCTGCTCCATTAAAGAATGGTCCCCCAGTGCTGTGCAGTGGAAAGATGTTCAGAATGAAAAGGTAATTACTGCAGATCAAAAGGCTTTCTTTTAATCTGGCACTGAAAAGGAAATGGGTCTGAAGAATATGTGTTTTCAGCCTACTTGACATCTTTATGGAGAGGAGTAACATTAACATTATTTCTTTTGAGGAGGGACCAAGTAGTCTATAAAACAGGTTGCAGAGTTCAAGGAGAGGTGTTTTATAGTGTGAGTCTTGCACAGCACTGAGGCTACTACTTAAAACCAGAATGAATTTCCCTCCCTTCCATGTACCCATCGAATTGCTTTCTATAAATACTGTTTGTGTATATTCTCAAGACACTCAACCATCCAGTCAACAATTTTCTGTTCTTCAATTGCTTGATTTTTCAAAAACAGTCATAATTCTGTCTGATAGCTAACCAGTATATATAATTAGTGATTGTTGTTAAAGAACCAGGCCACTGTAAGGGTACAGGTCAGCTAAGTATAAATGAGGCCATACAAATTTATATTAATTCCTAATGATTTTTTAACCTGATCTTTCTTCCATTGTGAAATTCCAGGTGGCACACTTGGGGTGAGCAAATCAACTATCACATATCCTCCAGCATTCAACAGATGAAAACCAGGAGACCTATGGCCAAGCAATCTCAGAGTGTGGTCAAAATGGCAAAAGGTATTAATAAAAAAGAACAAACAAGCTGTGAGAAGCTGCATCAGCTTGCCTGAGTTTACCGAGAAAAGCAAGATTCTACCCCCTCTCCTTCCTGCTGATTGAGAAAAATTACTTTTGGCATTGAACTCACTTTGTACCAACAGCTGAGGACAAGTGGGGAAAGTGGGAAGAGGAAGAGAAAAACTTGACATTTTAAAAGCAGTTGAAAAAGTGGGACAACAAGGGATTAATTAGGATATCCTTGGCAAATTTGGACAGCTAGAGAGTATGCTGTCATCCAGGTACTGCCAAATTCTGGGCTCATTTAACATCAGTGACACTGTTATACCATGTACTTTAAGATCATGCCCTGAGACCACTTATAACCTACCCCATTCTTTCCCATTTGCACCAGGAAATGTGCAAATGTCTACCATGTGATGATGATGTGTCTACCACATGGGATGCACCTTTATTATATTCCAGGCTGCAGAAGCCAGTTGGTGTGAGTATGCATTTTGTTTCATATATCTATCTACCCCATCTCTCTCCTCTTTTCTGTCTGTCTGTCTATACACACATATAATAGCATTTGTGCTCATTTTGATAACTTCCTGATGATAAGAGTAGTTCAACATATTCTGCCTTGGAGTGTAGTGGAGTCTCCTTCTTTGGAGGTTTTTAAGCAGAGGCTGGATGGCCATCTGTTGAGAATGCTTTGATTGTGTATCCCTGCATGGCAGGGGGTTGGATTTGATGGCCCTTGTGGTCTCTTCCAGCTCTATAATTCTATGAAAAGCTATTCCCTGACAAATATGTGCAACCAGTTAAGCTGTCTTGAAACTGGGAAGTCAATAATTGGAGAAGTTCAAAGCCAAACTATTGAACCGAAAATGTATATGGCTGAAGGGGAAAAACAGCCAACCAAGACTGCTTAAAGATCAAACAAAATGCCACTAGGGAAACTGATGGCCTGAAGTTTTAGAGCTATTGAGTTTGCTCAGTCAACCTACTTGATGAGACTTTGTCAGTGAAAGTACTGAAGCACTCACTTGCCACCAGACCCAACATACAGACACACACCACTATGGCCTGACAGCAAATCTTCAAGAGAGCCATATGAGTTTTTAAGTGTGAGTTTTTAATTCTTCTCCCAAGTCTCAAGAAAACTTCATTGTAGAATAGTATATGCTGTGATGGTTAAAGTCCATTAGCACTACTTTGTCAGTGAACAGCACTTTTGAGTTTGTTCCTCTATGAATCTTCATACCCATTATAATTTTATGAACACAATAAACCTGTATTAGACAGGGTAGGAAGTATTAGGCTTTCTTTGCTTCCTTCCAAGAAGAGCTGGCAGCCAGTCTTAAACATCAGCATAATATCACACACCTCAAATGCACACACTCATTTCATAGTAGTTAGAAGAGCATTATAGAACTTGTTTCTGAAAACAGCTTTCATTTCTGTCAAATAAATATTGTGATATTCTGTAGGGATATTTGTTTATGTAAATTCAGGGTTTAATCTAATGACACACTTTTCATAAGTTATATTAAAGGTGCTCATAGAAAGATGGAAAAATGAGTGGTACTTTGACCAACACCTTTCATTGTTGTCTGATATTGATATTGAACATTTCACAGACAGGGCTGCGGGGAGGGCGACCCCAAATGGTAGGGAACTGGGAAGCATAGGTCCTAAGGAAACTACCAGAGTTCAGAAGAAACAGTTGCAGTCAACCATGGTGGATACCACGTAAGAATGACAGGGAGGGGGCACCAAGCAAAAAAGCTCAGAGGGGTAGACATTTGGTTATGAAGATAAACACACATTATGGGCAGGGATAAAAGAAAAGGCCTCCAGGTTTATGTTGCTGACACAGTGAATTACCTGACAATCAGATTTTTGGATATCTATAATCCTGTTCTACTCCAGAAATGGAATGTACCATTAGACATAAGGGATCTATGTTTGGAGGCAGAAGTCTAAAGAAAATATCAGTTTTAAATATTACTCCTCCGTCTCTAGTTCAATCATTCATATACCTCTATCTGGTGAATATTGTTGCAGAAGGTTCTCCACTGCATTGGTGGCAGGTGGCTCCCATATCAAAGGGTCCAAATTTTAAAGAAACTATTCAAGACACTGAACCTATGGGAAGGATAAATTTCAACATTTTCAAAGTTCAGCCTTAGACCCAGAGTGATTTCACTGACCCAGTGCCAGTAATTAACAGGACTGTAGAATGCTTTCATAGATTTCTCCAAAACAGGTAGAGTGAGGCTTCCAGAGGGTGGTAAAGAGGACATTTGCAAGGATCTCAAACCGATAATGACCCCACCATCCAGTTGCACCATCATTCCCAATTTATAGCATATACCCAAGAAGGTTTCTGCACAAATTATTGGTTTGCAAGTTAAGGCAATCTACTAAGCATCATGCGCCAATGTTATCCCATGCTCCAAAGAGGGGATCTCTCCAAGGATGAGAGTATTTCTTGTTCATTTCCTGACTGACAAAGAGGTTTCTTGATAGGAAACACTGTTGAGAAGAGCATATTTTGCTGCAATGCTGTTTTGAGAGTGATGCCTTCTTCTAACAGAGTGGCAGATACAGCCAAACCTCAAGAATCAGTATTTGGAATGCAACTAGTAATGAGGAACTATATAGAAATCTTTGTGTTCTCACCCATCAGGGAGAATACTTCTGGAATAATTTGTTTTTGTTTAAGAGGACAAAAAGCACAAAGATTTACATTTCTATCCCAAACCCTGAAGCTGTTCTGTCCAGCTGTTCTTCCCTATCGCAGTCCAAAGCAACTGTTTGATGTACAACTTCATTTGCTAGAGACTATTCTGTATTTGATTCTTCTTATTCTGTCTCCATCATAAATCAATTAGTGTAATCAATATGCATTTCTTGAAAAAAGCTATGATGAATTGTTTGCCACATGGATTTGTCAAAACACATGCAGTATGTGCTTTCCCGGGTCTAATCATGACATAATTTCTCTTTTGATGGGACACAGAGGATTGGTGGACCTGGCAGTTCAGTGTTATCTTAAGGAGCTTATCAGGTTGTTGTTATATCATCCTGTTCAAGTTCTTTTAATGACAGAGCATTATGGGGAAAGAATTAATTTTTAAGTAAATTTATAAAGTACTGGGCAATCTTCACGTTAAATGTACAGGAATTAGGCCAGTAAAAATAAAATCAAATTTGGCAAGCATATATGGAAGTGAAGGAAACTGTAGCAGATAGCCCATATTTGATTCCTGGTAAGAAATGCCATGGATGTGCAAGGATTCTCAGAGGGAAGCTTAAAAAGAGGGCATTGTGGTTTCTAATCAGTTTAAAGTGCTTTTCCCTGAGCTGGCTGCAGCTAAACAGGAAATGAATTAAAGAACCTTATTAAACATTAATACTGCATAAAAAGACACCATGATCTGGAGAAGTTTAAAGGAGCTACAAGTGTCCTTCATCACCAGAGGCAGGCTTCTTGTTGAGTAGACCAGGCTGCTTCTTACACAAGCAGCTGGCTGATTCTGGCAGCCATCTAAACTGCCTGCTGAGAGCATGGCCTAAATATCAATGCCTGTGGTCTTGTGAAACCTAGAGCAGCTGCTATGAGAAATCGGTTCCAGTCACTGAAGAAGAGCTTTAGGATGGGATTCAGCTGTTCTGACTCTTCATTGATGTCAGTCTCACCTAATTAGTGCTGGTCCCAGTAGAGCAGGGTGGTGAACTTGTGGTCATCCAGAGAATGCTGATCTTCAGTTCTCAACAGCTCCAGCCAGCCTGATAACTGGTGGAGATAAGAGGTTGGAATATGCAGATACAAAAAATTATGTCTGTGGACATCTTGTCTTTCTGATCTCCATGGTCTGTGCCCAGTTCCACTGGGATTTTTTAAAAGGTGTACATAAGGTCCATTTCTTTGTTGAGTATTTTTTTTCCAATGCCACACATTTTTATACATATTCTTTTTTAAAAAATGCACACATTTCTAGAAAGCATTCTGCTTATTTGGTAAAGCACATTTAAGCTGTACTTTTCTCACATTTAAAATGTACATATTTTTATGTAAACTTCTCAAATATGTATTTTTGCATCTGCAGCCATCCATCCATGTAACCAAGGATTTGGGAATGAAAATTACATCCAGTTCTCGGACAGCCTGGAAGTAAGACATGGTCAAAGTTTAAAAATTAAGTCTGCTGAATTGGATTCTTCACATACTGCTAGGATGAGAGTAGTAATTCATCAACTTTGGAAGGCCAGGTTCCCCAGTCCTGTGGAACATGAATACCAGATGGGGAAAGTAAGATGAGGACTGAAAAATTTTCACATCCTTACTGAGGCTGTCATGCTTTGGAAATATCATGAGATGACATGACTTACTTGAAAAAATGGTAATGCTTAGCAAAGGAGAAGGCAGCAGGATACGAAGAAGACCACATTATAAATGGAATGACTCAACAAGGGAAGGCATATCCCTGAGAGCAGAAGACTTGAGCAGAGCAGTTACTGACCATGGCTCTTGGAGATCTTTCATTCAATCGGGTCATCATGCATTGATATCAACCTGATGGCAAATAACAACAACCCTTTGGATGAAAGCACAAAGCTAGGCAGAAACGTGGCCAGATTCCTCCACTTAATCTTCTACAGTAATGGTATATTGAACTGGTCTCATGCTAACTTTACGTATTGCCCATACTCTTCCTTACTTCAAACTGTCCAAATGCTTCTGTACTTGTTTGTGTTCTATTTAAGTTATTATCCCATACATTTGAATCAGGCTTGCATAATGATCAATTCAGCATCTTGCAACTAAGTCCATATAAGCCTTTGCAAGTAATGGTTGAGCCCGATTCCCATTGCTAAGCCATATTTTTGTCCCTTTCTACCCATTACAACAAACAAAAAAAATGGTCAGTGTATAGTTAACTCATGAGAGGCCAAATTCAGATGACTGAGAAGTAGAATTAGAAACAAAATATATAGGAAATCTGTGAAAGAAGATATATTATACATGCTATGGTTACACTGTATATTCTGTGCTAGTCGAATGGATTCAGAAAGTTGTCCAATTCATGTTGAAGACAGATTATCTAATGAAGAGACCTCCATATAGAATTGAGTGTTCTGTATGCATTTCTTTTTACATTGGAAGACCTTGCCTAAAGAGACAGAAGGAGCATTTCACTGATCTTTTATAGAAGGTAACATGGGCAAAGGCAGCAGTGGGAAATATGCAGCCCTTTGGCTGTTGTTGAACTGCATCTTCTAGGAGTCCTCACCATCAACCATCAACCATCAACCTCACCATGCTAGCATGGGCTGCTGGAACTTGCAGTCTGACAACAATTGGAAAGTCACATGATTTCCACCCTCCACTATACTGTAATCCCGTTATAGAGAGGGGAAGCAAGCTGGCAGAGCAGCCTCAGCAAAGATTTCTGTGTTTCCAACTGAATGAAGCCTCCAAAGAAGAATGATTAAAGAGATGATTTTTACTGATCAGCCGATGCTTAGTAACAGCTGAAAGGACAAATGGTAATAGGCTCAGGTGTCTATCAATGGGATATGATCAACTGTTTAGAACAAATATTGATTGCTAATCCCCCTTCTTCTCTGTTGTTCTAGCATTTTAAACATACTCTTATCTGTGACTGAAGCTAGTGTTTTATGTAGAAACATTTCTCAGTTTGTAAAATCTTTATAAATTGCATGAAGTGTGATGGATGGTCATCAGGTTTGTTTCTTTTAGTCTAATCTGGGCAAGAAAATGTTTGCTATTAATAATCAATGCATAACCCACCCTTCTGTTAAATTATCCACAATAGCATATAGCATAACCAGAAATCATCATAATGAAAATAAACTAATAATCAATTCTCAAAAGCGATCATATATCCAATATATAATACCATCAACAGTAAAGAATAGCCAGACAAGCAAACCTGATAGCAGAAAGGCTGAAAAATGCTGAACATTGTGACTCAAAAAACATTATTTTTGCATAATACTTTCTAGATGTGCGCAGTCTCTAGCACACTTAGGACTGGCTGGTGGCTTCCATGTCAATCTTCACGTGGCTTCCATCCCTGAATTAGGTGCATCACCATGGACAGCACTTTTAAAATTTGGACTAAAACCTGGAACATAAACGCAGTCCCACTGAAGTTACTGAGATGGACAGACAGATGTTTCCTGCTCAAAAGCAGCTTGAGTTGTAGAAAAGCACTAAACCTGATGACTGCCCATTCTACTGTTAGAAGACTAAAACCAGGCCGTCTCAGCTTTCTGGTTATATACATAATTGTCCAATTGCAACTAAGGGAGTAAAAATTTGATTTAATTCTTGCAACTGAAGTTGCTTTTACCACTGTCCATCTAGTTCAGTCATCTATTCTGACTGGCAGGAGTTCTCCAAGTTCCTAGGTGGAGACATTTCCCAGCCCCAGTTTCTGTACTGACTACAGTAACACATCCTCCTTATTCACTTAGGAGCACATAGTGGCTGGCATGTAGTGCCAAGTTAGTCTCCCCTGCAGACAGCTTACAGGGCTTGACCTACTTAGTTTCAGTAGCAGAAGTGCAGCATGTGACTTTAGACCTTTCTCTTGTGATGTTGCTAGATGCTGCAAAAATAACTGTAGAAATAGCAGCATCCCAGAAAGTAAATGGAATTTTCCTTTCAAAAGAGAGCAAAAATGAAGGGGAAACCATAGCTTATTTTATTTCCTCTGCTTCGATTCTTGGGTCAGTCATAATATGGTAGATGGGAACTCAAAATTAATTTGGTCAGCTTGGTGCATTAAATACATAGACCCCTGTGTCATTATATCCTTTCCAGGAGCATTTTTTTTTTTTTAAAAACTGTGCAAAATGACTTCTTGTAAAATATATTCTGTGTGAGATGATATAACTCCTTCTTTTGTAGCCCCCATCCAGGCAGATATATATATATATATAAAAAAATCTTCCACTGAATTACCTTGGCCCTACAGAAATTCCAGAATATTACAGGTTTAAACATATCCTATGTTCATGGGAGAATTTTTGAGTGTGGAGTTAAAGGTATTTCACAATAGTCAAACGCTGAGAGCCAAAACATGTTGATATTTGGAATATTTGTTTTAAGCAGCTATCCCCTCCCCACATTTTTTTGAAAAAAAATATCTAAACAACACAATACAGCAACTGTATTTATACTACATATACGAATATGTTACAAATATGTAATATCTGGAGGCCAACCGCCCCGCCCCCCCAAACTTCTTTACGAGGCAGTTGCACTCAGAGATGGATGTCTGTTGAGATGACAGTCAGAGCACAAGTAGGAGGATGTTTCCATTCCCTCCTGACTGTGAGCAAGGCTGCAACAAGGAATTGTGACAGAGGTTCTGCTTCTAACTGCCACAGTCTCACTTGCTGGTGAGAGGGGTATGGAAATGTCATGGTCCCCCCCCCCCGTTCCCCATTGCTGGCTGAATGAACGTTCATCTTTTGGTGTGGCGGTCGGTAAAGTAGGCTTGGGAGAGCATTGACAGACATAGCAGCAGTTCCTTGATCATGACTACACAGTGTTAGTGAACATGAAGCAGTCACAGATCTTCAACTCTGTTACAAATCCATTGCTGCAATTGAGAATGCCAGCCACTATTATTTACAACGCTAAAGAACAAAAACCTTGTTTTGAAACCCTCAAATTAGGAAACAAACATAAATACTGTCATTGTTTATTTGCGGGAAGACCAAATGTCTATTTATTTTTATTTATTTATTTTTTAATCCCACTTTTCTCCTTGTGCAGAACCCAAGGCAGCCAAATCATTAATGTTAAGTAAATGTTAATTAATTTATTAGTTAATGTTAATGAATTCGCAGGATTTTTTTTTTAAAAAAAATCAAAATAATCTCTTCTATAGCCCAGTGAAGGAATAGTTAAGAGTTATTCTACAGATAACCAGGGTATGCCACTTTAATGCTGCAATGGACTTTGTAAGCAAACTTTGCTTATCTTGTACAAGTTTTCTTATCTACTGACCTAATGCATCATGATTCAGCCACAAAATGTCATAGGACATTTTTGCCCAATACATTATATTATCTGAAACAAACAATCAAACAGGTACCCCAGCTAGTAAAATGAATCCTGATAGATTTGTTGGACAATTTTTGTCACAACCATTTTTCACCTCTAAAACAGCAACAATAACAATTAGCAGGCAGCTGAAATTGGGGACACTGGTCATCAGGTAACAATGTTGTAAAATATCTACCTTGTAGGGTTTAATTCTATGCAAATTTTGCCAAAATGTGCCTTTGGGGAACTACTACATGTCATCTGACTAGACAAAGGTCAGACTAGTCAGTGAGGGAGCACAGGCTAAAACAACTGCATTTGGCCTGGCTCTATCATATACCTCTTCAAGAAGTGCAATGTGGACACCATTTCTCTAATCAGAAGCAACACTATTATTGCACATGCATGCACCTTTTGTAATGTTTCTATTTTTATGCAGCTTTAGAAGAAAGTGCCAACTCTATCTATTTTCTGGCTTCATGCCATTGATTTGGAAGAGGAAGAGTTTAGCATATTAAACATTCAGCCAACTTGTGTGCATGTTTATAGGAACTTTTACTGACTTCACTTAGGTCTACTTTCAAGTGAATGTAAATTGGATCACAGAGTTGCATGGTCAGAAAAAGTATTTTTGTAGGGTTGTGTCCTTCCTTCTTGATGCTTTCCTTGCTAATGACGTGGAAAATGTTGGTAGTTATATTGGGAGATATCAGTATAATCTGATTTTAAAAAGTCAGGCCTGTGACTAAAAATACCTGTGGTAGTTAAATTAAGATACCAAAAATAAGCCAATGGTGAGGAGGAGGAGAAGGGTGAGGGCAAGGAGGAGGAAGAACTGCTGAAATTTAGGATATTTTAAAGGTATACAATATTACTCTTTTTGCAATTATTTAACATTTCAGATGAAGATTTAGAGATGCCACAAATGACCACACATTTTCTCTTTCTCAAATAAGAAAAAGCATATCGACACATGAAAACTCACCAACAGAAAAAATGAATGACTTTTCACTTTTAGGCAAGAGCAAAAAGGCCAACTTTTTTTTTACCAGCATAAAAATATGTTTTACCCAAACATGTTGTATTTTGCACTGGCATTCAACTTGCTTCTTCATAAATGGCCTTATGTGTGTAAAAAATTGGAATGGGTAGTTTCACAAGTCCATATTCATCTAGGTCAGTGGTTCTCAACCTGTGGGTCCCCAGATGTTTTTCGACTTCAGCTCCCAGAAGCCCTGAGCATTGACCATAGTGGCTGGGAGCTGAAGTCCACAAACATCTGGGGACCCACAGGTTGAGAACCACTGATCTAGGTGCTGCTGTGACATTGCAACATAGATTCCATAGGATTTTGAAAGTGGAATAATAGCACTATAACAGTCTATAACAGTTATAGTGGAAATGATCTAGGAAATGCACAACAGGAGCACACAATGCACATCAGAAATGTCCAATGCACATTAGGAGCTCTCTTGCCCAGATGCACATTTTCACAAGTCACTAGCAGGGTTTCATTGCATTTTGGCAATCTAGCTACAGATCTGTAAAGTTACAAAATATAGACTGTGATGTAGGATCTTGGCCAACATATTTCATGCATGTTGTGCAAAAAAGTTCTCCGCATTACATTTTCTTTCTCACATACACACATACACAATCCCGAACTGAAGGAAAAAAACCTTATAATCTCACCCAGCAAGGAGAAAACTTTTGAAATTGATCAATTCAGCATGCAAGAGTGAGAAAAAGGTAAGTTTGTGTGTGTTGTAAGACTTCTACATTTTTCATTTGAAATCATCTGTCATCATAATTCCTTCTTGGATGTCAACCTGTATTTCCATCAGCATAATGTGATCTACATTCCTTGCTGAATAAAGCAAAAGCATATCTTCTGACCCCATTTGAGGCAGAGACTGCTGCAGTTAGCCCTCTGCTATTCTTCATTTTCAATTATCTTTAAAATGTCCCAGTTCCTCCTCTCACTTTCTTCCCTTACTCATAATTTTCTGAGGTTGCCGCAAACTAAGTTCAAAGTGCAAAAGTAATTTTAACTGAGTGAATTTAGGGTGGGGAGAGGAAAGAAGGGATGGAGTCTTAACCTTCCCTGTAGGTTCAGCCAAAAGCAAACTGTTGCAGCCTCTCTTAGGGCCTTTCCACACTACACTGTTATAGTGCCTTTATTCCACTTTCAACATCCTGTGGAATTCTGGGGTTTGTAGCTTACTGAGGCTAAAGAGCTCTCTGGCTGAGAATTCTAAAGGCCCCTCCCTGAACTGCAAACTGCAAACCCCAGGATTCCATAGGATGTTGAAAGTGGAATGACAGCACTATAACAGTTTTGGAGCAGAACATCCTGTGCTCTGTGACTCCAAATGGCTTCTTGAGATAAGCAATGAGAATAAACATACACTGTAAAAACCAGAAGAAGTTGAGAGCCCTGCCAGTTAAAAGGGGCTTTTCTTGAGGAGATCCATTTTGAATTATAGCACTTCAGAACTGTGTAGTAGGTGTCTTCTTAATCTTTCTTTCTCACAGACAGGCCGATTCTCTTCACCATTAATTTTCCTAAAATTGGATTATTCTTGTATAAAGTTCACACAATCATTTTGTACATATTTCCATATGCCATTCTTTCATCTGCTTCTTTTTATATCAAATTTGATTTGAATGCACGTTTTTGTCTGCATTTCTTTTATTTTGAGAGCTGCAGCACAAAATTCTGACAAGTGCAACATTTGAGAGAGAACTGAATTCTGGTTTGGGAATTTCAAATTAGGCTGGCCCATACAAACGTGCAAACCAAGCAAATTTATTCCCCATCCTTGTGGATAGTTCCATCAACAAAGAAGTGTCAGTCCTTCAATAATCTATTGAAAAGAGCTCTGGTTGTCATGTTGAAAAGTATCTTGAGTGATCCATAAGTCACCCTATCGGCAAAGCTGCCTGAAATTTTATACTGTGGGGAGGTAAAGAGAAGGAATCAGTTTACGTATTTGTGAGGTTGCAGATATTTTCACTGTATCTATGATCCTTCAAACTGAGGAGTCAGTCTGACGAACCTTACAGAAATGAACTTGCAGATTTAGTTATATTTGCAAAATTTTGAGTGCAATTGGATTGATCACACCAGGAATGGCAGTAAATGAAGTAAGAACAACAAAAGGAAGGTCCCTTTTCTCCACCATTATGGGAAAGGTGGTTTTTTTCCTTTTGTTCATTTGTTTCTTGCTCAAAAAAACATGGTAAACTTCCCCCTGTCCACCCCCCAAAAGCTTCTCCTGAGCTTTAAATTACAGCTGGGACAAAGCATGGTGAAATGGCCCCGTGCCATAAAGATTCTCTTGGAGAACAGAGGACTGGAGAAGAGCAAACATGGTCTGTCTCTTCAAAAAAGGTAAAAAAGAAGATTTAGGAAACTACAGGCTACTCAGCCTGACCAATACCAGGAAAAATACCAGGAAAAATATTAGAACTGATTATGCAGGAACCTGTCTGCACTGAGGACAATGCAGTGACCAGTAGGAGCCAGCATGGGTTTTTCAAGAACAAATTCTGCCAAACTATTTTTTATTTTTTTTTTAGATCAGGTCACTAGTAGATGACAAGAATGCTGTGGGTGTCATTTTTCTGGACTTCAGCAAAGTGTTTGATAAACTATTCCATTGATTAGCAAAGAGCTTAAATATTGAATAGATGGAAACACTGTCAGATGGATGAAGAACTGGTCAGAAAACCAAGCTCAAAGAGTCATCATCAATGTCTGTGTGTGATAGTGGAAGGAAGTCTTGAGCAGAGTGCCTCGGGGTCCTGTCCTAAGTCCATTACTATTCAACATTTTATGAATGACTCAGACCATTTCTGAACTAGACTGTTATAGCGCTGTTGTTCTACTTTCAACATCCTATGGAATCCTGGGGTTTGCAGTTGAGGGAGGGGCCTTAAACTGCAAGCCCCAGGATTCCATAGGATGTTGAAAGTGGAATAATAGCACTATAATAGCCTAGTGAGGAAACAGCTTTTGAAATTGGGGTGGACTGAATTCTTATCAAATTTCCAGATGGTACAAAACTAGGAGGGGTGGCTAACACATTGGGAACTATAATCAGAATTGAAAAGGACCTTGATGTATTAACTAGAAAAATGGGCAGAAATTAATAAAGTGAAATTAAATTGAGACATTTAAATTCAGGTACAGCATGGCTCAGTAGCACTGCATTTGAAAAGGACCTTGGGATTATTGTTGATCATAAGTTGAACATGACCCAGCAGTGTGATACTGCAGTGAAAAAGGTAGATGTTATTTTAACCTGTATTAATACAAGTATAGTTTCAGTCCTGAACATGTCTGATGGCCACTTTAGGTCATCCTTTGAGACTGACACACTGTACTTGGCCTCCATACCAAAAACAGATAATGTGAATAATATCTCCTACTTGACCATACACACGTAAATCACATCTGTCTTGTCTTTACTTTTGTCTGCTGCAGCCTATAGCCTTGCAGATCAATCCATATCACTATCAAGGAAGGCGATTCCTTTACTGTTGTGTTGATTGACCAGGAAATGACATATACATTTTGCTTTGAATATTTTCTTTGGGATTGACTCATAGCCCCTCTTTACTTCCTATATATGACTATTTACAATATCTTATCTATAGAATCTACATTAAAAAGTAGACATGCTTATGGTGAGCTAATTCTGAAAATAATTTAGAAGTAATATTTTTTGAAGATACGGTAGTATAATAGGTAAGGCATTATTTTTGTTGCTAATTATTTATGTTCCCCTTTTTCTGCTGTTTACAAAATACTGCAGTAGTAGGGTTTTTTAAAAGAAATCTCAGGAAGCATGACAACACTGCTAATGTGCTTCTTCTAATAGTAAAATTTTCATCTTCATTTATTGCTATGCACTTTGAAGGTTATGCTGTTGATAGGGTCATCTTCATTCTTCTTTCCCTCTTTCCAAAATGAATGTTGTTCTTATCTATTAAATTTTAGTTACTATATTTGCCAAAGCATATTGCCTCAGATTATTTAAAGTATTATGGTTTAGCAGACTTTTTAAGTTTAGAAGCTAGTGCCTGTTTGGTGAGTAGATCCTTGACCTTGAGGTGACCAGTACTATCTAATATATATATATATACACACATACATACTTTATTGCTTTACATGAAGGAACTCAATATTACAGATGATGTGAGGATGTGGCCAGCAACTGTGCTCTGTTCAAGTTCTCCTTCACTGCCTGTCCAAACAGCAGCACTTAACAGTATTGTGACAACTTCACATTGCATGTTGCCCTTTTCCACAATCACTATTTGCATCAAGGCAGGTGAAAAGCACAGTTTGATGGCATCAGGACACAGGAGAGAGTTGTTACATGCTGAAAGAAAGGAAATAAGTTTGGAAAAGCTATGCGTGGGCAATATGATGTTTCGTATCACATGTCTCATCAAATCCATATACACAGTACAGCAAATATACAACAGAGTCATAACCAGGGGCTTCCATGCCAGAAAGGTGTAAATCTGCTCCATGTTTTGGCCTAAACTTCAGAGAACCCTTGAAAGTTGCTGAAACTTATTTCTTCAAAATATCTGCAGTATAGCTCAAGAACAGGTTAGCTCCTTGGATAGCTCCTTTAAAATTTGGACTGGCACCTGGAGTAGATTCAGCTCCCTGATGACATGGGAGCCACTAATCACTCTGGCCATAACTTTGAATCCTCAAAATTCTTCTTCTTACCACAAAATACCTATTGAAATGCACACTGTGGATCATAGCAATATCATGATAGATCTATATTGGAAATGGGGACAGATAAACCTCCAGATGCTGTTGGACTATACTTTCACCTTCCCTCACCACTGACTATACTTCCTAAGGGTGGTAGAACCTACAGTCCCACAACTTCTAGTAAATGACATGTTTGTCAGCTACCTTAAAGTCAGATGAATTATGCATTTTAGAGCTGTCAGTTGATATCTGCAGTATAGCTCAAGAAAAATAAATGGAAGATCTGGTCTGGAGATTTTTCAGAGCTTGGAATATTTATGAATAAAAGGAATTATTTATGTCATTCAGGGTAATTCTCTGATCACCACACAGCCATAGCTACCCCTATTGCAGTCCAGAAAGCAACTCATTGGATTACTCACTACTAACCCATTGCTATTATGACTACCAGTGAGAAATGTAGGAAAAACTCTCTGGTTTCCTCTCCTATCTCTGATCATCACCGTTCTGTATGGACACCCCTCACCTATCCACACACACACCCACACACACACTGATACTGAAACAATGTTGCAGACCACATGACAACCAAATGCACTATACACAGATACTTTGAGTGGGTGTACAGAAATACTCATTCACTTAATCCTTCTTTCTTCCTCATCTCTCTCTCTCCCAAACAATTGATCTAAACTTCATGCCTAAGACATGCAAAGAAAAACCCCTTCCTCTAATAAACTCTCATATAGCTCACATTCAGAAAATCTAAGTGTGCACCCTGTGCCACTGTTTGGAACAGGCAACATTAAATTTGCAATTATGCAGTATCTCTAATGCAGATGTTTTCAATGTGTCTCAAATATCTTCCCCTTCCCCTTTCCTGGATTGTTGGATCACCTATTCCTTGCTATCTGTGCAAGAACCCAGAAAGTATTCCAGAAGTATTTCTTTCTCATTCTCCTACCACTGATCAGACTGAGACAGAACATGCCTCCAGTAACAAGCAATAGGGAGAAACCTCGTTAAGTTACCCTGAAAAGTAAGGAATTGTAACCCTGTCCATTATTGGCAAAAAAAGTAACAACAGTCCAGATTTCTACAGGAAAAAGTAACCAGTTAACTTAATAGGCCACTGTAAATAACAGGTGCTTCCAGGTTCTGGTATGTCTACTGTTTTGAGCCAAATATTAATTCCCAGCTGTATAAAATCTTGACTACTGAATAGATAGTTTCACCAGACTGTAGGAAGAAATCTGTAGGCATTAGAGGTTTATAAACAAGCTAAGAGACATGAAATACTACCAGACATGCTGTTTAGCCATTCAACAAACAGCCTAACATTTCAACTGCAGATTCCATTTAGAAGCTGTGGAAATATGCTAACTGTATCCATCATTAAGTGTAGGATCCTTTTTTTTTTTTGGACAGTGCTCTACATAATATTGAACTCATTTTTTTAAAAAAAAATAAAAAATGAATTCAAGTGTGCTGAATCCTGATTTTTTTCCTATGTATTAACTGCAGAAGTAATAACTGGCCGGCTATGAAACACAAGTCAACAATGCACAGGACTTTCTTAGGTTAAATTCTATTGTCTCATGTTCACAGTATTCATGAAAACTAAATCTCAAAAATGTAGCCAAAAGTTGGCCAACTAAGACTTGATTTGATTTAAAATTTCCAGTTTGAAATCAAATTGTCTTGTCCTTTATTCTCCTTTTAAATTGCAGACAATCTACTTGCTATACTCTTTTCTATTTCTTGACACTTCATTCTTTTATATTTACATATCAAAACCCCACCTTAGATATTCATTAAACAAAACTGTTTGCTCAAAGAATCTTTTGTAAGAAATACTTTTAAAGAAGTGCTTTCCCAGAACATAAGTTAATTCCTGGTAATTCATACATTTCAAGGCATGATACGCATACACACACACTTACAAATATTTTTTCAGTTATATCATGTACAGCCTTTGATATCAAATTGCAACCTTGGTTTGGTCCTGCACTCAGTGCTATATGGTGAGAAGGGGAGACATATAGTTTTGCCTCAACTTTTATTAGATGCCCTCACAGGAGAGGAGTCATTGATCGTAAGAGGGGATATGCCGATGTGTAAAATACTATGGCAAATTT
The DNA here is from genome assembly GCA_948472985.1 of Iguana delicatissima. Taxonomy (NCBI): domain Eukaryota; kingdom Metazoa; phylum Chordata; class Lepidosauria; order Squamata; family Iguanidae; genus Iguana; species Iguana delicatissima. The sequence continues at coordinate 1,074,654 of CAOKZL010000155.1, read as the reverse complement.
AAAATCGGAACAAAATCTTTTTAAAAAAAGTAAAGTGTGACACCAAGGTAGGAAATGCTTTGCTCTAATATTAAAAACTGAATATGAAGTGCTGCTTTATTATCTTTCATTGCAATGGCTATATAGACCTTTAAAGCCTTCAGAGCAATCTGTGGATAGTGTTCCAGTACTATTGACAATATTCTGTCCAGATAATTGTAGTCATGATGGGTGGGATTCATTCACATTTCAGAAGTTCCAGCTTTTAATTTATTTCAGCTTGTCCTGTGCTGTTTTCCAATGTCTTAGATGGGCAGAATTTTGCTTCTCAGGACCTTCCCTGTAGAACCTCAGACACACTTGTCTAACCTCTAGCCCATAAAAAATAGCAAATCACCTCTGGTGGACACAATTTCCTCTCTAATGTAATTTTGCCCCCTCCTGAAACCTTTTGGGGAGGAAAAAAACAACAGCAATATTTGTATTCTTCCTTTCTGGACAAGAGGTAAGCATACTCCTCCCAGTTCAGCTTGAGCCATGGATATTCAGGCCATGACATGTCTATAATCTTGAAAAATCCTGTTGAAAATGAAAAGAAGTCATCAGTAGCAAGGATTTATTAAGTGTTAAGAGTGATTGCTTTCACAGTGGAAGGTGTAACGAACTCTTAGGTGATCCCTCTAAATTGGCTTCATCCTAACTTCAGTACAAGCTGCCCAATCTCCCTTCTTTTAGAAGAATATACTAGCTCCTTGTTTTAATTCCAATGACATTAACCAACTCATTTCCCAACCTTGTTCTGTTTTACTGTAGTCAGTTCCCACTACTCTAGTGCCAGCATTCTGCAAGGGCTGACTTCCTACTTCTAATCTTCTGGCCTAGATGTCAGCACACTTTGTCATCCATTTGGCTTGTTGCTCAGGTTTCCTTTGGCCCTGATCACGCAAAGAGCACTTACAGGAGCAGCATGCTATTTCTTTCACTCAGATTCCACTTGGCTACACTAATTTACATGAAAACATTGATTAACTCAGAACTTAATCCATTGAATCTCTTCTGCTGTCAACCAAAAGTTCTTTTCAGCCAAATGTTATATTTAACTATAGGAACTAGAACTGCCACATCCAATTATAGCAGCTGCACACTGAGTTGAGTTCAAACCAGAAGTAAAAGTGGTACTATTAACATAAAACCCATTACGAGATGTGTCCATTTATCCCAAGGCTATGTGGGGCTGATTGGCACTATAGGCTTCATGAATAAATACATGTGAAGTAGTCTACCTATAGGGAATTATTGTCATGCTCCTATTGAATGGGAAAAAACACCCTGATTACAAGATGGCTTTTACATAATGAATGATGAGCATTAAAGCTAATCAATAGCTATGATACTTTCCAAATCACTTAATTTGTCAGCATGATTTTTTTTTAAAAAAGAAAAGTATTATTGCAAGTGAAAGGAATCAAATTTTGTAAGTCACTAAAGATTCTAGGAAGCTTTGTGCATGTCTGCCTACAAGGGCATAACTGTGTCTCAGTCATCGTCGTCGTCATCATCATCATCAGTTCCTATGTACAGTGATCCACAGCCACATAAAAGAAATATCATATGAAAAGGACAAAACTATGGCAACAATGTTAGAAATTCAGGGGTATTGGTAGGATTATTTTACCTCCAGTATTCAACTACATCACAGATTAGGATTCTTGTGGGAATAATAATATATAACACATTTTATAATGTCTCCAGTGGTGTAATGGTAATTTTTGAAGTACAGGTATTTGCCTTCCCATAGCTACACTTGTAAAAAGAATCCAAAACAGCAGGCATTTGTGTTGATTCATCTCAAGATACCAGTTCTAGGCCTTTTTTTTCAGCCTGGAGAAGGTCTCTTGTAAAGGGTATTTCCACAAAAGATGATAGAATACATGCTTCCTGCTTCATTTTACGCTCAAAACAATCCTGAGAAACTGTTTATGCTGAAAGATTCAGACTGTCCAGCTCAAAGTCTCCTGGTAAACTTCATGGTTTTGTGTGCTGGACTCTCTGATCCGATCCACCCCCAAATACTGCACCCCATTGTGTCTCATAACACATGTATAATCACTTAGTAATGGAAACACTAAGTGATATCACTAATATCTGGACAATGCAAGGAATATTAATGTATTAACTTTTCATATTGAACTATCGCCTGTCAAGATAAGGACATCATGAGGGGTTAGAAGAACATATGAGGTATAACTGTAGCTCACAGCTGTGACTGCAATCTGTATACTAGGCTTCAGTTTAGTGAACTGGCTCCTGTAGAAACTTTTTTCGGACTGTCCAGATTGGAAGATAGAGCCCCTATTTCTCATTATTCTATTTTATTCAGAGTCAATTCAGAAAGAAGGATGCCAAAACATAAAAGCATCCCATCTTCTCTTGACATGCTTCCATTATTACTTCAACAGGTTCTTATTTAGTCTATCTGTTCCATGCTCAAACACAATCCCATAGATTTTTCTGACCATGTGGATCCAGTTAATTGAATGAGGGACTTCTGCTAGGTGGTTTTAATAGGATTGTCATAGACTACTGCCGGGAAAGTTTCAGTTAAGTTATCTGAAAAGCGTTTTTTTTTAAAAATTTGAAAAAAGGTTGAAGACCATAGGCTTGAATAAACAGCTTCACTAACTTAATCATTTTTACATTTATAGTGTTGTCTTGCTATTATTTCCCAACAGTGATAGCTTTAGCTGGCTCTCTCAACTTGTCTATCTCTATTTTGCAAGACAGGGTACATTTCCTCTGCCATATTTAAACAGTTTGAGGGTTACATGAAGTATAGCTTTGATGTTTATATACATTGATCTGCTCTTAAACATTTCCATCTTAGTTGTGAATTACATATTCATTTTCTGCAAAAACTATATTCATCAGCCCTCCACTCCACAAGAATGTTTAAAGTGTATGCTTTACTTTTAGAAGCAAAAGTATTAAAGGGTTCTCCTTAATACTTTTGCCACTGAAAGTAAAATATGCCCTTTAAACATTCTTTCCCCTCCTCTGCAGAACATATGGAGCTGTTTTTTCTCATTTGGTTAACTGTCTGTAAAGAAGTTCACATGCCACTGTTAATTTGTCTTTAGTTTCAAATACTTTCACTTTAACAGAATGAAGAAAAAAATTTCTTGTGCTTAAAATGAATGTAGACAAAGGTTTTTCGTTTGCCTGGTAAATGATAAAAAGCTGATAAAATTAATTTTAAAAAATATTTAAAAATTCACTTGCTGCAGATTCCTAGGACAAAATATGTCCCCCAGATTTGCTGAAGTTGCACACCCCTGTGCCACAATATAACAACATTATCTGTGAGTCAGGAACACCAAAGTTGCTAGCTAGCTAGCTAGCTAGCTAGCTATTTATTTATTTATTTATTTCCCACTTTCCCACCTATCCTAAGAACTCAAGAAATTTTTGTTGTTGTAATATCCTGTCAAGTCAACTCTGACTTATAGTGACCTCTTGGTGCGTAGCTTCCTTGATTGAACCTATTCACTTGTAATATGGTTTTCCTTTTCCTACTGCCATCTATCTTACCAAGCATTACTATCTTTTCTAATGAGTCATGTCTTCTCATGATATGTCCAAAATACAACAGTTTAGTCATCCTGGCTTTCTAGGAAGAGGTCAGGTTTGATTGCTTTCACAACCATACATAGAAATTGGAAATACAATGGCATGGACAATCATGACTTTGAGATACAATGATATATCTTTACAGCTGAAGATCTTGTCTTGTTCCTTCATAGCTCTTCTTCCAAGTCTTAGTCTTCTTCTGATTTCTTGACTGCAGTCTCCACTTTGGCCTATGACTGAGCCAACGTATAGGAAATCTTTGACTATCTCAATGCCTTCATCATCCGGTTTAGAGTTATGTAATCATCTCTAGTGATTACCGTCTTCTTAATTTTCAACTCTATACCTGCCTTTGCAGGTTTGTTCATTGACTTTCTTCAATAGTTGTTTCAAATATTCAATATTTTCTGCTAACAGAATAGAGTCATCTGCGTATGTTAAATTGTTGATGCTTCTTCCTCCAATTTTCATACTTCTTTCCTCAAGAGTCTAATCCAGCTTTATATATGATATGTTCAGCATATAAGTTAAAAAAATAGGATGATAAAATGCAGTCTTGTCTGACCCCCTTGCCAATTGTAAACCATTATGTTTCTCCATATTCTCTCCTTAACAGTGGCCTCCGGTCCTAAGTAAATTTCTTTAAAACTGATCCATATTTTCTCATGATCTATACAATCAAAAGCTCTGCTATCATCTCTAAAGCAACAGACTGATTTGCTCCTGAAATTCTTTGGTGTGTTCCATTATCTAATGTATGTTTGCAGTATAATCCCTAGTGTTTCCTCCTTTTCTGAACCCAGCTCAGATAGCTGGCATTTCTCGCTGGATTTCTCACTCCATATATGGCAAAAGTCTTTGTTATAAAATTATGAGCATCACTTTGCTTGGATGGGAGATTAATGTGATAGTCCAGAGGTTACTGCAATCCCTGATGTTTCCTTTCTTAGTGATTGAAATGTAGATTGAGTGTTTCCAATCTGTGGGCCATTCTTTTGTTTTCCTTATTTGTTGGCAGACAAATTTTGTTAGAATTTGAGTTGATTTAGACTCTGTACCTTGAAGTAGTTCTATTGGAAGGCATTCTTCTCTGGTGATTTATTTCTCCCATACACTTTGGGTGCAGTTTCCATTTCACTTTCTAAAATTGCAGGTTCGAATTCAAATGTTTCTTCTTTGAATAAATCTGTCATCTCTTTACATCTCTTTCATATAATTTTTCATTGTATTGTTTCCATCATCTTTTTATTTCTTCTTTATCATGAAGTTCCCTTCTCTTGGTTGCATAGCATCCCATCCATAGCATAGCATCCATAATTGCTTTGTTTTCATGATTGCTACTTAGGCCGTTTCCGCCCTACACTATTATAGAGCTATTATTCTACTCTCAACATCCTATGGAATCCTGGGGTTTGCAGTTTAGGGAGGGGCATTTGGAATTCTCAGTCAGAGAGCTCTTTGGTCTCAATAAACTACAAATCCCAGAATTCCACAGGATGTTGAATGTGGAATAATAGCACTATAACAGTGTAGGGTGGAAATGGCCTTGGTCATAATTTTGATGCTATTGCCATGATTCTAACTTCCTCCCAAGTCTATTTTACTGGACAGCCACTGCATAGGGAGAAGGAGATCCATTCTGTCAGTAATGGAGCACAGGTGAATGATGTCTCCACCAGGTTTGGAGAGGTAAGGCCCGAAGATGTTACTTAGTTAAATGCATCTAACTAAGTAGATAGGACAGGTTTCTGGTGATCATTCCTGGACACCTGAGTTGTTTACTGTCTGAAATAAAGATCTCATAAGATATTTTTTCTTTGCAAATTTTATGCTTTATTTTTAGTTATATAAGAAAAACTAATAAGTTTGGAAGAACATTCACTTTAAATATTGCTAAATGACCAAGTTTTGAAAGATTTGTTAAGTTAAAAGTTAGAGTGCCAATACCATATTCAGTATATCCCTTTTGGCTACACTCTTTATTTAAATTTGGAGACTTAAGCAGAAGGGGCCTTACATAAAGCAAAAGACTTTTTTTAAAAAAAGATATTCCTTTAAGTATCAAACAGATACATTTTATTCTGAGTGAAAAAAAAAAGTCAGGGTTCAGAAGACTTCAAACTCACACTTTCAAAAATGAAGAGTACATATTGGGACAGCACTGAAAATTAGTATCTGCTTTTGAAGATTACTGTTATTCATAAATGCATAATACATAAAAATGCATAATGATTATTGAAGAGCAATGAAAAGGTCTATATGGGGTCCAAACTGCTTGCAAAACAGACCTAGATACTTCCATTTCAGAGAGAAACTGTAACAGTATTTGGATATGTACTTCATTTAAATCCACTAAGAAGACATATAACATACATTTTATTCCCTTACAAGTGTCATTCATTATTAAAAATGTATAGGTATACCTCAGTTAGTGAAGCCTCTGAGAATGATTTTTTTTTTTTAACAAAAACTTTTGGACACACGTGGTTGTGGACTAGATAGAAAACTCCTCAGTTTATTAACAAAGTTCTCTCTCTCTCTGTGCCTTCAAGTCACCTCTCAACTTATTGCAACCTCATGAATTTCATGGGCATTTCTTAGGCAAGGAATACTCAGAGATGGTTCTGCCAGTTTGTTCCTCTGAAAAATATCCTACAGTATCTCGTTTTCATTGGTAGTCTCCCATCCGAGTACTAACCAGGGCTTAGCTTAGCTTCCAAGATCAGACAGGATTTTGTGCCTTTAGAGTATTTAGGCCCTAACCAAGTTTTACTGGAGATAAAACATATCTATTTATGGCTTCTCTACAAGTGTGTGTGTGAGACAGAGAAGGGGGGTTAGTGGCTTCAGGGATTTTCAACTCCCCCATCCAAGTCAGTCATACGTTAATGGAAAGGATAATCTAAAGAATGGAAATATATTGAAAACATGCATCTTCTCACATGGTGGATGAGGCTGTGGGATCTGGCAATAAATAAAAAATCAAGAGCCAAATATAGAGTTCTCAGAGGGAAAACTAGGGCAGATATGTTTACTGAGCTATGGAAGCCATTCATTGTTTTTGTAAACAATATGTCTGATATCCCAAGTCCACAAGGATTTCAGAATAAATGCTGAACAATTTGTTCTATGATCTCTGATACCTTATGTTTTGGAAACTAAAGAACCAGGATTGTTCACCAGCAAGTGAAGAAAGAAAAAAAAATGCTTTTAAACTTTGTTGAAAAGAACTGATTATATCTCGAATCATTCTGGAATATTTTTGTCACGTTGTAGCATAACTGAGTTTATCATTTTGTATTTTCAATTTTGTTGAAGTAAAGTAATCAGAGTTCTTGTTGTTTTATTTTTTAAAAAAGAAAGGTCCAGCAGAACGAAAAGGAGCACACTCCCTTGTCCAGTTCCCAGCGTAGGTCATCCATCAAGCTGTTTACATCTCAGTGCCAAATCTGAAAGCAGATTGAAATGAATCTAGATTGAACTGAATCCATCCCATCAAGGAATCCCTGGAGCTAGGAAGCCACTGTGTGCTCCAGCACCCTGCTCAGAAATGGAATGTTGAAAACTGGCTGGTAGATTTTAGGAGTGTAAAGTGTCTTTTGAAATCAGTTTGGTGATCTGGCTTAATGGAAATTTCAGAGGAATTTTTTTTAAAAGCCAAAGATGTTTTAAATAAAATTAGCAAATAAAAACAAAAACAAATTTTCTCAGATTTCTCTGCATCCTTAACAACAATAAATATGAAAAATAAAGCTGGGATTTTATTTATTTATCACTTAGCTATTACATATGGATTACACAACAGCTTTCTTTGTTTGCTTGCTTGTCTCTTGGGAGAATAAACATACGGAAGGACACCGAAAGGAATATATTTGTGTTATCTCTCTTTCTTTAAAACTATAACAGATACATAATATCACTTTGTACATACTGCTATCCAAAGCACATCTACTCAGAAACAAAATGTTAAGTGCAATGGGGCTTACTCCCTAGTGCAGGGTTGAGAACCTGCATGGTTGGCAGTGCATTTGCTTCCCACAGAAAACTCTACAGCCACATCGCCCATTGGTGTATGCACCACATTTTGTCAGGCTGTAAAAACAAACAAACAAACAAACAGTTGCCCTTAAATGGCCAAGAACACCCCCAAAGTATGAAATTTTGATATGGCCAACATCCCCCTCCCAAGGTATTGGTGTGTTATTATGGAGAAAAGAAAATCTCCTAAATTTGGGGTAGTGTGGTAGATAATAGAGATCCTTAAAGGAATGTGCAGAACCAGACTTGAAGTCACATAAGAACCACAGACCAGACCAGACCCACCCCAGCCCTTGTGAGCTGGCTCACCCAATGTTATGGTAATTATGGTTGAAACCCTGGGCAGCATGTTCAATAGAAGACACTGGTTTCAATTCAGAATTGCCTCACTCCCAATCAATCCTCAGTGATCTCCTTTTAGTGCTACTTGAAAGGCAAAAATTATCGCAGCCTTTGCATTGCATACTCCTTTGTATACCAACTGTTCTTGACCTACCTCTTGACCTCCCCTGCCTACCTAAAGAGACAGCAGAGGGATCAGGAGAAGGAGGTCTGTTCAGCTTCTGATGGGGGTGCAAGGAGGATAATATTTCCATTCCTGCCTGCCAGTGAATGAGGATGTGACAATCAGAAGCAGAACCCTGCTTGTAAGCCTCACTCAGTGGTGGGAGGTAGGAGATGATCTCCTCCTTGAACCTCAGTCAGAAACTGAATGGAACTCCTTCATCCAATCTGGTGGCCAGCTCATAAGATGGACTGGGTGGCATTTATATAGTTCACAGTAAGATTACATAGTTTTATTAAATATAGAGAAGTGATATTTACACTTTACTTTTTATGTAATGTCGCTGAATAATGTATACATTATGTACCTGTGTTTGTTGTTGTTGTTATTATTATTAGTAGTAATGTTATTGTTATCATTTTTGGATATGGCCAGCAGATGCAATAAACTGTATCGTATCAAGAAGTGATAGACCCATAACTCTGTGTTATAAATCTGTATCTGCAATGCTGAATGCCAGACATATTTTTTTTAAAAAAAATCAAAATTGTATCAGTTTGAGATTGGAGAAGGAAAAAATGCAAGCCATCTAAAAATTAGTTAAGTTGGAACATTAATTCAAGGCATCTTTGTAAACATGCAGAAGAGAAAGCAAATGCCCAAGGAAAAATTAATCTGAAACAGGAAAAATGAACATATCAAAGACATAAAGGAAAAAAACATGGGTGCAAACTGTTCTAAAACTGTTCTAAAAAAGTATTAGTAGTTCTATTTGTGGAAGAAGTGATAACAGTGGAAGTAGTAGAAATGTGAGTGGAAAGATTAAAGATGAACAAAACCATAAGAAACATAACTAGGGTAGGTGATTTCAAAATCTATACCAGAGTAGTACCTTTATTACACCAAATAAAAGGGTTTCAAAACAGATGCAACTTGCAAGATTTCCAGATTTTATCATCAGACAAATCAATACAAAAAAGCAAGCTGGGAGTAGGGAAGCAAAAGGAAGTAGGGAAAATGATATTGTTCAAATGATGTCTTGAGAAATAATAGAAGATACAAGCAGCTTGTGGTGCAAATAGAAGGAGCACTTCACGCTGAAATTTGGGGAGGTTCAGACAATTGGCCAGTTCCTGATTGGATTCATGGGGGAAGAGTCTGCAGACACTCAAACAATTTTCAAATGTTTGTTCTATCAGGTCATATCATGGCAGTACATTTCACAAGATCTAATCCCTATGCACACTGGGAGCAGAAAACACATAAATGTTTGTGTCTCCCATTTAGAAAACATAACATTCAGCTATACACATGGAACAGTGTCCATCCTAAGCAAAACTCACAGTTTTCTTTATCAATGAAAATCGGAGCACCAGCTAGGCAGTCTTTACATTGACAAGGCTTGGGGTAATTTTAGATGTTGAACTAGAAGAAGGATAAAGGTATATAAGAGGAAAAGGGGACTTGGTAACAGAAATGCACAGAATGAGCAGGTAGTCACAAAAGAAGTGAAATATAAGGGCAAACACTGAAGGCACTGAGCAAAGCATCAGCAACTCAAAGACTGGTGATCTTTTTGCTAAAGGTATGATTACAAAGGAAGAAAAGTGAAAGAGCAGAAAGAAAACATGAAAGAAGCAAGATATATGTAGGATGTGAACATAGACTAGGTATATACATTAATATAAGTTGACCATATTTCCAAAAACATATTTTCTTGACATTGGCATCTATAGAATACACATTCTTAAAAGAAAGGACTGAGAGAGACTTAACAGTAGGGAAGCGACGTTTCTTGCTCCAAAAGGAGCAAGAAAAGAACCCAAAGACATAAAAAAAAAAAAAAACCTGAAGAAAATAATTACCTGGGAGAGGTTGTGGGACCAAGATGTAATATCGTAAGCATTAAAAAAATAGATCCACACTTGGCCAGTGGCTCATAGGTTCCTTTTAAATTAATGCAACTTGAGTTGAGTTGACTTTGACTGAAATCTGAATCCAGCCCAAAATTACTCCAAAGCAGGGGTTGAGTTGATCAGACAATGAAAAGGACAAGTGAGACATAGCATTAAGTGCAAAGGATGTCCAGCAGAATGAGCAGAAGTAGAAAAGAGTCCAAAGGAATCAATAAAAGCAAGACAGGACTGTGTGTTGGCACCATCTGATTGATATGGATATTAACTTCCTGTACTATAAGGACCAAAGAGAAAAGCTTGGAAAGAAAAAAGTCAGTGCTCAAGATCACACAGAAAATTAGACAAAGAGACTGGAAGACAATCGATAACTGCAAGAAGAATATTAGCAGGGTAAAACAGACAAATGGTATGCTGTTTAGAAGTAAGAAAAACTCCTGAGAGAGGAAAAGGAAGAATCAGAGAATAGCAATGTGAAGACACAATAATATCTATCTCTGTTCCATCAAAGAAGGTGAATGAGAGCAACTGCTGTGGTGGTGAGGATACCATAGACAAGAACAGCTGAGGTAACTGAGTCAGATGGAAGAAGCCACATCTGTCAAAGCACATTGAGAAAAATTTGCAATAAATAACTATATTTTGAGCAGTAGACTATTAAACACAGACTTTCAAGTAAAAAAAAGTTAGAACAAAACAAATGTATAGGGAAGAAATTAAGTTAATACAATGGGGAAGAAGAGTATCAAGGGATTAAGAACTGAGAGCTTGATCTCTTCTTGGGTCCAGATGCATGCCAACCAAGTTAGTCAGGAGACTTGTCCCTTAGTTTTATTCTCCGTCCGTTTGCCAATAGTGGCACAAAGTTGTGTAAGGGGGTTCCATTAAAAAGAATTTTTCAATAGTGTTTGGAATGGTAGAGAAGCCCACTAACCCTGGTTGCCTACTCAAGGATAAGAGCTGGAGTCGTGGGTTGGGGTAAAATGTGGAGAAGTGAAATGTTTCCAAATCCTCATATATTGGGAGCACTTATGGCCAAGTGTTTCTCCCAGACAATTCAGTCTACATTTATTCCATCCAGTCTGGTAGGCTACTATCAATTTATCTGCTCAAATTTTCTTTCCTGGGTTTCAAGTTGAATAGGGCTTACCACGTAGAGGCCATTTCAATATTCTGCACAGTCTTTGATACTTTCAGACAATTGCAGGTACTCCCTGGATTAGCCCATATGCTTGGAATTTCTGCCATGTGCTTGCTCAGGTTGTATATTTCCCCAACATGTACTTGCTATTAGCTTAGTTCCTCCCAATTAGTTGAGCAGATCTCCAGACTCCACTTCTTTATAAGGCTCCAACTTCTCCCTGATTGTAAATAATGACAGAGGAGAAGAGAAAAAATAATGATCCACTCGTGATGTGAAAGGCCTCATTGTGATTTCGGCTCCTTCAGTGTGGCTAAAGCTTGTATAGTATAATTTGCTTCAGCTCAAGGACTTTCTTGTGGCTCTTCTGTATAACTTTCTTTCTGTCCTTGCTACCACCGATGCCCTTCCAATCTTTTGTTCTTTCTCTCCAAATTCATCCAAGGCACTGTTGTAGAGTGACAGAAACTACATAATGCTCTGGAATTCCAAGGATGGTTTTATGTTTCTTGAGAAGACCAGAGTCAAGACTGCTCTGCAAATTCCCACTGAGCCAGTCTAACAGAGGTATCTAACTGACCGGCTGGAAACATCCAGCATAGCAGCATTACTTCCTTCTAGTATGTCCTGCAACCAGGAAGACTGAAAGAATGCTTGCCACCAAATGTTGTTGCCTCTGTAAGGGGCACAAATGAGATGGGATCCTGAGTAGATATTCTTGTTCTGAACAGTGAGGATCTACTTAACTGTCATAGGAATGTCTTCCAGCACAGTTTAAAAGCCAGCTAAACTTGTACCATCACAACTTTGTGCATCAGCAGCCTTAAGTCTATTTACTGTGAAATCTGAAAGTGGATTATATGGGTAGTAAAGGAGAAATAATATGAACGCTCAGGGCCAATTTCACCATTTGTTCATACAACTGCCTTAGACTTCACAACACAAGTTTCAGCTGGGAAAAAAATTGCTAGTGTCTCAAAGTTGGCTCATGAGTCTGAAAATGGTGGATTTCTTTTCCTCTGAAAGCATCAGAGAGATTTTAATCTTTTGCCGCTGGCTGCTTGCTGCTAAATAATCCAGCCAGACATGTAAAAATCCAGTGATATTTAAAGTGGAAAGGTCAATCTATTGATTCAGAAAATGAAGCTCCAACAACAGCTTCCTTTATCAGCCAGCCTTCATAATACATACTATGGAATTATTTGGTCCCATTTTAAAGTCCCAATTTCTTAACTTAAAAAGACTTATGCTAGTCATTTTGAAAATATGCAGGAAGCAAAGTAAGTCTTGATAAGTACATCCCTCTGGGAGGTACTTCCTCGGGAGCAACCTCAGAGAAAACCTATGTCATTTCTTAATAGCAACAACCACATTGTATAATTGATTTTTATTTAGCTATAGGCCATCATAATAATATAATGTAATATAAATGTAGTCCAGGGATGTAAATTTTCACTTTCCATTCTTGCATGTACAAAAGAAAAAAAAATCTCAATAGGGTGAAATGAATCTTTTTGCACATTTTGCTACGCAAATATAAATAACAAAGCTGCATAACAATCCTGTGTGAATCAGACTCAAACTGGGCACTCATATGCCCAGAATTGTCCACTGGCTCAAGTCGACTTCTCCCTATTATGCAATAATGTGTGGATTAATAGAACTGCAGAAACAATGCCATTTTTTCCCAACTGTTTCAGCAAAGATTCACATTATACTGCTCTCACATTGATATCGGAGTTAACTAAACTGAATTAAATTCCTAGATCAGTGACTAATGCTTTTGTCTCACATTTTTGTCAACATGAGCCCACCCCAGCAATTTGGATTTCACATAATATACTTTAAAAATTCTGTACAACTTCAGTGCCTCATTGCACACATAACTTGTTATTAACTTGTTAGTGTTTCCTACTGATGTGGCTTAATTTGTAGATTGCCTGATAAACACAGAAGTTAATATTATGCATTAGCAAGCTACTTGTTTTAGAACATGAGAATTTATCAGAATGAGTGGGTCTTTCTCTGTCAGATTCTGTAAAATGGGAAGATCTAAGGAGAGGGAGAATTTGAATTTGTGGAATTGCATCCTATTTGTTGCTAGACAGGAGAACCCAGTAGCAGAAAAGCTGGGTAGTAATTGAAGACGTAGGACTGGAGAGCAATTGAAAAAGAAAGGAAGAAAAAAGTGAGGAATGGAATGGAACAGGATGGCCAGCCCCTTCATACCTGAAAGGCTAGTGTCCTCCCACACCTATTGGCTTATGTGTGCTTCTAAGTGGAGACTGTATGGTGATTTTCATCAGTTCTGCTCCGCTACTGATTTTATTCTGCTTTCTATTGTATATTCTTTTATAATATACAGTATTTTACATTATTTTTTGCAGTGAGCTGCTATTAACCCCTTTGTAATCTTTGAGCATGTTCATTGTGACTCACACATTCATAGGCACTTGGATAATTAAGCGAAAAGTTCTCTTTAATACAACCCTATTTTCTCTTCTCTTGCTCCTTCCATACTTTCTTCTTTTTCTCTCTACTGATTTCCACCCACTCCCCTAATTCAAATATGTTGCAGTGGGGGGGGGAGTTGCTGAGGATTGAATTATTAGTCTTGAGGCAGAAGGTTGCTTTAGTGAAATCTATGCCCTCCCCATATCTATTGAAAAGTAAAGCCTTTTCAACCTCTTTGTGATTGTAAGTGTGTTTCTTATTGCTCACCCAGTGCTGGAAATGAGTTAGGGGAAGGCAACTTTAGAATGACTTAAGAAGCACTTTTGATGGTGTCCATAGCAAAATGTGTTCAAGGTTAGCATCCTCCATGTCATTCTGCATAAATCCCATGGTCTATCCTGGAAGCTCATAATTCAAAGGAAATTTTGGCAAGTGTAAATTGCACCAAACAAACTGTTTCAATTGTCTGTGATGCTGGCAATGAATTAATTTTCCCATTTCTTGCATTTAATACTACTAAATTAATTTTCCATCATTTTAAAAACATACCATTCCGGGCCATGATATAAAGACATGCTGAACTGTGGTAGGGTGATGCTCTATAGCACAGTGATTCTCAACCTGTGAGTCCCCAGATGTTTGTGGACTTCAGCTCCCAGAAGCCCCAGCCACTATGGTCAATGCTCAGGGCTTCTGGGAGCTGAAGTCTAGAAACATCTGGGGACCCACAGGTTGAGAACCACTGCTATAGCAGATCCAACATGATCCTATGCTACTCAGTTGCAGATGGTTTCAGCACTTCATTATATTAATTTCTCTTAAAGGAAACTTTCCAAGCTCTCAATGTACCCTGATCATTATTGGAGAATTTTTTTCAGCTGCCCCTGCCTTTTGAAATCAGGCTGCCGTTGACAAATGAGAAGAACTTCTCAGTTTTGGCACCCTATTCTAGGAACTCAGTCACCAAGGAGATTTCCTTGGTACTTGGTTTTAAGTCTTTTTTTACGTTTCCTTTTAAAATGTCAGCTGAGTTCTGACTTTTCTTTTATGCTTAAAAAGTTGCTGTAGTTATCACTGTGCTCCTTATGTCTAATACTGCTGGCTACTATATTATTTTACAAGTTATTGGATACCCTGAAATCTTCACATATAGCCAAAGGCATGATACCTATTTTAAAATGAAACAGAGAGAGAGAGAGAGAGAGACAGACAGACAGAGAAAGGGAAGTTACATATCATGTTGTTCAAACAGATCTCTTCAGACAGATTTCTACTATGTTTTCGCATTCTCTTCTCAACTACATCATACCATCTGCGCTCACACTTTTCTATGAAGAGTCATCTGACATGTGGGAACAGATTTTGGGGATGGGGGGAGTTTCATTAGTTCTGCATACAAATCCTATTCCATTGCTGGATGGACACAATTGGGTTCTGCCCAGTTGTGTTCAAAGAGTTAAAGACTTTAGGGTCTGTGGTCATCATGAAAAGCTAGCTAGTGCTCTCTGATCAGTATTGTTTATGTGATTGGCTAGGACCATCATGATCCTTCATATGTTTCATATGTGTGATGGAAGAATTATGACAATTAATGATTTTAGAAGTGATTTTAGTTGGCACTTCCATAGTAGAACATCTACTATACTCTAAAAGTATCTAAAGCAAATATAGCCCTGCACATGACCCTGAGAAATGAACTGGACTTTACAGTGAGTAAGTGTGTGTGTGTGTGTGTGTGTGAGTGTGTGTGGTGGGGAGAAGGGTGTTTTTGTGCCATACCATTATTAAATTAGTGTTTAAAATGGTGCATCCAGTTAATAATAGATTAGTTTGAGCAAATCAAAGGAAAGCATATATGCGGTGCATTAAGTCAGGAACTGAAACCTGGAACATCTAGAAGCTGGAAAAGTTTCTCCTATCATGGGAATCCTAGTCAAAAGGGTAGATTTTCCAAGCTCTGAGAAAATCATTGAAAACAGTTTCAATTAGTGGGCTGCTTTAGCGAATAATAACAGTTGGTCAAGTATACACAGTTCTTTCTAATAGCCTTGGGAGAAGAGATTTTCAGAGGATTCAGCAAAGATATCTAGTAAACTTCACCTTCACGGCTCCATAACAATTTTTGCTTATACTCGAGAGACCAATCCTGAACACAAGTCTAGAGGGCTTACTAATACTTGCCAAGAAGGGATGGGAGCCCTAAGAAAACTACAAATTGTTTTCTACCCTATATTCTTCTTTAACAGTAAGTACAGTTTTTTCCCCCTGGGGATGGAAGAACCTATGTTTCACTTTCAACTACTTTCATTAGGAAAATAAATCTGAAGTTCTTTCCCTCTTGAATATGAAGAAATGTGCAGATATTAGTAAATTCTTATTGAATCCAAAGTAAAATGAAATTCTTTCCCTCCTGAATATGAAGAAATGTGCAAAAATTGGTAAATTCTTACTGGAATCAAAGAGAAATGAAATTCTCACTGGCCCATCCTGACCAAATTCAGTATGTACAGAAATTGGAAGAATGGATCAGACCATATTTCACGTGCATACGTAGATGTAGCAGATGAACAATGCCTCAGAAATTAGGTGTCATTAGACTTAAAAGTGTACGCATTCGGCTGGGTGGTGCCTTTAGCACTCAACACCAGTTGCCAAGGAGTTAGGGGAACTGAACTAGGCTGCAATGCATTCTCTCAGCAAAAATCTGGAGCCCCCCTTTTTTTTCATGTACATGAAGAAAGGAAAATAAAAGATTCTGAATATAACCAAGGATAATTTGTGAACAAAGTGGCAAAGCAGAGAAGTCATCAAAACACAGGAGCCATGAAGCTTATTTTATGTATGCACCATATGTACCAAATTTATGAAGCACCAAATAGGTCAGTTGTGGGGGAATCATGACAGTTGTAGAGGAATCACATTGAGTCAGTTGTGGGGAAATCATCACAGTGGTGGTGAATCACAATCTCCTCCATTCTATTGCCACACCCCTGACCCCCTTGTATTCCCATAACTATTTTGTTTGAGATCCAGGCTTCACAGGGAATGGGGCATAGGACTGAAGTGATTTCAGAGAGGAGTTCTAGCAAATGCCAGAAATTGAATCTTCACTAATATGCACCAGTGAGCAGAAATACAGGGCTATTTCTTACAGTTGGGAGATATGGGAATTGTGGTGCCTGGGTAGGTCTAGTTGTATTCTCTACAGATCTCTACCCTCTGTGCAGTAGATTAGGTCCATGTGCTAGAAGTCTTTCCCTTCTTGTTCAGGGGTTGTGGAGTTTGCTTGTTTGCTTTTTTTCTTTATTTGTTTAAGTAGAGTTTTCTACAAAATTCTACAAGGTCCACTCTTTCCAAATCCATCACCTTTTGAAGCAATTAGTGAAACTTGTGGGAAAGTATGAAAGCATTCAAAGGATATAATAGATGCTGGAAGGATGCTTGAATCAAAAAGAGAGAACATGTGCTGTTCGGGATTTTTAATGTGGTAATGAGTAGTTTTGAAGCTAGACTAATATGCTTTTAAAAGTTATCCCACAGGGCCTAGCATTTATGTGAGAAGCAACTTGAGCAGCCCTGCTCAAAGGAATGAGTGTCTGGAATCTAAGGATTTATGTGAGCACATTAGTAGAAAAGATCAATATATCTATGATGTGAAAGCAGACAGAAGCAATTTAGGTTCAATTTGGACTGACCTGTCTGATGCATATGGTTCTGCCCCTCCTACATTAAAAATACATCTCATACAAAGCAAATATCTTGTTCCTTTAAAAAGGTTGTCCATACACAAAAGTAAATATTGCAGTTTTTGCAAGCATTTCTAGGACTAATCAAGACCAAGAAAAGTCTTTGAATATGGAAGTTATAAAGGAAAGAATCCCTTTGAAAGCCAGTGTATGTATTAATAAATGAGAAATACACTATGGAGAGAGAGTGTTGAAAGGTAACTCTACAGAGAAAAGCAGCTACTACTCCAAGATATAGAAGGAGAGACCTTTGTAACAGGATCATAGTGAAACAAGGTCTAGATAAGTATCAGCTTTCATTCCTGGAGAAGCAACAGAAATCTCAAGTTATTTAAACAGTCAGAAAATAGAAATCTATACCCAGGTAGATGTCTCATGCAGTATTAGTGTTCTTATACAAGATCTTAAACACAAATGAACAAGCAAACTCTGTGATTCTGTGGCTTGGATTAGTGCCAGCTCCACCTGGTTTAACCAGGATAAATTCACCATGGTAATCCACACACTGGTAGCTTCCTGATTAAACTACTGTCTTCTGCTCTGTGTGAAGAAGCCCTTGAAGATGAAGCAGAAGCTACAGTTATTGCAAAAGGCAACAACAACTTTGCTTACTGAGGTACCATACAGACAACACAAAACACCAGTCTTAAAGGAAATGCACTACTTGCTTCCAGTCTAAATACAAAGTGCTGATGATGACACTGAAAGCTCTAAACAGCTTGGGACTATTTGATGGAGTCCTGTATATGCCTGCTTGATGGAGTAAGATCTGCTGGAGGGGTGCTGCACTATCTCCCATCAGTGATGAAGAAGGAGGACACAAGAGAAATCCTTTTGTTATTAAAGCCTTTGTGTCTAATTTACCTTTAAGCAAGTTTTTTTTCCGTTTATTCATATCATGCCTTTTTCCCAGTGTGTGATCCAAAAACAGTAGTTACGAGACTGTAGGATGACCTTACAGTTATGTGACTAAGGAAAACACAACTGATAATGACCCCAGAAACCTATCTTTTTCAGCCTGTCTGCACTCCATCCAAAGGTTTCCAAGGTGCTGTAGATCCAGGCAACAGGAAATGATGCTAAGAGCACTCTCCCCATCACAGGGCACATTGAGGCAAGTAGTTCTGGCAGGATCCCAAATGGCTTCTCCAACTACTTGTTCTCAACATATCCTACAACTGGGAAAGTGCTGTAGATGTTATTTCCCAGTACTGTCACCTGCAATGCTTCAGAAACCCTTCAGCTGGAGTGCTGCCAAACAGAAAAGGTAGGGTTTTTGGTAGGGAGGTAGGGAGGTGGTATCATGAGACATAATCACTGCAACAGAGCTTGATCATCATAGTTGTGTCTGAAGATTTAGAATCTCAGCCACTGTCTCTTTAAAAAAAAAACTCTCCTACTTTTTTAAAGGTGTTTAAACATGTCGGGTTAATATGTTTTTATTTTGATCTTCTTTAAATCATTCTTTAAATCATTCTGGAGTTGTTTAAATTGTTTATATTGTTTTATCTGTTTGCTATGCTAAGATTTCCTGATAAAGGGCAGATTAAAAAATATTTCAAGAAATTAATAATAATCTAGGCCCTTTCTGCATGACATTGCTGTGCTGCTTCTGTGACAGAATAACAGTGATCGGCAGGTCGTGCTTCCGCATGATGTCATTGCTGTCCTGTTGCCAGCCTGTTGCAAAGCATTGTGCTCATGCAGTGTTTGCAAAATAGAAAAATTCTATTTTGCACCTCCAATCTTGCAGCGCTCCCATACTTACCCTTGTGCAGAAGCTATTGAAATGCAATTGTAACGCTTTCCACCCCAGCACAGAATGGCAAGTGTCTAGCTGCTCTGTGGAAGGAAGAGCCGGAGCCATCGCTCTCCCTTCTGCAGGGAGCAAGCAAGTGCAGAGGGGAGTGTTGCCGACATGCTCTCTTCTAGACCTGAAATTGCAGTGCAATGACACAGAAGAGCATTGTCGTGCAGAAATGGCCCTAGTATTAAGAGAACTGCATAGACCCTTCATGGTAGTTTTGTGCTAAAAATGAGCTACCTATAAGAACCTTGAAATGCTTCCAGTGTAAAAATCTTAACTGAAGGGTGGCCCATACATGACCTCCAAAATTATTTCTGTGGGCCTCAGCCTTCATGTGGCCCACTCTGTGCCTGTAAACTTCAGTGTTATATTTTGTCAACAGAACAATACAAGACTATTTAAACAGAAACAAAAAAACAAAACAGAGAACAAAACAAAAAGGTTGGTGTTTTGTTTTTGTAATTTGTTATCAAATTTTGATAGCAAATCATGAAAAAATTTTAAAGCCATCACTTCCTGCTTCTCCCAAAAGACCTTTGTTGTTTTACTCCTAAAATTCAGTGCTGTGACTTGCTGATGACTGTCAGCCTTGTGACAATAGAAGATGAGGTGTGACCCATTATGGGTTCGGGGAAATCCATTAAAGTCACCTTTCCAGTTTAACTTCATGTAAAGTACACTGTACCTCCACTCTCCATGACTGTGTATGTATAACATTTGGTGCAGTGGTGTGACAGCATGGCTCCCTTCCTTCCTTCCATCCTTTCTTCTTTCCTTCTGTATGCATTTTCTGGAAAGGAATATCCTAAAGCTGCCAGAAATATTTGGCACTGAGAGAAATGGATGGAGAGGTCATACGAAGCCCATCTGATTCAGCAGAAAAAAAACATTGCATTGGCAAAGGGAAATGCTCTTTCGGTCGCTTCCAAAGTAAGAATGCCCCTCTCAGAGCCAGAAAAAGTGTTAAATTGGAAGGGAGGTCTATGACAAATCAGTTCAAAAAGTCCTGCATTGACCACAAGAGTGCTGATGAAGGGAGGATATAGGCTCTCTAGAGACTGCTGGCTAGTGTGCCAAGTTGGACTGCTGCAGTGAAAGAGGAATAACCCTCACCCACCCACCAGTATATTGTACATCACTTCCATATCATTTTGCAGAGGATAATTTAGTCAAGAAATTTGCACTTGTAACTTGACATCATTTTTATAGTCAGTGATTCACATCAACCATAATAAAAATACAGGAGTTATTTTGATGGATATATAACATATAAGGATTGAAACCTGGTGGGAGGAGGATCAGTAGAGACATTAATCCTTTGGGGGAGACAAGGCCATCTTATTCTGAGTGTTGCAGAAGGCATTGAAACTATGGCCTTGCATTGGCTGTAAAGGCTACTTCATCTATAGAATGTGTGTGTGTGTGTGTGTGTGTGTGTGTGTGAGACACATAATTCATACCAACACCTGCAACTCTGAGCACACAAAAGCTTTTGAAAAGTCTCCTTCCTTCAAGTTTATTTAATCTTATTGCCCATATGACTCAATTTCTTTTTTCTTTTTCTTTTTTTAAAAGAACTAATTGAGATTATTATACAGTTCCTAAGGAAAATAACACAAATTTGAAGACATGGAAAAGGGAAAGAGGACATACTGAGCTTTGAAATTTATTCTTAATTCAGAGCTTAAACAGACTCAGCTACAGTGGAATTCAAGGTCAAATATTTAAAATCATAGTTCAGACTTCAAACTTGCCTTTTGAATGAAACAAATCAACTGTTGTAGCCAGTGTTGTTTTAAGTCTAGTATGGTGTAGTGGGAAAACTCTGTCTGGCTGGCTGTTGAACTAGGGCTCCTATTATGTCTCACTACTAGACAAAGGTCTTACGTCTGTATGGACAACAAATCCTTGCCCTATAGCCCCAGTGTAGTAGTTAATGTGCTGGATTATGAGCGAGAATACTCAGACTTATTATTATAATTAATGTTGTTGTGTGCTTTCAAGTCATTTCTAACTTAAGGTGTCCCTAAGGCAAATCTATCACAGGGTTTTCTTGGCAAGCTGTGTTTGGACTTGGGGGTTGCTTTTCCCTTCCTTTGAGGATGAGAAGAGGTGAGAACCCTGGTCTCCAGAGTTGCAGTTCAACACTCAAGCCATTAAACCAAGCTGGCTCCCCACTACACCACACTGACTCATAATAAATTTATTATTAACATATGTATATCTCACCCTCTGTCATAAGATCTCATGAAAGTCTATCATGTAATCTTGTGAGAAAACAGGAGCTAGGTCAGGAAACACATGAAGAGAAGCAGTGGGAACTGGATGCAGTGACTGCCTGGATTCCACTGACAGTTCACAGGTCAGGTGGGCCATGCTCCTTAATGTCACTGATTCTTTTGCCTTTTCCCTCAGTTTCACTTTGTCTCTCTCTTGCCTGACCTCACTGTACTGGGGCCAAATCTTCAGGGATTAAGTGGGACAAAGGGAACTTTTGTGTACCAGAATGAGGGTTCCAAGAAGCCAGACTAGAACCATGGATGAAGTGGTCCTCTTTTCTAACACAGAAAGAAAGAAAATTGAAGGAGTCGCAGCCTGGAAGAAGGCCTGAGAAACATGAGTGGAGTCCCAAAACTGAAGCAGGAGAGAGCTCAATTCTTATCATGGATATTTTGGTCTGGAAGCAATCCTGTGCATATCATACAACCGGGCACAACTGTGAAACTGATCTGTGAAACTATTCCTTTATTCAGGGTGCTGTTTATCTTAAAGCTAACTGTGCTGCCTATGAAAGATATAAAACATAATCATCACTGATTCTAACCATGCATATGCCTCGCTATTCCTCAAAAAAGCATCTTTTGATCATTACAGGAACTTTGGAATGGAGGGGAATATGACACAGAAGGCTGCAGCAGATATGAGGCAAACTTGGATGCCTTGATTTATGTTTATGCTAATATGAAACCCTAAGACTTTTCATCTGGATGCATCATGTCCTACACTGTTCTTGGAGGCATCAGTTAGACATTTATACTTACCAAGAACATTGGGCAGAAACAATCTAGGTGCTCTTTCAGGGGTATAACTTTATTCTCATTTTCCAGTGACCCCAACGACTTGTTCTGTTTCTCTACCAAGATGCCAGTCCAAGCATACTGCTGCCTTCTGAGAAGATGCAAAAAAAAAGAAGAAAACTTCTCTTACAGCAGGCATGGGGCCTTAGTGAGTCTGTGCACAGATCTTTTAAATTTAACGTGCAGAATTTCAGGTCAATGATATAAAGGATGTGCTATACTGACATATTTCTTTCTTGGAAGACCTCTGCCAGATATTCTATTCCTAACATGAGAGAGACCATAATATTTCAAACTCTCCATTTCCTTAAGTGGATAGGAACCACTAACAAAGCTTTATGGAGTCAGTTTCCTTGAGAGAAACAAATATCAGACACCTATATACAGGCTTTTTTTTTTTTCAGAGGGAAGAGACAGAAATCGGCATTGAGCTTCGAAAAATGACTTTTTTGGAGCACATCTTTCCATAGGAATTTGCTTGTTTCCATGATTTGTGGCGGATTTGGTAAATACAAAGTGAATAGAAAACAATATGCACATTTGAAATGTGAATAGCTATAAATGTGCACAGTTAGAGAAACAGACAGAAACACATTTTAATCAAAGATGAAAGCACGCATAAATTAGGCAAAATATGTAAATAAATTCACATGTTTACACATATAAAATATGTAATGCATTTCCATGACATCACACACACACACACACCACATAGTGTCAAAACCTGATGCCAAACAAGGATAGGAAGAAAATGCAGTTAGAACTTGAGGAAACACAGTGAAATTGAGACTAGAAGACTTCCACATTCCTACATCTAATTATGTCAAGGAATAAGAACTGAAGGTAGAGTGCTGATCAGCTCACAAGGAGGGCATGAATACTCTGTCCAGTCCTTTAATGCAGCTTACCAATGCAACCGATAAGTTGCAGATTGAATGAATAGTGTCTTTGTAGAAAGAGTGGGCTGCTGGCAGATCCTTATAACCCCAAAGCCCCTGTTCAAAGTACCTAAGAAAAGCAAAGGAACAGTAGTCCAGGCATTCATGCTTATCAATAATGCCTTAAACTATGCTTTGGCTGGGATTTCATCTACAACTCTTCTTTGTCATTGTTGTTCCAAGTGTTTTTCTGATCCTGAATAAAAGCACAGCTCTGCGTTTGAAGAGTTAGGGTGAAATCAGCTTGACACTTTATATATATTCAGTAAAGATTAATGTCATTTCATATATTTTGCATTGATTCCAATGAGACTGGGTCACAAAGAGTGAGACTGGTTAACATACTCACATTTAAGGCTGCCATGAATAAAGTTTCTGCCTTTATTTTTATTCAGTCACGTGTCCACTCATCGTCCTGGAGCCCTTGAATAAGTAAAATAAATCTGTTAGCAAATGAATAGCCAAAGGTCAGTGACTACAGAAAACACAGGCTGTGCTCCTTGTGGATGTGAGTTGAATATGGATTGCGCACTTGTGGGATGGTCATTCACTTTTGTGTATTAGACCAATTGCCTGCTAGCAGATGCTTCACTGAGAAGTTGATTTATTTATCTCGTCCATTGCAATCTACCCCAAAATGCCTCTGTTTTTATCGAAGTCCTTCTGAAAATCGAGATACCATCTTGGGTCAAGATTTTGAAAAGCACTGAAGACAAAACTAGAAGTATTTGTGTTTGTTGTGGGGGGTGTGGCTTATGGGGACAAGAGACAAAATTGGTCAATAGCCCCCAGGAAGTCGCTTTTCCTTGCCCTAGATCAAGGATGGGTCACTGCTAGAGTCTGAGGGCTACATTGTCATGGGCTGGGGTATGTATCTCCACTGTGTCCTGACCTGCTTTCTGTAGCACTCACCCTCAGATTTCAAAACACATGTACAACCCCTAGAGGTGGGGGAGTAATTTTCTTATATTTCCCCAGGTATTTTAAGCCAAGGACAGCACAATGTTTTAAAAAGTAGTAAGCCTTGTTAAATTAAGAACTCTCCCAGATCTCTGTGTGTGTGCGCGCGCACGCACATGTTTGTGTCTTTTGACCAAAAAAAAAAAAAGAAAAAGAAGTGAGGGATGTAATGCCATTTTGAATTAAATATTTTGTATGTGTTTAGCTGCTTGTGTTTCTTTTTTACTTTTTAAGCCTCCGTGAATACCAAGTTTGGGGTAAATGTGAGTACAAAGAGAAAAATGCAGTACAATACCTAACACAACACTGTTCAGATTTGTTGGCATAAAAACAGTGTCACCACATACCCAAATCTCCACCACCACGACTGCCACTGCCACCCCACAATTTTTAGTGAATTCAATAGGAAGTCTGTGGGATTCCCCTTCTACCTCAGCACAACGTTCTTAGCAAAGCCTTACCCACAATGCAGAGCAGTGCAATGCCATTATTTATTCATTGCACTTTCAAACAAATTATCTAGATGGTGCACAGTCTGTTAAAAGAAGAAAACAGAACAACAGTAAAAGAGAACAGTGACTATAGACAGCACAGTATAAGACCAAATTGAATCAGCTGCAGAGAATGAACTATTAAAATATACAAAGGCAAATTAAAATGAGGAACAGAACTAGAATGCGAAGATACAGGAGCATTAAAAATTTTCTTAAAATGCCTGGGAGAATAAAATTATTCATCTGGCATTGAAAAGACCATAATGCAGGCTCCAGGTGAGATTCTTGGAGACAGACATTCCATTGATAGAATACCATTACTGAAAAAGCCCCCTTTTCTGTATCCCACTGTTCTTGGGTCTTTGGGGAAGGACTGCCGGGTGATGACATATGGGGGGGAAAGGCTCCTTCAGTGAGCCTGGCCCCAAGCCGTTGAGATATTTAGTGGTTAAAACTAGCTCTTTGAAGTAGGCTATGAAGCAGATTAGCAATGTATGATTGGTGAAGGAGATTTGCCCACCTGATAATTCCTCTCATTTAATTTATTCTTTTAAAAATCTTTAGCCTGTTAGAGAATTAATGATATAAATGCTGTAAGGAGAACTCAGCAGAAACTCCTGTCAGTTCCTAGCAAGGCTGTATAGGAAAACAATTTACTCAGGGAACTGCTTAAAGGTTATGCCCGCATAGAATATAGACATTACATAGACTAAAGTAGTGGTTGCTCAAAGGCCAGTATCCTCTGAACTGCAGATTTGCCAATAATTTTTAAAAGCCAGACCTTTTATTTTCCAGTAACGTACTTTAGACAAAACAAAAGCATATGTGGCTTTTAAACTGTACTGTTCCTGTAAGCAATCTCGAATCCACACACTAAATCTATATAGCCATCAATATTTTACAGAGCCATCAGATGCACTTAAGAGATTACAATGATAATACTTATATAATTTGCTATACCTTTTTTTTTTTAATGAAAGTCTTTTTCTGAATCTGTGCATTTCTTTTACATAATTATGAATGATTGATTAATTATCTCCGTAGATAGTGTCTCTAAAGCAACATCTCATGGCCTGGAGTATGGAACTGCTAACATGTAAAAAATTCTTAACACTGAAAAAGACCAGAACAAGTTTTCTTTAAAAGAGCACAATGAAGTAGTTTTAATACAAGTGTGAACAAAAATTAAATTACTGTTAAGGAAAAGAATGAATAAGATTTTAGGAAGGTTATCTCAGGCTGCACATATAGACAAGTGTTTTAAGTGACTCAACTGGAAGCTTCCTGAATGTCTTACTCATTCCTTTATTTAACAGGAGTTTCACTTTATTTTCCTTAGCATACACAAGCTATTGAGGGTGAGTGAGGGGGCAGTCCCACTGTTGTTAAACTTGGTGAGATTTTGACAGGTTTTTGAAGTGCCACAGAAACATGAAAAATAAGTAACAGAAAAAGGTAACAGAGCAAGCGTGCATGCAAGAAGTAGCAATGACTCTTCTTCATATGCGTGTATTGCTTATGCAAGGGGCCTTCAATTTCCTGTGCATTCTCATGAACCCAAATCTTCCAGAGAGTCTTCTACCCCTAGTAGCTGATTCAAGGTATATTTGTGAGAGAGATTGTGTGTGTGTGTGTGTGTGTGTGTGTGTGCATGCGTGCGTGTGTGCCGGGGGGGGGACATTTGGCCAGAGTGTCCATTTTGCTGGCTGGTCAACACAGCTGGACAAAATGTTATCTGTGAAGATGGAGAATATCACCTGTTTTGTTTTTATCGCTTCATTTTATTCATCTGTTGTATATCGGCCTGGAAGACCTGGTAGACTGAGAGGCAATACATAAATGCCTTAACCTAACAAATAGGATTTCTCTTTTGACTGAGCTTTGTTATATTTTACTGTGCTTGCGTTACCATTAGCTTTCTTATTATTACCATAAAAAGATGGAGACTGCCATTTTGTACAAGAAGCTACCTGTCAAAACTGTGATTGTCTAGCAAAAAATGATGAAAGTTGTGATGGCTACACTATGAAGGAAGTAAAATACAGGTTCTTTTAGACAAATAAGACAAAATATTTGTTGCAAGTTGAACAAGCACAAAAGCACACCTTTTCAGCATTAATATCCAGGTGTAATTAGGTAGCATGATTAATATGCACAATGGTTGAATAGCCATGGGCAAACCAAATGTTCAAGAGGCTGATGCTATTGGGCTTCGCTCAGTCAAGACATGTGAAATATTCTAGCCAGAAGGAGCTGAAATGTTGTTGATTAAAGAAAATGCACACATGAAACTGACTACAAAACAGGCAAAGCCACAACAAGCAACAGCTGGTGGCTCTGAGATAGATGATATACTGAGAGTACATTTCAAAGTATGTTCATCCCTAGGACTGTATAGGACTTTGCTGGGGCAATGGTGGTGAGATGATAGATGGTACAACAAACTTTGCCATCCTGAACAGAAGCATCAAATGTTTTCAGTTATAGAGGGTTCACTTTCTGGCATGTATTCAAATGACATGAAACCTTCATGAAGCCAAACAAATCCTATGGTTAGTTTGCATAACTCAAAAAAGTGAAGGTGACATTTGAAACTTCAGCAACATGCAATGAATTGAAAATATGGGGATCTATGAAAACTCTTTGTATTCTCTTCATTAGGAAATATATAGACACTTCTGAATTTTTTTGCAGAGTTGCAGGTTTGGGAGGGAAAATAATGATAAAAAGGGGAATCAGCAGGAAAAGAAAAGAAATCTCTTTATGTTTCAGTAACCTTAGCCTTCACAACATCAGTAACGCTATTTGTTCTTTGCTTTTTACCAAGGACAATGTCTCTCTTTTCCATGCAAATCTCACCAGTCTCTTATGAGCTATGAATGGATAAGAAATAGAGTAAATAATAGGGAGGGGAGAAGGGAAGGAAGAGAGGGTAAAGTCCTTCCTAATGCATATTATGTTAGCATTGAGAATCCAGTGATGACACAACATTCGTTCATTCCTTAACTTTGGACAGTTGAAGCTTTTATGTAGAATTGCCCATTACATGCATAATCTACCCATTTTGGGACATGAAGCAATTTAGCACAGTATCACTTTTTCCTCTAGTAATGAACAATGTTTCAACCCATTTTGAAGGAGAGCAAGGACAGCAGCCTGAATCTGGATGCAGTAAATTATGGACATTTTTTTCATGTATTATGCTTTTCCTCCCCCTAGTTGCATTAAGTAATGAATACCTGGAAGTTTATATTCAAGTCATCAGTATCTTGACAAATAGTATTGAAAATATTCAAAGGTTGCTTTCTAATGTGCCTTGGGGTCTTCAATAACCAAAGATAAAATATTAATTGTTTTCATGCTTTATAGTTATTAAATAATTACTTCTTGAAACTTAATATAAAACTGTGAGTGTTTATTGAGGAGCTGTAAGAGAGGGGGCAGCACCGCTTCTTTACTGTATGAGAGACCGGATTCTTGGTCTGCGGTTTCATGATGATGGATTTCTGGAAATGATGGCACAGCAGTTGGCAGGAAAGTTTTTGCTAAGAGTCTCACAAACTTGCTTAGGAGGGCTTTAAACTGAGTAATAGAGGAGATGGAGACAGTATTCTTAAGAGCAGGAGTTCATCAAGTGCTGAAGATAATAGTCCAAATGTTATAGGGAGAACTGGATGCATAGTACAAGAACCCAACAGTGGAAGAGAAAAAAAAAACTGAAATAAGCAGCTGGGGGAATGACCTATCTTCTCAGATAACTCTATACTAATCCACACAGAATATGGGAAATAAAGAAAATGAACTTCAACTCTTAACACAACAAAGCAAATATGGACTAATAGGCCTCTCTGAAACCTGGTGGGATGAATCTCATGATTGGAATGTAGCAATAGAGGTTTTTTTTTTCTATTTCAGAGAAACAGACCAACAGGAAAGTGTTACCCTGATTTCTGGGAGTCCCATGAGGGACACCTAAGTGCGCTCCAAATTACAAAGTTGGGAATTAGCAAAGAGCACAAGCTAGCACTACGAGAGACAGGGCAACGTAGTGAGATCTTTTACTCAGGGTCTACGGGGTCAGGCCAAGTCAAGGAGCAAACAGAAGTAAATAATAATTGTTGTTTTTATTGATATACAGTCAAACATGTGTATGCAACACACTCACACAGAGAACTAGGGAAATAAAGGTTGGAGTGGTATAGAGGGTTTTTAAGAGGAGGTTTGGTATGGGAAATACTGCACCTGTCCTGAAGCCCAGAAAGTCTGGAGAAAAAGCTCCGTCGAAGTAGAGTTCTCAGCACAAGGAGCTGAGGGGAAGGCTCGTCGAACGAAGCGACAACAAGGTGGGATGGAAGCCAAGAGCGATCCAATGAAGCGCTCAAAGTCAGGGGTTCTGGGGGAAATGTGGTCACAGGCTAGTCCGTTCTCAGGGATAACAATGAGTTTTGGGCTGGAGACAAAGCCTCTGAAAGGTCAGTATTTTACATAAGACCGAATTGTCAATAGAGTAGCCAGTATGCAAATGCAGAGTACTTGATGACTGAGTATTCGGCTCGTCAAGCTGCCTGCTCGGGGCAGGGAGTTCTTTGTAAGTAGTGTGCATACATAATGTGGTACTTGCCTTGAGGTCTCCTGTAGCGGCAGTCTGGCTATTTCTGGCCTGCCTGTATTAGTTTGGAATATTACAGTGATTTGTGGCCATACCTGTATGCCTGCTTGTCCGGGAGCCTCGCAAGCACTTGGGAAGGAATAGGTAAAGATGGCCAAATTATTGATATTTAATGATATCTAATATCCCACAAGCCCAGGCTAGAAAACTGTGGTAACAAAAGAAGGAGGAATAGTGCTATATGTCAAGAAATTTACACCTGTGAAGATATCTATGATTTAAATCCTGGAAAGCCAGACTGAGAGCATCTGGGTAAAAATAATGGGGGAGAAAAACAACAGCAATGTCAGGTCCCCAACCCAGACTGAGGATTTGGCTGATGCCGTCATGGAACAGACAACCAAACATTCAGAAAGGAGAGATGAACCAGTCATGGGAGATTTCAGCTATTTTGATATTTAGTGGAAATCAAACTCTGCCAAGAATATGTTCCAACAAGTTCCCTTCTTAACTTGCAGAAAATTTCATTGTCCAGAAGATGGAAGGTGCAACAGGAGAATCAGGCATTTTAGATCTGATCCTACTCAACAGTGATGCCTTGGTTAATGGGGTGGAAATGGCAGGATCGTTAGGTGGAAGAAGTGACCATGTTTTCCTGTAGTTTGTTATATAGCAGAAAGGGGAATCCAAGCATAGTCAGAGAGAGATTCTACAATTTAAGAAAGCTGATTTCAGTAAACTTAAGGAAATATTGCATATTATCTAATGGTCAAGAACACTAAAACAGAAGGGTATTCATGACGAATGGGTGTTATTTAAAAGTGAGATATTGAAGGCACAATTTCAAACAGTTCCAGTGTGGACAAAAAATGGAAGGTATTTAAAGAAACCAGGATGGATGTCTAATGGATTGAAACAAGATTTAAAACGGGCATGTACAAGAAATGGAAAAAGGGGGAGATGACCAAAGAAGAATTCAAATAGCCATCATTTGTTGAGAGAAAGTCAGAAAAGCTAAAGTACAGAACAAGTTCAGGCTTGCCAGAGAGGTTAAAAACAATAAAAAGGGCTTCTTCTTTTTTTTGGTTATAACCAAAGGGAAAAATGGTAAGGCCACTGCGTAGATAAGACAGTGAAATGCTAACACGGTACAGAGAAAAGGCAGAGTTACTCAGTCTTCTGCCAAAAGGAAAACAGTGTTCAACCTGGGGAAAATGGAACAGATGATGTAGCAAGTGAAATGTAGCACAGAATAGGTAAAGAGGTAGTATAGGAATATGTGGGTATTCTAAATGAATTCAAGTCTCCAGGGCCAGATGAACTCAGGAAAAGAGTATTAAAGAACTGGCAGAAGTAATATCAGAATCATTGGCAACAATCTTTGAGAATTAAAAATCCCAGCAGACTGAAGGATGGCAATTGTTGTCCCCATCTTTAAAAACAAAAAGAGAGAACTCAAACAGTTACTGCCCAGTTAGCCTGACACCAACACCAGGAAAGATTCCGGAGCAGAACATTAAACAGATAGTCTGCAAGAACATAGAAAGGAATGCTGTGGTCACTAAAATCAACATAGATTTATCAAAAATAAGTAACGCTAGACCTTTTTTTTTTATAGTTACAGGCTTGGTAGATGAAAGGAATGCTGTGGATTTCACAGCATCCCCTCTTGATTTCAGTAAGGCATCTGACAAGATTCCCCCATGATATTCTTGTAAACAAGCCAATAAAATACCAGCTATACAATATTACTGTTAGGTGGATTTGTAATTGCTTGACTGACCACACTGAAAAAGCACTCACCAATGGCTCCTTTTTATCCTAGAGAGAAATAATTAGTGGGATGCCATAGGTTCTGTCCTGGGCACAGTATTGTTCAATGTCTTTATAAATGATTTGGATAATGGAATAGAGAGCATGTATATCAAATTTGCAGAAGACACCATGTTAGAAGGGGGTAGCTAGTACTCCAGACAGCAGGATCAGAATTCAAAATGACCTTAACAGATTAGAGAGCTAGACCAAAACTAACAAAATGAATATCAACAGGGAGAAATATAAGGAATTTTATGTTGGAATAGCAGTGACATGGGATCACACCCAAACAAAGAAAAAGTTAATTTGTCCTTGGAGTTTTATGTGGCTTGTATGTTCAATTGCAAAAGTCACTTAGGGCACTTAGCTGTCCTAGTTCCATGCAGAGATCTTTGAGTGCAAACAGAAGTCACAAGGGTAGAGACTTATCAGAGTCATAAGGTTAGAAATGATTGCCTAGAAGCCATGTGGAGCTAAAGTAAAGTACTTGACCCTTCTTATTGATAAGATGTCTATTCTGTTCAGAGTTTTTATGCATTTTCAATAACCATTTTTGTAAGTCTTCCAGTACAAACGTATCTGAAAAAATGGTCTGGCTGTTCATGACAGTTTATGCCAAGTAAAACACATTACTCTTTAAAGTACCGCAAAACTCTTTGTTGTTTTTGTTTCAACAGACTGACGGAGCTACTACCCAGGAAATTCCCATAACCAAATAAAATGTGTTTTGGCAAGATATCATTTTGTGGACTGATGTATTCAGTCAACTTGCTAACACTGTAGTTATTTGCAAATAATATATTCCACTGGCTTCAGTAGGGAACTGCACAACACATGTTTTCTCAGTAGTTCTCAGTGGGACTTACTCCCAGGGAACTGTTGGTGAGAATAATTTACTTAAAAGAACTTGCATGGGATTGCCTTGTTAATCACATACCTAGCTTTAATTAGATTGGAAACACAGTGCATTAGTACTGGGTAAACTATTGATGGATTCATAATCCAAATATTAGCAAGAAAAGATTTTGAGAAGGTAGTGACTCATGCATAAAGGTTAGCTCCTTTGCAGTTTTTTCTGTGGGGAATGGAATGTGTTAATCTTTAGGAAGACATAACTAGGGTTTAAGAGGATAAATATTTATACAAACAAACATTGCTGATTTGCTTTAGCTTCTCAGTAGCCCTACGCCAATAAAATCAATGAAGAACTATAGGCACATCAGTATGCCTGCTCCCTTGTAGAATCTGAACTTTTTTCGTTTTTGCTTTTTCCTGAGCATAGATGGCAGCTCTCCTGACTGTGAAATAATAATTAAACTCAGTTTAAGCTACCTAAGATACTTTTCTGTCAATACATACCATGTTTGTATAATTTGTGTGTAATTCAGTTTTTGATCATGTAAAATGATAGATGGATTTATTGAAATCAGAACTGTGTGAAAAAAAATGAAGCTTGAAAAATGTTACAGTAGTTTATTAATATTTTCAGCTGTAGACATCCTATCCCCATGTGTTAAAATGGTGTGGTATCAAAAAAAATCCTCATTCCATGTCTTAACAAAATTCAAATTATTGGGTATTTCAGTATTATCCCTACAAGGCAGTGTTGAAAGTGCTTCAAATAAGTTGTCAGAAGACTTGGGCCCTTTCCGCATGAGGCGAGTGAATCGCTGCATGCCGTTACTTACCGGTTCTTCTTTGGTCCGAAGTAACGCAGACTTTCCCTTGAGCCCTTCCACAGGGCTCCTCCATTAGTCCAGAGCAGTGCGAGGTCTTTAGATCTTCACCGCTCCAGCTGAAAATGGTGGCTTCCTATGTCTTCATGGGTATGAACCAACTGGTGACGCTGGCCACTCCCACAGCCCACCCTCCGCTGATCGCAGGCTCACATTGGTGGGAGCCTGCGCATCTGCACAGGTAAGTAGGAACGCAATGGTGCGCTCCAGAAAATTGAAAGACCAGATTTTTCTGGTCTTTACTTAGCACGCTGGAGGACCACTTGGGAGTGGTTTGGATCAGACTAAGATGCGGAGCTAAGTTAAATAGTCTGCGCCTAGTCCGATCCAAGGTGTGGACGACCTCAGTGCCAGGACGCCTTGGTCCATTTTAACATCCATGTGCACAAAGGGCCTTGGTTTGTCTTTTCCTTTTGACTGCATTTTTAAAGATTTTTCCTCATATGGACCACTCATCTGTGCATGTGTGTGTGTGTGTGTGTCAAAGTTGTATCCATGAATTGCTGTTTGATATGAATTTTTTTCCAATTTGCAATCTGCACCCAAGTATGTGGGTGAGAAGGAAGGAGTACAGTCAACCAGTGGTGATGCTGACTATGAGACCCTGAGTTGTAATCCAGAAAAGAAAAATTTCCAACACTGTCAAGAGTCTAGAGATTCCATAGAGGGAGTAGCCCATGATGCAACCCCATTAATAGAAGAAAATTCCCCTTGTGTATTTACTTATTGAAGAATTGTCAAATCACCTCCATAACCAGATTTGATCCAGATTCTAGACATTTCACCCAGTGCCTGTTTTGACCATCATTTGACCCAGATTCCAAGCTAGCTTGCTTGCTTGCTTTCTCTAGCCTGGTAAAAAGATATGGGGGGAAATGTATAGTCAATGTATAGGCAGTCTGCCAAATTTTTCTATAAGGAACAAGTTGATCCAAGAATTTCAGACACGAGGGAAGTAAGGATGAGAGGCGCAAGCAGCATTGTGCAAGAAGCAAGTGAAGGGAAACTGTGATGAAGTTGTTTTGGAGATCAGCTATTTGGAAGGCCAGTGTAACTTGATGGCAGGTTGCTAGGCAACAGGAATCAAACCTTCAGAATGAAACCCAGCGTACTGGTGTGCATGGGAAGGACTTATGGATGAGAGGAATTCTATATAAGGAAAAGTTTCTATGTGTGTTTTGAGCCTTCATGAAATCTTGGTCAAAGAGGGTGGCTGAATTATGGTTGTATGGCTGTGGAAAAGACACAAAGGACTGATTTCTAAGACTGGGAGTTATTGTTAGAGGCTGTTGGAAGTCTGAATGGTTTAATTTATCAATACTATACTATACATGAACTCTATCAAGATACTTTATTCCCAGTGTTAGGTAATAAATGTTACCATTTGTTTTATAACTACTGTGTTGGCTTTAGTGTTTTCTAAAGTTACTGATAATAAAGAGAACACACTACCTTAAATAAAGTATTTGGTTCTGAGTGAGATGGGAAGGTGAGTGGTGTGATCTGGTGGTACACAAGAAGCAAGCGAGGAGTACAGTGTGAGAACATGGGGTGAGGTGAGGTGTAAGTAGGAGACAAAGATGGAATGAAGTGAGTGTGAATGGGAAGGGAGGGTGAGAGGTACTGTGGGATGGTGCAAAGAGTAAGACAACTAGGCATTATGAGGGACAAGTGGCAAGTGAGGGAGATGTGGTGAGGAGGGAAGGGAAGAGGAGATGAAGCAGCAGAACATAAAGAAAAAGAAAATGGATCCTGGCAGAGATGAGTCCTGAGAGGGGGAAGAATAGGCTTGGGGCTGGGGCTGGGGTCGAAGCAAATTAGGAAGACAGTAGCAGAGATAAGGCATGAGCAGCAGAGGTCATCCAGGAGGAGAGGAACAGTGCAATTTCTTGCTTCCATGCTCTATTCATTGATGTGGCCACCTCATAATGCTACTCTGAGGAAAGCAGAAGGTGGCAATAGGCAAGAGGAGACTGTAGACAGAAGCTTGTTAACGGAGGTGATTGATCTGAAT
Source organism: Iguana delicatissima (assembly GCA_948472985.1). Lineage (NCBI taxonomy): Eukaryota > Metazoa > Chordata > Lepidosauria > Squamata > Iguanidae > Iguana > Iguana delicatissima. Next base: position 1,039,801 of record CAOKZL010000155.1, on the reverse strand, counting down.
ATTCAGATTTTTTTGGGAAATGGATCCAAACAACTAAAATAAAGACAAGTAAATAAGTAAAGATGATGGCCCACATTATACATTGTCTACATATGTAACTGAGTAACATCTCATGGCTCATTCCCAAACCCACTTTACCTGACATCAGTCATATCAGTTGAATGAGGTCTGCTCTGCTGGCAATTGGGACACAGATGGATAAGGTTTTCCACCCCTCCCACCAGTGAGCAAGACCGCAACAATCAAAAGCAGGATCCCTGTTGACAGTGCAGCCTCATTCACAGGTGAGAGGAGATGGACATGGATCTCCTTCACTTGTCCTCCTTCAGCTGATGCCTGGTAAAGTAGGTTTGAAAAGGCATTTACAATCATGGCACTATTATGACTCCATAGGAAAAGTGAGCAGTTATGGATGAGTAACTTCAATACAGAATGCAAACCAATGTCTTTTTTATGGACTAATTCCACATTTATTTCTCATGGGATTATGGAGTGGGCATTTAAAATGTTTATTCATACATATGTTCTACTAAGTTACATGTGCACAAGAGAAGAATACCACTTACTTCTACCATGTAAACGCTATCTTTTACTAGTCTTTTAGGAGTGCTTTAGTTGTATATTTCTGCTTTAGGGGTGGGGTTGGACAAAATTACTTTTGTGGTCCCTTCCAACTCAGATTCTATGAATCCTTCAAGGAAACAGTACAGCAGCTACAGCAGCTCCTAATCTAGTGTTATCGGCAAATTTGCTAGGCATGCCCTTTGTCCCATCATCCAAGTCAAATGGGTAGCTGTGTTAGTCTTTTGCAGAGAAAAGTATCTAGTCTCTACTCTTATGTAACTAATAATTGCATTCTTGTTGTGTGCCTTCATATCATTTTTGGTTTATGGTGACCATGAAGGAAACTTCTCATGGGGTTTTTTGAGGCTGAGGGTATATGATGTACCCAAGGTCACCCGGTGGGTTTCCATGGCCAAGCAGGGAATTTAATTCTGGTCTCCAGGGTCATAGTACAATGATCAAACACCTATATCACTAATAGTATCTACCCTTAAAGACTAACAAGTTTTACTTGTTATAAGCTTTTGTAGACTGCAACCCACTTCATCAGATGCAAGGAGAGTTGCCTCAGATGGTAGATATTTATGGTGTGGGAGGATGTAATCAGTGAGGTGAGAGGGAATTGTAAATCTGAATAGTACAACCGTTTGTCATTTTTCTAAAACTGGCATTAATAAACAATGACTGGGTGGGAGCATATATATCCTAGCTTAAATGAGATGCTTAGTGTGTATATTTTGATGAAAGGTCAAACAGGTGAATGAGAATTGAAGTTGGCCTTCCGTACCTGTGGATCTGACTTCTGATTATTTGTGAGTTTCTCCAACCCCTGCCCCTCCAAATCAGGCGTTTCTTTTCTGAGGGAATTTTTCCTCTCAGCAGCTCCAGCCAGGCCATGCAGCCCTTTACAAACCCACCTTTAGTCCTCCTCCTCCTCCACTAGCAGGTGTCTGGCCAGCTAAGGATGGCTCATAGCCTGATTTCTTAGCACCACAAACTGTCTCCCAATACTCCATACACACTCAAGATGGGCAAGAGAGAGGAAGTGTAGGGACACGCTGCTGACCCACTTCCTTTTCCTCTCCTTTCTCTTACCTGGTTTGGACCTTGGATGCTACTTCTTCTCTCTATCCCTTGGCCCTTTTCCCACAGACACACATACACACACACACAGAGACATGTTTTGATATCTGCAATTTTTCCACTTTTGTGGGGATTGTGTACTCCTAACCCTAGTGAATATGGAGGGCTGACTGTAGATTGTTTTCTGCATATAATAAAACATTTATTCTGTCTCTCTGGAAGAAATCAGACCATGCTTTTATCCCTTCAGTCTCTATTTTCCTCTATATCTTGTCACATGAATCAGATGGCAATCACTCTCACAGGCTTCCTGTGATATTTTTCATGGGCTTTGCGCCATCAGTGAAAAAATGATGACAAAAAATAGTTATCTGATGAGAGTACCACTGGAAGTGTCTATGCATGGCATATACTAGATCAGTTGTGTATAGAAAAAAAGTGGCATGGAGTTTGAAATATGGTGTGCAAAAATAAAACAATTAATTGTAGTAAATAATTGTACTTTCTACAGTTAGAATACACATCTGAGTAATTTGCTTAATTCAAATAATATACATAATATGCAAATTAGGTGCCTGGTTCTGAGGAAATGGTATATGATTGGTACTGATTAGTAACATATTCTGAAATGTGCTCAAACCACTCAGTTTTAGAGCATAACAAACAGCATTCTGAACCCAGAACCTTCTCCAGAACACATAGAGTATATTTTCACCATTAAATTTGGAGAAAGATGGAGAAATATGTACTTATGTATGGGACATGTTTTCTGAACAACTCCCGGATCTAGAGACATTTGTGCTCAGGCAACAGTTAAGGACAGCTGGGGAAGGGACAGGACAATGCAAATAATGATTGGAGGCACTGATCCCAGGGAAGGTGGGAATCAGTGCTATTGGTAGATAAAAGCCAACACTAATTTTTAGCGAAATATGGATATCCCTACAGATTTGTTGATGGTAGTGCAAATTTCCAGGGACTCTGAAGGAAACAGAAATAAGTTTAATCAAGGAGGCATTGATTAGAAGCTGCTAGCATATTTCTATGGGGCAAAACCTTTCAACCTGTCAACTGTGTACTGGGTAAAAACATGCAGGAGAATTTAACTTGGCGAAAATCATTCTTGATTTTTATAATAAGAAAAGTAATTAGAAAAAAGCCTGGATGTGAATTGGTCTATATATAAAATGCTTTTACCTTACGATGTTGGTGGTGGTGGTGATGATGATGGTGATGATGATGATGATGGAATACAAAAGTGTGATTTACCATCCACAAAGAACTGGTGGGAACATAAGTTTGAAAAAAATGGTCAAAAATGTTGATGTAAAAATCCTATTGGTCTTTAAGATTCAGACTGACAAAACTGGTAGAACCTAATATGCCATAAAGCTGTGGCTGAGAAAAAGAAAGCTAGGATTATAGATGTGGCAAAGAGGACAGGAGAATGACAAAGAAAGGAAAATGAATGATAATGAAATATTGAGACCTACAAGCTGAGATTTGGTGCCTCTGGGTAAACTATGGCTCTAACAGTGACAGGTGCTCTAGGAGAAATTCCAAATTGATTGACAAACATATGAATGAAAACAGCCACAAATGGGATTACAATAGAACAATTACAATAGGCAACACTGCATGGAATGTGTCACATTTATCTAACAATACCTCACTGTTTCCTAGATTTTGCATCACATCTGAATCACTGATGGTCCAAAATGCCAATCAGTAACTCCTGATTGACTGTAAACTGATATAATAATAACTGTCACAATAATGCCTTTCTTTACAACCATAAAAAAGAGAACAGCGTTTTAACGCTAGTTATGTTAAGATGAAAATAGGGGAAAGGAGCTTCAAAGGGTTGGAAGCGTGGTAGAAATTCTCTAGGGTGGAGCATGATGCTATTTCAAATGTCTCAGATACAGTTTGGATTCTGCTGCTGACACACACAAGCACAGCCCTTGGACATTTACATTGAATGCCATTGCACAAGGAGTTATTCTGTGCCACCTCACACAGTGTCATACTCCAAGGTAAGGAAGAGCAGCCAGGGGGCTTGTAGGTTCAGAATCATGCTTCTAGCTACAGATCAGGGGACTATACCTTCATGCATTCTAGCTGCCTTGGTGGAAATGGAGGAGGATTGCCCCAAAGATAAGTCTGCTTCTTGTCAGATAGGCTCACAAGAGCACCTGAAATACTTTCAGGAATAGCTCTTCATCTGACCAGTGGCCAGGAGAATAAAGCTGTGCCTGGTAGCCCTCTGGCTGTTCTTGAACACTGAGGGGGGAGGAAGAGAGAAGGGGGCCGCCACCATTCTCTGCAACAATGAAATATGTACACTGGCTGGGATTTATAATCTGGCATGTGCTTGTTGGTTCTAGAACCATGTTATTTCATGGTGTATGAGACTATACCTACGTACACACACATAGTATGAGATGGGATTATGGCATGTGTTATGGAAAGGTACACTAGTAACACATTTGTACCAAGCCCGGAAGGGTAGTTTTTGTTGGTGCAAATGAAACATTCACTCCAAGGCTAATAGTATGGGGAGATATTTTCTGTGCATGACCATGTTGAAGGAAGAATGGGTTAAATCTTGAGTTCTCATGCACCTTGGTCCTCACAAAAATTCCTCCTCTTCATGTTGTTGCTGTCCTATGATGGAGCAGGAAACAATGCACTTAAAAATCAGATTTAGTTTGGTCATCTGATTTGATCATCTTGATCATCCTCATTTTCAGTTAAGGTACTATCCTAGTTGCACTATTAGCAATGCCAGGCATAAAGCATAATAGTAAGCAATGCAGTGTCTGTAGTCCTCACATGATGTCTCCTACCTTTCTCAAAGCCTCCACTGCCCCCCATGCACACCCTGCCACAGCCCAAGTTGGTAGCATGACTACAGCCCAGGTAACCTTAGAAACATACCTTTCCTCTCAGAATCAAGTAAGGTTTGTTTTAAAGGGGAATTACCTTTCCAGTAGTCCCCCAGGAGCACAATTTTCCTTCCTGAATACCTTGTTTTAACATGTGTGGGTTTTTTTCTTGCCATTGCTCTGCTGCTATGCTTTGGTAACAGTCGTGGAATGTGTGTTCCTCAGCAGGTTCTAGGGGGTAAAATTTATTCCTGAGCCAACTGTAGTCTTCCACCTTTATATACTTATAATGGTTTAACTGTGCGGTTTTTATTTATTTCAGATTTTTGTGTAGGTAGGTACTGGAATTAGAACGTCTGCAGTTTGCAGGATGGATTAGTCATACAGAATGGGATTCACTTTCACCAAGAACAAAGTATTTCCAAAGTTCTGCTTTCTCTGTTGCAAGTGCTAATGATGTTTCAAAAAGTCTATGGAGTTGCTGTCAGACTCAATGTCTTCACAGCCAAGCAAAACCAAGGCATATACTCAATTCCTACTAACTTAATTCATTGCATTCCAAGAATTGGGGTGACAGGTTAAAAAAAGAGAAACATCAAAAACAGTTAACTTCCTAAATTTACAAAATCTCAGAAACAAATGGAAAGAAATGCTTCACCTTGGTTCCATAGCAACAGGATCTGGATTTTAAGATCAATTGTGTCATCCTATGCACACTCACACCTAAGTAGGCACGTGTAAGATTGGACTGTGAAATGGCAATACAAACACTGAAACACAAATCACATTGAAAATTACAAATTGGACATCCTTCAGTGTAAATGTATCTGTTTTGTTATGACTTCTACTAATACTGCTAGGGACAGATGTAGGAATTGTGTAGACTGTGGGCTGTATATGCTGGCGGTGATCTTTTGTGCAACCCTTGTCCTCTTTCCTAGACACTCCCATACCCAGTTTGAAAAATAATTATCTGAGAAAAATGCTTCTCAGGGCTGTAATCAGGGGCTTAATCATCATCCCACACACCTCAAAGCCCTCAAATAGCAACACTTCCAGTGATTGGGCATTACTGGAACATCACTTCTGATTTGGGAAAATGACCATTGAGGCCCACAGAGGTTCAGGTAGATCTGAAAACAATTCTCCAATCCTCAGCACGTGCCCAGCCTTGGCCTGGAAGAAGATTTCATTTTGTTCTAATGAGGGCTGAACATTGAAACTTAAAGGAAAGTTTGCTTCTGTATTTGCTCACTCAGCCAGGAAAAGGTCTTGGACTGCCCCTCTCTTTCACACCTGATGAAGAATCGATGCAATCCCATGCCAAGTCTGGCACTCCTGATCTCATGGGGGTCAGAACAGCAAAGCGGTTATGCCTGCCCATCTCTGCCCTGTATGCACTCTCAAAGAAAAAGAAGTCAGAATGCAGTGCCATCCCATGAATATTGATGAAAATGTATAATTAATTGAATCAATCAATTAATTAATTATAGATGAGAGAGCCCATTATTTCTGAGTATTAGCTAATATCAGATAAGAATTTCTTTCCACTGTTCGTTTTCCAACTTTCTGGGATATATTCCAGGAGCAAACACAAAGCAGTTGATAGAAAACAGCTCAGTTAATGTACTTTATTTGTATAACCATCTAGCAGTTGGCTGCCAGGATTTGGAGGACTAGGGGAAAAAGCAACAATACATGCCATGTTGCCTAGGCATTATGCAACAGCTGTTTGAGCATGTGGCAATGAATGGGATCGACTGGCAGAGGACATTTCATCCTGAACTCCATCCAGAGTCCTGCTATGTGCTTTTAGGGCATCATGGAAGATGAGATAAGGGATATAGGAAGCTGCCCAATACAAGCTTGATACATCTAGCTTAGGAAGTGTAGTGGTTTGAGGGTTGAACTATGACTGGGGACCTGGGTTTGAATCCCCACTCAGTCATGGAAACACACTGGGTGACTTTGTTACTTCCTGTACACCCCCAGCCCATGATATGATTGGCAATGAACCTTATTTAATGGGCACTAAATATAAATCATACACTCTTATGGCTGAAAAACCATGCTGGCAAAGAGGACTGGCTGCGCATGTGTAAAAGTAGGTCAGATAGGACCTCAGGACATGGCCAAGTCAGATTATTCAGGAAGCTCTGGTGCTGATGAACTTGCAACAATCTCCTCAAACCTTCAAACACAATATCAAACAAAGTTGTCTCAATAGAGCAACCGATGGTCATCAACCTGTTCCCTCTTCCTGCCAAAATTTGTCTTTGTTTCTTCACCTGCCCAGATATTAAGAAACTATCATGATTGCCATCAATGCTTTGTCACGTAATGCTAAGGCCATTAGCCCATTCCAGACTCCAGTGTTTAGTCTGCCAAGACTAACCCTTCAGGGCAGCAAAAGGGTATTTAAACCCTGCCTCTGAGCCAGACAATGCATAGTACTCTAGACCTGGGCCATCACTCTGTTGCTCATTCTTGTGCTACCCTTGGACTGCTAGTCTGAGCCACATTGTTTCAGCCCCTCTCTTCAGCATAGGTAAATATTGCCCACTTCATCACAAGTCCTCGCTATCAAATTTTCCTTCCTTTCCTTCAGTTAGCCTTGTATGATTTGTGAGATTGCTTGAATCTTACATGCACTTGTGATTTTCGCCAATAAAAGATTCTTTGAATTTCCAACCTGTGTCCCCACATTAATACTGCTATACAAAGGTGGAAACATCCTGTAAGTTTACTCCCCTCTTTCAGGCCTCCCTTTTTGAGCTATAGTTCCCCACCATTCCACAGAGGCACTAGCACCTCAGGTAGATCTCAGAGTCACCCACCTTTTGGGGTAACAATCTTGGGCAAGTCACAGTCTCTCAGCTTCAGAGAAAGGCAAAAGCAAATCCTCTCTAAACAAATCTTGCCAAGAAAAATCTGTGATAAACTCATCTTAGGGTAACTGTAAGTTGGAAATTACTTGAAGACACACAAAAAACAAGTCCATTATCTCTATAGAGACTATCAGAAACCAGATAAATTTACTTTTTTGGACTACTGAAGGGGTTAAATCCAATGCCATTTGAATAGGAAAAATAAGCGAATTGAATTGTGTCTCTGAGTGAAACAGCAGATGTCTTTGTCTTATCTCAAATTTTAGGAATGGCCTTGCAACACTCACTCAGGCGTCTGGGAACAAAGGGGGAGTAAGCATACTCCCTCATTTTGGCTACATGCATCATTTTGTATCATTTTCTAACTAACTCTTTGTTCTCTTCTGTACACGTGTATGCTAAATTAATGATGTAATGGGAAAGTTAACCAAAGATCTTTTTCTTCTGTGATTGGGCTGGCTAAATGAATGATTGATTGCTGACATAGAAGACCAAAGGTATATAGTGATGCTACCTCAGTTAATCTGCATGACAATTCCTGAATATTTGTCGTCCTTGCGCAAGTAATTGTTAACAATAAAAAGGCTTTTTGAATTTTCCCTGGAAACCTGGTCTTCGTCTTTTTCTGGCCACAACACTACAGTGCTCAGAATTCCTGCAGGCTGGAAGGCTCTGGGAACTGTGGTTTAAAACATTAACTTTCCTAAGCTCTGAGCACCTGATATCTGATGATTTTAATGGACGACATCAATGGAAGCATTCTGCATGCAAAGATATCATCCTAAAAGGTTATAATGCAGGCCTATGCAGAAGCCCTCAGAATGATGCATAAAGTAAGGGTTATGACCATTATTTGAAAGGTGACGGGAACACAGAGGCAGTGAGTCCAATGAAGAAAGGGAAAAAAGAGTTCATTAAAAAAACGGGGGGGCTGCCCTGGAAAGTGTCAAGACCCCCCAAGTACAGTTTAAAGTGGTTTTATAGCATTTCTGACACACAAAGACATTTCCTCTTGCCCCTCCTTCGCAGAGGTTTTGCTGAGTTTTCCCCTTTTCCTTTTTATCTCTCAAGTTGTTTACATTTCAAAAATGTTTACAAAACATCTCAGGCAACGATGCACACCATGACCTAACCTTGTATTGGAGACAGGAACTCTCCTGAGCCTTGCTGGCGCAGCATATTGCAAAACATTGATTTGCCACACATTTTTGGAGGATTTCTTTTAACACTTTTATAGACTCTTAAGGCTACCTAGACTGACCCTCCTTCAAAGTCCACTTCTTTTCCCCCCTTAAATGCATAATTTTCCCAATTATGGCATTTCTATAACCAATAACAAATCTAGAGACACAGCTTATACATTACACATTAATTAACATTTTGTTGTGCCATGAGAGTATAGAGCGCTGCCGTTCTATTTTACTAGCTAAATCTAAAACACACTACTTATCCAACGTGTGAGGCAAGGGATACGGAACATAGTAATAACAACATGAGCACCACAAGAATTATTAGTACAAAGATTGCTTTCAGCCAGCTAAAGCCAGGCTGAGACAGCATGGTTGATCATCAGATAGGAATGCTGGTATATATGAGAAGGTGAGGGACCCTAGGTCCAAAACCCCCATAGGGAAAAATAATTCCTTGATAGTAAGAAATGTTCTGAATTTCTCTGCAATGGAAAGGGGGACTGGGATAGCTTTACACTTGTTGTTATTTGTGGCACAGTTTACCATTGAGGCACAAGTTGCACTGAGGCCTGCTACTATGGGGGTCCTAAAGGGGGAATTCTTTTGAAGGTAAGGTCGGGGATGTTACACCTCAATAGTCTTCTATAAGACATGTTCAACTGACTAAAAGTTGGACCCAGGTGTTTACATACTGGTATTAGACAGGAGCTGATTAGTCTATTAGTACCCCTTGTGGCAAGCAGAAATGTTCAACCCCTGTAATATTAGCTATATGCAACCAATGATTATAACTAGCATGGCTGACTCTCCTTGGGCATGAGTCATAACAGAACCATAGTACTCAAGTAATATTGAAACCAACATGTTAGTTCTATTATTATCTCTCAGTTCTTCGGGATCTGGCCGTACGCTGGGCTACCTTTCCAGGTCAGCAGCAGTAAGGCCTACCCCCCCTCTCCCTCTCCAGTTGCAGGTCTGACCGTATGTAGAATTACTGGCTTCCAGGTGCAGTAATTGGGGTCAGCCTGTTTTGTTTCTGCCTCTTAAGACGATCTTAAATGGGTTATTAGGTTCCCTATCACAGTCCACTCCCCTTTTCTGCTGAACTATTAGTAATTTTTTAAGGCATACACAACACTTTTTCCTTCCACTGACTTGATCATTACAGATTGAAAACACTTTAACATAGGGGGTTTACAGACAGGCAGTTTAGGAAGGTCATTACTTAAGTACAAAGCAATGCTATAAACAGTCCCTTTACCCATGCTTTTTTAGGAAACCAGATAACCATGTCCACATCTGCAGACTAAAAAAATATTTTCTAACACTGAATACTCCAGAACTTTTTCCCTTTTCACATTAAAACTCATTTACCTTAAAAAAGTCCAATCAATTTCATGCTGGGGTAAGCCAATAATGCATCTGCCTCTCATGAAAACACTCCCAGCCTCTTAGATATGTGTTGTCAGGATATCCCCTAGCTTTCATCTCTAGCCTTTTTATTCTTCCCCGCCAAACTGTTTTTCCTTTTTGATTGTGTACTGAGTGAAAGGTGATACCCTCATGGCCAACTCAATTCATCCCCGAAAACAAACCATGTATCCATTTTCCATTGTAAAACTAGTTTCTTTCTAAAACTTATTAAGGAGGCCAGCCTCCCTCATTTCCGTATGACACAATGAACCCATTTTCAAACCACAGGGGGGATCAACATTGGGATACCTTCCTGGGCATTCCTATGGAAATACAAGGATTTCAAGCTTTACATTACAGTTGGGGCAGTCTCCTACTTATCCATAACATAACATACCCAGCCATTACTGACATTCTCATCTCCCAGGATCATGTTCACCATTACCCATAATTGCCACATACACATACATCTGTAGTGATAAAACAGGGAAGCCAGGGTTCCTCCCCCCCATGCCTGCCACAACTCATATATTGTCTCCAACCTTCACCCATATCCCTTTTGGAAGGGGAAGGGGTGTGCCAGTAGAAAGGGGAGTGCCATTCTAACACTTACTCCCCTTTTTTTACTATAGTTTTCCCTAATGCACTAACCCCTTCCCGTAAATTATGTTTCCTTTAAACCACCCAAAAATGGCTTCATGCTTGGGCTAAAAATGGGACAACCTTATGATTCTATGAGGTGTGCTATGCCTATCATATGGGGTTCTGGGGAAAAAAAAAATACTCCTGGTCTTTCTGTTTGGGCTGCACATGAAGTAAAAGTGAAAAGCCTCTGTATACTGGGCTAGGTAGGTGGTATCATACCACTTGCCCTGTGGTGGCTCCCGTCCAAAAAAATAGCCAGGGCTATTGTCTGGGTCATACATGTTAATACTGTATCTTCAGGATTTTGTTTCATCCTCTCCACTATTCTTGAGTTCTGAGGTCTTCAGCTGCACTGTGACTCTCCCAGGTGATTCCTTGAACAGTGGTTTAATCTTGGACGATCTTGGGGAAAATGCAGGTCTGTTGTTTAAGCCTATATGGTGTGGGCCTTTCAGGGCTGTTGTTGGTCACTTAGCTGTCTCACAGCCTTCAACTCTTCCCTTTTTTCCCCTCTTCTCAGAATCCTTCAGCTGCAGTTCCACTTCCAGCCTAGAGGGATGCACCATCATCTCTTCCCCAGCTTCCCCTTTTAGGGGTCTCCTTTCGCCTCCCTTAGCCTGCTGGGGGTGCGCCCAGGAGCCTTTCCGCTGCCGCTCTGGTGGGGCGCTCCTTCACAGTTATGGACTGCCTTGCATCTGGGGCTCCTTTTCTTGCTGCCAACTCCTCACACTCCAAACCCCTTCCCCTTTTCTGTCTGTGGGATGAGGGACAAAACCTTTTCCTCAGTCTGCCCTTGTCAGCTGGCCTTGGTTTGTCGAGCCTTTACAGTCAGATAGTCAGATTCCTATCTCTTGCCCTGCTTCTCTCTCCTTCAGTGCCTTTATAGAAACTAGCAAGGAATCTTGCTGCTTCGCAAATCTCTCAGCTCTTTGCTGCTAGAGCTGTTCTCCAAGCACAATTCCTCTGACTCCCCTTTCCTCTACCACATGGTGCCCATTGGGAGGCTTTGCAACCGGATCTCTAGTGCTGCCTTGTTAGCCTTTTCCATGGCTAAGGAACGGGGGTGGATCCCCCCTTTTGGGTCTGACAAGCTGGAATTAAGAGCGGGTGTGATTTCATGGGGGGGGCCTCCTCTGTGCTCTCGGTTGGCCCCCCCCCGTCAGCTCCATCCTCCTGCTGCTTCTTGCCTTTTTTCCCCCGGCTTCTCCATATCTGCCGTCATTTCCATCCTTTCCCCGGAGTCAAGGGGGCTAGTTGTTTTTCCTAAGAGTACCGCTGGAAGCATTTCAGAGAAGGTGTGCCTTTTTAAATCTTTCTCCTCCTCCAAAAAAGAAAATCCAAAAATCATCCATTTCTAAAGTTCCCCTCTCTTACTGTGTAGTAACTTCCCAAAAGCAGGCTTTTCCCCGCATAGAAGAAGAGAAGGTGCTGAATGAATGGAATTGCAAGTTGCCAGCCCATGAAATCCTCACTGAGGCAGAATTTCCTTTCTTCCCTTTTTCTAAGACATGTGAGAGTTTTACTAGGAAACCAAACTGGGCTGGGATGATTTCAACCCCTTCAGCCTGGTCTAAAAAATTGTTTTTTCATTTACACACTAACAGGATTCTTATTCTTATTTTGCCAAGCCTCCTGGCTTAATGAGTTTGCCAGTTCATTGGAAACAGGAATCTTCCTCACTACTCTCTTCCTAGTTTGCTCAAGGGTTAACCTGAACCTCAGAGCTTTTAGGAAGGGGAGATAAGAGACAGGAACAGGAGTTGCATCAGTGTCTTACATGGAGAGAAAGTTAAACAACCAATTTTCAATTACCAAAAGTTTTGCAGTGTTCATCAGTCACTTATCCATACCTCTTTCCCTTTAAATTTTTCTTTTTACTGGAAATGTTAAACACACCTATTATTGCTGTTGTTGCTGTTGTTCAGGCTAGGCTCACAGGAACTGAATCCACTGTACTCTCTATCATCCCAAAAGAAAGCCTAAACATCCTCACTTCTCATTCTGCATGAACTCACTCTGAAGCAGCCCCCCCGCCTTTTAACACTTCCCTTTCCCACATCCTACTTACACAGACTTTCTCCAACATACCTTAAACCACCTTTACTTTTCCCATTAATCTCAGTAATCAACATTCTTTAACTTTTTAAGGGGGGAATGAAATGGACTTTGAAGGAGGGTCTCTATAAGAGTCTTAAGGCTACCTAGACTGACCCTCCTTCAAAGCCCACTTCACAGGAAACATGGATTTGATCCAGGACAGGAACAATCAATATATTATTTCATACAAGATTGTTCAGGAATAATAGGCAACTCTACTGAGCCTCAACAAATTCCAGCTCCTTGGCAGAGAAAGGATTACAATACCTAATTTTACATATGCAAGATTGTCTTTATTTTGGGTTTTCAACCTTTCTTAGTTTAGAGCAGAAAACCAGTTTGAGACAGCGATATGAAATTACCGAGATGCCTTAAAAATGCATGGGAAACCTATGAAATGCTTACTGTTTCTCTGTGTGCTTGTGTGTATTCATGGGACCTATCTACACTTACATAAAGTGTTTTAGAAAATTAAAGGATGAACAAGTTTGGGTTATCTCTTGGTATTTATAAAGATCATTTTTGTATAAGGGAAAGGGAATTGTTTGCCATCTGATTTGACATTTCATCATTTGCAAGATGTAAATGTTGGTCATGCATAACAGAGCAATCCTAATCAAGTTGCAGACACACCACTGTTACACTATTGCTGTTTTGGCTGGACATCTGCCTGATCCTCTGCCTATCAGGACAGCATGGGGAAGCAGAAATGCCCAAAAGAAAGCATGTTGGGGAAACAACTGGAAAATGACAGATATGCCTCCTGATGTAATTCCACAGCAACCATTCAGGGACAGAGATCACAACCACTGCTCATGGCTCTGATTGCAAGGGAATTCAGTTGGGAAGGATGTTGGGAGTTCAAAGAAGATACCTTGTACACATCTTGCAAAGGGGAGGGGGGAAAGATAATTGTAACAGTTCACTTTTCAGTTGGTGTCCCATCCCTTTACCCATCTCTGAGGGCTTGCATACCTGACCCCTAGCTGTGGAAATAGAGTGTTTCTGAAACATGTGTGTTCCAGACACAGACACACTATATGCAAGCCCTCCACTGCAAATTGTATGCACATCTCCCCTCATTCTATGTGAAATTAATTTTCTTCATAGTATCTCCCTGAAGAGATTTCCTCCTGACTGTGTACATAACAGAAGGACAGAGAGATATAGCACCATGAGACCTCCCTGTCACCTAACTTGGGTTATGCCACTATGTGGGATTTACATACTAAGGGAAGTGTGCTGTGATGGGGTGCTGAGAGACTTTACATTCCAAGCCCAGTCATTTCAAGGTGGGCAGGACAGCCTTTTTATAAGTGGCTCCCAACTCCCACCATTAACTGGAATAGAAAGGAAAACATCCTTGACCTGATGTAAGTTTCCATTTTTATATTGGAAGATTCATCGGTATGAGGGGGAATTGAATGAATCATAATTCTGCCATACCCACAACCATTTCATGTCCTACCAGATTTTATCCATAATACTGGAAGAGTATTACAGTTCTGGAGCCATATCTGAGGTTCAGCAGTGCATCTACCTACCCTGCTGAGGTTGGGAAATTATTTTTAAGAAGAATGAATATGCTGAAGCCATAATGGAGCAATGATAGAAGGAGGATGCTCTGAGCCCAAGAGCATTGTCCTGCCACTGTGCAGATATGGACACCTTCAGAATATCATGATATCCACTCTTCTTAAAAATAACTTTCCAAGCTCTGCCTGAACCCCACCCCAGCTAGCTAATATTCAAGACAAGAGCACTCTGTACAAAAGCAAAGCCAATAAGCTCTGTAGCTTTAGTTTTTCATACAACAGGCAAAATTCACTAATTTATGTATGGATGCTGCTTTTAGTAGACTGACTTAAACCTGTTCAGAGAGATCTAATTGCATTTTTCAAAAGGAAGAACAAAAGAAAATACAATTGAAATATATAGCCCAATAACATATTGAAAATTCAAGTTAATCAGAGTTCTGGAGAGTGAGGGGCGGGAGATCAGAATTATTTTTTTAAAAAATCTTTTCAAGTCTTTGAGCTGACTCAGATCTATAAAGATAAATTGGGTTTTGCTCAAAGTCTTCCTGATACAACACACATTAAGCAACTCTTTTGCCTTGTATTTTATCTGTTTGCCTCTGAGTCCCTGAAGACCTAAAGCTTGACACAACTTTCTCTTGGAAAACTTTCAGAACTCCTGCTTCAGAATTTCAAGAGGAAGCATGCTTTGATTAAAGGGGGGGGGAGAATCACTGTGCTAACAAAAGAAAACAAAATGCTTAGGGAGTAAACAGTGAAATTCTTGCTGCTGGATCCATTCATATTGAATGAGAGCCGAACTGAAACATTGTACCATTTCACCTTGGCGCATTGCACTGTTTCTCATTCCTCCCTATTTGGAGATTGTTGAGCATTCTAATATAATCCACTGTAGCTTCAGTGGAGACACACACAGGTGTGTATTTACGTGGATATTTTCCCCCAAACCTCTGATTACAGATGCAGACTTTGTCTACTTTCTCACTGCTATCTGCACTGGTTCTTCTTACATATAAATTCTTTGTACCAGTTTTAGCAGTGGCTTGAACCATGTTGCTGAGTCTCAAATACAGTAGCCAACAAGTAGGTGAGTCTGATGGTTTCAAAGTATCAACGCAAGTCAAAAGCAATAATAGGATAATAATAAGATAATAGGACCTTGGGCTAATGTGTAATGCAAAAACAATGACCTGTGGGTGATGATGCTGATCATCAACAACAGCCATTGATCTTTCACTAGGGGGCACTTGGTGGAGTAGAGGAACATCTGATCAGAAACTCTTGGTAGGAGGATTTGAAGGTAGAATGTGCCAAATCTGGTAGGTCTTTGGGCTCGGGTCAGGGGTGAGTGTATGCTATGGAATAAAAAAAGCTAAGCTAAAATAAGAGAAGATATGATAGATGTGATAAAATATGATAAGATGAAATAAAAAGAATAATGTAAGAGACTATAAATAAATACCAAAACTTGTAATAATAGGTTACCATCTTGTGATAAGATGAAAATAGTAAAATGCAGAGACAATACATATTTAGATTAATTCATCACTTTTGCATGCAATCCCAATATGTTCTATAAGTTCTATAACTTATAGAACATATTGGAATTGCATGCAAAGGTGATGAATTAATCTAAATATGTATTGTCTCAGCTGGACAGCCCCGTCTATAAACTTAGCAGTTCTGGGGACTACATATGTGTTAGTGCCCTGAAGGAAATAAGATAATTGTTTGATAGGGTCTCAGTATATTGTTCTATCAAGTAATGTCTGTAGATACTGCACCCTCACTGGGGCGTATAAGTGACAGTTAAAGAGAACATGTGCAATATCTTCTATTTCAGATGTACCACAGACACATATTCTTTCAAAATATGGCACTTGGTGGAATAACCTGTATTTAACCATAGACTCTAGCTGCTTGAATCTTACTCTAGTAAGGGCTATCCTTTGGCACTGAGTCAAACCCATTGGTGTGCTATGGCTTATATACAATTCAAGTCAACTTAAATGGTGGAAAGTACTACAAGAAATACTCTTCCCTCTGAAATTACACATGTTCTAACAATTCTTATTTTTAGGCACGTGTTAAACCCACAGACATTTTTGCAAGTCTTCCTCTATCACGAGTCTTATTTTTGTAAATATTCTATATTGATTTCATGTAAATTTTATACTGACTGCCTACGACATTTTTAAAAAAAACAATTTTGTACAGAGAATTGAAATTTTTACAAGAAATCAGTTTATAAATACCTGGAAATAAATAAATGTACACTCAATAGTGCATCTGAATAGTATAAAAAGCTCACCTCCAGTTACAATGCATGCAACACTGGCCTGCCATTGGGTTCACACTAGCTTTTGCAGGGGAAGATGGGGGAGTTGGGTGTTTAATTTATAGCAAATTTTCAGTGTCACTGTATGTATATTTGAAAGAGATTGCTATCAAATCCATAAATGTAACTTCATGACCATGCATTGTACAGTTTAATTACATTTTGAAAATGTGCATAAAATTCATAAAATTGGCTACAGATTCAGCAAAAGGAACGAAAATTCGAACATTGAGGAAATGGAGGTGGGCACCAACAATATTCTTTGACATGGGTGGAATAGGTCACATCATTCAGCCCTGTGCAATCAAGTGATTGTTGATTGGTTAGCCACCTTTGCTATGGGCAGATGGTATCAGCAAAATATACTACCATCCAGGAGAACTAAGGGATCTCTGCCTACATTATAATTTCCAATGGTTCCTAATAGGAGTTCATTTTCTTCCTCAATCACTCCACAGTAGTGACCAGGAGATCTTATCACTGAAGCTCCTCATCAGCCATGCTGAAAAACGGCCAGTACTGCCAGTACAGAGAGGAGCTCGCCAACTATATTTCTTCATAAGTAGTTGGTTTTTGTGTGCCTTCCATGAGGACAAATCATTCTACTGTATCTGAATCATGCAGCCATACTGGATGTAGAACTATCCACTGTCAGCAGACCTGCCCTTTGATATAACTAGAAAGCAGTAAAACAAGAATTATGAGTAATCAGAGAAGTGTTGGAAATCAATGGTAAAGCATGTTCTGAAAGAACTGGCAAAGAACTGGCTTAGATGTTTGACAAACCCCCAAGAAAATGCTGCAGTTAGAGTAGACCAGAGGGACTAACAGTGTGACTCACAATCTTCCTATGTTCCTAATGCTTTCTTTGGTTACTTTATAATTATTTTGGCATCACGGCAACATTTATGTATCATAACATTGTGTTTACTTATTGATGCACTTATTAATGCATATAATTTCATTTCTCACAGTGCACTAACAGTTACATACTGTAAGATACAAAATTCATACATGAGTTTAGGAATCCCAAATGTGTTGTCAGACACAACATAGAAATAACCCAACATATCATGTAATCCTGTATATATTTAGCATATAGTTTAACCCTGTACACATCTATTTAGACGTAAGTCACACTTACTCCTGAGTATCTAGGTGTGAAACACAACCTTAAAATTCTTATTGTTTGATGATTACAGTTAATGAACTCTTGAATTACCCTTGCATTATTGAATTACTGAACTCATTCTATTCAAAAGATTTACCCTTGAGTTGGATGTCATGGAAGTTTCGCATGTAATGCTATATCTGTGAGAATCATTCATATTTGCAAGCCACTATTTGAATCTGTAGTCCTTCAGTAATAAAAACAGGTATATGAACTGATCTCTACTGCTAACATCAACTATACTGTTTAGGAAAAGCAAAAATACTTGAACAATCTTACCAAAAAAAGGAGGGAGATTCTAGACAGGGTGATTGCAAGTACTCTGTTACTGCTGTTCATATTGTAAGTGTCACAATCTCTTACTTTTATTCAAATTCACAATCAGGACTTCATTACAAAAGAAAACATTTCTGCTGTAGTCCATTACGTGCAAGGTTACACTCAGTATAAGGTGAGCAGAGCTGAACTTCATAAAGATTTTGGAAAGCCTGTCATCTTTATTAATACTGATAGAAGTAAGTTCTCTTTTACTGTATGCTTATATATGTCCACTGAATTTCAGGTATTTGTTTTGAGCTTGGATATTTAACTCTGTTGAACAATCCAAGTCCTAACTAGCAGCACAGCTCAGTTTTGAAGAAGACGAAGGAAAGAAATCATAGGATATAAAATGTAAAACTATTGCTTTTAAATAAATTCTGTTTTACATTGTTGTACCTTTCCTTCCATGTACTAGATTTTGTTTCCTCAGAGAATATTAATTATGTTCAGATCCATTGGATCAACTCAATTTTTATTTTTATTTACAGACAGCTATTATGGTAAATAATTGCCAACACTATAATTTATCTTCCAGAAATGCTGGAAATGACACACGCATGTCATCTTCCTTAATGACTAACAAAGCAGAAATCTATGTAAAGTGACACCTATGGATTAATGAAACTGACGTCTTGATGGGAATTACTTCAGACTGAAAGCTAAGTACCAGGAAAGAGAGATTAGCCTTAACCAACAGAAATGCACCTAGACTAGCTCAAAATCCAGTCTTTTTAAAAGTTGGCAACTTTTCAGTTTATTTGTGCAATTGGATGAAAAGAAATTACCTGTCTGACATTAACTAGGACAAACCTTTCTAAGACATTTTGGTTATCTTTATTCTTCTTCAACTGAACTCAACAATCTGAGTTCATACCATGATCCATTATGGCAGCTCAAGTCACAAAATTGTCCTCTTGTCAATGTGTCATGCCAGTTACATTAGGCAGTTGAGCAGGCAGTGCAAGAGATAAGGGTTCAGTGAAAATCCCCCAGGTCTCTGTTCTAGTTAAAAAAGCACTGCAGCCATGAAGAAGGGGCTGGGGAAAGATGTGAAGAGTTTTGTTTGACAGAAGTCTTTTTTCAAAAAAAGGAAAATGAAAAAGAGAGAGAAATGTTCTGTAAAAGAATAGCACACCTTTTTAACAAAAGCATTTCATGTGACAGTTCACTGTATTAATCTTTGCATTTGCTTTCAAGGCCAACTGTGACAAGCTTTGGAATTCATCTCCCTCTTGAGAGATGGTATCAGAGATCCATTAAACTTGATGTGTCCACCTGTTCCAACCTGCTGAGATGCAAACACAAACATGGTGAGGACTAAAAGCTTCACCGATTTTGTCCTGAAGTATGGTGCAGAATGAAATTCAAGAGTGGTATGTAAAGTGTTGTGGAATATGTTTAACCCTGAGACAAGCTGTTCCCAGGGTGTCATGTATGAACTTCCTTAAAGAGCCTGAAACACTCTCTAAGAAGAAAGCCATTCATTTAAAATTCATTCAACTCATGCCATGATCTGTTTCAGACCAATTAGGACCCAACCTGATCAGGACTCTGGTTCTGGATTGTGATTCAGAAATCAGAATTGCCTTTCTTCTCATCTGCTATTGAGAAACTGATGTGACTTCTTAGTTTGTGAATGATCTTGACCATGTAAGTCCTGCATTATGAAACAAAAGAAGAAATCTCTGTGTTACTTTTGAATGGCCAAATCATTTAAATGAGTACATTTCTGAAGGACAATCCACCAATAAAAGCTGGGGGGAGATTGTAGAATGATTGTAAAGATAAGAAAGTCTTATTTCACTCCCAAGCAAGCAAGCAGCACACTGGAGGTGGTAAAAGTGAAAGAAAATATCTAAAGTGCCTCCTAACGTGCACAGATCACTTTCTTTCATTCCCAGATCCCAGTCCCTCCCAGTCAAAAAAAGACAGTTGCTTAAGAAAAACAGCTGAACAATTTACAGCTAAAGAGAAGGAAAGAAAAAAAGCAACCACCTCTCATTTGCAGGCATGGAGCTTCAGAGCAGGTGGATAAATTTAAGCTGGAGAGAGAGATCCACTCCTGTTCCAAGAGTTACAAATGCAGATACAGAAATAGCTCCAGAAAAGCTGAATGAATTTTTAAATCTTAGAAGAATAAGAAACCTGCTCCTATTCCAAATGTTACAAATACTCATGTACAAGCAGCTTCACAAGACCTGAATGAATTTTTAAATCTTAAAAGCATGAGAGAAATACCTCCCTTCTATACACTACCCCCCGCCACAAAAGAAGAAGAAGAAGAAGAAAAGAAAGAAGAAGCTAGGGCAGAGAGAGAGAATGCTTTCTGTATGACAAGTAACAGAGAAGGTGGGAAATGGGAATGTGGAAATTTAATGTCATCACACACAAAGCCTTCCTGCTAATGCCATTATTTGGAGTTTTAGATAATACTAATAAGGCTCATTGGAAGACAGGTTTTCAGGTGGTTTTGCTATCTTTCCTGAATTTGTTTCTCAAGAGGTTTTTTTTTTTTTTAGGAACAATTTGTACCTAACTTACTCAAACTTTCTAAACTCAGTTGGCATGACTTTGTGAAATGCTTTTCATAGCTCTTTCATTTCCAATGACTGCTCATACTTGATCTTTGCTTTCAGATCACCTTTCAGCCTGGTCATTCTTGACCAGTTTTTATTCCCTTTGAGATAATTCTTCAGCTGGATTTCATTGTCTGTTGACTAACTTCAGGGTTTGTCTTTCTTGTGTGCAGTTGTCATATCCCTCGGAGAAGAAGACAAAGAGTGTCATTCCCTACAGAATACTCTGGACATCTGTTGTAATTTTCAAACAGTCAACACATTTCAGTTTTGATGAGCAAGCCTTAACAATGTTGACAATATTCTATGCCAGACAGTTCAGAGACTGCACCACTGAAGTTTCAATTCAACATGAAATAAATGCTTCAAATCGGCTGTTTTGCATTCTGGAAACTGTGAAATTAAAACTGTGTTTTCAGATTTCAACATGTTTTGGCAAGGATTGAGGAATCTGAATTCTTTGTATTTATCTGAAACACATGTAGCTGCTTTCACTGATTGCTGGAAGACCTCAGAAGCAACTTTGCACAAGATAATGAAATCAGACTGGTAGCTCAGTCTCAAAAAGCTGTGATTCTATATAGACAAAGCCTCTGGAAGACCTGTCCTGTACCCTTACTAGTGAGTCTCTTACTAAGTCTCTGACTAACCCTAGGTTAGGCTGTCCATGCAAATATGCAAGTGTTAACTGGGAAAGCACCTTATTAAAAACTTACACTTATCTACAGAGGAACTGAAGTACAGAGCAGCCTGACATGGAGCAATCTCCCACACTTTGCCATAGGCAAGCCATCAATAGCCGTGATACTAATCTAGAATCTTATATGTTGCCACCAGGAACCATATCCTGAGTGAAGGGGAAAGATGAAAGACTTTGGAGAGGGAAGACACTTCCACACCACAACACAAAATGTTAAGTTTGTTTTCCTCTCCATCCAGTCTCCATAATGCCCACTTCAACACAGATGGCAAAAATTCTTACTTGTCCCCAGAATAACCAGGCCAGCCGAAGCCTCCACTGACTGCTAGGTTAATAATATGGGCTGACAATAGTCCAAAGAGGAAGAGATTGGAGAAAGCAGTACTGTTTTATATACTGTCTTAGGCCTTCCACATACAGCAAGTTTCACAACACAAGGGTCATGATATGTTGCCTGTCATGCTTCGTCAAGGAATATGAAATTTCCAGCTAGCTGTGTGCTGGCATGGAGCCAGAGTAAACAGGGATTTTAACTTTTTTCACTCCTGTTGTGCTCCTGAATAGGAACCCTCCTAAGCTTCTATTTGCATTGGGAGGAAATGGTCCATTGGTATCAATGGGGAATTTCCTCCAAAGGGAAACAGTAGCTTCAAAGGAATGATTTTCATCATGGCTGTATTAGGATCCCAACTTTGATCCTAACAATGATAGCACACATCCCAGAAGCTGCCTGCATTTAACAACAATGGCATTTGAGCATTAAATACATTTTTACTTTAATTTTGAGTGCCATAATAACATCTTGGCTGAATGAAGCAAACAGCATATCCATGGTCACAGACTGATTACTTGGATCTTGACTCTTATCTGATTTCAGCCATGATCCTTCTTCTGAACTTCCTGGTTCACCATTTCACCTCTGGAAAATGATCCTTGCCATTTTTACCTTACTTCTGACCATCCTGGTGGTCTCCTGCTGCTCCTGGAACTTGGCTACTGCCTGATTTTGGACTGTTCACCTATATCTGCCCCCCTTGGTCAAATCTCACAAGGTCCCAGAGTCCAACTTCTTGAAATGTGATCCCAGGCAAGGCATAATAGTGGTGCACCAAGTTCTACCTTAAAAAAAACCCAGACAAACAAGCCTTACATTTCTTAAACCAGGGAGAGGAATCATGTGCCACTCCAAATGTTGTTGGACTGCAAGCCAGCAAAGCCATTGGTAATAAATACTGGGCATGCTAGCTCTCTCTCTCTCTCTCTCACACACACACACACAGAAGAAGAAGAAGAAAAGAAATAGAAAAAGAAAAGAAAAACCACAAAGTTTGTAATACAGACAACTCTTGTCTGGTATCCTTCAACAAAGCTTCAAAAAGATATCTTTGTGGTAAAATCTGATGTTCCTATGATCACTTGCGCTTGCATAGATTCACAATTTCTCAGTGAATTGTATTATTTGTATTATTCAGTAGTCACATGTGTTAAAAAATCCCAATCGGTGAATCCATCTTGCTTTTCTAATTTACTGAGACTAGAAGAACCACCTTTCTTTAGCCCCATCGTGCCATACAAAAGGCAGGCACTGATTGCTTATAGGTTTTTTTTCCCCAGTTCTCCATTCAACATTTTTCCACTGAGTCTTGATGAGATCCAGTTTGTCATACCTTAGGGGGCCATCAATGCTTTGATGGTATTCAGAACACTGCAAAATATAACACCCTAGAAAGAACAATGTGTGTCGATTAGTCTGAATGCTCATTATGTGAATCAAGTTGTTCAGTTTGAAAGTGGGCCCAATAGTTTTGTTTTCTTAGGAGAATCATCTGCACCTTGTATCCAACGTATTCTGCTAGGATGTATTACTCAGATGCATATAATGAGCTTTGCTCACTGGCTCCCTCTGGCATGTGTCCCAGCCACATGCTATGCTCAAGGTGCTGAACCCAAGGGAGCAGCTGCTCCAGAATTCAGCAATTGCCTTCATGCTTTCCTGCTCCAACCAGATGGCTTGCTCAGTGGGCAGATGCATGCTTTGGGTGATGTCATATCTTTATGGAAGTGAGTGTGTGCTGAAAAATTGTACCTTAGAACAATATATTAAGCGAATAAGCACAATAACAGAAATGGTTGGTTTAATTATATAAACAATGTCAGTCTAATTAACCATCTTTATTAGAATAGTGAACTGTACAAAATGCACAGTTCAATTCAGGTAAACCTACTGAGTCAGCAGAGGCACTGTAAATATAGTCAGTCTTAGAATCAGTAGTTTTCAGATCATGTTCATCCCATTAGGTCCTGTATAGAGGTTTTTTCCCCTTCTAAAAATGATAGGGCTACATGGAACTGGAGTTATAGATCATGTGTACTATTTCTGATCAATACATTCATTTAAAAGCCAACATAGAGCCTTCACCCGGAAAACAAGAGATTATCTAAATGAGTGAGCACTTGATTTCCCAGATTTCACATGGAGTCATATGTATGCTTATATACAGCATTCAGACCTTGAGCTGAATCTGTTTGGTGTTATCAGCAGGAACAACTGTCTTATTTCTGCTCTTCCCTCCATGTGTTGAAACAAAGTCTGTAAAGAATTTCAGAAACCACTTTCTCCAAAGGCCTTGCCAACTCCCAAATTCCTACTTGCTGAAGATCCCTCCTTTCTGCCTTATGAATGTAGCACTAGGGGGAATCAGGAAGCACGGACTCCTTGGGCCTGTATGATCATCATCTCTCTTCTGGCATCTGTGCACATTTGTTGATTGCCGAACATTCTTCCTTGCTCTGGCCCACTTCAGGTGAACCCTGATGGCTGGCTATCTGTAGACATCAGTCCATCCATTGCTTGGATTTAAACGGAAGATGTGACCAGTCTTAACCTCATTTCTTTTCCGGATTTCTCACTCATCCTTCTTTTGTTAGAAGGTTTTTATATTTTAGTGTTTGAGGCATTATCATGTCATTGCCTAACTGCCATTTGATGGGTCTGTGGAGGGATTTTACCCACAGGAAAATTGACAGGGAAAAGAAAGGAAGACACATCTCTGAGCACTCAGTGGATGGTCATTTTTGTTGTGGAAAAATCCCAGTGTCTTTCAGCATAGGCCATTGAACTCTCTCTTTTCTCTCTCTCTCTCTCTATATGAACTATATATATATATATAGTTCAATGGCCTTTCAGGGGCTACATAAACACATTAAAATAAATATAAGTTTAAAGTTAAAAGCATAACACATAATAATATAATAATACTTATACAGGGCTTCATAATACATATCACTTTCATTTTTGTACACTGCTTAAAACTTACACGTACCAATATGAACTCTAACTACAGAAATTTATGGAGCTGACATTCTTATTATATATTTGCTGGACACATCATACAGCTGGGCTAGAAAGAGCTCTGACTGGGTTTACAAAGGTGGGAGAAGATCAAGTTCTTCATTTAGTCCTCTAAGAACCAAAGATTTTAATCTTCAAAATCCACTCTGCTTCTTTTTCAAAACAGAATCTTCTTCCTCTTCTTCTTCATCACCATCACCATCATCATTATCTACTTGCTCTATATCCAAAAATCTGAGGTCTGTTACAGGAGATTTCATTCCAAAAAATGACTTATTAAGGGAGCCCTTGTTTTATTGTTTCTTATATTTGAAAGGTGTTCACCTGTACACTTTTTTCTGGGGGAAGGAGAGGGACAGGTCTTATTGTCTCTCCCACATAAATCTTTAAACACTTGCATTCTACAGCACAAATGACAAAACTGCTGTTGCAAGTGGTAAAGTGGACCAAGATATACTTCTGTTTGTTAATATGATTTATAAACTCAGATATTTTGCATGAATACCTGCATAGACACAACAGCCACAGGGGTAGTGTCCTGTGGCTGTGGCTGCACCATCACAATGTTCATGGATGTGTGGTTTTGTACCCTGAAATTGCTATCCACAAAAATATATCCATTTCAGCAATTTCAGGAAACAAAGTAGCAATGTCAGGGAACAAACATTGATGAAGATCTGATGGGTCCTTGTTGTAATTCCTCTTGCACCAGAGATCATTTGCATAAAGAGAAGCTCCTTCCTGAGCAACAGACGAACAGAACCTCATTGTTCATAGCAGCTGCTTCCTGGTAAGTGGGGATTGGGGGGACTTTATGGTCCCTCTGTGTCCCCTAAACTAGAGGTTACATAGGGATCACCAGTTATAAATGTATAACTCCAGGTTACAAATCCATAATCCCCAAAAGGATTTCAGCCATCATCACCACCATCATCAGCATCACTGTTGTTATTCTTATTATATTTATTTATACTCTACTTTTTTCCTAAGATTGGTACCGAAGGCAGCTTATAAATTAAAATGAATATAGTGCAATTAAAAACATACCAAAAAAACCCAAACCTACGTGTTTTGTGGTTTCTAACATAACCTCCAAACAATTTACAGACCAACTAGGAAAATTCAGTAAATGCTTCGCTCAGCAAAGGACAAGAGGGATCCCCTATCTTCTGTAGAAGTTTACCACATACCATGCAACTGTGTTCAGGTCTACATAGGGACCACAAAATGCAGCATCCAAACACAAATCAAAGAACACAAAAGATACTGCAGGCTGATCCAGCCAGAAAAGTCAGCAGTAGCAGAACACACTATAAACCAACCCAGACACAGAATGTTATTTGAAAGCACAGAAATTCTGGACCATTTTAACAACTACCAGGTCAGGCTACACAGAGAGGCCATTGAAATCCACAAACACTTGGATAATTTTAACAGGAAAGAGGAGACTCGGAAGGTCAACAAAATTTGGCTGCCAGTATTGAAAAACACCAAAATCAAAACAAAAAAGATACTAACGAGCCCTAACGAGCCCCACCTGGGCTCAGGAAGTCTCCCTCCAGGAACAAGTATTCAATACACACAATAGGACTATTATGCTAATTGCTCCCTCCCCTCTGGAGGAGGAGACTGGCATATATATTCTCCACTCCACTTCCAATTCACCATTCCTCTGAAGATGCCAGCCACAGATGCAGGCAAAACGTCAGGAGAAAATACAACCAGAACACGGTCTCAAAGCCCAAAAAACCCACAAGAACCAATTATGTGGAATAATTGGAAACATTGATATATTGACCCATAATTGGTTTGAAAACCATGCTCAAGAGTTGTCATCAGTGGCTATACTTGAAAGAGGTCTTGAGCAGAGCACCTCAGGGTTCTATCCTAGTGCCGTTACTCTTTAACATTTTTTTATGATTTAGATGACAAGGTGGAAGGAAACCTTATCAAGTTTGCAGATGACACAAAACTGGGATGCAGGGCTAACATATTGGAAGAGAGGAATAAAACAGAAAAGGACCTAGGTAGACTAAAAAAAACTGGACAAAAGCCAATAAAATGGAATTACATAGAGACAAATGCAAAATTTTACATTTAGGTCACAAAAAAACAAATAGATACAGCATGGCTCAGCAGTACTACCTGTGAAAAGGATCTTGAGATTAGTGTTGATCATATGTTGAATGTGAGCCAAAAGCATGATGCTGCCACAAAGACAGTAGCCTGTATTAAAGAAGCAGAGTTTCCAGGTCAAGAGATATACATTGATCAGGCTTCATTTGGAGTACTTCATTCAGTGCTGGGTGACTCATTTTAAGAAGGAAATACACAAGCTGGAGCAGGCTCAGAAAAGAGCAACAAGGATGATAAGAGGTATGGAGAAGAGCATATGAGACGTATGAGAAAAGATAAAGGAACTGGGCATGTTCAGCTTGGTGAAGAGAAGATTGAGGGGAAGACTTAGTATTACATCTTTAAATATCTCAAGGACTGTCACAGAGAGGAGGGGGAGGCCTGTTCTCTGTTGCCACAGAGGGTAGGTCCAGGTCTAATGGTTTGAAGTTACAGGAGAATTGAACATTAGAAGAAGTTTCTTCGCAATAAGAGTGGTTTGTCAATAGAATCAATTGCCTAGAGAAGTGATGAGGTTTCCTTCTTTGAATGTCTAAAAAAAGGCTAGATGTCTGCCCGCTGGGGAAGCTTTAGCTAGAGATAGTACATTGAGTAGGAGGTTGGACTTGATGGCTCATGAGGCCCCTTCTAACTCTATGATTCTCTGATTCTACTGACTTCTCTCATTGCTCTTCCGCTCAAAAAGGACAGGTGAACAAGAAGCAACATCAATGGAATAGTAGGACCTGGAGCCTTTTGGGATTAGTAGTGGACCTCCTGCTAGGGCATGGACCTGGGAAGTGGTCCATTTATGGCAAACTTTGGTTTTTGTTCCTATTTGAGGCAAATACATAGTTTTTACATTTGTCCTCTGACTTGTCCTCTGACTTATTGGTCATTAAAGTGTCTTGGGGATCATGATAATGGAAAATTACATTAGCTTCCCAATTGAAAGGCATGCTGTAACAGTCGGATCTACTGGTTTAAGATTTTGACAAATCAGTTCACTGATACTAGACTTGCATACACAAAAAAGGCAGCATCCTCATGATGCCAGTTGCCTTATTTCAGTGGAATCTGGCAAAGTACAAAATATCCCTTACACTTGGAATTTATAGAAATTCTTACTCGTATGAGTATAGAAAATATTGTCTAATTTTTTAAAATGTTGGTTGATGATGAGAAAGATGTAAATAAAAGAGATGGGACAAGTACCTTTTTGCATATGTGAATGTGTATAAATAGCTCTGTACTAGCATATCTTGTAGAAAAATTTGTATTTTTGTGCATTATTTTTCACCCCAAATCCACTAGTGTAAGGAGTAAAATCCAGAAGGAACACTTTGCAGAGGAAGAAGTGGATGAGAACATCTGACCTGCTGGAATGCATGCAGAGTAGATTACATTTCATTCACATAACATATTACCAGTTTTTATTAAAATACTTTAATAGACAATCCCAAACTATTTCTCTCTTGCTCAAAATTTTCATTAGAGACTGTGAACTGACATGCTAAGTTCTTGGCACTAATTACTCATGAAGATGCAGCAGTCACATGTACATGAACAATTTTAACATGAAAGAGGACTACTCAAATTCCTCCTTAGTGGGTGATAAATGGTATTACCTAAGCAAGGAAATTTTTATCTTTCTATTTTTATTTTTTGTCTTCTCTCAGACAAAGGCTTTATAAACAGCATACAATTTGTTGGCGACAATTTTCTCAGGATAAGAAATGGAGTTGTACAGTCCTGAAAAACCTGTATTTTTCAGTAATTTCCTAGCAGGAAACGTGATGATCAGAGTTCCACCACAGTGGAGCTGACCTTCTGACTTGACATTTTTGTTACTGTGTTCAGATACTAAGTACTACAGGGAAGTTTATTAAGAATTGCTTGACAGAGCATACAGATAATCTACAGGTATGCTTGGCCTACCTTTCATATCTTGCTAGTGACCACTAAAGCTCTGGAATGGGTCCTAAACCAGAGGCATGTGAATAAAATGTGAGCCACACAATTTTTAGAGGTGGCAATGAACAGCATAATTTCAGTTGTATTCCTACATTATAGATAGATTGTTCATTCACACAGAGCTCTCCATACTCTTGTCTAAATGATCAAAACACTAAATTTACTACTTATTCCTCAGTACTCAGTACTGACTGCTCCTGTACTATCTGAGTTGTATCTCACATACATAAAGGACACCTATCTTTTATTCTTATCAAAAGCCTCTAAAACTATTACCTGTGCCAAAACTGAAATCTGATGTTGGAAAAAATGGCCACATCATTCACTACAATGAAACGCAATTGCTGGAGGATATATGGGCACATTGGCAAGAGCACTATGACATTTCTCATGGTCTTGATCGCTGGCCTTTCCCCTATGCTAGAAGGCAGCATTTCTGAGCCATGGTGGCCAGCATCCTGTTAGTGACATATGCAAGTTGAAGCCCACCTTGCATTTCCATATGTGCTGCTGCTGTTGCAGAGGTTGGTGTTTTCTTCCTCCCTCTGTAACATCCAAAGAACCCCCCAACCTGGTCATTCTCTTGCTGGTATGTCAGGAAAGCGTCTGGCTATATCTTCATAGTCAGATGTGTCCTCATGGTCAAATACAGATTGATGACCTCCAGACAACTCAATACATCTTGGCAGAACATGCCCTCAAGCTGCAAGCTAGACCAGGTAGTGTGTATGTCTGGAACTGGGGTAGTGAGGATGTCTTGTTGCCTGTCTCAGGAAGCAGAATTTCTTAGCTCAGCCATGAGTGATATATGAATAAAAATGAAGCAGTTTACCCCAATATAACTTGCTTATGAATCTCCAAAATAAAATTCAAAGTGTCTTTTAATACCATAGCTTGGAAGCTTTACCTTTCAGGACTGCAGATTTCAGGATGTTGAGAGTTGCAATCCCAAAGATTAATTTTCTAAGTTCTGCTTTATCCCAGACCTCAGAGCAGCTGTTCTGTAAATGGGTAGGTGACATGTTGCCTTGACATCAGCAGTGATATTAAGAGAGAGAAAAGACAGAGAGGTCAGAGTTCAAGGAGAATATTTCAAGAATGGAGATGTCAGAACACAAGGATGAAATGTTATGAGACAACAAAAATACAACTGTAATATTGAATGAGCCTTTAACTTGCCTATACATATAAGCAAATGTTTAATATTTAAATCGGATTTTAAATCTACCTCTGCATGCATTATTGCACATTTTAGTTTATATTGCAATCATGTTCTCAAGCCTCTCCTTTCTGTCAAATAGTGAAGAAATGAGCACAGATAAATATCAGGAAATAATGCAAAGCTTTGTGAATGCCCTTGTGCTTATTCCGATGATGTATTCTGAAATTCAAGCAAAATAAGTCCTATTATGTTCCTTCTGTGTGTGAGTCAAGGTTATTATTTCCCCTTCTGAGAGAAAGAAAAAAAAAATAAGTCGAAGAATAAAATGGCTATACAAGGAAACAATCAGACATGAGGAATTTGCTGAAGGTTATAGAAGCACACTGAGCAGGAAGAACCAAAAGGTTATCTAATCTAAATCCCAGCGGAGAGGAAAGATCTTTCACTCACCATGGTCTCCTACAGACCATCCTGACTGCACTACACCACAAGCCGAGAAGAGGTGTGCTGAAGAAAGGTGGTTACAGGGTAAATAATTAGAGATGGCTCTTACAACAATCCAAACCACACGCTAGAAAGTCAAAATCAAGGGAAATGTAAAGGCATCTCTACTCCTTCAAAGACAAGACACTATTCATGATACTTTATATTTTTCTTTTTTAAAACAAAACCTTTTCTTTGCATGAATTCCATATTGCTTGTGATATTTTGCAGTGTAGTTAGTTTAGGGAGAGCACAGTAGAAGGGGAAAATGTTTGTCTGAGATTGGGTTCTAGAAAGAAAGAAAGAAAGAAAGAAAGAAAGAAAGAAAGAAAGAAAGAAAGAAAGAAAGAAAATCTTTCTTTCATTTGTAGGCCACCTTTCTCCCAGAGCGGGACCCAAGGTGGCTTCCAACAATAAACACATGTTTAAAAACATTTAAAACATTTAAAAGGATATAAAATCATAAAACATAGACAAAGAAAATGAGGTTGTGGGTTGGATCCTTAAAACTATGGCTTGGGAACTTGTAGGCCTTAGATGTTGTTAAATTCCACCTTACACCACCCCCTGCCAGCCTGGCCCATGGTGAGATGTTATAGTATTAATTAATATTATGTTCCTCATTCCTGTCGAAGACGACGGCTGACAAATCTGTCAAGGTCCAAGGTTGATCTCCTGGATTTTAGGATGTGGCCATGGGTCACATGAGGGCCTGGACTCTCTTCTCTAAGGTGAAGGGGAAGAATCTCAGGTCAAGGTTGCTTTCTTTAAAAGTGTGTGTACATTTTTATTTTATTTTATTTTATTATTTTATTTATTTTACTTTTGTATTTAATAATATATTTTGAGCTTAACAACATCACTAGGGCCTGTCCCTATGATATCACAGTGCTGTTTCTAGGTCCCAGATTTAAGCCTTGAAATCATATGGTCTTAAGATGGTCTTTATCTAACAACCCTGTGAAAAGACTTTCTCAGCATCCACCCAAATGCTTGTTCAGCTTTCTCTTCATTTACCCACCTCCACCTCTTACCCTGTACTACGCCCCTCTCTTTTTTCTTTTCTCAACTATTTGAAGAGGTTTTGGGGGGGAGGGACTGCAGAGGGAAGCATTAGGTCCAGATGTGTACAGTCCTTGTGGAGAAATGCATGTCCAAGGTGTACCTGCAGCTTCATTTCACTTTCCCTCTGCTCTTCCCTGTTTTCTTGTTGATTTTACTCTTCATTAATTCCAGTGCTGTTTCAGTTTCTGCCTCTGATTACTCTCTGCCTTCACACCCTACCCCATGAACGAGACACCATCTCGCTTCCCCTCTCTTTCCCTCGGTTTACTATCCATCAGCCTTGAGAAGGAAGCACTGCACGGACTTGCTTGAAGTTGCTGTGGAGAAAGGAATGTTTCAAGCTTACCTTCAATGTCATTTCTAGAGGTGGCTAGAGAAATTTACCACTTAGCAACTAATGATGGTACTGCAGGCTAACCCCATGTTTTAATTAGCAAAAATGAATTTATACATTTTTTTAAAAAAGAAAATGTCCCCATGGCACACATCTCCTGTCTCCTCCTCCTTTGCCAGGTTTCAGATGTATAGGTTTCATGATCTTGGAACTGCACTGGAGATTCCCCCTCATGAAGAGGTGGCAACATATTTGCGTACTAACATATACCGAGGACATTTCTGTTATAAAAATAACAATCCCAGTTTCTACAAGCTCCTTATGCATCCCACTTGTCCCCTCTTTGCTTCTGAGAGGACAAAAAATTCTTACACTAATGTTAGCACCAAGATCATTCTGATTGTTATCTCAGTATTATTTAGGAGTGAAGCATTTTGGGGAATTTCAATAGGCATAGATCTGAAATCTCTTCTGTAGGCTTTGTCAAGACTATGGCTCACAGAAATCTTGCTATCGATAAATAAAGAACCTCTTTCTATCTGAGCTCCAGGCACTCCACAGAGCAAATTTTCACCAGGCTCTGTCCTTTTGACCCTTTGAGATGACAGACTAGGAATGCTCATTACACCACCTGCCTCTCAAGGAAAAAACTGTCAACCAGTGTGATTGCTTGAAAGCTGCATAAATACTAGCCTGGGTCTGAACCTCTATAGGTTTTGGGAAAACTGGAAGACAACTCTTGAGACTTCTTCAATTGATTGCAACATTATTATGTGAACACCCTCTTTGGCAATTTACAAGCGTTTAGAGAGGAGTCTTTAAGTTTAGTTGAAACCCACAGACTTACCACTGGCTTTGAAATTTGTGTCTAAACTACTCTAAAGCCACACTGAAATCAGAAAGTAGAACTTATGAACCCTGTTGAGTAGTTGCTAGATATAGATCATTTCCGCACTGGACTATTATAGCACTATGATTCCACTTTCAACATCCTATGGAATCCAGCCGGCCCGTTCCTAAACTGCAAACCCCAGGATTCCATAGCATGTTGAAAGTGGAATCATAGTGCTATAACAATCTAGTGCAGGAATGGTCATAATATGTAAGAAATGAGCTTACATTTGAGTAGAACCTGAGCTTTGTCATTTGAGTTTAATTTAGCAAGAGGGTCTAGATGGCTTTCTGTGAAAATTTTATTAATTTTTCTGTCACTTTTGACAATGAGCACTGTACTGAAAACAGATCTGGGTGACATCTTGCCTCAAAATTTGTGAGATATCAGCAGCATCTTGAAGACACAAAAGCACTGTTCATTTTAAAAGTGTGAATCATTAAAGTATTCAAAATGCATAAACACACATATACACAAGTGAACGCTCACTCCCCCAAAGCCCTATAACCTGACAAACAAAAGGATGAGATGAGAATGTAGGTAAATTTAAAGAAATGCAACTAAATCAAGAATGAATACTTTGCATATCTCTACATCTAGTAGATCTCATAGGAAAAAATTGAAAAAAATGCGTTCAGCTTCATCAGCAATGGTTAATAGCAAAGGATCAGGTCACTGAGCTCTCCACAATTATTAATAATGAAAGCAAAATAATTAAGCCCAGTAAATGGAGCATAGTGTTCTGTGAGGTTTTACAGAGGAGGAGTATAAAATGATTGGTACATATTTAAAAATGAGTGAGCGATATAAAATTATCTAAAGTTTAGAGATGCTATCAGTACATGCTAGATTCAGGTTTGGTTCTAAACTTTGATGACATGTAATGCTTTCTTGAAGAAAAGGAAAACAATGCATTGTTAGCTCATTTGGATAAGCTGGATAATATTTCAGCTTTAAGATTCCAGCCAATTAAAAGTCAGTGAAAGCTTTCAAAACTAACCAAACCATTCTGTCTTCTTCTTTTGCCACCATAAATATAGCAAGAAATATAAAGCTAGAAAAGTTAGTCTATACTGCATGTTTCCTTGCAATCTAAAGCAAGAGGAGACAGTTTAAAAAAGACAAAGAAAATGAATTGGCACCTCAGGATCAAGGAAGAATTCTTCCTCAGAGCCCATATGTACCAAATGTACAAATATTACAAATTAACAAACATAAATTGCAGGTTTAAAGGGGAAACATCATGCAGAAGATGGTAGGAAAAGCCATGTGCATCTAATCCATTTGTAGGACACATCCTTGGAAGTGGGGTGATCCTAGGCAGTGGAATGAGAGGAGAGGTGGTTTGTGCCTCATATCAAGGAGAAGACCTCCCTGCCATTCAAGAGAGCTTTGCCAGTCCCCCCGCCCACAGCTAAGATACCACTGCTGTGATTATCTAAAACACCTTCCTGTTTAATATAAGGCACTGGGTGAGCACACCTGGCCTGACTTTCCATAGCAGGTAATTGCAATGGCGGAGCTTGGAGTATGTGGAGTGGGGGCAGGAGGGGGTCAGGCTACGGTGTGGGGAGCATGGCCAGGGTGTGTAGGGGCATGGCCAAGATGCATGGGGGTGTGCCTACGGGCTGGGAAGCCCCAAAAACATTGCTGCCTGGGTGAACCGTCCCCATCACCACCCCGTCCCTACACAACTGGGTAATTGGTGGGCCCTCGGAGGAGCCGCACAAGCCATTTCCCAGATGAAGCAGTGCCACAGCATAGAGACATAGCTCTCCACTGAAACAAATATCTTGCTTTGAGAATTTCATTTTTCAGAACTAGGGACTGTTGGTACAGTTTCTTCTGCTATTCTACCCACAGCAGCTCACTCTGAGGCAGAATCTTTCAGGACAAGATACTGATGGTGAAGAAGAGGTAAGCAGCAGCAGAAGGAAATGAGAACAGGGACAGGAAAAGTGATTGCAGTGGGAAAAGCAGTGGTGGGATGGAGGAAGGGACAGCATGTGTTCTGTCTCACATGGCAGGGTACCTTGTACATACACCTTACCCATCTGTGCTTTCTTTGACTAAACAGTGTTACTGACATCACACTGAAACAATCAAAGGTGAATGAATGTCTAAAGTGGATGTCAGAGAAACTGTTCTCTCAGTATCTGTAAAAATGGCCCACTAACAAGCAGTGGCTACAGGCCACAAACAAGTGGTTGTGAGCAGGCTCATCAGCCTTTATCCTACTGCTAGTCAAAAGTAAAATAGATCCATGAAATGAAGGGGATTCAGATACACGCTAAGTCATTATTCAATAACTGAAAGTATCTACTCTGAATGAGTTTGTTGTGTGGGAACGTAAGGGCTGTCATCACCACCATCACCATCCAGCCATTTATATTCAACTTCTTCCCTGAGTTCACTATGCAAGATGGCTTACTAATTGTTAGAACCAGTACAGATTAAAAACATAAAAAAAACTGTAGCTATTGCAAACATTTCAATTTAAAATTCCTTTAAAGATTGATTATTTTTTAAAAAATGAGCTATATTTCTTTTTACACTTCTCTAAATAAAGTGAATTCTATCTGGATACGGGACTTAGCATACTCCTTTGGGGAGTGAAATGGAAAAAAAGGAAACAGCAAAACCAGTTACGAAGGGGTAGAAGGGGATATTTATGAAGGCACCAGCAAGAAGATGATGAAGAACGTGTTAACTAGGACTTGATATTATACAGTATGTGATGAAATGATATTTTGCAGTGAGTCAGTTCTTCAAAAGTGAATTCTTATCACTTACTGACCCTCTTGCAGCTGTGATGCTGAAAGTCAAAGCTGGCAAAAAGAAAAAGATATCAAAGTGTTGCTTAAAAGTACTTCCATCTGGGCAAGAGCTTGCAAATCAGGCATGTAGCATTGCAACAGCCAAAGAGGCTGAAGCACTGTTTGTCCCCAAGTGAATCCTCAGAGGAAATCAAGCAAAGGAATAAAAAAGTTTTTAGAGCCAATGAGAAATTCCCCCACCTGATATTTGCTCCCTCTTTGTAACTGGTTTTGTTGAGGCGTGAGGCCTCTTATGCATTCACAACAGCATTTCTCAATTTAGTGAGCATGCCACAGCAATTGATTTAGACTGCACAATAGCTGTGACAGCAATCGGGAGATGTTCCAAACTTAAAAAGTAACAGGGCCACACACAAAAATTGAAACCTATGGACTTTTTTGTGATAATTGAAATTCATTGAGTTTCAGCAGTAAGCAACAAGCAATCAAACACTCTCTTCTCTCCACAGTTTCAGGG
This sequence comes from Iguana delicatissima, assembly GCA_948472985.1. Lineage (NCBI taxonomy): Eukaryota > Metazoa > Chordata > Lepidosauria > Squamata > Iguanidae > Iguana > Iguana delicatissima. Next base: position 1,003,718 of record CAOKZL010000155.1, on the reverse strand, counting down.
AACAGTGAGGGGAATATGCTTCCTATAGAAAATACACATTCAGCATTTACATGGAAAAGTCACCAGATTTCATTGCAATAATCTGGCATCTTTCCTTCTCTCTCTCTCTTGAAATCTTTTCAAAATAAAATCACGAAAAACATCCAGAAGGCTGTGAACCACAAATAGGTTGTTCTGAATTTGTCCATGACTAGGGAGAGATAGGGTTGGTAAGACTTCTTTCCCATATCTAGACCACAGATGAATGACAAGTTCTATGTGCATAATCGCTAAAAGATGGACTGCTCCCTCAAAATCAATGTGGCTGTATAAAGCGCAATAAGATAACCACCTTCACAGCACGTGCAACTACAGTGCATTCTGAACTTGTGAGTTTTGTTTTTTTTACAGTGGTGATACTATATGCCCCTTCAAAAACTTCAGTGTTTAATAAAAGTATGATTTTTCCAAGCCTTTGCAAAAAAGAGGTTTGCAGCTCTTTAGAAAATCCTGCAGTCATTGACTTTTCTAGCTAAGTTCCAATGAGGAAACATGCTTTCTGTGAACTCAGGCCATTTCCGCACTACACTATTATAGTGCTATTATTCCACTTTCAACATCCTGTGGAATTCTGGGGTTTATAGTTTACTGAGGACAAAGAGCTCTCTGGCTGAGAATTCTAAATGCCCCTTCCTAAACAGCAAACCCCAGGATTCCATAGGATGTTGAAAGTGGAATAATAGCATTATACCAGTGTAGTGCGGAAATGGCCTCTGGCTTCCAAAAAGGTCCATGATTAATTTGTCCGAGACACTGTGGGCTAAAATTAAAGATTACATAGATAGGTTTGTTGCTATGACTTAAAAGTCAAAAGGGCATTGCTAAACCAATAATTGTTTCCTCAATAAATGTGATTAGTCAAAAAGGAATTGGGAAAAACTGTCAAGATTATAAAAAGAAAATGCTTTGATTGTTAGAACTCCTGTGTGTGTCTTTAATAAAGTTGAACACTTGCTTCAAAGACTGTTTCATATTCAGAGTCAGCTTTGACAGCTACAGACAAAGAATGGCTAGATTTTGTGGAGTTTAGCATACTTGTTCATTTACTACTTGCACAACTGATCATGCTACAACTGGTCTGGAAAAGGAGAACAAAATCTTGACAGTGGTTGTTTGTTTCAAATGTTTCCTCAAGTAAATCTGCCACCTCAACAAATGAAACCAAAAGAAGTGTAGGGAGGAAATGCATGCACACTTTTTATAATGTTTGAATTGCTTTGGTCCCTGTTGTGATTGTGTTTCTAGAGGTCAGCTCAAAAGTCACTTTTTCAATAAGTACAGTATTTCATTGTGTTCTTAATGTGGATTCAGCCTATACTGCTGGCAGCCACTTTGCAAACTTTGAAAAGAAAATGACAGGTTAAGCAGCGGTTCAGAATTGATTCCTTTTTGTGGAGTGTAATTAAGATTATCAACACATCCTCATATTGATCCGTATTTCTACAGGTGAAAACCTAGGAAGAATAATGTAGAATTTATAGAAGCAAACCACTGTAAGTAACTGTTGGTGCTGACTACAACTATTGCTTCATGTATATGTTTATGGTGACTAGAACTTCAGATATTTACTTCAGATATCTCCCTACTAAAGAGTCATGTAGAGAACTGGTTTCTTCTAATGCGAGTGGAAATATTTCTGAACTGATGCTAGCACCTGTTATGTCTCCTTGGGAATTTGGGCACATACAGGAAACAAAAATATGCCTTCTGGGGAAACAAACGGGTGAAAGGAGGAGGAGGAGGACTACTAGCACCTCCTGGCTCTGAATTTGAGAGCTTAACTCAGTCTTTGGTTATACTAGTCCTTCTTCTGTGTTTCCGGAAAACTCCATTTTCCAGTCCAGAAAAGTGGGAGATCATCATTTGCTGGATTTTGAGGAATTCTAACATAGGGTGGCCTGCATGTGTGCAAAGGCAATCTCTCCAAACTAGTGCAGAAAAGGTGAAAAAAGGAGATTCCTTCTGACTATACATTCAAATATGAAGGTATTTTCCTTTCTCTCCAAACATTGTTCTTTTTACTGTACAAAGTTTATTGGATTTTTGGAAGATTACAAGAAACTCCAACTTTGCCTCCATATGCATTGTAACGAGTTATATAGAATCTGTATAATTATAAATAGCCTAAGTTGTTCTTTCTTACACATGTCTACACATACATTGTTACTCTTTGCTGGAGTGCTGTGTAATGCATAATTCAGGTGCTACAGAATTTGCAGCAACCAGATTCTGATCCTGGCTCAACAGTTTTCAAGTGGTAGCATAAATTCATGACACTTATGTCTAACACACATATCACCCTAGAAATTTTGCTGCCTCAGGAAGAACAGTCAATAGTGCCTCATTTTTAAATTGTCTAACCTGCCTATATGTGCATGTGCTTATTTTAAATGCTGTTTCAGCTTACCAAAGTATGTTTTGTATCACAAACCATCACTTTTGGTTGTTCTTGTTATTTTAAAGCAACCCAAAGAAACTGTTTTTGTTTCTTTGAGAAACAGGAAAGTATAGATTCATACTTTCTTTAAAAAAATCACAACTAGAATGGTAGCAAAATTTACTGCTTTCTTTAAAAGCATACAGAGATAGATTATTTCCCACATTTCCTCCAGGGAGCTTATGATGGAATACACAGCTCCCCTCTCCAATACAGCAACCCTGTGGGGTGAGTCAGGCTGACAGAGGGTGGTTGGCCCAAGGTCAGACAATAGTTTTATAGCTGAGTGAAGAGTAGAAAGGTATGAATATCTTGTCCTGCCCTCCAACCGCTATATCACACTGACTCTCAATGATACTAGGCCGTGGAAGTGTGACTGCCCTTGATTGCTATTTTACAAGCTCTGTCACACTAAAGAACAAACACAGGCTCAGCTTTGGCAAGTGTTAAGTAAGAATCAATTATGACATTTAAGAGAACTGGCTTTTTTGAAATTGTACCTGTTCTATAGAAATACAGTACAATCAGGAAAGATTAATATTGCTCTCCATTTAAAATGTGATTTTCATTCAATGACACTTTAAAAAAAAAAAAAAATCCCTAAGAAACCAGAAGTGCAGATAAATGCTTAAACAGCAAAAAGCCCAGCAGGTCCTCGTTTTCACACAGGCGCCTGCGCACAGAACCTATTTGCTCCAAAGTCTTGGCTAAGCTACTCTTGCGTTGTGCTTTTGTATATTCATAGACTTGATCGAGTTACCTTGAAAAAAGGGGGAGACCTGCTATGAATTTAAATATAATTCACGGTAATAGATTCGGGACAGCATATAATCAACCATGTGCCTTGCCTCTATACAAATAAATGAGTTTCTGTACAAGGGGATAAGCCAGTTATGCAGTGCATAGCCCAAGCTGCATCGGCAGGAGGGAAAGAGAAGAGAAGAAATAGGAGGGGGAGATGAGGGGGAGAGCTGAGCAGCTACGCTCTTCAATTTTTCCCATGAAACTTTTACACAGGAGTCAATGTGAATCAGGGCTGCCAGATTCAAAAATAGAAATGCCCTCTTTACTCATTCATGCAGTGGGAATGAGGCAGGGTTTGGCGAACATGCAGTTGGACATGAAAATCCAATAAGAGCTCAGTGAAACATCAATGGCAGCACAGGGAACCATAAGCCCAACACTGATTGGCATCAACCATCACTCTGCATTCTGTTAGTGTTGTGGCATATAGAAACCAGGGAAATGAAGTGCATTTGCAGCACAGTGGCTGGAATTAGTATGCCACTGCATACCCAAAGCTGGTAAAAATGAAAAGTGTTGGCTGCTGGCAACTCCCTCACCCTGCCATATACCCCTTCCCTCCCCACAGTTGGAGCAATCTTCTGTTAATCACACAGAGCTAAAATGCTACCTAACACAGTGAATCAGAACCACTAACTGTTTGGATGACAGGGTAAAGAAAAGGTGAAAATCTAATTTTTAGATCATTTCTCCAGATACTTGTAAATGCTTTCTGCTGATCCTTGCATTAAAAGGGAAAAGAACGACTCCTCAGTAACGACCAAGGGTCACATGTCAATCTGGATTATGCCATATGAGCAACCTCAGAAAGCTAAAATTCTATAGGTGCAGTCCTGTATCCTCGGTGTAAACTAAATTGAACATAGTGGAACTTATTTCTGAAGAGGCGTATGTAGGATTGGGCTGCACATAAGATATTTGTACTGAATAATTTTTACTTGGTGTGCCATTGATGTGCAGTTTTTTAGTTACTGTTTAGGAGGATTCCCATATCATTTTGCTGTGTCAAAGTCTGATTCATTGACCTTTTGGAGCATCCATATACATTTGAATTCATCTGAAAAGACTTGCAGAGGGCAGAAAATTACGGAGAATTCTTGAAGACCAACTGAGGGATCAAAATAAACAAACAAATGAAAAACGAGTGTGGTGTACATTTTCAGACTGGGACTAGGGCCACCAAGGTTAAACTCTTAAGGGCCTTTCTGCACAGCATTTGCCATGCAAAAGTGTGCCTGGAGCATTGCACAATTGTGAGGAACGATCTGCACGACGCACTCACAATCGTATGATGCTCCTGGGCTGGCAGGCGCCAATCACACATCTTTTCATTTTTGGCTGGAAGCCGAAAATGGTGCATGACTGCACATTGCTCCTGGACCCCGCGCGCACTTACCTGGCGTGCGGAGCCTCCGGAGCCGCACCGGTCGTGCTTCCTGCCCCAGTGCAGCCTGGGAAACTCCCAGGCTGCACTGCAGAAGAAAGAGGTGGGGCTGTTGCACGAGCAGGCAGCTTGTGCAGAGCTGAAGCAGCAGGGACATGAAAGCCTCTTGCCGGAGGCTGCTCACGCGATCCCCGCACCCCAGTGCCGGAAAAAGATAAGGTGCGGAAAGGGTCCTAGTCATGATGCTCAATGGCTGTCCTGGAGTTAGTCACTCTCTCACACAGGTTGTAACCTATTGCATAAGATTTTTATGAAGGTAAAATGGGAGAATAAGTATCACTTATAGTACCTTGGGTTTCATGGAGGAAAACTGGGAGACACACACACACATATATATATATATAAAATTTATTTATTAATTTTTTAAAATTGGGGTGGCAAAGTGTGGTCTATGTACCTCATGGAGTCCTCCAGGGCTGTTTTTTGAGATATATATATATATATAGTTCCAGAATGCCCCCAAATGCATTCTAGGGGGATGTGGATGAAACCCTGAGTCCCTCAGGGGTTGAAAACAATTTTTTTTCCAATTTTTTTAAAATGTATTGTCCTGAAATGCTCTTAAATGTCTACTAAGGGGCCTGAAGTACATTTTCACAACATTTCTCAGGCCCTTTGGACCATTTGGGCGCAGGAAAGGCCTTTTCTGAAACTCAAAACATGGTGACAATGCTTCCATACCCCATAGGGATGTTTGGGGACCAAAATGTTTAATTTTTGTTTCAGGACCACTTGCATTCCTCAAAGGTCTCCTGGAAGGCTAATCCAGCTCCCTAGCCTTCTACAGTTGCCTAACTCTGAATTAAATAAATACAAAAATAAATTAACTTAAGAAGTGCACTTGCAAAAGACTCATTTGCCATAAGATGCCTATAAAAATCTCACCTACTGGGAATCCATGATCTACATGAAGTGGTCTACAACAGTATCAAATTTCAAACCAAACCTCTGAAAATAGCTACAAGTAGAACAAGTTACAGGCTTGAACAGCAACTCACATCTCTCCCTACTGCTGCATAATTAACTGGTGAAACTTCCTATTTTTGTTTTGTTGTGCCCAGACACTTATCCTAAATTGTATAGTTATCTGAAGTTTTCTTATTGCTTCCTCATTCCTTCTCCTACATATTCACTTTTCAAATTTCAAAGTGATGGTTTTGGTGAATGGGTTGGCTGGCATCCCGTTCAGTATTTATGATGTTGTAAGACCGGCTTACAGCAGCATACATTCTGTAATTTATTTATTCATTTAATTTATTTATGTCCCACCTTTCTCCTGACAAGGGATTCAATGCAGCTCACAGAAATTTAAAACAAAGTCACGCTAAAAAAAAAAAACTTTCTGTACAAATATTAAAAAAACACATAATTCTATTTTAAATGCAGATAGGTAAAGCACGTTCCAAATGCCCTTCTACCACACAATTCAATTCAATTCAATTCAATTCAATTTAAGCACTAAAGGACTTCCTAAATAGAAAATAGGTTTGCCTGTTGTCTGAGGATTGGGACAACTGAATCTTCCATGGAAGAGAGTTTCACCGTCCAGGAGCAACCAGTGAGAATGCTTCCTTCCTGTGTCCTTATCAAACATGCCTGTGATGGCAGTGGGACCAGGAGAAAGCACTCCTCTAAAGATCTTAAATTACAGGTCAACTGGGAGATATGGGGTGTAATTCTTTACTAAGGGCCTCTCTGCTCTACACTGTTACAGTGCTATTATTCTACTTTCAACATCCTGTGGAATTCTGGGGTTTGTAGTTTACTGAGGCCAAAGAGCTCTCTGGCTGAGAATTGTAAATGCCCCTCCGTAAACTGCAAATCCCAGGATTCCATAGGATGTTGAAAATGGAATAATAGCACTATAACAGTGTAGTGTAGAAATAGCCTAAGTTTCTTCTTGCAGGTAGTGATGAGTAATATCAGGAATTTTCTTCCCCCATGAGAAAATCTTCAAAAACCACACAGTTTTCAAAGGTTATTCACAGTTTGGAACTTATTCTGTGCATAATTCAAATGTGGTTGCTTTGTGCAGAAAATAACATTTTCTGCATGGAAAATAATGTTTCAATGAAGAAATACTAACTTCTATCAAGGAACTACTGTTTTCTGTGGAGAAAATGCTGTTTTCTATGAAATTCAGCCATGTGTAAATTTTACACAGAATAAATACCCAGTTATAGTATTTTCTGCACAAAACCCAGTATTTTCCAACCAGGAAACATTATCTCTGTATTGAAATACTATGTTCCATGCAGATAATGCTGTTTTCTGCACAAACAACCATGTGCAAATTTTGCACAGAACAAGTACCAAACTGTGAAGATTCTCATCATTCCAGGATTCTTCTTGTCACTATTCTGAACATGGTTTTTTACCATTTTCAAATATTTTCAAATATTCTTTCCATCCCTATGTGTTTTAGATAGTCACTGTTTCAGAAGAGTATATATATTCTCTTTAACCATGCCTGGCCACAGTAATTTGGAATTCATATTTATAGTCATTGCATAGTTGTAATGACTAAAAGTGCACACCAAAGACTACTTTTTCAGCAATGCAGCCTCCCAAACAGAAGGATTTCTGAGATGTTGGAAAGGGAGGCAGTGTGTGTGATAATGCCTCCAACTCTCTTCCAGCATCAAGACGCTTTGCAACATCCAGCAGCAGGGACCTTCCACTAGTGAAAAGGCCAAGACTTGGGGTTAGGAGAGAGACGATTTTATGTTTAAAATAGTACATTTCACTTTTGAAAAACCCAAGGCAATACCATATACATAAGCTCTGTTGATTTAATACTAGAGCTATCGCAACTGTTCAAGCTCCACAAATCCAGGAAAGTGGAAGTTTAGGTTAATAGATAACAAGTATATCCCATGATCAGAAGTGATGGGATGTGATATCACCAGTTGTGCTTTTTTACAACTATCCTCATGCTCCCATGGTTTTCTGGACTTACAGGCCTAGAGCCTGCAAAGTATGAATAATGGCATGCAGTTAAATTGCCCCACCTTTTCCTGGCCCTGGGTTTGTCTTAAAAAACACAGGAAGAACTTTCCTGTGAGTTGACCAACATCGGTTAGTTTCTCTTATGTTAGTAGTTTATGGGAATAGTTAAACAGTGTGTGTGCGTGTGTATGTTGTGTGTGTGCATGTGTATGTTGGTGGGTTTTCTAGCACCTTTCACTTTCACTATTCTCGCTCAACACAGAGGGCTTTTTCCTGTGACACCACAGTAAGACCAAATGACATGAGAGTTCACGTTCTTATTCCTGGTTTGGAACTGCAACATGATGAATAAGAAAGTGACAGAGACTGACATAGACTGGATAACCCACACTCCACAAGCTTCACTCTGAGATAGCCAGTAGTTTTTATTTGTGGAAAATGCAGGCAACACAGCACACTTCTTCTGAAGTTGCTGAGACTAAAACGCATACGTGAAGCTCGCACCCTTTTTTAGATACAATTCCAAAATGGGTTCTGCAAAGCTGTGATTGGAGATGGTCATAAATCTAGCATCACACCACTTCTCAGACAGTTGCTAGGTCAGGATTTGGTTCTCACTTCTAATTCTTGACCCAGGCATATATTTCCTGCCACTTAGACGCACCAGGTTCTCAAAACACCAGCCTTTACACTTTCATTTTTTGCCCAGCTCTGATCTCCCTCACACCAGATATTTTGTAGCAATAGGCAATAAAGCAATTAACCAGTTGATATTTTGTAGTAATACTGACAGGATCCAAGAATTTCATTGTTGCAGTCATCATTTAGTATTGGATACTTTGTAGCATTATAGCTAGGCTTACTGGAATTCTATAGCAGTACTTCTACATTGACTACAATGCAGTATTGCAATACACTTCTGGCAGATCAACATATCTCAAGAGCTATGCTTCCTAACAGAAACTGAGGTTTTTATAGGAGTTGAACCAGTCTGGCTGGTATGCTATGAAGGGATTAAACATACTGTTTCTTTGTTTCTTCCCAAAAATCATAGCACAACAGAAAATTTGTGAGCTCACTTATCTAACATGAGTTTTTACTTACCTCCTTTTTAGAGGGAATGAGAGAGTGAAATACAAATTAAGTATTATTCCAGTAATGTTCTATACTAGGAATCGGGCAACTGTGGCCTGTGGGTGATATACAGGTTCCAGGGGCTTTTTTTTTTCTTTTTTGGGCAGCTCCAGAGCCTGTCAGATAATACCCCCCCAACTCTCCCCAGTGAATGAAAATTGTCTCCCGAATGGTAAGCATTTTTCCAGGAGTGGCCTTTTGCCAAGTATTTTGGCATTTGGAGGACTCTAGAAGTGACAAATAACAAGGAAACTCCCAACTCAACCAGACACATATGAATAAGCCTTGAATATTGACAATATATAGCTTGCGGGGGGGCGGGGGGACTGGAAGTCAGTTCAGATTACTGCAGCCTGCAGAAAGGCAACGCATGAGCAAAAATTTGGTCCCTACAGTCTGCGTGGTTGTCCATCCCACTCTATAGATTCCTCAAACACACACCACCAGGCTGTTCTATATTTTTATGTCCTTTAGAAATTTATGAAACAGATTATTTTCAAAATTTGCTGTTACATTTTTCAGAACTGGCACCATGAGCACCAAAAAGTGCTAGTGTTTCTAGGAACTATGACCATGAGCACTACACCACAAGTCATTAGCTTTAGTCATTAATACCATTCATTTTCTTACTATATCTGGGAATACCCACTGTCTCCAGCTTCTAGATGCTGACAGATTTAAGCATCTATATACCTAAGCTGGACTGAAGACTTCCCAGCTCACTCACATGTACTGACATCAACTGCAGATGTTGTGTACTCTCTTATAATAGTGCAAGATGAATCCCTACAGTAAAATGAAAGCAGTTAAAGTTAGGATTGCTTCTCCTAAGAGTATTTTTCCAGCACTGTGGGGAGAGAACACTGCTTTGACTGATTTCTACACTGGTATCAAAACTGCTAGATCAGTGGTTCTCAACCTGTGGGTCTCCAGATGTTTTTGGACTTCAGCTCCCAGAAGCCCTGAGCATTGACCACAGTGGCTGGGGCTTCTGGGAGCTGAAGTCTACAAACATCTGGGGACCCACAGGTTGAGAACCACTGTGCTAGACCATAGTTCCCCCATACATATACATCCCATTGCAACAGTTCACACCAGCCTTGGGGAGCAACTATGCTGTTTCAAGCTACTGTAGTGTGGTAGTGCATAGGAACCAAGTTGTGGTACTTCCCATACCAGTAAGGCATTGCAGAAATAAAGCATGACATATTTAAATGTCATAGGCCCTTTTTGTATGGCATTTTCCATGCAAAAGGGCCCCTCGAGTGTCACGCAAATGTGAGGAGCAGTTCACACGACGCACTCACATTTGCACGACGCTCCAGGGCCTGGTAGGCACCACTCACACACTTTTTCATTTTGGCTTTAAGCTGAAAATGGTGCACGGTTGCGCATTGCTCCCAGGCCCCACGTGCAGTTACCTTGTGTGCAGAGCCTCGGGAGTCGGGCCGGTCATGCTTCCTGTCTCAGTGCAGCCTGGGAAGGTCCCAGGCTATACTGCAAAAGGAAGAGGCGGGGCTCTCACACGAGCAGGAATCTCATGTGGACCTGAAGAAACCTGGACGCAAGGGCCTCTCACAAGAGGCTGCTCATGCGATCACCGCACCCCAGTGCCGAGAAAAAGTGGGATGTGGAAAAGGTCATATATTTATACGAAGTTGGTAGAGAAAGTTGCTTATTGGTGTCATCTTAGACCTACTTACATTAGCCCCATTTAACTCTAAAGTACTTATTGTTTGAGTAGACTTGTATAGAACTGTGATATCAAAGACATCTCAAAGCAGAAAAATGCTGTGAAGTCTTCTCCTCAGGTAAAGTTCTTTTCTGTGCTTCTTTCTGGTGTAAAATTGGGGGGGGGAGTGATATATTATTCAAATATTTCAGACATTTTCTTTCAGATGAGTATCCTTTATTATGCATGGAGTTGATCTGCTTGTTTTTATCTGTTGTTACTGTGAACACATGTCAAATGGTGCCAAGGTTTCAAAAGGTTTTTTTTTTATGAAGAAAAAATATAAATACAAGGGCAGAATACTGTGTAAAAGTCAGAAGCGCAAGGTAAACCTGCAGGGTGTACTTTTTCTGCTGACTCGGCTGCATCTTTTTTGCTTATTCATAGCACAGGTGTGCAAAAAAAAAAAAATGTTTGCATGCAGAGGGAAGCCAGGGGAAGCCAGTGATTTCTGCTCAGAAGACTGACATTTTTATACAACCACAAAAAAAATGGAAGGCCCTTACCAAAGCACAAAACCAAACCAAAAACAAAGTGGAAAATCATCCTTTTGCAGGGATAGGAGTCCGGTAGTCCTTCAGATGTTGTAGGATTCCATCAGCCCCAATGGTCTGAGGTGATTGAAGTTTTAGTTCAACAACATCTAGAAGGTGATAGGTTTCCCATCCCTGTTGTAGTGAGCTTGAGTCTAATCATAACAGGCTGTGTGTGCTGAGCTTAATTATAAAACAGAAAAAGAGTTCTGAAGCTTCACTTATACTTTTGTTTATCACAAAAGTGTCAGCTACCTAAGAAGATCTGAATGAACTTTCTCTAATTTCCCAGGAAGAGGTATTTCTTTATTCACCAATTACTTCTTTGTCTCCAGTAGTAATTATGAAGAAAGGGCAATGCGTTGGAGTGAGTGCAGATATTGTCTTGTAAACTAGTAAACAGAGTGGCCATGTTGTGTTTCTAAAGGCCTCCTGGAGGAACCTAGCAGGTGAATCAGTCCTCCATCAACAATCTATCTCCATGGGAGAAACAACTGTACATGTTGAACTGCTAAAAAAGCAGGCCACTATTAAAAGGTGTAAGAGGAAGGCCCACATGATTCTGTTTGAAAGAGAACAAAGATAGATGAAAGCTTGCTGTGTCCAAAAGTATTATCAAGTTTTATTATGAAATTGGTGGTGACCCCACTAGTGAAGGGTTAGCTTAATTTATAAATGGTATATTATGATATATTGGAGCAGGCTCATAGACTAGATCCGGTTGGGGGTTTATTCTCACATATCCCCCTCCCCTTGAGACATTGCACAACAAGGAGGTATCCAACACTCTCTGCAATGACTTTTCCCTGCATGCACAGGGGCAGATGCAGGTTCCTGGATTTGGCTCAGCCCCACTCACAGCCCATGATTGCCATCCAATCAGAATAGCTTATACTGGTGTAAATGGACCAACAGTGTGTATTAATATGAAGCAATTGCATATACACAGCTTGGAGCATTAGGTTTGAAAATCAATTCAGAAAACTGGGGAATTAATTTATTGCCAACCACACAAATAATTGAAGTGAATTAATTAGTTAAGTTATGGTTGATTAATTTGTCATTTAGAATGTAATTTCCAGAAGATATGAGGTTGGCAGAGAATAGCACAGAGTTGTCACTATTGAGCCTAGGAGCACATTTTGGTCTTTTCCACACTGGGTTTTTAAAACGGTGCAGAGCGTCCTCCAGAGAGGACATCTACACCTGGGAGCGGACTGGGTCCAGACTACTTTGTGTAGTTCCGGACCTCAGCCCACTCCGGAATGACCCAAAGTGGTTGTTCAGCATGCTCCTGAAAGACCACTTAAAAAAGGTCTTTCAAAAGCATGGAGCATGCCACTCCATGGCCGCGTTCAGGTGCAGATTTTCAGGCTCGCACCAGTGTGAGCCTGCAGATCTGCTGGGGGTGGGCTTTAGGCTGGCGAGCTTCACCGGTTGGTGGAGAGCCTCGACCAACTGGAAGCCGCCATTTTTGTCCCCAGAGCAGTGCGGAGCGCTACCATGCACTGTTCTGGACCAGCCTGGACCCTCACATGGAGCACACAGGTCTGGTGAGTACCGGCACGGGGCGATTCCCTCGCCCAGTGCGGAAAAGGCCTTTGTTATGGCCACTTTCGAAAGTGCTTTTCTTGCTATTTCAAAGTTCCCTTCTCTAAGCCTGGACATTTTGCCCCAGATGCACTACAAAGCCCATAACAAAATTGTTGTCTAGGATGGTAGCTTAGCTTGCCTGGAAGCTCTCAGGTTGCAAAGGAATGTTCTGAAGTATGACAGCTCATCCTAAGAAAGTGCTGAATTAAATTTTGTCACTGATCTGAATCTCTCTTTACTTTTTTCTACTCCCTTTCTAAATGGCACCAAAAAATGGAAGAAGTACACCTTCATTCCTGTTTCTCTGCACTATGACAGACAGACAGATAGATAGATAGATAGATAGATAGATAGATAGATAGATAGATCCTTATGTTCATGGTTTTGTGCATGATTCTTTATATTTTAAAATTATAGTTTAGGCTGATATTTTTGATTGTTGATTGTTGATCTCTAAAGCTCAGTGTGCTGTTCAAACATTTACAAGGGTGAGCTATGCTTCATATGCTTCCGGAAAACTATCTGGCTGCTCAGTCAACTGCAGAAAAAAGGAGACTGGACTTTGTGTGCTTATGGATGGTTCTTTATTGCATATCAACCCAGTTCCTAAAGAAAGTGCAGCAGCAACTCCAGAAATTTCTGTTGTACATTGTAATCATGTCCCCAAAGAAGGCCAATTAATTTATAAACACAACAAAATGTGCTGGGCTTTTTAAAGAATACCATCCATAAACATGCAGAGCCCCGTCTCCCTTTTTCTGCTGATGTACTATAGGTGCTTTCCAGTATCTATTCCTGCTCCTATTCAGTCAACTGGTCAAAACTGAAAATGATTCTGCAGGACACATACAGCCTCAGGTGAGGTGTCCAGTATGGCTCTTTGAACACCTCCATTTCCTCCAAGCCCTCAGCAACCACTTTTCCTTCTTTCTTTTTTCATCTCCATATGGTATTTGCACAGTAATAAATTAAAGGGGGAAAAAGATCCCTCTTTTTTTCTTTTATTCTGCATATCCACAAAAACCAGTTAAGGCTGGAATATATATGAAATATACAGATTAAAATAAAAAAACTTAATGAACATGATCTGAAAAAAAATAAAAACACAGAAACACAACAATGAAAGAAACAAGACATAAACCAATTAAAACCTTTATTTAGCACAAGATCAGCTTATATGCCAAAGGCCTTTGTATGTTGTCGTTTAGGTGAGGAAATGTGCATCAATATAAATGAGATGCAGTTTGTGAACTGAAATGCAAGTATCTTTTCAGAACAGATGGAGTGAAGAAGAAAAGAGGAAAGACCGCAAAATAATTTGCATTTGGTAAAGAAATAGAAGACAAAACAAAGAAATAGAAGATGGAACTCTTATATTTATTTTGTCACAGTTACATTTGTATTCCACTTTTCCTTCAATAAGCACAAGGTTGCATGCTTTTCTTCCTCCTCACTTTGTCCACACAACCCTGTGAGGCAAGAGAAAGTGATTGGCTGTGAGCTTCATGGCTTCATGTGGACCACAACCTGGATCCAATTGTGTAGGGATGTGGGGGCGGGGGATGATTCACCCCAGGTGGCAATGTTTTTGGGGTGTTCTGGCCCATAGCCATGCCCCTGCATGCCCTGGCCATGCCTCCACACACCCTGGCACGCCCCCATGTACTGCAGCCACACCCCCGCACACAGTGGCCACACCCCTCACACCGTAGCCCCCCACCTCCCCTCCACACATTCCAAGCTCCGTCACTGCCTGGATCTTCCAAGTCCCAGTCTAACACTCCAGCCACTGCTGAATAATAGGCTCTTTACTCTTCCCACATCTCAACCTATGGCTTAACATTAGACATGATACAGAATGCCTCCTGATGGGGCAATTGTCTTGGGTGGATGTGATGTTTGTTGTTTTTGAGTTAAATACAGACACACACACACAGACACACACACAACCAGAAAAAGATTTCTGTTGTCCTGGACTATTTATATCAATCCCTGGCACCAGCAGCAAAGTCTTAGATTGGATTTGGGTTAGTGAATCACTGAAATGATATTTTTGCACAGTAACACCATAAATCTAAGAAAAAAGTTTTAAAAAGGGAGAGGAGGAGAAAATTTACTCATCAAACCATGGGATTGTCTCATCAAGCCATGCCTCTGTTTTTTATAAAAACCTTGGAAAGAACTATAGTGGGGATCCAAGAAATCACTGTAGACAATGCCCCACCCCAAAGAACAGAAGAAGTGGCTGAAAATATATCACTTCTTATAATATATCTCTTCTTATAATATGACTCTTAATTGTTATGTAGAATTGCTTTACTTATCTTAATAACTGCACTTCAGTGGAGAAAAACAATAAAGTAACAGAATTGCATAAAGATGGCCATCAATCTGATATTGTTACTCCTATTGTTATCCCCAAATATGAGTGACTCAGGGTGCATCTGTGATTTCAGTGCCTCCATGAAACAGTGAAGAATATTGGCTCAAGAGGCCTGCAAGAGGGAGGTTACCTTATGAGATATTTTATGCCTATATTCACCAGGACTAGGGCAGGGAAGTACCAGCTGGAGATGCAAAAAGTAAGTTCAGTGTGTTTTATTGGGGGAATTACAATCACACATACACAAGATCCAAGCAGTCACACAATCACACAAGGTCAACTGAAGGAAAAGGAAGGAAAGTTTGGATAGTGACATTTAGGGTAAAGTGGGTGATTTTACCTATCCAGAAGAGCAGTGAAGAGGTGACGTGGCTTAGATGCAGGCCTAAGGACAGTACACAGTCAGAAATCAAAGTGGCAACCAGCAATCGGTGTATTGCAAGTTGACTGGCCAAAAACTGGGGTTTAAATACTCTTTTTCTGCCTAGAGGGTTAAGGTGTTCATAAGTCTCTGGAAGAGTAAACAATGGAGTCCAAAGTGTGGACAATGGGATGTAGATGAGCTAATGGTCTCAGCGTTAGGTGACAAAGGGCTACTGGTAGCCTTGATAACTCTTTAATTGTTGGACAAGTGTGGGACAAAAGGGAAATTTACTTTGTCAGAGGGAGAGGAGTTAAGACAATCAGCTGTCTTGTGGGAACATCCCTAACACTATTGTCTCTTAAAAGTTGAGTCATCAGAGGCTAACTGCAAGTTCATTATCATTGGAGTTTCCTGGTGATTTCTGATGACCTGACTATTCCTTGAGGTATTTCTTGACCTTCTTTTGCAATGCACGTGTGAAGCCAGCTTTTCCATCTTGGTCATTTATATTTATGCCAATTAATATTTGCCAGAGCATGGGGGTGTACAATCTGGTAACATTGTCACTAATTCAAATTGTGAGAAATGGAAACAAGAAAGGGTAAGCGTAGGATCCAGGAGCCCAATATTATCTGTCAGCTATAGGACACTGTTCAGCAAGATAAATTATTGCCTTTTCATCAGTTGTATATCCAGCTGGTATAAAATTTAATCAAGTCATTTTTGCTATACACATGGGAAGTCTAGATTGAAATGCATTCAGGCAAATTTATCTCTCTCTTTTTTCATTTTTTATGTCTGTGTGCCCCATCAGAACATTTATGTGAGATCTGTTATTTCCAGCTGGTGGCAACTGTACACCAGATGAAAAAGAGACAAAAGTAATGATGTCTCATTTTACAGCCACTAGTGTAACTTCATCATATAACTTCATCATGCCCGGATGAATGACTTTTCCTCCATACCAACTGCCACTTCCCTGGGCTGTAAGACAGATAAGAAAAGCAGACACTGCTCCATCATGCCTAGGCCCAGAAGCAAACAAAAGGCCTTCCTCCATCCCAACTGTCTTGGAGGGAGAGGAGGAGAACTAGGCACAGTTCCATCATGCCTAGGTCCGGAAGCAGATGAAAAACCCTCCCTCCATCAACCTGCTACTGTCCTGGCCTTGGAGAGAGAAAAGAAGAGGCAATATCTTCTGGCCTTAATTCTCTCCCCTTCTGCCACCCCTTTTCCTTGTGTGTCATGTCTTTAGATTGTAGGCCTGAGGGCAGGGAACTATTTTTACTTGTTCTTTTTCTTATAAAGCACCACATACAGTGATGCAGCTTAATGACTAAATGGTAATGAATGAAGTTATAACAATGATTGGAACACTTTATTGTTGCAGAAAGAACTTTCTGGTTCATTTTAAAGCCATTGTTCCTCTCTTCCCAGGTAGGAAGTCACTATTTTTAAAAATCAAAATCCAAAAATTTACTATAGCAACAAAAGCAGAAATTTTTGGTTTTTTTCTAACTCAGATCTTTTATTTAACATTCTGCTTCTGAAATTGTAAACACTGGAAAATTCTCCTGAAGACAAAAATAAATGCATTTTTATTAAGTCTATATTTCAGAAAGCAGGGCTGCAGCTGATTTTACCGGATCTACCACCTTCAACCCCCCACCCACCCCCCAAAAAAATCCAGCATGGGGAAACTGAAGTCCAGACCTTGTTCATCTGGGTTTCCTACCTTTTTAGGAGTTTTTAAAAAATAAAATGTTCCCCTACCCCCTTACACAAAAGTTTTGTTACAGTCCCTTATGTCTCTTCTGTTCTGCATTAGTGCTGTGAAATTCCGGTTCTAAAGATATCTCTATCTGGATCTTTTAAATGTGACTAAATATGATCCTATAGAATAAATCATGTGTGCACAGTCACAAGGGAAATGCACGGGTTTTTTGCAGTGGCATGTGAATTATGCTAATTCAACCACTGTGCAGTCCTGCCCTCTCTCCTGGAAAAATTCCTGCAGATGCCCTTGGGCAGATTGGTCCATTCCTCTTCCTGATGAAGAGTGGCAGTTACTTAGTCTTCTTCCACAGTCTCGGATATGTCTCAGTTTCATATATGTCCACATTCTTATATGCCTAGTGCACAAACTGTCATTGCTCTTCTGCTCAGAGTCCTTTGGATTTCAGCTAAAGCCTTTAGGTTTAAGGAAAACTAAGCAGTGATTATATCCTCAAGCACACTTTCTCAGAAATAGGTTCTACTGAGTTCAATGAGTTCTGCTTCCAGTTAATGTGAGTTATATGAATATATGTCTAGCTTGCATGTTTTACTTCTTTACTCATAAGTAATGCCCAATTGAATTTCCTGTGGCTTGGTCCAAAGTGTGCATATGTTTGGAAAAATATAATTATAAACCATCTATTCTTTTAAAAAAAAATCTATGTGATAAAATAAGAGACAGTCAATAGATATGTATTACTCCCAACTGTAGGTGCTGAGACCAGGCAAACAGACATGTTATACTTCAATATGATGCATGAAAATGTGTTGCATGTGTTAATTTACCCCCCTCCTATCATTGCATATGCTAGCCCTACCCTCTAAGTTCCCTAGTTTCCCTATGTTAAGCAGGGTGGCAGGCTTCTCGCTGCATATGTTTCAACAGAAATATAAACCTCCTGGGGGTGGTAAACCCTGCTTTCTACTCCTATTCAAGCAAGTATACAGAAAAGCTCTCTGCAAACTGTCCTGCTTGACACCAGGTAGAGGTGGGGGAGTTGTTCCTCTGTATTCACAAGTACAGGGATGAACATACTCTGGTCTACCAGCTGTTGTTACAGCTGCAACCTCCATATCTCTCACAACTTAGTAGGACTGGTGGGAATTGCAGTGCAGCACTATCTGGAGAGCTAATTTTGCCCACTCATGATTTAGGATATCCTAGACTCCATCTGTTTACAGAAGGCAGGTTGTACAAATGGAACAAATCAAGCCATTTGATCATTTTCTTCTGGTCTACAAGCAGACCTCTGAGAAATTCATTAACTGATTTGCCAAGGTAATAATCTGTTAGATTTCTACCAATACTTTGGATTGTCTGCTTAATGTTAATGTTAATCTTGTGCTTTAACCAATAATTATTTGGAGTTATTAGAATTTGTTAGGCAGTAGGGTGGCTCTCTTTGTACTATAGTCAGCAAGACTGATTTGTCCCAAGAGAATTAAAGTGAGGAATAGACGAAATGCATCACATAGTCTTTTTTTTTTTCTGTGTGGCTTGTTGTTCTAATTTGCCTGCTGCCTTGTGTATTTTAAAAGCAATAACAGTGAGGAATTGCATAGAATGGAGGAAAGGAATTTGAGGTCGGGTAGGGGAGAATTTGAGGTGGGGTGGAAGGAGGCCTTCAAGCAACCACAACCCTTTCTGAACATCAGACCCTTTAGGTCTGAAGGTGTGTGCCACCCCAGCTATTGGCCTGTATAAGTTCAATTCTCTAACAACCTCATTACAAACAAGAATAATAAATAAATTGCCCCCCCTTCCTAAAGGCTGACATTAACAAATTAATTTTCAGATCTATTATTCCAAGCTCTGTCCACATTTCCCCTGTCTTAGCTTCCTACATTCTCCTCTGCTTGGCCTTGTCTCCTATATTATTGTTTTGAAGGATTATCTGCCTAGGAAATCTAGAATGTCTTTGCTTAGAGAATGAGTAATCATTTGATGTCCTTCAAACAAACTGGAGAATCCGAACCGGATTTACTTGGATTGATTTATTTCCAAGTAAGATTGTCAAGGATATATACCAAATCCCTGGTATTTGGATAAATGTTGAGATGCTGCAAGCAGTAATATAGATACAGAGTTTATAGCTTGTGACAACACCATGTATTTACACATTACTACTACCAGTCTAAGAAATACCAAGAATAACTTTCCTGCCAGAATCAGTTCAGACCTTAAAGGCATAGCCCAGTTTCTTCCAAAACTATATACTGCATTGTTTCAAGTTAAGATATACTGTGAATTTTTGAGAATACATTGTAATAGAAAAAAAGTCAATTATCTGATTAGTGTGAAGATCTTTTAAGCATTTGACAAGAATGCTTAATGACCCCTTTTGGACGAGAGGTGTTCAGCTATGTAGTTTCCTAATTATTAGTTTTTTTCTAATGAGGATGTTGAACCATGTATGTGCTGAAGGATTATGTTAAAGTAGCATAATAATTTCTATTCTTTGTAAATTAATTATTGTAGTCCATATTTCTGTATACATCTATAATTTCAGGTTGGGATGAAACAGTTGAAATAAAGTATTCATAGTCAAAACCCTGTGCAATTTTTCTTAACTTAATTCTGTCTGGGGAATGCAGTCAAGAAATTCCACTTTCCTTTACTCAAGATGGACAGTAAATACTGAAACCTCATATAAAACATTGTAAGATGGATCACACACCCTAGAAGAATATCATTAGTTCTAATCATTTCTGTAGCTGTGTTAATCTCCACAGTGCAATTATCCTTTGTAATGCAGTTTGAAACAGTAAACAGTTACTTTTTAGCAATAAAAATGAACTTTTGCCAAAGTTAAGGGATGGAAGCATTAAGGCTTGTAAATTTAAAGCAATGTTGACTGAAAAACACATTTGTGGTTAAGGTAATCCTCAACTGAGTCATTTCTAAGAGATTTCTCCAAGTAAAACTCAACCTGACGCTTTGGGATGTTTGTTTATGATTATTGGAAGGTTGCCTGCTGAACCACAGCTTGGTTGTTTCGCTGGAGATTAATGGTCAAATGATAATTTCGTTACTTTGAAAGCAAAAGAGAAAATTATATGTTTTGAAGGAGGATGGGAATGTACTGATACAATTGCTTATTATACACCATATGATGGACTTAGTATACATATACAACTTAAGGCTGTTGACTGTTGCTAAACAACGCCAACACTGTACATGTCCTCCTTCTTCAGTGCAAAAATGTCATCATAGAACACATTTTATACCATCTGATCTATTTTTTCTTTCACATGCGTCCCCAGCAGTGTGGAACCTCTAAGCCCAAGTTTCAGTGGCATGCCTGAGTTCACCATACCAGTATGACTATGGAGGCTAATTCATGTAGTCTTTCCCTGGGAACCGTGCAATAGTTTTGCAGATATTCTCCTGTTGATGTAGTGTGAGCTCATATGACATTCCTGGGTATGTCTGTGAAGAGTGACTGTGTCTAGCACTTTTCATTAAAAAAATAACATAATTTAACTGTAGTTCTTATTAATTTCATCTTTGTATATTTTGATGCACTGAAGTCTGTAAAAATTTCAATGAAACTCATACCAAAGGATTTTTAAAAAATTATAACAGGATTGAACAGGATTTTGTTTGTGTGAGCTGAGCTTAATATGGGCATGGGGCAGGGAGCTACACATGTCCATGCACAACATGCATGCACATAGTCTCATATGCACACACAGACACATTCACACACATTCTTAGAGTACGCACACATTTCTCCAACTCCCATCTCTGCATGCATGCATACTTACATACTTTGCTTTCTCCACATCTCCAGGTACAGTGTTGGGAAAGCTTAATTCCCCACCCCTACTTTTGAGCGTGAAGGAGTCCTAGGAGTAGGTGGTGAAAATCCCCATCACTATTCACCTACACTGAAAATATTCCTTCTCCATTGTCACTAGAAGTAGAAAAACAGTGCAATTCAAAGTAATGTCATATACATTACCAATGCTGTTGCCATCACCCTGGTATTATCCACTATGATCATTCCGTTGCTATGAAGCTATGAAGAAAAAGCAACATGAAAAAGCAGAATTGTGGCAAAAATTAGAGAGGCTGTCATCTTTTCCACCCCTCACTGGTCACTATCCCAGTGCTTCCAATAGCAACTAATAGAAGCCATGCTAGAATGGAATAGCAGCCCTGGAAAAATAAGATCTTCCCACAGCCTCTCAGTTGATGAGTTGGGTTGTGGGGAAAGTGGCTGGGGATCTTACTTGAAGGGACATAGGGCTATAGATAGCCTGTGTACGTAGCATGTACACCCTTATTTCATAAATTTCTACTCATACAACAATAGCAAAAGGCTTGCATTTTAACAGATAACTGACTTGGAAGAGGCAGGAGTAGTTAGCTCATGACAGCTAGTGTCACAGAAGGGTGGAAACAAAGGGAGCTGTTCAAGTCAATCTGGATAATCAGTTTCTGGGGACAAGCAGGAAAGCAAAATGCCAGAAAACTATAATATTCAGTACTTTGATTACCTATAGATTGGATGAGACCCGAGCATGCGGGTTCCTGAATATATGCCTATAAAAAGAGGAGGGGAGGAAAAAAATTATAGCAAAAATCTGTGAACCACTGTGGAGATACTGGGTCATACAATTTTGTGAGTGGGTACAATGAATACTCATCTTTGCCTCCTGACACTAGGAACTGGGACTTCTTTCTAAGTAGTCATTTTTCGAGTTTGACAAATAGGTGTTTGTCTTTTACAAGAATCTAGGTGATTCATTCCTGCTATAGGAGGCACACCACAGAGTGAAATAGACTTCCTATAGATTATCTGACCTGAACTGGCAAAAAGTGACAGCAATTTCCTTAATAAAATAACAAAATGAGATTATGGAAGTGTCTTCAAACTGTCTGTCTTTCCTTCCTGTGGAACTTGGGACCCCTCCCCTACACACCTTATTTTCAAGTGACTGCAACTGATCTCTAATGAATGTGTGAATCTTCCTTCCTTCAGGGCAAATCCTCTTCCCTAATGTTACATAGTTCACTTTGTGACACAGAGCACTAATGTTCTTTTTGTCACTCCTGACTTTTCTTTGTCTTTTTTACCATCCTTTCTTTTCATCATCTGGTTTGTAGCCTGTAATAGGGGAAAGTTTTTGGAAAGTGGAAATATTAGAAGGAACTTCCTCACAGTGAGAGCTGTTCAACTCTGGCATAAACCATCTCAGAGAGTGACACATTCTTCTTTGAAGATCTTTAAACAGAGGTTGGATCAGCATCTTTCAGGAATATTTTAACTGTGTGTTTATGCATGTCAAGTGGCTGGATTAATTAGCACTTGTTGACCCTTTCTACTCTATGATTCTGTGAGTTCTACTCCCTTCTGTGCTGGCACAGTGTGGGTCAGGGAGGGATACAGAAATTTGGAATCCTTGGTGAGACATCACCTGATGAAGGATATGCTAACTCAGGAGTGTCTTTATGACCACTGCACAGTGAGAGATCTTCTGCAGGGGACATATCTTTGGTACCTGATGGGTGGATCAAAGGCTAATCAATCCTAATTGACAAGTTCTTCTCTATGAACCCATTAGGAATATTGCTGAGATAATATGTGATGGGACATTGTTTCACACAAGCCTTGAAGCATAGGTGTTTTCACCCTTGTATAGCATTTCTGAGTTGACAGTTAGGCCCACAATGTGTGGGATTACCTTCAATAATGATTTTCATCCTTGCAGCCTAGTTTAATTACAGTTAAGCCCTATTTGAAACCCAGTTTTGGTGTCTCATCTTCATTATCCAATGGTAGTGGTGACTAGGGGAAAGGAATATGTATTTCTCAAGATGTTGAAGAACTCATTTCTATTCTTTGGAAATATCATGGACGCTTATACTAACAACTTGTTCTAGTTACTGAAATCAATGCTGAACGTGGCTTTCTTTCTGTTCTAGATGTATTTACTTGGATGCTATTACTTACTAACACAACTGATGTCAACTAACAGAAGCCTACATTGTAAATTATGTGCTATCATAGATTTTACACCAAAACAACTTATATGGACACCCAATACATATAACCTGCAAGTTGTCAAGCTGTGACATAGATCTAGGAGTATTTACTTGAAAACAAGTCCCAGGATATTTAGTTGGGTTCAATCCAAGGTAAGTGGGTATGAATTTTGATCTCAGACTTAATATCAGTTGTATCAGTCCAGTCCAAGTTGATTGTATGTAAACTCCACCAAAATCAAACCCCTCAAAGAGATAATTTAAGTCCCATTAATTTCAGTTGGAACAAAGAATGACTAACTTACTCTGGATCTAATTCAGTGACTATGACTGCAAAGTTTCAAAAAACACCATGAGGCGTTCTTCTGAATTAATCTGGAAACAAATGGGCTGCATCGCTCTTTAGGAGAGGAGCATCATTCCTTATTTAAATAAATATATTTTAATATAATTTATTGTAGCAACATAAAAAAAACATAATATTTTGAATATGACATATAAAATATATCACATCAGACCACCTGGGAGACACATTAAACACGGTATTCCTATTTTATTTTGATGTTCATGGATAAATTGTAAAGACGTCAATAGATAATAAAACGGATTTTTTCAGAACTTAAAAAAAATGACAAAAGGCCATGCTGAGATAATTCTTTTCCAGCAAATACAACAAAGGGTTCCACAAATCAATGAATTGTCATACCAGGTATTTTCACATGTCATTGCTTGTATGTATCCAAGTCTCATAAAATCAACTTTTAAAAATTAGATCTTCTGCATCTCTCCAGTGCTTCACATTTCCAGCCTAGGTACTGTAAAACTGAAAATTGAAACCTGTTCCTTAAGATGAAGGCACTGGAACTCTTAAACACAGAAAGCA
This sequence comes from Iguana delicatissima, assembly GCA_948472985.1. Taxonomy (NCBI): domain Eukaryota; kingdom Metazoa; phylum Chordata; class Lepidosauria; order Squamata; family Iguanidae; genus Iguana; species Iguana delicatissima. The sequence goes on along the minus strand of CAOKZL010000155.1, from coordinate 979,655 downwards.
TCAACAACAACACTGCACACTGGTTTTAAGATAGAGAGGGATGAAAGATTATATCCATATTTAATTTGTTCATTTACTTAATCTTTGTAATTTATGTAGGTTTTATTATACTTTTAAAATTTTTAATAGTAATAATAAAACATTTCTCATTGCTAAACTTTTTGATTTAACATTTTTATTGAAAATCAAGTGCCATTTTTTTTTTAAAAAACCTGCATCTTTAGACACATACAAAGCATTCTTTCCTATCCTCTCCAGCCTAACCTACATAACCAGTCTTCATTCAACCTCTGTAAACATCTAGTTCTAATTCCCAATAAACTTTGAAATTGGTGACAGGAAATAAGAATCGTTAAGAGTCAATAATCCATTTTTCAATGTTAAAGACTATGTCCTTAGATTTTTAAAGCTGTTTGTCACAGATAATTCTTCAAAGATAGTAATCAGTATAAGGGAACCCAATTTTTAAAAAACAAAGTTGGGAAAGCTATATACCAGAATATTTTTCAGAGAGACGTGCTATGGATTGAAAGAATGCTTCTAAATATTTTTTTTTTAAAAAAAAAGTTTTAAAATGTGCTTCTCAAGTGCTGGGAAACCCTGATGAGGAGAATCCTAGACTGATAAGATTTTTCACAGTTAAAGATTTATTTTGTGCTAAATTTGCAAACATATTGTCTATGTGTGTGTGTGCACGCATGTGCAGATGTGCAGGAAACAGTATTTGCATAAAATACTTTTTTCTGTGGGGGGATATACAAATTTTCCACAAAATAAGTCCCAAACTACAGCATTTCTACATAGCAAACAGGATTTTTTGAGATAATGCCTCTGCACAAAAAAATTACTTTCTGTGGAGAAAATACTGTTTTCTGTGCAGTTATTTGAACTGTGAATAGTCTCTGAAAACTTCTTTTCCAGACTTTCTGTCACTGCTTCCTTCAAGAACAAAATGAGCAAGGAATTACATCCCTAGGATGTGTTACTATACCTAATTTACTATTTTAAAAAAGTATACTGTTTAGGAAGCCTCTCTGAATCAAATCTGGAATAGCATATATCCCTATAACCTGCTAGTTCTTAAATTGCTTTTCCTTGTCCGTTAACCATCCAGAAAAATCAGGGCATATTGAGGAGGGACAGGTAACAGCATTTTAACTGAGTGCTTCATGAAGGCATCACATCAGTCTAAACTGGCTTGCTGCAAATTTTTGCATTTACCCACTGCTCTAAGTAATTTCTCCTTACCACATGTACTTTGTGGCTGAGCTGAAAGGCATCAAAGTTTAATTTCAAGTTTGGAATTCCTAGGCCTCTTTCATTTTTACTGTATTGATTTTTTTTGTCAATCTACATTTTTCCAATAAAATATGAAATCATTGATCATTTTTTGCCACCTAATAAACTTACATTGTTCTGCTATTAATGAGGTTGTTTGAAAAAGGAGTTAACACCTTAAACAAAACCTGCATCCTTATAGACATAATTTTTCCTAGGAATGAGAGTTTTAAATTTGACGATTGAGACAGACTACATCTAATTCATTAAATTACTGAAGAATAATTCCAATTATTCTAGTCATTATTTCTGGTCAGAAATATTTGAAACCCGTAAAACAAATCTCAGATATAGACTATCTGCATTGTTTATGCTGTTTTGAAATGGAGCTTTTGAGTCACAAGAATTTCAATTTAGCTGGGTATATTTTAAATCCAGTAAATTTCTAAAAGTGGTCTGAATCTGAAAGTTGGAATCAATGTTTTAGGGCAGAATAAAAATGACAAAATGTCATTTGCAAAGGCTTGGGGAGATGGAATGAGTTACTTCATTAACTTTCACTCTTTTAATATATTCACTAGATCATACCAGGGCCACTAGGAGTTCTATAGCAACTGTGAACAGAAGGAGAGATTTAGGGCACTCCTGTTTGGTACCCCATGAAAAGTCTAATGAATTCAGTTACAGATTGTATAAAGATATGCCTCTGGATTTCTATAAAGTCTGTACAATAAAGAGCTAAATGATTCATCAAGTTTGTCTATGAAATGAACAAGCAAGGCCCCTCATTCCTGTTAAAAACCTTTAGAAAAATCAAGTGAGAATGGCATAGTAGATTGTTTATCTTTATTACAATGGTATATTACATTGAAAACTCTCTCAATTCCATTAGAAATGCTTCTTTTAGACATAAATTCTGTTTGATCATGCTTGCTGTAAATTGTAACAAACACATTTAGCCTGTTCTGGAGGACTGCTGGTGAAATCCTCTGATCCTGATTTATAAAGCTTATTGGTGGATATACTGTAACCACAGTAGAATCACATTCAGGTTTTGGAAAGTTATTATTTTTTAAAAACCACTCTGACTTTGTGTGTTCTTCTCCCTCTAGAATTCCACTAAAACTACATTAGTTTAGGTATGATCTCATCTTCAAAAACTTTATGTAACTACCCTGGAAGTCCACCAAAATTAGGAAATTTACATGCCTTTAATATCTTTCCATTTCACCAGCAGTGATTGAAATACAGTGCCCTTTCCAGGAACCCCCAAGTAAAACAAAAACAAAAAAACTGAGTGTTGCATCCCATTGTAGTAAATGAATGCAATGTGCACGTGCCCATGTCATTGCAAGCACATGCCCATTGTTTTCATTGACTGTAATGGGAGAAACACTTTGCGTGACCTCTGAATGTATGAGACGGCTGTGCCAGAAGTGGGTGCACTGTATTCAAAAATTGTCTGCATTCTTCATTTAAGCTGTTCAGGGAAACTCACTGAGATTTAACATGGAATCAAGATCAGGGTTAAATAAACAAAGACAGAATTTAGGGAATTTGCTGTTAATTTCCTTGAAATATGTAACAAATTTGCCTCCTTCTTTCTTAATCAGTGCTATTTTTGCTTTCCTGATTCTTTTTTTAAGTGTTGGGAAAGTTTGTGCTTTTATTTCTATTTTATAATATGTTCATTTAGTATGCATTAGTGAGATATAGATTTTATTCATATCCATTGCCTCTAGCTCAGCACCTTTATTTAGGATTTCTAACTCTGTGTTCTTACGTTTTAGACTAAGATTATCAATTCACTTAGAAGTTTTGTGTAGACACTTTTTTCATTTTATTTTAAATGGCAGCTACCTCCCCAATAAAACTGCTTCTGTGTACATCTTTCAATGCATCCCAAGACAATAAATTACTAATAGATTACTATTTCATAACTGCATCACCTTCTTATTTCTCTCCAGGATATACTGCTTACCATGCATTTAGTGCCACAATGCCTTAAATGCACCAGATTCCATCTGATCCTGGAAGCTAAGCATGGTCAACTTTAATCAGTACTTGCATGCAAGATTGCCAATGAATGCCAGGTGCTGTAGGCTACGATACAGCAGAGTAAGGAACTGGCAAAACTACCTTTTAGCATTCCTTGCCTAAAAAACCCCCACAAAATTCATGGGGCCACCATAAGTTGACAGGTCACTAAAGGACATACACACACACACAGAATAGAACTAGATAACAATAAATTCAGATTGATAAAGGCATGATCTTGATTTAAGACAGTTTCCATTCCACATTCTGTTATTTGGTCAACTATGTATGTTTTCGGATAGAAACATTAATCCTTGATGTCAAAATTGGTTATCTAAAAAAATAATGCTAGATTTCTTCTTTGACCCTGTTACGCTACAGAAGAAATAAGATTTTGATTTTAAGTTGCTTGTCAATACAGAAAGAGAACTCATTTGTGCTGCAGTCAGATTTGTCTTTCTGAAACCATAACTCTCCTTTCCATTAAGCATTCCTCGGTTCTATCTGATACTTGTACACCTACCAGTGACTCTGCAATCTTCATCTTGGTATGGAGTTTAACTGCAGACCTTATGACCACAACCTGTACCCTAATTTTTGGATTTCCATGCTGTCTTTTTCCCCTTCCCTGATTATTTTAAACCGCTTAGTTCAACGAAGATTTCTGGAGAAGTCAGAAGCTTGCATACTCTTGTGGAATTTGAGTTGGTCCAAATGAAGATCTACCCTATCTGTGGATTTTGGATTTTGCTTTGTTCTCATGAACCTCCATCAGTTTACTTTTTAATAAATATACTTTGCAGGGAGCAAAAGGAGAATGTATAAGGCCTTCCCAGACACATAGAAACAGCATATCAATGGGAAAAAATCAGGTTAGCGATGGTATATAGTTAGAAATATAAATCAATAGACACAGTGTTACCACTACGATCTGGTCTGGCCTTAGTGTGCCAAAGATATCATTTTGGATATCATAATTCGGCCTTCTGCCACCAGCCAAGTGTTCGTGTGGCCCCGCCGAACAAGCGCGAAGCTAGGCATGGATGATACTTGTTGCTCCTCCAGATATTGCCAGATCCGCTTCAGGGGGAGACCTCTGGAAAAAAACACCTCAATTTCAAATGCACAGTAAAACAAAAGGACTCTCTGCCTGAGAGAACACCCTGGCGAGCTAGGCACTTAACAGCCAAGCTAGCTGCATCTACATACTGGCCATACTATTGTCAAATCGGCATATAATTCAATCATGTAAATTCTGACCTTTCGGAGGCTTTGTCTCCAGCCCAAACCTTATTGTTCTCACCAGGGACCAGTCTAGCCTGCGGTCGTTCCTTTCCCTATAAAAAACCCCAGCTTTGGTAGTTCCGTGGACTTCGCTGGACCTGGCTGAACTCCACTGGAACTCTTGCTGAATCACTAGCTGAAATCACTTGAAGCTCCCATCGGATCTTCTTCCTCGCCTCGCTGCCACTTGCTCCAGTGAATTCCCCTCGGTCTCCACGCCGGGTTTTCCTCCTCTTCAATTGGTGTCTCCAGGACTTAGGACAGGTGGCATATTGCCCATTCCCCAAATGCTCTTTCTTTCCTTTTCTAGTTAGGAGTGTGTTTGTGTTTTTATTATTTTGTGTTTAATAAATACTGTTAGTATTTTGAAACTGCTTGACTCCTCACTGACCTGAACCGGTATATATAGGATAAAAGATCCCACTGCATTGCCCTGCCTCTTGTTAGCCAAGAGAGAGCTCCAGCTAATTTCCCCATCTTTGCTAGGTTTGTTTGCTATTTGGGCGCCCTTCCTGGGACCCCCAACTTACAGGGTAACAACAGTACAGAAGAAGGCAGGATATAAATAAAACAAAAGATATAATATTAAATAAGTTTCCAAAAACACAACAATCAGTTTATAAAAAGATCAGCTCAAATTTTAAATTGTAAAATGATGTTCACACTTCAAATAACTTGCTGGGATCATTTTCTTGATGGTTGTTCCTGTATGCATACCTAAAGAAAAACAAATAAGAAAATAAAGTATACACATAGACATCAGTCTTAAATATATTTATTTACTAAGTTCAATCTGCTCAATAAACAGTCTTCTCTGGGAAAATTAAATTGAAAAGTAAAGTAAAAAAGCAAATTAAAAGGTAAATTGAATTTAAAAGATGGTACATAAAACCCCAATACACCATAATAAAATAGCATATAGTAAAAGCAGCGGCGGATGAGGTGGAGGACAGTGAGTCTCTTAAATAGGTGATAGTAAAACCACTAGCAACAAAGGTACAACTTCTTAAAGTACTGAAACAGCTCATAATTAAGAATGCCAAAATATATTTGTCTTGTTCCTACTGTGTTTCTCAGTTCCCACCTGCATTTTTGTTCAAGCTTACTTCTAATACTGGGTTGTGATGCTTACTTGATTTTAACTTGCAAGTTAATCTTTTGTGCACTTTCTTTTAACTTTTGTATATCACAATTTTAATTATGTTTCTTTTAATGGCTGTAAGCTGCTTTGAGTCTCCTTGGGGAGAAAAACGGGATAAAAATAAAGATGATGGTGATGATGATGATTTACAAAGTGTACTTATTCCATGCATTGCATTGATCTAAAAATATTCATGAACATTTTCAATTATGGACATTTTTAGTTGAATGCCTTTTTGAAATGTTCATGTGACTTGATGTATCTTTTTTTCTTCCCTAATGTATCATTATTGTCACAATAGTACATAATTCTGAGGAAAGATACATTCCATTCCGTTAACATTTTTTTGTCAAGTATGAAATTGATATGGTGGCGCAGTGGTTAAATGCCAGTATTGTAGCCATAATGTTGTGAGTTCAGTTCTGCAGGGCTTCAGGTCGACTCAGCCTTCCATCCTTTTGTAGATCGGTAAAATGAGTACCGAGCTTTGGGGGCAATTAGAAATGCAACTGCTATTGTTATAACTGTTTTTTTCCATATGAAAATGTGAATTCACAGTTCTATTGTTTCAGACTGGCAGACATCAAGCACTTGACTGAAGTTCAGTGAATTTCTATGCTTCTCTATGTAGAGAGACAAAAATCAGGGCAAACACTATTTGAAAAGAAGAAAATTTGGTTGAGTATGGTTGTAATGTTTGTCCAGTCTCCATCCATCTCTAGCTGGCTCATTGCCTAAATCTAAAGGTATGTGTTGTGCTTCAGAGCCAGTGTGTGATAGTGACTCAAGTACTGGAGAAGTGCTCTGGAAGACCAGAGTCTGAATCCCCACTCAGCCATAGAAACTCACTTGAGCAAATCATTCCCTCTCAGCCTCAGAGGAAAGCAGAGGGAACCCCCTGTCTGAACAAATCCTGCAAAGAGAACCCAAGAAGAGTGGCCATATATCAGAAATGACTTGAATGCACACAATAATGATAGTTGTCATTGAGCAACATCAGCACACTGAATAGCCAGGAGTGAGGGGAGAGGAGACCAGTGGGAAGTGAAATGGTGGATGTACCCACTTGAGCCCATCATGCTATTTGAAGCAAGGCAAGAAGTGGTTTGCCAGTGTTGCAATTCAGGATTGCTGTATTATATATGGTTATCCAGATTTTACCTGGATTCCTCTTCTTCCCATTTCTATAATCCCAAAAGCTGGCCCAAAAGCAATTGTGCCCCCCATCACATTTGCCTCACCCTTTTCTGATATCACATGCCTCTGAGTTGAGTTTTGGGGTAATGTCAACCTGACGACTCTACTGTTTCTTCTAAAGGTGAAAGGTATTATTACTCAAGTTTGACTTGCATTTCTGGAGCCAACAGATAAGAAGAGAGCAAGTTCTAAAGATTCCAGGTTCCACTCCATCCTTATTTCTATGCCGTAGAACTGAGGAGGCAACCCCATACCTTGAAAAACAGAAGTGAGGGAAAGTCACATTCTATTTTGAAAAAAAAGATTATTTGTGGCCTAAAACAGAGTTGACAGGAAGGCTGACTTTAAATTGCCAACTGTGCCTCCTTGTGACTTCTATGGTCACTTTATTCAGCTATGCGGAGGACCCAGGAAGACTTCACAGGCCACATCCTATAACATTGTTATTGGAATATCAGTTTTGTTGAGATATTAGTTATATTGGTTAGTCAGATGGGCAGTGAGGTGGGATGGGGAGTGAGAACACCAGTATCTCTGTGTTCCCAAGTTGGTCACTGAGGAAACAGTAGGGAATCCTCATTATTCTTCACTAATTTTATTCTAGAAGAAAGCAGTGAGTAATTTTAGCAATTTCATTCTGGCTGCAAGGACTTATGCTTCCTGCAATTCAGGATTTATTCTGTGCAAAATATACATTTGGTTGTATTGCACAGAAAATAGCATCCTGTGCAGAGACATTTTCTGCACAGACAGTGCTGTTTCCTGCTCAACAAAAGGCAGTCTTCTATGAAAAAAGAAAGAGAGAAGGAAGGAAGGAAGGAAGGAAGGAAGGAAGGAAGGAAAGAAAGAAAGAAAGAAAGAAAGAATGAATGAATGAATTTTATGTAGAATAAATCGCAAAGTGCAAAGATTCTTATCAGTCCAGGATTGCTTTTGTCCAGCTCTCTTAACTTTCTAGAAACATGTTTTTTGAACATTTTTTCAAATATTTTGTATTATTCTTTCCATTCCTGGGGAACAGAACACTGAACTAGATACACCTTTGGTCTAATCCATGCAGTATGGATCTTCTTATGTTCCTTGCCATTGCCAGTGTCCAGCAAGACTGTCTCTCCTCCATAGCCTAGTCATTATATCACTGATTAGAAATGGGGTTAATGGACCATGTCCGTAGCTTATTTACTATTTCCCTAATTGTGTGAGAAAGCCTCGATTCTAGTATATTTCTAGTGAAAGAAATATTTGTATTTTTGCCCTTTATTCTATTTTTATACTTTGATTTCTCTCTCTCTTTTTTTTTTCAAAAAGCAACACCCATATCCCACTATTTTGCAAAGATAAAAGCAGGTAAGAGCAAAGGCTACAGCAAGCAAGAAAAATATCTTTTTTTCCTCTTTTTCCTGGCTGGTGTAGGTGGCTTATTTTCAAGGCCTTATAAATTCTTTCTTTTGACAATGTTTGCTTTACCCTGAAGTCCATTTCACTGCTGTGCATTTTGATTCATCCTATCACAGACTCTGGCAAAACTAGTTTATTGTTATTATTGATCATTGTCTCCTCCCCCTCCCCCCTCCTTCTCTTCTTTCAATAATATTTATTTAATCTAGAGAGTTTGTTCCTAGACAATTTTTTTACTTTGTTCAAAGAATCTCGTATTACTTTCAATAACAACAGAGTACCAAGGATGGTTTAAAAGAAAATTCCCATAGCTATGAGTTGTCCTTCTATTCTATTTTAGATACTTATGTGGAGTCCACATGGTGAAATCAATATTTAGAAACATTATTGTAAGTGTACAAGTAAGTTACTAGTTGCATTTTATCAGAGAGTCAGTGAAACAAAACACCTTGACCACAAATGAGCAGAGTATCTGAGTATATTTTAAGATACATTTTGGTCTATTTGTCATATATTTGTTCATTTGGAGATGCTATTTTTTGAAAGAGTTTGAAAGATAATATATTTTTCAAAAGTGCATGTTATTTCTCGACCATTGATGTTTTTGTTATTGTTTTGTGAATTGCTTTGCAAGCTTGAAAACATGTGGGTTTGTGGCCATGTTTGGTTTTATGTGAGAAATGCATGTGAGAAATTGCATTAAGATGGGAAATGAAGAAACATCTCTGCCACCTTTGTTACTGACATCTTTGGCCAATCCCACCTTTCCCTGCTATGACAAGTAAGGGTGGACACTGGTGTTTGGTTAATGTTTTTAAGGATTTGTATAGAGAGACTTGGGAAAAAAGAAATAATGCAAATAGAGTTTATAAATACATTAGGAATGAGAATTTTGGAAACAGGAAATTACTGTGCCTGATAAAACAATGGTGACCAGTGAGCATATTGAACTATTTTCATGTCTGAAAGATTTGCAATACACACACACATATTTTAAAAATTATTTCGATTTATTTAGCAACAACTGCCATCTACTATGTCCAGAGAGTCTGGGACCATTTCTACACTAGAGGCCATTAGCATGATATACCATTACAATTGCAGAATTGCCATTCTTCCAATACCGTTGGGTTAGGAACAATCTTTTCTACGCCCTTCTACTTTAAGCGCATGAATAGTGGTATTGCCACCAGTGTTCCTTCCAAACAACAGCATCCTTAGCCATTCCCTGTCTCTGCCTTTAGCCCACCCCTGCTCTGGAAGCCATGCTAGCAAAGCAATGTTGTAAGGGCAGGACATGCCAGTACACTATTGTATTTTCATGATATGATGCTTAAAATTGTATTACAAAAATAAAAAGTTTTGACTCAAAGGAGAAATTTAAAATAAACGTGGAGAGGTGATAGATTTCAAAGTTACAATGCCATGGGAGTTGCAGAGGAGAGACAACCTGGGCATGTCCACAGTCCACCAACTGCTGGATCTGAGATAACACGAAGTACTATCAAGTACTATTATGGTTCTGCACTAAGAGGGCCGATGGGATTGAAGCGCTAATGGAGGCTCTTAATGGATTTTTCTGGAAATAGATTATGGCAGTTTTGCAATGCTTGGGGACAGGATAGCAGCTGGATAATGACAATGTCATGCTATAGCACAACTCCTGACTGGGAAACAACCTGCTGCTATGGTGGTATAGTGACATCATGCAGAAATGGCCTAAGTACGTTCAGATTCCTTTGGTGCAGATAGAAGGAAAGTAAGCAACATTTTGGTGTAGTTTACTTTTCTTCTATCTGTGCCAAAGGCATCTAAGTATGCATGGACTTCCTTGTGGTGATAGAAGAAAGAAGCATGGAAATCTTTAACATCCATGAAAAAAAATGTTTGACATGCTAGGAAGGGGCAGTGGGTATGTGTACATGTGCCTTCAAGTCACCTGTTGACTTATGGTGGCCATGAGAATTTCATAGGGTTTTCTTAGGCAAGGAGTTCTCAGAGAAACAGAAGGGCCTCAGTGAGTGATCTTGAAGGTCTACTGTGCTCATAAAGTGAGATAAATTCCTTAAAATAACTTGGACCCAAACCATATAGGACTTTATGGGCAAAACCAGCACTTTGAATTGTGCCCGGAGTTGGACCAGCAGCCAGCAGAGTTGATGCAACAAGGGAGTTGTGCTTCCCCATAGCCAGCCCCAGTTAACAAAATTACTTCTTGATTTTGAGTATATGTATTGTTGTCATTGTTTCTATCATGCTTAGATGTTAAACACTGTAAAAAGTTAAAAGGAAACAGATTCAGACATAAAACAATATTATCTTAGTCGTTTCATCTTAGTTATATTGCTGATTTTCATGTTATGTTACATCAAATTCATTGGATAATTTCCTGCCATTGTTCAATTTGCTGCACTTGAGCAAGGTACTTGAGCGCATAGTAGCATCTCAACTCTGAGGGTTCTTGGATTAAATTTATTATCTAGGCCAGGGCTGTGCAAAGTGCTCCCTTAAGACCCATTAAAAGCTTGAGGGAGGAACCAATTTTCAAAAGAGGAAATTATTAGAAATCACTTCCAATCTGAGAGAAAATAAAATAATTCCCTGGATATTAATGCCTCCGGTCACCTGAAAAATAGCACAAAATGACCAGCTTTGACACCTAGAAGCTTCTAGAGGTTTGGTCCATCTTTTTTGAGTAGTGGAAGGCTTGGGAAGATGGGAGCCCAGGGTTTTATGGGAGGGGAGATCTGTTCAATGTGGAGTCAATCTTCCAATTTCCTGAGGTGGGGGCACTGGTATAGTCCCATGAACCCAGGGAGTTTCTTAGATTGATCCAGACACTTACTGGTATCAATCTGGTTTAAGGCCTAAAGTTTAGATAATGAACAGCTTTAGCCACCTGGTAGCCAAGAACTAGACAAAGGAATATATTCACTTTGGTTCTATAGAACATCTGTTGCCCTCAAACAGATTGTGATAGTGTATGATAACATAGTAAAGCCCTTCCCAATACTGTTTACTAAGAAATCCAATATAAAAACAGTCTCAGAATAGTTCTTTTTATCTGGATATATCTCTATACATGCTTACAAGTCATTGCAATTTCTCTTTGTAAATTGTAAAAATAGTTCCTGTATGGGTACTTCTACCTAACTATCCAAATAAAATGAAAGAATAAAAGTTGGGGATCATTTCCTCAGTGGAAAGGAATAATTTCAAGTAAAATGCAGATCTTATTTTTTAAACAGATGTTTCAACCATGATTGTTCTGGATCTGATAATAAAGGACAAGGTGCCTGCAGAAAACAATTTTATAAACAGTATACATACACACAAAACTGATTGTCAATAGGAAAGTACATATACAAAATGCATGTAGTAGGAAAAATTGATATAGGAAATGTATATAGATTTTCATCCAGAAAGAAGAAACCTGCATACAAATAAAAGGAAGGATGGAAATACAGATTGGATGGGGGAAAACAGTGAAAAAACAACAAACCACAGAAATTCAAACTATCTTCCGGATTGTTTGAGAGACACTTCAGAACTATTTCTCTCAGGGATGGAGGTTTATGAAGTAGGGGCTCACAAGGGGCTGGCCGGCCCCTCCCAAAACAGCAAACCCCAGGATTCCATAGGATGTTGAAAGTGGAATCATCGTGCTATAAGAGTGTAGTGCAGAAAGGCCCAAGGGGTAGCAGCAGAATTGTTGTTGTTAGCCACATGAACTTGTTTTAGCATCCTTCACAGGCCGACAGAAATGTTTAGATTCTTTAATATCCATATCTCTGAATGCAGTTTTAAATCTTTCCATCCTATTTTTCCTTATCTACATCCTGAATAATATTCTGTTGCTAGAAGCACTGTCTCAGCTGTAGGAAGACTTCTTTTGATAAGAGTTTAGGCCAGAGGTGGGAATGATAGGGTCCTTCAGTTTTGTTATGAGTTGCAGTCCAGGAACATCTGGTCTAGACTCTACACTAAAAATGGGCATGGTAGGCCTGAGAGTCAGAAACTATCACCAGACCTCCAGAAGGTGCCCATCCCTGGTCCATTATGCTTCCTTTGCCTTCTTTCTTTTCTCTCACAATTTTGCCAAGTAATCTTTGGAGCAACTTTTTACTTTGCTCTCCCTGTGTTTATCAGACTGTCTCTGTGCCAGCATCAATAGCACATAGCTCTCTGTCTGCCTTGAGAATTCAGTCCCTCTTCATTACAAGGACTCTGAAACTTCTTGAGAAATTGTGCAATTTTGTAAGGATGGCAAAAAGGATGTAGGATCTCTTCACAGCTCTCATCAGCAATGGAAACAGTTTTGCTTTTTTTTTTTTCATTCCAAGGGGAATTCTGGGAAAACAAGTGGAGATCAGCAATGGGAGCAGGCAGTTTGTAGCTGTTTTTATTTTGCTTACCCCATGATGCCTTTCCTAACAGACCATTCTGAGAATATAAGTATTGTAGCCATTTCAAGTATTGCAGCCATTCACTTCCACCCTGCCTAAAATTTGTGCTTTCTTTTTGAAAATTATCCCTTCAATGCAGTAGCCTGAAAATGGGTCTGTGGAATATTGAAATGAGGGCCTTTCAGCTTGGCCCTTAAACTGAACATTTCAAGCTGTCTCAGCAGCTTATCCAATCAGCACAAACTTTTTCCCCAAAAATACAATACAACATAAATATTTAAAGGATACTTTTGCTAAAAAGACTGCACTAGTGACAAATTGCCTTTAGAGCTTTTGTGCCCAATCCTCCGAGATATTTTCCACATTATGGGAAGTTTAAGGTACAGCTTGGTCATTTTGGAATGGAAGTTCTAAGGACTGAATTTGTCAGCCCTAATTTTTTTTTATTATTTTTGGTTTTATATCTGCGTACAAGATTACCAATGGACAATTCAGTTGGTTATATGACCTGTGTCTATTGATGCCTCTACTTACAAATGAGAAACTATGTAGTTGTTCCCTCTCTGTTGAATCACTGAGTTTATCAGGGATTTTCTCCTGAAAAGTAAGCAAACTTTCGAATAATTTCTTTGGCTTTTTCCAATGATGCTTTGCATTTTAATGCTCTGCTGTTTCATAACATTGCAACATATCATACAGACTTTCTAAAATATAGCAAAGTGTCTAGAAAATAACAGTTAATGGTTTTGTTTCCTTTACCTTTTAACCTCTACCATTTGAACTCTTCACTTGCTTATGTAAACTTAGCAGAGTCATGTTAATTCTGGAAACTGCAGTCAGAGTCAGGAACAGAAACAGCTCTGAACTTTTGTAGTTCAGTCATTCTGAATCTCCCTCTCTGATTTTTATTCTTCTGACAATTGAAAAGAAGAAAGAAAGAAAGAATATGCTACAGAACAATTGTTGTACACGTATGGGGAAAAATTACCCCTTGTGCTAAAGACTGGCTTTCCAAGGAAAAGCAGTTGTTGCATTTAAAAAGCTGCTTGCCTCTTTGTTGGCAGAAACAAGGACAGGGGGAAAAAAGGAGAACTAAAATTCCAGCTACATAAATACTTCTCTCTGACATTTCTTTTCTATGGGTCCTAGCCAGAATCAGGTAACAATGAGAGAGAAATAATATATTGGCTTAAGTCAGTGGTTCTTAACTTGTGGTCCACAAACTGCAATGTCCTTAGAAGGGGTCCGTGAAGGCTTGAAGAAATGTTTTGAGAATTTATAGTGAAAGAAAGAAAGAAAGAAAGAATGAACAAATAAATTTGTATGAATCATTCCAATAAAAATATTACAATAGGAGTTTATGCATTTATTTATTTCTGCATTTTCTCCAAATTTAAAGACCCTTGATAAGCACTTCAAGTAAATCTTTCATGAATTTCAGGGTTTTAAATTTTGAGTTAAGTTGTGGTGATCTGTAGAAACAACAGATATTTAAAGGGGGGTGTGGTAAAGAAAAGGTTAAGAACTACTGGCTTAAGTCATTTGGCTTTACAATGTGTTGTTGTGTGCACCTTCAAGTAATTTTTGACTTATGGCAACTTTAAGGATTTTCTCTTAGGACCTAAACACCCTAAAGTCACCAGATCTTGCAAGCTAAGCAGGGTCAGCCCTGGTTGAATGGAAGACTACCAGGAGCTGTAGACTACATTTCAGAGGAGGGAACTGGTAAAACCACCTCAAATGATACCTTCCCTAAGAAAATCCTATGAAATTCATGAGGTCACAATAAGTCAACAAACAACTTGAAGGCTTGCACGTACAGAGAAAGAGAGAGAGAGAGAGAAGTTTTCACTGCAAGATCTATTCAAAGGGGAGTTAGCTGTTGCCTTCCTCTGAGACTCAGGGTGTGTGAATTGCCCAAAGTTACTCAATCAGTTTCCATGGCCAAGTGGGGATTTGAATCCTGGTCTCCCGGAGTCCAAGTACTCAAACCACTACATCATGCTGGCTCATACTTGCTGCACCGATTAGCTCAAATCAGTTGAATGACGCCAACCAATTGATCTGCGCTAGTCTTTTATTGCAAGATCAATTGGTCTGAGCAGATGTACAATAGAAGATTAATGCGGTTAGATAGCAAAGTAGTGGTGAAACTGGGCAGGAAGAAACAGAGGCAAAGCACCAGAAGTTTGAAGATTGCTCAGGGTTTTCGTTTCACCCTTTGCAGCTCCTCGCCTCACATATTTTGTGAATCAAACTACTTTGCTGAAGCAATTGCCATGTATAAAGCACAGGATTTATGTATTTGCAGGATTTTGTTTTGATTTTGTGCTAAGAAAGTATATCCGAAATCTTAAACCCACAGTAGGTTGTTCACTGTGCTGATCTTCTGAGACCCTTAGAAAATATCAGTGCTATTAGACTGTACTGGGTGCCATCCTCTGTTAATCGAGACAGAATGTTTTGCAGGACAGCATGGCCAAGGACTAAATTCTCCTTTCTGGCCTTGGGAACCACTAACCCAGAGTCACCTTCTCAGTTTATTAGCCCTGATCCAGCCCATAAGAATATCCAGGCTCTGGTCTACCTGCAGAACGCAATGGATTCAAGGAGAAGGAATGCTGAATGTTATCACCGTACTCATAGCATCTGGCCCCTCTAATTAACATACTGATTCTTACAGCCCAATACCTGCCCTAAATCAGGAGTAGAAATCATGTGGCTTTTTTTGAAATTTATTTTATTAAACTCCAACTTGTTATAAAACTACCTATTACAAAAAGCTAAATACACTAATTATGTGCAAAAAATAAAAAAAACTGTTAGCTACACTGCTTAACTAAAAACTAAATAAACTAACAAACTAACTGATATACACAATACAACATGTAAAAATGGAGGGGAAAACAAGAAGTACATATTTGACTCCCAGCCCCTCAGAAAACAGTTATAATCCAAGCTTTGTTATACTTCCTCTACAGTTATCTAATTATACAAAATTTGCACTGCATTTAGAACTAGATCACTTAAACACTACCAATTTAAAATTATGTATGTATGTTATAGAAAATATAAATATTTTGTTCTAATATATTCTTTCTATCATTATTTCCCAAAACACATTACTGAATATTTCTCCTCTACACCTCCAAAAAATGTTATAACCTTACCCCAATGTTTCTTAAACTCTTTCAGAGAATCTTCTTTCATTTGTGCCATCAACTTGTCCATCTCAGCCATATCTAATTGTTTCACTATCCAGCCTTCCTGAGATGGAATTGTGGGACCTTTCTATTTCTGCACATACAACATTCCCACTGCTGTAGTCCTATATTGAATAACTTACACAGTTCTTGTCTATCCAGTCAGCCATCAGTTCCAGTAAAAACAGTTTAGGTTTCATGAATCTTCATGTTGAGTATTCCTTCAATCACAATAAATTATCACCCAAAATTTCTTTGCCTTTTTGCAATTCACTAAAATTTAGGTGAAGAACCCTTACACATTTTTGACAATTTTTCTGGAATTATATACCACTGTACATCCTCTAATAAAATTTTTCTTTCAAATCATAACTCAAAGTAAATTTTAAATCTGTTGGCCACATCCTTTCCCATTCCATTTGTACTGAATGGGCCCCATTTGGGCCCATTTTATCATACAGTCTTTTACTTTTTCTTCTTCCAGCAGTTTAAGCAACAGTTTATACATATGAGCTATCAAATGTTCTTCATTTTTAGGAATCATGTGGCTTCTACATATTTTGGGACTATAGCCCCAGAAATCCTAGTAAGCATAGCCAGTGATAAGGAAAGCTGGAAGCTGCACTCCAACAGCATTTGGACAGCTGCATGATTTATGCCTGTTTCTGGACAAAGTGAAGTTTTCCTGAAATTTCTCAGAATATTTCAAGAAGGGGAAATTATTGCCATTCCTCATACAATGGCATGAAGCTGTACTTGGTGCATCAGTGAGTTGCATTAGAGTAGAGATGGTAGGCATATAGACCTGTTGCATAGTAATATATTTTTCAGTCCCCCTCCCTCACAGTAAAAAGTGATTTTGCCAATGTAAGTGCATCTTTATACAGCATCTCAAATGCTAAACATTTTGTGACAATCAATGAGCCCCCTAACAATGATTGGTGAATTAATGTGATATCATAAAGGAGTGGTGAGACTCATGTGGCCCTCCAGATGTTGTTGGACTGCAACTCCCAGCATTCTTCAACAATGGCTATTCTGACTATGGCTGTTGGGAGTTGCAGACCAACAGCACCAAGAGGGATTCATGAGTTCCACCCTGTCATAGAATGTTCATAACTGTTTCTGTTTCAGAGTGAGGGAAGTGAAAGATCAATTTAGTGTGAGAAATCTTCACCCAAGCTTACAACTGAAAGAGTTGTACCAGTCAAGTGGAAGACTGAATAGGACAAAGTATAATGGTACATGGAAGATAAGAAGGATGAGGACTGACAGAAGATTGCTACAGAAGGAAGTGTGGATGAGTTGAAAAGCATAACTGGAGATGGAAATAAATGTATGAAGAAAACAAGTCCAAAAACAGGGAGTTGAAACTTAAGGTTCAATAACACGTAAAGACACTAAAATCAGAAAACGGCTTTGGGGTAATCGGCTTGCACCACCATGTTGATTGGCAACAGTGGTTTTTTGTGCACTGATGTATCAAAAGAGAACTAGTGTAGGCTAGTGAACCTGTGTTGCAGTAGGATGAGGGAGACTTGAATTCAAATCCTCATTTAGCCATGAAACTCACTAGGTGACTTTGGCAGTCAATTTCTTTCAGCTTAAAACTACTTCACCGGGGAGTTATGAGGAGGAACTGCAAAGAAAACATGTATACTGCCAGGACTGGTTGGAGAAAAGGTGTGATATAACAGTAACAGTAACTTTTAAAAATAAAATTATTTGCTTATTACATGAAAGGGTTTTTTTTAAAAAAAAATGTTTAGAACAAAGGATTCTTCATGTGTTTACACTTACTGCACAGAGTATAGTAGTCTAGTTGTAATCATTGCTAATGAAAGGGGTGATTTAGCGAGTCGAAAAATTAAGATTAGAAGCAATGTTTAGTTTAAAAAAGGCTCTTTCAACCGAGCTGACCAAGAATGTATTAGTATGCATGTTAGATTCATTTTATTTCACAGTCCAAGAGAAACGAGAAAATTGCCATTTAACACTTCATATAGTAAAATGATTAAAGCATGTTCATATATGTGTCTTTCAGGCTAGAAGATACAGTTCTGTTTTTGAAACTATTCAGCACTAAAAACATGTAAAATTCACAATTAAAAGTTGCTAAGAAGGAATATCTTTCTGCATCAAGAAAACTACAAAATTTTTTTGAAAAAGCTATGCATTTGATGATCTGACTAAAATGCACTTTATTTTTCAGTGAGCAGTAACCTTTTTGATAGGTTTACAGGTCTACTCGTCTGGACAAAAACAAAGAGGAAAAAACAGGAAATTAGAATCTCACTAAATCTTCACAGTCAGAAATGAATGTAACAGTCATTATCTGAATGGGCATCTGGTCAATGACAATCATAAAATATTTGCGTGCTCCTATATGTCATTTTCAAGACAAAGATGTTACCCTGATTTCTAGGGGTCCTGGGAACACACCTAAATGTGTTCCAAATATTACAAAGGTGGGGAATTAGCTGAGAGCACAAGCTAGCACTACGAGAGGCAGGGTAACGTAGCGAGATCTTTAACCCTATGTTTATGGGGTTGGGCCGCGACAAGAACTAGGCAAGTTGTTCAATTAAAAGATTTTATTAAACTTTCCTTAATTACGCAAACAACGACACATGCACTCACGCACTCATCCAAGAATTGTGGAAGCAGAAACTGAGGAAAATTGATAGGGGTTTTCAGAGGATTTCTGGGGTGATACTCCACCTGATCCTGCAGTCCAGTGAAAGAGAAGATAGAGATCGAAGCTCGGGTTCGTGGCTTCCCAGCACGTGGAGGCTGAGGGGATGCTCACCAAACAGAGCAGCAGCAGTTCGGGATGCAAGGCACGAGCATTCCGACAAGAAGCTCAAGCTTGGGGTTTTTATAGGGAAGATTGTACCTGGCCCTCTCCCGAGGAGAACTATAGGGTTTTTAGTGGAGACAAAGCCTCCAAAAGGTCAAAATCAGAATTGATGAAATTTAGCCAGCATTGCCAATTGTTAGAACAGTATACAGATGAGGAGCGCTGGGAGATTGTATAGACGGACATGCTAATCCTGTCATG
Source organism: Iguana delicatissima (assembly GCA_948472985.1). NCBI lineage: Eukaryota > Metazoa > Chordata > Lepidosauria > Squamata > Iguanidae > Iguana > Iguana delicatissima. The sequence continues at coordinate 960,650 of CAOKZL010000155.1, read as the reverse complement.
CAGGCAGTTCGGGGCTGAAAGCCCTTGCATTTGCTTAATGGTTGGCTGTGTCTGGAGGGCACTACTGACTGTGCGATAGATAGTTGTTTACTGGCCTAGACCTACCGTGCATAACTAAGGCCATGTGGCCATGCCTGCCTACACAGGCTTTCCGTGACCCGATCAGACACGTGGAGTTCATTTTATGGAGTGCCACGTGGAAATATTAACCATAACCAATATGAAATTGTAGACCTCGGGCTTGGGCCAGATAATTGTGGTAACAAAGACATACTGATATGATGACAAACAATAACATTGGAAGGAGTGAGAAGCAGCTGTAGTTGTAGGGAGATCTAATCAGAATCCAAATAGTGGGGTATGAAATTTGAATGTTTCCTGTGTGCCACAGACTATACTAAATGAAATCTTTCCCAGAAGGAAATATGCTATTTTCAACCATGAATTTAACCAAATCTTCAAAAATTAACATTTTTGGGACTACAGTTTCCTGAACATCCAAACAGGCATGACCAGTGGCCATGTAGGCTTGTATATTCTTGACCTTGTAGAAAAAACATTATGCTTCCAGTTTCTGCATTTAATGAAACTTAATCTTTGGTCCTCCAAAGAAAGACTAACTGATGGATTTAATGAGAGGCTAAGTCCAGTTGTCGGTTATTCTCAGAAGTAATCAGATCTAACATTTTCCAGACTACTTTAACCATGTCCTAACCAGCAGAAAACTTACCTAAGATGTTAGTTACACATTTTAAAAAATGAACATGATTTCTTGGACAGCATTGCCTCTGAGAGACCATCCATACTGGTTTGGATATTCTGGGAATTGTAGTCCAAAAATGTTGCTTTTTGATGCAAAAAGCAACATTTTTGACATGTATTGGAAGAAATACATTTGTATGTCTTTCAAGAGGTCTAAATCAACACATAGAGCAATTTTGTATCATACAAGAAATTCTTCTTTAGCTTATATCAGCCTATCATGGAATCTCAGGCTCAAAGACAATGACTTTACCTTAGCAACTTCAAACTGGGCATCACTTGTTCTGCTTTTGACAAAACATAAATTATAAATGAGGTAACAATATGTATGCTAATATTTTCCTGATAAACTGATCAATGGATTGTTTCCTCTTGTTTGGAATTTATTTTTTGAAGGCTTATCTGCTGTTCATCTTCACAGGAATTTTCAGGTCATTGTGGACTGGAGGCCAAAATCTGAGATTCTAAATATTGGAGGGTGGAGGTGGCAGGGGGAGTTTAAGTGTTCGTTACAGTTTAGTGTGCATTTGTTTCCAACAGAATCAATATGAATACTGTACTGATTTGGACACCTTTGCATTTTTCTTCATTTCCACTGACTCATGCAAATGGAAATTACTGTTATCAGTGAGTTCCTTTTCCTAGATGCTTTTTTTTTCAATTCAGTAAAGAGGAAATAACAACAAAATTGAAACTCTGACAGTGAACAGAAGTAATCCACACACTAGGTCTGCAATTCTAATCAATGGAACTCTATGAGACTGACTTCTAAGCAGAGATGTATAGGACTGTGTGATGCAGCTGCAGCTGCAGAAAACAAGAACAAAATAAAACAAAAACTATGTTGCATCAACAGAACTATAATGTCCAGATCAAGGAATGTAATAACACCACTCTATGATGAAATGCTGTGTCTACTTCTGAGCACTTCCTTTTAAGAAAGATATCAATAAGTTGGAATGTCCAAAAGAAAGTGACCAATATGGTAAAGGTGTGAAAGCTAACCCCTATGAAGTATAGTGGAAGAAAATGGTTATGTTTATCATGAATAACAGCAGATTAAGAAGTGAGATGATAACCATCTTTAATTATCTGAAGGCTTGTCATGATGGAGTTTGTTTTCTGCTGCTCCAGAGAATGTAACCTGAACCCATGGATCCAACTCATAAGAAATAAAATTTTGGCTAAATGTTAAAACAGAACTTCCTGATGGTAAGAACTGTTTAGCAATGGAAGAAACCATCTTGAGGTAGGTAGACTCTCCTTCTTTGGTGGTTTTCAAATAGAGATTGGATGGCTACTAGCCAGGAATAATTGGAAGTTAGACTGGATGGATATTGACAAGCTGGAATATGTCCAGAGGAAAGTGATGAAAATGGTAAAAGGCCTGGAAACCCTGCCCTATTAGGAGTGGATTAGTGAGCTGGGTATGTTTAGCCAAGAGAAGAGAAAGTTAACAGGTAGCATGATACCTATTTGAAGAGATGTCATATGGAAGCTGCAACAAGCTTATTTTCTGCTGTTGCATAGACTAGGACACAGAATAGCTTCATACTTTAGGAAAAGAGATTCAATCTAAACATTAGGAAGAAATTCCTAATGGTAAGAGCAGTTTAACAATGGAATACATTGTCTGGGAGTGTGGTGGAGTCTCCTTCTTTGGAGATTGGATGGCCATCTGTTGAGAATGTTTTGACTGTGTATTCCTACACGGCAGGGAATTGGACTCAATGGCCTTTGTGGTCTCTTCCAGCTCTATGATTCTGTGATTCTCTGTATGAATTCCTCTTTGGTGATTTCCCCTTTTTTCCATTTCTTATACATGGCCCTTTTAAATCATAGCTCCAATGAAAGTTCTTTAGATATCCATCCTTGACTCTTTACACACCAACTACTTTTCCTCATTGGAATTGTTTGAAATTGTGTCTTCAACATCTCACTTTTAAGAAATTCCCATCAATCATAAACTCTTTTCTCTTTTAATATACCTGACCACAGGATGGCACCTAATATTTCCCTAAGTTTGGTAAAAACCAGCTTTCTTAAAGTCTAGAATGTGTGTCTAAGTTGGGCTTCCCCTTCATGCTGCATAGTAAACCCCAGGAGAACATAGTCACTCCCACCTAGGGATCCTGCCACTTCCACCCCATTAACCAGGTCATCATTGCTAGGATCAGATCTAAAACAGCTGTTCCCCTTGTTCCCTCTTCCAGTTTCTAGACAATGAAATTGCCTGCAGGGCAAGTGAGGAATTTGTTGGACCTGATACTCTTGGCAGAGTCTGACTTTCAAAATTTGTTGCTCTATGTATGGCAACAGTCTGAGCTGCAAAATTCTAAGAATCAATTTGCTTATATGGGAAATTAATGCAATGGTTTGGTGGTTATAGCAATCTCTGGTGCCCCCTTTCTTGTGGACGGGAATGTATATTTAGAGTTTCCAATCTGTGTACCATTGTCTTGTTTTCCATATTTTTGGCAGAATTTGAGTGGATTCTGTTTCTGCAGTTTGAAGCAGCTCGATCAGTATGCCATCTCTTCTAGTGATTTATTTCTCCTAAGTTCTTTGAGTGCAGCTTCCCCTTCACTTTTATAATATTGTGCATTCACCTTCAAATGCTTCTTCCTTTGAATCTGTCATCTTTTCATGTCTTTTAAACAGTCCAACAGTGTATTGTTTCCATTTTGTTTTTATTTCTTCTTGATCATGTAGTATATTTCCCTACTTCTCATATAGCATCCCCATTCTTGGTTTAAATTTCCCTTTGATTTCCTCAGATCTTATAGAAAAGATCTCTTGTGCTCCCTTTTTTGTTGTTTTGTTTTATTTTTCTGCTTTGATTATTATAGTTGCTCTCTTCATTCCTGTGCACAAGCCACTGAACAGTTGTGTTCAGGATTCTGATCCTATTTCATTCCCCGTTTACTTTTGCTTCTCATCTGTCCTTAACAAAAGAGTTTCATCCATCCTCCAGTGAGGCTTTTATTTCTTTTTGGCTGCATATAGTGTCTTCTTGTATTCTCTCCTGACAATGTCCCTGGTTTCTGTCCAGGGTTCTTCTGGCTCATGGTTAATTGGGCTTAATAGTTTAAATCTACTTTTCACATGATCTTTAAAGTTTATAGAGATGTTCTTCAGGTTGTATTTTGGCACAGTGATTGACTTCATGTTCTTCTTTAGCTTTCCTCTCTTTTTTTATATATTTGATGGTCTTCACCACAATCTGCTCCTGTTCTTGTTTTTGCAGAGAGAATGCAGATTCTCCATTTTATCTTTCCAGTTAGGTAGTCTATTTGATTTCTATATTGGCTACCAGGGGATGCCCATATATAATCATCTCTTGAGTTGCTTGAAAAAATGTGTTCACAGTGTTCACAGACTGTTGGCCCCCCAAAATTCCACAAGTTAGTCTCCTGGTTCATTTCTTTATACTAGGCCAAATTCTTTAAAAATCTTTGGTTCTGCTTTGTATCCCACTTTTGCATCCAATCACTTATGATGAGCAACACATCCTGTTTTATCATGTGATCACTAAAAACCATTATGTGCTGGACCTTAGCACGGGATCTCAGTTTCTTCTCCTTCTGCCTCTATAGTTGGGGAAGAAATTGTACTGATTCAACACTGTTAAATTTTATAAGTGTTTTTAACACAATAGCTAATTTGTTCTTTTTTAACTTCTCTCAAGTTTTCAGTTCTATTTAGTTTTAAGCTTGCAGTACGTTGCATGTAGGGAGAAAGGCAGGATATACATTAAATAAAAATAATCAAATACATTTCTTTTGATGACCTCCCTCTTACTCATGGGGGGAAAAACCATTAAATCATCTAACAGCATTAAATGACTATAAAACAAGATCAATTGTTCCAGTTTCCTGAAAAATTGAAATGCAGGAATTTCTGATGAAACATGATTCAGAAAGGAGTTCCACATTTTGGCATCAGTAGAAGGAAAGCCTTCTCTTCACTTGTCAGCTGTCTTTGGCTTTAGAAGATGATGCACTACAGTCTTTGATGAAGATAATAGTTGGAAAGCAGGTTCCTTCAGACTTGTAGTTATCCCATTCCCACACCCAAAAGTCAAAATCACTGTTTGAAGGTCAAATTGAGCTCACAAAGAAACAGGAAGACACCAAGACCTTTTGACATTGAAGTCACATTCACAGCAGCCAGGTGAACTTTTGGGGGTGTTTGTGTTCAGTTTTCTCTTTTCTGAAAAAGGATTGCTTTCCCTTTGATCTCTTACCTGACCACATATTTTACTCACAATAAAGCCCAATATTGTTTTTCATGGGCTTCCAGAAATAAGTCTTACAGAACCTTCATTTCTGGGTACTCTTCTAAAACAGTTGTGAATGTGACTCAGTTCTTCTGACCACATGATTCTTCTCTTAGCCAGCCCCTGGAATCACACACACACACACACACACACACAATCCATATACATTTGTTGCTCTAATTTTTTTCAAGCTCTGGAAAGCTAATTTAGCTTCTTATTACAGAGAGAAACAAATTTTAAAAATCTGAACAATAAGAACATTTTAAAGGATTCTCTGTGACTGAAAGTTGTGCACAGTTTTTAACCACAGGATGCATTTTACCACCATATCCACATGATATGCCATCTTTTTTTTTAGACATACATTGAAAATGTTCCTGTTTTTGCAAGCCTTCCTATATAGACAATGTGAACATTGGATTTTTATTCTGTGCATCATGCATAAGTTTTATTATTGTGGTGCACTCAGCTGAAATCCTCAGATCTAAGTGCTTTGTATATATTAGTAAGTAAATAACTAAGGAAGGAAGAAATATTAAATTCTGAATTATTAACACTTTTAATGAACCAGTCGCTCCTTTTTTCTGCTCTTTACCAACTCCTGTCACTGTTGTAGAGAGATCTAAATAAAAACATGACTAAGAATATTTTATGTTCTGAATCAAAGAAAATTCTCTGTGTGATATCAAGTATGGTAGGTGGTAGTTCTTAACTGACATCATTGGAGGCAAGTGACCATCAAAGGGTTGCCATCAAAGAAGTAGTATAAACAAAGTTGTCTCCTTTGGTTTAGCGTTCTATAGAGCAAAAAGAACATGGATAACAGAATTGGCCCTATGCTTTTGCAGATATAACTTCCACAAATTTGATTATTCACAAGTTGCCTCACCCCAGCACCTGCCAGACGCAAGGAATAATGAAGCACTGTCCAAAAAGAGACTTGTGCACATGGAAGTCAATAACTCTGCTTAAGGAGGGAAAACAAAGGACTGTCCAAAAAGGACCCATGCACATGAAAATTGAGCCCTTTGAGGATCTAGGGAAGGGAATGCTTGGAGACTGGTGGAGGCAGCCTTGGAGCCAGGTGGACTCACTGTTTGTGATATTCATGTTTTTTTTCCATTTTCATGGAGATCCTGTGCCCCTAACTCCTGTGAAAGTAGAAGGTTCACTGTGCTTTATTGTTTATTTTGTATTCCCTTTCTGTTGCCTTGCATTGTGCTTAGATTATTTGGTCATTTGATTAAATCTCTGGGTATCTGGGGATATTTTATGGAATTAATTTTGTTCCCTACAATGGTTCTCCATGCATAGCTGATTGCTAGTTTTTTTGTGAAACTTTATAGAGTTATTGATGTAATAGTATGATTTGTAGTCTGCCAGCTAGTCAAAAGTGATGGTGATAGGGATGTTTGAAAGAGAAGAAGGAAGGAAGGAAGGAAGGAAGGAGAGAAGGAAATTTCACCAGGGAATTATACAACACACTTATAATTCAGCTTCTTGCTCCTAGTCTTCATCATTCTGGTAAACTGAACTTAATGCTATAGAAATTTCAATAATTTGATTTCTATAGTTATATTAAAATCAAGAAACTTTTAAAACTAAGTCAGACTAACAATAGTTCAACCATCAGATCAAAGAGACAGAAATAGTTTCCTAAGAATTGTTATCAAACTTCTCTCTAATACTGACTGGCAAAGACAAATGCATAAATACAAGAAATAAAAAAAAATCTAGCTGATGCAAATATTTTAACTGTATTTACATATGGAAGTAGGTTTGTTTAATCTTTTGCCAAACGCTGAATCTTTAAAAACCCTCTACTGAGTCTATTTGCATAATGAAAGCACCTCTTTTTTCATGATAAAATAGATGAAACCCAAACAAAACATCTCTCCTCTCCCTGCTCTGTATGTGTGTGTGTGTATAACATTTAGGGTGCAATCCTACTCCTGAACTGTGCTGGGCAAGGAGTTCTAGGATGGGATGGAAAACCTGATGCACAACCAGAATTAAGCTACACCACTAACCTGTACTCTTTTGGCACAAATGTTCTGCCAGTAAATATGTGGTAGTGGAATGGTTAGAATAGGGCAGAGGTTTGTGGGTGGCACCATAGACTTCAGGTGGGAAGCAACCCAACTGTTGCTCAGTGTTGATGGTTGCCCCACTTTGATTTCACAACAAAACCTAAGATATGTTATAAACCCAGCACCCAATCACAGTGAGCAACCACAAATATATATAAATCCCATAGAGGTCAGCCCCAAGTCAGCTGCTATAGCCTCCTGTTCCAAGCACATGGAACAGGAACATAAAGGATAATGATACTGCTGCATCAATGTCTGCTTTTGCTGCTTGGGACACTTTTGGAAATACATGATTCCTCTCTCCACGTCAAAACTATCTCACTTCCATGCACTAACATGGCTCCTTTCCTTGTACTCCTTAACTAATTTCCTGACCTTTTCCTTTTTTCAGTGGTGACTGGTGCCTATTGTAGCTGTGGGAGTGGAGGGCAGGCCAACTAATGGAAAAAGATCCAGGTACAAAAGTGGCAGGAAAACATTTTTTGGTCTCACACAAACAAACATTTGCTCACTCTGCCGCTTCCCACTGGCATTCTCTCTCATACGGCCTTATGTACATACAGCTGAGGAGCATTTGAGACTGGTATGATTTGTCTTCTCTCTCTCTCTCTCACTCTCTTTAAGTAAAAAAAGAAGACCTTTTAATTTGTTTTAAACACACATCTCATGCCAACCTTAGCTACTATTTTCTAGCTTTGAGGTGTTTTCCAGCTCTGAGCTGAACAGAACTTGGTGGGGAAGGAAAATCACAAAGAAATAGAGGATTAAACCTTCCTCACATTTTCTCTTTCCCCTCACACACAGTGCTTGGCTGATGGCTAGAAAACAGCTATGCCTAATACTGTATTTGCTGGCATATAAGACACACTCCATTTATACATTGGCGAATATTATTTGACGACATATAAGACACACCAGTGTATAAGACACACCCTATTTTCAAAGAGTATTGTTTGGGGAAAAAGTGAGTCTTATACGCCAGCAAATACAATAATAAACTATCATTCTCTTTTTCTTTGTTGCTTATACTTTTCCACTTTGACCTCTCCAAAACAGGCTAAAGCTGATCAAGGTAAGTCTGTGAATGTGAACTGTAGAATGTGACCTAAGTTTTCATGGGAAATGGCATAGTACATTGTATTTTATACATATTTTTCTTGCCCTCCTCAACATATGTCTTCACATTGGAGTTCAGCCTTGAACTCGATTGTGTACCCAGTGAAATTCTGGTTCTGATTTTTAACTAACCAGGAAGATATCATGTTCTGGTTTGTTTTACAACTTTTTCAGCCTGTCAAATTAGTTCTGGTGAGCAGGGGATGGCAAGCTGCAATTTGTACTTAAAGTGCAAAATGTTGCCCTTCTGAATATGAACTCCAGCTATCATGACAATTTCTCATTGCTGAAGGAAGATTACCATCTTCTGTTTTATTTTCCATCTTCCTTCCCTTTTAAAATGGATGGTTTTCAGTATGGTATTCAAACCTGAAATGTAGAGTTACACCAAAAGTTTTCCATCGCCTTCTGAATGCATTCTGGAGCCACTGAAGCAGAAGCAAAACGAGGGGAGTCCTATGCTGTGTGTGAGTGTGGGTGTATGTGTGTGTGTGGATGTATCCTGCAGTCTTAAGTATATGTGCTTTACTTAAGCACGCTTGCTGTGTCCTCTGTGAACCATCAGTCAGGAAGAGTAGCTTAAGTATATTTAAATAAAGTAAATATATGGGAGAACATGGCAGAGGGCCTTCTCTGCTGTGGCACCCCAGTTATGGAATAACTGTCCTTGCAGGCCCGACTGGTGCCATTGTTGCCATCATTCCAGCACCAAGAGAAAATGTGGCTGTTCATTACAGCTTTGGGGTCCTAATTGCTTTTACACAGTCACCCATATATGCTTTATTTTAAATTGTTTTACAGTTTTAAAACCAGGTTTAATCTGTCTTTTAAAGGTGTTAGGTTGTTTAATATGTTTTAGCTATATGTGTGTGTGTGTGTGTGTGTGTGTGTGTGTGTACATGCACACACATTCCAGACTGAAAACCATCAATTTTAAAAGGGAAGGAAGACACACACACACACACACACACATACATACATACACATACATACTGTTTAAAAACAGTGTTCTGTTGCATGCCACCACCAAATCTTTACAAAGAGTGGGGTATTTAAAATGTAATAAAAATAAATAAAAATTTCTGATACGGGTTTGTTGAAATCATTGGGACTTACATCTAAGTAAATGCAGAGGAATAGTATGGAACTGCATAATACTATTTAAAAAGAAGAAGAAGAAGAAGAAGAAGAAGAAGAAGAAGAAGAAGAAGAAGAAGAAGAAGGCAAAACCATTGTATCTTTTGCTGCTTTCTACCAGCCTTTGATTGGCTTTTGTGGGATCCTTTGAAAAAAAAATCAGCAAACTAAATGCATAAATGGTCTCCCATGTGAATTTTCTGATGTGCCAGTTAGAGTTACCATATAATATTTCTTCTGGAGAACATAAGAGGTTTTAAAGAGAAATATTTTGCACAAGTAACTTGGGTGAGGACGTTGTAGCTGGTATCTCAGCTCTCTTATCTGTCAGACACCATTTTAGTGGAGGAATCAAACTGAAAGAGATGGGTCCAAGGGACTGCTCTTTAAGGAAATTCAATTACTATCCTGATAACATTGCAAAGTGTGATGAGAAAAAGGCTGCATGCTTTGTGACACAGAAATATTCTCCAATATAAACCTGAGCAAGATGAATTACATTGACTTCCAATCCAGCTCCCACCTACTGAGTGCTGGGAAATAAACGGTTGGAGAAAACTCAGAAATCGTGCCAAATGACAATTGAAATGCTGATTTAGAGTATTTAATCCTCCCCTATAGCTGGGCATCTGTTTCCACTTCAATGTTATGCAGCAATGGGAAACAAAAACCATTATTAACAACCTACTTGTTTTTCCCCCCCTTTTTGTATTTTATGATGTTTCTCTTCTCCCCCACCCACCCAATTTGGCCATACTTCTGTTTGTGGTTTTTGACAAAAAGTTTCTCTGCATTCTGATATTTTAAAACATAGTCAGTTTTAAAATACCCCCCCAACAAATAACCACCCTTCTTTTCTTCACTCTCCAACATTTGTTTATCTTTGGTTAACATTATACTTGTTTAAATAAAGTCTTGAAATTGCCACAGATGTTAAATTACGAAGAAAGTACTGAAATATATGCAGATTAAAAAGCTTGTGAGACCAAATAAAACACTGTCTTCCACCCCCGTTCTTTATTTTACAGATAGGGTTCTTCCCTAATGCATAGTGAAAACAAATAAAGATAGAGGCTGGTATTCAGTATTACAGTTATGGATTCATAAATACTCCATAATCACTAATCCTCTGTAGCCATGGCCCGCCTTAACAGCCAGGGCACAGTGAGGAAAATGTTTTCAATACCTCCCACCAGCAAATGAGCCTGCAACCATCAGGAGCCCGACTCCTGTCACAATTCCTTGTCACAGTCTCCCTTGCTGGGGGTGTGTGGAAATGTCCTCCTTCCTGCACCCAAATTGTTAGCTGGATCTCCTTGTAGTCCCAGAGAAATGCAAAGGGCTTGATAACTTTAAGGTAAGCAGTTTGCCTTTCTTTATGGCAATCATGTGATAGCCAAAGTAGAGCTGGAGATTCCCTGAGATTTCCTCAGTACCAGTCACATCACAGCTAATGGGTTGTAAATTCCTCAAATAAATGTTCTGTTTCAGTAAGAATGATGTGACTTCTTTATCACTCAAATACCTCAGTGCTACTTATCCTCTGTATAGTCTACTACCACCATTCAAACATACATGCCAGCATTTGGGATCCTGGCCAATGTCAGCAGGTAGCTCCCATGTTAATGGGATTGTGAGTAAGCCTTGAGTTTTAGGCCCTTTTTGCACAGCATTCGCCATGCAAAAGGGCCTCTGGAGCATCGCGCAATTGCGAGGAGCGGTCCACATGACGTCCTTGCAATTGCGTGACACTGCCGGGACTGGTAGGCACCGATCATGCACTATTTCATTTTTGGCTTGTAGTTGAAAATGGTGCATGATCACACATCGTTCTAGGGCTCTGCGTGCACTTACTGTGTGCGCGGAGCCTCCGGAGCCGTGGCACTCGCACTTCCTGTCCCAGTACAGCCTGGGAAAATCCCAGGCTGCGCTGCGAAAGGAAGAGGAGGAGCCCTCATGCTCCCTGCTCGCCAGCAGGCAGCGGTTGCAGAGCTGAAGAAGCGGGGACGCAAGAGTCTCTCTCTAGAGTCTGCTCATGCGATCCCTGTGCCCCAGCGCCACGAAAAGGTAAGGTGCAGAAAGTTTCTTAGTCTGAACTATCCAAGATACTAGGCTTTTATTATCTAAACAGGTTCAGCAGCTTCAATAGCTCCTTTAAAGCTGAATCTAAGACTTGGAGGAGATTATTAAAGGCTGGACACAACATTCTGTGTATATATTTTGCCAATTTCAGGACCCAAAGTGGAGAATAGAACAGTGTCAATATGAAAATGTATACTGGTTAAGAAATAATGCACTCTAAGTTGAATAAGTAAAAGGAGGGTGAAACAGAAAAACATGTGAGCTTAAGTACTCCCAGCTAGCTAACAGATAAGAAAACTGTCCAACTGAGAACTATAGTAAAAAGGTGGAGTAACCAGATCCAGAGAGTAATGACATTGACAGAAGAACAGAGTGGGGGAATCAATTTAGTCATACTTGAAGGAAAAGAGTAAAAAAAAAATGTACATCAGTGGTCTCTGATATTTTGCCTTTCAAGGCACCTTATAATTATTAGTTGTGGTAGCATCAGCAAAGCCTTGTGAGCTCTATAAAGAGAGAGAGAAACTAGCAAAACAGAAACAGTTTCTGACTATACCAAAGAGGCCAATACTTCATGACTGAGCTAGAAGACATAAGGCTTTTTGACTGACTGCAGTCCTCAGAATGAGATAGCTGTCTTTATGATGTTTTCATTAAGAATGCCAGTATAACATATAGAGTGTTTAACTCTCTGTTATAACAGCTATACTGAAGTAATGAAATGTTTTGGAAATCCTTTGTAAGCTGTATAATGTTCTTCGCAGACAAATACAAGTTTTGATACAGTGTAAGATGTTGCTTTCTTACCAGTACAGTGTACTCTGAGTACCATGTGCCCTTTAAGTTTGGAAAATGTTCCTTATAAGACAAAGTATACATACATTGCAAGAAATAATATGAATACCAAGACAATGTGTGATGAAGCTGTTTGGGGTGCTAGCTATTTGGGATGACAGTGCACTTGGTAGCTGGTTGCTAAGCAACAGGAATAGCACCTCAAGAATGAAACTCAGCACAGCGGTCTGCATGGGAGGGGCTTATGGATTAGAGGAATTCTATATGACATAAAGTTTCCTGTGTGTTTTGAGCCTTCAGTGACAACTAGCCAGAGAGAGGGTGGCTTGGTTTGTGATTAAGCAGCTGAGGAAAAATCACAGGAAACTGATATCTAAGGCAGAGATTGAAGTCAAAATCTGTCAGAAGTTAAACTGCTAAGGTATCAGCACTGTACTACAAGTGAACTCTAACAAGATACTTTATTTTCACTGTTACTATAATAAGTATTACAGTTTGTTTTGCAGTCCGAGTTATCTAAAGCCACTGTAATAAAGAGAACACATTACCTTAAATAAAGAGTTTGGTTCCAAGGAAAAATTAAACTCTAGCCCTGTGATAAAAGGGTGGAGTTAGGGAAAAATGATATTGACAGAGTGCCTTATTGAGGGAGAATAAGAGGCCTGTCACACAATGTAATGTCTATCTAAGAAGATACTTTGTTGTTGTGTGCCTTCAAGTCATTTCTGACTTATGGAGACCCTAAGGTGAACCTATCACAGGGTTTTCTGGAGCCGAAAGTGTGTGATGTGCCCAAGGTCACCCAGTGCATTTCCATGGCCTAGCAGTGCGTCGAATCCTGGTCTCCGGAGTCATAATCCAACATTCAATCCACTACACCACACTGGCTGTCAAGAATATGCTTAGGCGATATGAAATTTAAGTGATAGAAGTCTAGAATGGATTATATCTGTTATGATGAATTTCCTCTAAGAGATTGTAGAAGTACCCAGACTAATAAATGTCTACACGATATGAATTATCCTCACAAGAAATATAGGAATTCGTATTTCTGCTGTGTATAAACAGTATAGAAAGATTTAAAGTCAAATGTTTATTATCCTATTATAAATTTCAGGAAAGTCCAGCATAGCTGGGCAATACTTTTGTTTATGAGCTGGAAACCCAGGTAACCAGAAAGTGACTCGGAATAACTCCACATAGAAATAGATTAGCTGACAAATGGCAAAGAACTCGCAGTTCTTCAGATTAAAGGGAGAGGGTGGGGAATCATGTCCATTTCAAGATTCACTGCTTCACTTAATATAGGAACTACCTTTTGGCACAGGTCCTGACCTTTTTCATTTATGACCTGAACATCTATATTAGAAAAGCCAGTTTAGTAACAATCTCTTCCCAGCCTAGATAGCAATAAATCATAATCTTTGTGACTCCAGCCCCTACAGAGCTAGCGTTAACAGTTAGCTACTCGTTAGCAGTGCTACACTGGGATGGTGCTATACATTAAGAGTGCCACGCTGTTAGTTACTGCAGACTGTTAGGGTATGATTGTAGAATATATTAAGGAAATATTAAGTAAATGAACTGGCCCTTGAACAGCTGCAGCCATTGCTGGATTAGCAGATTTGTCATAATATTGTTATTTAGATAAAGAAGGAAAGAAAGAAGAGGAATAACTTAGGCCCTTTCCACACGGGGGACGGGGGAACGGGGCAGCGCACGCAGGGACGGATCTTACCTGAAAACGGGTTGCTCCGTCCCTGCGGGGAGCGCGCGTTCGCCGCTCCACACGCTGGCGAGTTTCGGCGGCGTTCAGCGGCGCCCAAAATGGCGGCCGGCGACTTCCGGCGGCGCTCCGCCAATCAGGGCAGCGCGCCAGCCGGAAGCCTGCCCCCGGGCAGCTCTGCAGGGACACGCTAGCATGTCCCTGCAGCTTCACACGGGGCGCTGCAACAGGTTAGCGCGCTCGCGTTTCGTAAAAACCACATAAAATGTGGTTTTTAAAAACGCGCCACGCCACCCCTTGCGGCCGCGCTAGCGCGGTTTGAGGTGTGGAACCTCCACTATTCAAACCGCTCTAGTGCGCTCCACGGTGTGGACGACCTCCGGATGAGGTCGCCCTAAGCCGTTTTTTTTACCCCGTGTGGAAAGGGCCTTAGATTCAGGAAGTAAATATAACATTTTAAAAAATATAAAATCTATATTTTAAATTTTTTAAAAAATATATAAAAAATTATCCAAATTTCTACTTAAAAAGTTTTTTTATTAAAAAGTTATAAGAACTATTTTATCAAACCAACTAGTTGTATATTATACTTCCTGGATTAAGTTTCTTATTGAAGTGCAGTGCTCTTTTTTTTCAAGCAACTAATATCAGTTATTCATGGAGAGATTTGACGGAGATCACCTCTGACTCCAGCTACATTACAGATGTGATTTGGTTTGTTGTAAGACTAGAATATCTGCTGGCGACATAACTGAATAATTTACTCACACTCTCAAGTTTCAAAGTTTGGAGCATCAGCTACACAGCTATTCCAAGGAACCATTTTATGTTTGAAAGTTATGGGCCAATAATGGGATTGTTACCTTAAATCAGACAGTTGGTGTTGATGATGAGTTTTTGCCTTTTTTCGGTTTTTCTATTTAAACTACTTCTATCACCTAAATGGCAATATCTACAACTGAAACATTTTTTACAGTCCAGATTTGGCCCTGCAGCTTTAGATGCATTTGATGTTCCCTTAACGTTGGAGACATTGAGGCCAACCAAGAATCCAAGCCAGCAATATCTGTTATATAAAAGTCAATGTTTATCTGTAAGTGCGTGAGTTTGTCTGTTTATCTACATCAGGCAGGCGAAGACTTCGTACGATTGGCTGTGTGAGGCAAGAAGACCTCGTATGATTGGCTGGCTGTAAAGATTCCATGGAATCCTGGGGTTGGCAGCTCAGGGAGAGGCCTTTATAATTCTCAGCCAGAGAACTCAGGCCAGTTGCTATGGAGATGAGGCCTAGCAGGCAAGGCGGAGGACACTGTATTTCCCTCAAGAACTCAAACTCTGTATGTAAACAACTCTGAATACAGATTGGATTGGGGAACATGGAGAAAAGTTACAGGTACTGGAATAGGCCAGTTGCTATGGAGACAAGGCCTATCAGCAAGGAAGAGGGCAGCGTATTCCCTCAGGAACCCATCCTCTGTAGGTTAAAAACTCTGGATACAGATTGGATTGGGGAACATGGAGAAAAGTTACAGGTACTGGAATAGGCCAGTAGCTATGGAGACAAGGCCTATCAGCAAGGAAGAGGGCAGTGTATTCCCTCAGGAACCCATCCTCTGTAGGTTAACAACTCTGGATACAGATTGCATTGGAGAATATGAAGAAAAGTTACAGGTACTGAAATAGGGAGGTTGCTAGGGAGATAAGGCCTAGCAGCAGGGAGGAGGACAGTGTATTTTTTAGGGAACCCAACCTCTGTATGTTAACAACTCTGCATACACATTGCATTGGGAACTATGGGGAAAAGTTACAGGTACTGGAGAAGACAGTTTGGTGAGTTCTTAAGAAGAAAAAAAAATCCCAGGCAACACTGGGTAAATATGCTAACACACACAAACACATATACATATACATGTACATATACATATACATATACATATACACACACACATTTCTGTTACCTATAAATAAGTATGACATGTAAAGTTTACAGAAAGAACAGAATAGAGAATTTGGAATACCTCATTCTGACTAATCCATCACCGTCAGTTTATAACATCTGTAACTAGTATGGCTATAGATCTCTGATTATGTCTTGTACAGTAGAAATTGCTGTTTCACATATATTGGTCACATATATGTGACCAATTCAAGAAAGGCCCTTCTAAATCATCAAATTGTTGGAAATGTAATGCTGTTATTTATTTATTTATTTATTTATTTAGAGCATTTCTGTGTATTCACTTATATAGGAACATAAGGGATCTCGAGTTGATAAACAAAAAAAACCTGGCTAAAATAGTACCATACTTCCTTAGTGAATATGTTTTGGAGTTGTCCCATAGTAACTACATTTTCTGACTTTTAAAAGATTGATACTTCATTATTGGAAAAATAATTTTTCTCCATCTGTGATCCAATGGATAGAAAATCTAACAACTCATGCAACATTGGGAAAAATGGTGTATAGACAAAAGTTACCAACAGACTTTGGACATTTGGTCAGCTTTCATATGTGCGTATTTTTCCTCCTTTCTGATTTTCCTCCTTTTGTTATATGAAATATTTTTGCCTGTAGCTGAGAACTCTTTTGAATGTAAATAAAAAATATACATAAGAACCTGCCAAGAAGAGGAAGAAGATAGATAGATAGATAGATAGATAGATAGATAGGAAAAAAAGCAGCTAGTTCAAGACATTTTGTTCTTTGCAATGAAAGACAACCCTTGGTATAAAAGAATGGATAGTTTCCCTGATTCCCCGTTTTATATGTATAAGCCAGCTAGGCTGGCAGCTGAATCTCACTTCGGCCCTACTGAAATTACATGAGGAAAGGACAGGATGTGCCTTCTTATTAAGGGCAGTTTCCTACTAGTCACTGTGTTTCCACTCTGTATCTTTAAAAGTAAACAAGTAAAAGTAAAAGTATAATACATATATAATGTAAGATATGTTAATATGTCCTCATGAGATATATGGGTATCTCTTAGGAGATATATTGAAAGACTTGTTCCTTATAAAACATACACTGTCATATTTCAGATGTGACAATAACTCCAACAGAAAGCATATTGCAGTAGTTATTGTAGAATACCCCAAGTACAGACAAGTTGAAGATGGTATAAAACAAAGCATGTAAAAATAGGAATAAGGCTAAAGAACTGTGACTTATGAAGAGACGTCAGAAAATGTGAATGTCCCAGTTCACAAACTGAAGTTAAAGACAAATTAATCCACATGAAGACATGCCATCTACTACAATTTAACTGAACATGGAACATGGAATACCTGTAGAATGTGTAACTGTATTTAACAATGCTCATTCAATAATTGTAATAGTAATAGTAATAATAATAATAATACAATAACAAAATGTATATATTGGGTTTCCATCTTTCAACATAGATTTTTTTCTCTATAAAATATCAGTTATGTATTTCTATTAACCCAAAAGGTAATAATTATTTCTACTCTTCGTTATAGAAGACAATGAACTAGATATCACAGAACTGTGGGTTAGCTTGATTTTAGCCAGTGTTTTTTTGTTACTGCTTTGTCCAAAAAAAAAAAAAAAAAAGTATGAGAACAATGTCATCAGTTGCTGCTAGCTCAGGCAGCCTTATTCAAATATCTGAACACAGAAACAGAAATCTGTGACTGAACACAAAAACAGTTAAGAATCTTGCTCCCAAATTAGTATGAAACTTGTTTATAGGGCCTTAAGACAGTGCTAGACAAAGAGCAGACTTCAGTTCTTCCAGATCCTCTTCCTTTCTGCTTTGCCCCAAAAGGATGAATTGCCTGCTGTAGAAGTCTTCAGGAGAAGCAATTCACATTTTATGCTGCAGACCCCTCCTCACCTTGGTTGCTGTTTAACATTTTAAAAGAATATTCGTGCTTCAGAACCAAAAGGAGACTTCTAGCTATTTCTGGACTTTTTGTTGTGTTTTGCATTCTTGGCAGTCTGGAAGGTCCCAGGGCAGAAAATTGACCCCTAGACCCACCACAGTTTCCAACCCCTGCCTTCAGGCAACATAACCTGTGATTTACTGCAACTGCAAACAAAACTCACAGGCGTGGATTAGACTAGAACTACTTGAATAGCACTGCTGCACATAAAAAATAGAGGAATTAAATCCCTATGTAGGGTTATTAGGTGATATGGTAAATATCTGTGCAAGGAAAAGATCTCTTTAACAGCTGTAGCAGTGTGTTTATTTATCAACAGATCTCTTTAAAAGTCGGTTGTACCAGTGTGTGTGCTTACCGGAAAATATAACTAACTTATGCAATAAGTACTCACATTCACCCCTGATTCTTTGAGATGTGCATCACTCACATAGTCACTTTTTATCCATCCCATTCAAACTTCTTGAGAAGTGGATTAAAAAAATTCTAAAACTGCAGTAATTCCTGACTGTATGGAGGTACTGTTTAGCAGGAGCCACGCAACTTCAATCAAGTACAAAGCTATGAATTGTCCTGTCTCTTGAGACGCTGTTCACGTATTTATTGTAGTGGCTATATTAAGATGAGTAGCTGCTTCTGTAGTATGCGTGCCACTTCTTTTTCTGGATAATATACCAAGAGTGCTTTTAAAATCAATTTTGAGTTATATGAAACTGGTGGAGGTTTTTTTTTTCCCTTTATGCAAGAAGCTTTATTGCTTTTTTAGCTTGATTTTACTTAGAGTCTTAACAACTTAAAATGGTGTTTTGTGTTTGTGTTGTTAATATTATTTTCATGTGGCATTTTGAAGTCCCTGTGTTTGGTATACTGCTTCCTAAATACCTGTGTTTCATAAACCCAACACTATACACATGTTGGGCCAAAGGTATATTTAGCTGGGACTTAGTGTCTGTGTCTGTGCATGTGCTTTCAAGTTGCCTGTCGACTTATGGTGACCCATGTTTTCTTAGGATTTTCTTAGGCAAGGAATACTTAGAGGTGTTTTTGCCAGTTTATTCCTCTGAAACATAAACCAATTCCTCCCTACACTGTAATAGTACTATTATTTCACTTTCAACATCCTGGGGACTCCTCGAGTTAGCAATTTAGGAATGACCATCTTTGCCATCAGTAAACTACAAACCCCAGAATTCCACAGGATGTTGAAAGTAGGATTATAGCTCTGTAATTGTGTCGTGTGGAAATGGCCATAGCACCTGGTGTTCATTGGTGGTCTCCCATCCAAGTACTGACCAGAGCTGATCCTGTTTAGCTTCCAAGATCAGAAGGGATCAGGTGCTTTTAGGGTATTTAGATTGCCTGAGGTTTGGGGTAAGTGCAAAAGGGGAACGTTGCATGTGATACAAATGGAGAAGCAGCAAAATTAAAATAGAAAATATCCCACGTCTGGTTTTATATTATTTCTTTATTACATTTTATCCCATTTTTCTATTAAAAATTAGCACCCAACATGTCTAACAAACATCACTGAAAACAAATTAAAGAATCAAATCAACACAGAAATTGGTAAAATCAAGTTTTAAAAACCAGATTCAGGAAGTGCCTCTTCACATCCTTCCAAAAAGCAGCAGAAGTGCTGCCTTCTCTATACTTCCCCCTTCCTTGTAACATGCCTTCCTCTGTGGCACATTTTCAACTTCAACTGTTTAAATGCCATAAATTAAGGATGGTCAGTGACAGCTAATGGCTTCCATGCCACTGAATTTTAGTCCAAACTTTAATGGAGTTATCCTGACTCTCCAATAGATTGAGCACCCTGAATAACTCCTAAAAGGTCAGTTCTTGTGTGATTCAAAATGTAAGCCGCATGTAGACAGTGGTCAAACGTGGGCTTGTATGTACACCAGAAGAAAGAAGGAAAAGGAGAGAAAGAGACAAAACTTCTTCTTCTCAAGCTGTTATAAAGGTAGATGCATTTTAGACTTAAAGAGTGCCTCACAGCTACACTTGGATTCCATGTAAACACATGTCAATGAACCTTTGGTGATGATCTGATGCTGCTAATCCCGCTCCTGCTGCTTGAATAATTGTTGACCAGCTTAAAGTCAGAAGGCAATATGGGCCAAATTAAAGAAAACTGACTGACAGGAAAACACCAGGGGGAGGAAAATGACATATGGTGAAAGTCAAACTGGCAATTTGCTAGTGGCAGCAGAAGACATGACAGAGTATTCAATAGCTATGGAGTGAATAAATAAGTTCAAACTTCATGAAAGAAAAGGTTGCAAACACACTGTGACGGAGAGGTAATAATATGATGTATGCTGGACTGGATGGATGAAAAAATGGGTGGGCGAAACAGGGGACAAAAGGGAAGCCATGATAACTGGCATGTTCTAAGCTGCTGGATAATAAACTAGGCCATTTCCGTACTATACTGTTATAGTGCTATTATTCCACTTTAACAGCCTAGAGAATCCTGGGGTTCACAGTTTAGGGATCGGCCTTTAGAATTCTCAGTCAGATGGCTCTTTGACCTCAGCAAACTACGAACCCCAGAATTCCACAGGATGTTGAAAGTAGAATAATAGCACTATCACAATGTAGTGAGGAAATGGCCCTAGATTCAAAATTTCAGTGTGTAGGCTTTCCTAATAATAATAAGAATAATATATTAAAAGTCTAAATATCTTCATACCTAAGATGAACAATGAATGAAGATTTAATTTGTTCAACAATATTAAATTGTATTCTTGAGTCCTGACTATCAAATAAGCCCACACAATAGGGCAGGTTGACCCACTTAAAATGGCTAGCAAACAGAAAATATATTGACCTGATAGGGAAATAACATGCAAGGTAAGCAATCTCTCTGGAGCCAGTGTTCTACAAATGGGGCACCACAATAAAGAAAGAGAAAAAATCCAAAAGAACTTTCTGAAATTGTGCTCAAGCACTGCATGGCAAATTGTGCTTTTGAATTAAAACTGAGACTAACTCTCTAAAGGATGAAGTAAGCCCCTGGAAGAAGGCTTTCATTGGTACACTAATTAAAAGGAAAGAAAAGACCCTGTTGCGGGCTCTTAGGCAGAGATGGGTAACATTTGGGCCCAATTGCCATTTCTGTGGTCCAAAGGATCCCAAACATTTTTTTAAAAAAAATTACCCTAGTTTTCTCCCCACCCATAAATATCACGAAACACCCCTAGGGGGAGAAGCAATGTCGTCACATTTTTTGCTCCCCTGGACCAGTTCAGGTCCTGGACAGTTTTTTCCCCCCTCCAATCACAAGTAACATGGAAATCAACTTTTGGGTACTTTCCTGTTGGAAAAAAGACCTCTGGCATATGATCCTTCTAGGTACCCTGGGGGCAATGAGAGTTGCTAACCTCTGGCAGTTGCCCATTCCTGCTATATGGCAAGATATGTCCAGGATTCTATCTAGTAGAATTTTCAATTAATGGTATGATAGAATCTTACAAGCCACTGAGATCATTCAGCTCATCTTTTGGAAACCCAAGAATTAAGGATGCCAACACCTTCTTTGATTATCAGTTATATCCAGTTGGATCCTGGCCTTATAAAAGTCAAAGTTTATTTGTCTATGGCCCTTTCCTCATGGGGGGGGGGCGAAACGGAGCCACGCACGCAGGGGCAGAGCTTACTCAAGAGCGGGTTGCTCTGTCCTTGCAGAGAGCACGGATCCGCCGTTCCAAATGCTGCCGAATTTCGGTGGCACTTGGCGGCGCTCGGTGGCGCTCGGCGGCGCCCAGAATGGTGGCTGGCAGCTTCTGGCGGCGCTCCGCCAATTAGGACAGCGCGCCAGCCGGAAGCCCGCCCCCGGGCAGATCTGCAGAGATGCGCTACCTCGTCTCTGCAGTTCTTCACCGGGGGCTGCTATGGGCAGCGCGGGTAAGTTTTATAAAAACCACTTTTGAAGGTGGTTTTTATAAAACTCACAGCGCCACCCCCGCGGCTGCGCTAGAGCAGTTTGAGGTCTAGAACCTCACTTTTTTTAACTGCTCTAGCGCAGACCCCGGTGAAGAAGACCTCCAGGAGAGGTCGCTCTAGCGTGGGCAATATGCCTGTGTGGAAATGGCCTATGTCAGGCAAAGACCTCATATGATTGACTGTGTGAAGTGAAGACCTCATGTGGTTGGCTGCTTAAGAAGATTCTATGGAATCCTGGGGTTTGCAGTTTAGGGAGGGGGCCTTTAGAATTCTCTGCCAGAGAGCTCTTGGGCCTCAGTCAACTATGTCTGTCTTGAATAAATTGGTTGTTATGAAGATGAGGCCTAGCAGCAAGGAGGAGGACAGTGTATTTCCTCAGGAACCCAACCTCAGTATGTTAATAACTCTGAATACAGATTGGATTGAGGAATATGAGGAAAAATTACAGGTGCGGGACAAGATAGTTTGGGGAATTAGAGACACAGGATCTTAAGTCTTTCAAACGAATATCATCTATGAGAAAATAAAATCCCAGGCAATGCCAGGTACATATGCTAGTACTTTAATATTTCCATATACAAATTTCAGTGATTTCTACATTTCATTCAATGTCAAGCACTTTAATATTGCCTAGACCTTGGTCAAGGTACTGAAATAATTTGAAAGACTAAGGGTATGTTTGGATGTATTAAAAAGACTGGAAAGTCCCACATTTTCTTCTTCTCTTTTCCAATTTCAATTTGGAGATCCCTACATATTTTCTGTCATCTCCCAGTATGATCAGAAATTTTTTATACCATATCCCAAGGTTTTTTTTCTCCCAGTTTAAAATGGGAGAAAAAAAAGGGAACAAAATCTGAAACTTCTAATTCAGCCTGGATGCCCTTTAAGTGAAGATAGCAATACCTGTGAACTTATTTGCCAAGAGCCAGTGTACTCCTAATTGATGTGCCACTGGCTTTGGAATAAGGGTGTTAGATGCATTTTCATTTTCTCTTGTATCAAGGCAGTGATTGCATTATATCAGTAAACATATTTCATTCAGAAGGTTTAGCTGCACGACACAATGCGGAGAAGTTGCCAGCCCCCAGCCCCACAAAGAGGTGTACTGACAGCTACTTCTACATTGAAAAAACCAAGATCATGACTGGAAGCTTCCTTTTTGCAAAAAGTGCAAGTACAACAAGTTGGTGGGTCTTCAAAGTGCGCTCATGACCAGGTTCTCTGTCACTGTGTGTGGGAATAAATTAAAGGGTATGTGCATTGATATTAGGTATTAGCAAACAGGATTAAATTGTACCCTAAAATTCTAAGAGAGAACCTTACTTACTTGACAGCTGGTCTTCTACAGCTGGACAACTTTTTTTTTTCTTTTTAAAAATTGTCTTTCAGGGACTGGTTGTCTGAATTCCTCAAAGCCAAATACCTCCCGCTAGAGTATTTTCTTCCAGCTAGTAAGTACCAGTGCCTGCTATGATCTCCCACTGATCTTCCTTCTGTATTCCTGTCATGTTGACACATTTGTATGTATGTCTTTGTTAAGGATTCATTTTCTCCCATTAATTATCTCTGTAATACAAATGATAAGTTTGATGAAAAGCACTGTGAGTGAGGGGGAAGCACTTTGCAAATTTACGAGCACTTCTTATTAATAAATTGAATTGACACTCACATTCATCCTACTCCCACCTCATCAGGGCACCATGGGGACCCACAACACGTCTACCACTATGGACATGATGTCATATGAAAAAAAAGTCAGGTTTCATGATTTTGTAGAGGAAAATTAGGTGGAAGTGATGCCTGGTCACTATGTTAAAACATAGCTACATAAGAACAGTGTGTGTTACATTAACACTGTTAGTTCAGGTACAATATTACAAAAAATTTCCAAACCAAATATTAAGGCTCTAGAAAACGTGGAAACTTTGGTATAGAAATTCTCAAAGAGAATGTATATCAAAGAAGTATATCAAAGAAGGACAGGGATGTGAAAATGTCAGCCTCATTTTCATTGTATTTCCCACCAACATCCTCATCCTCTCCCATTTCCATCCTGGGCTGAAATATGGTGGCATTCTTTCCCCACCATGGATATTGGGTGTAGATTTTTGTAGCCGTTTTTAAAGAATCTACATTGCTAGTACATTGTTCTAATATATGTACTTTAGGCCTACACATTTTTGTGCATATTATTTCTTCCACAAGATATTGCAAACCTTACTAATGTACAAATTTCTGAGAGAAGATATGAACCATTATCTTAAAAAGTCTTGGGATGTGAAACAAATATTTCTCCATGGAAAAGTAAATCCAAAAGATTTCTCTTCTGTCACTAATGAGAAGTAATCTGGCCTGCTTTTCTGCATTCTGCAGTTTTCAGTCTTTAATTCCAACACCCCTTTCCAAATCATTCAATAAGGCTGCAGTCCACTATTCATATTTATGAAATAGGTCCTTATGAATTCAGTGTGCTTGTATGTACTGTATAGATAGGAAAGATTGTATGACAAGTAGAATCTGAACTTCTAGTACTCACATAAATAATAAATTCCAGCCTATTCATTACACCAGCTATGTAGAAGAACCTGGCAGAATGATAACTGCTTGCAATTGAAAAGAAAACTAATGTCATTAAGCTGTAAAAGCCTATGGTAACATGAAAACAGTAAAATAAAAAGGCAAACGACTGTAATATCATTATAAAACAATAGCAATTTACAGCTAACATGCAGCACAATGTTTTTGGATTTTTTAAAAATATATATTTTCAAAGCTATTTTATTTTCTCAACTTAGATCAAGATTTTATAACCCAATTCATTCAGTTTCTTCAAGTTTGGTTCTTTGCTTTTAAGAACAAAGGATGGTCTTTCTGAAAAACTTTAAAATAAGAGAAAATGTGCTCAAAATATCATGCTACATAGGTGTGCACTGTATGGTGTGGCATCCCTCTAAAACATAATTTCACTTCTGTACAAGTTGCATCTTCATAGCCAGTGTTTCTACTGTTCTCTTGCACAAACTACCTATTTTTGGCTTGTGCCATGCTCCATTTCTATTGTGAATGTGCAACAGAACATATGTCTGTAACATTTACATTGTGTTGTGCTTTTGAAGATTCTGTTTGTACTTACTGTGCTGATTATAGTTTGCATTGATTTTGTTTTCTCTGTTATACTTTTTTTTTAATTTGTGTGCCTGTGGGGGGGTACATGTTGTCAGTCACTTTGAAACTGCTTTTTGCAATGATAAAGCATTTATTTATTTAGTTAGTTTAGATCTCACCTTTCTCCCAGCACCTAAACTTAATAAATAAAATAATACACATATTGATAATAGACGTCACGTTACTGGTTATGTTATGGTTCATGATGAAATTTAACACAAGTATCCATGAAACAGAACAGCACTGGGCCTTGTCCCAGTTGCAGCAGTGAGACACCACAAGGTAACTACTGAAGGAAAGTTTAAGATCTGCGTGAGGACAAGATCACAGCATGAAAAGACAACAGACAAGCAACAAAGAATAAGATGGGTTCTGATGGTTCAGGGAAGTTATTTTAAGATGTTGTTGTTGCTTTTTTATCAGGGACTCAGTGGTGGAAAAGAAGATCAACTATGTGTCTGATTTAGTGTATTTTACTTTCTCAAAGATCTCATCTAAAAACACAAATTATGCAGAGGTGGGAATAGTAGTATAATGAATTTTGGTCCACTTTTAGTCCATGGGATAAACTGTTCCTGTAAATACCCAGCTAACCAGGCAAAGCTAATCTAATATATAAAAGTCAAAGTTTGTGAGTCTGTCAGATGAAGACCTGACCTCATATGATTGGCTGTGTCAGGCGAAGACCTCATATGATTTGCTGCCTAAGAAGATTCTATGAAATCCTAGAGTTCGCAGTTTAGGGAGGGGCCTGTAGAATTCTCAGTCAAAGAATAGTATGGAGAAGAGGCCTGGCAGCAAGAAGGAGGGCAGTGTATTCCCTCAGGAACTCAACCTCTGTATGTTAATAACTCTGAATACAGATTGGATTGGGGAATATGGGGAAAGGTTACAGGTACTGGACAAGACAGTTTGGGGAATTAGAGACACAGGATCTCAAATCTTTCTAACAAGTATCACCTATGAGAAAATAGAATCCTGGACAACGCTGGGTATGTACGCTAGTATGAGTAATAAAACCAAATGAATAAAACAAGGGTTGCAGGAACTATCAGTGCTTAATGACAGAAAAAGATACATGTCTGTATCTGCGATTTGTCATTCTTCTATCTTTGCCTTTCTGTGAACCAAGTTCTGGTGGAAGGAAGTACATGTGAAGATCTGGTTGGCCCCCTCCTTGTTGTCTTTCCACCCATAACTAAATAACTTTTTTTTATTTAGGAAAGCATTTGTTTCTCAGTATGTTGCAGTAGAAAGAGCTTTTAATGGGGGGAGGTAGTGTTGTTCATTTCATTCTGTTTTAATTTTTTTTAATGCTGTTTTTAACTTACTTTTTTACATTAAATTTAGTTTAATTGCGTTTTAACTTTTATATTAAGAACTTTTAAAATTGTACTGTGTTTTTTAGATGCTGTAGGTTGCCTTGAATCCCATGATGGGAGAAAGGTGGGATATTAAATAAATGAATGAATGAATGAATGAATGAATGAATGAATGAAGGTATGCTTCTGGTCCAATTGTGTCTGGAGCGCTGAAGCACTCAGGAAGCAAAGAAAGACAAAACCGCAAGCTCTGGGAGGTGTCCATTTGCTGTATCTCCGCAAGGGTCAGTTTTAGGTTTATCTCCTTCCACTTTAGGATGTGCCCCAGAACAGTTGCATCCTACTGGAAATGTGTGAGCAAATAAAACCCAAATCCTTTTGGTTTGCGGCTGAGCTGCGTCTCTAATTTTCCTTCACACGCTATGAAGAAGAAGGCAACCGCTAGATGGCAGGAGTGTCGTATCTTTCCACGGGTTCCCAGTTCCCAGACGTTCCGCCCCCGCCCCCCGCGCAACAGTGAGAACCGTGGAGACATTAATATGTAAATACAAGCCTATTAACAGAGTCAGCCCACTTTGTTTACTGTCCCTACCCACTCGTTCCTCCAACAGGCATTGGCGAAGCCGCTTTGCATATTTTACCCAGAACGAGAATTTATCAGAAGTGATTAATTGCAACCTTGAAACTCCTCCTCGTCACTGGTCTTGTTTCTGTTCCATGATCCTTTGTATTTTAATTACCAGCACAGGTAGCACCGGGCATTAATTAGGAAGTAAGACCCATCCTACTGTATTAAGTGGCTTTAGGACGTTCGATTTTCGTGGAAGAAAATAGAGGAGGTTAGGGGAGATTTTTAATTAATTTAGAAGGCGGGCGGGGAGCATGCGTTTTAAGGAAATTGAAAAGTTGACACTTTTATCTTTTTAAAGATGCCATTAAAGTGATCACCAAATGCAATAATGCTGGAGTCAGTACAAGACAGGACGGAGTGGTGCCGGATCTTATAATATTCTTTTTCTTTCGGGTTCGGAAAAGTCCCCTTCTCTCAATATGGAGCTTGAAGAGGTGGATCTTGGAAATTTTGCTTGGCCACACCAACTGATCCGCCACAGGCGCGCGCGCGCGCAGGCGCAAGCTGCATCTATAAGTTGACGGCGTTCTCCAAGAAGACTTCGGGTCTTTTCATTCCCCCTCGTGTAGCTATTTTTTTTTTTTTTGCCCTGACCGAGAACTTGAAATGGATGCAGGATAGGGCAAGCAGGTAAGGCGCTCTTTTCAGCCACCCGCCCCCGAAAGCACAAAATCCTTAGAAGTGGCCGGCTTGACTTTCGTAGCGGGCTGGAGAAGTGGCTGAATATCTATTGTCAAATGAGATCTGTCTGGGGAGAACGTCGTACTCCAGATCACTTTAAAAGGTTCCCTCGGTCACCCTACACACTCTCTAGCCACCATTCTAAATAAATACATACATAAACAAATCAAGGAGATCTGCCCGATCTTTAAATAACCGTCCTTTCCCCCCTTTCAAGGCTGAAACAGAGTCTTTTTCTATCCCTGCTGGTTCGCTTGCTCTGTTGGGCGACTGGAAAGCTTGTTTTCGTCAGAGATCCAGGATTGCCTTTTAACGCTGGGATTTCTTGAATGTTCCTCCTAATGTGGGAGAGGAAACAGAAGAGGGCAATTTGGAGTGTCACTTGTGAGAAACGGCTTGAGAGGAGGAGGGGAACCGCCATTTTTGGGGGGGCGGGAGGGGGGGAAAGGGTATCTTCTTCCTTTTACATCGCCGTCAAAACTTTCACAAGAGACACTATTTAAAAGTATTTGAGGGATAATTTCCGGGGGCGAGGAACCCTCGTCTTTTATCTATATGTGTTTTTCTCTTAATAGCACTCCTGGGCAGACTGGGCATTAATTTTCAATGAACTATGAAGTACAGTGAAGTATTTCTATGAGAGAGAGTCAAAGAGAAAGAAGCCATGATTCGGGATTAAACTGCCATTACACATCTACTCCTTGCGGGCCCTCCCCAAACAGTTCTACAGGAGAGAGAGATCTTTGCCGGTTGGACTCTTTGGGAAGACACTAGACAGGTTGCGTCGGGTACAGGCTGCAGGTTGCCCACGGGCTGCTAGGTATCCCTTCTTCCCTCAGGAGAAGGAAGAACCACTGTGTGAATTTTTAAAAAATCACGTCACAGCCATTCCTGGAAGCACACCGTCTACGAAACGTAGCAAGTGCCCACTTTGGGAAAAGGTCACTTTGTCCGTGAGGGAATTGCGCTGCCTTTATTTACTTCACGTCAGAACCAACAAGCACAATTTGGAAGAGTTGCCCAAATGGGCACAAACACACTCTCACACACACACACGTGGGCAAGGGCACGAAAGCTTTTGATTGAACCCAACGCCACCCCCACCCCGAGTTGTCACTGCTGTCGTTCTTTCAGGGTGAAAACTGCTTCACGGCGCTCTTCTCAACGGACACGAGGAGGGAGACCTTGGCGGAACGGCCGTCACACACCCAAGGCAGGGCTACCCAGCCCTACTTCGCGCCAGGAAAAAAAAAAAAGGCTAAGGATTAGAACGTAGTTCTCTCTTTCCTTAAATCCTGCAAATCCATGGTCTTGAACTGTCTGGGGGGAAAAAAATCCCTTGCTTGAAAAGAAAAGAAAAAAGCCCCCCCCCTCTTTTTTTTCTTTGGTTCTCTTCACCCCTCCTTCCTTCGCCGTTTCTGAGGCGCGGAGGGCTGTGAGAAGGCTGGTGCTGGGTTGCCTTGGGCTTTTGGTGTGCGCGCTCGCTGCCGCTGAGCCGCTTAAGTCTCCTTCCCCTCTCTGTGGGGAGGGATGGTTGAGTCCACCACCACCACCACCACCGCCACCAGCACCAGCAGCTGCTGCAGCGGCGGCGGCGGCGGCGGCTTCTTCTTCTGCTGCTAGCAGCTTGTCAGCTGGCCGCGCGCTCTCGGAGCTCGGCTTTGCTCTCCTCTTCGGTCGGCTCTCTCTCCGCCAGCGTCTGCTGCTGCCGCTTTTTCTCTCTACCCCTGACAGGAGGACCCCTTCGGTTTCCCCCCACCCGCCCACGCACCCAGCTCTCCATCCACCCA
Organism: Iguana delicatissima; assembly: GCA_948472985.1. Taxonomy (NCBI): domain Eukaryota; kingdom Metazoa; phylum Chordata; class Lepidosauria; order Squamata; family Iguanidae; genus Iguana; species Iguana delicatissima. Next base: position 931,214 of record CAOKZL010000155.1, on the reverse strand, counting down.
CCCGCCCGCGGCAACACCGCCTCAACTCCTTCGCCCCTCCTGCTGTTGCCGTCGCCGCCTTCTTCTCCTGTGGCTTCTCTCCTCTGGATGCCCGGCCGCCTCCGGTCGTCGTCGTGGGTCTGGTCCTGCTGGTAGCGGTGGTGGGATTTTCTACCTTGCCTCAGAGGACAGCCGCGCGCGGGGACTCGGGCTGGAAGAGGAGGAGGAGGAGGAGGAGGAGGAGGAGACTCTTCGCTGCCGCCGTTGCCGTCTTCTTGCTTCCTCCCGAGCGCTCAACCCCGCAGTGCCTGGCCGGCACTTGATGCTATGAGCAGGAGAGCCGAGGCAACTAGCGGCAGTCCTGCAGGAGGCGTCGAATGCTGCGCCGCCGCCGCCGCTGCTGCTGTTGCCACTCGCGGCACCTGGAGCTGCTTCCCTCGCTGCTGCTCCCGCCGCCGCCGCCGCCGCTGCTGCTGCTGCTCCTGCTGCCGCCTTCGTCGCCGCCTCCTCCTCCTCCTCCGCCTCGCTTTGCCCTCTGGTGATTCTTTGGCACCGCTGCCCTCAGTCCCTTTGGCACTTCTGGCAAGGGTGGGAGCCCGCGCTCGCAGCTGAGAGGCGCCCCGGCGAGGTTCTCTTCTGCCTCCCCTCCGCCGCCGCCCCCCACCCCTCCAAAAGAAGCAGCTCCGTCTCTCTGGTTCTCCCCCGGTTTCTCTCCCTTCTCTCCGCCTGCCTCGCGCCTTCTCTATGTGTGTGGAATAACTGCAGACATGACTGCGCGGAGGCAATTCGAGGCTCGGCTGGTGGTTGCGATGGTGTTCGGCGCGGGGCTCCTCACTGCAGCTCGGGGTAAGCGTTGGCTTTCCTCCCGCTCGAGAGGGGCTTTCTCATTTTCGGTTGTGGGGGGGACGACGGCGGAGGGGAGGGTTTTTTTTCACGACCGAGCTGACGGGTGGCATGCTTGGCTATCGGGCGGGGGGGCGCGGGAGGTGCCCTTCTATGCCAGCTTCCCTTTCCCTCAGGCACGTTATTTCTTTTTCCTTCCCGCACACACGCGCTCTTGCGCGCGCGGGGTCTGTTTCTGGTCCACAGCAGTGTCCAGGCATGATGGTTTCGGTGTGCTTCTCCTCCCCTCCGCCGACGCCCCCGGGCATGCCTTTGTGTGGACAAACGAACGGCACTACTCCTTCTCTCTCAGGGTGGCGGCGGAGGTGGTGCCGGTCCTTGTGCTGCCAGCGGAAGGCGGGCTGGCAGGGGAGAGAGGCGCCCAGCCTGGACGGGGCTCTTTGGAGGGGAGCCCTTGTCCTCTCCGCACATGAGCGATGGGGCTGAAACCGGGAGATGCTAAAGATAGCTACCTAGGCTGCCAAATTGTCCGCCGCCGCCGCCGCCTTTTCACTCTCCCATTCCAGCGTTAAATAGAGCTCCACTTCCAGCAGTTCTTGGGCTCCTCATCCCTCCCTAGCTCCCCCTCCATCCTACCACCTTGCCTTCTGGTCCTCGGTCTTGCCATGGAGAGGCGGCTGTGATATTGTTACCCCTGCCTGACAGGGTTCCATGGCTTCTTGCAAGTTGCAGGGAAGGACAGCAAGAGGGTCCTTCGGTCCTCCTCCGCTTCCTCCTCCTACAGAGGGGCAAGAGGAGAGGTTTGATTCTCAGCATAAAAATGTGTATTGTATGTGTGTGTGTGTGTGCATACATGCATGCACACGCTCATGTCTGTTCCCATGCATTCACCCACACACCCACACACATGCATAATACACACATAATGGAGTCAGTCTTTCTTTCCTCTCATCAATCTACATTCTACTCTTGCTTGGTAGTGTTTCCACTTGGAATTGAGGTGAGGTAGAAATTTTGGAGGGTTGCACAACTTTTGTGTGTTGGCCCTAGCCCCACAACTTGCCTCATCCCTTGAGTCAACAACATCCTCTTTATTCAATTCATCTCTCATTAGCTGAGGCCTTTTTTTAAGCTGACAGGGAGCGCTCTCTCTCTCTCTCTCTCTCTCTCTCTCTCTGTGTGTGTGTTGTTGGTTCCCTGGTGATGGAGATGGTGCTGCTTCTAGCTATGAGCACCTGCCACTTGTTTCAGACCTGTTTCTCCCTTGAAGCTCGCTATTGCAGGAGTGTATGTGTGTGTTCTGTGTGTGTGTGAAGGAGAAAGAGAGAAAGAAACAGAAAGAATTTTGTTTCCTCCAGTTGAACTTGGCATTTTTTTTAAAAATGAAGATTTTCCATAGCCATCTTTTTCACGCTTCCCCAGTTTTATGTAAAATGACTGGAGAATACAAACTTCAAAGTGGCAAAAAATGTTTGTATCCTTCTACTGTCTTTTTCTGGTGTATGTGTGTATGTGCCACAGTACCACATTGTGAAGTGATGGGGTCACTTTGTGAAGTGAGTTTTCATGAAATTTTCTCTCCTGCTCCTCCTTCTTTGCTTTTCTTGGATTGCGTTTGATCCTTATAATCACTAGACAGAGGTTAGGAAAAGGGTAAGAAGCAGATAGGACATGTTTCATCTCTGTTTCTCCTGTGATTTATGTAGGGGTTTGCATAATATGAAAAATGAACAAGTTGTGTGTTTGTGTGTTTAACGTACTAAGGTTCTGCCTTCAACCCCATCCCTCAAGTTGCTGCAGGTGACAAAGTGATGTCTGGCTCTTTGTTGCCTCTGATCTCATTTTACTCCCTTTGAATAAAGAACAGAAGAGTAGAAACATCTGACATACTGTAGATAGAAATGGTGCTGAAAGGCCAGCTCCTATAAAGAAGAGGGTTGCCCTTGGAGATATAGGCATGTATACTAGCATGGGCTTTGACTCTTTCGGTTGGCTGCCACAAGGAAAAAGTCTTTCTCTTTCATTCCATTTCCCAAAAGTTTCAATGTTCTTATCACCCTTTGCATGTCTTTCTATACCTGGTTTCCCCCTTCCGCTTCCTCCTTTTCCTGTCCTTTTTATTCTTCCGTATCAGCCAAGGTTTTGCTTTGCCTTGCAACACTTGCTGCTTAACAATCTCCACACGTGTGTGGCATTTCAGCCCCTTGACTTTGGATTGGGTTGTTTTGAGAAGTTAGATGGGGTGAAAAAACCCCAACATAAATCTGGATCCTTTGGCAAACTGGGACTGTTAGGACGGGGTTGCTAACAGCTGCCTGTGCCCAGGAGTGCTGCCAGCTTGGGGAGGAACTGGCTGTAGAGGGCTGGGGCTCTATTTGACAGGGATAAACACACAAAGGCAATGAAATGGGCCCATCCTACAGAACCAAGGCAAGGAGAAGATGCTAAGAAGAAGCGGAATAGAATAAGTTACAATCAATAGTACTATTGTCTTGGCTATAGCTGAGAACTGACTCATGTATTAAGTGTATCATTGTAGGTCCTTGACATTTCTTATTTAAGCATTTTCTTTGATTGGCATAATGTATAAAAATCTGAAAAGAGATTTAAGATTTTCTGATGGTCTACGTTCAGCTGATACACAAAGGGGTTTTGACATGTCTCCTTGAGTGATACCTTTTGTAGCAATTACGCAATAATCCAGATTAATTTAGCTATGTATCATTTAGGGAATGGGGGGAATGGATTACAATCTGATACCATCCCTGGAGGGAGACAACAGTGGAAGAACAAAAAAGAAACAAACCAGCAGCTGTGTTTGATTTCACTAGAATCTATATTTAGCAAAAGGTAAACCTGCATTTAAAATTGGGAATAAAGCTAAAAGGGTGAGTTTCTGAAAAATAGCTATCACTTAGTAGTGGATCAGCCTTAGTTTTCCAAGCACATAAAATCTTAATTAAGAGAGCCCAGTAACTCTTTATTTTAATTGTCCTATGGAGAGGAATTAATTTTCTTTTTTACTGACAGAGATTCCATACTGAAGAATCTAAAGTGCTGGATTTCTATAGAGATGTGTGGATCTCTCCCTGTCTTTCTGTGTGTGTCTGTGTGCTTTTGTGTGTGACATACTATAATGTTCATTCTGTCTATCTTTTCAAGATGGATATATTCTTTACTGATATACATCTATCAGTAGAGTGTGTGTGTGTGTGTGTGTGTATCAAAATTCATGACATTTTCAATAGTGGAACACAGCACCTCTAATAAAATAATTTGGAAAGGACTCTTGGCTATCCTGAAGAACAGATTCACCTTCTTTTATGTAAACCACCCCCCTCTCACACCCACATGCCAAACAAATATAAAAGAAACTAAAGGAATTTGTGTTTAGGTTGTTCAACTTGTTTCAACAGCTTGTTAAAAGCCTAACAAGAATATAAATGGCATTTTAAGATGTACAGTACCTCTAACCATCTACTTAGAAGTCATTCCTGCTGATCTCAGATGGATTTACTTCTGAGTTAATATGGTTAGAATAGGGTTATGGAGCTTATCTATTCAATTACATTGCACAGGAATACTTCCCCTCCACTTATTTTCCTGTCACCAGCCAACAGCCACTGTGAAGTATGTGTATACCCTCCTTCTTCGCGACAAAAATCCAGGAGGCCTATTGTTTTCATCTTTGTCTTTAAAAAGAAAATAAATGAGTAAATGTAGAAATCCCACTCTGTAACCTCACCTCTGTCACTGTATAATAAGGTATGCACTACTGGCTAATTACAAAGAACAGGAGGAAATTAAGGTCACATGAATACAGCTTTACTTCCAGTAATTAATAAGTTTTGTGATACGTGCAATAAACTGCAAAGTAGCCGATGGCTTGAAAACAAGGAGTAAAAGTCATTCTTTGCCCTTTAAAAACGCCTGTATTCTGTTTCTATTATTGTTGAATTCTTGGAAGGTGAGTATTTACTGAGAAGGGGACAGTTCTTTGGGGCAATGCATTTCCCTTTATATGAAGGAAGGAAGAAAAACAACACAGCAGTTTAGCAAACAATACTAATAACAACTCAATGACTATTTCACACCCATTCTGTTAGGACTGGCAGTGAGCAACCACACTCACTGAGAGGTCCATTGGTTTGCTGAATGTCCTAAGTTCCTTTGCTCATTCACATATGTATTGGGAGATTTTAGTTAAGAAAGTAATGGCTTCGGTTCCGTTTTCACTAAAACGAAGAAAGAAATGTTAGTTACATATTTGAAAGTTGAAAAACAAGAGAAAGATTGCACACTAAGGCCTCAATCCAGAGATTCTTGTTAGCCAAATGCAAAAGTGTGCATGTGCTCATCGGTGTTATTGACATTCTCCACCAACTTGCAGGCCATAATGATATAAATCTAGCCAAGTACCAAACAATATTCTTTCTTCTATTGCCTTCTTCACAGAGATCAGCTAGTACCTTGGCACCTCAAGATACTCTAGCAAACTTATTGCATGATACTCCTTCTCCCGCAATCGCTCCCCAAAGGGAGCATTTTGTTTCTTCCTACTAAATTCAGATAGATGCTTGTCCAGTTTTAGTTTAAGGAGGACCACACAGGTATGCTAGAGAAACCATAAGTGGGACCTATAATATTCATATAAAGGAGGGTGGGGCTACAGAGTTCGTATAAAGCTCCAACTGAACTTAAATACCACAGCCATTTAGTGAGGCATGTGAACTAATAATATTCACTGAAAAGAAATACTTTCTTTGATGTTTCTCATACATGTCCTAGTTTCCCTTTCCTTTATGTGGTCCCCCAGATTTAAAATACCCCTTTTCAGCTGAAAAAGAAAATATGATTATATCTTAGTATACTCTGGCTTCATTTTAGCTAATAGGAGTACTACTGACTTCCTGTCTATAGATCTCACTAGTGTATTCCACTATTCTACAGAATGGTTACATTTGTTTCCCTTTTAAATGTCAGAGAGAAGAAGAAGAGAAAGACTTTCTGAGAGTTATTTAAAGGCAATACTTCTATGAAAAATAATTTGGAGAAGAAGTAAAGCTTTCCAAAGCAGGCCATTCAAGGCAGAAGAATTAGTTTACAAAATCATTTGCATAGGTAGATATTTCAGGATCCTAAACATATATAGTAGATAAATATATATATATATATATACACCTTGAAATGATTACTGTAAGTAATTACTTTTGAAGAAATCCCCCCCCCCATGCTAGTTATGTATATATAAAAAAGTGCTGCTTCTTTGCTGACTCTGGGCATTTTCACACAGCAATCTGGTAGTCCTGTCCTATCTGCAGGGGATCTTGTAATCAGTGGTCCCGTGGGAAGACTATAGAGCACTAACAGCAACAGAATTTTAAAGGAGAGAGTGTGTATTCTTATTTGTTTAGATAAAATGTATTGTGAGTCTACATGGTATTGTACAACTAATAAAGTCCCTGTCCATATAGGCATATATTCTGAAAATAAAGAGAACCAACAGAGAAAAGTTAAAATGGGGATAAACAGAAAAAGAATACGTAATTTGTTGTTGAACCAGTATAAAATTAGCATGGATTGTAGTTGCATGATGGTAATCAAAGTATTTTTAGGAGATCATACTCCATTACATATTTTCCCCATGCAGATATTTTCTGTCCAAAAGCTTTAGAATGATAGTGTTAGTATGTCTCTGTCACTTTTGTAGATGTGAACAGTGATCCCATTTTGTTCTCTAGTGTAGTCCTTTGGGCCAGGAAATGATGTGTCCTATCCTGATCTCTAATGTCCTATCAGGATTAGATCATAAATTTTACTAAGAAAATTAATAAATATATCATGCAAACAAGTTCGCAAAAATCTAGTAGTCTCTGTTGTGTACAAATACCAGTGTGAGCTATTTGGAGTACAGCAATGGGGAAACATCCCATTTATGAAACTTTTATCTGGTGTGCTTACTTGGAAGCATATGTTATTCATCACAAGCAAATATGCAAGTGAGCATTTCCAAAAATTGCATTTCTTTATTTGAAACCTGAATATAATATAATAAAAATGGTTTAAGGAAAAATGTTTTTGGAGAACATTCGTAATTTACCAGTAGAGGTAGACAAAACAACAAAGAGGACAACAACAGAAACAAAATGAACATTTCATGCCTTTTGAAAGATAGGAGGTCTCTCTTAGGCCGTTTCCACACTACACTGTTATAGTACTGTTATTCCACTTTCAACATCCTGCGGAATTCTGGGGTTTGTAGTTTACTGAGGTCAAAGAGCTCTCTGGCTGAGAATTCTAATCCTAAACTGCAAACCCCAGGATTCCACAGAGTGTTGAAAGTGGAATAAGAGCACTGTAACAGTGCAGGGCGGAAATGACATTGGTGGGGCTCTTAGTGGGAGTGAATTGATCTGGTATCCCTCTCCTTCTAAGGGAGATACCTCTAATGGAACCTGAGAATTACATAAAATAGTGTGAAAATAGAAGATTTTGTATTTAATAGATGACACGTCTTCTTTATTATTCCTTGATTGCAGCTGTTTCCTCTTTCACCTTCTTGTACTAGCCTCTGACAGAATATACAAAACAAGGTCAATTCAGACAATACTTCTCTGAGTTGCAGATAGTTACAAGCAGAGAGGGAAGGAAATAAACATCTTTGTTAAACTGAAAACCAATAGAATGAATAAGGCAAGCAGGTGTGTCAGCTTAAGATGTAGTCTCTTCTTGCTTCTGTCACTATCAAAATAATTGTCAAGGTATAAGATTTTTTTCCCCACATGATACTCTCTTACATTGTAAGTAGGCACAAGCAGGAAAGCAAGGAGGTAAATATCTTTCTTAAACAGAGAGCCGAGGAATAGAATTAGAAACACAAGCATGTATTCCAGATTAAGATCTTCCTTTCAAAGAGTGGCTCTTAATATACCCACAGCTTGCTGCTATCACTTTGTCAAAATAATTACTAGAACTACAGTAGCTAAAGGTTCCTCACTATGGTTAATGCCTCCTCATATATGTTGGTGGAAAATTTTCAATGCATTGTGTTCTCATTGCTTCTACAACAGTGATTCCCATACTGTGAAACTGTTTTCTTAAGTGAGATTCAAATCACTACAGAGAAAATGAGGAAGAAGTGGGAAGCTTCATTTTTCTGATATAATCTGGGTCTGGACTTGCCAAAACTTAAGCGCTGCTATTGAGTGTACAGATGTAAGACATAGCTATCATGAGACTAGTCGTGCTGTCAAGAAGCAGCAGAATAGAAAGAGAAGAAAATGAATAATAAAATAAGTTCTTATATGGCTAACATCTTTACTTTCTTTCACGTAAGCAACCCAGAACGAACAAAATATTAGTTTTGTAAACCCAGACTGAAATCCCCCCCCCAAATCTACTACTGTGCAAATGTTTTTAAAGTGAAATATGTAATACAATTTTCCATTTTGGCTGGGGAGGACTCCTCTCTCTTCCTTTTAAAATATCTTTTGTTATTTTAATTTAGTTGTTTGTGTTTTCTGTATTTTTTAAATTTCTTTGATTTTATGTGTCAGTATATTTTTATCATTTTTATACACTGCCTCAAGCTTTGGAGGATACAACATATAAGGACATTAATTAAGTTTCACAGTTTTATTTGACAGAATCTGTAACATTTTTACATATATTTTTCTGAGCAAGATCTAGACAAATTACATGTATAATTTCTGACGTGATCCTTTTGACCAGTTGTGGTGACATGTATCAGTTGTCTGCAGGTAGAAACCGAACTGTAAAGGAAGAGAGACATTAACTTTTATTTGAGAAATACAGCAATTTAGTCCCAGCGAGAATTCTTATTTTTAGTATGAACAGTTTAAGCACTATATCATACAGTTTGGAAATATGAAGCATACAGTAGCCATTCCTTGTAACTGGAAGGCATACAAACAGAACTAAATTTAGTCTATGTCATATTCATAATAATTAATGAGAATGCTGTTAATAATTTGTTTTCCATATGAAAGGCATGCACAAGAATATGTTTTCTTGCAAAGTTAGAAATGCTGTAATTGGAAGTATTATAATAAATGATTCTCGACAGTTCTGTAGTTATCATGCATATTTGAACATCTGCATGTATTTAAAATCAGATAGATATTTTATACATTTTTACCTTGAAGGGAAAATATTTTCTTGATTAAGCAGGGCAAAGCAATGTATGCTACAAAGAAGTATAAGGACATACAAGTAAATAGTTTACCTGTCCTAAGATTTGCAGCTTAAGAATGCCTTTTGAATTTGTCATGGTTGGTTAATAGCCAAGAGAGCCAGTGTTGACCAGTGGTTTGAATTTTGGACTATGACCCTGGAGACCAGGGTTAAATTCCCTGCAGAGCCTTGGGAACCCACTTGATGACCTTGATGTATCACAAACTCTCAGGATTAAAAAAAAACCCTGTACCAGTTTCTCCTTAGAGTCATAAGTTAGAAATGACTTGAAGGCACACAACAACAAATACCCACAAAATACTTAATTTCATTATGTTGCAAATTCATTGCTAATAACTTAGAAATGTATAAGTTGTTGGAGAATTTAGGATTGTGATTCCCAAGGATCTCAGAATCGTTTTTAAGGTGGTGAGGGCTCAACATGGTAGTCAGGTTGTTATAAGTTTTGCCTACTTGCAGTGGGAAGAGCAAATTACTTTCCTCATCCATTATCATTGAAAAAAATCTTAAATATGAAGACTCTACAAGGACAATGTATACTTAGATGTCCCCTCCATGCATTCAAAGCAGTTTAACTCCCTAGTAAATGCTCATAGGACAGATTGTAGGCGATCTTTGTTATTCCTGGGATACAAAACAACAGCTTTTTACTGTACGTTTTGTGATTGATCAGCTTGTATATTTCTGACTGATAATTCCAAGAGAGGTTGACTTAGGCAGGCATCTTGATGGCCCAGTTTTTCCAGATCACTTCAGAGGGGCTGAGTCCTAGTCTGGGGAGGCTTGAGTCCCCCTTCTCTTCTAGAGTCATGCTGATGTTATTTGATTTCAAAGAACACAATTTTAACCAGGTTGTAAATTAAGCAGACCCAACTCCTGCATTAATTACTTTAAATTGCCTTGCTTCATGTTTCTTTAAAAATGACTAATAAGGCACATGTGTCTGAGTAAGAGAAACACATTCTGAGTCATGATGCACACAGATTGTTATACCCATAAAGGGAAACAAATAAATACACCAACTGGCTGATCTCTCTCTCTTGGGATGGCAATGAGACAAGAACCAAGGATAGAATGAAGTGGAATGGACTGGAAACAGAAGTTAAAGCTATGGTGAAGAAGCAGGAGGAAGAAGACAGTTCTGGATGCCAAATAATACAGGGTAGAATGAACCAGTCACCTAGACATAGCTAATTTTGCTTAAGAGGAGATGTAGAAATGATGAAAGGGAGCAAAGGAGTTTTTTTTCCCTAAGGAATTTTTTTTATGATTCCAGAGGCCAGTCTTACTAGTAGGCCAATTGAATTGTTTTTGATGAAGAACTAGGCAAGAGAAGCCCTACAAATTTATTAAGATATATTTGTGCCATGTTTCTTCATAGGAACATGTTCTTCATTGGAATTTCTTCATAGGAACTGTGGTAGGCGACTATTGAACAGGGACATTCTGTGCTTCCACAAGAAACATTTTACTCTCCAAACCACCATCGAAAAGAAAGTTGCAGGTTTATCTGTGGAAGATGCCAAGAACCTTTCAGTTTTCATAACTCAAAGGGCATTGATGGATAGATGTGTGTGACTGTTAGAGAAGTTCTCTCTGTTTTGTTTCCTAGGTAAATGTGTTGTTAGATATACTGTCATTGTTGGTGTTGTTGCTTCTGCTGTGGGGTGAATGGTTGCCATGGGCTGTGACAAATGCCATGCTGTGAGAAGTTTGTCTCAAAAAGCAGAGGTGAAGAAGTCAAGTTGATGTTGGATGCATGGACTGTACTTCAGATGTCATGATCATTTAAATATTTCAGAAGGAGTAAGGAGAGATGCAATGTATGCTGAACTGGGCTCCTGAAATAAGTTGATTTTCTTATTTAACCTCCTGAGTACATACTTCTCTGATGTTATGACTTAAGATTAGTGTATGTAAAGAACTCATATATTGGTCACAAGTGTTAAACTTGGATTATTCAGAATAAAACCTGAAATACACGAAGGGGCGAACTGATGGGGAAGATGTTAAAATGGCCTGGAAAGGTTAGATAGAGCCCAGTGGGTCTGGTAGAATTGTGACAGGATTCAGGCCAAGAAGAGCAATGCTGAATTAGACCAAAGGCATATGAGTTTAACATTTTGTTCCCACAGTGGTCAGCCATTGTGTTATGGGAAGCCCATTAGTAGGGAAACAATGGAGCTCAATTCTCCACTTCATATTTTTTAGCAATTATCATACAGAGGTATACTTTCTGATATTTGGGGTGGTTTATAACCATCCTGACTAGTAGTCATTGAGGACTTCATGAATTTGTCCTGTCCCCTATCAAAGTCATCCAAGTTGGCAGCAACCACTATATCCTGTAGCAGTGAATTCCACAGTGTAATCGTGAATTGTGTGAAGTACTTCCTTTTCTTTCTCTTTTGTCTCCCACCATTCAACTCCAGTGAATGACTGTGGGTTATGAGAGAGAGGAAGGGAAACTCTTCTCTGTCTGCTTCCCTGCACCATGCTTGATTTTATACATACAACTGATAATATGTGTCCCCTGATTCCCCCTTTTTTTCCTAAGCTAAACCTCTGCAAATAGTGTAGACTTCATTCGTAGGAGAAAATAAAGCAGCCCATCCACATTCATGGGTTTGACCTTCGTGAATTTGATTATTCATCAGGCACATGCTTGCCTCCCCTCCTGTCACCTCTTGCACTTCTCACCCTAGGCTTGCAAGGCTTGTGTTTAAAATGGATGTGTGTTTTTTTCCTTTTGGGTGAGCAAAGCCCCCTCCCATTGCTGAAGACATGACCTCTCTGCCATGTGGTTGCACATTCTGCTGTGTATTGTATTGGCTACTGATTGGTCAGGTGCTCCTTTGTCAAAATGGCCACCAGAAGTAACTCCAGAACTCTCCCCTTCCCTCTCTAAGGAGAAAGTACCTGTAAACCTTTTAGGTTGTCTTTTCTCTCTCCCCAAAATGCCAGGGCCAGAGGCAAAGAAATGGGAAGGGGGAGCTCCAGAGAGGAATTGAGGGGAGAGTTATTTGAGGTTTTTCCACTTTCACAATGGTTCTGTGCCCCAACCCCTCATAAATGTGGAGGGGCTATTGTATTTTACAGTAGAACATGAATGGTAGAACAGTTCTTGATCAGGAGCTGAGACTCATCTGCAGAAACTATCCATTTTATTTTTGTTTATTAATTTAAATTTGTATTTATTTCAATTTTAAAACATTTTTCATTCCTCAAAAGCTTCTGGAGCAGGTTACATAGAACTTGGGCCCCAAATAAGGCTTGTTGACAGGGGGGAGGTTATCCTAGTTTTTGTTTTATTTACTTGTAACATTCCTATACTTTCTACATGAAGTTGGTAACATTTCTGTCCTTTTCAGCACAGAATATTTATCTGTTTTTTGGATTTCTATCCCACCTTGGTTGTAAAAAAATGGGACTCAAGTTTGATGTGTGAATATACTAAACTTTCTTGCAAGTTGTAGTAAGTTTTATATTGCTAGCTGTGTATGACACTGGAAATAGTTGCATCTTAGAAGATGTACAGAATTGAAAGGTGCCTGATTTGCAAAGATTTTGAGCATTTTGTATTATGATTCATTACAGAATATTTCTATCAATTTTGGAAGAATTTACTCCTAAAATATGAGAACTGTGTTGCCAAGAAGCAGGCAGTTGGGTATGTGACTGACTTTTCATATCATTCAACAGAAGTTCCAGTAGAGGTTATATTTGTCAGTTTATAGCCCCCACAATACACACGCCATTTTTATAGTAAAAAAACTCAAAAACCAAAATAAAACAAAAACCATCCTAACCAGAGAAGGGGGACTTGATGAAAATCACTGGCACTGTTACATAAATAAGAGCCTTGCCCTCTGTTAGCTCTTCCCTTTGCCAGAACTAAGCCCCTTCTGTGAACTGAAGATCACTGTGGAATCCAGCTCATTGGTTCAAAACAGACATTTTATTTGAGGGTGGGGAATACACATATGATACCTCTATTTCGTTATTTGAAGAATCTCTATATCAATGAGTTGTACTGGATTTTCCAGTTAGAAACCTTCTATATTTTTCTTTCCGTGGCTTGGAAAAATTATAAATAAATATGTAATATTACGATACTGGAAATATTTGATTTACTATAAAATGATGGAGATGGAGCATAATCCATAAGTGAAGAAAAGCAGACAGAAATATTCTTCTCACCTTTAATTGATTTTAGGACACTTTCTTGTGTCCACTTAAGTCGGAAAAATTCATGTCCAAATGAGAATGCAAGCAAAAGCCAAGCAGTAGTGCTAACAGCATATCAAATTAATAGCTGATACTATAGAAATGGGCAAAAAAAGTCCTGCTTATCACTGACATGCTGTACTTGGAAGCTGCTGACCAACTTGAAATGTAGCATTTGCTCTCTCTGGTGTTCCCTGGCACTTGATTTGTTTGCTTTTGAAGAGAGATTAACCTTTAATTGCTTTCTTTAGTTACATTTGGTAAACAGGCTGGTAGAATGAAGATGATCTGTGCAAACAAGAAAGATTTTTTTTTCAACTCAGGTTACCATGGCAATTGAATTTTTTTTAAAGTCAACTCTTGAGAGCTACATGTCCCAGTCCCTTTAAAGCAAGGAAGAGTTGAAAATTTTGGCATTTAAGGATGACTTAAAATGAACATCAAATGAGGGTTTGACCACATGTGGGCCCTCTGCAGTAGAATTACATTCAGTGCAGATTCATTTACAGGAGGTTTACAATTTAAAGTCATACAACCCTATGACAGAAGCTACCTCCCTCCCCATTCTATATATAGGAGCAATGAGGGACCTATCCTGAACACCTCTCTACCTCTTCATTTTTCACCCATATTTGCCAAATAATGTTACTTTTGTATTGTTCTAGGAGCAATATAATTAAGGTTGTATCCATATTTTGTTAGTGGGTGGAAGCAGCTTTACATTTAAACAGTCTGATGTTTTCCTTTCCTTTTTTTTTTTAAGAAAAAGAATGCTAATCTAAACTAATACTTACCCATAGAATTGATCGCAAACTTACAAGTATAATTTTGATCTCCATGACATTATTTTTATCTTGCTGCTTTCTATTTTGAGGGAATTACACTACAGAAGGATTATAGAACAAAGGAGAGCTAATCATTTTATTTCTTCTACGGCTCCATTTACAAAATTACTTCAGTGAAATGTTATTGTCAGAAAGAAATAGAAAAGGCTATCTAGTCTGGGTATTTAAATTTCTATGCAAAGCACTTCATACCTGAGACAACAAGAATATGAGACAAATGCATTTTCTTTTTCTGGTTTTTTTATACATATACCTTACAGTTGTTCTGAAATTAAATTGTATAGATTGAAGATTTCAAAATGTGTTTTGAAGAAATATATTGTCATTAAACAATTTATGTTAACGAAAACGAGGTATATTGTAAGAGAAGAAGAGATCTATTGATATTTCTGTGTGCTCAGAATAACATCATTAAAATCTTGGTTACAGTGGTTAAAGTGATAACCATGGATGTATTGAAAGGAATCATCCCATTCCATGAATTGCCTTAGTAAGTTACATTCTTTCAAAGAATCAGTGAGTTATTCAGAATCAGTCAGGAAGCTTGCATCTTAAGAAATTACTCAGTTTAGAATAAACTTGCTTTAAACCCAATATGATGATATCAAAATAGGCATTCAGCTCTTGGGGAGAGGTATTTTAAGAAAAAGGTAATGGAAATCAAAAAATGTTTTTGCCTTGTGGAGCAGAATGCCTTGGTTAGAGTCTATTGTTTTTAGCTATGTAGAGATCCCAACGTGTGGTTACCTATACTTCTTAGTAACACAATTCTCTTAACAGAGACAGCACACTTAATTTTCAAATCAAAATTTGATGTTGTTGGGAGGCAGCAGCAGCAATTTTGGTTCAGAAAAGAATTAAAGATTCCTCACCACCTTCTCTGTAGAGCAATGTCAGTATACTGTACTTAAAAGCAATTTACTAATGGATGAAACTCTAAGCATAGAACTAAACATTATAAAAAACACAACACAGCTCTGCCACTGATAGCCACTGAGAAGGGAGAGTGGAAAGATGCAAGAATACACCAAGTAGTACTTGGCCCACTCTTTTCCTGGTACATGCAGGCTGCCCTATGTTTCCTTCTGTGTGCACATACATGCCTGAAATCCTTACTTGAATGTTCCCACACAATGTTAATAAATCAATAATGTCACATAAACGCACTTCTCTACTTTCTTTCTTCTTATTTCTTTTACTTCTTCCACTCCAAAGAATTCCCATTGTATTTGATTAGGAAGGAAAGTACTTCTCAGAGTTAAAGCAAAAGGTAGTGTTCTACTTCCATGCTTACTCCAAAAAGCAAAGTTTTTTTTTTCTCATTTTCCTTTCACATTCTTAATTTATCTACTGCATATAAATACCCAAGGATTTTACATAGCACATCTGCCTTTGAGAATGGATATATAAAAAAGATAATTCATTTGTTTCATTTGAGACATTTGTTTTCCTTCTTTCATTAAAAGTATCCCAGAATAGTTTACTGTGCACTTTAAAATCTTTATAAATTATAAAATGTTTTCTATATTGTAGAAAAATTTCTATATCAGCAAAATGGCAAGTGAAAAGATTACAAAAGCTATTAGGGGCCTACTAGGTGAAACTAAATAGTCAAAGCTGTTTCTTGCCAAGTCTGCAGGTAATTTTTGTTTTGCTTCTTCTTGTGTTCTGGTATATTGGCAGAATGATTCATTTATTTATACTGTTTATATAGTGGTTTGCATTAATTACACACTTCCACAGTGTGCAATCTGAAAATTCTGAATTCTTATGTTATGTACCCATCTGAGATTGAGCTGAAGACTGGGTAGGGAGACCCACAGGTGTGGTCTGCTGAGGTGCATTTGAGAGAATCTTGAAAAATATCCAGTAAAAAGGAGGCAAAGCTTTTCATGATTAAACATTATCACCTACTTTTTCCTGTAGATAAATTGTTGCTAAAAATATCAGTGCCATCTCCTCCTGCTGTCCTGATATGGCAGGGACAGTATTGATTAATCTTCTGTCATCCCACTTTTTCAGATGCTTTTAAAAGCTTAAAGTTTTTCTCTGTGTCTCCCCTTTGTCCTCAGTTTATGCCCATTTCTGCAAAATGAGTTTAAAGTTGAAAAACAGCTTGTAGTCAGTTAACTCAGCACAGGGGAGAGGAAAAGAGGGAGCAAAATCTTGCTGTTCCCGGTAGGTCCTGGTAAGAGCAAACTGCTGTAGCCTCCTTTACCTTGTGAGTTCTTCTTCATTAATGACTTTCAACACTTGACTACACTCTGAAGTTGCTTGGCTGCATCTGTTCTGATTTTCATCTTTGAAATGTTGGAGAATATGCAGTGCAAAGCCCATTTTAAAAAGATGGCAAGCCTATTCTAAAACTTTCCATGACTACTAGTTTATTCGAGACCTGAAGCTAAAAGAGATTTTGCGCTGATGGAAGTTATCACTTATAAATAATGAGATACTTGTAAAGAATTCCTTTTTGCAATAATTTTGATTACAATATAGTGTGTGATAATGTAATTAATTCCTTATGTACTATAGTTGTAACTGTAGTTTTTAGTTACTTTCACATTAAAGAGTATGTGTACCTTCACTGCCCATGTGTTTTGTACCACAGGGTAGTGGTTTGTAGCATTCTTGTTTTTAAACCAACATAAATTCAACAATTTAGTAAAAAATGGTATTTACAATGGGAAACAACTACTTTTGGAGGGCCTTGGGACTGTTGTAACCAATTACTCTTAAAACATAACTTGCCAAGGTCTGGTTTTATTGTGGATGTAAATACTATTTCAGACTGTACAAATTTTGTGGTACATAGTGTGGTACATAATTCACAAAGTTCTTGATGTTGTTCAGCAATGGAGACAATTTTTTAAAATGCATTTCATTACAAATGGTCATTTGGGTCCATTCTATTATTTGCTCAGTCTCCCTTTCCAGCTCTCATTCTTGACCCTGATATATTCGTTATTGCTCATTTGCTTTTCTCTGAATATTAGCAATTTTATATTGTATAATCAAAAGGCCACGTAACACACCATGTTTATTTCATGAGGAATGGTGAGGGAAACATAATACAATCTCATACAATTTTTTTTCTGATAGATTGTAAATGAGTTCTCTTTTATAAAGAGAGAAAAGTAGGAAAGAGTATGCATCGATAATTTAGAGGAGATTTTTTGAAGAGATCAATGATTGCTTGTAGTTATCTGGAAAAAAGACATTTGTCTCAGAACTATTTGTAGATCACATATAGGTTTGCTGCTTTTGCTGGAAACTGTAAATAGTGTTTAAGAAGGTACTTTTTGTGTACAGCTGTATGTATTTTTTCTGGTATTGAACTGGAAATTTTCTGAGCAAACAAAAATATGTAGCAATCTATGTTCAGATATGTATGTTTTATGTCTAAATATATGCCGCTGAGCACACATTGTTTTAAATTATTTTAGTCACCCTGGGGAAGAACAATGCATGCCTATGCAGTAAGTAACATAAGTTTATATTCTACATAATGAACTAGGGACATTTATTTATTTATTTATACTTTTTACTCCTATTTATTTCCTTTTATGTCCTGTTTAGTCTGATGAAACCATACATTTGTGATCACAAGGAAGAAGAGCGGGAGGCATAGATAAATAAGAAAAGGAAGAAGTAGTCTGAACAAGGCATTTATTTAAAAATCAACGTAAGACAAAACTGTTCATTAAGTGCACTTCCTGATTCACCAGAAGCACTAATTTACAGGTTGTGGCTGTGGGCAAAGCAATGTTCCAAGTCCTGGGGCAGTTCTGTTTCCATATAAGCCCTCACAGTTTTCCTGGGCTTGACTATGGAGCTGGAATGCCAGCCAGCAAGAGGAAAACTGATTGGCTGGAGGGGTTAGAGTTCAGGAACAACTGATGGCTTCTCTTAGATCTTCCTCTATCCTATATTCCTCACCAACAATTGGCTTTGATCATGATCCCTTCCCACTCTCTCTCAGAGTTTGAGTTTTTATAAAGAAGAGTGTTTCATTAGTGGCATCACGAGAACCAGTTTGGTGTAAAGGTTTGAGAGTTTGACTACGACCTTAGAGACCAGGGTTCAATTCCCCACTCAGCCATGGGAACCAACTGGGTGACCTTGGGTTCATCACACACTCAACCTCCAGAAAACCCCATGATAGGTTTGCCTTAGGGGCACCATAAGTCGGGAACAACTTGAAGGCACACAACAACATTGCATATTCATTGTCATAACTTTGGGAAGTTTTGCAATGTGGGATGGATGCAACTTTGGGGATGGATGACTCTGCTTCCCTCCCAGGTATCAATGGCTTTCATTGAAATGGATTCTCACATCTATCATTTCAGTGCTACCCAGCAAGCCAGTTGGGTGAATGGATTTCCAGTGCCTGGTAGACAGGTCAGTTGACGTCTGGATCCAGACTCTGCTGTGGGCCAAACCTTTCCAGCTGTAACCAGTAAAGTTGTGGTCTTTCCTATTCCTACAATATATAGTCTGTGCTCGTTCTTATAGCCACACACTGACTACTGAGTCTGCAAAAAAAATGAACTGCAGTGGTAGACATCAAATACAACTGCAACAGACATAATATTTTAAAAACTTTTCAAAAAGGTTATTTCTCCATGAGCTAGTGCACTCTGTGTCTCTCTTCACTCTTCCTATTTCTCCCAGTGCTCGCTGTGCTGCATCTTACCAGAAGCAGGACCTTTTCTTTCTGTTTCTCTGCTTTTCTTTCAAGACTTTTGGAGAACTGAAGAGGAACCTGCTGTTGTGTTTAGAATCTTTACTTCTCCAGTCCCTTTGCACTCATATGGGGCCACGTATTTTTTCCTTAAAGAGTCTATAAAAGAAAGGGCTGATGTCTGGGAGGACAGTGAAGAACAGATGGAAATAGTGGAGCGGGAGGAGAAAAGTGAAAGAGGGAAATGACAGCAGATATAATGCACACTGGAGAAAAGAGGGAGGAAAGGAAGAGAAGAAAGCCTGGTGGGGGAGAGAGAGGGTGGTGAACACCTGAGATCATGGCCATTTCAGCACACGGTGAGGGAATTGCTCCCTGCCACTACTCACCGGATCTTCTGGCGATCCAGTCCGGGGTGAGGCAGAGCAGTGTGTGGTCGTAGATCCGCACTGCTCCAGCATCCAAAATGGCAGCTTCTGGTTGGTCATGGGTCTTGACCAACTGCTGAAGCTCGCCAACCTAAAGCCCGCCCTCCACAGATCGCAGGCTTGCATTGGTGCGAGCCTGCGAATCTGCACTGGAGAGCAGGCATGCAATGGCATGCACCAGCATTTTGAAAGACTGGAAAAATCAGGTCTTTCAAAAACACACTGGAGGACCACTTGGGGTCATTCTGGAGCGGACTGAGGTGCGGATCTACGGTAAGTAGTCTGGGCCCAGTCCACTCCAAGGTGCAGACATCCTCCGTGGAGGACACATTGCACCGTTTTATTTACCCAGTGCGGAAATGGCCCATGTGAAAGGGGGACAGGAAGTACCTTACCCAGGACCTTTCTAACTTTCATGGTACCACTGTGTGTATTGCAGACTCTGTCTTAACTCAAAAATAGCTTCATTATTCAGGAAGACTGAAATCTAAATTTAGATTTGTGGAACTGAGGTTCCCAGATAACCTCAAATTTTCAAGAACAATAAATAAACCAGGGCATCACAGAGTATAAGGAGAGAAAACAAAAGATAAGATGTTTGTCCTCATGGAAGGTCATTTCTAGAAATAAGCTCTGCAGCAACTGTATATTTCATGACTACTTTCTAATTTATTTTTCCCCAAGTGTATCTTTGAGATACAGAAGTTGTCAGGTAAGAGTGTGACATAGTCATGTGTCTGGCAAAAATTCAGGAAACTTCTCTGCCATTCAAATATTTTATGACTGAGACTATTTATTCAGAATCAGTGGCTGTTTTCTGGCTGCTGCTCAGCATTTATTTTCAAAAAGTAACAATGGAAATTGAACTAAGACTGAGTTTTATATGCAATTTTAAAAGACTATTTGTTTACTTACTATGTTTACAATCAAACTTTAACCTTCATAGATAAAACTAAATACTCTCTTGGATTACACCGATGGAGAACCACAGTGTTCACATAGTTGCAGTCAATAGAATAGTCCAACAACTTAATTAAGGAAGGATCTGAGTTGTTTCTCAGGATGTCAATCACTGGGGCAAAATAATCTCCTATTCCCTCAAAAATTCTGCCAAGAATATAACACTTTCCCAATCCAGTAATGTGGTGGTAATAGCTGAAGTGAAATTATAACTGACTCACAGATGTGTGTTTCTTTTCTACAAGTGTGGCTTCATATGTACATATGTGTATTTTAATGAAATAAAATAATAGCAGCCTTTGCAGGAGGTGGTCAGATTTGATTTTTGATCAAATTGCCTGCTTCATCAGCTTTCTTTCCAAAAGGGGAGTATTCAGGGGCCCATTCATCTAACATCTAACAACAATTCATGCAATGTCAGTGGTAGAAAGGACCTGTTTTCATACTAATTTCAACCACTGTCTTCATTTCTCTGAAGGACTGCCACTACCACCCATAGTAGTAGGACAAGTTTAACCATATTTTAGCCTTAGGTGTCCAAAGACTTGCATTATTTTTTCTTGGGGCTGAGGAGCATAAGATATTATGTGTTGTGCTAATACACTTATTTTTATCACTGCAGAGCAACTAATTACTGTATATTGCTACCATGTGCAATGATGAAAATCCATTTAAATCACAATATACTCAGGGCTCTGGGGAATATATTCAGTGCTGGGAGCCCATAAGTCAAGACCCAGTAATACCTTTCCCCCTATAAAGCTGCAATTTGGACCACAGCCAAGAGGTTTATGGTTGTTTAGATTTGAAAGAACCAAAACTATTTCAAGTTCCTTCTCCAAGCCAGTGGGCAACTGAAAGTAGTTGAAAATCATGTTATGTATAAATAAATAATAAGGAACAGAAGTCCTCAGATTTTGAATGCTTAAAGTACAGGTACCTTTGTCTTCTATTGAGGAGGATTTCCCTTACTCATGAATCTCCATTGTGTCCATGGGCAGCTGCTTGCAAGGCAACTAGTTCCACATGATATTCCTTATGTTTCACAACAAGGTTACTTCAGCATGACCTCTGTATCTTGAATGTTCATAGGATATCCTTAATTAAGCTGATTTTATAGCTTTCTTTCAGTCTCTCCTTGTCATTCATGTCCATATTTTCACTGACGTTTTAAGTGTTCCTCTGCTCCAGGCCAACGGGTTCAATTTATTCTCATGTTGTCTTCCAGGAAATGTAATTGTTTTAAATATCAGGTGTTTGTCAGATGGTGTTTGTTTGTTTGTTTTTCCCAATATTTTATTCTCTCTTTCCCAGTCCTCAAAAATAATCTTCTGAACTGATAAGTGCTGTCATGTTTAACTTCCAGATACTGACCTTGCTGGCTCTAGAGTCTCCAAAAATTTTGGATATGCATGTGACTTAAAAAATAAATTTATACCAAATATTGAATAATCCTGCAATCAAGTTTGAAACCTTGAACTATATTTGATGGTATATTCAACATAAATAGAAATATATCTTTAAAATGTGGAATTAGTCCATTTATAACCACTAGAACAATTTATGAAACACTTTCTAAGTAAAACAAGCACCTGATATACAAAACAAAGACATTTTCTAGAAGATAGTGAAGGAATGAATTAAAGGCATTGGCCTGAAGCAAAGCAAGATTTAGAAAGGTCAGTCGAAATTTAATAAGAGAAGGAAGTTTTATAAGATAGTCAGCTCATTTGAAGGATGTTGTAATATACATAGAGCCCTTTAATTTCTTTGTATAACCTGTTCTCATTATTTTTAATTTTTACATAATGCATAGCAGATTTAGGGTGCAATCTTAGATGTACTTGCCTGGGAATATGCCCATGGAACTCATTGGCAGAGATGTCTAGAAATGCATTATGAAGTAGTTTAAAATTAATAATTCTGCAGCAGTGATGACAGCAATAGTAGGCATATGCTTACATATCTATCACTGTGAATACAATAAAAAGTTTGGGATTTTAGAGGTACACCCTGAAAAGAACAATACTCTATAATTAGTTTAATTTTGATGCCTTGGGAGAGCAATCATCACAAGATTATTGTAGCAGCTATAGTCTTAAAAATTCCAAGCAGTTTCCATGTAATAGCTGCAGTGCATCTTGTGTGCTGAGGACACCCAGTTCTTTTCTGTCAAGGAACATTAGATTCTTGTCTTTGGAGGTTGGGTGCTGTGCAAGGATGGGTTGAGTATGCCCCTGGAGCTGTGTGTGTGATCCCAAAGGCTGCTTTTGCAGCCCTCAACCCTACCCTATTCCTTGGATCTGTCCTCCCAAAGGATGAATTGCCTGTTCTAGAAGCCTCCAAGAGAGGTATATTTAAATGGACATATTTAACTAGCCTACATGTTTAAATATATACTTTTTTTAAATGGCAGTTTTTTTAAAACTCAAGGCAACTTCCAACTGTTTCTGTGGTTTTTTTGAGAGGCATTTTTGGCAATCTGTGTAGCCTTCGGAGAGTGCTGGGGCAGAAAATTGGCTCCCAAACCTGACTCAGTTGCCTGAAACTGGTATAGCACTAGATTTACTCAATCATCTAAAAGTCTACAGAAATTTTGAGGTGGGAAGAAATGCTATGAGCTTGGATCCTCAGGTTGTATTGGTCCTGGTTGGATGATCAGATTATGAGATACTTTCTCTTGGTATATGTGTATGTAGGGGGGATTCCTATGCATTGAAAACTAACATATCATGTAAAAAGCTTGATTAGATCCTCTTGGGAAATGTAAGAGATGGTGCTGGATCTCTTTAGCACAGTAATGAAATTGCCAAGGCAGAAGATAAACAAGAAGCAGTCCTATGCTTCCCTTTTGGGCTCTTGAAAGGAAAGAAACAAGCTTAGTAAAACATATCAAATTAGCTTTACTTACAAACACTTGTGCAAAATCAAACATGTAGTCTTATAGAGGAGAAAAGAAAATAGTTTCAGGTGATGTGATGCAGGAAGAGAGAAATATATGCTGTGACTAAATTCCAGCAGAGTAACATGCAAACTAGCAATTAGTGAGTAAAGCCATGCAAAGGTTGTTTACTCTAACAGAACCCTTCTCATTCTTACCTAGTTTTTTAGGAGAAGATTATATATATGTGGAAGAGCATTCTAATGTAGTAACACATTCCTGAGATATAAGATAATGAAATACAAACCCAGGTTTATTACCTCAGCAGTAAATGCTTTGGAGGTAGTAGGGAAAAGTGCTATAGACATTTAAAAACAACATATACAAGATAGAAATAGTGCTCAGATTAAAGGGTGGGTGGGTGGGTGGGTGGGTAGAAGAGTTTGGAGCTTGAATGAAATCTCTGACCTTGATAATATTCCAGTTCCTGCGGGGACTTAAATTCATGTGAATTCAAGAGAGCTTACTTATTTGAGTAAAAATGTGTAGGACTGTGCTGTAAAATGACAAACACAAAAAGCAAAAAGATGCCAGTTTCTCTCTGGGCTCCTTCCTACTGAGAATAGAGTGTCAGTTGATCTACTTTTGGCGTATAAAATGAATTATAATCCAGTCGAATCCATTTGTGCTTAAATTGAGTTAACAAGCACAGATTTCAATCTTGCATTACCATATTAAGACCTTGAGAAATTGCTAATTTATATATATAGTGAATGAAGTGGAGGAATTGTGGGAGACCATTCTTGGTGTAACAGTCAATGAAGTTTTTGAAAGCAGTTTTCATATAATCGGTAGTAATGAGTAGCCAAAGCAGCATCTGAAGGTGACATTTCCGCAGAAGGAATGTTGTTTGACTAACTGCCAGTTTATTTAGCAAGAGTACTGGAACAGCATCAGTTAGTGGCTCCCAGGTTAGTAGATGGTGAATACATTCCAGGTTTTAGACTGTTTTAAAGGAGTTATCCAAGGTACTGAACCTATTCTGGATCAAAAGTCAAATTAAAACTTGAAGCAGATTCACCACTCCACTGCTATCCAAGCTACAACTCTTAGCAGAAGGACATACTCAGTAGTGAGGTATTTGGAGATATGCTAAAGAACTTGCTTGCTAACCAAGTATTACATTGCTTTTATCGAATTTATTGCTGATAATATGTTGTTATGACTGCCATGTGTTATCATGTACTGCAAATTAACCACTTGAACATGTGTGAAAAAATCTATTATTTTTAACACTTATTTTACCTGTTTGAATTATTTATATGAGATTAAGTTCATAACTTAGTCAGACTTGGGTACTTTTAATAATGATCACTCAGTGGAAAGGGCATGGGAAACACCTTCAGTATTCCTGCAAAACTTGATGGGAAAATTGCTGGGAAACTGGGCTATGTGTAGTCATTTCTATTAAAAAAAGAACAAAAACAAAAACCTCTGAGCATTGGTTCAATAACATTTCCTTCCCTGATTTTGAATGTTGATCTTAAAGATATTTCAATTTGATTAAAAGGGGTTTTAAAAGGCATTTCGTCACAAAAGCATTTCTGCACGCGAACTACTGCATTTCCCCCCTCTGGGAAGCCTGTATTAAGGTTTTGCTAGAGGAGAACCTTTCTGAAAAGAAACATCACAGATGCCTTTACTCCATTTCATTTTTCTTCCTTCAACCGGAGGCAAAATGGCCTTGAGAAGGTTGAGTCTTCACTGCATTATCTACAAACTCACTTGCTAATATTCTGTGTTATTTACAATTCTTGACCATGTAAGCCATGCCCAGGAGTGGATCAGGGTCTTCTGAGTGCATTAATATCCACTAGCTAGCCTTCTAGCTTGCATACTCCAAAGAAACTGTAAAATACTGAGTATCACTGTGTGCAGTCATGAAGTACACAGTGATGACTGACATACCAATATAACTCATCCCCAGTTTCTTTAGTTTACCGCTTTGATGACTGTATACATGTGCTGTATATTTTCCTATTATAGTTAGGAAAATTATAGTTGGATGGATAGATAGATAGATAGATAGATAGATAGATAGATAGATAGACAGACAGACAGATAGATAGATAGATACTAAACTTTCAGTCTATGAAGTACAAAGAACCAGCTGGATCTCAAGAAAAGGTACTTTTCTGTTGCTAATAGAGTTGAAATTTTATTATCTCTCTTTTATTGCTGTTTGTCCCTAGTCCTCACATGGACAGTAAGGGGAGCGGCCTGTGCGTCCACTGAAATTCCTTAATACCATCTTAACTGACAACACTTCAGAAAGAATGTAGACCTGTGATTCTATCATTGTCACCATTATTCTCCTGTATGATTTTTAGCATCTTTGCCTGTTGAAGAAGCCTGTGAAGTTTCAAAGGCTTGCATAATGCATTTTACGCTTTGAGTTGGCCTAATAAAGTTATCAATGCTTGTGGATTGTGTATTTTGTTGCATGGCCAATGCAGCTACCCCTGATTGTATCTTAATTTCATTGTCATCTCTCAGTCTTATTTTTCAGTCTCTCAATGAGGTGGGATTTTGTTGGACAGGATCTCCTTTGTGGAGTTCAGAACAACCATCTCATACTGTATGTGAATGTAGTCTCCACAGCCCCCATAGCATACCAATCTGCCCCTTGCAATGGCCATACATTTTACGTTAGTGAAAAAGTGGCTTTTAATATACAATGCCCCTTTTGTGCTAATGAAGAAATGTGCAGTCATTATGGAGTGTGGCTAGCAGTCCTTTTCCTACAACTACTGATATTTTCATGCAATACATCATTCTGTGATACTGTTCATTATTCACATGAAATTTCAACAGCATGTGCTCAGATGCATGTTATAAGACAAGGGCGAAGATGTGTGTCGGAGGGATAACTGGAAGTCTGAAAAAAAAAAATGAAAATATGGCCCCCGCTCTTGAAGGAAATTGACTATCCTTCTACTTTGCTGAAATCATTTGTCACTTTCTTGCCTTGTTCTTGAATTGGTAGAGCAGCTGTAATTACATTGCACCTTCTCATTTGCATCCACAATATGAAAGTTAATATTTGACATGTGAAATAATCTATAAGGATTCATACTTAGGGTTAACAGCACTGCAGTTTATTACACATGTTAATGCATCCTACTTGGTATCTTTTACGTTAGGGTAATGAAAACTGACTTCTTAATTCCATGATTTTTTTTTTGAGAGTCTCATTAGGAATTTGCTTAATCTGCAGACTTTTAGATCATTCTTTGTATTCCAAGATTCATTACTAAAGATTTGTAACATAATCCTTAAACATAACAATAGATTGCAAAACCTGGACAGATTGTATAAAATAGATTGATAAATATTTATATTTATTGGTGATCATAACAATGAGTAACTTGCACATAAATATATCACCATTTAAATTTAATGGACATCCATCTTTCTCTCCTGTCCTTTTGCATCAAGTACAGTGCAGCACCCACACCCCTATTCTCACTTTATATCATAGTTCATCCTGTTACGTCTTAGAAAATATGTTAACAAATATACTTTTACTTTAATGTGTTATGTTAAAGGCTTTCCTTGTTTTCTCAAACTCTGCTCTCTAGAACAGAAAGATGGAATCTTGTGTGAACAAAGCTGTTGTGAAACTGAAACTACCATTCCATGGGCTTTTCACAGTACACTGTTACAATGCTATTATTCCACTTTCAACATCCTATGGAATCCTGGGGTTCGTAGTTTACTGAGGCCAAAGAGCTCTCTGGCTAAGAATTCTAAAGGCTCCTCCCTAAACTGCAAACCCAGGATTCCATGGGACTTGAAAGTGGAATAATAGCACTATAACAGTTCATGTGGAAATGGGCCATGATGCAGTCACCTAGAGGGAAAAGAATACTATCTGCAGAAAATGTGATAGAATTGAAAGGACCGGTATGAGTGTGTGTGTATGTATACGTATATATATTTGTATACACATATACACATTTACTTATTGGAATGTTTGTGCATCTGATCGTTCATCCATCTGTAATGTGATTCTGAATATCCCTTTTGGGGGAAAAGACAATAGGAAAGGACAATAGTTGTCTTCATTTTCTGTTTGGGTGTGTTTCAGTGGTACTTTTTTGATCACAAAAAACATGATGCTGGGCTAGATAGATCTTTGGTGTGATTCAACAGAAACTTTCTTCAGTGAAGTAACACAAGGTTCTACACTCTCAGTTCAACATCAAGAATTATTACCCAAATTTGAAATTTATCCCATATCTTTCATTGTTCTATTATTTCATTTATTTGTTTATTTTATTTGTATCCCACAGTTCCCCTGATGTGGGACCCAAGGTGTCTTACAACAAGTCTAAAACAAGAAAAAACTAAAAAAATGATAAAAAGTTAAACATGTTATCAAATGATAATGCCATTGATTTTAGAATGTGTAAAATTATTTAAAACATAGAAATAAAGATAAAAATACAGCACACGCATCCCATTAAGACCCCTCACAACCAGTTATCATCCAACATTAGCTTGTAACTCTCTGAACAATCAGAGAACTGATTCTCTTACGTGTTTTCTGCCTTTCTGAAGATGTGTTTTTGTGCCTTAACCACCTCCACAAAGATGCCCTTGTTTCTTGAACTGGAGGATTTTTCTACATTAACAGAAGGCTGGCTGCACAAGGGTTTAGAGAAAGAAGGGAATTTAAAGCACAGTCCCGTTCATGTTTGCTGGGAGGTAAGCTGTATCTAGTTCAATGGGGTTTATCTCAGGTAAGTTTTTATATAACTGTAGTGTTACCACAACATGAAACTTGTAGTAATTCTTTCCTTTCTTTGTGAAATGTTTATACTTCGGGGGGAAAAATAAAGTATATATCTGTTCTTTTCATCTCTCGAGTTCTTTTTGTTCTAATTCATTCTTGCATTCTCAGATTTTCAGAATTCTGCTCACTTCAATTTTTAGTACATCCTGGATTTTGAATTTTTTTAAAATTCACATGAAAATGTGGACACATCTGGACACATTCATATATTTTTGCCTAATAAATGAATTTTTATAAGGGATGCTTGAACATTGTTTTACTTACAAATGAATTTTCTTTGAGTATTCTCCCCTAATACACACACTGTTTTAGACTGGAGAAATCCATTGCAAGTGGATCCATTGGAAGAATGCAAGTGTTGAAATATTAACTGTGTTTTGGTTTCCATTTTAGTTCAAAAAAGAATTTTGCCCTAAACCAGAACCTCAATAGATTTGTTCCCCATTTCTACTGCATTCAAGAAATCTCAGAATTAGATATGTGATACTCTTTCCTTTCTTTGAATTTAGTGTTGTGCAGTCTAAATTGTGCAGTGTAAGTAAGGACCAGTCTGAAATAATAGGAAAATGTCTAGGGTTAAAAAAGAGAAAGTAAACTAAATGTTATCCTCTTTTTAATAAAAAGGTTCAGTGGTCTTGTCTTGGCATCTCCTCACTGATTCGCTGAAATAATTATTGTCAAACTATGTCCACTGAATAGATTCAATGTCAAGTTTTTTTTTACTGTTTGTCCAAGTTGTACAATATGTGATCCTCAGAATTCTCCTCTGCATTGTCCTTCCCTGGGTAAATACTTGAACACATCTGAGTTACTCAATAAATGACATCTATATTTGGCATCTGTTGTTTGTACTTGGCATTTATGTTTGATTTCAGTTTTGATATTTGATATCTGAGACTATTTGACATGTGATGTGTAATGGGATTTAGTATTTAATAATATTTTATAGTTAGCTTTTAGTTTAATAGTTTTAATATACTCTGTGGCTTTTTTTAAAGTTTTTTTTTCAAAATATGTTATACAAGACATATCACATAGAATGAATCATGTAGATTATCTTTACTTTTTTCATTTTTGTACATGATCAACTTTTTCATAAGGACCAGTGACCAGGGTTTGTTTTTCTAACTTTGATCAGATGCATTGCATCTTGCCAATGGCCTGCTATTTCCTGTCTTACATAGGTCAGAAAAGCCAATTTAGTATTTATGCAAAAGAGGTTCATTGGATCTTAGCAACAGTGCTAAGAGACCTGTTACAGGATCAGCTTCAGCATTTTGGTTAGTAATAGCACATATGTAACATCACACACAGCTTGCTAAAACATTGAACAAAAAGTCTTATCTATCCCATGTGCATGTAAATTCCTAGTTATCCTTAAATCTCAAATCTTTTGAACATAAATATTTCAAAATCCAAGTTACCCCGTATTTGCCAGTGTATAAGATGCGCCAGTGTATAAGATGCATCCTATTTGTATGCCAGCAAATAGTATAAGATACTCCAGCATATATAAGACACACGCCATTTTCAAACAGTATTTTTTGGGCAAAAAAGTGAGTCTTATATGCCAGTATACATTGCATTATACAGTAACTATAGTTATTGTATAATATAGTACCGTTTCTGAGTACACTCCTTTGTATCTTCCTTAACATAGTATGTTGTTGTTGTTGTTTTGTGTCTTCAAGTCATTTCTGACTTAGGGGAACCCTAGTGTGAACCCGTCATGGGATTTTCTAGGGCTGAGAATGTGTGATGTGCCCCAGGTCAACCAGTGAGTTTCCATGGCTGAGCAGAGAATTGAACCCTGGTCTCCAGCGTCAAAGTTCAATGCTCAAACCACTGTACTGCATTGGTTCTCATATGTATGTATACATACTTATATTAAACTAGAATACAGTGATTTTTCCACATTTGTTTACCTATTGATTTAAATCTTTCTTCAAAACTATTTTTAGTTTAGCACCCCTATGAGAACTATAGGTTGAATGTGACTAATCAGCAAATTCTAGATTTTAGACCTTGAATAGTATTTGCCAATGTAATAATAAGATCCTTAAAGATGTCAGTAGTTTTATACTACTTTTCCTAACAGATGGATTAGAGATTAAATGGGTCACCTGAAAAATTGGAAGCCATTAATTGATTTACCTTTTAATTGGTTATGAATTTGCAGCTCAGATTTAGGTCATGACCCTATATTTGAATCACGTAATCTTTATGAATTACCTGATCTTTGTATTGTGTGCACTTCCCTGAGCTATAGAAGAATGGATGATTAAAGAATGGAATGACCAAAGAGAGACCAAATATTTTTGCTATTTTTTCCTCATACCTCAGGATGTTCACTTGCAAAGCATTTCTCAATATGTGAAAATATAATGCTGGTCTTAGTAAGAAAGACAATGTCTTCCAGGCTATTTAGATTAGACCTGCATATCTTGTAAGAAAGGCATGTTTTTGAGGAACTATTCTTGGATATTACAACAAGTTGGCATATTTGAAAGGATGCGTAATAATATGCCAGATTTGGGATCCCCAAGCCGCCATTCCTTTGTTTATTAAACTTTATATAATTGGCCACTCTTATATGGTTACTTCTCTTAATAAATGCAGTAATATCTAGTCTATTTCAGAATTTCAGATATAGTCCAACTAGAACTATTTTTTTGATAATCTTTATTGAATATATACATACTTGTACTGCATTTCAGAGCCTATAAAACATGTATCCCCCAATGTACAGCAATGTCATATACACAATAAGAAATAGACAAAGTTATGTGAGTAGTGTTACATAAGTAAGCAAATAAGCAAGGTAACTTAAAGATTGCATAAAGAGATATCATTGTCATCATAAAAAGATATCATTATATCAGAATACTTATGTTAGAATCTGGTTGAATCCAGATACATCCATGATTCCCATCTCCGCTATTGTGTATTGAAGCTTTAACCTAGAACTTACCATGCAATACTATGTTGTATTCTTAGGCTGAGAATTTTTGCTATTATCAAATAGGCTAAACTAAAAATAAAATTGATTGTCTTTTTCTGTGTTAAATGATAATTCCGACAGAACAGAGAACAACAACAATGACAGCAGAATAAACGATATCTTATCAATCTTCTGCCTTGTCTTTTATGGGTCAACTAGACTGTCATAAGACTATATTTATATTAAGAAGCTTCTATACTAACTCTGTAGCTCTAAGCCTAGTAACTCCCAAGTCTTTTAACTGAACTATAATTAGATTAACATTCAACTA
Organism: Iguana delicatissima; assembly: GCA_948472985.1. Classification (NCBI taxonomy): domain Eukaryota; kingdom Metazoa; phylum Chordata; class Lepidosauria; order Squamata; family Iguanidae; genus Iguana; species Iguana delicatissima. The sequence continues at coordinate 900,023 of CAOKZL010000155.1, read as the reverse complement.
TAATTGAAGAAACCCATCCAAGAAATGAGAAATGAGAAAGAAATGAGAAAAAGAAAAGAAGGGGGGGGGGAAATAACAATTCAATCAACTACTGAGACATGGTGTCCAACTTAGTTTCCTTTCCTAGTTTCTTAATCATCTACTAAAACAAACAACTACAGAGTGATGTTGGTTTATTGCTAATTGCCCTGTGGCTCTATAAACTCTATAAGCAAAAAAGGTCTATAGGAGACATTAATATGGTAGCATAGAACTTTACTAAAATACCATAATAGTCAGTTAGTCAGAAATTATACCATAATAGTCAATTGGTCAGAAATTCATTGTCCCCTTAGTCAAGTACAGATAAATATTTAATTACTAATGACCATTCTTTTTTAATTTTTTCTTTGTCTTTTCCCTTAATTATGTGTGTAAACATATCCATTATTTTCATTTCAAGGACCTCATAGGACCATTCCTCAATTGTAGGGGTATCAGATTTTTTCCAATTTCTTGCAAAGATTATCCTAGCTGCTGTAATCAGGTACAACAGAATCCTCCAGAATTTAGAAAGATTTAGAGGAAGATCTTGAGTCATATTCAGCTAGTAACATTTGGGAGACATAGGGAATTTGCAGTTGAAGATATCTGAGATTTTGTTGTGTATAGTGATCCAGAATTTTTTTGTTTTCTTACATGTCCACCATACATGGTAAAAAGTACCCAGCTCATTCTTACATTTCCAAGTTTCCAGATGTGGATTTGTAAATTTTATTTAATTTGGCTGGTGTTAAGTACCATCTGTGTAACATTTTCATGTAGTTTTCTTTCAAATTTTGGGCAGCGGTAAATTTATGTGTCTGTTTCCAGCTCTGCTCCCAATGCTGTAATTGGATTGGTTCCCCTATGTTTCTCACCCATTTAAGCATGGAGTCTTTTATTGTTTCTTCTTCTTTGTCCTGCAAGAATAAAATTTTATATAGCTTAGACATAAGCTTAGTCTCGTTATTGAAAATTATTTTTTCAAACTCATTATTGTCATCTTATTTTGCAAAAATTTCTAATTTTGTATCCATTTTGAACCATTCCAATTGTTGTCGATAAGGAAGCCAATTGCAAATTATATTTTCTTTCACCAATTCTTCTCGAGTTTTTAATCTAACAGGACTCTGAGCGGCGGCGAAATAAATTATATCTTTGTATCAGAGCCAGGTATCAGCATAATTTTCCAACACCCAAAAAAGGCTTCCAGGGGTGAGATCCAGAGCGGCAATTTGGTGTAATAAGATTTCTTACATTTTGTCCACACATTTAATAATGCCTTTCTAAGATAGTGTTTAGAGAATTCCTTATGAATTGTGGCTTTGCCATACCAAAGGTAGGTATGCCACCCCATTCCCAAATCAGCACCCTCTAAGACAAGTAATCTTTCATTTTATAAAGTTATCCACTCAGTCACCCAGGTTAGAGCACTTGCATAAGAATATGTTTTTAAATCAGGTATTCCACATCTGCCTCTTGTTTTAAAGTCAGTTAGTACGCTCCATTTTATTCTTGGCTTATGTCCAGCCCAAATGAACCTAGTCAGGTCTTTTTTTCTATATGGCAAATGGCTTATCGTTATTTATTATAGGTATGTTCTGAAAAAGAAAGTTCGTCCTGGCTAACACATTCTGAAAAAGATCATCTGAAACAGACGATCAGCTAGAACTATTTGAAGTAACAAAATTTACGTAGGATGAACATTTTCACTGGTGGTGTTTTATTGACACTTAACACTTTATTTCTGGCAAAATAACAAACATAGAAGAATTTCAATGTCTATAAAACATTGAATTTTAAATAAATTACAATTGTAAATATTAATTAAGATATAACATTTCACTTCAAAATGTTAAATAACAAAGTTGGGAATCTTTTGGGGATATCTGCTTTCTGATAACTCTGGATTTGACATTCCTGGTGCCCCAGTTTGTTTAGCAGAATGCTGAGTTGTTTCAGGAGTGATATTTGCTAATATGAATTTTTGAAAGTATGACAAATACGTTCTGGGAAAGTCATGGAAATAATATGGATAATTACTGAAAATTGCTTACAGATATGAAACTATGGATTGCAGAGGCAAGTCAAGCCACTGTTATGCAGATGGAAGGCTCACTGATAATAGGAAAGTATGGCCACATTCTTAATTTTCCACTGAAATAAAGAAAACTGAATTTTGGCATAATCAGGACCTTTAAATTCTGACTTTTAAGAATTCACAGGAGCATACTATCATATCTGCATGGAAGTAGTTTGCCTGCTCTGTTTGCTCAGCAACATACTACGAATTCCTTGTTCTCTTGCAATAGTATTCTGCCCAACAAAGTAGGTCATATGTACGCAAAGCAAATAAATGTAAATAAGAGACTTATATTAGGCGCTAGGGACCAAATTCCCATGTGCTACTCTGTGTAAATCACTATAGAATTAAGCTTGCTAAGAAGGATTCATGTGCTTTAAAGTAGTAGAAGCATGTTTTCTTCCTGAAATGAAATTATGTAGACTTTGCAGATTATTGTTTCTGAACAAAGTACTTAGTACTACTTTTAAGAAACATCATCATGGATCTCAAAAAAATTGGTAAGACATAATGCATGCATGGATAAGAGAACTTAAACTCTTAAATTCTTTCACTGTGGAAAGTAGAGAGTTTTTCTTGTATGGATTTCTTTGGGAGGTATACATGATTGGATACACTTTTGTATTCTGTAAAGCAACTGAAATGAAATGTTATTTATGAACACATCACTAAATCACTTTCCAATCTATCTTAGTAAATCATTGCAAGACTCATTAGTGTAATTTTCTAGACCTACTCAAGGTGTGACTACTACAGCTCCACATATGTGCTCAATAATTTCAGTAACAATAATAGCCTTGGCAAACTAATGCTATTCTGGCTGAAAGGATGTGATTTGCTGGACAGAAAGAGGAAAACAATGGCTCTTAATTAATGTAACTATTTTTTCCATTTCCTATCTACTGTTTTCTTTCCTTCTTTCTCACCAAAAGGGCAAGGAGGATACCTGTAATTGTGCGTTAGTGACAGGCATAGTTAGAAGTGAGTTAGTGGAGTTGGTTAAGAAGGTAGAAGAATGACGTAGTAAAAGGCTGGTTGTCCAGAATGCTGTCAAAGAAGAGAACAGGTTAAAATACATTGTTTGCTTTATAGTAACTACATTGAACTATTACTTACTGTTATTTATTTATTTATTTATGGCATTCATTAGTCACCTCTTGACCTCTAGGGCAATGTGCAATTGATAAAAACACTTTAAAAGCATTAAATAACTAAACACAAATTAAAAAGAGTTCAAACTCTTCTTTAAAAAATCCAAGCAATTTAAAACCCAGCTGGAGTAGAACAGCAGAATTCTCAGCAGATGACTACCTGTTCTGAATGTTTTTCTACATAAAGAAACAAATATTTATTAATTTAATTATTTCTGTTCTGGTTTGGGTAGATTTTCAATTCCAACCTTATACTCCTAGGATAGCGTATTTTACCACATGTGTTGGTCTTGAAGTGCACAGCAAAGGCTTGAAAAGTTCCCATTATTCTTTATAAATCAGTAGGTGGTAGAAGCAAGCAATTTTGGGAAGTAATTAGGGAACAGGTTGAGTGACTAGTCTCAGGGACAGGGTTTTATAAGAGAACCAGAGAATGTAACATATATTAACAAATGTTACCTGTTTTTTCACTGAGATTTTTAAGACCTGTTACTGGAGGCTATTTGGAAATGCTACAAATGTAATTTGGACTTTTATACATGCAAAGCATTCACTAATCCCCTAAAGTAACCAAACAGGGGAGGTAAAACATTTCATAATATTACCTTGTATGAATTCACTGCTTCAATTTCATTATCTCCTTTATTTGCCATATTGATTTGTGAGATATATTTTCAGCATAAGCTGTAATCATACACAAAAAACCAAGGCCATATTTTCTTTTCCCTCATGCATACTATAGTATTTTTTATTAGTTATCTACATATGTTTATTAGCACGGATTTGACTAGTGTCTATGCTCAAAACTAGGATGTTGCAGCCTAGAACCTTTCACTCTGGCAAAACGTATAGTCTTATTATGCATTTCACTCTGCAAATATTTTAGGTTTTATATCAGGGCTTTCCAGACTTTTCCTGTTGATGACACACTCTTTAGACATGCATCATTTCATGACACAGTAATCCAGTTTTATGTATTATAAATAAATAAAGCATAAATCATATGGTTTTAAAAATATCAATGAAAGATTTTCATGAGATATGTTGTGTCCCCATACCTTTTGTTATAATATTTTATGTATCTGTAGTTATAAGCAAACCAGAGGTTAAACCAGGACTTTCCAGATGGTGTGTCATGACACGTTAGTGTTTCACTTGAAGTATGTAGGTGTGTTGCCTACAATCTCGGAAAGCTATGTTATTATTTATAAATCAGGTATTTTTAAAAATATATGAAGGTTTTCATGAGATATGTTGTGTCCCCATACATTTTGTTATTACAATTTATGTATGTGACTCTGTCTCTTATAAGGGGTTAGTTAAACCTCTGGTTTGCTAGTAAAACTGAATTACTGTGTTGTGAAATGATGCATTTCTAAAAAGTATGTCAGCAACATGAAAAGTTTGGAAAGCTCTGGGTTAAACTAGCTACCATTTATGTTGCAGGAACCCAAAGAACACAGAGACCACACAGCAAGAAAAAGAGTAATTTATTACGCGCGGGCTTTTGGCTGGATGTTTCCAAAAGACCAAAAGCCCCGAATTCAAGTTTCACAGCTCTTTTATAGACAAAGTTCACAGCGTACACAAAGATCACAGGCAAAGATCACAGGCATATCTTGGTCCGCCCCTCCAGGGTCATAAATACCACATGCGGTTACTAGATAATTACCCCCGCACTCAGACCCCGGAAAGTGATTATCTACAATCTACAATTACCGCTGTCAGTCAATAAACAAACAACACACTGGCTACGTGACACACAAACAACATACTAGCTACGTGATACATTGACTCTCGTGACCTTTTTACCCTTCTTAAATCTTTCTCCGTTCCTCTGACCTAAGGCCTCAGCTTCTACTTTATTTCTAATTTATTATTTCTAATTCATACCTATATCAACCCACCACCCTCACCGGAGGCCTTCTCAATCCCAGCTGCAGTGACACATGTACACACTGCAGCCAACACACTAACCTGTCAAAACACACAGTTTAGAAAACTCTACTTTATAAGAATGCTTCATATTTGAAACTGCAACAACAATAGTACTTCATAATGCAGATGCTTACAAGATCTATGGATGAGGGAAGGGTTGTGTGTGGTAGACTGAATAACTATGAAGAGTTACAACCTCAGAGAGAGAAAGAAACATTTCATGGAACAAATTCTTTTGATTGGAAAAACTGTGGGGATCTGAAATTGTAAATTTTACCTTAATCTCACCTTTTCGTCAACAGGAACCGAATTCACACACACAAATGTGACAGTGCAAATACACTGTTTATTAGGAGCGTGATACATAGTACAGGACTTCAGTGAGCGAACTGGAGGCAATTAGCAAAATCCAAAACATTAAAAGCAAAGAGTTTCTCATCCTGCCTGCAAGAGACTTTGGAGTTCTGGTTTAGCCTGGCAATGCTTATCACTACATTCCTAGCTTTGTTTATCTAACTGTCTCTGGTTCTCCTACCTTGTTACAAGCAAGCTGCTAATTAACCCCTACTACATGTCCCATAACTAAAATATGGAGGGTTACCCGACATTAAGACTCAAGGTGTCTTACAAATTGAAAAATAAATTATAATTAAAACATGAGAAAATCAATATTGAAATGGAATTAAAGTATTAACAATAAACATAGTTTCAAACTGTGGCTGAGATCCTGTTTAAAACCTATGGAACATAAAATTCCACTGGCATACTTATGTGATGGTGGTGGTAGTGATGGTGGTAGTGGGGTAAAGTGGCTGGTAACTTCCAAGCCATTTTCTGGGCTGTTCTAAGGATATTTTGGTGGCTGTTTCCGTCATGGGGTGAGGAATCAGAGCTGTGCCTGCATGCCGTTGCACTGTGAGCGAATGGAGAAACAGTTTGCATGTAAGGGCTGCTGTTGGATATCAGTTTATGCAGATATCTAAGTATTACAACCAGTGGCATAAGCAGGCATTACATTGAGAGAGCACTACAAGAGGATTCTGGCCTTAGTGTTTTTCCTCAAATTTTGTAGGAGAATCACAGAGTAAGAAACAAAATACCAAGCTGAGCTTAATAGGCAGAAACTTTTTGTCTTCAGGTTTATGGTATTGCTAAAGTGGCTCTCTTTAGTACACATTTACATTTAATTACAGTAAATCTGTGTTCACACATGAATGTCATAGGAATATGTAGCTTAAATAGACTGCAGGATTAAAATCAGATTTGAGAGTTACTCTAATGTGGGAAGCATGCAGATTCATGTCACTCAATTACAGCATGATCTGAAGATTTTTTTTTTTTTTATGTGAAAATCCAGGTTGTAAACTTATGGAGAAATACAGGCTGCTTTTCATGCTTCTCTTCTTAACAAACAGGTTATCATGGCCAAGCACGTGGGTTAAGCTGACCCTTAGACTAGGCAAGAAAGACAATCAATTCCTGTTTCAGTTCACTGTTTCCTGTCATGCAGAAATAGGACTCATCACTTACTTGTTTTTAAAATAAAAAGAGCAAACAAGTAATAAGTGACTGTACTTATCAGGATCCCAAGAATAATTCACTGAAACAGTTATCAAAGGAAGGAGATATCTGAGCCTCTCTTGCATAGCTTTTAAGCCATCTTGTCTCTTTGTTATCCACGTGAAGACAAAGTGAATCACTTTTACTATCAAAATATATTACTCTAAGAGCAAGGACTATTCTCAGAGAAGGGAACTCTGAAACTGACCAGTTGAATGACCTGTGTCCTTCTGGTGGCTTTTTTGTGAGACAGAATTAGCCTGCACATACAGAAATACAGAAATTCAGCTCAGTTGGCTGCCTAGTTATTATTCAGGTGAAGGTTCGCTTTTGTGTATGTGTACGCACATGCTCATGCATGTGCCTTTAAATCACCTGTCAACTTATGGCAACCCCATCAGTTTCATAAGGTTTTCTGAGGCAAGGAATACTCAGATGTGGTTTTGCAAGCTCCTTCTTCTGAAATATAGTCTACAGCATGTGGTGTTTATTGTTGGTTATACATTTCATAAAATGCTCACAGAAAATATGTAGAGTGGGAGAATCAAACCCTGGTCTCCAGGGGTGTAGTCTGATACTCAAACCACTACACCACACTGGCTCTCTCCAGGCAGGAGAAAAAAGAAAAGTGCAGAAGAAAAGTGCTCTGACACTGAACTGACTGGGAACTTCAGCAATGGTTGCAGTTAATGGAACACGAGCTGGGAAAGCACAACTGCATTTCCTGTTTAGACATTTGACCAAGAACAGTTGGTACTTACTTGAGGTAGGTAAGTGAGCAGTTGATACATGCAGTCTGTATGAGACATTATAGAGAAACAGTTGGTCCCATTTATGGTATAATGAACATATTGGGCAGTGACAGTGAAACATCATTCTGAATAATTAGACCCATGAAATGCTCACTTCAGCTAGGGAACTTGGCTACATACAGATAATATAAAGGATTTTACACAAATGATTTTATGGTGCTGTTTGAATAAACTATAAATGTGTGTTCCTTTGTGTGGGCATACTTGTATGATTGGTACTTCTTTTTAAAACATTCCATAAAATTTCATATGTGAACTACTTTCTTTCAGTCCCTTTGTTCTGATTTACTATGAAAAAGATATGACTCCAGGTGGTTTTGTAACGCTGAATGTGGCTTAAATATTCAAAGAACAGATTTTATATGCCCTTGATTGTCCAAGACAAAAATAAAAAGTAATTTCCATGTCCTGAGTCCCTTACAGAACATGTAATATGAACAAAATTGACACAAAAATATGCACATACTCATAACCACTTTCTTTGCTATTTCTTTGAATGTCACTGGTAGTATTTCCCAGTGACAGGCAAAATAAATTATGGTACTGAAGCATTTGCAAATTGATGCTTTAGGCTTGAATTCTAACAATGGCTAGGTCCTATAGATATAACATTATTTTACAAGTGTGAAAAACACTTTCCCCCTTTTAAATGGAATTATGAAGTTCACTGAACCCATATGCTTCTGAACCTAGTAATGTTTTCAGGATTATTGTGAGAATAAAAACATAGGAAGCAAAATAGCTGTGTATGTGACCCATTTGCTTTCAGTGGGTCATTCTCTTTAGAACAAGTTACCCTGAAGGAATTCATTAATGCAGAGATGATCTTTTCAAAATATAGGCTTCTCCGCTGCACAAGAACACCTTGGTTAAAGTTTCTTTTTAAAGTCATGGCACTACTAAAAACGTAATTGTTTGCCTTCAACTGTAGGACAAGGGCAGTAGTAAAGTGACAGTAAAACAGGACTCCACTGTCACAGGAGTGTTTTATTTACAGTATATTTTAGAAACACAAGAAACCGTCTTACACGGAGTCACACCATTGGACCATCTTAGCTCTTATTGTTGGCAGTGGTTCTCCCGCATTTCTGGCAGAATTCTTCTCCCACAGTAACTGAAAGTGCTAGAGAATGAACCATGGACCCTCTGTGAGCAGAGAAGTATACTCTCCCACGGGGCTGCCGCCCTTCGACTGAACGAAATGGAGTTGCCTTTACATCAAGTCAGACCATTAGTGTATCTTCTAGCTTACTTGTCTACACCTCAAGTGTGAAGGATAGTACTGGATACCAGTGCTATCATTGTGCCCACTAGCTACAGTTGTTTCTTTTGTTCCTGGAAAAATGTCAGGGGCCAGGACCAGTTTATCTTTATATCTACTATATAAAAGTCAAAGTTTGTCTGTTAGTTTGTCTGTCTGTCTGCATCAGGTAGGTGAAGACTTCATACGATTGGCTGAGTGAGGTGAGAAGACCTCGTATGATTGGCTGGCTGTGAAGATTCCATGGAATCCTGGGGTTGGCAATTTAAGGAGGGGCCTTTATAATTCTCAGCCGAGAGCTCTTAGGCCTCAGCCGGTTGCTATGGAGATGAGGCCTACCATCAGTAACGATGCCAGAAGACATTTGGGAGGCATATATGAGAGAAATTAAAGTGACTCACACAACATAGCCCATTTCCACACTGCATTGTCATAGTGCTATTATTCTACTTTCAACATACTATGGAATCCTGGGATTTGTAGTTTAAGCAGGGGCATTTAAGAATTCTCAGCCAGAGAGGCCTTTGGCCTCAATAAACTACAAATTCCAGAATTCCACAGGATGTTGAAAGTGGAATAATAGCTCTATAAAAGTGTAGTGCAGAAATGGCTATAGTTACAAGGTCATCTCACTTCACACAGTAGATTATATGGGTTCCATATGTGAGGAGTCTTAAAGTTGAAATTCAAAACAAAATATGCTTCCAGAAAAACATAAAGCCATTGCACAAATTCAACAGAAAGCAAAGCAAAGCAAAAAAAAAAAAAAAAGCCAGTACATCAACATTACCAGACAACACAGATTGGATTGGGGACCATAGGGAAAGTTACAGGTACTGGAATAGACCAGTTGCTATGGAGATGAGGGATGAGGCCTAGCAGCAAGGAGGAGAACAGTGTATTCCCACAGGAGCCCAATCTCTGTATGTTAACAACTATGAAGACAGATTGGATTGGGGAACATGGGGATAAGTTATAGGTACTGGAATAGGCCGGTTACTGTGGAAACAAGGCCTAGCAGCAAGGAGGAGGACAGTGTATTCCCTCGGGAACCCAACTTCTGAATGTTAACAACTCTGAATAAAGATTGGATTGGGGAATATGGGGAAAATTTACAGCTACAGAAATAGGCTGGTTGCTATGGACACGAGGCCTAGCAGCAAGGAGGAGGACACTACTATGGAACCCAAACTGTGTATTTAAATAACTCTGAATACGGATTGCATTGGGAAATATAGAGCAAAGTTACAGGAAATGGAGAAGATAGTTTGGTGAATTCTTAAGAAGAAAAGAAAACCCAGGCAATGCTGGGTAAATACACTAGTATAAATATATAATCATTTTGCACACAAATAAAAATGCGAAACAGAAACAAACTAAGAGACACAAGTAACAAATAAATAGTCCTATCCTGACATAAACAACACAAGTAACATATACAACATTAGCTATGTGTACAATATTGACTATTTGGACAATAAACTAGACTTCCTCCTCTAGTGAAGAAACAGTTTTTAAAAATTCTTTGTAACTCCTCTTCAGTGAAACTCAAAGGAAATAACTCATATCTAACCACAATCAGATAATGATAAATTCTCTCTCTATATTAAATACCCTCTCTAATAAACCTACATATCTTTAGTTGTCTCTTAATTGACAAGACAGAAGGGAGACAGTAAATTAAAGATGAATTCAACATTATCGCGGATCAAGTGTAACTCTAGGAAAAGCATAATTCCTATTCACTATACCTTTACACTAATACCTCCAGTTCAGAAAAATTATCAGATTGAAGTCAACTTTGGACTCTACTGTCATTGCTTACATGACTCTTTAAATAGTTGAAAACAAATTGCCATGCTTTATAAAACTTGTTGTTAGATTTATTTTCCAGCATATAAGTGAGCTTGTCCATTTCTGCGGTCTCCATCAATTTCTCCAGCCATTCTTCTTCTGAGGGGATGGAGGTCTTCTGCCAATGCCTAGCAAGAACAATCCTTCCTGTTGTAAGCATATGCCATATCAGTCTTTCGGGATCTCCTCCTCCTTTCATATCTGGATTAAATATTCCCAATAGAAAAAGTTCTTGTAACATCTCAATTTTAATTTTCAAATTGTTTTGAATTTTTGCACAGCACCAGTTTATCGAACACCACTTTTCTAGCACTAGTCTATAATGACTAGCTGCAGTTATCCAGAGTTGTTCCAGCATTACCTGGAGATAATGGGATTGAATTTGGGACCGTTTGCAGTCAGAGCATGTGCTTCACTATGGAGCCAAAGACCTCCTTAATTTCTCCCCCAGTAACTTTCTTTTCAGGTTGTCCAGTTTTAACTTCAGATGGTTGAGGCATTCAAAAAATCACTTTGCAATAGCTTTAATTTTTCTCTCCTGAATGGAAAGACGACAGTGTTGGGGGAAAGAAATATGGTCCCTGTAGTTACAACACTGACATTCTCAACATTTTGAGTGGATTGCATTTTCTTTATGGGCTTAGGACCAAGGAGCTCTCTTCACTCCTTGCCTGATGCATGCTAACTATGTTAATGCATGCCAGTATCCAAAGCCTTCTACGTTGGTGAAACCTCTGTGATTTTTTAGAACAAGATTATAATTTCCAGAAGGACTTTTGTTGATCATAGGGCTTTTCTGCACTTTGTGGGGGAAACAGGGCAGTCCATTATTCACCGGACTAGCCCGCTCACCCTCGACGATCCACGACGATCCGGAGCAGCGCGCGCCCGCGCTACGCACTCTCCGGAGACGAAAATGGAGGCTTCCGGTTGGTGGAGGCTCTCCACCAACTGGAGAAGCTCGCCAGCCGGAAGCCCGCCCCCGGAAGATCTGCAGCCTCACGCTGGTGCAAGCTTGCAAATCTACACTTAGGGCAGCGACGGACTGGGGTGCGCCAGGCTATTGAAAGTCCTCTTTTAACCAGTCTTTCAATAGCACGGGGAACCACCAGTTCTGGGCGTTCCGGAGTGGATGAAGTCCGGACAAACATTAAGTAGTCCGGACCCAGTTAGCTCCCAAGTGTAAACATCCTCACTGGAGGACGGGCCGCCCTGTTTTAAATATAAAATGTGGAAAAGGCCATACTTTCATACCAGTTACATTTAGGGAATGATTTAATAAAGTAGTGGGAATTACATGAGGACTTTTCAGATCCCTTTACAGCTGCAGTTATAACATACTGATTTACAAATAAAACCCATTAAAGTAATCAACATTTAGCCTTGCAGAAATGTGTTGAGGTATAATTCCCAAAGCACTGTCAGATCCATCAACTGGGAGTATGCAGAATCCCTTAGAGAAATGTCTGTCTTGCTTCAGTCAGAATTCTTCAAATACATTCCTCCAAGCAGAAACCTCCAGATTTAGTCGCAATCTGGTGCATTTTCTTCCTCTTTAGGAATGTCACTGTCCCCACAGATAGAGCAGCAGCCACCTCATTTAATCTGAGAATTCTACTCTAAGGCAAATTTGGTGGCAACTCAGTTGTCAGTTTTTCCTGTTATTTGTTTCAAATATAAATCTAACAACAGTGTGTCTGATACAGGAGGGTCATTGGAAAGATGGCTTTAAGTATTAAGAATGCAGAAAGTGGACTAAATCAACAGTCTATCTAGTCCAACATTCTGTTCACACAGTGCCCAGCCAGATGTCCATGGAAGGCCCATAAACAGGACATGAGAACTCATGTTTCCATGTAGTTAATAGATAGTATTGGGAAGCATATTACCTTCAATATAAAGCTGAGATATAGTCATTGTAACTTCATAACTCTTGTTAGTCTTATTTTCCATGAGTTTATGTATCCTCTTTTTATAAAGCAGTTGAAGTTGGGGGTTCTTTCATGGTGTAAGTTAAATACGTGCTATTTGAAGAACGATGTCTTTTTGTCTTTTCTTAAACTCCCATTATTGGGTGGAGCTAGTCTGTTAATGTCATGGCCATTTCTGCACTAGACTGTTATAGTGCTATTATTCCACTTTCAACATCCTATGGAATCCTGGAGTTTACAGTTTAGGGAGGGGCCCTGCAAACCCCAGGATTCCATAGGATGTTGAAAGTGGAATAATAGCACTATAACAGTCTAGTGCAGAAACGACCCATGAAAGAGGAATGGAGAAAAAAATTATCCACCCATTTTCTTTACACTGTTCATACTTATGTATGCCTCTATACATACCTTCCCTTTTTCATGAGTTTAAAATTTCCAAACCCTGTAGCATTTCCTCACAGAGGAGTGGCTTTGATAGTATGATCATTTTGACTGCCCCCCTTTTTTAAGAGGGACACGTTCTCAAGTTCTGTAACATCCTTTTTAAAGTAGGGGGACTAATATGAGCCACAGTATTCCAACTATCGTTGCACCATGCAAAGGAATGATTGTTTTGGCAATCTCTTCAAATGATACACAGCATAGAATTCATTTTTTTTGGAGCAACCACAAACTGACTGTCTGTCAGTGTTTTTGTGAAACTATATATCACAACCCCAAGATTCCTTTCATTGTCAGTGTCTGCCAGCCCAGAAACCATCGCTTTGCATGTGAAACTATGACTTTTTGCCCCTCTGTGCATAATCTTACACTGAACCATATTTATCATTTTAGTGCTCTTTCCCACCACCCCCAATGTTGAGAGATCTTCTCAATATTTCTCATGAAAAGAAGAATTCACAAGCTCTCCTGGATCTCCTCACAATCCCTGTGTGTTTTAACCACCCTAAATAATTTTGTGTTATCAAGCAACATGGGCTCCTAACTGCTTGTATGTAACTCCAGATCATTTATGAACAAGTCAAAAACACGTCAAAAAGATTTGCCACAATAATGATTCTTGTGAGTTTCCACTGTTTGCGTCACTTCTTCACATCAAATATCAATGTATTCTTGCACTTTGCTTTCTGCCCTTTTATCAATTATCAACAATTAGAAGACTTTCCCTTCATCCTATGACTGCTAAGTTTACTCAGGCCTCTTCAGCCAGAGACTTTGTCAAAAACTTTGCGAATGTATCACAATCTCTTTCTGATCACAAAGTTGCTGATATTTTCAAAAAAACCTCTCAAAGGATAGTGGGACAGGTTTTACATTTGCAGAAGTCATGTTGATTTTTCTTAGTTAATAGATTAAAAATTAATAGATAATAGATTAAAAATTTTCTGTCTCACAAGGCATTCTCCAGTCTTGGTCTTACGGTTTAATAGACATGACTAACACCACCTCACCAATGTATGTGTGTCTTTCTGGCTACTGTTCATATTCATACTTAATTATAAACAAGACCTTTCCGTTCTTTAAAAAAAAGCCGTCTTTTCTGATAGGAAACAACTCACCATGTACTTTAGGAGATTCTAAAACTGTATTACATTTCTTATTTCCTTGCCTCAGTTCCCTCTTTCTGACTGTAGGAATATTTTCTTTTCTCTTTGAGCTATTGAGGCTCAAACTGAAGAGCTGTTTATCTATGCTGCAGCCTCTCTTTTGATCTATTTCTTGTTGCTTCCAGTAGTGATGTATTCACAGGAACGGATGTAAATACGCCTTCCCCTTTGTGGGTGGTATCAGCATGCCTGTGTATTTCACATGGTGTATTGTTGGAGTGCCAGATCTTTGCTTGACTGTAGGCGGTGTTGGCAGCTTCCCTGGACCCTGAGAGATTCAAAGAAAAATGAAGTACAGCTGCCCTATTTTTAATATGAAGGAACAATCAGCAAAAGATTACAGATCTCAGTATGTGATACCTCTGATCACAAATAACCACTGCATACTGAGATAGGCTGTATCATTTTTATTAGGAGTGAGATCAGGTTCAGAGGAGGTTAGGTCTCATATAGTGGTCTAAGGAAAGACACGTGAAACAGAAGACACTTCAACAGCTTTGTCACAAACATTTCTTGGCTTTTAGAATAAATGAATCATGCAGCCCCTGTTCTCTGTGCAAAAGATCTAAGTTTGGAAAATGAGGACAGAAGAGATGGCTTAAATTGCCTTTACTGGTATTGCTATTTCAGTCTCTGCAGTTGTTCTGCTTCAAGCAGGTGTATGTAAATTAGGATGCTGCCTGTGCCATTTATTTGTATGTTGGAACATAACACAGATGCAAGACAAATCCTAAGGAGTGCATATCATGAAACCGTGCATATCATGAAACCGTGTGAGTGTGTCCTGTCTGTGCTACCACAGGAACAACTGCCCCTGCTAGTGTAGCCATGAAAGTAAAGGGAGAATGGTCTTTTTCCAGAATAGTGGCAAATATTTGTTATTGATAAGATGATGATATTGATAAGATGCTTCAGAAATTAGGAGCTTTTCCACACTACACTGTTATATGCTATTATTCCTCTTTCAGCATCCTATGGAATCCAGTTTAGGGAGGGGGATTTAGAATTCTCAGTCAGAGAGCTCTTTGGTCTCAGTAAACTACAAACTCCAGAATTCCACAGGAAGTTGAAAGTGGAATAATAGCACTATAACAGTATAGTGCAGAAAGGCCCTAAGTGTTGTGTAATTATCTATGCAATTATTAAGATGCCTGGGGTCTTTATAAAAACAGAAAGAAATCCAAGAAATGGAGGAGGAGAAAAAGAATTATTATTATTTAACAACAATCTGAATTTATTTAGCAAAGTCCAGAATACATGTTACACACAATGCATGTAAGATAGGATGCCATCCCATCTGGAGAAGAACAGCAGCAGTGGAGAAATAGCAGGATAACTGATAAATTCTTCGCACTCTGTTGCTACATGATATCTTTCCCTCCCAGCAATTTTTTCTTGGTTTGGTTTCCTATATGCAGATAAAACCCCAAGAAAACAAAACCTGCCAAGGACTATTTAGTATGGGTAGACAGGCACTTTCTGGACACATTTTTTCTGATTGTTGCATTTCTGGACTTACCTTTGTGTGTAATGCTTAGTTTGGTGCAACCTGCTACCTAGACTTTTTGAGATAACAATTTTTTTTATGTATTGAACTTCTATATACATTGAACTGGGGCTAGGCTGTGATCACATCCAAAGAATACATAAAGTCCCCCCTCGTGTTGCTGTATGTTCCATCCTATGTGTCTGCTGACAAGACAGTTTTCTACTTCTTGTAAAGGATTCAAGAAATATATCTGAAGATGAATCCAGTTAGTGAGACAGAGTTAATAGTTATATCAGTGCAGCATAGCAGCCAGTAACAACTTAATAAATGGATCCTAAAAGAACCAAAACAGCAGTAAAAAACTGAAGTGCATTTTAATAAAGTACATCTTTAAAGCATTATGGACACAGTTTATCATGAGTTTACTTGCCTCATGGAGCAATAGTTTGGTACTATTTTGGTACTTTAGAAATGGAGAAAGATAGGAAGCACAGACTTTCTTCTTCAAGTAACTAGGATGTAATGAAATAGGTTGTTGCCCAACAGTTGTCCATAAATTATGTTTACAATAATGCACAGAGTTACATTCAAATAAATATCATACTTGGAAATAGCATGCTGTAACTAAATAGTTTGCAATGGCAGGTGCAACTTCCATGAAAGCGTAGTTTGGATATGAAAGCACTAAAACAGAAGTTTTTATTAACAATATTTTCTCAACCTGTATAATACCATGGATTTTATCTTGCCTCCAGATACTGTTCCTTCATGTATCTTTCCTGGTTTTAACTTACATCTTCAGTGAAGTGTCCGTGTATGGACAACATTTACCTAGTGAAATGTTATCTTCCCCACTCCTGTCTCTTTAGACTAAGGGACTGAGAGTTCTTTGTCATCTTTCAGCTAATCTGTATCTGTTTAGAGGTCCCTTTTTTCATTATATTGTCATGTTGATTTCCAGCTACGGACTTACAGTAAGGTCCAAACAGTAGAATTAGCATCAGCACTTTACTTAAGCAGTTTTAAGTATCCTGAGATGGATATTTACATAGAAGAATGAGCATGCTCTGTGTTAGTCTTTCAGGCTATTTATTATATGCAGTCATAGATATACATACATACATACTACCCGTAGGGAAAAATGTAGACTTTTCGAATTCTAGGCACATTACTTTCACTGCAATGTACTTACATGCAGTGTAAGGCATTATGCATTTGTAAGGACTTGAACCTGCATACTTTCTGCATATCCTTAGCAGGCATCTCTACATTGAACATAGAAAAACATTAATATCTTACACAGTAATAAGATGTCTTAAACTGCAGTTATCCAAGGGAGATAATACACTTGGACACTGCTCTATGCAGGAGCATACATTACAGTCATAATGGGAAATAAATCTTTCGTATACCTAGCCTATTTGGGAGCAGAGATTCTTTCTTACCAGCATGGTCCCACTTTAACAGCTAAGAACAGCACTCTTCTCTAATTGGAAGACAAAATCTTAGTGTCTTGTACTTGGTTGCCTTCCATCAGGCTGCATCAGCAACCTGGTGCCTTTTAACATGGCACTTTTCTTGGATACGTTATAGGTAACTCACTTTTTTCACTAGCTTTTCACTATTTATAGTTAGGTTGGCTTTATGCCCAGAACTAGTCAGTGCACACACTCTTAGGCCATTTCTGCATGGGGCTTTTAAAATGGTGCAATCCGTCCTCCAAGGAGGAGGTCTGCACCTGGGAGCGGACTGGGTCAGACCTACTTAAAGTAGATCCACACCTCAGCCCACTCCGGAATGACCCCAAGTGGTCGTCCAGCATGCTTTTGAAAGACAGCTAAAAACAGGTCTTTCAAAAGCATGGAGTGCGCCACTGCGAGGCTTCCTTATTTAGATTCGCAGGCTCAACCCAATGCAAGCCTGCGATCTGCCGGGGGTGGGCTTTAGGCTGGTGAGCTTCAGCGGTTGGTCGAGACCAACTGGAAGCCGCCATTTGGGACACCAGAGCAGTGCATATCGACGAGCACGCACTGCTCCGGAGCAGCGTGGACCAGACTGGGGAGCCGAAGAGTCCAGTAAGTAGCAGCGCTGGGCGATTCCCTTGCCCCATGAGGAAATGGCCTTAGAAAAACACACATCTCCTACAGTACACAAAGTTGTATGCTTTATAAACTTATTATGTAAATTTCTGGCTCTTAATGTTCACAAACTATAAATCCAAATCAGCACCCAGCCAATATTGTTTCAATCTCCAGCATCAAAGTTTCTTAATACCATTTGCAATGCAGGAACTTGTTAAAACGTATTCATTATGAAATGCTATCTTCATTCAGTTCATATCTCCAGGTACTTGTTTGATAGAACTTCATTTGCATATATTGGCTAGGAAACTTTTCTGTACTTTTACTCCCATACCTCCCTATACATTCCATATTACAACAGAACATATTTTCCAATTGAGTATGAAGTATCACAGCCTTAGGTAGTCAATATGGCCCTTAATCATATGCAGTTATGGGTAGCATTCCAGTGTGTTTGTTGCAGTTGGCAATAAAGAAACATCTTGTGTGTTTGCTAGTGGTGATAGTTTATTAACTAGTTAGTTACTCACTCTGTAAAACAAAACTGGGAAATAGACCTATTTTTATAAATTAAACATTGGTTATTTTAAGAAATCTGGCTTTAATAGAGGAAAATTAGTGATTGGTCATTCGTGTGTGTGCGTGCACTCGTGTGTGTGTGTGTTTTACTTATAGATGGCAAACTTCCCTAGCTCTTTGTGAAACAATGGGTTTCCTAAAGCATATGTTTGTTGCTTCAAGCAAAAGATACAACGCTGAATGAAGGCAGAAGAGATGACCATCCCATATCTGATAAGAAACTTATTGCTGTAAGATAGTTCTTTAGCTATATTCCATTTTCAGATTACACTGAAAACATATAAAGTAAAGAATAAACCATGGTATCAGTCTAGAGGGTAATACAGTGAACTTGATGTACATAGCAGAGAGAGCCTTATTTTTCCCATGAGAGCAGACTTGCAAGCTGAATAACAAGTGACTTCTAAAAATGACCTTCAGGGGAAAGTTGTACTTACAGTCTCTTTTGCATGCTAAACTAAATTATATGGGTTGTGACCCACATATTTATATGGTAAACTAAATATTTTGCTTTCATGCAAGCCTTTGTAATAGTAATAGTCTAGTTTTTCCCAGTACAGTCAATAGATTCAGAATTTCAAGTCTTTTTTTTTAATAAAATGCTTTTTACAAAGTTCTAATAGTGGTTTAGTTTGGTTTAAACTTCTTCTGTCACCATGTGGAAATTTATTCTAGAATAAATGATGCAAATGTTGATACACCTTCATCAAATGCAAATTTATCTGCAGTTCATTTAATTAGCGTTGAAAAAGTACAAGCAAGAAAAAGTGTACAGAATCAAAGCAGCAAAGTCTGTGGTATTTCATAAGACTAGTTCATCTCTCTTGCTTAAGTACCTTTGTGAATAAGACTTTGTTAACAGCATAAGTAGTAAATAGGTACAGAAATCACTAATAATAACACATTGTATCACTCTAAAAATTTCACGCATGTAAATAGAACATGTTAGAAAACTGCCTTATGCTTAATAAGACCATTGGACTACCTACATTACTGGTCTGCCTAAATTATATAATTTATGTCTCCTCACTGGAAGCACCTCACTAGAGCTTTTCCTGTTCTGAAATGGGAACTTATGCAGGCAAAATATGTGCCCTATTGTGACTAACAGTCCCTTCTGTACATAGTGTTATCAGTGGCAACCATTACATTTTGTTAAAATTAGTGGTGTCCAGTTTGAAAAAAAATAGTGTTTTAAACCTGAGTATTGCCATCTGATTCTTGATTTTTTTTCTGAGTTTATAGAGTGACAATTATCAGTCCTATGTACTATGATGAACATTTTGCACCGTTCATTAGTATTTTACTGCTTCTGGTGTACACAGAACTGAAACATCATTGTAGTATGTAGCACTGCTTTTTTTAACAGTAGTAGTGATTCAGTGCCCATTGCTGTAGGAGCAACCTTATGGATTTTTATTACCACACTTGCTCATAAGCAAACTGACCTTTAAAACTGGGCATGAAATTAGATATGGCTCAGAAATCTGCTTTTTTTTTTTAAAAAAAAAAGACAAAGAAAACTCCAGCTTTCAATAACAATAGCTACTTCCTGAGCCTATGTAGTCTGTAGTGAGCCTTTTCATTCCCCAACTAAATATTTCAGATGCTATGATTCCTTAACTTCACATGGTAATTCGCAGTATTCATATCTGAGGAGAGGAAGAGCAGTCAAGTGATTACTGTCCATCTTTTCAGCTATGACCTCTTACTAAACATAGTAGTCACAGCTTTAAAGTTATAAAATTCACAGAGAGAGCAATAAACTGAAGATGTTGGTATTTTATTTTAAAGGGCACATCTTTAAATAGACACTCACTCTTTCCTTTGTTAAATGTTTGTCCTCCATTGTGAATATAAATATGTTTCCTACATTGGTTTGTGCTTGGAAATCAACCAGGGCACTCAAGCTTGTTAGATTTGTTGAACAGATTTGTGCAAATGCATTATTAATTTAAACACTAACTATAAAGAGATAAAGGAGACATATCACTGGAAACATTTGTAGAATGCTGAATCTAATTTGTAAACTAATGAAAGAACAATGTTCAAGACAAAATTCAACCATGTGTATTCTGCTATTAATAATAAAAATATAAAAAATATTTTTTCAATGATCATCATCAACAACAACAAAATCCTTTTTCTCTGATATGTTAGCTTGACAGATTTTATTTTATTTTATTTTATTTTGTGAGGCATTCAAGTAATGTAACCCTTTCATCTGCAATTTGGGAATTTAACAGCTCAGCAAGAGAGGCAACTTGTGATTCTGACCCATGGTGTTTTGCAAACAGAACCAGCAGAGGGAAGCAGACTTCTGACACTTTTGACTCATTTTTTTAAAAAAACTCAGGTTGCATTGGAACATAGGCCATTTCCACACGGGCATATTGCCCACGCTAGAGCGACCTCTCTTGGAGGTCTTCTTCACCGGGGGTGCGCTAGAGCAGTTAAAAAAAGTGAGGTTCTAGACCTCAAACTGCTCTAGTGCAGCCGCGGGGGTGGCGCTGTGAGTTTTATAAAAACCACCTTCACAAGTGGTTTTTATAAAACTCACCTGCGCTGCCCCGTAGCAGCCCCTGGTGAAGAACTGCAGAGCCGTGGTAGCGCGTCCCTGCAGATCTGCCTGGGGGTGGGCTTCCGGCTGGTGTGCTGTCCTGATTGGCGGAGCACCGCCGGAAGCCGCCGGCCGCCATTTCAGGCACTGCCAAACGCCACTGAACGCTGCTGAGCGCCGCCGAAATTCGGCGGCGTTTGGAACGGCGGATCTGCGCTCTCTGCAGGGATGGAGCAACCCGCTCGCGGGTAAGCTCTGCCCCTGCATGCGTGGCCCCGTTTCGAGGGCCCCCCATCAGGAAAGGGTGTTAATTTAGGGTAGGGAATCTTCCTCAAATTAAATTCTAGAGGTTTTTCTCATGTGTCTGGATCACCATTGTTTTTTCTTTTTTCTTATAATAGACATTTTCTTCAAGATTCCAAACTTTTTTTAAAATGATATGTTCTTTTGTATGGAGAGAAACTATGCAGACTGTTAATTTAAAACTGACATGGTAATTTTGTTTGATGAGCAAGTTCAGTGAAATTTGATAGTGGTGGCTGATCCAATAAAAGATAATCATGTCCCTGAGTAAATGTCTTTATATCTGTGGGACAAAGATGGCCAGCATCACTTTCATCTCAGAAGGAGGGCAGCTAGATTAGTACTACAGAACATGAAAGAGAATGTAACAGTGGTTGCTAAAGAAAGTAATTAAAGCTAATTGAACTGTTTGAAGTATTCTGGAATAAGTGATTTGTAGGCTGGAAACAGTGACAAATTAGACGCCCCTGTAATAATATTGGAAAATGATAAATGGAAAGGTATGAAATTAAATCTGTTTTCCATTGATAGTTTTTCCTCTTTCCATGTAACTTACAACTTCACCTTTCCCATGGATTAAGTTGTCCTACTTGAAGGAAAGGTTTGAGAACAGAGTGGAATAAAGGTTTTTATTCAAACGCTTAAAAACACAAGAGCCAGTCTGGGTCAGATGCAATCAAGATCGATGTAGTTTAGCATTCTGTATCTGATATGCATCTAGAAAACATGCAGGCAGGCATCAGAACAGCCGCCCTACTTTTTAGTCTATCCATAGTGATGTCCATTGTAAGGTATAGTGCCTTTAATTTCAGTTTGCTACTCTTGCTAACCTCCCCACATCTGACTTTTCCACATTTTGTTGTTTTGGAACCTAGAACTGGAATAGATTTAATTGACATATGATGTACACAAGCTACTCTTTTTTATTTTTTTCATTCAAAAAACAATCAAAGAGCAACCACGACAACATTAAATCAATGGAACAGAAACATTCTACATTAGGATGGGAATCTGAAAAATTTAAACATTGACCATTACTATTTGAAACTGAAAGAAATGAACACAAAACTGAATACAAACTTGCCATTTTAAAATTATTTCTTATATTTTGCACTTGTGTAGTGGTTCCACCCCACTGACAGATCAAAAGACCAAACTCTGGACTGTCATGTAGACAGTGCAAATTATTCAGAGGATTTCCAATCACGCCACCAGGCATAAGGAATTAATTAAAATTTTGTGGAACAAGTCTTTATTGACTCCATTATGGCAGTAGCACAAAAGGTGGCAGTAATGTCCTGTACTAGGGAAGTGCTTCTTTCAATTGCTTGTTCCTGTAGGAAATAACTAATTTCATCAGTTCTCTGTCTCCTACAAGCACACCTCTAAATAATATGCAGTGTTCGAAGACTTTTTCACAGGGAGGAGAAAGCTTTGGCCCATACATCAAAGAGGTTAAAAATAATACAGGAGAAAAAGGATAATGATGATAGAGTTGCAGGCCTACAGTTAAGATGACCTGAGGAAGAAGCCAGTGAAGCTTTGAAAGCTTGCATTATGTGTTTTATGCTCTGGAGCTAGACCAATGATGATATTGCTGCTTGTGGATTTTGAATTTTATTTTATTTTGCTGGATGGCCAACATTGCTACCCATGATATTTTTTTTTCTTGGATTTCAAGATATCAAATTTAGTCACTGTACAAAACAAGAGGCAACTAAAGGACGGAGCCTTAACTCTTTGAGGTCTTCCACCTCCAACAAAGGTAAATTTGGGACTACAATTTGACAAGTTTTACCTAGTTTTTCTAGATGTAACAATACAGCGACTTCCTGAGAAATTCTTTGTTATCTGCCTTAAAAAAGACGTAGTTAGCTTTGTATGGGACATGAACATCTGGATTGCAAGAGAAGTTACTTTTCTGTTGCTAATGGAGTTGACATTTTATTACATGTCTTTTATTCCTCTTGTTCCCTGGTCCTCACAAGGCCAACAGGGGAAGTGGCCTCTGCCTGCATTGAAATCTCTCAGTACCATCTTAAATGACGACATTTCAGATAGAATGTAGCCCTTAACTCTAACCTCGTTACCATTTTTCTCCCATATAATTGTTAACATCTTCGTCTGATGAAGCCAGTGAAGCTTTCAAAGCTTGCATAATATATTTTGTGCTTTCGAGTTGGCCCAATGAAAGTGTCACTTCTTGATTTTGGATTTTGTTGTATTTTGCAGCACAACCAACATGGCTACCCCTGTATATGTGTGTGTGTGTGTGTGTGTGTATAAAAATCCTGACTTTCCAAAGAGACTGTCACGAGAATGCAGGATAGCAAATGTCAAGTGTTTTACGAAGAGAGAGCACAGAACCAATTTAGTCTGGGTATTCTTGCAGATGTGTCATTACTTCTTTCCAAATCTACTTGCCTGTTTTAGAATCATTTGAATGACTTTGTATTGAACTATTTTAGGTGCAATATATGTAGAGGTGGGAAGTTCCTGCTGAATAGTTTTAAGCCTACCACTATGTGCTTAGAATGATCTTCCTCCTTAGCATTTGATTGATTTTATTCTGACTTCTAACTTGACATTAGATGCAAGAAATGAGGTTTGTTTGTGCAGATTCCCATCTAACCTAGCAGGGGGTTACATCTGCTCACCACTGAAGTATGTTGCTATTTTCATACAATTTGGGGTACATCTTTCTTCTTTACTGGGTGATTGCAGTAAATAATAATACCTCCTCATGAACAAAACTTGCTTCCTTGGCAATGCCATTATACAGTAAAATCCTGCTGCCTTCCTGGGAATTCTGATAATAGAATGCATCCGTGGCCAGTCTGATCAAAGTGTATTGATGATCAATAATGAAATAGCAAGACCAGACATATAAATTGGGTAATAAGGGCCATTTTGTTTAATCTGACCTATTTATAATTGTGTTGGCCTGTAAAGGAGCAACTAGAGGGGAGCAGCCTGATGTGGGTCCAACTGAGGCCAGATGTCACCACATGACAATCTCCTCAGCCTTCTCATGGGTGAAATACCTCAGCCCCATGGGTAATCCAAATTGCTTTGGTTGCTCCCTGGTCCAGCATAACTAGAAGGTAACCTGAGGGACTTTCACCCAAGCCACAGGTCCCTACAATTGAGAACCCTACTGCTAGGTGAACCTCAGGAGTAATCTCCTTCCTCGACCCTGTGGGACACAGGGCCCTAATAAGGGAGTTCCAGAGCCTGTCTCTACACCAAAAAGGTGCCAAGAGATAAAAACCAAATTCTTATTCTCTCTTGTTACCTGCCACAGATGAGGGACAAGCATCTGCATAGTCCCTTTCCCCCTCCAGCCTGGCCAAGATGGCCCTCACCCCTTATTGCAAATCCTCTGGGAACAACATGTTCCCTTCCTCTGAGAAATGCACTCCATTAGCCTGGTAAAAATCTGGACATTGGAATACAATATTGGGATGTTGTAAAAATTGCCCCAATCCTTTATCCATGGCATTGCGAATTTCATTGTTTACCATCCTTCTTGTACTATCAGTGTGCTAGAGTTCCCTGCCACACACCACACTTGATGCAGCAGCATTGCAGAGTACAGGGAAAACTGAGGCCACTTTTAACAATGAAAATCATTCAGAGAATCGGAGAATCGTAGAGCTAGAACAGACCACAAGGGTCATCAAGTCCAGCTCCCTGCCATGCAGGAACATACACTCAAAGCACCCCAGCAAATGGCCATCATATCTCTGTTTAAAGAACTCCAAAGAAGGTGACTCTACTGTACTCTGAGGCAACATATTCTACTGTCAAATGGCTCTTACCATCAGGAAGTTCTTCAATGACTGCAGATCCAAGGCCTTGCCTTCAGCAAGCCTAAGCTATTACTATCAAAGGGAAGGAGCAACACATTAGGTAAAGGCCTACAGCACTCCTCAAATAACAATGGCAACAGATAACCTCACTACAGGCCTTGTTTGCCAAGCTATTCCATAGTGTCTAACTCATTCAGTCCCACCTGAGAACCAACATGGAAAATTTGGGCCTGGCATGCCACCCAAAAAAACATGCTGTGGTCACAAATCAGGAGCTACCATATTGCCACATAGCACCTAGAATCCAACGAAGAAACATAAAACAGGAACAAACGCACGATGTGCGTGCATCCTCTTAAATTTTAAGACTGTTTTGCTCAATTGTTACAGCAGAAGATTTCCAGTGCCGATACACTAGATGTCTTGTGGGCCTAAGCCCATTGCAGTTTCTGTCATGGCAGCCCCAGTCCTAAATGAATAGGTGCCAAACTTAAGCCCATGCAGGCCCAAGCATTGTAAGGCTTTTGAGGTAACTGTCTAAAACTGATACCTGGTAAGGGCCAAAAAGTCAATGTGACAAAAACAAAACAATAATACCAGGTTGCCCTCACCCTGAGCTGTATATAATGCATGAACAGGACAGAAAACTGAGTCAGAGACCAATTCCAACTGTACCTTTGCTTCTGCCCTTTATTGATCAGTTTTGAATGGCTAAAACATGAGGGCAGCAAAGTTTGACAGTCCAATGGTCAGAGAAGGCGGGCAAATGGTGAACAGGGAATCTATAGCACACACAAAGACAAGGGCTGGAAAACACACAAGTGATTGCTGGTGTTGAGCCACCACCCTCTGCCTTCCTTACAAAGGCTGGAGCCAGCTGGCTTTTATCCCAGCCTGATTAGCTCCTGGTGTGCTTGCATCTGCTTGTCCTCCTTCGCGGCTGCTGTTCACCTGAAGAAGCTAACTCCTGGACCATGGCACCATCAACCAGTAAACCAGACTACAGCCACAGATCAAGACCCATTGTCTCACCAAACAAACAGCCCCCGGGAACTAAGCAAAAAGACAAAAAGACAAAGAAGACAAGGAACAAAGTAAAACATTCTAAACCTAAGAGGATGTGTGTACATCTTCACAGCAGGTGACCTCCAATGCTCAATATTTGGAGCCTAAGCCCCTTGCAACAGCTGTAGAGTTAGCATCAATCCAGAAGGAATGAGTGCCAAATTGAACCCTTTGCAGGCTGAAACTCTGCAAGATGACAGTCCAAAACTGCTACCTGGTAATAGACAAAAAGTCAGCATGGTAAAAAAATAACCTAGGCCAAACCTCCATTGGCAATCTGCCCTCTTTCCTTGCTCCACCATTCCAGAGCCTTGTGCACCCTGAAGTTACAGGTGGTATCCTCATACCCCTGAGCTTTAGCAGCTAAAACCAGTGCTCACTGTCTAGTCCTGATGAATTGCAAAGTCAGACCCCTAACCCTCAAAGCAACACAATACTGCAATACATGGTCAACATGAATACGCCATGACACATGCAGCTTGTGAGACAACCTAAATAACTCACACTCCCTCCTGGCCTTTGGAGAGGCTAATGGCTCAGACAAACTGACTCCAACGAGGCTCCACAGGTCTGTGGGCATTGTGACAGGACCAGAGCCTTTATCTGGAGCAAGCTGTCTGAAGTGCTCCTATAGTTGGTAGGAAAGATTCATGCCAGCAACATCCGTTTTTGCCTCACTCCTTCAAAATGGCATCGTCCTGCTGAAAATTGCTTTGATACTGATTGGACTGTCAGAGCCACCTGGTGAAGCTACTCCATCTGATTACGAACACTTGCTTACCCCAGTTATATACCCCACAGTGAACAAGGCATTGTACTGGAAGGCTCTACAGTAAGGGCTTAGACCAGGCACTGGGCATGAGGAAATCTAGAGATGATCAAATTAATGACATTGACCAGCATCCTTCTGTAACCAAGAATGAACTGGCAAATTGTGAATTCAGCAGCCTACAACCAAACTATCACCACAAAAATTCCAAGAGCTACCTCACAAAAACAAACACTAGCACTATTTGCCTGTAAACTGATGCATGAAGGTCCTCTGTAGCTCCATTAAAATGGAGTAGAAACTCACTAATCTGCCATGTTGGCCCTTGTATCAGCTGTAATCCTGATTCTGTGGTGGAATTTATGCCTTGAATCACTTAATAATTAAGGAGGGCCCCAACAGTGACATGTAAAATTAAGATGACCAACTAGTTCCTTGTAGAGGGCTTTCCTTAGTTCCTACAATTTTAGTGAAGAAATCATCATCATCATCATCATCATCATCATCCCCATCACGGCAGGACAAAAATATCAAGTGCCTTTCAAGTGAACTTGCATATGCCATTTCCATCTGTCTGTCTTTATACTTTGTAGGCATAACTAGCTGTTGTTGTTTTTCCTCTTGAATGTTATGATGATGCCTTACAGATTCACAATATAATTTGTCCTGCACCACTATGTGTCTTTTTGGATTTTCTTTTGACAATTCAGACAGACTTGAACTAGCGGTTTCAAACAAAGGCTTTAAACTCTCATCTAACTTTCGTTCCTTCGTAAACTCAGATGAGGTTTGCTCGTTAAATGACCATATCTGAGTCAAATCCTCTTCCACATCTGGTCCATCAGGCTCATTATGACAATCCACCTGGTTAGGAGCTCATCCACTAGACTCCTCTCCCCTTATCACCTCAGGTTGAGCAAGCTGTTCCTGCTGTGTGTGGTGGCAGGGTAGTCACATAAAAATGCTTTACATGTCTGGCAAAATCATTGCCAATTAATCATGAGGATGGGATGTCAGAGCATACAGCTACTTTCTGCTCTCCTTGTCAGCTTTTATACCAAAGAGTCACTAATGTACTTGGCATGTAAAATGCTGGCTGGCTGTCCAATCTCTTCAAAAGAACCTTCTTTTGAGTTAAAATATTCTTTTGTGATATTAAATGAGATTGGAACACATACATTTGGGTACCTGTATCTCTCAGTCCCCAAATTTGTCTTAAACTTCCAATTTTTCTCCATACTCCTCAATCCAGCCTGTATTCAGAGTAACAAACATATAGTGTCTGATTTTCTGAGGAACCAAAGTTATCTCAGCTTGGCCAGAAGGCTACATTTCCATAGCAACCTACGTGCTTGCTTCAACTTGAAGTGGAAAGGTTAGCTGTGATGGCTGAAGTTCTGTTACACAATAGCACTGTTTAGGCACTTCAGTTTTCACCTTCCCAAACTTTACAGGACAGTCAGATTGAAAGTGTCCTGCTCTTCTGCATTTTAAACAAGTTTTATTTTCTACCTTTTCTTTTGGTGACTGAACTCTTCTGGCAAAACCCTCATTTGTGTAAGATTTCCAGGGCTTAATTTTTTCTGTGTCAGCTACTTTGCCCTGAGATAGTTGCCAGCTTTTTTTATTTTTATTTTTCATAAACCTGAGGTTTTGGAACCT
The DNA here is from genome assembly GCA_948472985.1 of Iguana delicatissima. Lineage (NCBI taxonomy): Eukaryota > Metazoa > Chordata > Lepidosauria > Squamata > Iguanidae > Iguana > Iguana delicatissima. The sequence goes on along the minus strand of CAOKZL010000155.1, from coordinate 871,485 downwards.
CTTTATTGTGACCAGATGATCATGAATATTTTAGGGTTTTTATCCTTTACCAGCCATCTATGATCACGAGGTAAAATATTATAAAACTGTTCCAGGCCAATTAGATTTTCTAAGTTTTGTATTGTCTTTAAGGGCCTGTAATCCAACTACTCAGCAAATGAACCAATTTACACCCTTGCTGGGTGTAAATATCCTCATCTTTTTCAAATTGTAAAATCCTCTTCTGTGATGGTTGGCAGTTAGCCCAAATCTCTTTTGAACTCTGTCTTTAAATAAATTGTAATTTTGAGCTTCTTCTGATGTCATCTCCCCACATATTTCTGCCAAACCTCCACTTATCTGAAACTTGATGTAAAGACCATCCTCTCCTCAGTGCTACCACCTAGCTCCACACAGTCGCGTAGGGACAGGGGGTGATGGAGGTGGTGTGTCCCAGCGGTAATTTTTTGGGGGTGCTGCAGCTCCTTGCTTGCCCTCTGTCCAAGCTTGGTCTGGCCTGGCAGCCAGGAGAAGCTGAGAACAAACACAGGTCAGAAAATCAGCAGTAACTTAAGTGGTCAGTTTACTTAAGCAAGGAAACAGCTTTGCAAATGAGAAGCAATAATGGTCCCAACAATGCCAATAAATCAGAAGCAGACAAAAGAAACAGAAGTCAAAGGCAGAAACATAGGTAAGGGCAGCGAACAGAAGCATGCACGGGAGAAATGGTCAGTTGATTGCTGACCAATGCAGAATAGAGTGGCACTATCACCCCCCTTGATCTAGACACCAAACCAAGAATCGCATTGGCTTTCTTGGCTGCCGCCACAAACTGAACATGAGTCAGCAGTGTGATGCGGCAGCCAAGAAAGCCAACGTGATTCTTGGTTGCATCAATAGAAGTATGGTGTCTAGATTGAGGGAGTAATGGTACCACTCTATTCTACATTGGTTAGACCTCATTTGGAATACTGTGTCCAGTTCTGGGCACCCCAATTCAAGAAGGATATCGACAAGCTGGAACATGTTCAGAGGAGGGCAACCAAAATGATGAAGAGTCTGGAAGCCATGCCCTATGAGGAATGGCTTAGGGAGCTGGATATGTTTGGTCTGCAGAAGAGAAGGTTAAGAGGAGACATGATAGTCATGTTTAAATATTTGAAGGGATGTCATGTCGAGGAGAGAATGAGCTTGTTTTCCACGGCTCCAGAGACTAGAACAAGGAGCAATGGATTCAAGCTTCAGGAAAGGAGATTCCACCTGAACCCCAGGAGGAACTTCCTGATGGTCAGAGCTGTCCAACAGTGGAATATGCTGCCTCAGAATGTGGTGGAGTCTCCTTCTTTGGAGGTTTTTAAGCAGAGGCTGGATGGCCATCTGTTGAGAGTGCTTTGACATGCGTTCCTGCATAGCAGGCAGTTGGACTAGATGGCCCCTGTGTTCCCTTCCAACTCTATGATTCTATGATCAAGGCTAGAGGAGAAAGGCTCAGTTCTTATAGGCTCCAGGGTCAGCGCAGCTGGTGCCTGATTATTTGGTCCTTGGCATAAATTCACTGGGAGTGATGCAGGAGACCCTTTTGGTGTCTACGCTGGGTGAAAGTAGGTATGGATAGATCGTTCTCTCTGTATGAATGAGTAGGATAGGATCCCTGGTGGGGCTGACACTTCTGTCCCTGGGGTGAGTGGTGGTACTGTCTGCTCTGCAGGTTCTGCTGTAGAAGTCTCTGTGTCAGGGCTCAGAGCAGGTTCTGCTGCCTCAGACTCTGAATCTGAGTCTATGTCCTGGAAGCCCATGACACCCTCCCCGATGCACTGTAGCCCTACCACATCCATCGTAGCCATGTCCCCACATACTGTAGCCACACCCCTGCACACCATAGCCACGCCCCGTGCCTCCATGCACTGTTGCCATGCCCCCGCATGCCGTAGCCATACAACCCCCCTCCGCCTGCTCCCCCATCATGCACTCTAAGCTTCGCCACTGGCTCCACATAAGCCCTCTCAAAACAATAAGGAAAAGAATCCACATTACTCACCTTATAATATTTGGGAAATCTCTTCATGGCAATTTGAGGGGCTCTGTTAATTTCATGACCATTTCTTGAAGAGTTTCCTCTTGTCTCCAACTCCTTTAATTTTAGCTGATATTCTTTCTCAGGCCTCATAGCTTCTAATTCTTTTTGGCATTGCAATTCTTTTTCTCTTAACTTTTCCTCTCACTCCCCTTTCCCTTAAATCTTTTTGGTGTGGCAGTTCCTTTTTTCTTATTTCCATTGCCTTTTGGTTATTAAGCCCTCCTTGTGTCCTTAACTCTTTTTCACGCTGCAGTTCTTTTTCCCTTTTTCATCCTCCAGATTTAGACAGTATCTGCAGAAGCAGAGGTTTCTGGTTCAACAAGGAGTTGTTCTTCTGGCATCTCCATTTTTACCTTTGCTTTCTTGGGTGATATCACTTTAGTATTTCTTTACAATTACTCAAAATGATTACCTCAGGAAACTCTAGTTTTAAATTCCTAGGCACCTTTTCCTACATCTGCTGTTTTTTTCTTACAGCCGGTGATTTCTTACTGTACCCAGGATGTTTACTTCATTAACCACCAATTTGTTTTTATTTCACAGACTGTGCTTTTCAACCAGTATTTGATAAATACCAGCAGTATTTATTTGTAGATACCAGCTATTAAAGATATTAATTCAGTCCCTTTACTATATACCACCAAACCATTACCTCAGGGACTGTTAAAGCCACTTCAGCTTTAAACTGCAATTCTTTCAGCCTCCAAGCAATCTCCTTGCTCTACCTTGAAACAGTTACCTCAGGGAATTACTACAGCTGACCAAACATACATAAACTTAAGGAAATCTCTGAATTCCTTCATTAAATCAGAGAATTCCAGACTAGATTTCTAAATCCCCACTGACTTTTCATATCCTAATACTGGATCTTTTGGATCCTACTGTTCTGGCACCAATTGTGACAGGCCTTTCTCCCAGATTAGTGTGACAGTTCCCAATCTGATAAAGCTCCCTGTCTTTTCCACACAGCCTAGCTTCCCCGCTTATAACATCACCTTCATGTAAAAGGGTGAGGGTTTTCAATGTTTATTTAGAACCACTTAATAATTTTATGGTAGCATGTTTTCTGTGCTACTTTACATACTGTATACAACTCAACCAAGTCAGTGTTTACAAAAATAAACTGTAACACTTATTAAAATAACAGTAAGAATAAAGTAGTGTGTTGATAATTTCCTCAGTGCACATTTTAGACAGTATTAACAGGTAACTCCCTGCTCAGAAACAGTTCAATTATATATTTAGACTTTCATACATAATTATCATATAACAGCACTTTGGCTTGACTCCCACCAAAGGCTCCCAATCTAGGGCACACTCTCTGACCAGATACTACTAGAGCTTAATTACTCTTCTATCGCTCACTATGCTATAGCTATAGCAGTGACAGAGCTATACTCCCTAAGTGGTTTACAATGTTTTTAGGTAATTGCCTCCAACAAGCTGGGTACTCATTTTACCAACATATGGAAAGCTGAGTCAACCTGGAGCCCTGCAGGATTGAACTCACAATGTTGTGGCTGGAGTACCTGCATGTAACCACTTTGCCACCAGGTCTTACAGGCTTCCACTGAGAACTAAACCTCTGAACACAGCCACACTCTCTGATTGCCTTGGGGATGCTGTTCCCTAGCTCCTTGCTAGGCTTCACTGAAAGAATCCAGTATGCACAGGTACTTGGCTTTAAATAACTTTTTGCTCAGCCACAAGCCCTTTTCAGAGACTACTGGGGTAGGTTTCTCTTCTCTCCTGCTATTCTGGTTGCTTAGCAACCTTCTTGCAGGCTGCACTGGCACTTTAGATAGCCCCACTCCCAGAACTATGTCACACTGGTGTGTGTGTATATGTGTGTGTGTGTGTGTATACACACATACAGGTATCTTGGTCAGTCCTGTGAATGATATTTAATGAGTTGGTTCTTCTGAGCTTTCTCTGTGTCCTTTCTCTTTGCACTGTCTGTTCACCTTATTCTATTGTTTTTTAATTCCATTATCAAGCTATTTATTTATAGTTGCAACATATACATTTGAAATAATAGATTAATTGCAAAGATTTTGCTAATTTGAGGGGTACAGTTTATGGAAATAGGCTGCCAAGGGGCATGCTAATGAAAAGAGATTGTGGACCACCGCTTTATATTAACCGCTGCAGTCTCTTTCAGCTTCTTAAAAAGACAGCAATTTACTTTGTTTACTATCAGCTGAAAGGTCCATCCATATTTATTTGTGCTGAAGCTAGGAGAAGAGGTTTAGGAATCACCTGTTCCAATGAGGTCAGTAGTCTGTTGTCACTTGTCCTGAATCGTAGCTGTGTTTTACAGTTTCTTGTTTGATTTAAACAGTTGATCCTGCAGCTTCTCCATATGTCTGTTCTTCTCACATTTGCTCAGCTCCCCAGTTTTGCTGGTGGGCATTGCTTGTTAATTCTTTTGTCCTCTTGGGTGGAGTCTCTATACTTTCCTTGTTTGTTGTGTTTTAAGAAGGAGCCAGAAGCAGGAGAATGTTCTCTCAGCAAAGTCCTCCAATGGCTAAATTTCCTGGCAGGGCTTTACTTGGCTGAATAGAAATATGGGCTCTATCATTCTCCTTTCACTTTTTAAAAGGCATATAAAAGGAGGAAAAGAATTAGATATTTAATTTTATTTTTTTTTCTCCAGAGTAATTTTGTCATGAGAGCGCAATAGGAATGTAGGAAATATGAAAATGGCCATCTGTCATTGTGAGAAATGTCAGGCAGAGAAGTTAAAAATGTCTGGTTTACTCTTCCCCCACCCTCCTTTCACAAAAGAAACCAATGTTCATAGCAGTCTCTTTTCCCAGTATTTCTGAGATTTCATATTTGATAGACTAGCTGCCTTCAGGGCTTGAAGAGTCTTTGTGTTAAGAATCCACCTGATAATAACATTTCACTGGGAATACAATAATTCTCTTTTGCTGGAGGCAGTTGGTAAGAAAACTTTCAAAGACAACTAAATAGAAGTCTCTTATTAGCTGGGATATGCTCCTATTTCTTTCACTTTCTGTCTCTAACTTACTACAGCTGTTAAAATAGACTGATGGATGTGGGTGCTGCTCAGGAAAACACATTTAGTCCCATTACCGCAGACTCTCATTTAACACAGTAGTAGTGGTAGCAGTAATAAAAGGGCTTCTCTTCCTTACAATGGAAAATTTAGTTTTCAGTGTTAACAGAGATAATCATTAGTACATTTTATTGTAAATAATTATTCTTTCTTTTAAGTGTGTCTGCTTAAGACTCAATCCTTTCCTGCATTCTAGAATTTTAAAAACATTTTTCAGTAATCTCATCCACTGTGTACTGAGAATTCCCATCCCTCCAACCTCACCCTTGTTCTATGTTGCCTACTCAATGGTAAGGTACTGCGCAGGTTTTGTTCCTAATTACATAAACATGCTTCTTTTTTTTAAGGGTACAGTCCTCCCTATTTATGAATGTTTTTGTAGCATTCCTTCCAACATTTCAAAGATGAAACTTGAACACATATGGCGAAGCAACATCAGAGTGTGGTCAAAATGGCAAAAGCTGTTAATGAGGGAAGACCAACAAGATAGGAGAGACTGCAGCAATTTGCTTCTGTTTTCACTTACTCAGAAGGACAACGGTTTCCCCTTTCCTCTCTTCCCACTGCCAAATTAGTTGACTGTCACTCAGCTTTGAATTCAGTTAGCACAGTTGAAGTAAGCTGAAAACAGTGGGAAGAGCAACTGGGACATTTTAAAAGCATCTATAAAAATGGAGTGACAGAAGATTAATCAGGACTGGAGGGTATGTTGTATGCAGATTCTTTTGGATGTTGCTTCTTAGGGCATCACTCCAAAAGAAGATTTGGAAAGCTGTACTGAGGTGGAGTATATTACAGTATTAATTTGTACGAGTGAGTACAAACACCACCACGCTGACAGTTCAGTGGAGTACTACTGACTACGTGTGCACATTTCTTGCATGTAGAGATATAGGAGAAAATTAAAATCTGCCAAACTCTTATCAGATTGGGTGCCTTTAGGTACATAAATTTGTACTTCTCACACTTTGATATTTTTGCTCAAGTGGTCTGACCTGCTTTATACCTGGCCAAACATATAAAGGAAAACTGTGTGTACAACAATGAGAATATCAGGAAAATTATATGTGGAAAGGTCTGGGTCTGGATCTCATTGGTAGTCCCAGCTAGAGTCTTCAGTTAGAAAAATTCCACTGATTCAACAGATCTTTTCTAGCTGAAAGCACTGGTAGGACTCAGGTGAGAAATGCTTGCCAAAAAATGTGCATGCTAATAAAAATACTTACAAAAATGCATATATTGAAAAATGCTAAGAAAAATATTTATGGGTATTTGAGCAGACTTTTAAAAACATCTGTTGATCACCAGCTGTTCTCAACAGCCATTATGTTTTTCCCATTATCACATCGTATGAAGTTGCTATGCCAGTGTGGATGGGCTGCTTATGTGCTTGCACGAAAGCATATTAATTCTGTTTTCTAAGTTACCAAAAAATTAATTGTGTGGGGAAATGTAATGAGTCATATTTCCATCTATTTAATTCTGTATCTCTTCAAAGTACAGTGTAGCTCAGCCCTCTTGGAACTAGAGTACATTAACTATTGGATACACATTATGCCATCAGTCTAATATTCCTTGTATAAATTTCATTACAGTGATCTAGAGGTTCTAAAAGAAAAAAAAGAGTAACTTGCTCCCCCCTCCATGTGCATGAATAAGGTGTTATGAGCTACGCTGCTAATATATGTTGAATTGTTTCAAAGTCTCCATAGAGCAAGTGGAAAGGCTGGTGCAACATCTCTGTTAATTGGGCATATACCATCTGTTGTTAGAGCCTCACAGAGTTATCAAAACGTTACCAGAATGTATACCAGCTATTTAGGTCTCCACATGTGTGTTAAGTGGGGGAACAGTAGAGTAGCAGAAACAATAAACCAATACTTCTGGATACATGGCAGTTCTGCACGTACAGCAATTCCTGCTGCAAGAAACATTGTATAATTTAGATGGTCAGACCATTGCTTCTTCTAGAGGTAGACCACTACTTTAAGGGCTAATGCAGCTCTCTTCTATTTGATAATATTTTCTGACATTTTGGAGACTTCTTTTTGGTCAGTTTCTCAGGTGTCTTCTCAATTCATACTACTTGATACATCCCAAGTAACATAGAGTATTAAGAAGAGTTTTTAAATGAGGAATTAATGTGTGCTTTTCCCCAACATGAGAAACTTTATACATCTGGTCAAAAGCCTTCCAATTGCTGTTTAAATTCAGCCTATAATAAAATTTATTTTGACCTTTTTTCCCCACTATTTTTTGTTTTTTCTTAAACTTTATTGCATGTTTTACAAACCATAATGCTATGGTAATAACTCCCTTCTTTTTCTTCCTCACACTCCCCATCTATTTATATATTAGTAAGGTAACAAATAAACCTATCTTCAAAAATATCAACTGAATAATTGTGATTCCTGAGCTAGACTGTGTTTTGCTTTCATTCAGAATGAGATTTGCAGTTAAGGAAAGAAATGTTTCGCCCAGCAAATTACTCCAATAGTGTGGAAGACACAGCAAAATTGTGCCTCCCAGTACCAGTGCCATAACATGGGAGATTTACTTGCATGTCGTCTTTCCTTCTCAGCAATCAGAGATGTAATTCTTCACGAAGTTTCTTCTCAGAGGTAGCAATGAGTAATTTCGGCAATTTTTTTCCCAGTATGAGAAAGTCTTTTAAAACCACAGAGTTCTTGAAGGCAATTTGGAGCTATTCTTTGCAAAATTCACCCTTGGTAGTTTTGCACAGACAACAGCATTTTCTGTTTACAAAGCATTTTTAATACAGAAATATTATTTCCTGTTTAGAAAGTGCTGTTTTCTATGCAGGTAAACCGTGTGAAAATTTTACCCAGAATGAATCCCCAATTGCAGAATTTTTTGTGCAAGAAATAATACTTAAATGCAAAAATGTTATTTCCTGAGCAGAAAATGCTGTCTTCTGCACAAAACAACCACATACAGATTTCATATAGAAAAACTCCCAAACTGCAAACATTCTCATCACTTCAGGAATCTTCTTGTCATGGTTTCTCAACACTCAAAAACATTTTTTTAACCATTTCTTGAATATTTTCAAATATTCTTTCCATTCCTAGTCTCCGTGAAACTAGATTAACACTACCAGTAAGACTGGTCTTGAGCCTGGGCTTGTTATTGGGTAATGAATGTTTAAGCAGTACTGCTTCAGTTCCCATATCACTAGCGTTACATGGATCCAAAATCTTTTTTGAGGTTTTTAGATATTTCAGACATACTTGTGGCAGTTGATTTTTTTTTTTTCCAAAGCCAGAGAAAAATTCTCTGGCCAATCTTCCCTCTGTTTTATGCATATTTTATTAAAGAGTGCATCCTACCCCATTCTTATCTATCTTCCAGCCCTACATTGGTCTTTGATAGATTGTAAATTTACCTGTAGTGAGTCATTCCATGAGTGCTGCAGCAATCTTTAGTTCTAGCACTTATGCAGACCTAAATAGTGATTCCAGGATGGGAGATAGTATATTGGGATGACATCTGCATTGATAGATAAACCACAAATAACCATCATAAAAACACAGATAATGTTTATAGTCAATAGGGATAACAAATGAATAGGAACTGAATAGAATGTCATAACTTTCAGTCAAGACAGAAACATACATGAAACACTGCCAAAAGAAATACTGTGAATATATTAGGAAAATGAACATACCAGGAACAATGTTAAAAAAAGTGTATACAAGGTGAATGAAGTTTATAACAATATGTCAACATACAAAATCAAAGCTAAGGGTTTACTTCCAAGGGTAGACTTTTGGACCAGAAATGAATAAGCTTGGTCTTCAACTTATATTTAAGGTCACAGTGTAGCTAAAGTTAGCTTAATGGCTTGCACACTTATTCATAAGTATATCTTCCAGCAGTAGTAGGTCTTATAGCAAAATACTTTCAGAAGCAAGTCTTACAGCAGAATATACCCATAGTTAGCACAGCATAGTTTCTTTGTATGATCCCACAATGATATGAATGGTACCGAAGTTTAAATTCCTGAATATGTGCTTAGGCCAAATTACATTGTTTTCAGTGATGGTTACTTGTAGCTAATTTAATAAAACATACACTCCAACTATTCCAAATCGGCAGGGACAGTCCTGATTAATTGTCATTTTCTGCTTTAAAACTCTCTCTGTTTCTCTCTTCTCCCACTTGCCTTCTTTGTACTCAGCTTACTTCAATTGCTGCAATTTGAGTTCAAAGTGCAGAAGTAACTTTCACTCAATTAGCTCAGCGACAGGAATAGCAGAGAAAAGGATGGAATCTTGCCCATCTTAGTAGGATAAGCAAAACCAAACTTCTCCAAGCTTTCCTAGCTTGTCTAGTCTTTCTCATTAATGACTTCTGCTAATGTGACCACAGTGCGATGCTGCCTGGATGCTTACGTCCTAGTTTTCACATGTGAAATGTTGGATAGTAAGATTGATGTCCAGGTACCTTTGGAAATGAAATCTGCTAATGGTGGGGATTTTTAAAGAATAGATTTTTTAAAAATGGAAATGATATAGAAGGCCAAGAGTTATTTTAATTCTCCCTCCATTTCTCTTTTTAGACATTTCTACACCACCATCAGCCTCAACTTTGCACTTTATAAAGGCTTTTGTGCAGTTGACATACTGCATAATGAGACTGACAGATTTCTCAGTTTCTGTAATCATGCCATCATTTATCAAAATTTCTGTACAGTTTTTTTTTTCACTTTCTTGTACTTTCCAGGAATTGAGTTTGCAGGGAATCTGGCTCTTAAATCCCCACTATCATTACTTGTTTGACATTCTCAACACACACAGTAGAGAGAATTTACCCTCAAAAGGCCTTGGCTGTAAAAGGAACTGCAGGAATGGCACCTGAGCAATTTTTACTATTGTTCTAATAATATGGAGTCTAATTTATAAGCTGCATGGTATATTGGAACTGACATTCCCAACATTTTATTTCTATAGTCCTTTCCTTCTAACCTTTGCCAATTTCTTGTTCTCTTCCATTCAGAGTGCTCTGTTATGGTTCTATACTTGTTTAGTACTTGCGCTTCAATATTTTGGCAATGGCCTTCACCTGAAGATTATGATACACACCCATTGAACCATACATTTTCTGTGTTGTTAAATGAAACATGTTTAAGATCTAGTTCTGAGCTCTGCACGCATACCTAGAATGTTGTTGTAGGTGATATTTCTAAGCAAAAGGGAAACATGAATTAATTTCATTTTTAAATCATGTTTCGTTTTTTAAACATGTGCATATCATAATTAATGGCTGATGGAGATTTTGCAAACTTTCTTTACTTGTATTTAAGAGTACAGGTAGTGTATATTCATCTGAGCCTTTTGCATATTTTGAGCCACCGTAAAGTTTGTGCATAAAGGTGAGATAGTTAGAAATCCCTAGGTATATAAATGTGTGTGTTATTCTCATACATGTGTTAATAGCCCACCATTATTTATTATATTCATGTACTAACTTTCCGTGGAAATTACCAAACTGGTGTACAATAAATCAAAATAAAGTTGTAACAACAGTTAATACAACTCCATTGCAACAATATTTGGACTGCTGATAGCTTGGATAACCGTGAACCTTGGGTTTCTGTAATCCTAGCTAAACTATTTTTTCCTGTCTGCAATCTTTTATAAGTGAAATTGTGGGGCAAATTTGCATTCTTTTGTCTCACTTCTTTTTTATTTTTTTGTAATAATTTTTTATTAAAATAATAAAATAATAAATTTATATAAACAGTATTCATTTAAACAGTATACATATACATAGTCCATACAAAGATCATATTATCATTCTATATCTTCTACAAATGATGTAGTTCGCTGCTTCTTATTTCTTATCATATACTACTTTCTCTATTAAACAAAGTAACTTTCTTGTTTTTTACTTCCTGCTTATCTTTTTCAGGTTTATTCTATGTATTATTCTATGTATTTCAGTTCATATATGTATATATGAGCTGAAAACTGTTCCTAGGATATTTTTGTCATAGACCTCAGAATACTTCCATTTCGTGCTTTTTGGGAAGACCTTAAAACAATCTTTTGTTGTTATGTGTCTTCAAGTTGCTTCCAACTTATGATGACCCTAAAGCAATGCTATTATGGGATTTTTCTGGGGCTGAGAGTATGCGACACATCCAAAGTCACCCAGTGTGTTTCCATGGCCATACAGGGAATCAAACCTGGTCTCCAGGGTTGTACTCCAGTGCTCAAACCACTACACCATGCTGGCTCAAAACAATATAGTTGTACATAAATGGATGAAAAATATCCTACAGTCCTGAGCACAATGTACAGAAATGTAAATGGCTGATATCTGGGGGTTTTGGCCTTTATGGCTTCTCTCTCTCTCTCTCTCTCTCTCTCTCTCTCACACACACACACACACACACAAGAGTTACAGATATATAACTGAAACAATTCCACAAATATATCAGTATGACTATCATACCGGAGGAGAATAACATTTCATAGGCTTTGTATCTATAATGCTTGCTACTGTACTTGACCAGCCTAATAAGTGCATTTCATAACTGCATTTCATAACTGAATAGGACACAAGCAGTTACATGATGTATACCAGTGGTTCTCAACCTGTGGGTCCCCAGATGTTCGTGGACTTCAGCTCCCAGAAGCCCCAGCCACTATGGTCAATGCTCAGGGCTTCTGGGAGCTGAAGTCCACGAACATCTGGGGACCCACAGGTTGAGAACCACTGATGTATACTGTTGCTTGCACTAACTATACATACTGTATCTCTCTAATCTCTGCATGTCAGTAGTGATGGATCCTATCAGATCTTAGTCTGCCTTTCTTGGTGTCCGAAGGAATCTGGATTCATTCCTAAACTAAGTTTAGGGTTTGATAAACTCTTTTAGGATGTTCAAACCATCAAGAATTGTTCAGCTTCCTAATAATATAGACAAATTAGCACATAGTGCTTACTATATATGGGGCAAGGCAATATTGTCTAGCATTCATTTTTATGTTTAGTGGTCATCAGAGAAAGTTCTGTTATGGAGTGATATAAAATGTCATAAACTTATTGAGAAGTGTACAATATGCAGAGACTGTCCAGTCACAGGTGTTCATACTGCCTTTTGTCTTACAGTCAACAAACAGTCTCTGGGTTTGGTTTCTTATCTTATACACTGAAGGAAAGAACCGTTGCTATTATATACCAAGTGTCAAATATTTTTGGAAAAAATACCAGTGATTAGATATTTGGATTATGGACAAGGAACACTGGTTTTTTAATGTGCCAACTATACTGAAGTTTCTCTTAGCTACTTCCTTGACTGGGGACGTAGTACTGGCAAATTATTAGTTGTTATAATTCATAAAAAAGTAAGTAAATTATCAGTGTATCAGCCACAGACTTAGCCTGTTTTTTGATCCCCTGCAGCATCTTTATAACTGCTGTCAATATAAAGAGATAGGCCAATAGCCAATTACATCACTGCATAACACAAGGCCTCTTGTATTAGTAGTTGTGCATTTCAGAGTTAGTCCAGTAATCATTTTATTGTGTAAGTGGTTGGGCAAGAAATTATGGAACTTGTAGTACAAGCAATTCTGCTTCATCTTGTATATCCTGCACAATTGGTTGTGCAACTCTTTGTCCACTTGGTTAAAAAATAACTGCCTTGCACGACTGCTTGCTCAGAGGTGTAATTTAACACAACTATGTTAGCAGGGATTTTCACTCCACTATCACGGAATCACTCCACTGTCACTGATGCTGTTCTGGAATCACAACATGTCCAATTTTATGCTATGCCTTGTGAGCTTTGATGGTATAAAATCTCTTACTGGGTACCATTCACTAAATGGAACTAATAGTTCATCATTTCTATATGGTAAGGATTAGTAAGTTTTGTACAAAGTTATAGGTATTTTATTGAAAATGAAAACAACAGTTTTGCAGGACAGTAAGGAAGGTTCCATATTACAATGTGATACTTTTTTTAAAGTTCTTTAAGTGAAAAATATACTTTTACTCTAATGTTTTTTGGGATACATTCTAACCATGCAAATATGATACAAGGAACAAAGTGGCTTCATTAAATGCTAACTGGAATTAGTCAATTGTTATATCTAAAGATACTGAGTCCAGAATATATTCTGTCCATTTTGTGTGAGAAAGCAGCATGAAGAGGCGGCTCAGTATATTGCCTGCTTTAATAACAGATAAATCACTTACTTTTCTGTCTAATGGTTTTCTCTATTCTCATTTTTTTTTATTAAAAAGCGATAAATTTTAGTTGATATACTAGAGTATCTTTCAACTGAGATAACACCCCAACAATAAACCTGCCTTCTCAGTGAGTGCCAGACTTACTGATTTCTTTTTGTTAGGATCTCACACAGACTATTGTTATTTTCCTGTTAGGAACATATCAATGTCCTGTTACCTTCCTGCACTTTCTGAGGCACCCACTGTTAGCCCATCTGCTTCCTTGGCAGATGATGTGTTTCCATTCTCTTTAAAAACGTTTCTTGCTTGTTTTCTGTTCAGCACATGAGTATCTACAGGCCAGAGTAATTTTTGAGGAAAAGACAGTAAAAGTTGCTGAAGGGCTTGCCAAAAAGAAAATGGTTTCTGTTTCTGATAGAGGCACTAGGTTTGCTGAAGAAACCATTCCCTTCTTCAGCCGCAGTCTCTAATGTTTACCACAATATGATTTACTGGAAAGGTCCAGCAAAGTTTAAATTAGAGGGAATGCCATCCTGACAGATGGAAACTGATGGTAGGTAAAGCATCAGGTATTACATGCCTGAAGTGCGTTTGCAGAGATCTTTTTTTATTATTTATTTATTTGCTAGCATACCAGCAACAACTGTAGAGATAATACAACACTGCTGCAGCCAAGACAATCCATGCAATCCATGGGGATTGCATGGATTGGGTGGCATTATACTGAGATTTTGTTTTGTTTATGTTCAATCCAACAAGTAGAAGCTAGGACACAGAAAAATGTAGTTACTGCTTTCCATGAACGTTCTTGGCATCTTGAATATTGTCAGCCCTTATTTTCCACTGATTGCTTTAAAAGTTTCTGAGATTGTTTGTTCAGGAAACATTGCTCTTGCTTTGCTGCATTAGCCCTTATATAAGACAGTACATATTTAAATCTAATTGCTTCCATAGCTTTATAGAACCAGCCTTCTTGCTGTATTATCCTTAGTCCATATGGTTGTGTCTAGGACAGAATGGACAAGTGCACACGTTGCCATGGCTGAGTTACTGTTTTCCAACCTTGCAGATAATTCTCATAGGAAAAAAGTATGCAGGGCATTTCCTATCTGCGCTTGACTATGGTGTCCTAGAGTAAGTAACTTAAAATATTAAACAGAAAGCCAGATTAAATTGTTTGGGAGACTGGGTTAATTCCAAAAACAGAGATCCCTTTGTGCTTCAGTTCCATTGTTGGAGTGCTGGATTAGTGTAGGCCAAATCCATCCCTCTGAGGTCCAAGGGAAAGTGTGGTTTGCTCATCCCTCCCTCCAGCTTGGGTACCAGTTGGTGTGATTGAGGCTGTTGTCTCACAGTCAATGACCCCAGTGCACTGCCAGGCTCATTACTTCGTAGTTGGAAAACGAAATTGGGATGGGCAGTCATTTTTTGATATGACAGGGTATGTTATTTGAGTGCATATATTTGGTGTGTGTGTATGCAGGAGCACCACCAACGTGAGATCCCTTGCCACTGAGGACTCTGGAATATGTCTTCCAATTTCACCATTGTTATTCCAGCCTTGACTAAAAACAATATGCCCTTGAGGTATTATGTTTGTTTGGTTGTTTGGTTTTACATGGATAAATTTACATGGATAAACTTAGTTCATGCTTATTCTGCTCAATCTGTATTACTAGGGCTCATACTTTTTTAAAAAATCTGTTGTGAATGGTGAACATCTGAATAACAAGAACTGCCACCTGAAATTACAGCAGAGAATTGAAATAACATTTAAGGAGTATGTTCTAAGTGCTTCTATAAAACATATGGAAATTATCAGTGGGTTAAAGTGGGAATATTCAGACATCTTAAAAACATACCCACTGAGGATTATGTCAGTCACTAATCATGGTTCAGTTTTCATTTGTTGCAGTGAGAATTTGGTAACTGGAGAGGCTAGTGGGGCAGTCATGGAGCCATCTGGTTTGGTTATGTATCTATTTCTTTTCAAGGTCTAAGGAGATGAGAAATGGAAGTACATTCACATGCCTGTGCTCCCCATAACTATTTCCTCTTTAAATACCCAGAGAGGGCCATGCATACAAGCTGGCAAGTCAGAAGGAAGGCATTCACAGACAGTCCTTTTTTGTATCCATAAGTCAAGCCACAGCACAGAAAGCAGGGAACCTGAAATTGTGGCTAGAAGAAAACCATGCTTTTTGTGCAGAAATCATGATTGCAACCAACAGTGTCAGTCTGGCTGTTAGCCTCAGCAAGACAATCACCTCTGGATTGGGAAAGGATAGGTGGCAAACTTGCGTCCTCTGCTCACTACTCTGGCAGGTATCTTGTAACTCTAGATAGTTGCTGCCATCTATGCAGCTCCCAGGAATGGATTGTTTTTTCTTGGTGTTTGCGGCAGCAGCATTGTCACACCTTTCCCAGTCTTGCCTGTTCACCCCTTTCCAAAAAGAGGCAACAGCATCCTGGTGACTGTCCACCAGCCAGCTGACAATGAAGCAATATCCCTCCTATCCAGAAATAAAGAGGAGAAGGCACGGGTGGTGGCAGCAGAAACAGCAGAGCCTATAGTAATGAGGATGGAGGTAATAACAATAGCTGAAGCCACTCCTCTTGCGCTATTCCTATAACACAAAGGCTATAGAATGACTGTGTGTATACACATTAAAAGATGGAAAGATGGGAAGGAGTGGTGGCAGATGTCACTGGAAACTTTTCTCCACTTGAATTACCAGGTTGACTGTGTGTGTGTATGTCAGGGGGTGGAGTGTTGATTTTTCTTTTTAAGACAACATACTGATTTAGTGCTAAAACTCTACAATGAGTTTTTTTTAAAAAATATTGAGAAAAAAATAATGAATACTGAAAAAAGTAATGAGCAATGGGAGCGGAGAAGAAGAGGAATAGAATAGAGAGTGGAAACATCCTGAAAACAGGGAGGAGAGAAGGGACTGGACACAGCATATTTTGGGCAGATAAAAAATATTTCAAAATATTGTGAGAAAAGAGGGGAAGTAGTTGTAAAATTTGTGTGTTTGGCAACATGTTGTTTGGAAACTTAATTTTTTTAAAAGGAAGTCTACTAATAAATATTGCTATCTTCTGATACTTTTGAGATACCCAGAAGAGCCATACAGAATCTTTCTGGCCACCACACCTGGCCTTGTATAGCACAGAAGAGTCATTTCAAAACTGCCAAAAGAAAAGAAGCTTTGTTGCAGCACCACCCAGTTTTGTGTAAATTTTGTGTTCTTGTTTGGCTCTCTGGAGCGAGAGCAAATCCATGTATGTGACTGAGAGGGAAAACAGACAGAAGAAATGTTCCTGTTAATTGCTCTATTTGTTGCTATAGTGTTGGGGTGTTTTTAAAACACATCACATTACTCTAATCTCAAAAGATTCAGATCCAGTTCCCAAGCACAAGCAGCAACATTTGTTCCTACTCAGGGACTGTTTTTTAATTCTTCTCCTTCCAGGATATATCCCAGCGAAAGCAACACCAAAGATATTGTATGGTTCTGTAGTTCCAGCTAAAGGGCCTTCCTCTTCCTTGTCAGATGGGAGTGGAAGCAAAGGGCCTTTATGCTAGAACAGTTAGGAATGTTAGGAACACTGTACTTTTGAAAAAGAAGGCATGCCAGGTCTCCAGAGCCAATAGCAAGCAAAGACAGATAAGAAATTATGATTGTCCAATTATCTATAGCATTATGAAATCTGAATATTTATTGGCCAAATTGCCTACTCAGCTTTCCTCATTCTCCCTCTCTTCCTGGAGTTTTTGTGGGTGTAAAAGCAATGCCAAGAAGTCCAAATTTGCAATGACTGTTGTAAGAGCTCTTACTTCTTGCTCTACTCTGTTTTCACCCTGAGAGACAGTGGTTCCCATGCTCTCTTCCACACTTTCTTGGAGAGGAGAATGTTCTGAGCATGCTTGGTGAGCACACATGCTCAGAATGTTCTCTTTCTCTCTTGATTCAGCTAATGCAAAAAGGAGTGTCTGAAGCAAATGGCTGTGCAATACCAGCTGCTAAATTCAGGAAAGATTATTTGTGGGAGAGGAGGTGGAGACAGTGAGGTTGGCTCCATCAATATTTAATGGCCAGCCTCTGCTAAGGATAACCAACCACTTAGTCTTTTAGAAAAAATGTAACATTTATGTACCAACATCATTGCAGTTTTTCAATAGGATATGCTGATGACAGTGCATAAATCTGCAATTATTTACTGATTACAGATGGGGAGAATGGCCTTCTCTAATTACAGTTTGATAAAGAAGGATTTATTTAGTAAAAAAGAAAAGAAAGACAAGGAAAGGAGATATTTGAAAATATTATTGATTTACTTCTGCTCATAAGTTTCTTCTTGTATTCTCTCTTGGCACAGAATAAACATATTCACTTTTATATATCTTTGGATATGATAAGGGAGAGGGAAATTAAATAGCTGCTCAAAATGGTGCATGGGAAAAGCATCACACACGGTCATCACACACATGGATAGTCATACTTATTGCTATATGCCATCTGTTTTGCTGTGCTCAAAGGATGATGTGCATACATAAAACTTGGTGTAACTAGACAGTTTGACTAGATTATAACTTGATTCATGCAGCAGAATAATAGAAACCATCCAGTGCATAGGGAAATATCTTAGTTCAACTTCTAATTGTCAGGAGGTACATTTAGTTAAAAATTAGAGCCCCTCTCAGCTAATTTCATAAAGTATGTATGCGTGAGAATACAGTGAACTGTCAAAATGAAAGCCAAAGGTTGACGATACAGTTAGAATGGAAAAAAATCCTGAGGAAACCATCTCCCTTGCTCACATTGAGAATTTTTTTTAAAGTTTCTGAGAAGCAGAATTTATTATTGAGAAAGGTAAAAACACGTCATATTGAATGCACTTTCCGGATAAAATGCTTGTTAACTGTAAAAAGGAACCACATTAACAGGACCTCACCAAATACATGCTATAAATTTATATTTTTAAACAGGTACTTGCTTCTAAGTTAATGCACACTTGTTTTTTATGATCCTTTTGGAAGAAGTCTCAATCAGCAGAGGCTTCAGGGTCTGGCGTCAGTGATGTGATGAATCTAGACCCCGTTTTAGTCCCAATTCTAAAATAACTATCCGCATTTCTGAACACCGTCCTCAATTCAGAAACTTGGATAGCTCCTTTAAAATTCAGACTAAAACCAAGAGTGGATTTCAGAGCTTCCAGTCCCCGCTGACAACCATTCATTCTTTTATAGAATAGTAATCTATTGGAAGTCATTTTATATAACTCTATTCAGGGACACACATTGAATGAAACTGAATAGTGATCTTTTAACAACTAGCAATATGAGTGGGATATAGAGCAGTGTTTACTAGACCTTTGGAAAACTCCCTTGAAATACTTGCTGCTCTTATCCCTCTGAAAAGATGTGGGAGTGCTTTTGCTGCTCCCTATCCTCTTGGGGGCTCTAATGATGACAACTAGTTGCTTTTCCCATTGGTCAGTCAACTGGGGACAGCCAGCCATGGGACGATCCTGGCAGTGATTGTTGCTGCCTGCCCCAAGTGCTTTAATGGAGGTTTTTCTAGTACTGACCCTTTCATTCATTTGGGCTTCATCATGGGTGCCACCAGTCACCATATTGGAGGATATAAGTGAGATTTTTTTTTTTTTTGGATGGGGCTTTTAAAATTGGTTAAGTATTGTCTTTTTCGGGGGGAGAGTATTTCATGTTGCATTGTTGAGGTGAGGGATGGGTTTGATTTCATTTGATTGAAGAGTATTCTAAACAGCCAAGTTAACAAATTGTTATTAGTGTTGTTGTTATATCTCTTTTGAATTTGACTATCTGGGCTTTCTGTAACTAGGTATTTGCATCTTTTTAAAGATGTCTAATTAGGCTTTTATTTGAAGTTAGGCAGCACAATGCAGGACAAGGACGATATGCAAATCTGAACCTTCTGGAGAAGACCTGAGAGGCATCACGTGATGTCCACATTTAAGATGTCTTCAGAGTCATCCAGCAAGAAGCCTCTTCTTGACAACATATCTTTGGGGAAGTGACAGATGAAGCCCATCCAGAGCTAGGCAACTCTACTATAGCCTGCCAGGCTGGACCTCCTCTCTGTATACTCATGTGAGATTTTGTCCGTGACAGAATGCAGTGATGCTTGGACATGTATGTGCTTTTTAGCTGAGGTGTTTCACCCTTGAAGTTAGCTTGCTAACTGCTTTACCCATTGCAGACTGGTTTAACTTAAAGTTAAGTCCATGTCTGTATCTACTTTTGTCATCCTACCTTCATTTGCTGATGGTGGTGGGTGAGTAGGTCTTGTAGTTGAATATACAAAGGCAAGCTTACGTTATTTGTAATGTCCTTTCCAAATGGGAGCCAAAAAGTCAACCACTATTCAGACAGGACAATACAGAGTATAGTAGCAATAAGAGATACATTAGGTGGTGATTTGGTCACTGAAATGCAAGGTTTTTAATTAAATTACAAGGGAATATTACATTAAAATCCCTGGCCAATCTGACATAATGGCAAAATCTACGTTCTTGGTCCTTAGTCAAGTTATTGCATTACTCTGCCAATTAGATCAGTAGGAAAGTATTTCAAATTACAGTAGCAGTTGTACAGAGTAGATAATTAGGGCAAGTTATGAGTGACAGAAATTACTTGCAGCAATTTTGTTTTCTTCTTGAGGCTTGCAACAACTATTTCTCTCCTTTTTTCTTCATGTAATTCATCTGCTTAGCTATGCTTAACATTCTCAGCTTCTTGATGTAGCTTTGTGACCTCTTAAGCAAAAGTTTCCTTTCCTAAAGACTCATTCCATAACTATTTTGCTGACAATTATTATTCCTGTTACTTTACCAGCTCATATTATTAAGTTTATTAATTTTCTTTAGTGTGCATTTTGAAAGTCCCCTTTGCATAGCTGCCCTCAGATTCAAGCCTGTCATTGCCTGAATTAGGCTGCAACTCTACACATGCTTATATACGGGGGAATAAACCCAATGAACAGAGTGAAGTTTATATTTGAGAGAGACACATACAGAACTCCACTTTAAACAGGCCTTTAAAAAAAGCTGAATGAAAAGATTTTTTTAATAAAGATGAATTAAGTAATATTAAAATGCAAAAACAACAACAAAAAACCCTCCAAACCTCACAAAACAGTGATAGTTTATTGTGGCAACTAACATGCACAAAATATATCATGCAAGCTTTCAAAGCTTCACTGGCTTCTTCATCAGTCATAGATGTTAAAAGTTATTCAGGAGAAGAAATGTTAGAGTCACAGACCTACAATAGATGTTAACTTCTGTTGTCAGTTAAGATGGTTCTGGAGGAATATTAATTCAGGTAGAGGCCACTCCCTTTCTTGGCCATGTGGGGACTGGGGAGAAAGGGCAGTAAATGACAAGCAATAAAATTTCTCATCCATTAGCAGCAGCAGAGTAACTTCCACTGAGGTCTAGCAACCTTAGTCCTGTGCAAAATTAACTGCACTTTTCTTAGGTAGAGAAGACTGAATTTTTCAAGAAGTCTCTGTACTGTTACATCTGGAAAAATATTTAGGTGCTGTATGGGAAAATTTTCCAATTGTAGTCTAAATGAAAGAGTTTTCCCTTTGTTGGAGGTAATGACCTTAAAGAGTTAAGTCCCAGTCCATTAGCTCCCTCTTGTTAAATTTTCCCCTGTCATGGCTACACTTGGTAATCTTCAAATCCAAGAAGTACAGTCAGGGTTCAAAAACTTATATATTTTGTGCATTTTATTTGGCTCTATAAAGGTATCACTCTATTTTGAATATGTAATATTGATTCCTTGAGCTGAGACATATTCAGTAACTTCTTTTATATGCCATAATATTAGTTGAAATAATGTAATACAAGTGATATCTTAAACTTCCTGGGGTAGGTGGCCAATTTTAATAACAAAGCTTGTCATCACTATCTAATAATTTGGGATCCCTCGGTGTTGATTTATCAGCACCTAAACAATATATTTTTATTCTGCTGTTATAGAATTGGGTTTAAATTTTCATAGAAGACTTCTTTAATCCTCATTCCCTCAAACTGAAGGAAGAGTCATGTTCTGATACAGAACTTGATCTACAAAGTAGGCATTCTACGACAGTGTCAAAGAATTGTAATCTTTGTCCCTGAGTTGAAGCTACTTTCCATTTACTGCTTGCTTTTTTTTTAAGTGAAAAAATGGTTGGAACAAAATTGTCAAAGCAAATCTATTGCTTTTTGTCGGTGGGGTACTTTCTTGTCTCAGCTAATTAAAAATTTTGGACAATAAAAAACAAGTCTTGTGTCTAGTTTTAGAACCATGATGATGAAGCAGAAATGGCTAGTAGGTTGACCCCGTTTATTGGAAGAGGAACATGTGGAATTCTCATTGGGTCCAGAACATGCAAGACTTGTAAAATTAATCCTAACCCTCTCTTACTCCTACCGCTCATCTTAAACATATTGTAATTCACACAAGGTCAAAAAATACCCCAATCTCACTGAGTATAATATTTTTAAAACAAAACCCTGGATACATAATGGAAAAATCATCCATTATTTAATTCTTAAGGAAAAATTCTCAAACATGGAAAAAACTGTGTATAATCCAATTCACATTGATCAATGTTTCTTCAATGGGTGCAAAGCATATCTATTACAATTAGACATATATCCATTCCTTATTTAGTACTGTTTGTCTGTTTTATGGGAGATTTAAATCCTAAGTTTAAATTCTAGGAGACAGATTGCAAAAATATGCAGAAATAATAATAAAAACGTAATAACTAACTAAAAGTTATGAGACATATAATCTAATTACAAATGATGTAAAGAACAAAATGAAAAAGGTAAGAATCTGTAGAAGTTCTCATACAAATCAAAACAATATTAATGCACAAGACTAGTTGTTTTGGGTGTTCAAATATATAAAAACACAGACTTAAATCTAAAATATATATAAATAATATTCACATTTATTCTTCTACTATGGAGAGACTGTACAATTATAGAAAAATAGTTTGAGCACAGACTTGTTCAGACATTTGTAAAATGAGAATGATAAGAACCCATTGATAGAATAATTAAGAAATATAGACTTTTAAAAGTAGAATATTTTTCAGAAAATTATAAATAAATTTTAAGCGCAACCATATGATATTTCCTCCTATGACTGTAATAATATTTGACAAGTAACAGAAAACAAATCATTAAAATGTTATATCTGCTCTGCAGTGGCTACAGTAAATGCCAACTGGCTTTTCCCTCAGATCAGTTTTCCCCGGTTTTTTGTCCCTCCGGATGAGACATGGATGAATCTGTCAGTTTGCTTTTTCCTTCTTTCTTTCATTTTGTTCTTCCTGACACCTTTCTGAAGAAGTTTCTGAATTCTGGAAAGTTGTTACACACACACACACACACACACACACACCCCTAATTCACAAATCATCTGCATTGACCAAATTCAGTAGGGAAAACTATTCCTAGTATGAAGAGAACCATGTTATTGTAACTGCTTGCCACATAGCTGTTAAGTTAGGAAAACTGAAGTGGAAGTGGCAACCTTAATACCAGCCCCTAAAATATGGCTGAATGCACAGATTTAAACCAGATGTTTAATAGTGTAGAACTCAAAATGCTTATCCTGGGTGGGTAAATATGTCAGGTTTGCTTTTTTCCACATTCAGTTTTCTTAAATCTCAAGTTCTTACTGTCAAATGTATGAAGAAACTGTAATTACACTTAATCATAAATTAAACTTTAAGCCTTAAATCCATGATAGCAATATCTTCCCTATATATATAATTCTGAAGCTTTTCAAAATGTGTTAGGGAAGGAGAAAAAATCAAACTTCTGAATATGAAGTCAACTTCTATTTATTTTTTATATATGCCTTTTACATCTTGCCTTCCTCCCAAGAATGGGACTTAGCATGGTAGTCTTCAGCTTTTGTCACAAATATGCTCATTTTGCCTACAACATTGTGAAAAGTAAAAGTGCTTTAGATTTCTCTGTTTTTTCTTGCATTTACCTTATTTAGATACTTATTGCTTGCTAGCATGTTATCATTTAGCTGTCTATTTAGTTTTCTTTAACTCTTCAGTATTTATTATTACATTATTATTACATTTGGCCATGCTTTCCTAGGACAGTCCTCCTAAGAAAACAAAATGCAGTCACTGAAGTTTTGATTTCACAGTTACTTGAATTAACCTCATGTTGACAAGAAGATAGAAAAGATATAAAACATGGAATTTCCCTTAAAGGGTAAATGATGAACCCGAAAGGTGAGTTAGAAAGCCAGTGTGGTGTAGTGGCTTGAGCATTGGGCTATGACTCTGGAGACCAGTATTCAAATCCCCATTCAATCATGCAAACCCAGTGGGTGATCTTGGGCATGTCACACGCAGCCGCAGAGAAAGGAAGAGGCAACTTCCCCCCAACCAAACCTTGCCAAGAAAATGTTGTGATAAGTTTGCCTTAGGGTCTTGAAGTCACAACAACAATTTCCCTCTTTCGTATACCATGAGGTGGATTAGATTTGGTCTGTGTCTCATAATGATAGGAAGATATTGTTTTATACGGATGCCTAGTCAATTGGAAAGCTAAATCACCCATCTGAATAAGGTATGGACACCACCTCTTGCACCTTTTCACCCAGCATGGCAATCTACATACCTCATATATTATATAGCTATGTTGGACTAGCCAGTTGACCACTGGGGCTTAGTAATGTGTTGGAGGAGGGGAATGATTCTCACAGTCAAGTCTTGATATCCTTTTTCACCTACACTGTATTGTTAAGGTAGGCAGGGATGGGAAGGACAATTGATTTGGCAATTTCAATTTAATGATTTTTTTCCACATATATCACCTGTGTACCCAGGCAAGGATGTTAAGGCTGACTGAGGTGGTGAACATTTTGAATTATCTAGATGTGTGGAGGTTCCTTGTCAAACCTGCCTTGGTGACGGAGTTATCATGGGCTCCCAGCTCTCCTGTTAAGTATGCAGGAGATGAAATCCATGAATCAGTTGAGTCTGATTCAATATTTAGAGCCAGGCCAGGGTGTTGATACCAAATGACGGAGAAAACAAGAGATTCTTCCAACTGTCTCTCTCTCTCCCCCGCCCCCTCGGTGGGATGGAGAATGTTTGCTATGGCCAATGTTGCAGATTCTTAGGAGTAAAATAAAATTATGTCTCCTTAACAGAAACATTCTCTGTTATCTCTTTTCTAGAAAATATGGGAAGAGGAACAGCAAATATTAATGAGGATTTTAGAACACTTTCCACTGCAGTGACAAAGCAGATAATTTCATTTGTTCACTCACAAAGAATGAAGACAGGAGATTGTTAACTGAGTTGAAAAAGGCCACATACAGCAGGGTGTCTAGTAGCAAAAGGTTTCTTTCCTTATGGTCTTTCCACCCCACTTTATCCTCCTTTTTATTACCATATGCAGGAGATTGGATGCTCTTTTTGCTATTTCTACACATCAAAAGAGTTGAAAAGGCTGAAGTAGAAATGTATATTGACTATGTCCTAATCAGTTGTTCTCAGATTATACATCAGAAATACAAGTTAGTTAGAGGAAATGTTATTAGGTAATATGCATCTGGTAATGCTGAATAGGCCAGTAAACTTTAAGACCAAACTTTTGTGTCTTTCCTAGTGAAACTTCTAACAGAACAGGCCAGTAAACTTTAAGACAAAGCTTTTCTGTTTTTTCCTAGTGAAACTTACCATTATCTTACAAGATAGCAGATCAGGAAAAATCAGCCAGCCATTCCATTTTATGACACTGTTAAATATACATAGTGGCTTATCACCGTCTTCTGTTTCATGTATTTTCAATAAATAATAGCATTCCATGTCATTCATATATACAGTTTAAATCAACATTGCTTTAAGTTTAGACTCACATTCCTAATGTATGAGTGTAAAACCTGTAATTTTCTACTGTGGGTGTTCTGGTCTCTTCTGAATGCATGCCCTGTATTTGGAGGAGAAGCTGTCTTATCCACTGGCTCATCTAATCCTACCTTGTAAACACTGACTCATAGCAACTCTCCAGTATTTCAGTCAGGATCACTTCCTTCTCCCTGTCTGGACATGCAGGACATTGAACCAGGGTTCTCCTACATACCAAACATGTGCTCTGTCACAGTGCTTATGTCACATTGTTAAAAAAAATTCTGAAAAACTGGAGAAAGGTTTAAAACCATGTATTAACCAAATAGTCTGTGCATTCCTAGACATGCTTACCTGGAAAAATCCAACAGAGTTAACTTCCAAGTAAATTTCCATATGTCTTAATGGCTGACCCAAGGGCTGTGCTCTCATTTAAATCATTACACCTCCAAGTTGAATGGGAAAGGCTGCAAGTGCCATCACCAGATTCAAGTGAACATGGTAACAAAGCTTCATTTGATAGATACTACCTTATCAGTGATCCTAATTTTACTATGTTCTGTTTCGTTGCAATTAGGCTAATGCAGTTAGTTATATAGTCAGCAGGGGAAGACTGGGTGTGGAGACAACTGTGGCTAGAGTACACATACCTTGCTCCCCAAAAGCATTCAGGAAGATAATAACTGAAGAAGCCTAAGATATTCAGCCTTGTTTTGTCAACATTGAACACAGTGGAAATGTGTGAACAATTTACTGGGATTCTTGTTATGTAGCCTAGGACTGCAACCCTGTTTATTTACCTGAGAATAAGCTAGCATTATATAATTACTATACCAAAATAGTAAAATTTCAATAGAAACTTAAAGTGTATGTGAAAAAAAATAAAAATATATACAATCTTCTTTATCAGTTGAAGTGGTTTATTCTTCTGTTTTAATCTTCTGACATTATATGCAATAATATATATTATTGTTTTAGTTAAAGTTATAAAAAATTTCTGCACGCTATATATATTATACAATGCTGCAATGTCTATTATATTCAGTTTTCTCAGCTAAGATGCTTATATTTTATATTTAATAAGACCTTACCTATTTGTAATAATTTTAAACTACAAGTATTAAAAGAGGAAAAATGATATTAGGCTCATTATTGGACTTACAATAAAATAGAATAATACACTGGCAGCGACATCCCTTAAGTCTTTGAACAGCATGTACTTGAAGTGCATTTTTAAATACACAATAAGTAGGTTGTAGGCACTGCGTTGGAGATACCATATGGAAAGCATTAATTCAGTGTGAAATTATAAGCTGAAAATTGGATGCATGACTCATGAGTCATACAGAACAATAATGCACTAAAAAGATTAGCCAAATTTTAGTATGTTCATGTTGTCCATTGCTTATTGCTTATTTAGCTTTCCTCCAGCAGTTTCTGTTTTCTAAATACATTGTATTTTTTTCTTTAAAATGGGCATGGTCAGAAATTGTTCCTTTTTAAGGTATTATGCCTGAAACAGCATGCAAAAGTTAAGTGAGTATAATAGACAAGAGAGGTGAAGAACAGAGAAACAAAAACAAAAAGCAAAAAACAAAAAACAGAACTTCAAATACTTAATAGCCAGAGAACATTGTCTTCATAATTTTCACTGAATGTTGCTTCTTGGCAATAACAATAATAAGCAGCAGCAGCAACAGTGTTATTTATCCTATAGGATCAATTCATTACTGGTAATTGGTTATAATGTTATTGCAAAGTATATATTGATCTCACTTTGCATGCTTATGGAAAATGTGCAGTCTGAAAAGATTTCAGGACTTCATTTTGAACATGGTGACATACTGATTCCAGATTTGTAGGTTGTCCCATTTCAACATAGTTGTAGCCAGAACACTGATAACTTCCACTGCAGAATGACTGCCCAAATGTTGCCTTTTGTTATCTGATGAGACAATTATAGTCTATGGCTACCTTTATATAGTAGCTGCTATTCTAGCCAATTTACATACATTATTCTTAAACAGAAGCAGAGATTTAAAAACAATATGCTCATGGTGCTCATGGTGCAGTAGTATGCATATTTACCTAGCAGTAAACCCTACTGAATTAAGATGTACTTTAAAATAAATATATATGTTGGTGTGTGTATTCATCTAGGAGAGGTGCATCAGGTCTGTTCTTAGTGACATTTATGAAGATAAAAATTATTCTAGCTTACTTATTTACTTATGTATCACTGTTCTGTCTCCACTGTCATGGGTTTTTTTTAAATGTCCAAATCCTTTCTTTTTATTTTCTAATTTATTTTATTTTGTATGATCTGAAATTAACATTGCACCCACCAGTTAACTCAAGACTAAGGCCCTTTCCTCATGGGGGGAGAGGCTGAAACGAGGCGGTGCACACAGGGGTGGAGCTTACCTGGTAGCGGGTTGCTCCGTCCCTGCGGGGAGCGCGGTTTTGCCGCTCTAGATGCCGCTGAATTTCGGCGGCACTCAGTGGCGTTTGGTGGCGCCCAAAATGGCAGCCGCTGTCTTCCGGTAGCACTCCACCAATCAGGGCAGCGCGCCAGCCGGAAGCCCGCCCCCGGGCAGATCTGCAGGGACGCGCTACTGCGTCTCTGCAGTTCTTCACCGGGGGCTGCCACGGAGCAGCGCGGGCGAGTTTCATAAAAACCACTTGGGAAGGTGGTTTTTATAAAACTCGCAGCGCCACCCTCACGGCTGTGCTAGAGCGGTTTGAGGTGTAGAGCCTCACCTTTTCCAACTGCACTAGCGCACCCCGCGGTGAAGAAGACCTCCTGGAGAGGTCGCCCTAGCGTGGGCAATATGCCCATGTGGAAAGGGCCTATGTCTAACTTTGTTCAAAAGGGCATACTTGAGGTAACTATACTTTTTACTAAGTAAATATACTTTAAGGTGAGATGTAATTTCCCTTATTGACACAGGGCCACATGAGCTCCAGGTGAAATTAATTTTGTTACAGTAGGTCTTCCCACATTTGTGCGTATTTGTATATGTATTTTCACCCTTGGCAGTGTACTAACATTTTTCATAGTGTGATTTCCACAAATCATGTATTTGTGGCAATATACATATTGAAGGGTAAAATAGTTTTTTTGCCTTCCTGTTGGTATTCAACTGGCAAGTAGCTGAGTATGTACATTCAGGAGCACAGGACATGATCTTTTTTGAGAAGTGCTGATAGCTGTAAATCAAATCCTGTTCCTAAGGGATGGCTCTTCAGTTATTAATACACATTAGCAAAATGCCTAACACAAGCAATAAAATAAACACTTGTCTACTGGGACTTTTTCCAGACATCACATACATGCCTCTAACATCATTATGTGGTATGCCAGATATGTTATGAAGGAAATACAGACTATGTCTTGCTCCTGTGCTTCAAAGTACATGAAAAATATTTCCAATTACAAAAAAGAAGTGGGAATTCAGAACCAATGAAAACTTGTGTTCAAATGTAAAAATGAATAGTAATTCAATCCTGCAGAAATTAATAAAAAAAATGACCGGAACACAGCCATACATAGAAATGGATGTGATAAATAGATAACCACAGTGCAGCCAAACACATTTCAATACAGTCTTCTGCAGTGGTATAGGTACTGTTTAAAATAAATAATTGTATAGAATTGAAATGAATGAGTCTGCTCCTTGTTATCTGTCTTTTGGATTTGTGAAAGCCAAATTTTCATTAGGTAGAGATCTACTCCATACCTTCTGTTTGATGGCCTCTTCCAATCCCCGTTGGAATATATGAGACTCAGCAGCATCACAAATATACCAATTGCTTGCTAAGTCAGTACTACAGTTTCTATTGTTATAGTAAATTAAGACTACTTAGCATTCTTATTTTAGTTTTGGGGCTCTCCAGTAAACAAAGGCTTCCTTAAGAAGCTTAATTTGGAATGGCTCATTGTGGTAGGCCTTTAACTGTTGAGCCTGTTAGGTACAATTCTTTATTAACTGAATCCCATTGATTAAATTGTACTCTATTTGGCAGTGTCAATAATGGATGTCTGTTTTTGCATAGAAGAATGAAAAATCTCTCTGTCTGTCTCTCTCTGACAGTTTTAGTCATTTTTCTTTTCTTTACCATTTTGTGTTTCTTGGAAAATTTTGCAGTTTTTTGCATCAATACCCACCCCCAAAAAACCTTTTAGTAGTCCACATTTGTTTCCAGAAGCTTATTTTCATATATTGAAACATTTTTTCTTGTCAATGATAAGGAATTTTTCAAATAATTTTTACACTCATGCTAGAACCTCGTATAAATCTCTGATATTTCCTTTAGAATGTACATGGGCAAGCATGATTTATTTCTTGTATACCATTCACATGCATACAGAGTGCTCCAGAGGTGACATTCTGCATGTGTAATTTGTATTTTGGTATCCCAGCTGAGTTTAATGCTTCAGTCAGTCTGGTTTCTCTCCAGCCCATAAAATTTGTTCATCTTTAATTAACGGTCTTTTGTGGAGAGAAATATTTAATAATTTTATAACCAACATTAAAATGAACAGTGAACATGTCTGAACACAGGCTAGAATCAAAAGATTAAATCATATTTCATTTTTGCCCCTTATTTTGGTGTGCTTTCTATTTATTGTTATTGTGTGTCTTTGAGTCATTTTCAACTTTGGGTGACCCTAATGCAAATCTATTACAGCATTTTCTGTGCAAGGTTTGTTCAAAGGGGATTTGTCTTTGCTTTCCTGTAAGTCTGAGAGACTTGCCCAAGGTTGCCCAGTGGAGTTTCCGTGGATGAGCAGGGATTTGTATCCTGTTCTCCAGAGTTGTAGTCCAACATTCAAACCACTACATCACATTGGCTCTCTAGCTTTCTGTTTCCTTCCCTAAGTTTCAGGTATTTTCACGCAAGCCTTAGATGGTATAAAGACATAAACAAAATTCTACTCATCCATAGGTAATTGTGAAGTCCCTGAAGTAGCCATCCCATGGAGCACAGACAAGCTCAGGCAATACCAGGCCTCTGTGACCAGTGGAGCTCCAGAATCCTTTACCTTGCTTGGCCGAGATACTCTTTACAGTATCTCGTAAGTACCAGCACACATATCCACAGGCTTTTGTGGGGCAATTTCCTCAACTTATACATAACAAGTCACTTTTTGGAGACTTAAAACTAGCATAGAAGGGGTTTTGTACAGCTGCTGAAGCTAAAGAAAAAGAAGTAAAACCTTTCTTTCCCCCCCATGCAGTTTGTTTGGCTGTGTCAAACAAACACATTTTGACACTAAAAATCACAAATCGTGAAATTTGGCTTATCTCTGTTAAACACAGCCTTGTTCATTAGACACACCACGACCATTTAAAACTTATTTCTTTTTAACAGTGCAGCAGACTTTGACCCATAGAACTACACTGTTAGGTTTACATGTAAGAATAGTGTTTTGGTCTTGTCTACCTGTGCTAATGACAAACCACTTAGAAAATTACCACTTTAGAAGTATTTAGTAGTGGATTGTGTTTATGCATGGTGGTAGACAGGAATGTAAAGGCACCCCTGCTAAATGATAATACTGTCAGCTGACTGAACAAAAGCAAAAAGACTGACACTTTCCCCCCATCAGCAATATTTAAAAAGTTGTATTTTCCATTTCTGTGTGATATAAGTGAATGAAATAAGTGAAGATTTATATCCCTTGTGATGCCTGTATGAAAAGTCAGAGTCTCTTACATACATACCTCAAGCTGATCTCTGACACCATCTGTCAGCAGCTATCAGACTGATAGCTTCTATCAACAGCCAATAAAAGATTTCCAGTACGTGTCATCCATTTTCAAGATATTTAGGTTGAAGAGTAAACCCAAGTTTACTAAGTAAACCTAAGTTTTGGGGACCATGACTTCTGGGGACAGAGAATCATGTACACCACCTTTTGAAAAGTTGGAATAAGGCCTAAATCTTATTGTTACTCCTAACTATAGTCTTCTTCTTGTTATTAGATCTGGCCTCTTTCATATCTGGCCTCTTTTCACTCAAGGCAACTTACAACAGTAAAAACAAACATAGCTAAAAATTCACAGCTTATAATATTATTAAACTATCAAAACTATCAAAACTTAAAATCGGTTTAAATATAATAACCATTATTATAACTCTATAACTATTAAAAATGGAAAAAATAATTACATTCCTGCGCATTATGAGAGGTCCATCTCCCATAAGCAATCAGTCCTCAAAGCCTTATTGAAACAAAAAGGTTGTCACCTGCCTGTTGAAAAATAGTAGGGAGATGGTCAGTCTGACTTCTCTGAGAAGGCAGTTCAGAGCCTGGGAGCATCTACCAAGAAGTCCCTCTCCTGTGTTTCCACCTGATATACCTGGCAGGATTGCAGGATAGAGAGCAGGGCCTTTTTAAAAGGCCTCAAAACACAGCCAGGCTCATATGGGAGAATACATATTTGAGAAAACCTGTACCTGAACCATATAGGGCTTTATAGGTCATGGGCAGTCTTAGAATTTTGCCTCGAACTGAATTTGCAGCCAGCTGAGGTGTTGCAACAAGAGTAGATCTTTTGAGTCAATGGAAACTTGATAATAATTCAGTGGATCTATTCTAGTTGTAGCTAACTTAAATTACTTAATAAATAAAGATGATTGGGATGGGAGAATGAAAGAGTGAATGCAGTGCTTAACAGTGAAATTATATGCATATCTACTCAGATGTAAGCTCCACTGAGCTGAGTAGGGATTACTCCCAGGTGTATAAAATTACTCCTCTATTATTTTTTTTGGCTGAGCATACTTACTGCATGAAAAGAACACTTATCCACATTTTAGCAAAGGCATTTTATCTCTTTTATCTATCTACTGTTTTTATGCATCACAGTATATGTTACCAAAGATGATATAGGTGAGAGAATGTGAAACATTTCTCTTGAGTTCTTTGAGTACTGTGCAAATTACTGTATATATCCCTGTATAAGTCTAAAAGTATTTTCCTGTATAATATATTCCTGTAGATTTCTGTATAAGTCAAAAAGTTTTAATAAAACAATTGAACTACCCTTCCAGAAAAAAAGTCTGAATTGACTTTTCTACAATCAGTGTAAGTGCTGCACCTTAACTCTTACCAAAAAAGGAACCATCCTCTTCTCTGAGTAGCATGGCAAAAGGCATGAGCTTAGTCCATCCCAGGAGTACCTTTTTGAATACCTGGGTGGGAAAATAGTATTTTCCCTCAATGGAGCACAGAGAGAGTAGAGGTGATTTTTAGATTCTCCTGGACAGACTAAGATCTTGGTTTTTTTCACTCTACTCAAAGAAGGAGTGGTTCTTTTTTTGGTAAGAGTTAATGCGGTATCTTTACTTTTTTAAAAAAGGAACCAACTCCATCTCTCAGTAAGAGTGGCAAAAGGCCTTTTTTGAAGGCCTGGGTGGGGAAATGGTGGCTCCTTAAGGTGCTGCTGCTGCTTTCTCCTTTCTGTAGAATGACCCTCAACTTACCCATGGGTCATATCAAAATCCATAACTTTGGCCCCAAAACCTTCCCTCAACTTGTACATGAGGTTGATTTATACATGAGTATATACAGCATAATTTTAAATTACATGAAATACCACATTATTTGCAGACATTATTTCAGCATCTTATGCGATTTTTCCTTAAGAATATGTCAGGAAGGGTGAAGAATGGGAGGGGAATAGTAAATAGTAACCTTCATAATATAAAAGCAAAGTTATGTTAAGACCATACAACTCGTTTGTAAAGTATGTTACTGTCCACTGCTCCAGAGTTCATGTAAAACACATTTCCTGGTAATCTCCTGAATCTTGTGGAACGTGTGTATGAGTGAAATGTCTAGAAGGAACTTTTAATAAGAGCTTGACATGCTTTATTGCCATTTTTCCATGAAGAATGGCATACTGTGAAGCTTATACCACCTAGAGATAACAAAAATGAAAGTCTTTATAAAGCTGTCACCTTTTGTGCATCAAACACCCCTTTTTATAATTAATTTGAAACTTGTCTTGCTTTCACTCCACAAGTTGAGAAAGCAATAAAAAAAGTTGTAGAGATATCTTTTTCCTTTCTAGAAGATGTGTTCTTGTTTGATTTTATATATACAGTTCCACTGATATGAGTAGTAAAACTTTTTTTGTCATCAAATCAGGTCTAATCTCAAGCCATATGATCTTTTGCATTTTAATGTCTCCAATTTATATGATTATTCGTATATCCCATCATCCTTCCTTTGCATGGGTAGAAGCCCTTTCCCTCTGTGGACATTGGATTGGTCCTTGTTGGAACAAAGCATGTGCAGATCTGTACAGAGTCCTTGTCACAACTAATGACTGTGAACAACCCCTACTGAGATTGTTACTGATGCCATTTGCATTTCTGTTCCTCTGCATATTACCTAGTTTGCAGCCTGTGTATAAATTATTGGCCAATTGGGGCTAGCCATCCCATGCCTCTGAAGAAGAGAGCTGCAGTCTACAAAAGCTTATGCCGAATGAAACTCACCTGCATTCAGGATGATATAAGGCTCTTAATTATTTATGCATGCAACTGTACAAATGTAGGTGTGCCTTTGAGATGTCACACTCTATGTGCAGCCATTGAAAAACAGGATCAGTATAGTGTGATGGAGCTCAAATGTTCTGGTCTGTCCTGAAACACTGGTTTATTATATAGGTATCACAGACATAAATGAGATTCATGCCATCTCTGTTTGCAAGGACTCATTGTAATATCAGATTTTATCAGGGCATTGTACAAAGGGAGTCAGTAAAAGTGAGCATAGGCCAAAAGTGTCAAAAGGGGAAGGAATGAAAAGTTTGCTTGCCTGAATCTGGGATATTTATGTTTATATGTGGCACACCGATAAGTGGGGAGCAGATTTCAAAACAGATGATAACCACAAATTCATATTAAAATATGCTGTAGCATCATCTTGAAACTTTTCCATGAACAGAAACCAAGGCATATGTCTTGGGGGTGTAATGAAAGGTTTTGTAACTACTTTGAAACAAGAACATAAAGTGGCCTGGAAGAGAGGGCTATAGAGAGTTTGGATCAAAATAAATGTGTGATATGCAAAGGTGGCTGTGAAATACAAGATTTGGTGTATAGTATAATCTTGATTATTGAAATAATCCACTTTGTCCGGATGCATATTTTGGTTGGATTGTTTTGCAGTTTTTGCCTGGCTATGCTTTCAGCTTAGATACTGCTGGACAGAAGAGGATGTTCTGCTGCTCTTGTATGTGGCTATATCTGTAAGGCTGCTTGGATCACACTGCCTGGGACGTTAGTAAGTGAATGTAATATAGTTACAGAGAAGTCCTGTATGTGGCTACTCAGAAGTAAGATCTACTGAATTGCAATTGGACTTATTTCTTGATCTGTGAGTATAGAATTGCAGCCTTATAGTGCAAGTTCACTAAGAAGTACCTCCCACTGAACTCAATAGGATTTATTCATTTCTAGGAATCTGTAGGCATCAAATACAAAAGTATGCATATTTGAATGCCTGAAAACCCCCCACTATATACTGTATTCAGTTTAGGTTACTTTGCAATCACTGATTTGATTGATTGGTTGGTTGATTGCTGGAATAAGCTTACATGGCTTCCCATTTAGAACCTTAAATTAAAGCAGCTGTAAATGAGTTTCTTGAACTTCTGTGAAAATGCTTGATTATGAAATAGTTATTCATAATCGCAGTTATCCAGTTGGAATTTGTAGAAAACAACAATATCTTAGACTGTATGAATAGAATTCTAATTTTTATACACCAACAAGATAGACCCTCCTGGAGCAATAGGGTTTGCACTTTATCAACACAAGTATATCAACACTTGATTGAGTGAATCTACTCTATGAATTAGAGGCCTATTTATAAAACATTAAGCAAGGCAGCCATAAAATATTTAAATTCTTCTTTTAGTTGCCAATTGTTGTGAATCATGATGTCATACCAATCTGATTGTTCAATCAGGCAGTGATGACTGCAGTGGGAGAATGATGTGATCTTGTTAGGTAACTGTTATAAAACCAACAGATGCTTAAAGTAGTTTTCTAAAAAGTGTTCTATATAAATAGTGAACTGCCTGTTATTACTCAGCAGGAGAACATAATTCAAACACTACTTTTATTTGCTGGCTTGTCATCACTGTGATCCAAATGAAAGCTGCTGTATTTTTATTCCCTGTATCATCATCATTTTGTCTTTACAAAATTGCATAGGCAGTATTTTGCTGTATTTGGGTGGCATTTTTACACCCAGTTCATGCAGTGTTATCCTAATGAAGTTCTTAATCAAAGGTGATAGAAATGTCAACTATAACAAGGAATGCCAGTTTGGAAGACAAATGTTTTGTCTTTTGAAATAAACTGAAACAAAAACAGAATCTTTCCTGCAGCTAAAATTGAACTTGCATTAACCCATCAAATGGTAACTCCTTGGAAACTTTTGTATTTGGAACCAACATGTAAATACTGGTTTGTGTTTTGTATGTAATAATTGTAATTTTCATTTTATAGTCTCACAAAGACTGTCATGATAATTTATGCCTTCTGATTTCGTTTCTTCTTCTTGCATTCCAAATCCCAGTTTCTAGCAATAAGAAAAAAAGGAAGAAGATAGTTGGGAGGGCTAGTTTAGAGTGGCACAAGATCCTCTGCCTTTTGGGCAGTAGATGGTGCTATTTGAGTAGTGAAGGCTTTAGTCAGACAGGCAGTCCAGTCAAATACATTTGTTCAAACTAAATCACTTTGCTGCTTTACATCTGTCATGCAGTTGGTGTTGTTTTTATCTTTGTGTCTTTTCTGCTGTTCTTTCAAGAAACAATCCATTGGAAGATTTATCCTATAACTGTAACACTATTAATGGAATGTTAAGGGCCTTGACAAAATTTTATCCTACTACACACAAGCAAGATTCAATACCAACAGTAGTTATAATAAGACAGGTTTGAATCATTGTGGTGGTTTATACCAGCATAATAACTTCATTAAATGAGTACAGGCCACAGCTCAGGGTGGACACTGTCAGCATGAGGACTGAAAATAAAGCCATCTCTGTTGTCAAAGAGTGCTACCTCACTAGTTCCTGAACAGGTCGTGAGCCAGTGAGGAAGTTTTCTCTTGAACAAGTTTACTTCCCGTGCTGTTCCCCCATCAGCTGCCATCACAACATCCATGACCATTTTACTCCTGCCACAGTGGTGATATCTATGCCCACCAGTGCCTCCCAACCTACAGTACTGGTAGACAGTATCCTGACCAATAACATTGTTATCACTGAGAGGGGAAGATCAATATATAGAGATAATATAGGAAATGTTTCCTTTCCTCCTTATCCAAATCTTAGTGGAAAACTCTTTGTTGTTTATTCTTGTCTGTAAAGAGCCATCTATTATTTCAATGCTGTGGTAATCACAAAAATAACATTTTATAAATGAAAATCATACTAATTTTCATTTAGGTGTTCTCCTCTGTCCCTTCTGTAGGAATAGTCTCAAAACTTGGAGTTTTGTGCAGTGGGTCATTGAAAAGATTTTCAAGTGGGGCCCAAGTGGTTCCAACTGCATTCTGTTTTAGCTTTATGGATAATTACGTATTGCTGTGAACCAGTCCTCATGCTTAGACTAGGAGCACGTATATCAGTGACACAGTTGACAGATGTGTTTCTATTAATGACACATAGGCTGCTGCTGAACAGCATCACACACTACATTGCTTAAACTCATTCTAAACTAGACTTTTTTTTAAATTCTCACTAAAGTAAAAATAGTAACATGATTTGACAGCATAGACCAAGGATGGATGAGGATTTTATTTCAATTCACTTTTTAAAAATCAAACTATGCCAAACTTCATCATATTTGGGGTATAAAGAGCTTGTGATTTCAAAAGATCTCCTGGAAAAGCCAAAACTGACAGTTATGACCATTAAAGTTTTCAACACTCAACCCTTAAAACTCTTTGTGGAATTACTGTGTTACTGTGTATGTATTAATGTGGTAGAGAGGAGGAAAATTATACTTTCTTGCCTGTGAGAATTATATTTGCAAAGATTTACATTCCAGCTTCCAGTGCCACTGGGATGGGTGGGGAGGTTTAGGGTTAAGAAGAAAAGAAAGAAGGAAACAACACTAAAAAAATTTCCCATTCATTTTTATAGACCCAGCCCCCAAATGTTGCTGAATGGCATCTTGGCCCCTGATTTACCATCTCTCTACCTTCTATTGCTAGTCTTCCTAATCCAGTTCACACTGTGTATCAAAGTCTAGAGTGGTGCTTAGGGTTGGAGTTGTTCATTTGTCACTCAGTCCAGGGAAACAGGCAGTTGAAGAAGTGAGACGCAGTCTCTGCTGAGAAATATGTGAGGAAGAAAGTGCACAGCCTGAGGTGAATACTATCTTCAGTAGACTAAGACCCAGCAGCTGGTTCTATTGGACCTCTTTAGTTCTTAGATTTCTAAGATTTCTGCATTTCTGAGAGAGTCAGTGTGGTGTAGTGGTTTGGGTATTGAACTATGACTCTGGAGACCAGGTTCAAATTGCCACTCGGCCATGGAAACCCACTGGGTGACCTTGGGCAAATCACACTCATTCTCAGAGGGGAGCAAAGGCAAACTCCCTCTGAACATATTTCACCAATAAAACCTTGTGATAGGTTTGCCTTAGAGTTGCTATAATTTGGAAATGACTTGAAGTTACACAACAACAACAACAACAACAATTTCTTAGATCTCTTTAAACACTGTAGGGAATTGTACACATGTGTGTGAGGCATCAAAGACTGAAGTCCAGCTCTCTGATCAGATCTTCAAAGGAGATCAGATATATCAACATTTGGGCAGGTGGAACACTGTTATCTTTTTCTTGTGTTAAGACTGAAATGGAACTTTGTGCTCTGAATGCAGCATACTTGCTTTTCCTTGCTGCAAACTTTGATAGTATACTAAAATGTTTCATGCTCAGTTATTATTCAATAGATCCCTCATAATTCTGACTCTCTTCACATTTTTCTCCCCACATAGCAATCCCTAAAGACATTTTTCCACACTAGTGGGTACTTTTGGCCCAATGTTGGTTACTGTTTGGGCCTATCCTTACATTCTAACATATAGAGGCACATTGCTTCTAAAGTGTGCTAGCTCACTGACAAGGGGTGCCACATAACAATTCAACTGTTTGTCATGGATGTGCTCCCCTTGATTGTCTACACCATAAGAAGTCATGCTGCATGAAGTCATGTTTTCCTTCCTCCAAAAGGCAGAGCGCAGGTCACCCTCCTCCACATGGAGCAAATAGAGAAAGAATCCTGCCATGAGTCCAGATTCTATTTTTTTCTATCATTGCCCCATTCTTTCATGAAGCTAAATAGTGACATAAGTATGGATAGAACTGCTTAATCATGGGGCAAACAAGGATTATACAACTTTAACGGTAACCTAAAATCCCTATTTCTCATAACTGCTCCTTAAGTCGTGCTGAAAATAGAAACCAACAAAATTAGGTTACACATTTGAATGATGATACAAATATGTTCATTGGAACTGCACACATGTTCGTGCACACACACACACACACACACACACACACAGAGAGACTTTTGAATCATATTCTTATTTATATTTAACATGGGAGAGCCACCTTCCATATTGGTATTTTTAGGGCTTCTAGTTGCTGTTTTTCTGATGTTCAAAGTCTTAGTGCTTCAAAAGATAACATGCATACACTTACTCAGCTTTGATTTACCAGCTTAAACACAGAATACTGTCCTTATCTTGCTCAAGTCATTGGCAGAACATTCTTTTTTTTTTTTTAAGAATGCTTTGGATTGCACCCATTAAAGTAGCTGAATAAAGAAGTATCTCTTTGAAAAAATATGCCTGAAATATGAGCAACCAAAAGGCTGCAAGTGAATTTCAAGCAGGGTAAGGTGAACAGAATATTCATCCTCCTCTCCAGGATAAAAGAACTGAACTGGGCTTGTGCTATCCCTTTATTTTCTTATTTACGGGCATATAGAAAGACTGAAAAGAAACCCAAGCTTTTGCCTGTTTTTTTCTAATGTCACAACCTAGTGGCCATACTGGTTAGATAAGAATAATGGTTTCGCAACATGACTTTCTTGTCTTTTTACTAAAAGAAGAACGATAATAAGAATTAAAAAGACCCTCTTATCTAACAGTATTATTATAGTAGTAGAAAATCCATTGAACTAGTGCTGCAAATGTTTCATCAGAAAAATGCTGTCCAGTGTAGGCTTTGTTGTATAGGCAGTTGTATAAGTGATTGTGCAAGATATTATACAACTGCTTGGACAGCCTCTTGGGCAGCAGTCCAGTCCAGCAGAACTGCACCGAAGGGGTTTTTTGTGCACCTAACA
Source organism: Iguana delicatissima (assembly GCA_948472985.1). Taxonomy (NCBI): domain Eukaryota; kingdom Metazoa; phylum Chordata; class Lepidosauria; order Squamata; family Iguanidae; genus Iguana; species Iguana delicatissima. The sequence goes on along the minus strand of CAOKZL010000155.1, from coordinate 831,788 downwards.
TTATGATGGATTTAAGCCAATGATTAAAAAGAGGGGCAGGTAATACTGCATGAATCTTTTTTATGCTAATAAATTTATATTCTGTTTCCCGTGGGCTAAAGTTCTACCACATTCTTCCCCTTTTTAAAATAAAATCAAACAGAACTTGGTATCATTCAGCAGAATTCACTTTTAAAGTCAAGCAATTAAGCAGCTTCAGAATTTTGTATTATTTTGGAGTTATGTAGTATACTAAGCATGTTTCAAAAGAGGTCATATTTAAAATTAAATCTATGTCCCTTTATAGTAGACTGCTCTTTGTAAATTAATATAATCAGTTTGCTTTTTTGAGGGGAGGGGCTTGAGAACTGCCCACCATGGTAGTTTTGTGCCCTTGTGAGGCAAGACACTATACTAACGACAGCAGCAGTGCTGGTAGGGTCTCCCATGTCAGACAGGCTTTTCCATATGAGCCAGACTAGATGTGTCAGCTACTGGACAGCAGTAGTAGTGAGTTGGTGACGCTTATGAAGGATCTCTCAGTGACAACAGTAGTGGCACCATACCTAATGCTTGTTAGTTCTGTGCAGAAAGAGGCACGGTAAATACCTTTCGAATGTCTTTTACCATGAAAACTCTATGATGAAACAATCTAAAATAAAACGGAAGATCATGTCAGAAGATGAAAGTCCCAGGCTGGATGGCATTCAACAAATTACTGGAGTACATCAGAGGATAAATACAAGTATTGCTGTGGCTAATGACCCAGCTGGACTCAAGCCAAAAGAATGTTAAGCTGTTGACATGCTCAGAGGTAAAAGAAAAGCCTGAAGTCACACAACACATAGGTACATAGAATGTGAGAAGCATGAATCAGGGTAAGCTAGACAGTTTTTTAAAAAATGGAATGTATAAACACTGCAGTAGTTGGGGTGAGTGCACTAAAATGGGCAGGAATGGGACAATCTGAATCAGATGATCACACAGTGTTTTACTCAGGAAATGAATATTTATGTATACATTAATAGTGAGAAGAGGTGTAGCTCAAGTAGTCAAAGGATATAATGAAAAGTTTGACTGAATAATATCAATGATTTCAAGGAAAACTCATCTACCATTACTCAAGTTTATGCTCTAACTTCAGAGGCAGAAGAAAAAGATTTGCTGGCGTGCAGGAGGAAATTAAATGCGTAGGATTTCCTGTAAATCATAGGCAATTAGAATGCAAAAGCAGAGAACAGAGCAGAATCAATGATTATAGGAAAATTTAGTCTAGAATCAAGAAATGAGGCAGGAGAGTGACTGACTGAATTTTGTGAGGCCAACAGTTTGTTCATTGCAAATACATTCTTCAAGTAATCCAAGAGGTGACTGTAAACATGAACATTGCCAATATAGAAAGCAAATAGACTACATAATTGAAAGCAGAATATGGAGAAGCTCCATTCTTTTTGTAAAATCAAGACCAGGAGCAGATTGTGGCCGAGACCATCAGCTGCTAATATCAAAAATAAGAAAAACACTAAATCAACAGTAAACAAACCATCATGCCAAAAGAAGAACATCCCTGTGGAATTTAAAGATAACGTAAAAACTAGATTTGCACTATTAAGGCTAATTGACTGCAAGCCAGAAGAACTCTGGAGTGAAGCCAGGGACATTGTCAGGGAGGAATGCAAAAAGACATTATCTCTAGCCAAAAAGGAAAAGAATCCTCAATGGATGACAGATGAACGTCTTTAAGGACAGACGAGAAACCAGAAATGGGGTCAGAACTCTGAATGTACCCATTCAGCAACTTGTGTGCGGGGACAAAGAAAACCAGTATAGTAATCAATGCAGAGAAATAGAAGATGGCAAAAAAAAAGAAAAAAAAAAGGAAGAACAAGAGACCTTTTACAAGATCTGAGAAATCAAAGCCAAATTTAAAACAAGAGTAGAGATGCTGTATGACCATCAGGGGAACACATTACATGATAAAGTAGAAATACAAAGTGAATTAAAAGAGTACGCTGAAGAACTTATAAAAGAGATAAAAGATCTCAGAATCATCCAAGGGAGAACCTTTTGAAGATGAATCTACAATTTTAGAAAGTGAAGTGGAAGCTGCAGCTTCCACTTCACTTTCTAAAATTGTAGTTCATCTTCAAAAGGTTCTCCCTTGGATAATTCTGCCATCTTTAAGGCACTTGGGAGAAATAAATCATCAGGAAAATATGACAAATCAATAGAGCTGCCTCAAGCTACAGAGACCAAATCTACTCTAGTTCTACTAAAACCTATCAACAAGTATGAAAAACAAAACAATGGCCAACAGACTGGAAGTGCTCAATCTATGTTCCAATCCTCAAGAAAGGGAATACAAAAGATTGCAGTAACCACAGGACTGTTGCATTAATTTCCCATACAAGCAAAGTCATGTTCAAAATTGTACAACAAAACTGTTATCATATATGGAGCAAGAGGTGCCAGATGTCCCAGCTGCATTCAGGAAAGATGGCACAAGGGACCATATTGCAAACCTATATTGGACAACACCTTAAGTTCAGACTATCTGAAATACTGTAACTCATTATATGAACCTGCCAGACTTTAAAGATGTGTAGGGGAAGTCTTTTCTCTTGGTCCCACAACCATGCCAGGCTCACTTCATGAACATGTTGGAGAAAGCCTTCTCAGTGGTTTTTCCCATCCTCTGGAACTCTTTTCCACAGGAGACTAGGCTGGCCCCCTCCCTGCTTTCCTCTTAGTGGCATTATTGTTTAAGCAGGTTTTTATTTTGTTTAAACAGGTTAGCTGTTATGTTTATTGGACTGTTAATTTATTTTTATAACTTCTGTATGCTTCTAACCTGGTTTGATACCACCTTTATGTGATTAATTTTAATTGTTTTCAAAACATTATTGTAATTTTTTAAATTGACTGTTCTGAGAACTGCCTTGGGTCTGACCTGAGAGAAAGGCTGCATGTAAGTGCAATAAATAAGAAAATAAAGAAGCTCACTAAAGAAGTTCAGAAGAAAATCAGCCTCTGCTTTATAGATTATAGAAAAGCCTTTGATTCTGCAGATCGTGAAAAGTTATGTATCGCTCTTAAAGAAATGGATGTACACAACGTTTGTGTTCTGTTCTGATGTGTAATCTGTTAGGACAGAATTTTGAGAAACAGAATGGTTTTCAGTGGGTAAGGGAATGAGCCAAAACTACATTTTACCACCCTAGGTATTTAACTTGTAGGCTGAAGATGTCATATGCAGAGCAGGGTTAGACTGAGGAGTGAAGTGTGAAAACTGGAGGAAAGAACATCAACAATTTAAAATAACAAGATGACACTATACTACTAGCAGAAAATAGCAATGATTTGGAATGATTCCTGAAGAAAGTCAAGGAAGAAAATACAAAGCCAGGTTTACAGCTGAAAATTAAGTAAATAAAAATATTGACAACAGATACTTTACATAGATGATGAAGAGATTGAAATAGTTCAAAATTTTCCGTACCTCAGCTTAGTCATTTGATGACTAACCATGGGATAATGAGACCAGACAGACTTAACCCCTTTTTAAGTTGCATCAGCCTGAGAATGGAGTAAGAGCAGGGAGCAACCTAATGTGGGTCCAGCTGAGGCAAGGTGTCACTTGTTGACCTCAGCCTTCACTTGGGTGAAACAAGTCAGCCCCAGGGGCAATCAACATACTCTGGTTGCTCCTCAGCCAGATGTAATTGGAAGATAAATCCAGGGGACTCCCACCCAAACCACAGGACCCTACAAGTAAGAGCCCAGATCCCAGGTAGCCTCTTTCCCCACTCCCTCTGTCATAGGAGCTTAAAGAGGAAGTTTCAGGGCCCTGCCCCAAAAAAGGATGGCAAAAACATACATTGAAGACTTATATTCTACCCCCACTACCTACCAAATGACAGCCTATTTATCCACACCATCCAAAGCTAATTGTTGAAGTGCCACAGATACAGGATGGGGGAGGCAAAAAGCTCCTGGTAAAGGGGAGAAAACTCCTGTGTGGCCCCAAAGTGACTAGTAAAACTTGTACTTCACTGGGAGTGGGAAAGTGACCCATGTTGCAAAGGTCCAAAGAGGGCACGTAAAGTGTGGTAACTGAAGCCCCTGTCAGAGCTGCTGATGACAAGCAGCAGCTGTTGGTCCCGGTGGCTCTGGCTGGAGATGAGTCCTGCAGCTCAAGAGCTCCCCCTGCTGCTATGGACCAAGCAGGCGTGGACGTCCTTCTGCCTGCTCCTTTAAAGCAACAGGGATCCGATTCTGTGCCTGCTCCTTTGGAGCAACAGGGATCCGATTCTGAAGAGGCTCTGGAGCCTGGTTCAATAAGCCCCCAATCAAGGCAGAGACTCAAGAGGGCTGTGCAAAGGGAGGCTTCCTTGGCTACGTTTAAGAAGCAGTGACTGAACACTCCTGTGCCTGGGGCTATATAACTGCCTACCTGGAAGCTTCCTTTTGCTTGTGGCAAATTTCTTACAATCCCTCCTCTTGCCTGTACCTTGCTCCCAGCACCTGGTTCCTGATACCTTGAATTGATCTCTGGATGCTTGGCTTTGGAACTCTGACTATGGCTTCGCCTGGCACTCTGGTAAATGAACTTCCCTGAGTAAGTGCTTGGTTGTCTACTCCTGGCTGGACTTTGCTGGCTCTCCCACTCTCTTCTCCGGACTAGCTCGCCGCCCGGGTCTCTGACCTTGACATGAAGGGTGATCAAGTCTGAAGTAGCCTCTGGGTCTATCCCCATCATGTGCAGTGTTCTGGAGCTCTGCACCAGACTTAAGGCACCCTGGTCTCTCCCTGGGAGGGCGTCAAACGGCTGCTGTCCCCTGACAGCATTGGGTACCAGAATTCAAGTATGTATGATCAGAATGGAGAGCACTATCCACAAACCAGAAGACGACTAGGACTTGGAAGGATGACTATAAAGGAAATAGGATCTTGAAGTGTAAAAAAATATTGTTGAATACTAAAGTTAAGATTGTCCATGCCATCATGTTTCTAGTTTCTATGTATTATTATAAAAGCTAGACTGTGAAGAAAGCTGATATGAACTCCTTTGAAATGTGGTGCTGAAGAAGAGTCCTGTGGATATCTGGATTGTGAACACACAACAGAAAGACAAATCAAGCCTGAACTCTCTGTAGAAGCCAAGATGACCAAACTTAGGCCATTTCCACATAGGGCAAGGGAATCACCCCATGATGCTACTTACCGGGTCTTTTGGCTCCCCAGTCCAGTCCAGGCTGCTCCGGAGCAGTATGTGCTCGTCACTCTGCACTGCTCCAGGGATGAAAATAGTGGCTTCCGGTTGGTCAAGGGTCTCGACCAACCGCTGAAGCTCGCTGACCTAAAGCTCGCCCCCGGCAGATTGCGAGCCTGCAAATCTGCACAAGGGAGCAGGCTTGCACTGGCACTCTCCGTGCTTTTGAAAAACTGCAACAAACAGGTTTTTCAAAGGCATGCTGGATGACCACTTGGGTTCATTCCGGAGCAGAACTACACTACGAAGTCTGGACCCAGTCTGCTCCCAGGTCCAGATGTCCTCCCTGGAGGACGGACTGCACCGTTTCTAGTACCCCATGCGGAAATGGCCTTAGACTGACATTGTTTGGACGTATCATAATAAAAAAAAATTACTTACTGACTTTTCTTGTAATGCTTGGTAAGATATAAGGCAGTAGGGAAAAGAAAGACCTCATTCAGATGGATGAACTTAATCAAGGAAGACACATCTCTGAGTCTGTAAAAACTGAGTAGGGCAGTTGGTGTTAGGGTGACTTGGAAGGGTCTCATACATAGGGTTACCATAAGACAAAGTTGGCAATGGCAGTTAATAACAAAAATTGTTATCCTAAGTGTTACTTTAAGCCAGGCATAATAAATCCCAATTTAGTAAAATTATTAATTTTAATTTATAGTTATGATTATTTGTCATCTTTCAGGAGAAAGAAATCAACCAATTTTTTGTGGATTCAGATACACAGCAGTTTTTCCAGAATGTTTCCAGCTGAAGATCTGAAATAGATCTGAAATAGAGCAGACTGTTCATACATAATGAGACAAATGGTGAAGGCTATTTTTGAAATGGATTAAAACAGCTGAGAAACAAACTTTAAAAGAGCTTGTTATCATTTATGGTGTCAATCATCTGTATTCTGTGGAATAGATCTTACATTCTATTGATACAAATTTTTGAACTAAAAATCAGCACTTTTCTTTAAATAGCTGATATATAGGGGCTAAATATAGTACTGGGGCTGTAATCTCCACCTGTTAAAAGTTTATGCTCTCTTTCTCAGTCCTTTCTCTCAGTTCCTCTCAAATAGGAATAATTTTTAAATAAATACGTAAGATAATCCACTCACTGAGTTATTGGTGGTGGCACACAAAGTTTTTTAATTAAAGATCTGAAGTCTTATGTGTTATTAGGGATGCTTTATATTGCTGTTATAAAACAGTATTTGTACATGGCTAAGACTTGATGGGTGGAACAAGCTCACACCAAGTTTGGGTAGAAACTGAGACAAGTTCAGGTATGACTCAGAAATTCTTTTCTATTAGAAGAGAGAATCACTCAATAGGAGGCTGAATTGTGTCTTACCTTCAGGAGGAATGGAAACATGTGGTGACCTTTTCTCCACTCATATGGCATTCCAGCCACCATCCTGTGTGACAGGGTAGAATAACTGTTTGTCCATTCAGGACTAAGCAGAAACTTTTGGACATACTCTGATCATTATAGGTGAATTGGTTTTGCCTTCATATGTAACTGGCAATGGGACATTTCAGGTCACAGCTTGGGCCCCCTGGATGTAGTAAAGGGATATTCTGCTATATTAGGAGTTGAAGAATAGCTGGCTCATCCTAATGCTTACTGTTGACGGGCTCTAAAGGATGAAGAACAAGGAACCAGCATCTTGAATTGCTGTAATCCATAACACTCTTACTTTGAAGCCAGTAACATGAAACTGAACTGGACTTATTTCTCAGTAAACTTGGGTAAGATCACACTATAAGGCTATAATTCTAAATTTAGTCTTTCACTGAACATAGCCTTGCCTCTGCATAGGATTATATTGAAAATGATGGTCATAGGCAGGGAGCCATTTGTCAGAAGTGGCATCTGCATATTCAAGGATATCCAAAAAGGGACATCTGAATTGTTGCCGAGTAATCCTGGTAAGGGTCAAGATGGGCAAATTCTCTTAAAGTATCTTTGGACTTCTTGAATATTGCTCCTGAGGAAGAATTTAAGACCATTTCCCTCACCTTACCTGTCTCTGTCATCATCCCATCATGATCCTGGCAGTGCAGCTGGCCACTTCCCATGCTGCACTGGGGAAGGAAGTGCCTAGATCATGCTTCCTTCCTTTCCACGTGACCACTGGCGACCCATTGCGGGACAGTGATGTTGTGTAGAAATGGCCTAAGTGGTCCCACAGGTAATTTTGATGGGAAGTACCAGTGTTGTGCTATACAAGTAGAATAGCAATAATTAAAGTAGAAGAAAGTCATAAGTGAGTATACATCTACCACAACTGCACTTTGTAGTAGTAGTACCTCTGTACCATCCGCAAATGAAATACAATACTTGTCTTCTTTTTAAAGGGTTTTCCACATAAGCATTTTATTTACTCTGTTCATCACTACTATGGTATCCACAAATGAGATGAAATAAATAAAAAATATTTTTCCACCTTAGGGAGGCATTTATTTTGTTGCTCTTTTAAGGATGTATTTACTATGTTGCAAGCTATTAGCGAAAGAGCTGCAGCAAATTTGAAAAAAATTGTTTGCTTCTAATAAGTTTTTTCCTACCTTTCATGTTTTGCGTAGTTTAAATTCTTCAGTCTAATGCTGGTTTTGAAAGTATGTTTTGGACATAATGAGGGGTATGTTCTCTTTGTGTTTCAGATAAATTTTAACCTGAGAACAGTATCAAGAAACACACACTTCAGCTGCATTTACTCTTCTGTGAGCTCAGCTGTGAATTGTGCTGCTGACAAAATCCCATTGAACAGAACTGAAAATGGTATTCCCAAAATAGTAATAGGGAAAACCAGCAGGGCTGCCAATGTGTTTTAGCCCAAGGGAATAAAACTGACTGGTTCAGAAGTCAGTAGTGAAGCAGTTAATGATGTAGTTGCATGTGAGAGTGCTGGCACAAAGCCTTTCCACAGCCTTTCACTTCGCCCTTTCACCCTGACTTTACAGAGATGAATTACAGTTGATATGGCAGCGTGCTGTTCTGTCTTCAGTCCATCTCTTGATAGCTGGCTGAGGCAGTTGTGAAACATACTGCTTTTTTGGCTCTGTGCTTGCTGAGTAAAAGAAATGATACACGGATGGGGGCAATGGCTAAGCTTTTTGATGCAGTCCCTCTCTCTATAATTCTGTGTATGGAAATGTCTTCTGAATCACAGGACAAACAGAGCAGTCAGGATTTTTCCTGCTTTGTTGCACAATGTGGAAAGTTAAGGAATGCGGAGAACAACTACAGATACCTTGAAATATGGTCTTTGTGTTTGCTGAACAGCCATCCTAACTTCAGGATAGTGGAGCTGGATCAGAATGAAGCTTCCAGATCTCAGGGCCTGGACTCCTTCTCTGGTTCTTAGTGTGAAGGGAAGACTTTGAAGATGGGAGTGCTGCCTTGAAAAGTGTGTATGCCTATCTATGGGTGTATGTTCCTTGCTTATTTGACCTAATGTTTTTTATTGAAAAGACATACTTTGTGCAATTGCAGTTGGCACATTCCCAGTGTCATTACCAGGAGCTGCCCCTTCTAACAACCCTAGGACATCTTTCTGTGATATTATAAGAGGTCAGCCATAGGTTTCAAGTTCTGTCTGAGTACTCAGGCCTTTGGATAGTCCTAACCTGACAACCTGAGCCAGAAGCAATTCACACCAACTGAAGTTTGCATGATCCACACCAATATGCACATGTATATCTTTTTGTTTTGTAGGGCACACAGATTTCACATTTTCTAAGGAGTTACTTCAGTTGAGTATATTTGCTTTGGCAAACAACCCTCATGAAAATTTGCTCATCTTGTCCCTTACTGGAGTTAATTGGGAATAATTCAGATATCAATTTTTGGATGTGGCAAATGAACCATGCATAGTATGACATCAGCTTCTGCCTGCTAAATATATCATATGGATGTGGCTTCATGTGCTCAGAGTGGTACTTACCCAGCTAGGTGCAGCTTAAAACATTCACAGAAGTTAAGTATGTGTCAGAATGAATACCACTCTCATTATGAAGGGGAAATAATGAAACCATACAAAAATTATACAAAACTAGTGCAGTAGAACTCACATTCTGGTGGCTTGAATGCATCTAAAATTAATGTAAAACCAACTTCCATTATTTCACACGTTTTTAGAATGCTGCAAAATGACAGCAACCTGTATCTAATGCTTACAATATTAATGCTGTTCACATAGTGCATTTTTCCCTCAGTGCTCATCTTGTGCAGTAACTATGTACAGATCATTATGATTATGCCCATGTCTCCTAGTTCTTGCCCATGTAAACATGAGCGTAATAATACTGTACTACCTTTATGAATACATATGATATGGAAACCCTAGCATATTAGGAGTGTTTTATGTCTATGTTTAATTTTGAGTTTTGGCTTTTCTCATTACATTTTTATTTTTAAACACTGCTATTATTTTCAAGCTCATATGAGTTCAAGATCTAAGTCAGTGGTTCTCAACCTTTGGTCCCCAGATGTTTTTTGGACTTCAGCTCCCAGAAGCCCTGAGCATTGACCATAGCAGCTGGGGCTTCTGGGAGCTGAAGTCCACAAACATCTGGGGACCCACAGGTTGAGAACCACTGATCTAAGTCATGAATCATTGTGATACTAAGTCTTGTCATTTTATTTTGCTCTTTAGAAAGCTCAGTGTTACCTATATGAGTCTGTCTGTGTTCTTTCATCAAGATATTGCTATTGTTGTGTGCCTTCAAGTTATTTCCAATTTATAGCCACACTAAAGAAAATCAAGGGATTTTCTTGGCAAGATTTGTTAATGGAGGCCAGCCTTTGCCTTCCTCTGAATCCAAGAGAGAGTATCTTGCCAAAGGTCACCCAGTGGGTTTCTGTGGCTGAGTGAAAATTCAGTCCCTGGTTTCCAGAGTCTTAATAGTCCAACACTCAAACCCCTACACCATGCTGGGTCTCGTCAAGGCATACAAGCTTAAATTTACAAATGCTGCAGCATCAGATACTCCCAGGTGATAAAACATTAGTATGCTTATAGTTATATATAGACAACCAAATTAAAACATAAATAATTGTATTTAAGACCTAATACTTTCAATTGGTTTTTAGGACATTAGAAGTTCAGTAGACTGTTTATATAAGTTTTCCTTTTTAAGAGCTTTTTTTTGCAAATTGTTCTCAACAGGAAGAGAATACTCAGATTTTCTATTTCATTTAGAAACAAAGCTGCAGGAGGGGAGATTCCACCTGAGCCTCAGGAAGAATTTCCTGACGGTCAGGGCAGTCCGGCAGTGGAATGTGCTGCCACGGAGTGTGGTGGAGTCTCCTTCTTTGGAGGTTTTTAAGCGGAGGCTGGATGGCCACTTGTCAGGAGTGCTTTGAGGGTTTTCCTGCAGGGCAGAGGGTTGGACTGGATGGCCCGTGTGGTCTCTTCCAACTCTACATTTCTATGATTCTATGATTCTATGAAATTATTTCAGAAAAAGGAAAATCTGTTTTTAGCTTTAAATAATTATTTATCATCAGAACATTTTAAAAAGAAATAATATTATTTCTGCCCCTGAAAATCATTTATTTTTTACCAGGTTGGATCAAGATCTACCTTCTGCCTGATTTTTTAGGATACATCTCCACAGCTCATAGCTTACACCATTCATCGGAGTCTCCTGTTTTCCTGTGTAGCATTTTTAAGGGGAGGAAGGGGCTGCTGATAGGAAGATGGGGCAAGAAGAGCTGTTGCTGTCAGCACAGTTCAACCAGTTTTGATCTGGATCTATCCCATTGTGACTAGGACCTTACTGTAGATGGTTGTGTAGATTGGTATGCTTGTAAAACTGATATGTTTCAGAATTCTACCTATCAGCTCATGAATCATTTGCATCATATCATTGTTTATTTTTAAATAGATCCTGCAAAGTACTAAAATGCAAACTGTTGGAAAGGAGGATGAAGCTGCACTTGGGATCTGAATTGTTCAAATTGTCACCCAGAAGGCCTTCTTATTGGCCGCCCCTAGACTGTGGAATGGCCTGCTGGAAGAGATCTGACAGCAAAATATGTTGTTTCAATTTAAAAAACTGCTTTATCTCTTCTGACAGGCCTATTGAGTCTATTTTTAATTATGATGTATTTTTAATTATGATTTTAATAATGATGTATTTATATTTGAATTTATATTTTTGGTGTTTTTTAATCATAATGTGTTTTTAATTGGTATGCTGGTTTTAATTGTATTTTAACTTTTGTTGTACCTCATCTCGAGCTTTGAGGAAAGGTGAGTAACAAATAAAAATTTATATTATTATTATTATCATCATCATCATCATCATCATCATTAAATCATCATTTCCTGTGACACTGCGTAGAATAATATTTCTTACTTATTCGTTAAAAAAACTTTTTCACTTATGGTATCCTTAGAATTGGTTGCACTCGTAATTACAGGAATATGTGCAAACCTTAGGTGGTTTTTTTCAAGACAGAAAGACAGGTGTAGTATAAGTAGCCATCATTTTCATAACTGTAGTCATAACTAATAGTAACTTACAGCAGGTTCCTTAGCTGCAGTGTGAAAGCATGCCTTTCTGCATGGTTCAGAACTAAATGACAAGTGTACTACATACCAAGAATATATGTTTTGTCATTTAAATTAAAACTGCCAGTTCAGCTGCCAGTTTTCTCCCTCTTCCCTTCTTTAAAGATTCTTTACAAAAAATGGGATCTCATTACAAACTTGAATTCATTTTTACAACCTGTGCCATTTAGAGGGTTACATATAGAGCTGCTGTCTGGGTCCCCAAAAAATGCATTCCAGGAATTATTTTCCCTTGCTGCTCTTGAACTGATGCTTCAAGCATTCGTACAGCATGTGCATGATGTCATAAAGTGAACAGTTTAGTACAACATAATTCCCACCTCTTTGGATTGGTAGTGGCAGTTAAATTATTATTTATTATAGCTGCAGGCACAAAACCATTAAGGTGTCATAAAACTAGCATCCTAATATGACATAATGCTAACCTTTTTAAGATTGGCTATGGAAACAACATTGTTTCCCAGGAGACTATCTATATCTAAGAGCATCTTTTCTTCCAGTTGTCTTCCTTATCCTCAAGAGTTCGTGTACTCACAGTTACAGCACCTACATAAAAAAAAATTGAATGGTGCAGTATAGACCTTGCTACTTGAGTTCAATGGCCTACTTCCATATTGATGGAGATATAGAATACATACATAGACTACTTAGTCATTTTCACACCCCAGTACACTGGAGGTAACATGCATTACTGAGAGTTGTGTTGGTACATGTGTTAGACTATGTTCAGCATTCGAAAGCTAAAGAATCCTGAAATGGGAGGAGGGATGAAATGTGCAGTAATCACTGATAATAGTATTTAGAAAACAATGATTGTATCTTATGTTAGTGGCTTGCATGAGGCTTATCAGAAACCTGGACTCAGCTAATAAAAGGGACCACTATTGTTGTATCCCTCCAAATTGTTTCTGACATATAGCAACCCTAAGGCAAATGTATCACAGGGTTTTTTGGGGCTGAGAGTGTGTGATGCCCCCATGGTCACTCAGTGGATTTCTATGACTGAGTGGGGAAATGAACCCTGGTCTCCAGGATCATAGTCTAATACTCACACCATTACACTATGCTGGCTCCCTAAAAAGGGACCATTACCCCACTGGAAACAAATCTTGACCTGAATTTATTTTATTTTTATGCCTTGGATTGTATAGGCTTGTCTGTAAACGGGTAGTGTATGAAAAGCTAGTGAATGAAAACTTCTGAATTTTTAATCCATTGTACATCTGTGATATGAAAAGAGATGGATCTCTGGAAACTGACAGTTATAGCATATATAGCTTTCAGATTTGGCACTAAGTGCCGGTGTCTAAATATTTTTTATTTATTTATTTATTATTATTTAAATACATAATTACAAAACTTTGAAAATATTGAAAAAATATATTAAATAGTTTCTCAATTTAGAAACAGATAATTTAAAACTGGTTAAAACATCTTGAATAACAAAACCGTAAAACACGCACAGCCTGGATAAGATTAGTTTGGGCCAAAGGCTTTAATAAAAAGCTAAGTTTTAACTTTATGTCAAAATTATTCCATTGTTGATGACAATTGGGCCTCTAGGGGAGGTAATTCTACAGTTGGGGTGCCACTGTGGAAGAGTCCCTCTCCTATGTCCCACTATATTTTTCCTACTTCTCGGACTTGGAGGAGGGCCTCAATAGATCTCAGTTCTAGAGAAAGCATATATAGAGAGAAGCTCTTCCTCAAGTGTCAAGATGACAAGCCCAAATGCCCAAGCCCAAATATTAGTGTCAGCACCTTAATTCAGAATGGAAACATATGGACAGCTGGTACAATTTGATCGGAACAGGTGTTATATGATATCTGAATGGAATCCAAGAGATCAGTCTAGCTGCTGCATTTTGCGCTGCCTGCAGTTCCCAAGTCATTTTCAAGGGCAGCCCCATGTGAAGTTCATAGCAGTAGTCTAATCAGGAAGTTACCAGTACATGGACTACTATGGTTGTTATTTCTGTCTGGGAAAGGCTGTAGGTGGTGAATCAGTCAAAGCTTGCCCCAAGCACTGGGAACCATCAAGTCTATCTGGGCCTTCACTGAAAAGGATAGATCTACGAATATTCCAAGATTATGCCCCTGTTCCTTTGGGGCGGGGGCTAACCCATCCAGTTCATGTAAGCTACCCAACTCATAGACTGGAGAACGATGAATCCACAGAGTTTCAGTTTTAACAGGAGTCAGACTCAGTTTATCCAACCTCATCCAGCCTATTACAGCATCCAGGCACTCCTCTAGCACCTCTGCAGCCTCAGCTGACTCCAGTTACAAGGAAAAGTAGAGTTGAGTGTCATCAGCAAACTGATGGCACCCAACCCCCAAAATCCTAATGACCTCTCCCCAGCTGCCTCATATGGTTGTCGAGCAGCAAGGGAGACAAGATGGAACCTTGTGGCACCCTACAGCATGATGGCCATTGGGCTGAGCAGGAATCCTGTAATGCCACTTTCTGGAACTGACCTAGCAAATGCGAGTTGAACCACTATAAAATAGTGCCTCCTACTCCCACCTGCCAGAGCAGTCTCGTAAGATAGCATGATGTGACAAAGCCTGGGAGTATAGTTAGCCTGGGAAGCTGGCCGGCCTTAGCGACAGGTTGTGAAAGGACCTAAGGGGTTCTGAGTAAGAATGGAACTCAGCCCACTGGTGCATGAGAGGTTGCTCTATGTAAGCGAATAACTTGCATATTTGAGGCAGATTCCTTCAGGGAGAAGGAGGGAGGGTTTTTTGTTTTGCTTTGGTTTGGTTTTTTTGCCTAAGAGTTTTGGTTTTCTTAGAAGCCTGGTAAGAGGCAGAGGATAATCCAAATCACTTCTGAGTGGGCTAGAAAGTGAGACCCTGATGTAGGGGTCAGGACTGTGAACAAGGGAAGCCAGAAGTCTGAGTGGGTATGAAAACTGTGTACCTGAATACTGATTTGAACTGAGGACTAGACTAGACATTTTGGAAATTCCATTTTGCCTGTATATAACACCCAATATCTTTTCCCTGTTTGCTGTTTTATTAAAGATTGCATTCTATTTTTATAATTTCTGACTCAGCAGAGTACTTTTCTTCAGTTCTAATTTTGATAGAAACATACTATCACAGATTTGCAAATCCTTTTGAATAAGACTAGAAAAGCTTGCTCCTTTCTCACTAAGGTGATGGGTTTGAGAGGGGAAAGCAGGGTTGTATGGGTGGAGGGGCAGGGTGCTATAAAAAGGCTGGGAAGGCAGAGACCCTCTCTAGTCTGTGAAAAGAAAGCAGGCCTGCCCCCCTCCCACATGACATGGCATCAAAAGCCACTGAGAGATCCCAGAGGATCAGCAGCATAGCATTCCCTCTGTTTTTCCCCTGAAGTAGGTCAGCAGTAAGAGCAATGTAGACTGTCTTGGCAGGCAGGCCCACAGACATCCGTATGATGATGGAACACCGTGACCTGTTGAAACAGCTAAACCTGAAAAGACAGATGGGGAATTACATTGTATGGATGACAAAGGAGCAAGGCAGCTCTTTTACTAATTGTTCTGGGAACCAAGAAACAAAAAATGGAAGTAGGAGAATTTGAAGCAGAGAGGAATTTCCATTAATTCCTTGTTAACAGGGGGCACACTTTTACAAGAAAGGTTTGATTTAAGCTTTGAGCACCATATGCTGCTCTACAGTGCCCGCATAGTCTGCACTGCTCACAAAGCAAGAAAGCCTGTTCACACTCTGCACTGATGTCCTCTATCCAACTTGAAACAAAGGTTTTGCCAGACAGATTGGGGCTGAGAACTAGTGCAGATGTTGTGGCAGCTGGTTTGTCCAGAAGGGGAAAAAACTCTTTCAGATGGCCTGTTCATGTCTAGTACAGAAGGTCACAATTATTTGTTCAGGAAAAAAGAAAAGCAAGGTGGAAACTTGTAGTTCTGAGAGGAGATTATCATTATTATTATTTTTGTGCATCCCCTCCTCTACATTCTACCACTTCCACAGGTAGACTGCCACTCCCATAAACTTCTTTTTTGTGGCTAAGTGAGCTCTAAGGGTGTTCTGTGTATGAGTAGCAGACAAAATTATTATGCATGATGAAACAACTCAAGCCAACACTGGAAGGCACCAAGCCAGAGCCAAAGGAAGATGAATTTCCATGGGCTATCACATTTCCTTTGAAGAGCCAACATGCATCAAGCACAAGAGTGCTTGACAGTGTAATTTGGCATGTACTGTATTAACAGGCAATGGCAGGAAGTCATCAGGCATCCAGAGCCTAGAGATGAGCCAAACAGAAGGCAGCATAATTGTATCAGCCAGCCTGGTAGCTATAGCAAGTGGTCCTGAGCACTGAACATTTTAGAAAGCCTGAAAGGGAAGCATGGGGGACTATTTGTTGTTGGATACATCTGATGAGTTCCTGGCATGAGTCCCTGAATGAAAGGGATAAATCAAACCTGCCATTTCCTCTTTTAAAGGGTGAGAGCAAAATCAAACGAATTGCCTCCTGTTGTTTTGTTCACCTGTTAATATGGGGGGGGGGGCTTGGCCTATATTCCCCATCTGTTTGTTTTCATTCTTTTAACGAAACCTCTCATTATCTTAATGAAATAAAAAAGTTCATTCTCTTAAAAGATGTTCATTTTCCAGAGAAAAACTTTATATTTCTGTGTTTGTGTGTTTTCTTCTTCTTTGTATCTTTTTGCAACTTTCATGTATGACATATTGTGAAAATTAGGTTATATGTGGTAAGATAATAGACCAAAATATTGAAGTTCGTCACTGCTGACAAAATTAAAGCTGGATCACAGAAACCATCTGGTTAGATTTTCAGGACCTAGTAACATTGTCACTTTCTATTCTTGGATGAGCCATTTGATTCAGGAAGGAAGATATTTTGAAATCCAATATACATTGTCTCCAATATAAATTTTCCGTTCAAGGGAGAAATATAAGAAATTTTAAAAAAAGAAAAAAAATTAAACAGCTCTTGTGATTGAAGCAAAAATAAGTGTAAAAGAAGCACTCAGCTTACAGAGCCATCAATTATAATAATTAATGCAAAGCAAGAAAAAGAGAAGTAGAACAAATACTGTGTTCTGTCAAATATTTATATACCACTAGGTATTCGTGGAGTTTGGATAAACCTCCCATTCTTACAGCAGTATCTGCAGTATGATTATTAATGAGGGAGTTATTGGCTCCCCAGAAAGAGGAGGACATGCTGTCACAAGTGAATTTGCCCTCTATACTCACATCGACACCAGGATTAGAGCTTCGGCAAAATGATATAAAAGAAACAAGAGATATGTCTGAAAATACTCAGAAGCTACTCTGTTTGTTACAATCCTGTTCAAGTTAAATTGGACTTATTTGGATTCTTAATAAATATCAGATTACATCTATTTTGGAAGATTGGTGTCTAAACTGTGAGTTTCCAAAATGGGCTTCAGAATACATTTCTGATTTATACTCAGTCACGTATGAACGGGCGGGGAGGGAATGATGGTGCACCCCCAGCAGCAATGTTTGGGGGACGTTACGGCTCCTTGCTTGCCCTCTTCCATGTGCCATAGCCCTGCCCCGTCTGCTGTAGCCCCATCCCATCCATCATAGCCATGCCCCTCCACGCTGTAGCCACGTCCCCACCCCTCTGCGTGCCCCTCGTCCACACACTCCACGCTCCACCACTGATTATACTCTTGCCCCACACCAAGTCTATAACAGTTAATAATAGTTTTTGACAACTTGGCCAATAAACAGCTGTAATAGTTTTTGAGATCTTTCAGGAATTGGGGAAAGATAGAACACACATGTCCCGGAACAACATGAATCACAGCTTTATGAGATTTATTTCTCAACTCTTCCGATGTCATCAAACATCAGCAGCAGCAGCAGCATAATAAATTTCAGTGCACGCAAGCAAATGCTAGGTAGATATTGGGCCACATAGGGTTTTTGTATTTAGGGGTCAAACTGGGAGTTTGGCCCACCTTTCACATCCTACTCCTTTCTCTTTTTCACCTACTCCATACTGTTCCTCTGGACATAATTGGCTTGGGAGGGGAACTGGTCTTTTTAGCGACATAGGATAATTGTGGCTGGAGTAGGGCAATGTGATTAAGACACTTAGACTTCAGTGATCAGGGTTCAGAGATACCAAGAAAGAAGATTGTTGTTACATGCCAGACAGCAAGAACTGGGATCAAGAAGGGAATGGGTCACAAATTGAGGTTGGGGCTATTTGAAGGGTTTCGACTCAAAAGGTTACCCTTCATGCTCAGAGATGAGTAAGATCCACGTAGCTTATATTTTTGCAGATCCCCAAATTGTGATTCTTCGGGTCTTTCCGCACTACACTGTTACAGTACTATTATTCCACCTTCAACATCCCGTGGAATTCCGGGGTCTGTAGTTTACTGAGGCCAAAGAGCAGTCTGGCTGAGAATTCTAAATGCCCCTCCCTAAACTGCAAATCCCAGGATGCCATTGGATGTCAAAAGTAGAAGGATAGCACTATAACAGTGTAGTACAGAAAGGCCCTTAGTTAGGCCAGCATTTGTTGCCTGCCTCTTTCTTTCTGAGAGGAGTTGCAGTGGATCCAGGCTGAGGCTGAGCTAGTTATATAATTTCTTTATATATCTGACAACTCAGTTCTTGTTAATTATACTGCCACTTTCTCACTTTTGGCAACTGCTACATTCAAAACTGTAATTGAGGGCCATAGTCCCTGAATACAGTTTTCTAAGAGACTCTTCTAAGCTCCAGTCTTAAAATCTTATAACTGTAGAGGCAAAGAGGAATCTTTGATACTCTGCATACAAGGCATGTGTTACAGCAATGCAGTCACTCCCTTTATCAATATGTAAGAATAGTAGAATAATCTTCCTTCCTTCCTTCTTTCTGTAATTGAATGAAAGGATTTGACATAGCAACTCCAACTCTTTTGCATGTACAATTGGCAAGCTGTTTATCTGTACACTGGAATTTGCAGCATATATTTAATTACCTTGAGCCTTACTTTATAACACAGGAGAAAACTAATTTAATTTTCTAAACTTTTGGCACTCATAATAAAAATGGAGAAGCAAACTAAATATATTTTTAAAAAATGGTTCTATGCATTCCTTTTATATTCAGTGTATTTGTCATGAGTACATTCTGAGTAATGAAATATATAGCATTATTTATATATGCCATGGGTGGACTACTGATTTTACATTACAGCCCCCATAATCATAGGTTGTGCTGACTAGAACTGATGAGAGTTGTAGGTCTTTTAATTTTCTTGGCAAGAACATTAGTATTTGTGTTGTATTTTTGCCCATGTTTAGCTAAGGTAAAATCTCTCTTAACACAAAAAGATTGTATATGCCTGCTCAATTATCAAAGGTGTCAGAGTCCAAGCCATGAATAAACATGGCACTCTGAACAGAACTGGTACTGCCACATGATGTTGTGTCCAGGACAGAGCAGACAATTAATCACCAAATGGCAGAGCAGGGTTTACTCACAAAGCAAGAGCAGGAAAATGTCCAAACAGAGTTTAAGTTCTGAAGCAAGCAAATCCAAAGGGCAAATCCAAGTCATAGTCAAACAGGCAGAGGTTCAACGTAGTCCAGATACAAGAGAACACAGCACAGGGCTTCCACAACTATAAAGATCAGTTGCTGACCCTGAAGGAAAGAGCCAGTTGAAAGCCTTTTATCTACTGTTGCTGTCACCACAGGCGTTCCTGCATTAGGGCTCCTTTGTTACTTAAATGCACTGAGTGGCGCAACTCCTCTCTCTGACATCATCTCTCTTGAATGGTAAGTGTCTATGTTGTCTCATCCTCTGATATTTGTTCCTCTTGCTCAAGCCTCTGCTGTTACTTGTTATCTTCTCCTGAGCAAGCTTCTAAAGAAACTCCTGCCTCTGGGGAAACTTCCGCCTCGGATTCAAAATCCACCTCCTCACTGCCAGAGTCCCCAAGGCAGGGCATAACACATGATAGTCTTGGACTGGGGTCTCTCCCTGTATCTGCATGAATGCTTTGTTTGCATTGTGGAAGTCTAGCAGCAATGTCAGGAAGTGTGATACATCTAAGGGGTGGACGTTCCAATCATACTGGCCATCATCCCTTGATCAAGTCTTTTAATCTCATACCTGATGTGAGTTCAGAAGACAAACATCCATGCACCATCTCTCTGCTCCTGAAACTTAACATCACTAGCCATAAGAATTTATTCCTTATAAGCTCTTTATTAGATTTTAGCAAAATGATTATTTTAGCCTCTAAGAGTCATTGCTGTACTTGTTAATAGCAAATTAAGTAGCAATAGGGATGTAACTTTCTTCTTCTCATGGAAAGTAGATGAAGAGAAGCAAAAGATACTTCGTTTTATCTTAAGAGCAAGTCATCTGAGCTGATTATGGTTGGTAGCTCCCCAACCTTTCTGGCAGTGTTCCTCTGTGTTTCAGACTCCACAACAAGAAAGCCAACTAGTCTGGATTCTGGCATGGAGCATTATGAGAAAAAGTCCATTAACCATTACCAGAATTTACATCTTGGATGTGAAAGATGAAAAGATGTTCATTCAGTCAGAAACATAGGAAGTATGATTCACTGGAAAAGTTCAGTTTGTTGGTAAGAGAGAAAAATAGGTAAAAATCAATAAACCTAAGCATGAAAATGAAGAGACATTCAGAAAGATAGATTAAGGCAACAAAGGATTTTGATATTCCAACATAAAGGATTTGAAATAATTTTTGGACTCTTCACAGAACAGGTTGTGCATAATTTTGTGTGATGATTGATGATATAGGTGATAGGTTTGGGAAAATTTTGACATGTAAATGAGCAAATTAATTATGGGTGCATTTTAACAACTATTAGCATTTGTTTGAATGTGCGGGTGCTTTTTCTTCATCAGCATGTTTATAATGGATACTGTATCTGCAAAGGATATGACAGATTCCTCCCACTCTCCCAATATGTATGATCAGACAGATAATTGATCCATGAGGCTAGCACAATACTGTATTTGATTGTGTGTTCTCTACAATAATAGTTGGCTCACCTTCTGCTTCGTCTGTCTTTTTGGTATGTACCATAACTCATGGGTTCCACTGGGTTGTTTGGTCTGTGGAAATGTAGGTGGTGTGCAAAGCTTTTCTGGACTAACAGTCACAGAATCTCTGAGCCACGTGGTCATCTCTGTGGAAGGAACCATGAGAAAATTATTGTACCTAGAAGGCACAAGATACAATTTTTAGGAGTAAAATCAAATGAAGAAAAGGAAATTTTACCTAACTTTTTTTAAAGGTGAATTTTGGTGGGAGTTTTGGGGCTCTGGGGCTGTCAGAAATGGCTGGAGCCACATTTTACCCATGCCTGATTTGTAGGATTGCACTGCTAGTAATATGTTCACTTTGTAGAGTAGCATTCATAATCTTTTTGGAGTCATTGTAGAGGTAGTACAACATTTGAATTGCCTACCCTGTGGCACCATATAATGAGAAGAAGGTCTGTCTAAATAATAGAACTGCCTTCCCTGCAACATTCCACAGGACTAGGGTATTTTCTTGTCTTGATGTATATAGTTTGTCTTATTATTCTTGTCAGAAAACCCAGTATTTTGTACTTGCCTGACTGAAGCACTTAACTTTTAGAAGTACTTCAGAGTGATGTATGCCTGAAAACACACACATATACACACACATTATATATACACTTCACTTAATGGTCAAGGGGAAATCTCCAGGAAGCATTTCCAACTATTTGCCTAGTACTGTAAACGGAAACACAGAAATAGTAGTAGCAAAAATAGTAGTAATTAAGGTGACTCCAAGAAGCATAATCAAGATTGCGCTGTAAGAGATGGCTGAGCAAAGAAACGTATTCCAGCTCACCATTTCTTCATTTATTTGGTTTACATGTAGTTTTTTCCTAATATTGTGATGATTTAAACAGTAATGTTTCTCAGTTCTGTTTTGTTCTGTTTGCAGTGATTCTTGAACCCATGTAGAAAAGTGACATGCACCATAAATAACTTTTATGAAAACAGTCCACTAGAACTCATTATGAAAGAGCAAGTGGCAATAGTTTGGAAAGTGTAAGACATCCACACATCTTTATGGAACATTGATCCATGAGGTGTTTGGATTTATACTCTGTGCACTTTAAAACTCATTTTACCAGCCAAAGTCTAGTTGTTGAGACATCAGAGATTAGCTCCAGGATGAAACAGAGACTCTTCTTTCTTCTTTCTCTCCATAATACTTAATGGTTGGCAGGATTCTTGTGCCATTGCTCCTTGTTATCCGAATCCACCCAATAGATACAAAGTATAGTAGTTGGGAAAAATAAACTGCAGAGATGGCAGCTGTTTTCCCTTAAGGCTCTCATCCTTCTAATCCATCCTTAAGAGGAAATCAATATAGATTTTCTAAAAGGATTTCACAGCTGTCACCCATATCAACAGATGGAAAACCAGAACCTGCTTCAGGAAACCTGACCAAAAAAACAAAAAAAAGCACCCTCACTGGGGTATATAGGACCATCATGTATAATAGCAATCTAATTCTACAGGACTGATGCTAAAGTGCTAATACAGGATATCATTGTGGTACCATCAGAATAACAAAAGTGGGATATATAGGGGTGGAGTTAACTTGAAATATTTCTGGAATATAATACTACCAGCATTCTTTATTATGTCAGGAGATGAAGAAACTAAAAAAATCTGAACCAACTAACAGAAACAATGATTTCAGTATGAAAGAAATGAGGAAAGATGCTGAAAATATTTTTGGCATAATTTCATAACTCCTCCCCAGTTCAAGGAACAAGCAATTACATGTATCACCCATTTAAAAGTGTATCTGAATGGCAATGCTTGTATGCATATTGCGGTGTCTGTTTCTTCAGGTGATTAAGGTGCTTCAACACTAGCTGGAAGGCTGAAATTGCCACAAACAGAATTATTAGTAATGTTTGAAAGTGACTTTTTTAAAAACACCTCTCTAACTTCTGGAAGATAACGGAAGTCCCACGATTGTGTCAGGAAGTGGCAGAACCATGAATTTCCATTTTGTTGATGCCCTACCTGCCTATCTCTGTGTGAGGTCACTCCCAATGGCCTTTCACAAATAGATTTAAGTTTTGTGAGATTTTCTCCATAAAGGGTTTGGGAAAAACAATCTAAGGCCCTTTCCACACGAGGCGAGGAAATCGCGCTGCGACGCTACCAGCCGTTTTTTTCTGTATCTGCACTAACGCGGACTTTAATTTACGAAGTTCCATACGGCTCTAGCGTGAACCAGTCTAGCGTGTGTTAATAGATCCACATGATTTTCTCATGGCCACTCCCGTTAGTCTCCTTACCTCGCCCCCTTCAGCTGTGATTGGCTGTTTTTTTAAAAAAAAATGGCTCCATGTGTCGTTACGTACATGCTCATGTGCGCACGTACGCACAGCCACCTAGTTCCTCCCACAACACCTCCCTCCCTCCGCCCCTCACTCCTTTTAGCCATGAGTTATTTTTAGCTTGAGAATTTTTTCCCACCCATTCTTTCTGCTGTTTTCTGCTGGCTTTGCAATGGAAGAAGAGGGGATGACCAACGTTGCCAGGGTCCCATTGCTCCGAAAGATACCGTGAATACAGGAGCTTGAGTGCTGGACTACAGAAGACCAGAGTTCAGATCCTCACTCAGCCATGGAAACCAACTGGGTGTCCTTTGTCAAGTCACATTCTCTCAGCCTCAGAGGAAGGCAATGTTGGCACACCTTGCCATTAATCAATTTTTGGATGGAGACGTACGCCTTCGTTTTAGCTGGGGAGGGAAGCGGTTGGGTCACTTGCAACAGAGGCTGTTACAGCCACCCGCCGGGATTCGGTCCAGGGCTGACCACATGCCACTCTCTCCAGACACTGGACTGCAGCTCCCAGCATTCTTCTCCATGGCCTATGCAGTTGGTTTGGGACTGCTGGGAGCTGCAGTCTGCCAGAGGGGCACCCGCACCTGCAGAGGGGCACACATCCTTCCCCCGCTCCTCTGGATGCCTCTGTGACGCTGTCAAAGCCTGCCCCGCCCAGAACTACACTTCCCGGCACGCTTTGGGAAGAGGGCGATGATGTCTCCCAGGTCTTCCGAAGATGGAGCAGCGTGGCAACCAATGGAGCACCCGGTGCGGCTCATCCAATAGGGAGTGCCTGGGGGTAGTGGAGGCAGCCACGTCCGCACAGCCCAGCGAGAGAAGCCCAGAGAAGTGGGAAAGCTGCAAGGGCAGAAGTACCCGCAGCCCTCCAGATTGGGGCTTTACTTCAACACCCAGCATCCCCAACCAGCTGGCCAGTCGTAAGGGATGCTGTGAGTTGGAGTCCAGCCACATCCCAACAGTCACATGATTCCCACAGACACTGCAAGGGTGGGGATGCGTGTGGCCTCCAGATGGCGCTGTAGTGCAATGCCCAGTATCCACAGCCGGCAGGGGAATGCTGGGGATTTTCATCTGACAAAATCGAGGTGTTGGAAAGGATATGAATCCCCCCTCCCTGCCTCCTAAGGTGCCGTCTGAAGTCAGATGAGGGGGAGAGCCTACCAGTCTCAGGACTACAATTCCCAGCAACTCCTATGTGGGATGATGGGAGCTGCAGTCCAAAGACAACTGCAGGGGTATATTTTCCCCATCTCCAGCTTATTTTTTTTTTGGAGGGGAGGCATTTCAGCTTGGGATTCCCCCCACAATAAACCCTCTCTGATTTCAAAACAAGTTTTTTTAAAATCTTTTTTTATTGGCATTTAGATTCTTGAGCTCTTCCCTCCCCCCAAAAAAATTTCTGGTTTGAAAACAAGTTGAAATCTATTTCATCTGAGGTATATAAGCAGCAGAGGCGAACACTGAGTGGCTCTACAGACCTTGGGTTCCAATTCCAGAAGAAAGGCAGCCTACAAATACAATAAAAAAAATAAATAAATTAAATAAACTTTGACTCCCTCCAAATAAAACTGTAATAAAAATGAAAAACTGATTAGTAAAAAGGAAAGGGAAAATACAGCATGCCAGCCAACACATGGAGGTCCCATACAGCATGCCAGCCAACACATGGAGGCTATTTTAAAAATAATTAAGGGGGATACAGGTGTGCTATCAGATCAGGTGAGAGAACAGGCAGTCTTTTGTTCTGATATGAGGAAGAAGAAAGCATTCAGCAGTCCCCCCAAATATAAGCCCCCCAACCACATATCCCCAGCCTCCAGAACTGCCAACAGCTCCATGCGCACATGCAAAACTTATTTTAAACTGATAAAGATAAAAACATACTCATTTTGATCCAAACTACGTACCTGCAATCCTTTCTCTTTTTCCCCGCTGTGGCTCTTAACCGCTTTCCGAGGATTAAAAAATGGCGCCGTCCTGTTCTTTGTGGGGCGGACCAACTGCTGAAGCAGTCCACGCCCACAGCCCACCCTCCGTTGATCTCATGGGTGAATCAGCGCATATCTGCGCTTCTACACAAGTGAGCATGTACGCGATAGCGCGCCTCGGGAAAAAAAGACCAAATTTCTTCCTGTTTTTAAAAAGCTCATGCAACGACAGTTGGAGGCATCTCTGCACAGATTGAGGTGTGGAAATGAAAAATTAAAGACGACACAGCACACTCCAAGGTATAGGAGACCTCCGTCAGAGGTCGCGTACCACGTTTTATTACCCCCGTTTGGAAAGGGCCTAAGTTTTGCAGTCATTCTGAGTATTCACAACTCATTTTGCCATCAAGGTTTTAGCTGCAAAGATTTACTTCCCTAAGGTGATCTGAAGAAGTTTTGGTAAAATGCCATTAATTCTCAATTAGTTAAATCCTTAATTGTGTAGTTGTTTCTTTGAAATCTGGAATGTGCAGGCATTTCTCTCTCTCTCTCTCTCTCTCTCTCTCTCTTTTAAAAAAGTTTCTTTTTTTTCTTTTTTTTGTGCTCCAGGAGAGTAGGACCTTGCTTAGGTAAATCAACTGGAACTAACAATTTGTGCTGTGTTTTGATGCCAAACCAAAGATGGTCTAAGTTCCTAGAGAACTGCTTTCTCCTTTAGAATACAGTTGATGGGGAGAGGAGGAGGCAGTGGTATCTACAACTAAAAGCTTCATCTCTGTTTCTGTTATTCTGTTAGATCCCAAAGATCTCATAGTTTCCCACTCCTCTTCTGCCCTTTCTTTCCCCTTGCCCTATTTGTTCTGGCGGTTTTGTCTGAGAGTAATAAGTGGGGTTTTGGAGCATGGAGGGGTTGATTTACCATTTCAGGGCAGAGAATTGCTTAAAACTTTGCAAGAAACCCAGGATGTACAGAAAAGGAAGACCAATACTTATTAAAAATTAATTAGTTTAATAATTAACACTATCTTTCAGATGGTAATTCATTGGATTGCTATCTAATTCTTATATAATTCATTTGAATTCTTGTGCAGGTAAGGAAAGAATTTAAAGGTTCCTACTGAGGGATCCAGTGTCAATGCTGACACAAAAATCTGGTGTACAAGCAAGTACACTACAGGGAAAAATCCTTGCAAGTACACTAGATGAAAAAATCCATAATGCACTTGATGGAACCAAACTTTGAGGAAAGGCCTTCATTAATTGGACCGGCCTTTTAAAAAAAAATGAACAATTGGGGAAAATATATCTTATCTATGCATTCCTACATGACAAAGTAGACACTTAGAAAACAAAAGTGCAGAAAATTCTGCTTTCTGTACCCTCCATTTCTTGTGGGAAAGCCCTGAAATTGCTGCTTGTGCATGCACTCGCTAGAGGAAATGCCCACTGAACTCAACTCTAAGTTTAGCTGTTGTTGCATTTTAGGATATGCTTTTGATTTCATTATGGTATTTTTATTTTATTCTTTAACAGTTATCATGTGCTTCCAAGCATTATTATGAATAGCAATGTGCTGCGTAGAGATTTACTATCTGTTGATGAGCTTTATAAGCTAGAATTGTTGAAACTTATTTGATATGTATCAAAGGTTGCAACACTGAACTAGAGTTCTTATAGTCTATCTATGCTGTTGCTTTTTTTTTGCGTTAGTTTTTTTATTGCATTCTTACACAAAAGGAAACAGTCCTGCAGTTAAGGGTACCATTTTAAACTGCTTGGAATACAGAATTTATTTATTTGATTTATCTCCTGTGTTTCTCTCCATATAGGACCCAAAGCATCTTACACTATTGTGTCTATTTGGAGAATACTCTGAAGTGCCCTCTCTCTTTACAACGCTGGCACTATCATTAAGGAGAGGGAAACATCAGGCTTAGACCACAGATTTAGGGTGCTGGAAAAGAAATCAAGTTGTTAGGTGCTTAAATCATAACTTTTGTATTTTTACTCCCAATAGAGGTGCTTGGATTTCCTGCCTCAGGAAGCTAGCTTTCAGTACCAAGAAATTTCCTCTGGTATCAAAGCGTCTTTGGTTGGTCATGTTAGATCACAGAATGATCCTTTCACATGTGAGCAGTATACCTGCCGTGGATTGAATAGAGCCCATGCATGCTGGAATGTTACAGATGGTTGGAGATCCAAACACATATTCATAATGAGCGTGTGTAGATTGTATGGTGTCAAAAGCAATGTATTCATCTTTGCACTAGAATATCTTTCCAGATTAAGATCTCCATTATCATGTGTTCACTGGACAGAGTGGAAAAAGTACATGTCACAGATACTGCTGGAATCATGGTGTGCTAAGAAATTTGATTATGTGATGTCCAAAATGGTTGTCACATAAACTAATCAGAAAACTAATCATACTAAATAACCAAAGCAAAATATTAGGTGCGGCACCACTTTGGTTAATCTAGAGCTGCAATATGTGAAAATGCTAAAAAGGAACTGCTCATCAAATGTATAGTGAAACCCCCTATGAAATTATTAACCAGACATGGCAGACTCCCAAAATATGACTTACTGGACTGGTGAGTTGAACAAAATGCCAAAAGGTCCCCCCTCCCAGGCTTTATCAAAGAACCAGTCTTCTAATAGCAATTATCAGGCAAAACAGCAGTCATCAGGCAAAAATGCTTAATATTATTCAGCAAGAAAATCCAAGAATGGTAGTTATGGCTAATTTGGTACATTGCCTCATTTGACATATTCTCTAGGAAATAAAGACTATAATGGGGTATATGCTGATTAAGCAGAAAACATAATACTTGAAATAATGCATTGGAATATTAGGACTCAAGAAAATATAGTCATTCTTATTATAATACAAAACACTGTGATTAAAAAAAAACTTTGTGTGTCATGAACTGTTAAGTTCATGGAAAATGTCTTGAAATGTCATTATCTGTAGATTGCAAAGTGATTTTCAGAGACTAATAAAACATTTCATAAACAAAACTGCAAACAATAAGTCAATGCTGAGATCAACAATTTGTTTATGTCAGATATTAGCAGTTGATGAGCTACATGAAATAATGAGACCAGATACAGAAAACTGGGTTAAATAACGGCCATTTTATTTGACCTAAACCTATTTAAATTGGGTTGGCCTGGAAACAGAGCAAGAAGGAGGGCCAAACTGATGGAGATCTTATGTGGGCAAACAACCTCAGCCTCAAGTGCAATCCAAATTGCTTTGGTTGCTCTATGGCCTGGCATAATTGGAAGGTAACCCAATGTACTCCCACCCAAGCCACAGGGACCTACAAGTGAAAGCCTGAATCCCAGGTCAGTGTCAAGGGTAGCCTCATTCCACACTCCCTGGGATGCAGGGCCCTAAAGAGAGACTTCCAGAGCTGTACCCTATAACAAAAGGGTGCCATAAAAGGTGTTCACCAAAGTCTTGTATTCACTCCCTGCTATGTGCCAGAGGAAACCCTATTTAATGACACCACCCTATGCAAATTGTCCAAATCCCACAGATACAATATGGGATAGAAAAAAAATGGAGGGATTTCTATCTGGCCCTGAAGTAACCAGACAAATTTTACACTGCATTGAGGGCAAGTGGATAGGTTGTGCTGAAATGATCAAGGAGAGTATTTGATACAGCCACAAGACTTAAACAATCCCTTGTCTTGTCTTGTCTTGTCTTGTCTTGTCTTTTATTTTTATTTTATTTGTATTCCGCCTTTCTCCCTGTATGGGACTCTGTCATGCCCTTGTCACATTCTGTGATCTGGCGCCAAGTGCAAATCACCCACCACAATGATTCCTATCAAGGCAGCCATCAAATGGTTACTTTTCACTACAGCACTGTTCACAGCACAGGTCCAATTATGCATTATGCCAAAATAAAATTCAGGTTTAAAGTCTCATTGATTTCAGTGGAAAAGATAAGAACATGTTTAATTCCTTCCTGTTGGCATGGTAGCTCTGAGTCATCTCAGAGGTCTTGTACCTTCTTCTTGTATTAATAAAAGAAACTTTGAGCCCAATAGAGTTTTTATGAAATGCAATCTTGTTTACTGCCTGTTATATGTACAAACTGTTCAGTATTTGCATATAAGAGAGAGAAATAAAAATTGATTCATTCATTAACGTGGTATCATTCAATGACCTTGAAACACATCCTGGCTTCCTTTTCTGAGTATCACCAAAAAAGGAAGAGAACACTAAATTAAAGAATTAACCACCTTAAAGATTTCCAACAACTGATAACATAGGCATGAACTAAATGCATTAACTTACTTGTAATTGAGCTCTAATTACATTGAGAGCTCTCAATTGATTTAATAGCCTAAATGATACTGCAAACAAAATCAAATAATTTTAAATATTTCTCAGTCCAACTTTGTAGACAACCTTGGATACATTCTGTTTAAATTATTTCACTCATGTTGCATGATCTATATTTTGATTGAAGAATGAGCACATTTAAACATCTGGGTACACTATAGTCATTGTCACACTTCAACAAAATGAAATTTAGTTTGACCTTTTGTTCACAGTAGTCTTAAGGAATCGTAACAAATCAACAAAGTGTTTTAAGAGTGTCATATGTTTATTTTCTCTAAAAATTTATTTGGCCTCAGTATTCAGAACACCTCAATTAGCTCAGTGTGATATGGTAAGAACAAACCATGATAAGCATATTTTTGACGTTTGAAATGCTGTGTCTATATTTCCAGTTCCCACTGAGCAGCCACATATAACATTTCATACTGAGAGAGACAATTCTGGTATATACATTTCTAGCTAGGGATGGAAATATTTGGAAAAATGAGAAAAGAATGGCGGAAAATGTGTTTCTCAACAAAAACAATCCTGGACTGAGAAGAGTGTTTGTAGATTGAGACTTATTCTGTGCAAAATTCACACCCATCCACCCAACCATACACGCATACACATGCAGTTGATTCTCCATATTTGCAACCGCCATATCTATGACTTCCACCAACCACAGAGAACTGTGTCCTATATATAAAATGGTGTGACATGAATGCAAACGCACTGAAGCATCTGTATGAACCCCCACCAATGTGGAAGGTCCATACTATCTCTCTTTTTCTCTTTCTGCATTTTCTGTGCAGGAAACATTTCACCCTCTTATGTGGTATTACTTAACACATCACTTAATCTGCTGGATGGAAACTTTTCCTTTCAGATTGAAAATAATACTTCAGTTCCTATTCATTAGTATTTTGAGTAAGGATGACCTAGTTTAAACTGGGTACGCTTGTGACAAGAGGTTCAGCATGGACAGAGTAACTTAAATTAGTACATTCTGATTAGCACTCTGAAACACCTTTTGGCGTGGGAAAGATGTTCTTGCTACATCCTTCAAAGTGACCATCTTGGGCTGGTGGTTAAAGGAATGTGAGTCTACATTCCAGGGTGTGAGGCAAAGAGCAGGAGGAGTTTTCTTTTGTCCTTATTTCCTAAAAGCTGCCTTGTTTTCACAAGCATTTTTCAGAGGATTGCAAACCCGAAAGTGAGAAAATACATTCATGTTCCATAAAGATAATTCTGTTCTGTTTTTGGAAGAGAAGTTTGTCTCAGAAAATCTTAGTAATGGGTTCTCTATTTTTCACTGTGAAAATTAAGTAGCATTGACACACTGAAAGAATCTTTTCTTGAGGAAAGCAATTTGTTTGAGATTTGAATGTTGATGATTAAGCCTCTAAGTTTGCTTGAAATATCTTATATTTGCAACTATTTTTACTCAGAGTTAAAGGGGAAAAAAATAACTGAACTGCGAATGTGGTTTGTTGCGTGATCAAGGGTGACAGGCACATAATGAAGACAACAGATCACAAGATTGGAGAAAAAGGGCAGCAACTTTATTGGCCACGAAGACAGACAGGATTGGCGTACGCATGGGTATGGATCCGGACATCAATCAACCCACCTGTTGACCAATGAACTTGATCACCCAGCCTGGAGCCAGATGGCCTACTGACAGATGAGACCCTCCTGCCACAAGGGGGTGCATGCTGTGTACCCACTTGAGCTGGGCATGTTTACGACTCAATGCACCCCCTGAGCCAAATGAGACCCTGAACATGTGGCAAATACAACCTGCTGTCCCGGGTCTGAAACCCATGTGACCACCTAAACAGTTGTGGCAAGTAAAAAAAAAATAAAAAAAATTGAAATTAAAACAGAAAAAGAGAGAGGGCAGAGTGGGATGCCGCCACAAGAAGACTGGTGAGCAGCCAGGGCCGGGCCGCCCTAAGTACCCATGAAGCGGATCTGAGTGAAGCCTACAAACCTTCACTCAGGCCCGCCTCCATAGCCAATGAATTCAAAGCAAGCACTTTGAATGCATTTGCTGCTGGGAGAACAGAAGGGGGAAATTTGGGCCATGCAGAGCTGCTCATGCCCGAAAATGGCTGCTGCCAGACTCAGCAAGCCAGAAGAGGCAAATGGCCATGCCTCCATGCCCCAACCCAAAGGCACTGAACAGTAAGTCATTCAGTGCAATTCTTGAAGCAAAAGCGAAATCTTCCTCTCCTTCATGAGAAGAGGTAAGTTCATGAAAAACAAAACTCCATGCTGTTCATTTCTGGGCCACATTACAAGTGTGGCTTACATTATACTATTTTTATTCATGCATTTCTTCAGTCTAGTAATATTAAATATAAGTCCACAATCTTAAGCATATTTACTTGAGAATTTTAATATTTACTCATTGAATTTAAAGAAACAGTTTGGTTAGGATTGTAATGTTGCCATGCATAGGAAGGAAAATTTGGAAAGCAAAAATAGGAAAATTTGACAGGGAACATAAGAAGCATAGGGACTTTGGAAAGGGAACATAGGAAAATTTGTCAGGCAACATAGAAGACAGCAACGTGAGAATATAAAAAGAGTATTGGGAAGACAGGACTATACCATCTTCTCCCCGACCCCCTGCCAGCAATAACGGAATTATAACAATAACAAATCTATACCACTGGGTCGTGTTTCTGCTCTGTGATAGGAAGTGAAATTATCTATTAATATAGTCTTCTTGCTTTTGAAATGACATTGGTGGTACTTCTTTTTATAGCACACAGTTTTATATTAAATGTGACACTTTGATTGACTTCTATTTCTGCAGTAACTACATGCAGTTCTTTGTAACACTTTGCTTCTTCCGAACTCTACTATGGCAGTTCTTTGGCAGTTTTTACCAAACTAATCAATGGGGCTTTCTTGTCACTGATTTAATGTTTCATGTTTTGGAAGAGAGATTGTGTTTTATCTAAAAGCAGGTGTGCACAAATCAAATGATGTATTAAGACTGCTGTAAACACCACCTTGTGATAGTCATTTCCAGCAAACAGCTGTGTACAACTGCTTGCCATGTGGAATGAGGCACTTTGTGCATTTCATCACAAACTTTTAAATGCTTGCAACAGCAAGTAGTAAATCCCTCAGTTCACAAGGCAAGCCCTTGTATATCAGTGGTTTGCATAGTGGAAACAGTTACCACAAGCTGCCATAGGATATGAATTCCATAATGTACTCTGTGGAGAGCACTGGAACATCATTAAACTACTGTAATCTATAGGTTACAGATAAACATGTCTAGCAGTCTCAAAGAAATTACCAAGAAATATTTTGTGGTAAGCTTAACAAAGTTTTTCTAATTTTAGTGCTGCTTTCTAGAACCTTGGTGTCAGTGATTGTATTTAGAGCTATTAATACGCTATTATCATTATTGTTATTGTTATTATTATAATAATGAATTTTATTATATTTATTTATATCCAGCCTTTCTCCCAATAATGAGACTCAAGGTGGCTAACATTAAAACTGTACAAGTTAAAACATACATACAAGTATAAATATAAAATTAAACAATGTATAAAGGTTAAAAAGATTAAATATTGAAAATATTAAATACATTAAAATATATTAAAATCTATATCAGTCTTAAAAACAGAACTGCACAGCATTAAATGCCCAAAGTGTGATGGCAAAAAAAATGTTTGAACCCACCATTGGCAGGAGAATAAGGGTAGGGCCAATGAAGGAAGGAATCTACCTGCACTATTCTTTATAAGAAAGCAAGAACAGTAAAACTAGATTATTCTGAGTTTAGATTTCCATTTTGCAAACATGAACTTATTCTCTTAACGACTGTGCATATGTATGTACACGTGTGTGGAATATCGCAGCATCTGTGAAACTGTGTTTGAAGATTTGGCTTTTTTTAAAACATGTTTTTGAGAATGGATTTTCAAATATACTTTTGAAAAGGGGAACAAATTTTATCCCAAACCATACTTTTCTTTGTTATGATGTGGTATAGTGGCTAATCCAGAGATTAAAGAAAAACCTGAGCTATATATTTGCATACACGTCAGCTTTTTTGACTGTAGTACTTATCTCATTTGGAGATGCAGAAAAAGCAGTGAAGAGACAGCTGTGTTTATCTGATTTGTGCACATGAATGAAGCAGCAAACTTCAAAGAGGGGGGAATTTTGAGCTCTTATTTTCTCCACTCTGTCCAGCTGTGTAGCAATTTTACAGCACTGGTAGAATATAGACTAAAGTGACTCTGTAAAAATCTGTCACGTTCTTTGTCTAATATAAAGTTCAGTGTGCTACTTTTGCTGTGTAGTTCACAATAGTTTACCCACAATGTGTGCACACATTTCTCACAGCGTTGTTGGGCTTTCTTGCTTTGAAACAACAACAACAATTCGTAATCCTTTCCTTCTTGTAATATTATTCATTTTAGATTAAGATTAGAAAATACTTATCTGGATTTGTGCAATGAACATTGCTGCAGGAGAAGGTAAGCTTTTGATGGTCTCTGTGGGGTGAGACCAGAGTATTATGTTTGATTGGCTCTAAGCATCAAATCAAGACGTGATGGGGCAAAGAAGACAATGAAGCAGTTCACTCCCATATATGTGATTCGGTGCTTGACATTGACCCACCCTCCCACCCTCAATGTAGTGTTAGTTAATCTGGTTGCTTTGAGGCTGGATAGGAATTTTTCTGCCTTTTCTCAGTTTTTTTTCTTGCCTATTCCATAGTCTATTTGATGAAATTGGGAAAATTGGTTCTGCGTGGGTGATGTTGTTAAATAGGTTGTCCTTTGGCAGATAATGGTGGACAGGGTAGGATTCTGGAACCACCTCTTTAAGGTCCTGCATTCCAGGGTGTCAGTGAAGAAGGCTATCCTTGAGGTCAACCTGGGAATAAGGTTCTCATTTTTAGACCCCCACAGCTTGGGTGGGAGTTCCTGGGTTACCTTCTAAGATGCTGGACTGGAGAGTGACCAAAGCAGTTTCGATTGCTCTGGGGGGTAAGGTGTTATTGCCCATAAGTATACTGAGCAGGTTGTCACATTAGTCAAAATATCTCAGTTGAATCTGAAGTTGACAAGCCTGCTATTTATCAATAAATAGGAGCAAAGGTGCTGATTAAGAAAGAATAAAGCTCCCTGATGAAAATATCTTTAAAGTCTCAACCATCATGGTAGTTATAAATATTTGAAGATATTATAAGCTGAAGATGCTCAACATAAGAGAGAGAAAGAGGTTATTGGTAACACACACGCGTGCGGGCACACACGCATAAACACGCGCGCACACACACGCACACACACATATATATTTGCACCAACTCTTTCTTTAAATTTAAATGTAGAGGATCATTTAAAAATGGTATTTCCTTATTTGCAGTATAGATTGTTAAACGACAGCCTACTGCCTCAAAATTTTACCTGCTTCACCCACCTCCAAAGATGGAGGACAGTGAGAGGCAGACAGTAGAGGGATTGATTGATAGAGAGGCTATGAGTCCTCTCACTGGATGGGGAAAAATGGGCTGTGTATGGCCTTTCAAAGTCACCCATATTCTTTGTGCACAGAGAAATGGACAGTGATCACTTCATTTGAGGATGGTGATAAACAGTAGGACTGGAAGAAGCACAGCAGTCCCCTCTACATTCTTCCTGAGAATACCCATAAGGCTACTCATCCATTGCTTACTCCCACATCACTTTTAATATCATGATATATTGAAAAAAAGATTATGAAACCCTGTGAATGTTCAGAACAGTGATTGCTGAACTTCATCTCTAGTAGCCCTGATTTAGCCTCAGATCATTGGAGTGCTAGCTGAATATGTGAAGTAAGTGTACTAAAACCCCATAGACCCTATTCAGCCAACCTGCTTCATCCATCACCTGGGCAGTCTCTTTTTCATGAACTCCAGGATTTCTGCTTTTTATTACTACCTCATCTTTTGCATTTAAAATTGTGATAATCTGAAGCCAGCTGCTTTCTTCCAGCAGGCCTTATTGCTATCTGGAATGTGAAAGTCCTTATTAGAGACTGGATAAAAGCCAAAATGGATTCTGCTTCGAGTTAGAAACAACCATCTAATAATATTGTGTAACAGTGTGATTCAACAGATTGCACTATGGGATATAGCACCATACATCTCAGTTACTGTGCCTGTACTTCTACTGTTATAATGAGCATGATGACCTAATAAAGTTTAAAGAGGTGGTGGAACACAGTTGCTTGCTGAAGTAAAGCAGGGAGAAATAGGTAATTTAAAGTCTGCTCTGTGTGTGCAAATAGCAGAGGCAGAAGAAGATAAAGATTACACATTAAATGGAAGTTTTCATAGGCAAACAAATTCACAACTTTTTAAATGATGTGTGGTTGTTCTAAATATATTGCAGGCTGCCTTGAGAATAAGGCAATCCCTATCATTAGGAAGAGTAAATCAGCCACATCAGGCAGTAGATTTTGGATGTCACAAAGGAACAGAATTTGCTAGTTATTTAGTTTCTTATTCTATTTTTATTACCAGGCACAGAAAGAAGTGGTCGTGGCCTTCTTTCTCTCTCTCTCTCTCTCTCTCTCTCTCTCTTTTTTTTTTAAAAAAAGAGGGGGTTCTTTTGGTGCCCTTGCATTGTCTTGGTGCTCCACCTCAGGCAGCAAACTGCCTCAGGCCGGCCTTGTCTGAGCATTACTTCTGCAGTAGAAGGAGGGACTATAAATACTTCCAATACATAATAAATACACAGACATACTATCATAACAGGCATTGGTTCTCTAGAGTTTTTGACAGTGGTCTGAACAAAATGGTTAGTCCTACTGAATCAATTAGTGATTGGCAAATCAACTCTTACAGAATTAAATAAAAAAACAGTGTTGATTCCTTGGGTCTTGTCTAGTCAGGGGCCTGCCTTGCAAGCAATGACATTTATAGTCATGTTCTTAAGAAGAATCTTTGGAAACTGGTTACGTTTTACCTGTGACTACTGAAATTTTGTTTGGAAATTGCATTTACATCATATCACTGGTGAAGATTAGTTGAAACAGCTTGATGGTCTTGGGAATAGTTGTCTCAATCAGTTCTTCTGTGATGTCCAGCCTTATCAATATTCACATATCCAGCTCTCATATGGATTTGAATGGTCATGAATATTAGTGTGGCTCTAAGTCCAATTGTGGAATCCCATGTGTGATTTAGGGACTATCTATTAGAATTTGAATTTGCTCATATTACATAGTAGTTATGTGGTATCATTGTGTTGATTATAGGCTTCTCTTATTTTGTATTTTCTTCATGGTAGTGGTGGTGGTGGTGATAGTGGTGGTTGCCGCTACTGCTGTTCTTCAGAATTCAGTATTATTGATAGTTTCATTATTATTTTGCTGATAAATTTATTTGGAGATTTCTCTCTCTCTCTTTCTATTTCTTGTTGGTTTTTTTTTTATGTATATCTTAGTTGGGAGACTACGAATTTAATGTAAGGCAGAGGTATTCCCTAACCCTATCTGAAGAAATCAGAGATTGAATCAGAGAGTCTCCCCGTGAAGACACTGTGCCCTTTTACTGAGCTATTGTGCTCACACAAGCAAAACAACCTTTCCCAGGTCTTCCTCCACTGCTGCTGCTAACATATCTTGCCCTTCCTTACAAAGAAACATGGTATATAGTTCTACCTGAATACCTAACAGTCTAATCACTCTCTGTAGAAGATAATAATGTTAGCACAGGCTGAGTGTGGTGAGCAGGAGTGTAGAGTTGGCCAATAATGAGCTTATGGACACTTTGAGAAAGGTCCTGATTCACAGAACCAGTGCAGCACATTTGGTTGGGAGCAATGGCTGGTGGCCACTTGGGAGGCTAACTATAGGCACAGATTGGATGCCAGAATGGTTCTTACAGATGTTGGGTTTCTGACCCATGATCTTGTATTATTTGTGACCACTAGTAGCTAGTGCCTATATGAGCACACCTGACATTTCTGTAGCTCCGTTGTTCAATGTAGCTTGGACACAGGTCACATCCTCTTTTGCATCACTGTATTTCAAAACTTTGTATAGAATGAAGGTTTGACTATAGGTGAAATTCATCACATGATGAGGAATTTATGATGTTATCCCATCTAAATCAATTAGCAGTTTTTCTTTAAATAAAAATCTATTTGCTGTAAACTCATCTCATGTCTTTTCCATCTAATGTCTAACTAAAGGCAGGTAAAAACTGGAAAAAAATAGTTGATATGAAAACAGATAAAAAGTATGTATGTGCAGAGAAGGCCCAGGTGGATGGCAAGGTGCTGAAAAATTCACTGACCTCTTTTCTTGCTGGGTCCCAAACTGTAAACAGTGTAGGAAAACAAGGCTGTAGTTGTGAGGACTAGAAGGAAGATGATTTGTGAAGAAAAAAATGCAGGAAGATGAAAATTATTTAGCAGAACCTTCCTACATGGTACTTCATAGCTTTTAATTAACCTACATATTGGATACTGCTTTGGCATGACCAACATTTCAGGTCACAAGTTATGTGACCATAATGTCTTCTTGAACATTTAGTACAATCCTGGTTTTATTGTGGTTCTTCTCTCTTATTGCTAGAATTATACCTCTTTTTTCTATATCTTTCTCTTCATCCTTCAGGATGTCAAATGGCCTTTATAAATACTTGTACATAGTCATACCCCTGGTGGCCTGTGGCTATTTAGATTCTTTTATAGGTCACACATATGAAGCTTTTGAAAATTAAAGATGAAGAGTTTCTTTCTGCTTTCAGGCCAGTGGGAGGTGGTCTTGGAAAATATTTAAAGTATGCATGTTAGGTGCCATATTTTCAGGCTTCCTTGTTGTTGTTGTGCACCTTCAAATTATTTCTGATTTATGGTGACCCTAAGGTGAACCTATCAAAGAGATTTCTGGGGCTGAGAGTGTGTGACATGCCCATGGTCACCCATACCAAATAGGAAAAGGGAAATGGTGCAAAGCTAAACAGTTCCAAAGAAATGTTAAGACACTGGCTTGAATCCCAAGTTGTGCCCTTCCGTTTATGAAAGGAACTCTTGTCAAATAGAAGCTGTTGTTCGCAGAAGGAAGAAGAGAAATTTTCATGCATGTTCTCTGCAGCCCTTTGGCCTTAGTCACTGATGTTTCTTGGCTTTTCCTCTGTGTTACTTTGAGACTCTTGCAAGATGTATACATGTAAATTGGGCCATGGCTTAGAGCTGAAGGAAGATAGTTCAATTTTGAAAGGCATGGTGCTTTGACAGCTATTTTATTCAAGTTAAACCATTTTTTACCTTTGAATTTTATTAAATTCATGGGCTGGTATCCTGTTAGGGATACCTGTATCTGTAAGTTTCCTTTGTTGATGCCTTTTATTGAGTGCTGCAGGGGTTGGCATTCCCTTCAGGCAGGACTGCAGAAGCATCAGGCTACATCCCTGTAGCCAGACACACAAATGCTGACATCAGTGATGCCGTTACATCCGGCTATGGGAACATAGCCAGATGCTTCTGTGGTCCTGCCTGCTCACCGTGAAGGATGGAATGGCTGTGTAGGGCAGCTCTGGGGCCTAATCAGTAAACTGGAGGGTGGTTTATGGTCTAGCCTAGAGTAGGTCGACATGTCAACCTAATGTGCTCTGCTGAGCCGTACAAGATTGCAACTATATTTAGGTTCAGATGAACATAGTTCATAGATGAGCCTCTGACTTTTATTGAACTCATTGTTAGGTTCAGGTGAACAAAGTCTGAACTTACTGATTACTGAAACTGGTAGTAGGATGTAGAAAATGGACATAACATGGAAGAAATAGGGACACATTTCATGTTGCAAGCTGTTCTACAGTACAATGAGATCACGTCACAGAAATTGTTTCGAGAAGCGCTTGTATTTTAGAAAACCGTTTTTTTTTAAAGGAACTTCTCTTTTGATCTGTAATAGTGTTGACCTTGGAATGGTATCTTTTGCCGAGCTTCATGCTAGTCAGTAAATGAGATCAGTATTTCGCTTACATTCATTTCATGGATACTGTGTTTATCAGGAATGCAGTCCTTGACACTAACCCAGATTTCATATGATCCTAACCAGAGTGGAAGTAATTAGTGGCAATTACTGAAAATTAACTTTGTTTTACAGTAAGTAAAGCATAAAAAGTTATATAAATGCTGTAATTGATGAAGGAGAATGCTATCCTGTGTTTTTAGGTGTAACTTTTCAAGTTACTTTTGTGGTTAGGAGGAAGTATTTCATTATATAGTGGCATATGAATGTTAAAGGTACACTAGTAGAAAAGGTTTAATATGTTTAGTTAATTGTCAATAATCTAAAGAAAAATCTAATTCAGTTGCAGTTAGAAAAAGATAATTATTAATTTTATGCGAGTTGTCATTTAAATTTAAGCTAATGTCTTAATGAAAAGTCCTTAGCAGAATGAAGCTGAAAATGCCATTCAAGATTTTATTACCACCTCACTGTCTGTTTGTTCCTGCTTTGAGCCTGAGGGAAAAAGGAAACAATTGCATTAATTTTTGAATACTCTTTCTCATCTAGCCCACCAAAGATCTTTTTCTTGCCCTGTTCACCCACCCCTTTTTTTCCTTGCCCTTTTCTTTTTAGTTTACTGATACCCATATCCATTCCACCAAAAAATTCAATGCAAAAATCATCAGAATTCAGTTTCCTAGAACAATGAGCGTTTATGAAGTGTCTTCTATAGAACACTGGAGAACCAACTGGATGCAAACAAGACCATGACCCTCCAGAATGTTCTTACTGTTTGTTAGTTTAATTCCAAGGTTGAATGATTTTAAACCATCATAATCTAATCATGAACTAAAATAAATGGTTTGGATCTTGTGACTTAAACATTGTGACTTCCAAAACTGAAGGACTCCTTAAAAAAAAGAAGTGATTTTGCAAAAATCCAAGACAGCAAGAACCAGATGGGAAATGTAAAATATGCTGAATTTTTAGCATTGTTTCTCAGTCCTTTAATAAGTTAATACTTCATTCTATAAATAAGTCAATGCAAAAATTCTAAATTTATTTTAAAAATACATTTAATTAAGTTTTTCCTATTTATTAGAAATTTTTCAACTTAATAGATGTTAACTACTTAGTTCCTATCTCTGGGAAATACCACATGGTTCAGGTGCATTGTGTTTTCTTTGGGGATGTTGCGGTGTGAGAATTTGTAACATCTAGGCAAATTGTAACATCTAGATTTTTAGAAAAAAGTAACTATAGCTGTGA
Organism: Iguana delicatissima; assembly: GCA_948472985.1. Classification (NCBI taxonomy): domain Eukaryota; kingdom Metazoa; phylum Chordata; class Lepidosauria; order Squamata; family Iguanidae; genus Iguana; species Iguana delicatissima. The sequence goes on along the minus strand of CAOKZL010000155.1, from coordinate 791,034 downwards.
CAATATTCAGTACCTTTTGGGGCTTTGGCAGCATGACTGCTTTTAAAAAGTGACTTTACAGCTCTAATTCTTACTGTACTATAGTCTATCCCAGAACTTCTGTTAGACTAATATGGCAAAGAGAGCTCTGGTAAAAACAGGTGAGAGATGCGTAGCTGTATACTTCTATGGAGTAATGAGATGTGTTAAGACTGCAGTGTGTGTCGGCCTCTGGATGTATACATTATTTTTGAGGCACAGGCAATAGGGATACAGAGTGAGCATGCTAAACCACAAAAACATTTCTTTTTAAAAAACAGCAGGAGTTAAAGCTGAACAGGCTTCTTCAGTGGACTACTAAACAGTCTGTATGCTTGGCACCAGAATCACCTTCAAAAAGAAAAGCCAATTCAGAAAGAAAACAAAGTTTAAAGCTTCTAGAATAATCAATGGAAATGTTCTACAATCTATTGTTTTTAATAACAAGATGAATTATTGTAGTAGAGGTTGCCTAATGGCTTTTATTGCTATTTAGAGCCATAAACTTTATGTTGTACCTCTTAGATAGACATGTTCCTTTATGCCAACTACTGCCAGCAGTCAATCAGAACTCAGCAGCACAATAATCTGTTTTCTATTTTGTTCAAATTCCTCAACAATCCATATGAGTTTAATTAGTGTTTTGCAGTGGTGCATTTGTTTGCTGGCTGAAAGGTCTGCAGTATCCAAGCATTGTTAAAAATAGGACAATCATTGTTTTAATGGGATGTAATTTATAGGACTATGCAAGGGTGCTTAATGCAGTCGTTTGCAGTTTAAATGAGGAAGAAGAAAAATGGCATGTGGTTATTCAGTGGAGAAAAATCACTAAAACCATTGTTGATTGATAGCAGAATTAAATCACCCTTTGGCTTAAGCAAGGTTTCCACATAATATTTTCACAATTAACTGAACAATGGAACAGAAGAACTGCTGAGTTAGCTTAAATAATTTATACAATTTCATATTCCGCAATAACGACTAGTTGTTAAATTCTTTGAAGTTGTGGTATTCAGAATTTTTTTCCCTTCTAATCATGAGCTCAGCACTGAATAATATGTTCTGGGACAGAACAGGGCTGGGCTAAAGTCACAGAGCTGTTGTCCATTTGCAAAGGTGTGGGAGAACTGGGTAGATTTGGGGACATGAGGCATGACAATCTCTTGCCATAAAAGGTGGGTACTTAGCTGCTAACAGTTTCATGCAGTTCTTTTTTTTTTCCACAGACCTTCACTCAGATTTTGGAAGAGTATGGAAGGATGTAGAGCAGTGGTTCTCAACCTGTGGGTCCCCAGATGTTTGTAGACTTCAGCTCCCAGAAGCCCCAGCCACTGTGGTCAATGCTCAGGGCTTCTGGGAGCTGAAGCCCAAAAACATCTGGGGACCCACAGGTTGAGAACCACTGATGTAGAGGTAAAAGGAGGATGTGCCCCCAATTCTTGGTGATTGCCTAGCTTTGCTGAAAATCAATGGGTACAAATCCAGCAATTACTTAGAGGGCTGAACTATGAGCAGTCTTACCATTTATACAGAATTTCATTGTTCAAAATGTTTCACATTTTCTCACGAATCCATTTATACAACAACAACAACAACAACTGAAAATTATGCCAATGTTCCTCCTTTTTCTCCTCTCCCCTCTCCATGAGAAGTTGGGAGGGGAATTATTTGTTGAGGTGAGCTGTAATAAGTTCACGGAAGAGAAGATATTTGAATAAGAGTCTTTTGGTTTAAAATGTAGTAGTTTAGATCCAAGCCACCATAGTGGCAGGTAATAATAAGTGGAGAGGTATGGCATTAAGATATGTTTGCTTGACATCTGCAGATTTCTATAGTGACACATGCTCTGTGTCTCCTGGACTAATATGTGGATTGGAACTTAGTTATTTACTAGCTTTTCTGCTTGCTGAATATTCTAATGTAATTCATCAAATTTAAGAATGTGTATTTTGATAGAAAACACATTAAGAAATGTGCACTTTAAGAGATATATTTATTTAAATCATCTTTCCCAAAGATTTTTTTATATATATGTAATTGTGAAAATGGGATGGAAAGAATTAATGGATGAAGTAATGATATAAAGAAAATGTAAATTTTCTTGTCCTTGAGAATCTAGCCAAAAGCAAAAACAAGACTTTCCACCTGATTTTCCACATTTCAGGACTTTTTGCAAATGTTTCATTTTCCAAAAACATTTTTTTTCATGAAAACAACTTTTTTGTAAGGAAAAAAAATCACTGAATGCAAAATAAAATAAAATTAAAATTAATGCACAAAATCCTTTTTAATCTTACCCAGCATGGAGAAACATTTTGAAATTCTTGTATGGGACCATGCAATGAACAAAGATTTTCATGCAAAAAGGATCATCATTGGAAAATAGCTGCTCTGTTGCATATGGATGTTCTTTGATAATTTTGCAGAAACCTTATGATGTTGAGTGAGAGGACATTTTTGTAAGTAACAAAAACAGAAACAAGGAAAAGTTGGGTAAAGTATAGCAGATCACATGATATCATGACAACTGTGGTGGCTCCTTGCATTATCTTTGTTTCTAGTAGATAGTAAAAAGTACGGTTGGTGTAAACACAATTTTTGGCTCCAGCATTTCAATCTTGTATTTAGAGAAAGACTCAATTAAACAATAATTTCTTATGTAAGGAAGGAGGATTAGGGCCAAAATAATTGATACACTTCGAATAAATGTGTCAAAGGGCTGTGGCAATTTAATCTGACTGATAACTCAACATTTAACTGCCATCCCAGACTGTAAAAGTTAAATCTTACCATGCCTTTCATAATTGCACTGGCCTTATACCATATTTGCAGATGAACATGCCAATAAAACAGCTATTTATGGATGCTGAACCTTCTGTTCTGTTATTTCTGCTGCATTTCTGGTGAGCTCATAATTAAACATCAAGGCAGCACCCTCTTTTTCTCATAATTCCATATAAAATAATTACAGAGTACATTCTTGATTAGTTGCAACAAGTATAATTGAATAAAGAAAGACAAAGAGACCAGTACATTTGCTATGGTACCAATTCATTTACTTTAAAGTTCCAGAATAAGCTGGTAATAAAGATTGTAGTTTGATCACAGTTTACATTAATACAGCGATGTTCATAGTCTGGAATCCTTTAGACCAGGTGTGTGCAAAGTGTGGCCTGTAGGATGCATATGGTTCCCAGGGCCAATTTTTCCCCATCATGTGTAACCCCCCCTTGCCCCCAGATTTGAAGAAAAATAGGAAAAAAATCAGAATTGTTTTATGCCTCCTAATGTTCACCATGTTTTGTCTCCCCTGGGTCAATTTAGGCCCAGGAGATGCTTTTCTTTAAACAGGTAGTGAACAGGAAATCATGTCTACTCACTTCCTGTTATTCAAAACTTCCTGGACAATGCTATGGTGAAAATGCCCACATGCCCCCTAAAAATCATTTGGGACATTTTTTTGGGGGGGGGGAGTTTATTTATTTATTTATTTTTGTGAACGCGGGGTACATCCTTCCAAGGTTTCCTGGCAGACTAACGTAGCCCACCTAGCCTTCCATAGTTGCATTCTCCAGCTCTAGACCCTGAAAATCATGAGGGATAGGACTAGGTCAAAGGAAAACTGTGGTAGAAAAAAATGTACTTAGTTCTTCCTACATGTTACAGTTGGCTATATATGTAATACAACTAGCCAGCTCTACACAACAGAAGGGAAGAAAACACTCTTAAATCTTGAGAGAATGTGCTTTACCTGTATTGAATGTATAAATAATAAAGCAGTGGTAATCAAAATGTCTCTATGTATATTTTCTGTCGCTAAATGTTTGCAAATAGAATAGAGAAGCAATTATGTGACTATTTGTACAATCCCAAATTGACAGAATGTCCTGACTACTTTAAGAGTAAACAATCAAACAGAAAAAAAAATTAATAGGTTTTAGCTTAGGCATTCTACTACCCAAGTAAAAATGAAGTAGGTACATGTATCAACACATCCTGGATGTGTTCAGGTGTGAATGAACCTCTGATTTATCTGTTTCTTTCTTATTTCCAAATCCAATTAAAAAAAAAAGGTAGAATGAAAGATTTTGCTGACTAATGTAGGTGTGAAAGGTAATGATCAGATAAATGGGAAGTCGATGTTCATGGCTGTGCAGTTTGTTCCACAATCCAGCATCTCACAGCATTCATTAAAAAAAAAAAAAAGCAACTAAAACTAACAATTATAGTTATTTTCAAGAAATGAAGGTACAGTTACTTTAATATTATAGCTATAACTACTATACTATACTAAAAAGTTACCTTTTAAAAGTAACTTTCCATGCTTTGTATCCTTTATCAGTTGCCTGCATCTTCCTTGGATCTATTTATTATCATGAAGTATTATCAAACTTCATATACATGCTTGTGTTGGTCCACAGTAACCAAAAGACAGAGAGGAAAGGCTAAAAGGTCTATAGTAGCAGAAGCTATAGTCTGCCACAGTGAACTTTGTCACTGTGCCCCTTCATTATTTCTGCTGAGATTCTTGAACTTGAACACCTCTGATAAATATTACTGCCAAGACAAAATTAGCACAGAGAGCCATTAATGTACTGAGAGCTTGTTGCTTCTTTGGGAATGCTTTCAGACTCCATTCTTACTCTCCTAAGCAGTTTGGAACTAAGTATTGAACCAATCGGCAAAATTGCAGTTACAGCTGCTGTTGTACAGATGAAAATAATTTCTCTTTATCTCAGTGAGATTGAATTCATTCCATTCCATTCCATAGATAGATAAATAGATGGATGGACAGATAAACCAGCTTTCTGAAGCAAGCACACTTCCCTATAGCACTGGTCTGTGGCAGAATTCACTTAACATGCATTACCACACAATCTAATTTACAGTGTCTAAATCCTGCCTGTAAAGGCTTCTAAAAACCCTTTCATCCACATTCAGAGCATGATTTGTTTTTTGTTATCTGGTAGTCTCCTTAAGTCGACAGGCGACTTGAAGGCACACTTGCACATACACACACAGAGTATGCATTGTGGTAGAATGGGCTCTTGGTTCTTGTCTCCAGCCAAGACAAACATTAATCAAGGATGGGTTCAACAGGGTTCTTTGAACTGCTGGTTAGTAAACACTTTTATTAGTAATATGTTCCATCTGTTTAATGTTCAGCTTCCTCCAGTAGCAGTTGGTAGCAAAGCTGTTGAGGCACTTACTGAGCTTTCATTGGCATGAAAAATGCAGTGAAAATGTCTCAAGCAGCCTCACATTTAAACAGCTATGTGGGAAGAGTTCCAGATGTCCATCAGACTCCCCAAAGAAGTTGTTCTTTTCCCTCCCTCTTCCTTTGGAAACCAATTATCTATAGCCAGAAGACTTGTAATTCAGAAGCTTGCCTGAATCTTCCAAAATAGGGCAAAATTCATTTCTTATGGACACATTTTTGGAAAAAAACCCCACCTGTCATCAGAGTACCATGCTTTCTTGATAACAATGTCAAAATTACTCAATGCAGAATTACTCAGCATGGAAGTGGGCACATGAAATCTAAAATAATGTATGAAACAAAGCAAAACGAAACAAAAAGAGGAAGTTTCTTATTCTGAATAAGAGTAACATGTTTCTTAACTGGTACCCAAATATAATGAACAAGCTACCATCTTGTTATGCCTACTCAGAGAGACCTAATGCCCTTTCCAGCAATTTAGCAACAGGTGTTTTGTTTTCAGTGCACTTCAGCTGAGATACAAGAGACTTTATCTCAGAGACACTAAAGCCATTTCTTAGTCTACATCCAAACCCATGAGATCACATAAAGCTGCAAGAGGTCTGCGTGTGCAAATTGGACAGATCAAACTGATATATTTCTGACACTGTATTGTTATTCAGATTCAATACTTGAAGAAGCAACGTAGTTACCACTAGGTATGGGCAGAATTGGCAAGGTTGGTGTTTTGAGGGATTGCAGCTCAAAGTTATGCACGTCTCCTTTCTGTAATGGAAGAAATATGTAGAATTGCTTGTTTCAGTATGAGTAAGTCATGTGAGTTCTATATGGAATTTAATTAAAGCCAGGGTCCTTTCCAAAATCTTCATATCTGTCTGTGTCCAGCACCAAATATAGTAGGATTCACTTTTGCTGCTGTGTGCAGTGATGGGTGATTCCTGAAGAGGATAAGAAATTAAAATCACTTGTCACAAGGGTCATGCATCACCACAACAAAATTGTTACAGTTTTGGTACAGTTTTTTTTTTTTCTGGCACACTATTGCAGGAGATGAGATACCTAAACTGGCAGTCTGCAAATCAAATTCTGACCTTAACAGAAAGGAGATGAAGAGGAAAATGGTCAGCAGACACTGATATTAAAGTTACCAGTGAGACATAGCCACTTATACACAGCATTTTTGAACTGCAGTGAATTGAATTGCTGACTGTAGTACATAAGTGATATAAGAGTCTATCTGTCCATCTCTTTATCTATATATCACATATATATCACTTCTCTTTATCTATATCTCACAGGTGAAAAGTCATTCCCAAATCACTCAAACTACTGCAAAACCAGTTGAGAATGCTTTGCTTTCCAATGTTTCTTCTGAACCCTCTAAAATTAGAAACACCTGGAGAAAATGTCATTTTACAGACAAAAAGCAAACCTACATGGTATCACTTCTGATTGCTCAGAATATCTTATATGTGGCAAAATATGGCCACTGCTCCCAGGACAGATGCCTGCCCCTGGTTTACAGAGTGGACTGGGCTGAAGCACAAAACAACTAAAATAGAGGCAGGAATCACACAGATTCTGGAGAACTTCTCTCTGAATCACCCAATTGCTCAAGTCATACAGCAGGAATAAAGAAGGAACAGGACAGTGAAAACTGAAACCTAAAATAACACATGCTGTATGTAGTGTCTTGTTGTATGCCTTCAAGTTGTTTCTGACTTATGGTGACCCTAAGGTGAACCTATCACATGAGTTTCTTGGCACAATTTGTTTGTTGCCTTTGACTGCTTCTGAGGCTGAGACAGTGTAACTTGCCTGAGGACACCCAGTGGGTTTCCGTGGCCGAATAGAGATTCGAACCCAGATCTCGAGGGTCATAGTCCAACACTCAAGCCACTATACTATCCTTCTGTCTATTGTCTACATTCAGAAAATATTCGTGACTTGGTAGAGAGTGCATGTCTGCAGCAGAGCATCTATACTGATTAAGGAGCAAAGACACGTATGGCTTAAAGCAGGGCTTTCCAAACAGTGTATCATGATATGTTAGTGTGTCACCTGCAGTGTGTACATGTGTCGCCTCTCTGGACAAAAAACCCCTCCATCTCTTACAAGGGGTTAGTTTAATCTCCGGTTTGCTAGTAAAACTGAATTGCTGTGCCGCAAAATGGTGCATGTCTAAAAAGTGTATCACCAACATGAAAAGTTTGGAAAGCTCTGGCTTAAAGAAATGAAGTAAAAAGCTTTATTATAGGAACTCCATTCTAAGGTACGAATGTTACTGGGTGCTATCTAGTCTATCTGAAGTGCTGGGAAGAGAGGGGGGTCTTGAGAATAGGCAGAGAAACATCCGTAAGAGTATCAGTTTACATCACAGAGGGGTCAGGATAGGTAGCGCCAAAGAAGGGAGGACACTTCAGGTCACTCAGACTAGCTAGCTAGTGATGCATGATAGACTCAGACTGCTGCTGCCCACTGGGAGGCATTCTGGATTCTTCAGTGCTAAACATTGTTGCGCTTCTGACACTGACATATATCCTATTTTGGATCACAACCTGACAGCTATATGTCATTTTCCATTACTGGTGGTAAATATATTGAACTTATTAGGTAAACCTAAAAGCCACATTATATCTTTTCATTGTTTGCCTTTTTTTATTTATGCTGCATGACTTTAAAATTTCATTCTTTAAAACCTGAACTCTCAGTAACATTATGAGAACAATTCTTGACACAATTGGTTTAAGTGTCCAAGAGTAGTTGCTTCTTTCTAGGGAACTAAACTGATTTTTTTTTTTAAAAAAAAAAAAATGGGACAGCATTTTTCATTTGTTGGTTTGTTTGTTTTTTTGAAAGAGGAGCTTTAAGATTTGGATGGCATCCAAAAGGAAGGAAAGAAAGGCAAGGAAAGATAAACCAATGATGGGGAAGGGGAGGACAATGACTTGTCCACCAGTTTATTTATGGATCATTCTTCTGAAAATAATTTTTATTCTTCAGATATCTTATGCATAGCCCTAAGTGAAAATTTTGCAACGTTTCAAAAGAACAGAGACAAAATTTTGTATGGGAGACAGTTGAGGCAGATTAAAAATGATTTGTCTCCCTTAAATCTCCTTTGGGGGATTTCAGGGGCAGAGGAAGGAGACAATTTCCATGACATACAGCACATAGCATAGAAGGTCCATCAGAAAAGAAAGCTGAAACTTTAAATGAAGACAGATAGAAGGGGCATGGACTTCTTCAACAACATTTAAGCCTTTTAAAATACTAATGTGTGAAGAATGACCATTGCATAAATATATCCATTTCTAACCCCTTTTTTTTTTCTGTATGTTCTATCCTGCTGACTTGTCATACTTCGTTTATAGTTTTAAACAGCAAAGGTAATGTATCAGTTGGAGAACTCCTTCAAACACGTGCCCAAGGATTAGAAGATTGGCCTGACATTGTGAACTAGAAGGTTGATGGCAGTCACTAACGTCCCACTGTCCCTTGCCTGCCTTTTCCCTCTCCCAGACCTTGGATATTTTCACAGAAATGAAATCTAAGCAGTGCTGATGTTTCAGCCTTGCACAAGGCTCAAGGATTCCACTGTGGTCCAATTTTAATCCTGTAGATTCACATGGAATCCTACTTCACCTCAGAAACTGTCATACTTTTGGACTTCATCTAGATTTGATGTTTATTCCTAAAAAAAACCTTCAACCAGAACACTGTGGCTGCAATGAATGATTATTCCTAATGTTGTCATAAAAGAGCTCATACTCTGCTAGTTGTCTAAGTATTTAAAAGAAGAAAAGTATAAGAAAATAAATGTGATCTTCACACAAATGAAAAACTTTAAACTTCAGATGTAGTATGAAACCAGAGCAACAGTTCCTTAATCACCACTTAATGCTAACAAATCTCCAGTTTTCTGTTCAATTCCAGTATGAAATCGTTGTGGTCACTATTTGCATCAATACTCCATTCAGTTGTCATCTAGTCAAAATTTATGCAAGAGAAGTTTTTAGATATTGTCAGCAGTTTTCTTCAAAATCATTAAGCCAATATGCAGTACTAATATATCTTGGCTTTAATAATATGCAAAAGTTGAAGTCATTTGAAAGCAAAGCAAATGTCTTATTTGAATAGCTTTCCAGAGTAATTTCAAGGCATTATGGTGAGAAATAGCTGTTCTTTTGTAGTTGCATGCCATTTCACTTAAAGAAATGAGTAGCTCCTTGTAAGCAGCTGCCATAAATCTCTGTATTAAGCAAACATTTTTGTTTTGTTTTTTACTGGAAAAAGAGAGGAAGAAATCAGGCAAATATCTCAGATTTAGGAAAGATTTTTTAAAAGAGAGAAAAGAAAGATTGTATTAAAATTACTAGAAGCCAAGTGGTGTAGTAGTTTGAACACTGGACTATGGCCCTGGAGACCAGGGTTTGATTCCATGCTCAGCCATAGAAAGGCACTTGGTGACTGTGGGTGTGTCATATACTCTCAGCCCCAGAAAACTCCATGGCCATTTCTGCACTACAGTGTTAAACTGCGGCTATTCCTCTTTCAACACCCTGTGGAATTCTGGGGTTTGTAGTTTACTGAGACCAAAGAGCTCTTTGGCTGAGAATTCGAAGTGCTCTTCCCTAGACTACAAACCCTAGAATTCCATAGGAGGTTGATAGTGGAATAGCAGCACTTTAACACTGTAGTGCGGAAATGGCCCATAATAGGTTCACTTTAGGGTCACCATAAGTCAGAAACAACTTGAGAGCACACAACAACAACAGCAACTGAGATTACTGTTACTTAGTGAACAATTTCAGAATTCAAACGATACTCTAATTTAGCTAATTTTTCAAGTAGGTTTAAATAACTATAGCAAATAGGCACAAAATCTAAAATTTAAACAGGAAAATGGGTACATGGACTGAATGAAAACAAATGTTTAAGAAATAACTTCGTCATCTAGGCTTGCATTCACCCATGATACTGAAACCTTATGTGCAGTTCTTACATGTATCTTTCTTACTGAGCCATCACCCAAGGAAAATCTGTGTGATTAGCCCAGATCATGTGGTTGTATTGTTCAAGGTATGATAATACAGAGAAGATCCCTCATAGTTTTAGGAATGGCACTAAATGAGACAATTTTCCAGTATACTTTAGTGGGCTGGATCCAGATTTAGTGATACAAATTGATTTCAAAAGGACAATTCCATGTGTGACTAACACTAGATCCAATTTGGCATGTGTGAATGCATTTACTGGGTTCAGTTCTGGTTTTGTGCTCAGAATTTCTGAAGAATAGCATAGAGATCAATATTTTGGTTCATATTAAGATTATCATAAAATGTGTAGACAAATTATTTTCATTCATGTCCAGTAGTTGTAAGATGCATGATATACTTGAGGGAAAGAGAAGAACTGGGGGAGAAAAAAACTGAAATGATTTTCTGACTATCCAGCAAGTACCATTGCTTCTGTGCTTTTTCTTCTATCCAAATAAATGTTGGGTGATAGTAATATGAGTACTCTCCACTGAGCCTATGTTTTATAAACATCCGATACTAACTTTGTTTCATAGCTACAAACTTGTTTTATAGCACACTAGCATATTTACCTGATGTTGCCTGAGATTTTATTTTCTCACAGGTAACACTTGTTAGAAATACCTTTAGGAATTTCCTTACCTTACCTTAGGAATTAGATGCAGATTTGAGATCCTGTGTCTCCAGTTCGTCTAACTGCCTTGACAGTACCTGTAACTTTTCCCCATATTCCTCAATCCAATCTATATTCAGAGTTATTAACATACAGAGTTTGGTTTCCTGAGGCCCTCCTTCTTGCTGGTAGGCCTCATCTCCATAGCAACCTGCCTGAGCTCTAAAGGCCCCTCTCTGAACTGCCAACCCCAGGATTCCATAGAATCTTCACAGCCAGCCAATCATATGAGGTCTTCTCGCCTCACACAGCCAATCATATTAGGTTTTTGCCTGTCTGACACAGACAAACTTTGACTTTTATATAATAGATAATCCAGGGGTGGGATCCATCTTTTAGCTTGTGTGGACCACATTCAGTTGAAAGAAGGAAATGGGGTCTGCAAGCCAGTAGTGGAGTAGACTCACACATAGACTGTGTGATATGTAGACTCACACTTTTACACATTCACATACAAACGCACATGCACAGCACATACATAAGCCATTTCAATGGGAGTACTAGTGAATCTATTGTTGGGTACTTAGGAGGCTACTTCCTGAGGAAAGGGAGGTACACTGGTATTCCCAGTGATCTGAATTTGTTTGATCCTCATTGGAAAGATGGGGGGGGGGGTGAACTGAGACTTCCATCCAGTTTCACATTTTTCACAGTCAGTGTAAAGGTTGGGGTAAGCAAACCATTTTAGATACCGCCTGAAGATGCCACAGAAACAGTATGGTGTAGTGGTTTGAGCAGCGGACTGTGAATCTGGAGACCAGGGTTTGAATCCCTGCTCAGCTGTGGAAACCCACGGAGTGGGTTGGACAAGTCATACACTCTCAGAGTATGAGGAAGGCAAAGACAACCACTCTCTGAACAAATCTTGCCAAGATAGGTTTGCCTTAGGATCACCTTAAGTTGGAAACAACTTGAAGACATACAGCAACAATAAGATGCCAGCTGAAGCACTTTGCATTGACATCTCAGTTACAAGTGAGGGAAGTCTTTGGAACTGCCACTTCAGTGTAACTCTTAAGGCAACCTTCCTTCTTAGAGGGAGCAGGAACTATCTTCTTCAGTGGCTGATAAAAACTTCTTGCTAGTGCAGTTGATGAGAGTGAAAGGCATTTGTTATTATTTACCTTGAGGGATGCTTCCCTTTATGAGTAATCTTATACCTTTGGTTTCACTCTGACTTTTGATATGGCAGGTCTGGCTTACTTAGCAATCCTTGCTATTTGTGTTCTGTTACTGTTGTGATTTAGGCCTAGACAGGTTGGCTACCATGACTACTATGGATTTGGGGAGGTGTTGGTGCCACTTGCTGCTATGTTTCAGGCAAAATATTCTGTTCTGTCCCTGGGTTGTACAAACAATCTCAACTTTTTCCTAGAGAAATGGGAAAAAAATTCCATTAATGTTTGTCCTTTCTATGTCAAAAATAACTAAACCTTCTAATTATTGAGGAGGGCATCATACTGTGGGTTTCTGTGAGTAATTCTCCTTTGCCTTACTGTTTTTATTTCCTATCCATATGGAATTGGATACTTTTTTTAATATTTGAAAATGATGAAAAAAAAATCAGTTTTTTTTCTTTGAAAATAGTCAGGTCAATGTCCATGGGTTATCCGTTTCATTTTCACAACCATGTGTGACTAAAGCCTTGATTCAGTCAAGGATGCTCAATGGACTTTGTAGCACAGCAATAATTTGAACCTTGTTCTCTGAAGTTCAAGTCCGAGCACCCTGTAGCTCTACTGTATAAAACAGGGATAGAAAACAAAGCCTTCACTGGCAGATAAGAAGGGATCATAATACAGTTGCACTTACTTACCTGATACCTCCAGTTAGAAATGGTAGCAGCTGACAGGAAATACCTCCCTCTGAGACTCCGTAGAGTGACTGGTAGTCTGAGTAGAAAATGTTGGACTATATGAACAAATGATCAGCCCTAGTTTAGAGTAGATTCCCATCAGTTAAAAATATTAAATCTCATGCTGGCCTTAGTAAGTAGAACTTTTCCTTTTAATTAAGTTTCATTTCTTTCACTTCAAGCTAAAATAATTTCAAACATATTATATTGCAGTTCATAAAACAGTCCAGCAGGTTGCACTTTTCTTGACAAAATGCAAACTATTAAAACACTTCTATCGTATTTCATCCATGAGGAGAATAAGATGGTGCCATTTTGTTGTTCTTGTGTAGTTTGTACCCTGCCAAATTAACATTCTGAAAACAAACTATTGCATTTGATGTTTTTAAATGAATAAATAAATAAATAAATAAATGTATCTAAAGTTATCTGCCTCCTGCAAGGCATCTTAGGACAATATCATGCAAATTAAAAATAGGTAATGTATTACAAGGGAGCCAATGTGGTATAGTGGTGTTGGACTATGACCTTGCAGATCAGCGTTGGAAACCCTACTCAAACTTGATACGCACTGAGTGACCTTGGCCAAGTCACGCTCAGCCAATCAAAGGCAGTCAAAGCCAAATGCCCTCTGAAAAAAATCCTGCCAAGAAACCCTGTGGTAGGTTTGCTTTAGGCCACGAGAAGTCAGAAATGACATGAAGGCACACAATAAAAACAACAACATATTGCAACAATAAAATTAAATTAACACAGTATAATTGAAAAACATGACTATTAAGCCAGCAAATAAGATAAACATTTTAAAATGCATGGGCCAATAAAAATGTGTTGTCCTCAGAAAGAACGCAGACTTGACACTTGTCTTTTGGAATGACGTTACAGACCTATCTTTAGAAGATAAACATGTCCCATTTAGATCATGGCCTTGATTTTCTCAAAACTCTCAAAAAAGACACTGTTATCTCAATTCTCTTTGGAAGTAGAATCTCAAAGAAAACAAACCTTCCAAACTCTGATAGAATCCTGTAGAAATATTTGATTTCTATTCCTGTTACTGAGCTGTCCGCAAATATTCAATTTGTTTGAAAAAGTAACACAATTCTTTTTCCCCAGAGAGAAGAAATAGGCATAGAGATGAATATATCCAGTGGGGCAAAGGCTAAGGTATCAGATTTAAAATAGTGGGATGTAGATTCAAATTTTGGTTTCTTTACAAAACAAACTGAGTCACCCCAGAGTCATACTGTCTCTGATTGTAACCAACTTTATCAGGTTGCCTATCCCTAATATGGATTGTCTGTGTTACTTCTCAGCAGTAATTTTCATATTATTTTAATTTGAGTTTAGAAAAGTCTCTAAATGTCCACCTTCTTGGTCATTCTGGTAGATCTCTCATCCCGCATGACCACTAAGTGAAAGAAAGAAAGAAAGAAAGAAAGAAAGAAAGAAAGAAAGAAAGAAAACCACTTTATTCTGCATTGGTTAAATAGACCACATTTGGAATACTGTGTCTAGTTCTGGGCACTTCAATTCAAGGAGGATGTTGACAAGCTGGAGTGTGTCCACAGGAGGGCGACCAAAATGCTGAAGGGTCTGGAAGCCATGCCCTATGATGAGCGGCTTAAGGAGCTGGGGATGTTTAGTCTGCAGAAGAGAAGATTAAGAGGGGACATGATAGCCATGTTTAAATATTTGAAGGGGTGTCATGTCGAGGAGGGAGTGGGCTTGTTTTCTGCTGCTCCAAAAACTAGGACAAGGAGCAATGGATTCAAGCTGCAAGAAAGGAGATTCGATCTGAACTTCAGGAAGAACTTCCTGATGGTCAGAGCTGTCCAGCAGTGGAATATGCTGCCTCAGAATGTGGTGGAGTCTCCTTCTTTGAAGGTTTTTAAGCAGAGGCTGGATGGCCATCTGTTGGGGATGCCTTGATGGGTGTTCCTGCACAGCAGGAGATTGGACTGGATGGCCCCTGTGGTCTCTTCCAACTCTATGATTCTTCCAACTCTATGATTCTATGAAAGGATATAGGATAATTTTGAAGGAGGTGTCATGATTTCAGTGTTTGTGTGAGGGGGAGGAGGAGATCTAATAAGTGAGATATTTACCTGATCCTTTAAAAGAAGCGAAAATAGCAGAGTCTTGTAGCACCTTAATGATGAGTGGGTTTTCATGGACTGCAGCCCACTATCTCATCTAAAGCATGGATACTTCTTTGGACAACGGCTCCCAAAGTTCCCCACAAAAATAGCCACTTTTTCAAGGTGTGAAGTTCTCTCATCCCACCCTATATTGAGCATTGGTGATGGCTGTTTTTTTCAGCAGTCCTGGAAATCCTGTTTTCCCAAGGCACTGATATCTGTACCTGTGGATAGAGCTAGGCTCACTGGAAACATTCTTGCATGGATCAGTGCATGGGACAGTACATGGCCCCTGTGAGCCTAGCCTTATTTCTCCCTGTCCTATCCACCTCTGATGCCTGTTTTTAGGTGTCATGTTCTTGCATGCAAGAGAAACAAACCACAGTATTTTTCTCCTCACCTGCAAGAAGGGGAAATACATTCTTTCCAGCTTAAAAGAATGGTCACATTTGTGATAATGATTTCTGCATGAATTGCACAGCTAAACTGTGATCATTACACCTAAAAAATTAAAAGCATCAGATTTTTTTTTTAAAACCTTTTGATAAACTAGACAGTTCTTATGTGCTTAATTTCCTATTTCAAAAGATGGAGGAAGGAACAAGGGGATCAGCAATCCTGGACTTCATCCCATCCCACAGGTAGCAGTTGATTATTGGAATCAGAGCACTTGGTACTGTGAGGGGAAGTGACCATGTAAGGCTAGAATTCATAATTGTGAGACAGGTCAAAGAAGAATATAGTCAAACATGAATCTTGGATTTTAGGAAAGCTGATTTTATCAAACTCAAGGAAATACAGGACAGAATCCCGCAGCTAGAGATACTAAGGAAAAAGAAACCCAGAATGAGTGAGATCTCATGAACTGCTAAAAGCACAATCACACACAGTTCCATGGGGGAAGAAAAATGGAAAACATCTGAAAAAGCCAATGTGGCTGCACAATAAACTCAAGGAAGAAGTGAAAAGAAAAAAAGAGCATGTATAAAGAATGGAAGGAAGGATGAATCACCAGGGAAGAATACAGTTGTGTAGCCCAAGCTTACAGGAATAGTGTAAGGAAAGCTAAAGTTCAAAATGAGCTAAGATGAGTTAGATGAGCAAGAACAAACAAAAGATTCCCCCCCCCAAATATGTTGGGAGCAAGAGAGTGATGAAGAAAATGCTGCTCAGCAAGAATGGTAAAATGCTTATAGATCACAATGAAAAGGCAGAACTGTGCAATACCTATTTTGCTTCTTTTTTCCCCATGCAGAGGACTGTGTGCTTCCATGCATCAGCAGAGAACTTAGTAAGCAACTCAGGTTGCAAATCAAGATTGATAAGGAGATAAGAGTCACCTGGTTAACCTAAGTAAGTTCAAATCTTCAGGGTCATATGAACTGCATCCCAGAGTACTGAAGGAATTTTTTGGTGTAGTCACATAACCCCTTGCCTTCATTTTTTGAGAAATCTTGACGAGTAGATGAGGTACCAGAAGTGATAAGCAAACATTAACCATCTCATCAGTTCCTGCCAAACTAACATGTATATGTGTGTGTCTAAAATAATGAAGTTATTAGTTTAGTAGATGGATTTCATGGATGTCATTTGTCTGTACTTCCACACAGCACTTGATAAGGTCACCTATCATATTTGTATTAGCAAAGTGACTAAATATGGAATAAATGGAAACACCACCAGATGGATCCATAATTGGGTGGAAAGCATGCTTAAAGAGTTGTCACCAATGACTGTGCTTCGAATTGGAAGAAGATCTCAAGTGGATGGCTGCTAGGTTCTGTCCTGGGGCCAACACTCTTCGATATTTTTACCAATGGTTTTGACAGTAGGGTGGAGAGAATCCTTAGAATTTGCAGATGATAAATTACTAGAAGGGAAAAAATAAGAACAGAAGTCAAAGGGATGTTAATAAACTAGAAAACTAGAATTAAATTAATAAAATGAAACTCATCAGAGATGTTCCAGGAGAAGAAGGAGAGTTAAGGCCTTCGTTCTGGCAGATCTATTCGGTTTTTTTCAAAATATGATGTATTTTAATTATGATATATTTATATTTTAAATGCTTTTATGTGTTTTTAGTTTATTTTAACCACAGTATGTTCTTAGTTGTATTTTAATTTATGTTGTACCCTTCCTCAAACCTTAGGGAGCGGTGAGTAACAAACAAACAACAACAATAATAATATATTTACTTACCATTGATAAGTTCTAGTTGTTAATTATCTTCCTGGATCAAGGGAAGATCAAGGGGTTTACCCAAGAGGGATCCTTAACTTGGTAGTTCTCATGGTAAAAAAAGAAGAAGAAGAAGCAGTTAACAAAATTGCCTGGGGGAGTCAGGAATTCATCATACCCTCCTGTCATTGTTCACCTGAAGAGCTGAAAAGCAGCTCCTCAAAGACTTTGAACTCATAAATCTTCTCTTTCTTTATCTAACTTCTAGTTTCTAAATTTCATCTGTTAACATCTGGAGAAAAAGGAATCTTGGGCTATTTCCGCACTACACTGTTCTAGTGCTATTATTCCACTTTCAACATCCTATGGAATTCTGGGATTTGTAGTTTACTGGAGCCAAAGAGCTTCTGGCTGGGAATTCTAAAGGCCGCTC
This sequence comes from Iguana delicatissima, assembly GCA_948472985.1. Taxonomy (NCBI): domain Eukaryota; kingdom Metazoa; phylum Chordata; class Lepidosauria; order Squamata; family Iguanidae; genus Iguana; species Iguana delicatissima. Next base: position 773,476 of record CAOKZL010000155.1, on the reverse strand, counting down.
CCTGAACTGCAAACCCCAGGACTCCATAGGATATTGAAAGTGGAATAATAGCACTAGAACAGTGTAGGGCAGGAATGACTTTGGACCCAGTTGTGGTATTCTTTGTATGTTTGCCTCAGTAGTCTGCCTTCTTTTTGAAATAAAAACAGAAAATTTAACTAGAATTGGAAACGAAGTGAACAAAAGAGTTGTCAATAATGATATCTGGAAGATTTAGTGGTTTTAGATATTTTTATATATTGGATTTAAACAATTTGGATTTATTAATTTTAGATTACAAGATGGAGGCAGTGTGAGAAACTGTTTATTTTGTCAAAAGGAGGAATTGAATTAGATTGGACTGGACAAGGGTTAAAAACATTGATAAGCTCAGTTACTGTTTGCCAGATGCTGTAATGGTAGATATGGATGTGAAGAAAAGTCTGTGTTTCAAGAGAAATGACATAAATGCTAAATTCTATGCCAAAGTCTTTGATAAAGTCTACTAAAGAGGAGTTTTGGATTCTAAAAGACGACATTGTTTCTAACAAGCTGAGGAAGCAGAGATGAACCAAATTTCACAAGATTTGGATGGGCAGGAGCAGCATATTGCTAGAGGAGGGGAATGAAAAGCGTCAAGATTATGTATTGTGGACTACACAACATTGACACCTGATGAAAAATTTAACAAGCAGATGGATGGAGACCAGACCACTGTGACTGAGGATGCTTGGAGTGTGAAAATTACATCTGAGTATATTGAAGCTTAAATGAGTTGGGGAAATATTGGCAAGGAAATCAAGGAAAAAGCAGTGATCAAATTGGGGATGGGTGTGGGAAAGCATATTTAAAATATGTTCTGTTAAATGTGAGATTTCCATCTCATCTCAATCTGGTTTTTTTTGCCAATCATTGGGGGCAAAAACACCCACATGTTCAGATGAAAATGTGTTCAAGGGTTTAACTAAATGGTCTTGATGGAGGATTGGTTTCTATATGAAGATAATTGATTTTATTCATGGAAAAGATAGAAAAGATATTAATTTAAGGGTATCAGAACAATAGATAATGGATGTCTTGAACTTTTAAATATCAAACTTCTGAAGCTGTGATGGAAGAAATTAGGCATGAGATTAGGGAAAATATTAGAATAATAGATAATGGATGTCTTTAATTGTTAATTCTAAGGTTTAAGCATCACATTTGAGAATTACAAGAGTTTGGAAGAATAGAATATTTTTGGCTTAAAAAAAGTAATTATTATTATTAGTTATTATGAACAGATAGATTTTGCACCTATCTTTTTATTAACTTTCTGTAAGATAACCATTTACTACGGCAAGTTATTTTTTTATGCGTTTTGTTTTTGTTTTGTGTTTTGATAGACGAAGTGAAGTGATGCAATATTGGGCTAGGGGGGAAAAACCTGGAATGCATCATAATGGGTGAGCCCCTCTGTTATCCTCCTTAAAAAAAAAAAAAAGCATTAAACCAATTTGTAATGAATGCCACAGATTGCATGTAGGGGTCTGCTTCTGCTTCTTTAACTGCAGATTAATGTTCATGACTAACTCATTCCACCAATTTCAGTTAGTCTACCCTGAATATAACTAAATCTAGATTCAATCCACTATAAAAATAATTACTATAAGAGGAAGCCTGAGAACGAGACCATCACAAGTGAATTTTGGCACTCATCAAAAACAAGTTTATAAATAATCATGGCTATGATAACCTCCATTTATTTAAGTGAATCTATTTTAAGTATGGTTAAAGCTGGATTTAATCTGTTATATCAGACATTACTGCTGTGCTCTGACTTTTGCATGTGGAAGTTAATTAAAAAGTCTTAAATAAATTATCATCCTCCAAAATATTTGCCTATCAAAATCAAGCAACATGAGGAAGAAAAGTTCTCCATTGTCAGATATGTGAGTCACAGCACAGCAATATCATGTAAATTATGTTCAGTAAAAATAGCTTTGAATTCAGAAAGTGTTTTGAGGTGGAAAATGGATAGTGGGTGTTTCTTAGCCATATATTCTTGAATAGATTAGAAGATATTAGGAGGTTAAATATTACTTGCTTTCCCTGCTAAAAATGTAAAGAATGTACAAATGAACTTTTGGATTTATCTTTTTTCATCCAGTATACGAATAGGTGTTTTTATAAGCTTACTAATATGAAAATCTCCTGGGTCGAAAACTTGTCTCTTATTCTGATTCCGACCCAATGCTGAAGGATTTGTATATCATTCAAAATATGAAAATAACTACTAGAATCACTACGAGTGAATTCTACACATTACTGGTTTAGATAGATACAGATGTATGGATATACAAGGACACCTGAGAAATCAGTTAGAAGCCCTTTCATGTAAGAGGTTCAGCTGTTATCACCTATTAATATATCTCACAGGTTGGGGATTTTCAGTAACACACTTAACCCATTCAAATCAGGAAGGATCAAGAACGAAAATACGCTACAGGACAGAGTACCTTCCCACTGTGCAAAATCAAGTCATTTTATGTATATTTATAGCAGTCAGTACATCCATTTTGTAGGTTTATATAGATGGAGTCAGGCAAGTTCTAAAATGTATGTCCTCTTTATGGGAGGATGAAACCTGTACTCAAACATGTCTGAGGGATTCAAGTTGAGAAGAGTTATGCTAGGGGAATTTTAGTAACCTATTGATACTGAAAATGCTGCTGATATTTATTGGTGATTGTCATGGAGAATTACTGAACCTAATGCTTTCTAAGCATGTTTAATATTGATTTAGATATATAGACCAAGAGTACATGGGGAAGGAAGAGCTCTGCTTCTGCTCCCCTTTCTTTTCTGCCACTGCACAACCAAATGTCTCAGTGTTGAAATACATCCTCACAGCCAATTTACAGCCAGAAGAGGTTGGGGAGTGTCCCTGAGAAGTATCTGGCTGCAGTTCCAGAACTGAGAGAAAAGTTGTACTCCCAGAATTGCTGGCCATACAGAAAGGATTATTTCTCTTTTCACAGTTCCAGAATCACAGCCTGACCCTGTCTGGGCATCTTCTACCCTTTCCCACCCATCCCTTTCCTCTCCAGTCACAAATTGGCTGTGGAAGCCCATTTGAGTATTAAAGAGGTAGCTTGTGATGGGGAGGATTCATTACACAAGGAGGTACTGTATGTCTCCTTGTACAATGAAAAGGCATGAAAGATGGTTTAAAATAAATTGGAGGAACATAGGAAGCTGTTTTACACTGTAGCATCTACTCACTAGAATCAAATGGGAGAAGAATGCCTCTCCTATATAAACTACATCTACTTTGTCACATTTTTGTAATTCCCAACCAGTGAAAAGTCATCAAAAACTATTGTACCACAACAGACAGTAAGTGAGGAAATCACATGTCCTTCCTGGCTAAAGAACTCCAAGTTATATAAAATTGGCATTTGGAGAGAAAGCTAGGACATAATTTTGCCTGTTAAATGCTCTATTACATGCTATTACTTTACATGAATTGAGGGGGTTTAATCATAATTGCCTCCATGCACACACTGTTGCAGACCCACATACTCTTGAAGTGATCACATAACCCAAAATCCTATACCTGTGGGAGTAGCCTGGAAAATTGTTTGTGCTTTGGAACAGCTTTTTTTCCAAGCCACTATACCCATTACCCTACTTAATAATTCCTTGGCTCCAGAGCTGTCCCCTCCCTTTCTCTTCACCACTGCTTTTGTTGCCTTCTCATGTGAGAATGGGGACTGTTTAATTATTCCCTCTAAGATCTGTTTTCTGAGCACTTTGTAGAAGTTGGAACCTCACTGTGGTGTTTATCATGTCCTAAAATATGTGGCTAATGTGTTCCTAATGGCTTATACTTGCTAGCCCAGCTAGAGTAGACTCATCAAATCAAGTGTTCAGAGGTAAATCAACCCTTATTCAAATCCCACTGGTTCAATGGATGTACTTTAGCTGGGACTAGTAATTGGATTTAGACCACTATATTAGCCTTAAAGAAGACATGGAGTGTTTTAACTTATATATTTTGCTAATTAATAGGTTTTAAAAACTGGACAATGTGCAAACTGCTTTACCATTGTAATCTAATCTATCCTTACAAAATGTGCTAAAGTACATTGGATAGATAATGACTTACCCAAGCCTACCCTGTGAACACCATGACTGAGTAGCTAGATATGCAGTGTCTCAAATATACCCCACTAGCAAACATGGTTATTAGATGTTCTGTCTAGCTGTTCACAGGAATACGTTTATCTTGAGAATTTCTTTAAAATAATAATAGTTAAAAAACTGAATTAAATTAATGACAGCATAGAATTCCAGTCTTAATTTTATGAAAAATACTGAATAACCTGAATAAGGTAGCTGATCTGTGACTGGAGTGATGGTCACATTTCCCAGTGGATGTCAGTTTTGCTAAATAAGATGCCCACCTTTGGTGAACTGCAAGGTAGAATCATATTAGAGTAGCCTTGTGAGCACAATCTATTATGGTTTAATATGCTTTTAAGTTTATCCCCCCCAGATAGCATTTTCAAATCAGACCTTGAAAATTTAGAAAGTTTTTGCATTTGCTGCTTCTAGTCCAATTTATTATATATCTCTGAGTGAGACCAGTTCAGTTACTGAGCTGTGTAAAACTCACTGTGTAAGTTTGCACATAAAGCTGTGTTAAACTCATTGTGTAAGTTTGCACATAAAGCTATGAAAGTGCAGTTTTACAAAGTTACAAGGAATTTTACAGAAACGATACTGAAAAGGGGTAGAGTGGGAAAACCAATTCCTCTCTGTTGCATGAGAAGTGTAAGGATTACTGAATTCTGGAAGATAATATATGGCACTGCACAGTAACTATGAAATGAATTGGGTACCTGGGAAAATGCTGTATTTGGAAAAAGACATAGAATAGCATAAGGTTCCAGTCTGCATTTATCTATGCTGGGAGGATATACCAGTAAATTCACAAAGCCAGGATAAGCACCTTGTTTGTTTATTTATTTATTTATTTCTCTCTCTCTCTCTCTCTCTCTCTCTCTAAGTATCTGGTAGCACTTAACAATTGTTTGTCACTCAAGATTTGACTATAAGGGGGGTTGTACATAAAATGCCAGCAGTGACATGAGAACTACTTTTTTGGTTCTCTGTCCATTCTTGAGGAATGCAGCATTGTGGGAAGTAACAATATCTCTGGTCCTCTATCATGATGCTTAAGAACGGAAGTGGGCAGTAGCTTGTAGCTGTAAAGGAATTTTTCAAATTGTGCCACCTCTGGTCCACTCTCCATCGCGGTTTTCATAAAGTGAACCTATTCTTTCTGTCTCAGTGAAGGAATAGATAACTAAGTCAGGGCCAAGTAGGAATTCCTTATCCACCAACCAAACTGGCATGGGATGATTAGAAGGAGAGTCTACTTTTACATTGTTTACCTAGAAGCATAGAGTTTCTTTAGTTTACCATTTAGAAATGAATGAAGCTTTGGTTAGTCCATCTGACAGACTTTGCATGTGAGATGCAATTCAAAGGAAGGTGTTGTGGCGTGGGCAATAGACATATGACTTCCTAACCTTTCTTTAAGGTAGGAATAGCTGGAAGTCAGTATCTGCAGTGTTATTAGCATCCCACACAAGATTGGGATTCATTGCAGATCTTCTGTACCGTTCATATTATAGTGCAGTCCTGTTTAACCCAAAGAAAACTCCTCTCATAATTCTGGCTGTCACACAACAGGTTAACAGTTTAACCAAGTAAAATATTGAATGTACTTTGAAAACAAAGATTAACTCAATGGTATTTCTTGGAGAAAATTATTCATGATTTTACATTAGGTTTCCTTTGTCTTTTCGTCTGTTCAGATTTTGAGACTTTGGAAAGATTAATGAAGTTAAGCATTTTTAATTCTCATTGGCTTTAGTGGAACATGTATAACCAGATGCTTAACTTCATCATGGGATTCAGTATAATATAAAAATCCTTAACATTGGCTTCGTGCTATTTGCATTGATCCCTTGGACTAGGGTGGAATGCGAATCTTGTAATAACTGTGATATTGCACTGTGTATCTAAAGAATGCTCTGCATTATACTTCCAAATAAAATATCTATCCATTGCTTTTGAAATATCTTTTGTGCTGGCATAGCTTTTTCATTATAAATTATTTTTCCTAAATAGTATTAGATTGATCTGGAAACCTTCTACAAGGGGAAAAATATGTTTCAAGTTGTTTAAAGGGGTAAATTAAGGTGATTTTTTTCCACTGTCTGAAATACTTAGCTGAATATCCTTCTTGTTGTTACACCAGCTGTTTGCTGACTGTTCTTATGTCACTTGGCAGAAATATACTTTGGCTTATCTTCAGCACAATACTTTCTTTAAAAAATGTACATGTGACAGTGTGTGACAGAAAAAGAGAGGGATGTATTTTTATGGTTTTTTATAATAAATTTATACTGTGCCCTAAGGGCACTTGTAACTCTCGTTTATATTATTTGGAGCGTAGGTGTGTATGCTTTTCATATGGAATAACCACTCAGCTTTGTTTTATCGTTCCATTGCTCAATTGCTGATGAAGTATGATAGATTTACCTTTGGGAAAACTCATACGTTCACATAAAAGAATACTTCTTGTGCTCTCACTGAAATGACATTTTCAGTATGTGAGTTCACTGGAAGTGCATGCTTATACAGTTCAGTTCCCAGTGATAAAATTCTGGCTGCTTCTTGATGGTCCATAAATAAATGAAATTCTTGGACATGAACATAGCAGTTTGCCTCTCCCAATCATACAGAACAGATAGTTCTCTTGCGCATGATGTATCATGTTTTCAGTACGGAAGCATATCCTTCAGTGAAGAAGAGATCCAGGGTACTCTATTCCCTTAGTATTTATCTGAAGTTTGACAAAGTACATGCTTCTTCTTGGAACAGATGAATCAATACCCAGGGCTCATTATAGTGCATAAATAGCATATTATTTCACTTGAGCTGCTGTGGTTCTATTTCAAGCAATTGTGGTGTTTATAGTTTTGGTCAGAGGAGCTCTCTGACCAAAAATTCTAAATACCCCTCCATAACAACCAACTTTCAAGTGGTTTAAAACATAAAACAGAGCTCACCTTTTTAATGCTGGAGAAATGTGCAGATGCCGCTTTTCAGCCTCAGATTCTCCCAAGATAGCTCACATTGAAATTTAAATAATGCAATAACATTTGAGTTACAAATTCAAAATAACTATATTACAGTGACTATTTAAATCTTAAGACTATAATTTGAAGTCCAAACACTACCACACTCATGCCAATTCAGACCAGTCTGTACTCAATCTAGATTGAACTGATATGGTTCCTAAGTAATTCAATGTCATTCTGACAGATGTGGATTCGGACATCGAAAATAAGCACAGAAAAACCAAATTGCATCGAGCATATCTTCATCTACTCTTCAAGTATATCACAAAGTAGATGAAAGTGAGAGACAAATGGTGGGACTGTAGAAAGCAGAAAGATGATACTCTTTGAGGATAAACTATGCTCACTTTTTAGGGTTGTTTAGATCTCTAAAGAGGGGTATCCAGTTCAATACATTTTTCTTAAATTGCGCTTCTTAAAAAGCATACTGTGTGTCATTGAGAATTAAATGAATATTTTTTGGAGAGCACTCATGTGCAGTGCTGGAGTGTACTGTGATATAAAAACGAATTTGAAGAATAGACTGAAGTTCGCTTTTTAGAAGATGTTATGTTGTTGGTATTGCAAAAGAAACTACTATAGTGAGAATTTTCATAGTTGATTACAAGGAATATTTTCTGTCTCTAACCATAGAAATTCAGTTCGTAATGCTAATTTCTAATTCCCACTGACTAGACTGTGAGAGATAATTACAAGGTGTGGAACTGGTATCAAAATCTGTTTATGGTAACGTGCTTGTTACCTTTTTAAAGCAGTGATATTGTGCAATTAAATATGCATACCTACTACATGCAGATGCCTTTCATTTTTTACCTTCCGAAATTACATATGTAAGGGTAGAACGCTGTTTTAAATTACTATAGGAAACATTTCAGATTTGGGATGTGTGGAAAATCTCACTAAACTACCTGTGCATTCAATGTAGAGCAGGGCTCATGAGATATAGCTGCTGGCGTCAAAACTGCAGAGCTGGTTCAGATTTTTACATTGGCTTTGGCACTGTAGGATGAGGTTTTTCACATATCCCTGTACACATCTATTTTCCTCCAGACTTGTTCCAGCATTAGCATTAGCTAGCACTCTGGCCATTGAGCCAGTTTGATCCGAGTGCCCTGTGACTGACTCTTGTTTGGAAAACAAGCTCCGGCTTGTACATTTCCTGATAGGGTGAATACTCAGTGCTTTGTATAGGAGTAATTCTGTTCATTCTTTGGGAAACAGAAGTCTCATTTACAAAATAGTTCCTGCCAGTTGGCTAAGAATGTGCATTAACTGCTTGCCCTTTCAGTTGAAGGCTAAGTGCTAAAAATTAGCTGAGCAAAACCAACAGTACTCATGAAAAGGATTGGAAAATTTAGGCTTACCCTTGGCCTTATCTGTTTATCTCACTTTTGAGGCTTCCAACATTACTTGTTTCATATATTTTTTGGCTTTTTTTTATTATAGATTTATGTTGTTTTGTTTTTCTTACATCGGCCAAAAGCACAGCAGAGCAATGGATGCAGCAGGAACTATCTCAGAAAATGCTGAACTTTACCCTAAAAAACAATATAAATAATTCCATGAGTTACATGCCAAACTATGGATGCTACATTTACAGAGATAGTCAAAGAAACATATTGAATATTTTTGTAATACAAAAATAAAGAGTTATTATAGAGATGTATGGCCATTTTATACATATATTATATTCAGGAAATTATATAAGTTATACAGATGATTTTAGGGGAAACTAAAAATTAATATGTAGCTTAATGTAAAACAATTCTGTGCATATGTCACAGAAGATGTTAGCTTAAAAAAAGCATATAACTACTGAAACATAATTCAAGTGAATTTCTTCCAAGTCATCCCATTATTTTTCTATGAGTTTATACTAGAAATACATACCAAGTAGTTCAGATCTCAGTTTGACACTCTAGAAAATGGCCTGTTAGGTTTCACACTGATTCAGAGCCAGCTTAGTCCATTTTACCTTGTTTTTTTCACTTTTAGAACATACAGTATAGTTGATTATAGGCACCTTGTCTGCGGCTATCAACATCACTTGAATTCTTGCTGGGATTGCTGCACAAGATAAGGCCTTCCATTTGGGGGATATTTCAGAAAGAAATATGCTTATGTTTCTAGGTTTCATGTTCACTGTTTCCCTGAAAACAACAGACAGCATAGAGTTTTCTCCAGTAATAAAGTTGAAAAGTTCGGTATGAGTGTGTTGCTTTATAGAGAAGATAAGTCCTTTAAAATACTTTTCTGCACTTCTCTGTGTTTGAAGGGATATATGTATAAAAATGGCACAGGGCACAGAGGCTTCAGAATTTCAGACATGTAGGTCCAAGGGCTAGGGGGTTGTGATAGTTGACCTTCATCCTTCTTCCATGTAAGAAAGTAGCATCTATTAATGTTTTGAGAAATTTTCCATAATTTCTCAGTTCTGCAAATTATTTTGCTTCATTTCCACACGTAAAAGTTCTTTTTAGCGTGCCTGTGCATGTGTGTACACACACACAAGTTGTATACATTATGAAACATTATGTATGTATTATAAGACATAGTGAAGAGAGTAATTTTGAAAGTTTTGGTCCTCATGTATAATGACAAGTGAGGACAAGGGAGGACTACCTGAAGAAATTGGTGCCAGACTTGGCCTGAAAAGACAGATGGAGCACAAGGTGTCCTGCCAGCTATTTATATAAGATTTACTTCTCAACTTTGCATAATGAGTAAAAGAATTTCTCAGAGATTTTTAAAAATGGAATTATCATCTTTCCAGGCCAAAGAATACTGATGCTCAGTGTGAAGTGGACTAAGTGTCAGTAGAACTGGGGTGAATTGTAGTGTGTTATTTTGGGATATATATATATATATATATATATATTTGCATCTGTTAAAATAATATTATTCTTTATTATTTAAAAAATAAGTTACCAAACATGATTTCCTCCTACATATCATACATGTTAAAGATGGGCACTCAGTTATTTATTTTATTTTATTTTGTTCAGTACTTGCCTGAAAGATTTCTTTTTTGAGTGAGTTGGTGACACATCAGGTTTAAAAATTGTTTATGTCACAAAGCAGACATTAATATTCAGATCAGCTTCCAAAATGTTTTATTGCCAATTAGTGTTAATAGGAGTTGTGCAGCAACCTTTCCACTGCAGTGTCCAAAATCTCCCTATAAGAAGTTTGACTCCTTGTTATCATGATTGTATTAATGAAAACTTGTGTTGGTAAATAATATTTGAACATTTTTTTTCCTTGACAAAGTTGTCTTGACATATTGAGATATACTTTTGGGGAGATGAACTATCTGCCATAATTTTTTTTCACATTTGGTGTGTGTGGGGGGGAAGTAGGAGGAGAAAGAGAGAGAGAGAGAGATGGTGTTTTGTGGGAAATACCATGCCTTTGTGCAAAAGCATTTTTATGCAAAAACAATTTTAAATGCAAAAAAGTGCTTTAAAACAGCCTGAAATGTAAAACGTCATCAAAAAAAGTGCACAAAAATCCTTGTAAGCTTTCACAGTGGAGAGAAACCTTTTGATATTTTTTATTCTTATGTTATAAGCATAAAATAAGTGGTGGTTTACATTCCTAGTAAGTGACTTGGTAGTCTCTTATTCATAGGGTCACATAAATTGAAGTTGGCTTGATGGCAGTTAACAATAACAATAGTATGTGCAATTCAAGAATGCTTTCCCCACAATGACATTTCTCCTCCTGTCAGATTGGTGAACAATCTTTAGGGGAGGATTAATTCAAACTCTTGACAAGAAGAATCTTGGACTTAATTTTCACAATTCAGGACTTCTTCTGCACAAAATTCACATGTGTTTGTTTTGTGCAAAAAGCAGCATTTTCAGCTTGGAAAATAATATTTCAATACAGAAATATTTAATTCCTGCACAAAAATGCTGTTTTCTGCCATAAAATTCTGTAATTGGGGATTTATCATGTAGAGTTTACATGTATGATAAATCCTCAATTACAGCATTTTATGGCAGATTTTGTGGCTGATTTCCATAGAAAGCAACATTTTCTGCACAGAAAATAGCATCTTCTGGTAAGGAACTGTATTTTTTGTATTGAAATATTATTTTCTGTGTAGAGAATGTAGTTTCCTGTGCAGAAAATGCTTTTTATGCAAAACAACCACATGTGAATTGTGTGCAGAATATGTTCCAATTGCAAATTGCCTTCAAAAGTGAAGAATTACATCCCTATAAATCTCCCATTTTTACATTTTATACAAGAGTTAATTACAACCATTTATTAGTCTGGGGAAAGCTGACCTCCAGTGTCTGGAAAGAGAGAATATCTGCTTCCTACACAAGTACCAATTAAAGATTCTTAATTTGTTGCATAGAATTCAGTGGCACCCAATGGAGACTGAACCAATCCAGTGAAAATCTATGTGGTCTAACACACTCTTCTGTTTCTTGGGTTTCTTGGACTGTAATAGAAATAGGAGTGATATTTTCTCTCTGAGATTTTGAATGTCCATTTGGCCATTTTGATAAACAATACTTAAACGTAATGAAAGCTGTATACTTGTATTTGTTTTTCATAGACTGAACTTTGTACACACTGAAACAGAATACTGGGCCATTCGAAAAGAAAGAGAATGCCATAAAATTTTACCATGAGAAAAGCTGTATTGATTCAGTTGAATTAGTTGTTTGTATTTTGATCTGAAACATAATTACAGATATCTTTTTTAAAAATAAAAGTAATATACATACATTGAAAATTAGCATACTCTTGTAGGGTTTTTTTGTTTATTTTTCTAAGAAGCTTAATATATTTATTTAGTTTTTACATTAAATGAACACACCAGAATGTTGAGTCAGAAAAGTTTAAATTCCCCACAATGACCCCTTAAAGTAGATTTATTACTCTGAAATAAACACCACATCTTATTATTATTGCACAATTCTGCTATAGTTTACGGTCATGTGACCTGTTGTTACAGTTGCTGCCTATGGCCATACCACCCTGAACATACCCAGTCTCATCTGTTGTTACAATTGCTTACCATTTATTGGACCCTGTTAATTTGTTAGAGCTATTCTTGAAGATAGAATTTAGGATTTTTTAAGAAGAAAAGTTCCTCACCTTTTTCCTGTTTCCCCATTCCCCCCCATCCATGGTGGTAGTGAGGGGAGCCAAGAAAGGCACATGGAAGACTGCTGTTGACCTTCACTTTGCTCCCCTCATCCCCGGTGCGATATCAGAAGGGTGAGAGGAAACTGAATGACGATTATAGAGGTTATAATCTTTGATGATCATGCTTGACTTCCCCCACCTGCTCTCTGTGTGACAGTCAGATGATTGGGAGAAAGTTATTGAATATTGTAGAGGCAATAGCCTTCTCCTAACCTGGCTCAGCTCCCCTATTTGCCTATCTCCTGTGTGACATTGGGAATGTGGAGAGAAAGCTTTGCAAGGCTTATGGAGACTATAGCATTTGACAGTCCTTGTTTGGACCTTCCCACCTTACTGCCACCCATGTGACATCTTGGGGAGCATTGAGTGAGGATCATGGTGGCTACAGCCTTCCACAATCCCTGCTTGCATCCACCCTTCTGATGACATGGGACAGCTGAAAGAGGAGGATAATCCTTGCCACCTGTATTCTGGTAGCTGGTTTACAATAATGCAGATATCACTTCCATATGCCAGCTATCAGACCACAACCCATGGGGATCCTCCTTACTCAGTTGTCTCTCCTCCTACCAGCCACTGGCTATATTGAGGAGGAATAGGAAATATATGAGTTTCGCCCGGGGGAGCATGAGCAGTCTTTAAGTCTATTTGAGGATTTGGAGCAGGAAAACAAGGAAAAATAGGCTTGGGAAGTTATATTTTTTAAAAAATCTGAAGCCACAATCTCATTTATTTTCCCCCAAATTTTCAAATATTCTTCCCATTCCTAGGGTAGAGAAATTTCCGGCACGTAAAGGTTTGAGCTGGAGAAATTCTGAAGTCTTTTGGTGTGTACAAGTTTGTGGGGAGGGGAGGGCATATTTATAGCAGTCGGTTATAGAAGTGTCACTTTTTTTAAAAAATCATTTTCTTCTTTTTAAAGCAGCTTTATCACCATCTGAAAGCAAAGATGTTGATCCTCTTCTGATCTAGAATCATTTCACCTCATGTTGCTCTTGAGAAAGGTTGCTACAGCACGATGCATAATTATTTCAAGTGATTGTGGGGTCTAAAAGGAAGCCATATTGTGTGATAAAGCATTCTTCCCCAGAACCAGATTTATGAGATAGTTCTGAGTTAGAAAAAGATTACTGTGGCTGCTTTCCCATTGTGGCCAAGATGTTTTTATTTTTAAATAGTTTTTTTTTTTAATGAGAATAAGTCTTTTCCACTAGCCCACTGACTGTAATTTTCCTTTATTGATTTGATTTGATTTATATTTCCCCATCTCTAGATATTGCTGGCAGCTTACAGCATAAGTTAAAACCAAATAGCTAAAACAATATATGATATAAAAGTTGTAAAAAGCGTTAAATAATTTTTTTTCCAAAAATCAAATGCATATTGCCTATTAAACACCACCACACTGCACATCCTTCTAGCGCCATCAGTTAAATAAGAAGGTCTCTGCTTACCAGTGAGAAGAGAACAGAGAGGGGGCAAACCAAACTTCCCTTGGGAAGAAGTTCCAATATCTAGAAGCAGCCACTGAGAACACTCTCTGCTGTGTCCTCATGACCTGAGTATGTATAGAGAGAAAGCCCTCCCCCAAAGATGGTAGAATTCAGGCCAACTCATATGAGGAGATACAGACTTTCAGATGCTCTAGATTTAAGCTATACAGGGTTTCATAGTTATAATCAGCACTTTGAATTGTGTCTAGAAAGTGATTGGTAGCCAATGAAGTTGTTTCAACAAGGGAGTTATGTTCCATATAATCAATTCCAGACAGCACTCTAGCCACAACATTTACCCCAAAATATTCATACTTCAGTCACTCGTTCATGTTTTTCATGTATCTCCCTATCACGAAAGTACTTAAAAATATTCACTAAAAATACCTTTATCATAGCCTTAATTTACAGGGAATAAAATACTTCCAAGTCTTATTCTGATAGAACGTAAGTGTATATCAAGACAGACTCTGCTGGCTACCTCTGCTCAGAGAGCAAAGGAATGAGTTGCTGTAGTGTCTGTTCTGATTTGGGCATCTTTGAAAGCCACTTCTCAAAGGGACAGAAAAACCCTAGAATAGATATAACAACATAGTATTATTATAATATAATAACATAATAAAAGATGAAGGGTTTTCTTTCAGTTCCCAGTACGTGGATCAATATTGTGAAAGTTGCAAGACACACACACACACACACACACTTTTGTGTGTATCAGATAACTGGACAATAACTGCATAAGCTGCCTCTCTAAAATGTTGCATGCTAAAATGTCATTCTTAGGCCCTTTTCGCACGGCATTTGCCATGCGAAAGGGCTTCCAGAGTATTGTGTGATTGTGAGGAGCATTTCAGGTGACGTCCTCACAATCGCACAATGCTGCCGGGGCCAGCAGGCACTGATCACACAGTATTTCATTTTCGGCTTGTAGCCAGAAATGGTGCACGATTGTGCATGGCTCCAGGGTCCCATGCACAGTTACCGGAGCCATGGCCCTCGCACTTCCTCCCCCAGCGCAGCCTGGGAAAATACCCGGCTGCACTGCAGAAGGAAGAGGCGGAGCCCTTATGCTATCTGCCGGCCAGCAGGCAGCAGCTGCAGAGCTGAAGCAGCAGGAACGCGAGAGCCTCTCGTAAGAGGCTGCTCGCATGATCCCTGCGGCTCCATACTGGAAAGAGGTAAGGTGCGGAAAGGGCCTTACTCTTCCCTCTGCATAAAGGAGTGACTCATAAACTAAAGTGATTTTTTTTTTTTTAGCCCAAGCAGGCACATCGAGCAAGCTATAGGCATGTGACAATAGATATAGAAAGAGGTGAAGAACAAAGATTCCTTTAATATTTCAGTTTAGCAAAAGTTCACATGAGCAGCTCTGAATTTCAAGGCTGAAAAACAAAGCCTTCAGAGGTTATGATGCTGAGACTGTGAAATGGATGGTTAAGAGCATCCAGGTGAAGCCCTTATCACGATGACATGACAGCTCATAAATAATGTGGGGGCAGGGGGATCTGCTATGTGGATAAGTCAGATGAGACCCATGAGATTTCATAGCCATTACATTAAATAATAAACAAAAGTGGTATTTGAACAGAATCCTAGTATTTATGTTTATCAGTCCAGGAGCATGAAATAAATATTATCTCATGCTCTTACCTTGATAAATTTGATTACAAAACATACTGTAAGAAATTCCTAGTGTAGTTTGTTCAAGTTGGCTGAATCTACTTCCATCCACCCTTGTTTGCTAATAAAGATGATTTTAGCACCATGACTTGTATTTAGAAGTGATCACTTTAGTGTACAACATGCCTTAGGATGTTGTAATGAACTTTAAAAGGACAAAGGTGAGAGACACTAAAAAGGGTTTGCTGAAAAGGTTCAGCTGTGTGTTTACAAAGCCATTGACAAGAGATTATTTTTCCAGTGAACTTCACCATGGGTGCCAGTGCATGACTAATATGGAGCTAGAGCAAGCAAAAGGACTTGTATCAGGGGAAATGTTGCAATATTGAATCTCCTTTCCACTCAAATGCAACATTGCACATATAACATAGGTACCACTGGGAAAAGAGCCTCCAGACTCACTTTCATCTGTGCAAAAGAATTGCTACTGACTTGTGAGAATTTAGATATGGCCAATTGCCAAGAAAGCCAAACAAAGTCACATTTTACTTTAGAAGATGCTTCTTCAAAGCAAAACAAAACAAACAAAAAGAAAGCTTCAACCCTGTAACCAAGAAGATGAGTTTAAGAAGGTGGGTGAGGTTGAAAGTGGGAGCTTTCAAAATGAAAATATGGAGTCTTTACTACAGCGTGTACTCTGAGCTTGGAAAAATCTGCTTTAACCTTCTTTAATCTTTTCTCCCATTCCTAATTTTTACCTTCTGTCTTTCCCCCTCCATAATCAACATTATGCTGTTTGTTTGGTTTTTTCGCCATGTACAGTGTGCTTTTTACTTTTGGATATTTGAGACCAAGTAAAGTATAACCCAGCTAAGGCCTAAACACCCTAAGAGCATCAAATCCCATCTGATCTTGGAAACTAAACAGGGTCAGGTTTGGTTAGTACTTGGATAAGGAACTGCCAGGTGCCTTAGGCTATATTTTAAAGAAGGGCGAAAAAACCTCTGACTATTCCTTGCCTAGGAAAACCCTATGAAATTCACCGCAAGTCAACAGCTGACTTCAAGTACATGCAAAGTATAGCTTAGGCAATGGAAATCCTCAACAGTTCTACATTGCCTCTTAATACCTGCTGCTCATTATTATCATATTGGATATTTTTTTCTATATTTTTTTTTTCAACTCATGAACACTAATTGCTATTTATAGGCTGGAAAGATGCTCCTCAAAATACTTTTTAAAAGTTGCTGTTAACTGTGAAAAATGTCCAGTAAATCTCTGGGGGAATGGGACTATGCCGTTCTTTAGTTGGCCTGAACAAGCATTGAATCCATTTTTAATACAAACAAACATTTTAATACATTCTGTTTCAACTTTTCTCTTGGCTTTTATGATTTTTTAGCTTAAATAAAGAAGAAAAATCTTTTCAAAAGTCTCATGATAATTTAATCTAAATAATGTGGTATCACTGAATTATTTGATATTGTACCCTCTTCCTTCTCTGAAGATGCCTGGGAGAAGAAATAGCCTTTGGTCCAATTTAGACTTTGTACCCAAATTAACTGAAATTCTATCTCTGGGCTCAGAGTTTAGAGATACGTTTTTCACACCCAGAGTTGTTCACTCCCAGAGAAATCTGTGAAGAAAACTTAAATTATTATTCTGGCAAATTCAGGGGATACAATATGTCTTGAGTGGGGAATTTTGTATAAGGCTGATCACCATTTTTAAGGCTGTTAAATATAATGCTTGGAGTAGGTGTTTATGCAGTAATTACTTGCCATATATCTATGTTGTACTATCATTTCTTCTTTTTTTAAGGTGAATGAATGAGGCCCACACTGGCACAAAATGTATGCTCCTTTCTCCTTGCTTTGATCTTGTAGGTACTGTTGTATTGGTACCAAATATAGGAGTACAGTCATACTTAATTCCTTGTTGTTGACCTTTTCATTTCCTGTGTTAAATATTCAATAAATTCAAAACTTCTTTGTTAAACTGTTCTACTCAGGTTGATTCCCTTGTCTAATTTAGGACCGTTTCACACTAAACAATTATAGCACTTTGATTTCATTTTAACTACCATGGCTGCATCTTATGAAATCCTGAGATTTTTACCTTGAGGAGATGCTGAAAATCTCTAGCAGAGAATTCTAAATACCTCACGTAAGTACAAATCCCAGGTTTCCACAGGATGGAACTGTGGCAATTAAAGTGGAACCAATGTGCTATAACTGTGTAGTATGAAAGGAATCAAGATCCTTTTCACTCTCTGCATCAGCTTGATTCTATTATTCCTTACTTAGAGATGTCTGAGACCCTATATGACAGTGGCATACTGTAAATATTTGCATGTTGAGTTAATCACTTTGGTTTGCAACTATTGTGTACAGTGGCAACATTGTGCAACTGAGCCAAGACACCAAATAGCCAACCAAATGTAGAAATGCACATGCATGCTCATGCACAGTGTGCATTCATGCACAATGCACATCCATGGTATTTACAATTCTGAACTGAATGCCCATCCTCTTCAGTGGAGGAGCTTATGTATGCACAAAGCAGCAACAAGATTCTGGCCTGTAACACTGTATGTCCCTTAGCAATATTTTTTTTTCATATTAGTTCTTTTCCATTCATAGTTACTGCTGCACTCTCGTCTAGTGAGAAATTAACATCTACAGTGATGGATGAGAGCAGTAATGTAGACTCAGCTGATTGACTCGAACTTGAGTCTGACTCAGATTGCTTCAATGACTTGTCTCAGTCTCAACTCATCAATAAATCATGTATCGACTTGAATAGATTCGAGGGTCGTCTTTTTTAGCGAAGGACTTGCTGTAGAGTAAAGGAGGCTTAGAAGGCAGAGGCAGCAAAAGTCAGGAGTCAGTGGAGCTGGAGGGGGTTTAAAATCTGGCAGGAATCCATGGATCTGGAGGGTTTAAAATCTGGTTGAAGCAACAGGGGAATAAAAGAGGCTTTGAAGGCAAAGAAGTGAAAGGCCAGAATCCATGGGTTTGCAGGTTTAAATCAAATCCTGATTACTCATGAGGAAGCCACTAGGCTAGATATGGTGCATTCCCTTAACGTTTGAACCCTTAAAAGAAATTTTAAGTCTGTCTGAAGCATTGCTGAGGTAAGGTGGGAAAGGGAGTGACGGTATGGGGCCTTGATTTTCTAATTATTGAAACTTAAACCCCACCCCCACCGTCTCCTTTCTTCTGTTAAATTTGGCTCTCAGACTTGAGACTCAACTTGAATTATCTTGCAAGGACTTGAGACTTGAAGGTAGAGCCTTGAGTCTTGACTTGAGACTTGGGCCCTTTCTGCGCTTTACCATCTTCCAGTGCTGGGCTGCAGGGATCGCGCAAGGAGCCTCCGGTGAGACGCTCTCGCATCCAGGGTGCTTCGGCTCCGCACGAGCTGCCTGCGAGAGCCCCGTCTCTTCCTTCTGCAGCACAGCCTGGGAGCTTCCCAGGCTGTGCTGCAGCAGGAAGTGCGACCGGCATGGCTCCGGAGGCTCCGCACACCAGGTAAGTGTGTGCGGGGCCCAGGAGCAATGCGCGATCATGCATCATTTTCGGCTTCTAGCTGAAAATGAAAAAGTGCGCAATCAGTGCCTGCCTGCCCCTGGAGCGTCACACAATTGTGAGTGCATTGTGCGGATCACTCCTCACAATCACGTGATGCTCCAGGCCCTCGTTCACTTGGAAAATGCCATGCGAAAAGGGCCTGGGAGTAAAAGACTTAGTACATCACTGGATTAGGGTATGCGCATGCATCCTTTGCTGTACTTACGATGTGATGTGATGTGGAACTCTGTAAAAGCAGAACTGTGCCCCAAATGCAAAAGGGTTTAACATATAAATTTAACCAATGTATGAAGGTGCACATATAAAGAGCATAAAACAATTTCCTTTTTAACAAGGGAACTGCTACCTTAGCCTACTTTTGTAGTCTGTGAAATTTGACTGGAATTTTCTATGAGAAAAAAAATAGAAGCACCTTGTATTGTGTTTGTAAAAATAAACACAACAGTAATGAAATCTCACACAGAAGTATGGAACTTTCAGAAAGGCACTATATATTCACCACCAACAGTTCCTGTGTTTCTGTTGCTATACATTTCTATATGTTCACTCGTCCTATCTTGCCTGAAAATATTCTTCAGTTGCCAAGCAACCATGGCAGTACTGGTATGTAACGCATTGCAGGAGAAGTACCATCCTGCCTACTTAGCACATATAAAGCAGATATTCCTGACACTGAAAGTAAGGCTGTTTTCATCAAAAAGAAAATCATAACTGAACACTGGATTTCATTCATCAACAATGCACGCATCTGGAATTTCTCCCTTTATTTATTTTCTTTAAATAATTCCAGTCTATTGTGATTGATAAATACAGAAATTAAAAAAAACCCCACAAAAGTACACTTAGTTTCTAACATATCCTTAACAACAACATAATAGCATTCATTTAAATAGAAAGTTTTTGGTGGTAAGTAAAGAGGGATATGTTGGGATGATATTTAGGGACGAGGGAAGCAGAATGAAATTGTTCACATCTGAAATTTTTGACTGTTTCTGATTTCAGAAGAAAGAGATTGTTTTTAACAAAGGTTAAATCTTAATTTTTAGTTTCCATGAATTTGGTTAGTCCTGAACTATCATGTTTCCAAATAATGCATTTATCCTTTGATTTGCTTGGACCTGGGAAACAGATTCCAGACTGATTCCTAAGTATCCCTTTCTGAAATACTTTTCATTGTCAACCGAGTAGTACAAGCTTTTGTCTACAGTAGGCCCTGTACTCTCATGGGTCCAGCACTTGCAGATTTGATTATCTGGAGGTAATTTAATTTAATTTAAAAAGTTTTACACTATTTGCCCCATCATGGGGGAAAATGTTCTCTTTAGAAATCTCTCTAGGAATCTCTCTGGAAGTAGACCATAGAGTCATGCTGGAGGATCTAGAAATTGCTAGAGAGAGTACTTTTCTAGGCATTGCTAGATCCTCCAGTGTGACTCTGTGGCCCACTTCTGCTAGAACTTGACCATGGAATCACACTGGAAAACCTAGAGATTCCTAGAGAGGTGTTCCCACTTTTTTAAAAAAATAGCATTTGTGATTTTATTTTCATTCATTTTTTTCTACTTGCGTAGGAATCTTGCACCCCTAACTCCCACAAAAGTGGAGAGCTCACTGTACAATCTCATGAGTTGTTGGGCTAAAGGGATATGGCTATAGGTTGTTTGCCTGCATTTGGTGAACACGAAATAAACAGCACAGGTATGTGTAAGGTCTTGTCAGTGATCTTAGTTCACAATGGATATTTTTAAGGCTTTTGTGGTGTCACTGATTAGTATATTATGCTTTATGTCAATACCTGACACTCTCTCTCTTTCTCTCTCTCTCTCTCACACACACTCACACACATAGCACATACAGACAGAAACACACAAATTAATAATTTACAGTCCTGTTCCATCATGTAGTATTTGCAGCATAAAATGGCTTTAAAAAAGATGGCTGCTACCTCCATATACACTTTTAATATTCTGCACTATCGTGTACTGAAATCCTTTGACCCCATCAATTCAGGCCTTCAAACAGGCTCTACTTCATAGCTACTTTACTGTTTTAAATTGAATTGATACACTGTATTTGTTTTTGCTTTCCTTCAAGCAGTTTCTACACGGTGACTCTAAGGCAAATCTATCACAGGGTTTTCTTGGCAGAAAGAGGGGGTTGGCTTTGCTTTCCTCTGTGGCTGTGAAAATATGACTTCCCCAGGTCACCCAGCAGATATCCGTGTCCAAGCAGGCATTTGAACTCTGGTCTCCCAGTGTCCTAGTCCAACCTTCCAGCCACTACACCATGCTAGCTATATATACACATATGCATACTGAAAGTTATCTTGTGAGGAGTGTTGTGGGACCTTTTGAATTTCAAATGATTTTGATTTCATCTCTCATTGATCCTATACCAGTGACCATTCTGACTGAGACTTGTGGAAATAGAAGTCCGACATATCGGAAGAGCCAAAGGTCCCTAAAAGAGGGCCTAGACATCTAAAGGGAGGCATGAAGAGAGGATCAAGAGGAGAGGAGTAAGATTCCCATCATTATGATGACTAGTGGTCAGGGAACCATGTATTTCAGTGTTCTCAGGAAGGCTGCCTATCAGTGATAGCTGAACTAATCTTTGACTTTTAAGGGAGGGGGCAGAAATTTTGTTCTCTTCCACATCTGTGTCCCAAGAACAGCCTGGTTACTTTGGCTTGTGTATATATACTAGCAGAATGCCTGTCATTGTGACTGGGAGGGTAAAAGATCAATGCAAAGGGGCTGCTTTTATATGCATGAGACCTCTTCCCTTTAGTAATGAATGACAGGCATTCTCTCATATTGGAGAAAGTGAAAGGGTGCACTTGACAACACCACCTGGGTGGATGTTAAATCTGTTCTGTTTCCTTGGTGATTCCACCCACTGAAAATCAAGCCTGCTCATGTCTTCATAGCCTCATACCAGGTTATGTTTCATAGTCACATTACTCAGTGACGAAGTTATCCAAGGCAAGTGGGATGTTTTGCAGCTGTCATTCAAAACTTGGAGGGTAATGCTTGTAACCAAGGTTTACATTCCAATACAAAGAAAACCAATCTACAAATGATGAGGTAGAATCCTGCTTTTTTAAAAAAATTGACTTGTGAGAGTGAGAGGACACTTCTAGTAGGAAAAAAAGAAAATAGAACTAGGCTTGCAAAACGTGAACTTCAGTTCCCTATGTATTGATTCAAAATTGGAGGAATTTGTGCTAAGACCTGGTTCACATAGTATTTTGGATGGAGAAGCTCTTGTTACAACAATTTTGAACTGTTTGTTTGGTGGGAAATATGTAATTGGTTTGATCATGTCTACACAGGGGTGAAGCATATTTAGTGCAGTATAGAAAATCTTAGCTTTCAGTGTTTCTGTGTGATATAAACTCTCACCACATGGGAATATCTTCAAACAATATATTAAGCAAGCAAAGCTGAAAATAATGGGGACTTTATGTCATTTGAAAGTAACATGATCATCTGATCCAAATTGATAGCATAATCATGTCACGCTACCTATATCCTAAGGCAAAGTACTTTGAATGTTGACCACAAAGAAAGTTTAATGTGATGTACCTGGTTGCAAATGAACAGTACTCTTGAGTTGTAAAAAAATGACCTCCGTGTTCATATAAAGCTCACAGCTGATGCACAATTCTGGCAAGGTAGCTGTCATGAGGCCCATATAGACTGAACCTACCATGAAGGCTGGTCATGTACCTATACTTATCCCATTATAATACTATTTTTGAAAATATTGTTTATTGGAATGGAAAGAAGAAAGAGGAAGTCAAGCATACAACATACATCATAAAGCTTTCATTTGCACACACGCTTTATAAATAATTGCCAGTACTCTCAAAGAATCATTCTGCAGTCTTAACTGTGCATTAAAAACAGAACTTCAGTCTTAACTGTGCATTAAAAACAAAACAAAAAAACACTGCACATTCTTAGAAGGAAAAAAGGCTTTTCAGTACAATCTGCTTTGGGATAATTAAATAGTGGGGGAGTAACCACTTATGCTTTCCGTGCATTTCTGACAAATAGCCTTTCTATTTGGTAAGTGCCAACTTTTTGCATAGTATTTATTTAAGCTTATAGCACTTAAGTGATCCTTCTGACATAGTCATCCAGGTTTAGGAATCAGAGACCATGTAAATTATGCTTCAGTTTCAGAAAGTGTGATAGTATGCTGATCTCCTTAATGGCAGCTTTCTAATAGGACAACAATAGACATTATGCTTTTAGCTGGCAGACACCCACACAGTCAGCCACCCACATGCTGCCAGAATCCAAAACCCCACAGTAGTTCTCAGATTTACATTTTGAGAACTGTAAACTTATTAAAGATTTTTTTTACTATCACTGTAGAATGGGGTTTTCAGATTCCCCCCCCTTTTCAGAATTGTAAATTAATGCAACATCACCAGTTGCAAAGCCTTAGTAGGAATCAGTATTAATCTTGAATTTGCATGTAAATTTAGTATTTAATATCATATCACTTTCAGTAAAACTAATACCATTGCTATTTTTAATGCAGATAATTAAAAGTAATGTCTTTCTCTATTTAATTTCAGTTCTTCATAGTTTTACCCATTCCATACGAGGCCACATTTGAGGGAAAAAGGAAATAGATTTAAACCATCTGAATTTTGGGAAAGGGCAGAGCAGAATACAAATATGTAAAAGGTGAAACAAAACTAGCCCTCATTTTGCTGTCCTGTTGACATAAGAAGCATTTTGACTGACTGAAGGAGAAAATTTGAAGAGTATGGGCATGAAATGTACTATTGCTCTTCCCAGCTTCATACTTCCCTGGACTGTCAATCAACCCCAAAGGCTCCCAAAACAAAGCTTACATCACAACAATCTCAGAATGATCAAGATAAATTCCAAGGTGCATATAGATGGAAGAAATGATAGCCAATGGTTGGGTAATCACTTCAAAATTTTGGGACTTTTCTTCTAGCTACAAATTACAAAAGTCTATAGGGCTGTAGCCTGTGACACTCCCATGGGCATTAGCTGAGTTGTGTGATATTCATGGTATAACTACTGAAAACAAGAGAATAATAACATGCAGTGATGTCCTCCCAAAAAATCTTAGTAAGTGGATGGGATGCATACCTATGGAGTAAGACACAGCCTGCAAGGCTAAGTGAGAAAATGGTGGTTAGACAGCGCAAGGAATTCTGTTTGTTTGTTCAATTTATTACCAGCTACCTCCCCAAAAGAGATTCAAAGCAGCTTTCAATAAAATAGTAATATACACACATAATCTTAAACATAAGGGGTAGGAAATTCTTAAGTAAATGAGTAAAAACCTGGCTAAATGTATGCAGTGAACTAAGAGAAAGATAAGTGGAGGAGATGGTGGCTTAAACAAAAGAAAAGGGGAGACCCAACACCTGTAACTGACAGGTGCTTAAGAAAGCCCACAGTCTGGCAATTTGATAAATGCTGCTACTTAATTTTAGAAGGCTTCTTTGTTATATTGCAATGTCAGTATTTTATCAGTTTTAGTTTCTTTCATTCAGGGTTGTTGCATTTTACTGTTTTGATGGTTGTATTGCAAATCTCCTTGAGCACTCACTGTGTACAGGAGCAATTTAGAAATCTATTTTTAAAAAGCTCCTGGGAAGAATACGAGAATGTGGTTGGCTGAAACATAGGCATCTCTCAGGCACTCATCACTGGGCAAGGCAAGAGACCATGAGCTTAAAAGGGGAGCAAAGATAAAGAAGCTAGAATTTAAATGCCATAGATGATAAGAAAGGAGACTGAGACCTTAGGTAGGAATGGAAAATAAATATTAACTACGTTTTTGTATGAAACAGTCAATTCATGGTCTGTGACACTGTCAATGAAAGTGTGCATATATATTTCAGTTTCCCATTGCATCACTGGGATGAAACTGAAAGGACAATTATTCCCCCTCCCTTTTTTGACTTTTTGACATACAACTCAGAATGCATTTGATTGGAAAATACGCATGAGCACTCTTTAGTCAGTCAAAATAATGTGTGCAGCTGTACAAAAGACAAAAATGTGTAAAACAGTGTTCATGTTATAAACAGATCGTACTACAATATGTACGAACTATGAAACAAGGATAGGGAAAATATAGGTGAGATTTCATAAACAAATAAAATAAGACTGAGGGATTTTCACACCTCTACCCAATGGGGAGAGGTAATTGACATCACAATTTTTTAAAACTTCCCTACAAATATTAGATAGCATTCCTTCAGTCTAAAAATTCAGTAATTGAAAATTGAAAAAAGTGCCCAGAACTTTCTCTCTGTGTGTGTTTTATGTGCTCACTGTTAAGTCCAAAGGATACGTTTCCTCAGTGTTCAGTGGTATTTATCTGTGGCATCCAAGAGGTTTGGTGCTTTTTAAACAACCTCTTTCCAATAAAGGTTTGCTGTTTCTGTCCAGCCAAAGATAGATGATACAAATATGTTGTACAATAACAAGTATCAGTTTTCCTTCAATCATCTGAAAATATCTCTGCAAACTTATATAGCCTAAATGTAGCAAACACATTATTGTCTACATTCTCAGCAACAAAAATTATGAGCTTTTTGGTATTAAAAGTTATGGCTAGTATTTTGTGCTCATTTAACTTTTAAGAATGGTTCTGAAGTTCTGCCATTTCTGCTGCTATTACTATTCTAATTTCACTCAGTTGAAACACTTCAAATGAATCTACGTATGGATTAATTATGTCTGCTGCGCATTTACAGCATCCTATACTTTTTTTCAGTAAAAACAGATAAGTTGAATGCCCTGTCATTCAGTTCACAGACTTTTTATTTTTGTAAGCCAAAAATAATTTTAAAAGCAGAGATATTCACTTCCTCTGAAACACAACACAGGAATCTAATAAAAGGGATGGTGGGCAAAATAAACAGATAATGGCATAATTCCATCAGAATTAAAAGTGGGAAGCATACAATAATGTTTGAGTAAATAGCATAGAAATTCCTGTCAATATTCTTAAAGAAATTATACCCAAAAATCCCTTCTGTTTACTTGGGTTACTTTCGAGAGAAAAGTTAAGTACATATATGATTTCTTCATTTAGTGTCTTTCCTGAATGAATTAATGAATGAAATCAGTAACAAGAGATATAGTTTATTTATCAAGATTATAAACAATTACTATTTCATTTAGTCAACCAGTTTCAAGAAACAATTTTTCCATTAACTACATCAGTAGCTACGTCATGCACACTTCTTGGGACACCAGTGGATTTTGTTACCAAGTAATCATACAGAAAAAAAAATCAGTGCAGATCATTCTTTCTCCACATGTGGAGAGTATGACAGAGAAGGGCATTTCATAAGACACCAGTATAAAGGTTTCCTCCTTATTTATTTATTCATTCATTTATTATATTTGTATGCCACCTTTTCTCCCAGAATGGGACCCAAGGACAGCTTCCTGAAACAAGTTAAAAACATTAGAAACATTTAAAACGATTGTTTATTGTGCATAAAGGATACTCCGACATCCAATTGAGGGTCCTTCCACACCTTTCCAGGTAGTATCCAGTGGTTGCTTCAATCTGTAAATTCCACTTCTTTTGCTTATATTGTGAATATCATCAAAATCAGAAAGACACTATATAAGTCATGGTAAAGCACATGAAGGTGTTGATAGAATTGGCTTGGTGTATGGAAGTGTGTCCAGAATTACTAGTACAAGGTTATTGCAAAGTCCTCTCAGTTCCAGCCTGCTATCAGTTTGGAGTGTGTGTATGCGTGCGTTTACATATAGGAAGAGAGTCATGCTTCTGAAAGATAAGAAGGAAAAGCAGGAGAAATGAAATTTGAAGCTCTGCAATTGTTCTTTCCTGTCATTTTATTGCAGTGCATGTGATTAAAGCTGCTTGATTCTGAGTAGGTCATATGTCTACCTGTGTTCAAGAGATACTTTCTAGAAAATATGACATAAATAAGATAAAAGGAAAACAGATTTCATGCAATTAGACCTATCTGCTGCTGATGCAATTCCTCCCTGAGCAGCGGGTGGGGAACAGGAAGGTCTCATTGTACGACTGCATGTCTACTAACATAACACTGATTGTTATCCACAACGTGTTTGGTATTGTGGTATTTACCGCATACTTCTCTACATATTTTATGTATATAACGTCACTGTGGACTTTTTGTGTGTATTATAGTACTATGATTCCACTTTAACTCTTATGATTCCATCCTTTGGAATCCTGGGATTTTCATTTTGGGAAGTAAATTAGCTGAGAATTGTACATGCAAATTCTAAACTGCAAATATCACAATACCTTATAGTGTGCTTGGGCCCTGGCACTTGAAACTTGGAATATGAGTGATCAAGTTTCATAGAAGATTGCCAGCGACATGGATTATATCTTTAGCAAAAGAGTCTTAGAGAGACTTTACATGTTTATAGACCTTGGTTTTTTTCCTGCCTTTCAGCAGTCCACACGAATCTTTATTTTTAAAACCATGTGACACAAATAGGATCCTACTAGGTTCCTGAGTAATTTCTTTCCTGTTGAATATCGCACGTGGTGGATATATTCTGTGTCCTTAAGTGTTCACCTGCTTATGGAACTTAACCTGACACTTATACCTAGGAATGGGAGAAAATTTCATTTGGTTCAGAATTTGGTGCAAACATAGCTAATTTACATCCCCTAAACCAAAGCTCAAGCTCAAACACAGATGTATTTTGAAATCCATCTCAAGTTGTCAAGTGTGCCAGTTGGAACATTACACACAAATGTGTCTGTTAAGAGAATGTGCACACAAAACCCCACATAGTAGTGGAAAGTACACACATATTTGCTTTGTTCTGTGAGGTAAAATGTGTATACTTCTGAAATGTGGATTAAAGTGCATATGTTTGGAAAATTGCATTAAGAAAATGCATATACTTGAAGACATGCAAAAAAGTATGATTTTTTATGTGATTGTTAAAAAAGGAGTTGACAATACAGAAATTAGGCACAACAAATTTAAAATGGATATCTGATAAACTACCCAAAAATAAACTTGAGAGATTTTTCCATTCCAGTTCATTCGAAAGACTGTAAAAGGTACCATAGAAAATGTATGAAGATGGGCTTGCTATTTAAGACACCTCATTATCTTGCCACTAGGTGCTGCTACGGTGCTGTTAGCTGTGCATACCAGGGTATAGCTACAACTAATGGCAATAACCATGACAACATAAACTTTACTAAACCAACTAAGCAGAAACTGGGTTCTAACCCAAAGAGGATACACCTAAGAAAAGCAATATCACCTTAATCCAGAAAGATAGCCACATACTAATCACAGTAAACTCTAAGATAAAAGAGGGTTGCAGCACTATTAATTCCCAAATGCATTTCAAACCGTGTGGGTTATTTTTAGATATTAAGCCTCTGTTCTTTCTTGGTTACGTAAATATGTTTCCTTAGCTTTCTTAATTTTGTTCTATATAATTTTTTGTTCTCTTTGACAAACAAGGTGTTGTAGATGCAGTTGATTTTTGCAGGGTATTGTCTTATGCTTTTACAGCTCTTGTTAGTCTTATATTATACAACCCCTTCTCTCATGTGATTTGAATAATTAAGTATTTGTATTTATAAACTAGTAGTAGGCAGTTTGCTGGATCTAAGCCAGCCTTGGTGGGCTAGGTCAAAACCCCCAATACTTTCCTGCCACTGACCTCCCCATTCTGAAATGCATGTATGTGTGTGTGGTAACTATATGATACTCCAGTCCATTTGGAAACAAAAATTATGTCTTGAATAACAAAAATTTTATGAATGTCACTGCTGTCCAAGGAATTAAGAAGGGAGATATTGTTTCCTTCTAGGCTCCAGTATGGTACAGTGGTTTGAGCACTGGACTATGATCTTGGAGACCAGGGTTCAATTCCCCGCTCAGCCATGGAAACCCTTTGGGTGACCGTGGGCACTTCAAATACTCTCAGTAACAGAAAACCCTGTAATAGGTTCACCTTAGCGTCTCCATAAGTCAGAAATGACTTGAAGGCACACAACAATAGGCTGTTGGATCTGGCATAGTTTCATTCAGGCTCAGCATTCAGAGCTTTTGTGTGGGGTTATCCTCTGTTCACTCTTATAAGAAGGGGTGAGTCCTGCCTTTCCGATTTTCTATCTCACTAGCAACAAGCAAAGCCAAAACTTAGCGGCTGTGTGTCCTGGAACTGCTTCAATCATATAAATAAAATATAAATAAAATAAAAGAATCATGTGATTGCCCTAGACACTCTGTTGTTATCTCCTGTTACCATAATTCTCATGTGATTAATATGAAGATATTTTAAAAAAAATATTGTGTCGTTTCAAAGTTGATTGCAACTTGCAACCTACTTATGAGACAAATAATGATAGCACTGTGCATTTTTGGTCTCCTTCCCATGTTTAACAGTATGTTGCCTTCCATTTCATTTTCTTTAGAAAGCACCAATATTAAGATATGAAAACATATTATTGTGTTTAAATACGATTGATTAATTGTTCATATGGAGATAATTAATATGCTATTATTAAAAACTTTTACTGTAAATTCCAATTTCAATCAAGTTACCATCAAATTTAGATAAATATGTATACTCAGTCAAAATGTCCATGGATCAAACAGCTAGCTGTCATCTGCAAACAATGAGCTCATATACTATTCATAATCTAAGTATATTATCAATTGAACTGTGTTTGCAAGCCCTGAGCAAAGGCTGTTAATAACAGGGTCTCTTGGAGGTTGCTTATTTGCATAGCCAAAGCCAACTTGATGGCCTATGACAACAACAACAGTTTCCAAACATTACAAGAGAATGGAGATTTCTTAACCCCATTGATTTCATGCAGTAGGTTAAGTATTCCTAACTCAGTACACTGAAATGTAGCTTACAGTTTCCTCACATTTTCCAGTTTTCTACCCAGTCTTATCCGTATTTATGTAAAGTAAGCATGGTTTTATTCTACAAGCATACATAAACCAACCGTTCTCTAAGTTTAACAACCTGCCTTGGTATTCCACCTGTCAATTATCTCTAATGACTTGCGCATGAGCTGTTTTATGGATTGAAATACCATTGCTGGTTAATGAAATAGAGTGTTCTGAGACAGTTTGTCCTTTTGGATTGCCTCATTAACTTCTCAAGATTTTTTTGGTCAGTTTATTAAGAAATATCTGTCTATTTTTGGCCTAGACTCTTCTAATTAATTTCAATATTTGCTGCAAGAGCAATGGCCATATCTCTGTGTTGCTGTCAGAATGAATTGCCTGTTGTGTAGTATGGTGTTAATGTCATCTAATGGTTGCACATGGCTGTGCTCTTACCTTAATTTTCTGGGAACATTTGTCATTTGGGTATCTTTTGGCATTATTTCAATGAGATGGAGTTATACTGGCCTGCTCAAATGCTGGATTGAAATTGAAGATGTATAATAGACACTGACGGGATGCCCGCTCTGTGGGTAATGACCTTATTGACTGAGAAAGAATGCAGAATAGAAAAGAGAAAGGCTCACTTCCCCTGAGAATGCTAAGGTTTCTCAAACAGAATAAAGGCTATTTGAGTGTAACTGATATTTATGAAGTTAAGTGACTTGTTACCCATGAGTTTCAGTTTAAATACGTATGCCTTTGATCTTGCCTTAATAATTCTTTCATCTATTTTTTCCCCTGTACTAATTTTCTCAGGCATGAGAACCATTTCATATGAATTACAAATTAGGAAGAAAATACCATGCCTCAAAGGTGGGAGGTTCTGCCCAAAGGGGTAATATTACAAGAAGCAGGGGATGTTTGTGGGCTTTTCTTATTTTTATTTCTCAGAAGGGAAAGAAGGAATCCATGAATGGAGAATTTGACACATACTTGCACTCCAGAGAGAGGTGTAAAATGAAAGCCTTAGGGGAAATGTACTGTAAGGATTCATAATATAATAGTAACAAGAAACCTTTTCTGATTGACGTATGTTATGTTTGCTGTTAAATGTGCAAAATGTTCTAACACTTTTATGATGAGAAACAGCAGCAGATGGCAGTGAGTTTAATTCTACATGTCATTTATTATACAAATAATTTATATGCTAGCTTTTTTTGATGGCGATGTTGCTATTTGAGATGGTATATATGGCATCTACAGTGAGGGAGCTACTTTAAAGACTGTTTTGAATGTCTCTGTGTTCCAGCAGAGTTAGTTTGGCTAATGCATTTTTCTGGCTGAAGAATTTCTGTGCAAACTAGAAAGGCTTCTGAAGGACCTGAAATGTGTGAAGAAAACTTTATTTGTGTCTGATAATGCACTGTTATATTCACTGCCTCTTCAGGGAACTGCATTAGTAACTTTGGGTATGAGGGGGGGCATTTTTCTGTAAAGCATGTGTCTCACTCTTCTGTTCTTTATCCTAGACAGAATGAAAACACAAGTGTGTGTAACTGCATTCGAAATGTTAATTGACTGCTACCCATATTTCACTTTTGTCTCCCTTTGTTGTTCTGAATGCTAATATCTCAAAGTGAATGTAGGGATCTGGATTTTGTGGAGAGAGGGATAATATTACCTGGTAAAGCACTACACTTGGCCCTCCACATTCGCTAGGGTTAGGGGCACAGGACCCTCACAAAAGTGAAAAATTTGCAAATGTCAAAATATGTGTGTCTGTGGGAAGGGGGTGAGGCATGGGTGAGGGTGCCCAAAATCTAAACTGGGTCAGGGAAAGGAAATGGCTGGCATGGTGATCCTGTAATTCCTCTCTTGTCCATCTTCTTCCTTGGGTATGTGAAGAGCTTTGGGAGACGACTTGTGGTCCTGAGAAATCAGGCTTTGGGCTGTCCTTGGCTGGCCAGGCAATGGCTGGTGGAGGAGGAGGAGAACTGGAGGGCAGCCTGATAGAAGCCACCAAGAAGGAAAGTTCCCTCCTCAAAAAGTAGTACCTGAGGTCGGGGAGCAGGGATTGGAGAAAATCGCAAATAATCAAGTCCTTGAATGTCAAACCTGGAAATGTGGAGGGCTGACTGTATATACATTTCCAGTAGTTTATGTGAGAAGTTAACAATCCCGTAGATGTCTACTAAGAAAGAAGTAAGTGCCATTGCATTCAGAATCAAAATACATAGTTGTGTTAAGTCTGGATCAGTATGCCTATTGTAGCACTTTTGAAACTGAGGCCATTTCTGCACTAGACTGCTATAGTGCTATTATTCCACTTTCAACATCCCATTGAATCCTGGGGTTTGCAGTTTAGGGAAGATTCCATAGGATGTTGAAAATGGAATAATAGCACTAAATAGTCTAGTGTGGAAATGGCCTGAGAGGAAAGAAGTTTGTAGCATAAGCTTTTGTAGACTGAGTCTACTTTATCAGATACATGGAGTGAAGGAGCTGTGGACAGACATTTATACCCATAAAGGAACAGGTGCGTATGTGTGAATGGTAATAGAAATACAAAACTTGTGGAGATAGTGATGACTAGTTAATGATGGTCATTGGGAGACAAAGTTGGGTGGAAGGTTATTGCCTAAGGCCAAGATAAGTAGATAACTATATGAATGGTGGAGGGAGTTCTCAGAACACAGTATGATGCTGGCAGGGAACTAGAAAGGATCCGTAATAAAATGGACAAGAGAGCTTTCATGGATCTGGGATATTAACTAGTATTACATGTAGTGTATCATTGAGATCATGTGTGGCTTACTTTCAGATAAATTGTTATAGGATTGCAGCTTAATTTATACTCACAGGAGATGGTACTTGTCCAAGACCATTCAATGAATTTATGCTGAGAAGATCTCCTGAAGCATGTTCAATTGGACTAAATCCAACTGTTTGTGGCAAACAGAGTAGACCAACTGAATCAGTAGGAACTTGGTAAGTAAATTCCAATTTTGCTGTAGTTGGGACTACAACTGGATTTAGGCCACTGTCCATTAATTCAGAATGGGGCATACGAAGAAGGTTTTTGATATCAGCCTGCAGTGCAACTGCTTGCAAATTGCTAAATCAGGGAAAAATATTCAGTTAGACGAATCCCATTTCCCCCCATGGGGCTAAATAGCATTTAGGCAGCAGTCCTATATGCACCTTCCTAGGTAAACTTGATTAGTTCTGATTATAGGGTGAGTTCGTGATTTGGGTTCATTTACTATTATTTTTCTGTTTGCTTTAAAGGCAAATTGCTAATAATCCTGAAGAGAGAAACAAGGCTGCCTCAAATTGTAGAAACACATTTCACATATGAATGCCCTGGCACTGTGAAAGCATATTTGAAATATTCATTAGTTCTTAACTTTGCCTGCACAGCTCATGGAAAGGCAGAGGCTGGGGATCTATCATATCACTGCAGAATCAGTCTCACCAATTATTATTTTTAATCATAAGAGCTGGAAAAGCAAAGCAGAAATACAACTTTTCAAAGAACATTCAGTTAATTCTTGTCTATGTCTATGCGTGTGTTTATATATCTTTTCTGCAACACAGCGGCAGCACTCAGATATAACAGAAAACCATACTTTTTTACCCTGAGGCTTGTAGTCTTTCACTTTTGTATAATATTAACTGCCGTTTAGCATGCAGTGTGATCTTTAAACTGTGGTTAATACAAACATGGTTTACTTAGTGGGGGGAAAAACAGCTTTGTAATGTTTTATAATTCTTCACTAACTATAGTTAAGACTGACTAGATTGCTTGGGTATGATTGATGAAATGAGCCACAGCTATCCAAAATCAGAATGAATTCTTCTTGAGTTGTCATGGCTGAATCGGAAGAGGGGACAAAAGCATACAACTTGAAGGCTTGCCCAGGACATGCTTTTTTTCTTAGCTGCATGTCTAAGCCAGAGCTTGCAAAGCTACTGTTAAAAAATAATTATACTTCAAAACCCCACCCTTAAAAAATTACTTCGCTGTTGTAATTTTTTAAAAAACTCTTCCCTTACTTTTCAAAAGCAACTACAATCATTACTTCACATTACTTTTAAAAACATCAGAATGCTACCAGTTGCTGACTTGTGGTACAACCACATCGAAGTAGTAAGGATAAACATCTTATAAATATAAAAATAATTAACAGGGCACAAAAGGAGTGAAAGTGTTATTCATAGTGTTTCAGTCATAATTTAACTTAGCTATGCCTTAGTTATTGAACAAAATTAATTAATAACATCTAACTCATTATTTCTAACACATTACTAACAGTCCAGGATCTGCATCAGCCCAGAGTCTCCAGATGATGTTGCAGGGATGACAAATGTTCCCAACTGAAACTATTGTAAATGCTTTAAGTTCTGCCATGCACTTTGTTTTGTTTATGACATTGTTTCAGTAAACTGAAAACAGTAATCCACTAGTAGAGGTCCAGTAGTTACTATATTTTCATGTCATTTCAAGCTAAAGACTTATTTTAAATTTAGTGCTTTTAAGAGAAATATTTATTGTCTGTCTCTGTTTAACACCTACATGTCTGAAAATTAAAGCCACAAAATATTTATATTTTTTCACATATTTTTATGTGCTTAGATCACATTTACCAGGATCATGTAGTATGAGCGTAAGAGTGTGAATATGCTTTGTATCAATCAGTTCATACCACTTATTCACTTATACCAGAATTTTAGGCTACATACTAAATGTTAGCGGTTCTCTAAGGACAGGTTTTTGTAAAGTAGATCTTATGACTAAGTCTAGGCCCTTACATATGCAAAACATATGATATCCCATATTGCCACTGTCACAAGTGGTTGCAAAGCAAAATGTGATGGAATAATATATAATTTCTATTGCAAATCTCTTATGTGGCACATGTTAGCTTCAGATTTGTATGACCTACACTTCAAAGGTCACATTCCTCAAGTGTGCAAATACTCATCTATTTTAGATTGACAGATAGGATCTGCTGGTAATTTTCTCAGTAATTTACAGTAGATCAGCAAGGGTTCTCATTTTTTTGACACTGGTAACAACAACAGACCTCACCTTAATTTAGTTTACTAAACTTAAACTTAACTTAGTTTTCTAAAAAGAAGAAAACCAAGAGTGTTTTTTTTTAAAGAACTGAACTCAGTTCTGACATTGAAAGGAAAAATTGATTAATTCTAGGTGTTTTATCTCCCCCACCTTCTATCTTTTTTAAAAAAATTGGAATTGGTTCAGTGAGTCTTGGTGTTGAAGTATATTGAAAGCCAAGATATTTGCTCATGTGTTTTACAGCAGCAGTTGGCAAAGTGTGGCCTGCAGCCTGCATGCACCCTTTGAGATGCCTAGGTGCAGCCTTACCCCCCTCTGCCAAACCTTTCCAGCCCTCAGCCCTAACAAAAAAGGAAAAAATTTTGGGTACTTTTTGCCCTCAAGTGGGCCAAAATTGCCTAAATGTGCAGTATTTTTCTTCCCCTAATCCTGCAAAGCCCCTGAAAGACCTCATAAAAAGAGGGAAAAAATCATCAAAAATCACTCAAAATGGTGCTCAGAAGTGACATCATGCCACTTTAGGTATGCTAATACTCACTGGTATGGCCCACCACATGGGCACATGCACAAGGACAAAAAATGTCCCCTGTCTCTTCTGCAGTTGCCCACACCTGTTTTACAGCAATATAAAACATGGCGTTACAATAAAAAAATTAAATCAACAAGAAAGTTAATGAATATACATGGATAGTTAAAGTCTAAATCCAATTGCTAGTCCCAACTAGAGTAAGCCCATTGATTTAAGGTATTTACACAAATGTTACTATCCAGAATTTGATTCAATGGATCTACTCTTTTTGGGACTAACAGTTTGATCGAGGCTTATGTGTTTAAGATGCCTCTTTAATTTCAAGGGACATAGATGTTCTTTCTCATCATTACACTGTCTTATAACAGTGCAAATTTTACTACCTTCATTAAAGAATGAAAACATTGAGGAAGTTTCTCAGTAACCACTGCTTTTTAGTAGTTTGCAGTATACCTAGGCTCATTTGATCTTGCCTTTGAGTGTAGGGATTTACTTTATTCTTTTGTACTTAGTGGGTGAAAAAAATACTAACCAAACAAATGCTTTGAGTTATTGTCACTTTCTTTACTTGTCTGGATACCTGTGATGCCCTAGATGTCAACATTGCCTTCATTCATGTTGAAGTAAACATAAAAGGCATGCTGCCTTTTTTCCCCCTACCCTTCTAGAGAAGTCATAATAGATTTCCAAAATAATTTTGAAAAGTCAGCCTTGCAAAGAAAATGCCATGTATCTCCCAAAATTTATTGTGAGGTTTTGACACTATGGCAGTCCATTCATATCAATGCCAGTAAAGAAAGCTATTGATGGAGAAGGGAAACTAATTGGAAGGATCTTGTCAATAAACTGCAGTGTGTAAGACTAGAATATGCTTTGTTGAGGAAGCTTTGCTTATTATTTCATTTTATCCTTTGAAAATACAAACACATATATGTGTGGTGTGAAGTTCACATCCCCTTCTCTAGGAAAAGAGCAGTGAGTTCCTTAGACAGTCGCTATATGCTCAGGGCTAGAGGTGAATCTATGCAGTGGAATGGTATAAGTATGTCATCAGAAGTCAATCTGGGGAGCTGTACCTTTGGTTGAAAGGAATGATCCGTCAGAAAATAAAAGTCCCAGTTCAAGATGGTATAACATCCTTTCTTTCCTACAGTCTATGTTATCACTGCTGAAAAGTAGAATTTGGCATTTTTCAAGTCATTCAATTGCAGGGATAGCTGTGCTACCCAGAGGACAAATTGCAAAATCCATAATGTGGTAATATCTTTATTAGGCCAACCCTAAGATGGAAAAGCCTGTGTACAAGCTTTCAAAATCTTAGATTTCTTTATCCACCAAAGATCTTTTAAACGTCAGTATAACAGAGATATGATAAGTGTAAGTATTTGGAGTGGTAATTTACTACCTCCAATACCCTGCTGTCTGAGCTGATTGCATTTGAGAAACATCTTCAGAAACATGTTTTGAACTTTTGGAATAGTTCTTATGTATTAATCAGTCTTGATATGATCAGTGCTCAGGTAAGCAGCTTACTATTACTTTCTTTTGATTCTTCTCATTTTGGTGTGGTGTCTTGCGGTTTATGGTAACGACTTACTTTGTGTGAATAAATTTAATAAATTACCACTTATGGGTTCACAGATTTGTTCTCTAAGGTCTTCAGAGCTATAAGCCTTGATCAGTGATAGAAAAATTAGTAGAAAAAATGATAATGCATTTAGTTAATCATTAATAGGTAAAAAGAAGTCAATAGCATCTTCATTAGTAAGGGGGGGCAGTCACTATTTCATGCATGTGAAATGTACATTTAATTCAAAGTCTGCAGCAAGACCATTACATAGCAAAGCTGAAAAAGGTCTTTCATGATTTTCCTCCCTCTTCCCCTTTGTGCCTTCACCCCACTTCCAGTCAGCTCGGAAAAGAGGGAAACTGTACATGATTTGTTGAAAACATAGTTTCTCATCCTCCTGACCAAACCCCCTTTTCTTGCTTTCCATTTTCCTCATTACCTTCCCCTTTTATTTAGTGTACTAATTCCCACATGGGATCCCATCAAAAGTCCCCAGGTTAATTCAGTTTCTTGGAAGGGATGAGGTGTCAAGTATACCAGACAGGAAGGCCACCTGAATTCAAAGTAGTAGTGCTTCTTATGTGTTGATTTAAAATCTTTTCATCTTTCAACTTTAGATCATGGCTTAATCATGAGTGAAATTAAATGGAGAATCCTATAGCTATTTTAATTTGCAGTGCTTAGAACCTGGTGGTGCAAACACTGTTATCCCTCAGTCTTGTGGGACTAACTAAAACAAAAGTGCAACAGAAGTATGCTCTGGATAAAGAACCAACTAGAAAATGTGAAATATGTTGGCTTTTTTGGACTGTGTCTCATTTAACTGAGAGCTAGCATGGGGTAGTGGTTTCAGCTTTGGACTACAACTCTGGAGACTCTGGAGACTGGGGTTTGAATCCCTGCATGGCCATGGAAACCCACCAGGTGATCTTGGGCAAGTCACACTCAGCCTCAGAGGGAGGCAGAGGCAACCCTCCTCTGAACAAATCTTGCCAAGAAAACCCCATGATTTAGGATTGTTGTAAGTCAAAAATGACTTAAAGGTAAAAACAATGACAATTGTAGTTTACTTAATCAATCAGCTAAACATAAATAAAAGATCAGTTTAGTTAAAAATAATTTTAATTAAATTGTGTTTTACGTTAAAGCTTTCGAACTCAACTGGTAATTTGTTTTCATTAATTAGTTTCTGTCACTAAACGTGATATTTGGTATCTTTCATTTTGGTCAGTAATCATATGTTATGGCTAAAGTGCAGCACAAGTGCAAAAGGAGTGAGTGGATGGGCATACCTGCTCCATCAGTAATCAAAATTCAATATCATGCTGCCACTAGCCCCATGGTACTTTCTTCCCCAACTCTCCCTTCTGCAGCCCCTTTGACTTTCCATATCTATTTCCTGGTCCTTTGGAGAAATTTTTGAGTGTGCACAGGAGGGGGATGTAGAGGAGATTTGTTTTCTGCCACCACCACCCTGTTCCCCTGGCAGAAACCATTCCACCTGTGAAATAGCATAGTTGGATTCAATCCAGTATTTCAAGGAGTGCTGTCGCTCCAGTGGCCTGCTTTCTTGATGCAAGTCATTCTTGTTCAACACATTCAATACAGCATCCTGACTGCAGCTGAAATACCTCAGTTGCTTCAATGGTGCAATTTGCTGGATATTTTTCTGTACATAAAACCAAAGTAATGATGTTCTCTGTCATGCACCTTGAACCTAAACCATTTCAGTATTTTGTACTATACAGCATATATGGAGTCATTATGAGTTAGAGGAGAACTGCAGAATTGGATGCCAGATATCTGAAGAACTGTATATAAATTAAGCCTGTATAATGACCAGAATCTTGCGGCAGCTTAGTTAAATATACTTAATTAAGTAACCTTTCCCGGTCTGACCTCCGCCCCCCCCCACTCCCCAAGCTACTGGAAACATCATTCACCCACACTGCAGTTGCTGGCAGAATGTATTTCCTTCTCTTTCCTTCTCTGAGTAGCTGATGCCTGGTAAAGTAGGTTTTGGAGGGAGGAGTTAACATTGTGGCAATAGTGTCACAGTCATGACTAAGTAGCAGGTGTGAATACAATACAGTTACATAGATTTACTCATCTGTAGTTATACTTAACTGATACAGGATTCTGGCCAATATCCTTTTCTTTAATGCTGTCCTGTATTTTCCTGTCTGTAGTTCTTGGCTACATTTATATCATTTGTTGGAAAAGGTTGGCTGTGATCTTTGGTCCAATAAAATACTTATGATGTGCATGTGGAAAGCACCTGGGGGAATGACTGTGCATGTCATGATGAGGTAATTCCCATGAGACAAAAGCCAAGTCACAGTGTAATGTAACCAGGACCAGGGGTTACATCAGCCATGGAACAAAAAATCCTGGCTGGGGTTACATCAGCTAGTCAGGTGTATATAAGGAGATGGGATCTAGCCAACATTTCTCCTCTTGTTTTGCCTGATTGTTGGCCGGAGGCTTTGCCAGAGTGTATTTCCACTTGATGTGTTGATGATGGAATGCTGAATCTCTGTTGGGGGATGTGTGGATCCTGTAAATATGTATACATTGGAACAGAAGATAAAAAGCCTCCAGGTATCCTTGGAAGACAACACTGTGTGATAGTGTTCCTTCGTGGGTGAGTTTTGGGGTCAGAGCAGTGCTGCATATCATACTCAGCTGTACACACTTTCGCTGCTGTGTTTATCTACTCTGCTTTAATATGTTTTTTGTTTTGCACTTGACTCTGAGCCATGTTTTGGTCAGAACTCAGTGAAATGAGGGAAAGTTTATCACAGTTTTGCATAAATCCTATCATCCACCATCCCTCCACATCATTCTCACAACAGAATTGTGCATATTCACTCAAAGCAGCAAGAATTCCTACAGTATTTTTATATAATGACTAAAATTGTGCCAGTCCTCTCCTTTTATGTTTTTCCAAAAATATACATGCAAAAATTCTGCCTACAGAATTTATAGCAAATTGTGGTAACCCTAAATGGGATAAAAAAAATAGAATGGTGACATTTCTCAGGAGAACATTTTCTTGCCGACTGTTGCCATTTATGAATTGCAAAAGTAGTAGACAACCACAAGATTATTTATCAAGGAAGTATTATGGTAAGATTTTAAAATGTGGCAAAAGATCTATTGGATAATTTTAAGTATGGAAATCAATTTCAGGGGTTTCTTATTTATCATTTGGGCAAACTAAAGTGAGTTAAATACTATGAAAAAGGGCAGATAATTATAAGAAAAGAGATTCTAGTTAAAATGTCAGTAAGTTTAGTATTTTTTTTAATTAGTCCATGCAGGTTGTTTTTTACTGCCATACTTTTACTGATACTGATGAGATAAAAGCATAAATATTCACATCTACCAGAAAGCCATACACTTGTCAGCTTTCATTGTTATGTGTAGAGCATAACATGCCTCCAGTCTGAAAGCTAAAGATAATATAGCTTAGTCTTTAATTTAGGATACATTTCAGTGGAAAGACAGATTAGACAGCACGAACAAATTAATTATTGGCAGTCTGTACTCATCTTTTAATACTGCCAAACACGTGCTATGAAGCATGTAAGAACTTTGGAATTCAGCTACTCATGACACTTTTTAAAGAACAGAATTAAATATCCAATTTATTACAAGTAATTGAGATCTTTGCAGATGATCCAACAAGGAAAAAAATACATTATATACATAACTAAGGAGCCACACTTCTAACCATAGCATTGGTTAAAAGAATTGCTAATAGAGCTGAAATTAATTATGACACCTAGATGGTGAGATGGATGGACCCTTTGTATTCAGTCCAGAGGGAAGAAAAGGGGAAATTTTTGTTAAAAAGAAATGTTTGGATAGATGAAATAAGGGAATTAGATGTTTGTCAGCTCTTTCTGTTGTTGTTTTTTTGGTTCAGTACGCAGGAAAAAATAATGTGAGGAAAATTGTAGATGAGGCTACATTTTTTACCCTTCTGACCAATGTCAGTTGTTGAATTGATCCATATCATGGAAGCTTGGAGTCTGGGTGGATAAAGGAGTACTTGGATAGTAACAGTGTAGGAGCTGGAGGTAGACTGAAGTCAGTGTGGTTGAATTTGATGCCTGTTCCAAGGCATCCTTTCCTTTTTGGATGAAGGAGTGTTTCCTTTAAGGGTATATGGCTAGAACTGAAGTGGCTAGACTCTCTTGAGATACAGCTGGCTTCAAGCATGGCTGCTATCTGGCCATGAACCAAAAAAGCTTGCCCAGATTAGGTAGAGGAGAAAGGAACTTTATTCTTTCATTCAGTCTCTCAGGGACCTATGCTGAAGGGAGCAGTTAAGCTGTATTTTCATTGCTGAAATGGAACTTGCTCATGTCTTAATTTATTTTATTTTCCTGTCTCCTCCCCGCTCCTTTTTTGAAGCGGTTTTGCAGGATTAGGTTCTGCAATCAAAGGAACATCAGTATGATATGGATAGTGATCCTTATATGTTGGACTTCTTATTATGATTATGACTATTGAGATGGAAAAAATATTCAAAGATTTGGGAAGGGGATGAAAAGGGGCTTTTCAAGTATTGAAATCCTAACAAGGTGGTTTCTCCTCAACTCACTTCCTTGAGTCTTTGAATGGACTTGAGGATTACACCAATCCCTTCCAGATGAAACGCCATTTTTCTCACAGCCATGTAGTGACTGGACAAGGGAGTTGGGGGAGTTCATGATTGTTGTTGGCTATGTTTTGTTTCCCTGCACATTACAATATCATCAACTTCCTTGATCACTGGAGGATCCCCTCTTAACAATGTCTGTGTTGTTGTGCACTGGCCAGGAGAACATAGCCATTGACAATTCTTGCTTGGGGGGGCAAAGGCAAGTGGAAGCTGAGTGAGGCCACTGCATGGAGGGGAAGGTCAAAGGGAAGCCAAGTGAGGGTCATTAACAGTTATAGCTCTCTATATAGCTATACAGCTATATATAGCTATATAGCTCATTCACCTTACCTCCCAGCCCCTTGGGATTTGATGGGGAAACTTCTTGGAAAACTGCTCATTTTTGAAGATATTCCTACAAAGGAAGAAAATTAACTAAATTACCTTTTTATCCCCTGTAGGGACAAATAATTTGAACAAGCGCATCTCTAGACTAGTTTTAGATTTATTGTCATAGGTTGCTATACCTTTCTTGTTTAAAAGAAATAGTAAAGTTCTTTTCTGTGTCTTCATCCCAACCCATTCAGAATATATATGACTTGAAGACAGATATGTATAGCATCTGCAGTGAGTTTATTCCCTGCCATATATACATTGCAGCCTTTTGACAGGAATGGGTTCAGAAAGAGCTGGTTCTTCTTTATGGTGTGTGGATTGCACGATGCCACTCATGGTGTGTCAGTTCTTCCTACACAGTTTCTAAAATGCTTACAGAAAGTTCTAAAAAATCAGAAAAATCAAACATTTACCCATTATTTTAAAGCATATTAAAGTTATGAATAACTTTAATATGCTTAATATGTTTAATATGGATAAGCATATTAAAGTTATGAAAGGGAGGGAGAATGAATAGCAGATAGATCACTTGAGGACTGGTGCTCCAGAAACAGTAAAGGGAAAACAATAAATAGCAGTAAAGATTTCTTCTCCAGACTGTACGTATGTCTGTTTTCAGGAGTGAAGGCAGCAATGGAAGGGAAGGTTAGGAGACCTCACTCTCCCACCAAAACCCATGTCTATCCTTATCTTCATAGATCACTCTGTTTTCCCCATAACTGACTTTGAATAAGCAGTTTACAATTTTTTATTTTTTATTTTTGTAGCTGTTACAATGACTCACTGAATAATACACTAACTTATCTTTAATGAATCTGCATGTTTGTGTGATAGGATGAAATATGCCTATAAATATAGCTACTACTTTCCTGAGCTAAGCTCTGTCTCAGGCTTTGATGAAAGAGCACTGAGGGACTGTCTATTATGAATAGATTCTATAGTTAATCAGGATTTCTAAATTTTCACCATGGTTTTGTTTTGTTTTGAAATCAGAACATTTTAGAAAGCTAGTTTTTTGACAAAACTTCTATCAGATTCCTGAGAAAATGGATTAATTGAAGTATGATTTCAAGTTACATCAACAGCAGTTCTAGTTGGATACTATAATAAGGTGCCATTTGAAAACAGATTATATATTTATGGAAATGTCAGGCAGAAGATATTGTTCACCATATGTTGATCTGTTCCTTGTGTAGCGACCCAGGAATTAGACTTTTGAAATCCTTGCTGACTCACAAAAGTGGCAATACTTTTGTAGAGTTGGCTTAGTTTCTTTTGAGTATTACTAAAGACTATGTGACATGCACAGTGGTTCTTTTTGCTTTGGCTACAAAGAAAGAAAAAGAGAATGAGAAATAATTGCTATGAATTGTTTTGGAGACTCAGAATATTAAATTGCTTTCTCTTTGGCAATATTGAAA
Organism: Iguana delicatissima; assembly: GCA_948472985.1. Classification (NCBI taxonomy): domain Eukaryota; kingdom Metazoa; phylum Chordata; class Lepidosauria; order Squamata; family Iguanidae; genus Iguana; species Iguana delicatissima. The sequence goes on along the minus strand of CAOKZL010000155.1, from coordinate 729,867 downwards.
TTCTCTGTCTCTAATACCATTTTCTTGCACTTTGTATACTTTATATACATGTCACAGCCTTTGGTTGGTACAATACATTTACCAAATGAATGGCACTAGTTTATGTTTAATGAATCTGTTCATGTTTCTCTGACAGGATAAAGTATACTGTAAAAAGTACGGGTCACTGTTTAAGCAATATTTGTTGTTAATTGCCATCAAGTTGACTTTGACTTATGGTGACCCTATGAATGAGAGATCTCCAAATCACCCTATCTCCGACAGACCTGCTGAGTTCTTGCAGATTTAGGGATGTGTTCTCCTGTTGACTCTATCCATCTATAACGCAGTCTTCCTCTTTTCCTACTGCCTCCTACCTTAGCAAGCATTATTGTCTTTTCGAGTGAGACGCGTCTTCTCATGATATGGCTAAAGTATGATAGCTTCGGTTTAGTCATCTTAGCTTCTAGGGAGAGTCGAATATTTATTTGCTCATTTAGTTGTCTTTTTAGCCATCTAGAGTATCCATAGAACTCTTCTCCAGCACCGCATTTCAGACAAGTTGATTTTCTTCCTGTCGACTTTCTTCACTATCCAGCTTTTACAACCATACATGGAAGCTGGAAATGTGATGACATGGAGAATTCTAAATGTAGGATTTATACTTCAGAATCTTGTCTAGTTCCTTCAGGATCTTGTCTAGTTTACACTTCAAGATCTTGTCAAGTTCCTTCATAGCTACCCTTCCAAGTCCTAGCCTTCTTCTGGTTTCTTGACTGCAGTCTCCATTCTCAATTACCATAGCATACTAGAAAATGACCTTAGAATCAGTTTATGTACTAAATGTGAGGATTTGGTTTTGACCATATGAATATAATCTATCTGTTTGCCATAGCATGGAGAGCTACTTTTAATTTATATTGCAGATCCTAGAAATGTAACAGTGTTATTCTGTTTAGCCCAATAATAGGTAGCTTAAAGGCAAAAGATTTTTTAGGAGTGCCCAACAGAAATGTAACAAGGTTTGAATGTATCTGAACTAAGACACAGCTGATGACCATTACCCCTTGGTGGGATATTTGCCAAAGGGAAACCTCTAATCTATATTCTTCTGCTTGTGATGTGACCTTTCTTTGAAATTAAAAAAAAAAAGCAGAAATAGCTGAATATCACCAATCATCTCCCTCGTATCAGCACACACACATCCCACCATGACCATCACCACCTTAACCTCTACAACTAATAGAAAACTGTTCTTTGGGAGATTCAAAACTAATTTAAGAGCAGTTTCATTCTAAAGTAAATGTTTTTTAAAAAGTTAGTTTAATTACATTTTGATTGGGGTTTCACACATCTTGCCTTGGTGCTTATGCTTCCTTTTATATCTTATTATCTCTGCTGTGGTATCATCCAAGGTCTGTGGCATATGTAAAAAAAATAATAGGAAGTATAAGGCGTTTTCACTATCCTGTTACTATTCCTAACATCTTTTTCAAAAAACTTCAGGAAAGGCACAAAATGGCTGGAGAATTGCCCTTCCTCCATAGGGAATATTCAGGAAAACGTTTCCAATTCTGGCACCAAAAGGTGGATTCAGAATCAATTTCAGAGCCAGTTTCATTCTGTGGATTCAGCCCAATATATTTTAACATTACTGAAAGAAGCCTTGGATTTGATTACTATTCCCTCCAGTCCTCCTTCACCCTGCTGAAAGAAATAACAATATAGTTTCATCCAGTTTTAACTGATCCAAAATTCCTCAGAAATTTATTTTTTGGATGATTTTATTTCTTGAACTGTTGGCTCCTGCCCCACTCAGAGTGTATTCAAGCAATGTATCCTTCTGATGTTTATGCTGAGAATTTCAGGAGACCATTTTCAATAAAATGTAGAAACTACATCTACATCATAATGAGTTCTTCATGAGCTGCAGAAAATTCATATGACAAATCATGTAAGTGGCAGAAAGCATCTATTGTCAGAAGTTTCCACTTGGGTAACACAGACAGTGTGGCTTAGAATGAAACATGCATGCATGCACACACAGAGACATAGATATCATGAGCTGATTAGTATAAATCTGTGGCTGCTAACTGTATTCTGAAGTAATTTCTTAATTATACCCATAAAATGTATGTCAAACCGTGTAACACATCCAATAACAACAGCTTCATTTAAGATTTTAAAATTGTACGGCAAGGTGTGTTTGAATGTATGTGATTTGTACCAACAATAATGCAGTGTGTAGCCATAGTACACTATTAGCAATAGTACCTAAATGAGATTAAAAATTAATGCTGGAATTGTGCAGCCCACAGGCCACATGTGGACCAGAGGCCTCCCTTGCAGACTTTGGCTCCCCAACATCCTTCCCAGACTTCACCCCCTCCCTTCATTCAATCTCAGACCTTACCACTTTTAGCTAAAAATGACTATCTTGCACTCCAACTTGAGGCTTTATCCTTGACACTATTGTGTAGTGAGGTGGTTTGTACTTGGCAGGCTGACAGCAGTCCGGCTACAGCCCAGGGATGAAGTGTCTTGATGGATGGGAAACCTGACTACTTTGAGATTTCTTGCCAAGATTTCAGGCCAAATCTCTATAGCTTTCCACTGAGATGAAAAGACAAGACACAGAAGAATTCACAGTATATTAAAACTATGCACAAAAAGATGGCTCTTTCATACACTGTGTGTATTGTTCGCAAATATGTCAATTGCAAACAGCATGGAATTTGGTCTACACATTGTATTTGATCCCGCCCTTTCTTTACAATTTTCATTTGTTCATTTGATAATAATGTATTTATTTTGAAACCTTGTTGCATAAACTCAGTATTCAATGATTTTCCCTTTGGAGTGCTACTATTATTTCATTGCACCAAAATAGAAGAACAAAACAAAACAAAAAGCAAATAAAAAACACAACAATGACCAAAAAACACCCTATAGTTTGACATAGATTTCCTGAAGGTGGCTCACTGTGGTTCATGAAAGATTTATAAAATCTGAAGATAAACCAGAGTTCATGAAGTAAGTGCTGCAAGAGGATGATCAATGACCATTTTGGAAAGATGGCTTCCACTAAATTTTGTCAGCGTGTTCATTATGCTGCCATTTTTTCCTCTAGTCCAAAACTTTTTTGCTAGGTTATCCAGGGGGAACTGCTATCAGTAATGACTTTTCTATGGAAGCCTATTCCAAGGACAAGATTTATCAAGAGAAACAGATTCATTCTCTTCTGCCTTTTAATTAATCCTGAACATCTCACAGAAAACACAATGAGGAGAGGAATTCTTTTTACTGTATAAGTTCATGAGTTGACCATGCAGATAACTGTGGCCCTTTCTGCACCGGGCTATTAAAATGGTGCAGAGCGACCTCCAACGGAGGTCTTCTGCACCATGGAGTGGACTGGGGCGGACTACTTTTCGTAGTTCTGCACCTTGGTCCAGTTCAGAGTGACCGGAACTGGTCGCGCAGCGTGCTTTTTAAAAACCTCTTTTAAGAAGTTTTTAAAAAGCATGGAGCGAGCTACTCCGTGTCACTCCGTCACTGCGCTCCAGTGCAGATTTGCAGGCGCGCACTAGTGCCGGGGGCGGGCTTTAGGCTGGCGAGCTTCTCAGGTTGGTGGAGAGCCTCCACCAACCAGAAGCTGCCATTTTGAACACCAGAACACTCGTCCTGACAGACTCAACCAGACGCCGAAGAAATCCAGTGAGTCCCATTTTTGCGTGGTTCCTTCCGCACATGGGGAAAGGGCCTGTGTTTATGCCATCTTAGTTTGCTTTTGTGTCAAGGTAAATCAGTATGTATCTTTATTAAATATAACAGAAGTTTGTAAAAGGGGGCTTAAATACTTATACACTTATTCATTTTATTTATAAATCACTCTCTATGAAAGATTTTTGGTGCTAGGTTCAGTTGGGGCAAAGGGATGAAAGTAGAAGGCTTTCAGTGCAAAATGCAGAACTGTTTATTTCTACCAAAATCACAGTAATGTGAACATGCCAGATGCATGAAGATATTTCTAAGGATTTTCTGTTTAAACCCTTAGAAGTGCCACAGCTCACCCTTAGCTATTCTGAGTTGTTGGGAAGTACAGTAATTGCAATTGGCAATTTAGCAAAGATAATTTGGATGATTTAATGAGTTCATTAAGTTGTTTCGTTGGCCCTGGTGAAAACTTAATGGAGGTAACTCACATTCCAGTTAGAGATCCCTGAGGGAGGGGGAGATAATTTAGGAAATTGAAATAGAGTGATTGAGCTTTGCAAAGACAGCTGATGAACAACCTCTGCTGTAAATCATCATAAATGATGAAGATAAATGGAAACTACTTTTAATTTTCTTCTGAGAGGTAGAAGGTGTCATCATATCCATTCAAATCAGTGGTGGATGCTGTTGTCTTCAGTGGGATAAGTGATTTACAGTGCAATCCTAATTATGTCTACTCAGAAACAAGTTATGTTGAAGTAAATGGGCTTTACTCTGAGGTAGACATATACAGCGTTGCAACCATAATAACAAGGCCGAGGAAACTGAGACTATTTTGTTTAGAATCTGAATGTTCATATAGGATTCCCACTACGAACTATTGTTGTTGTTGTTACTAGTATTTAAATATACCAGTGGTTCTTAGTACAATGAATTTGTCAATGGCAACTTGTGATTCCCCCCCCCACTCTCTTATCCATCTCCCAGGCAAAATTAAAGAAACACTTATAGGAAAACCTAAATGGCTTGGACCTAACATGTCCCACAGACCTCCTTTTCACTGGCCTTGGATCAAAATCTCAACAGTTAAAAAAAAAAAAAAGAATAAGGGAAATGCTCAGTGATGACTATTGCTCTGCCCAGTTAATCTGTGAGGGAACTGTCATTTTTGCAAAATCTAATTTCTCAGCAGCTGATAGGTTGAGAGCAGACCACTAGTCAATGCTAACCTTTATTTTGTTCAAATACAAGATATTTCTTATATTTAAACAATAATGAACTTTAATGAGCTGCAGAACGGAGTAGTTTTAGTTGAAGGCAAATCCTTAAAGTGCCATTTAACTCCAGTTCAATTGAAAATGCTTGAAAGACAGGGAAATGGTTTATCTAATGAAAATGCTTGAGATTTGCCCCATCCAGCAAGATCATTTTCAGCAGAGATATTATAGGAAGTAATTGATTTTAGTTAAACATATATGTGTGTTTTTAAAAGTTCAAGAATAGCAGATAATACATTTCAGTTCAAGAGGAACAGGTCTGAATCAGAAAGTGATAACTTATTGTTGATCAGGAAAGTACTTGTGAGTGAGATTAATGAGTTCAGCTGTTAATATTCATGCAGTAGGAAGTTCAGAGTAAGTGGTTCCTTTCAGCAGCGTTTATAGAATCTTGATGATGTGCATTAGGATCTATTTTGCCTCCCATGCCTTTCTTCATTTCCCTCACTGAATGAAACATTCAGTGGGCACATATAATAATCTCTCATGGGAAATATTCAAGCATAGGAAATGAAAATCCTATAGTTGTACATAGATTTTTTTCTCGTTATTTAAAGGTTTGAGCTACAATACGTCATTAGATGATGATGATGATGATGATGATGATGATGATGATTTAGTAATGCTGATATTTTCTTAACTATGTGGCCAGCTCATCTGTGGGTACTTTGAGCACCAGTGAAATAAGCAGAAAGAGATTGAATTCTTACAATCTATAATGAAATAAGCATGGAAAGAATGTTTGAAAAAATTCAATAAATGGTTAAAAAAGTTTTTTTTGAGGGTCAAGAAACCCTGATGAGAAGAATCCTAGTCAAATGAAAATCTTTGCAGTTCAGGACTCACTTTGCACAAAATTCACCCATGGTTGTTCTGCACAGAAAACAGCATTGTCTGTGCAGAAAATTGTATTTTATGCATGAAAAATATATTCAATACAGAAATATTAATTCATTCACAAAAATGTTGCTTTCTGCCCAAATTGGAATTCATTCTGCATAAAATTGGCTCATTGTTGCGTAGGAAACAGCATTTTCTGTGCAGATTTTCTGTTCAGAAATTAATATTTCTGCACTGAATTATTAGTTTTTCACACAGAAAAATACTGTTTCATGCAAAGAAAATGAAATCAACTATGTGCAAATTTTATGCAGAAAAATTTTCTGTACATGAATTAATATTTCTGTAATGAAATCTTATTTTCCATGCAGAAAATTCTATTTCCTGCTGTCTTCTACACAGAACAACCATGTGCCAATTCTGCACAGAATAAATACTGAAATGTGAATAGTCTTTGAAAACTGAAGTTTTTGAAGACTTTCTCACTGCAAGAAGAAAATTGCTAAAATTAACTTGTTACTGCCTTTGAGAAGAAGCTTAGTGAAAAATTTACTTAGTGAGGAATTTACTATCATGCTCTAACAGAGGAAGATCCAGAGCCTTCAGAGCCAGATGGCATAGAGGAGCAGTTTGGGACTGAAAACTTGAATGCTTATGGATGGCTGAATTCTTTCCTTGAAAGACAAGGAGTTCAGGTCTGGAATTAGAGGATTCCAGACCCAGAAAGAGGTGCAGAAATGAAGCATAAACAAGGATGGAGGCAACCTGGTGAGATGACTATCTGTAGAGAAAAATTCCTTAAGATTAGGTTCTCCTTGGGAGGAGGCACTCTTGGAGAAACCTTGTGGCATACAACTGGTTTAATTTATAAGCCACTAATAATCACAATTCTAAGAAAAGAGAAAGGACATAAATAAAATAGGTAATAATAGTAGTGATGATGGTGAAGAGGATAGGGAGGAGGGGGAAGAGACAGAAGGCATTCAGCTGGGTGCAAGTTGGGTCTAGGCCAATTCAGTTACAAAAGCCTCACTTCCAGGCTGGCAAAACTGGAAATGACATCTCCTTATGTTTGGATTTTGCCAGCTGATGCTTGCATTCCTGATTCTTTCTGTGAAAAGTTTGACTTTGGTTGCCATGGGATTAACCTTGGATTGATTTCGTTATACTCTGTTGGACTACTGATCCCTGGACTGTTTTGAATGACTATGGAATTCCTTGATTTGCACTGACATGCTTATGTCATTTCACCATTATATTCAGATGCATCTCTGACTGCACCTCAGAATGGCTTTCTTGGAAGGGAACTGGTTTGCTTGTATAACCCTCTTGCCCTTGGACTCGACAGACTCTGTGATGGAGTTGCACCTGATTGGGAACAAATTACTTGCACAAGTAATGACCTGAATAGGACCTAGGCTTTCACTGTTTACTTAGACTGTCTGCTACTGTAACATGTAATACACAGTGGAGCTAGCCACCATATAGTTATGTTTAATGATAAGCTTCCTGCCCCCATAGAAAAAAAAGGTAGATACTACATTTATCATTTTTTGGCCCATTTTTAAGGGAACCTTCTTATTATAGTTCTTCTTTACTGCTGTTGCAGTTATGTCTCCTAGTCTTTCTATCTTGTGAAAACCTGAAGTGTAAAATGTGTTTAGTTAATGTGCAGCGTAAGGCGTTTACAAGTAGAGTCGTATAATATTTAGTACAGACTTCATCAGCTTTGCTGGATGTGTCATTAACATTGTCATTCATTAGCTCTGTTGAACCTCCTTTTTGAGAGGGTGCTTGAGGGAAACCATTTAGAATTAGGACAAGATAAAGCAGAATGTCAGAGGGAGGTTTTATATCTAAGAGGGCAAGTCTATCTGCAAGTTACAGCATCTTAGCAAGTAAAATCTTATATATCTGGCTTACCTGAGACTAAGTCCATTAAGCACAATGACTTTTCCTCCCTTTATGTACAGATCGATGAAATGGATTAGTAAAGATGGCCTGACTGTGCATGGAACTGTACTGTAAGTCTATTGTTTGGAAAAATTAAAATTCTCAAAGCTTGTATTTTGTTTCAGCATTTCTATAGCACATTTGGTACACTGTGGAAAAAGTGGAGTAGCTAGTACTATTTTTTGGGTGAAAGTTAAGATATAGGAAGAATCCATCAATGTGTCCACATTTTGAGACAACATAAAGGGTGATCTCTGGTACAGATTTCCATGCATAGTAGGTATAACACCAGTGATTTGAACCTTGAAATATGTGATATGATTTGAACCTTGAAATATGTGATATGTGATTAGGTTGGTTGGTGGAACATGCAAACAGATTTGGAGCAGAATTCCAGACACATAGTACCAACACCAACACCACTACCTCCAGAGATTCAGTTTGTATTTGTTTCTTTTGCTAAAACATTAGTCAGCATTCTGTGGCCACTGAGCATTGCTCATTAGTCTCTTGGTTGTTTTGTGTCTTTTTTTTTTAAAATAAATTTCTGCAAATGTTAAGAAAAACTCTCCTGGGTACAGACATTCATTCTTTTTCCGTGTGGACAGTGCAACTTTGGCTACATAATCAGCAACACTTATTGATCTGAGATCACACTACCTATCTATGAAGAAGTTATTAGAAGGCAGGCACAATTTAAACAAAATCAAGCGTTATCATGTATCACTGATTCCAATGAGACATAAAGAAATACGCAGTCTTCTTCTGTAATCCATAGGCCTGGCAAGCATTTGATGTTGTCTGTTTCATTCCCAGGAGTCTGGGTCAGTAAGAGTGGCCTTTGGATTACCTATCAGAATTCATGCTTCATTTCGACTGAATAATTGTTTGTCGTGTTTTCCCCAAGGTGAACGAAGCCATGCCAAGTAAATGATGAAAGTTTCAGAATGTCTATTAAAACTCATCATCAAGTGGTAACAGGCAATGCACATATCTTCATTAAAATGCTTTCAGAAATGCAGGTGGAGCTCCATGCTTGCTATGGATGGAGATACAGGAGAAGCAATGTTGTGGCAACAGGCTCTGACTTAAACAATTGCATTATTGGAATATGAAATGCTTAGATTCATGAACTGGTTTAGCCCAGCTGTCAGCCTATTGACAGCATGAACAGTAAACACACAGTTTAGTTAAAATTAACATATTTATTTAGAATAAAAGTAACAAAGCTAAGATGAAAGAAATCATACAAATAGATAATTACATCAAATTATTGTAAGTACTTACAAAGCATTTCCAGGGATAGATTCTGAATGAGGCTGCAGCAGACCTAGCCACTTTGTACTAATTCACAGCTACGTCACTTTTGAAAATAATATGTACTTCAAAGTCAACGGCACTGCTGTGTGTACCTGCATGGCACCACAATATACAAACATCTTCATGGATCGCTTGGAACAATACTTACTCAACACACACACACACACACCAAAACTTGCCCCCTACCTACAATTTCTTGATTACATCTTTGTAATTTGGCCACATGGAAGGCAATTGCTTGAGAAGTTCCATTAGGATTTAAACAACCTCTACCCAAACCCTGCAACAATCCACCCAACAAATTCAACTTTCTTGATAGCACAGTGTAACTGTACAATGGACTTCTAAGCACCATACTCTATTATACGTGATTACATGCTTTCAGTTTCCCCACATAATTACAAACCTCCACTTTTTTTTAAATGTTTTCTAGTTACGCTTTCAGTTACTTTTCTTTTTTCTTTTTTTATTAAAGTGAAAAAACATACAATACATACATACAGTACGTATAATACAATACAGTATAACACCACTTAATTGTGCAAATCTAACCTACACCAAACTACCCAATCTACCCTTAATCCTACAAATGAAAAAACACAAACATATAACAAATATAACATTTAACATATACCCCACTAAGTGTGATGATGTGACCCAGGTTTAGCATAGTAGAAGTGGTGTTTCCTATTTAATACACTACTCCGTAGGAGAGTTGTTATAAGTTTAGGTTAACTTTTTATAATTACCTATCTATTCCACCTGTTTTCTATAATATCTCTTTCTATTTGTCACCACACTCCTTTAAACGCCCTTAATATTTTAACTAAGCAACAAACACCTGGGCCACAGCACCCCCACCCCCCACGCCAAAACACGGAGTAATCCATGCTTCTCTATATATAATAACCTTCTGTACATCCTAATGTTTATAGAACTATTCCTAACAGTATATATAAATGTTTATGTAAAGATACAATTTGTATATATATATAAATACATTTTAAATCGCTATATAGCAGATGACACCAAATTGGGAGGGGTTGCTAATACGCCTGATGACAGGATCAAAATTCAAAAGGACCTGGACAGATTGGAGAGCTGGGCCAAGGCTAACAAAATGAATTTCAACAGAGAGAAATGTAAGGTCCTACACTTAGGCAGAAAAAATGGTATGCAGAAATATAGGATGGGGGACATGTGGCTGGCTAACAGTACGTGTGAAAGGGATCTAGGAGTCTTCATAGACCACAAGCTGAACATGAGTCAGCAGTGTGATGCGGCAGCCAAGAAGGCCAACGCAATTCTTGGTTGCATCAATAGGAGTATGGTGTCTAGATCGAGGGAGGTATTGGTACCACTCTATTCTGCATTGGTTAGACCTCATCTTGAATACTGTGTCCAGTTCTGGGCACCCCAATTCAAGAAGGATATGGATAAGCTGGAGCAGGTCCAGAGGAGGGCAACCAAAATGGTGAGGGGCCTGGAAGCCATGCCCTATGAGGACAGACTTAGAGAGCTGGGTATGTTTAGTCTGCAGAAGAGAAGGTTGAGAGGGGACATGATAGCCATGTTTAAATATTTGAAGGGATGTCATGTCGAGGAGGGAGTGGGCTTGTTTTCTCCTGCTCTTGAGACCAGGACAAGGAGCAATGGATGCAAGCTGCAGGAGGGGAGATTCCGCCTGAACCTCAGGAGGAATTTCCTGACAGTCAGGGCTGTCCGGCAGTGGAACGTGCTGCCACAGAGTGTGGTGGAGTCTCCTTCTTTGGAGGTTTTTAAGCGGAGGCTGGATGGCCACTTGTCGGGAGTGCTTTGAGGGTTTTCCTGCATGGCAGGGGGTTGGACTGGATGGCCCTTGTGGTCTCTTCCAACTCTACATTTCTATGATTCTATGATTCTATAGTACCATATATATTAAGATAAATTATTACGGTTTATTGTAGCAATATAAGTGTGTCCAGTAGTATATAAGATTATATTAAATGATCACTGTATTCCACCGTCTCTTACATAACTTATCATCTAACTGATCTAGTCATATCATAACAGGGATTTCCTTTCCTAGCTATCTATGATTTAATATTTTAAGATCATAGTTGCATTTTTACCCCAATAAATTTCCCAATAGTAGATATTACTTTCCATTCTTCCATGGTTTTCTTTTTCATCCTACCTTCCTATGACTCCTTCATTAAATCCGCTTCAGCCATGCCAAATAATTTTAATAACCAATCCTCCATTCTCGGTGACATCTTTTGCTTCCATACCTGGGCATAACTTAGTCTTGCGGCCGTTATCATATATAAAATTATTTTCTTTTGGGACTTTGTTAATTTCATATCTTCAATCATATTAAGGAGATATACTTTAGGAGATAATACAAATTTATTTTTTAGAGCATCCTGAAACCTCCACTTTCCACACAGCACACTATGAAATATAGTGTTTACAGCCAAGCCCTCTGATACAACCACATCTGGTCAGACAGGTGACTCAAAAAACTTTTGACTTACAGCAGACATTTCTCAAAACAAGGAGGTGAAGAAACAAATTAACAAGGCTGGATTAATATTCAGGAACCATCTACTACAAAACAGACCAAAAGCACAAAATGACAGAATATCCCTAGTGGTCACCCATAATTCCCAGCTGAGAAGCTCTGGGAGGCAGGTCTTTATTGGACTGCAGACAGCCTCCAAATCTCCAAAGTACTCACTTATGACAGAATGCATTATATGAATGGTAATACAGGGACAAGACCCTGCTGGAAAGCCAGATGCCAACTCTGTCCCCATATCTACACAGGGAACAATATTACAATACCACAACAACAAAGGTAAATTTACTTGCTCTTCCTCCAATGTGATATATGCCATTCTCTGCCAGCAATTCCTTTGTACACTCTACATTGCACGAATGTAGGACAGTATCAAAAAGATTAATGAACACAAATCTGAATTAGATATGGCAATACCCCAAAACCAGTTGCAGCATATTTCAACCTTTGAGAACCTGTGGCAAGAAAGTTGCAGGTTGCGGTCCTTGAACAAGGAAATTAGAAAGGGCAACTAGAAAGAAAAACTGCTGGATTGAAGTATATTCACAAGTTCCAATCTATTAATAGGGGTACGAACAAAGCCAATGGCTTTGCGGCCCATTTACATATATTAACAGAAATGTCCTTGTATGTGGCTGCTTATTTGAATTCTGGCAACAGGTGGCCCTTTGGAATCATACATGATGTTTCAGAAGTTTTAGAGACATGACGATTAAAAGAAGACACCCCATGGTTTTTGCACAATTGTTCTGAAATTATGTTTAACTCTACCTCTAACACTCACAGCGGCATCATGCTAATTATACCAAAATGTAATCTATATAATTATGTTACAGTTTAATTGATGATTAGCTTTTCCAAGTAAAACCCCCTCATGTGTGTTTACCTTTCAGGGTGGATAATGCTTTCCCTCTGTGCTTAGTTGTGTAGATGAAATTTTATGTAGTATATCAGCATATATCAGTACAAATCCAAATGCACTTACAGAAACAGTTTTGTTTTTACATTTTTAAAGATAAGAATCATCTAGAAGATTTATATGCAGTACATAGAAAGTTGCAGTGGGCTGAAGTTGGAAAACAAGTAGCTAACTTCCTTGTACCATGTTACTTTTTGTTAGACAGTCACCTTGGTCATGAGCTTTGTAAACTTTTACAGCTGCCAGCAAGTTAGCAGACTCTTGCCCTATACAAGCCAGAGGCTTTGATTTAGGTCCCTGTCACACTAAACTGTTAGGAGCTATTATTCCACTTTAACTCATGGTATGGAATCCTGGGATTTGTAGTTTAGAATTTGCATTTAGAATTTGCAATCAGATTGCTCTTGAGCCTCATTAAACTACAAAGCCTAGAATTCCATAGAATGTTGCCATGGCAGTTAGGCCATTTCCGCACTACACCATTTCACTGTCAACTTCCTGTGGAATCCTGGGATTTGCAGTTTAGGGAGAGGCATGTAGAATTCTTAGCCAGAGAGCTCTCTGGCTTCAGTAAACTACAAACCCCAGAATTCCACAGGATGCTGAAAGTGGAATAATAGCACAATAACAGTGTAGTGTAATAGGGTCCTTAGTCTTCATGTAGTCTTCTCAACTGAAGAAAGTTATTTGGTTTTGTAGCTAAACAAAGGCCTCTACTCAAGGAGACAAACCTTGTTTGGGGAAAGTTGTCCCTAAAAGTTTCAGTAATTCTTATGACTACCTTGGTTCTGTTTTCAACTGTAGAAAGTATTGCCTGTGCTTGAATGAAGCCATTGCATGATTGTAACATATTCTTTTGGGAGTTTTTCCTTCTAGGGTGAATGTATGCCTTATGGGCATTCACAGCTCATAGGCCCAAAACTTCCCTTTAAACCAGTGGTTCTCAACCTGTGGGTCCCCAGATGTTCATGGACTTCAGCCCCCAGAAGCCCCAGCCACTATGGTCAATGCTCAGGGCTTCTGGGAGCTGAAGTCCATGAACATCTGGGGACCCACAGGTTGAGAACCACTGCTTTAAACTGTGACATGGTCTCCAACTGTCCTGGTTTGGCAGACACAGTCCCAGTTAACCCTCTGTTGTCCTACTGCGATCAAGTTGCTGTGGCGGTCAGCTATTTGGAATGCAAGTACAACTTTATGGTGGATTGCTAGGCAACAGGACTAGGACCTTCAGAATGAAATCCTGCACATGGGAGGGGCTTAGGGATGAGAGGAAGTATATATAAGGCAGAGATTCTATTTGAAGAAGAGAGCCTTCAGTGAGATCTTGGCCAGAAAAAAGTGGCTGGGTTGTGTTTAAGCAGCTGAGGAAAAGACACAGAGAACTGGTGTCTAAGGCTGGGAATTACTGGCATGGACTGCCAGAAGTTTGAACTGTTTAACAAGATTGTCCTTTACATGAACCTTGACAAGATACTTTATTTCTAATGTTACAACAATAAAAGATTCAGTTTGTTTTATACTTACCCTGTTGGCCTGAGTTATCTAAGGTCACAGGTAACAAAAAAGAACACACTACCTTAAATAAACTAATTGGTTCTAAAGGAATACTTGAGACTCTAGCCCTTTGACATGAAGGTTGTGTTTTGAAGGATGTAATTAGGGCTAAATGTTAGTGCCCTTATTGAGATGGAACTGCAAAACTAATCTAGTGATAAATAAGGGCCTGTCACACTTACCTTTGCAGTTGCTTTTAAAATGTCCCAGCGCTCTTTCATCTTCCCACTTTCCTCCTTTGCCCTCAGCTTAATTCAGTTGTTGCAAACAGAGTTCAAAGTACAAAATAAATTAACTCAGCAGGAGAGAGAGAAGGGGAGTAGAATCTTGCCCTTCCCTGTAGGCTCAGACAAAAACAAACTGCTCAGTCTCTTCTAGTTTGTCTATATTTCCTCATTAACAGCCTTTGCCGTCTTGACCACATGCTGATGTTACTCTGCCACAGATGTTCCAGTTTTCATCTGTGTATTGTTAATGTGTATATTGTGAAGCATTTCAGAGGCATGTTTTCATTAAGTTTCTTCTCACATTACAGCTCAGCCTCTTTTTTATGATAGTTTGAATTTATGGAAATGTTAATCTTACACAGATGTTAGACTGATATAAATGGGGCAAGGCTGAAGATGCTGAAGCTAAATCTTACATGATGGAGTCACTGCTGATTTTTTTTTTAGTTTATTTATTTGTGTATGTTCTCTTCTGATGTCAGTGGCACAGGGAACATTTCACCAGCTGAAGGTAATGCACCAATTGTTGTTCTTCCAGCACTGAGGTATCTTGAATTCAATAATTCATGCTCTTTTAATGCCTTAATTAGAAAGTATTTGCACAAGACACAGAAGCAATACTTTCTAATTAAGGCATTAGGGAGGGAAGATTTTAAAGAATTGGGAATGAGACATTAGTTCAAAATGCAGCTGCTAGGCTATCTGTGTGGACTAGTCATATTGGGAACACAACTTTATATTGCTTAATGTGTTCCACTGGTGATATCCAGTAGTTTGAGCATTGGACTATGACCCTGGAGTCCGGAGATCTATTCCCTACTCGGCCATGGAAACCCACTAGGTGACCTTGGGTGCATCACAGACTCTTAGCTCTCCAAAAAACCATGTTAGGGTTTACCTTAAGCTCATCATAAGACGGAAATGATTTGAAGGCATACCACAACAACAATGTTCCATTGGTCCAGGTTCAAACAAATGACAGAAAACAAAAATAACACCACTGCTGCAAGCAGCAAAAATCTGGCTGTATCCTTTATCTGTTGTTCTTCATTGGCATGATGTGCTCGCAGCACAAAGGGGACTACAGAAATCACCTATCTTGTGGCATAGCAATGTTCAAAGAGACTTCAGCTTTCAGGAAATAGCCAGATTTTTACAGCTGAAAAGGCAGTGGCATTATATTAGTGGAGGAGAGGAGGAGGTGAATTAATGAGTGGTGGCATGCCAGTTCCTTTGACTTCATCTGGTAATGGCAGTAGCATATTATTAGTCAGACAGACCATCTAGGAAAGGGAAGTGGTGCAAGGGCGTGAGTGAACTTTGCTGCATTTTCCTTCTTCAGCTGCTGGAGGCTTTATGAGGTAGGCAAGGGAGAGAAGGAGAGTAAGGATTTATTTAGGGAAGGGTGTATGGGGGTAAAACTGCCCTTGATTGTTGTAGAGGCCGTGGTTTGCCATTGAATTTCACTGACAATCCTCAGGCATATTTTTTTTCTGGGAAAAGATGGTATTTGTATCTGGATGCTAGGTGACACCGCCAGACTTTGGAGGTTGCAAAACCCCAAGTGGGAATCCTGTGGCCCATAGGCTGTATGATTCCCACTTTTGCTCTGTGAGGGTGCTGACTGGACAAAAAAGTGTGAACTGAATTTCCAGGAATAATCAACAAAACCTTTTAAAACCTTGCATTTTTTTAAAAAAAGTAGCATTTTTTATGGCTACTTAGCTCAAAAAGCCCTGGAGATACCTTGTCAGGAAGTGAGTTGGGTAGTCCCTTATTTTGGGTCTACCGTCTTTCCAAATTCTGAGCAGATGTGTTTTGGGGAAAAGTTATAGCTATTTTTGGTTCTGCAGTGCAAGTGAATGTGGGTGGTGGTAATGCCCATTTGGCATTTGGATTTCCAAATTCCTGTTTGGATTTAGGGTCCAGATTAGTACAGACTGAGTCTGGATTAATCTTGTCCGAATCAAGGCCGGATATGAATCACTGAATTGGCTCTGAACCAAGTTGGAAGACCAATGTGCTATTGTGCCCTAATAATCAGTACTCATATCAATGCTCCCAGACTGATTATGGATTCTGTAAATGCATGCACATGGTAGGAATGATTACAGACTGAGAATTCTTTCACATTTCACTTGTCAGCTTGTGCAGTGCTTACTCAATTCGCTTCTTAATTGGGATGATCTGGAGCCAAATGTGCAAAGACCTTTTTGCCATTGTTATACCACAAAGAAGTGAGAGATGAAGCCAAATTGCTTGAAAAGCAGCAATTTAAATTTTATTCATGCCCTCAGATTGCAACCTGTTTTGTGTTCTTAGGTGGGGGTGTGCTCTGGTCTTTGTTGCTATGGGAGGAGAAAGAACAGAAACAGCATAGTTTAATCACTAATGCCAGGCAGTTATGAATCGTCAGGCACAATTTACTGCATGGTTTATCTAAATCAAATCAATGGTATTTTGAGACTGATGATAATTGCTTCTGGTGTGGTTCCCCCGTACCTCGCTGTGCAGCCCGATCCACGTTCACTTGCAAGTTGCATTGAGATCAGCAGTCTTACTTCCAAATAAATGTACTAGACAAAGTCTTCCTTAATCATTTTGTTTACTTGGCTTCTATACTCCTCCAGTCTGAAACTTCCTGCTAGCTTTACTGTTATAGGAAGTTGACAACAGCTCTGAGCGTTCTGCAGTCAATTAAACATTATAATTGTACAAGAGATCTTTCATTCTTAAAACATTTTTTTTTTCCTTTGGTCAGTGCTGTGCAGGTCAAGAAATAATGCATTCATGTAATTCACATAAGTCAGAATGTACTTGGTTGGAATCACATCAACATTTATTTATTTATTCTCTGAGAGAATATGCAGTGTTAAGATGATGATGCAAAGTCTTGAACCTGGCAGAGTACTAAATGTGAATGACTTCTTTACAGGTAACTGTGTAGAGAATTGTAACCTTAGTCAAACCAAGCTGACTTAAATTTTCCGCCAACTATTTGTATTTTGTGTGTACTACTCCTTAAAACATGTTCCTTAGTACTTAAACTACTTAATATTTCTACTGAGTTTTCAAGTATGATGTTGCACTGACTTTTGTTATTGCTTGGAAGAAGAGAAGCAAATTGAAATCCTGCTTGGTTTTCAGCAAATGTGCATGTGAATGCTGCTTTGAAGGTGGAAGATAGCACATCAGTTGACATATCTGAAAGAGGAGGTGCATAACTTGATCATTACAAGAGTCCCAGCATTCCTGAGACTCCTTGAATATCTTGTCCTATGAACTTGCCCATTTCTAGCACAAAATGTGCTTCAACTTCAAAATAACATGGGGAAAAAATCATCAACATTTGGATATTTTGTTAATACTTCGAAACAAGCTTGTAATCAAATGCCCTCTGACAGGAAGTAGAAAGCATAATTTAGCACAGCTTTTGAAAACACATCTGGCTCTTTTGATTCCCATAGATATATGCTCAGTGAGAACTCTCGAGTGCCAGGAGTTGGCCTGCTGAATATCATCAAAGTCAGGGCTTTTTATTCTGATATTCTCCTATATTCTGCTGTCAATCATGTGTTCTCCAGCAACTTTCACTAGATGACGAACTTGTCTCTACCTTTTGAAACTTCTTAATATTATGTTAGGAAATGAAAATAAGTTACGCTTGACACAATAAGCAATATATTGCAATATGCATAAGTAATATACTGAAAATGATCTAGGGTGGGAATCATGCAGATCTTCAGATATTTTTGAACTGCAGCTCCTATTAGCACTGTCCAACATAGCCAATGGTGAATAATGCTAGGAACTTCAGTCCAACAACATGTGTAAAGCTGCATGATTAGATGGACTGTTTCTACTACTAACATGAACTGCTAGTCTTCCTTTTGAAAACTCAGAATAGCTTACACGCACTTTTTCATGTTTTATGAACTCTTATCCAGGCAAGGATCAGATTGGCCCCAGACAGCTGCACCATTACCAGGTGTCCCAAGACCAATCAGCTATATAATAAGCACTTCCATAATGGAACGTATATTAAGAGTTATATTATAGAGTAATAATGATACAATAATTGATTTTATCAAGATGTTCTCAAATTATGTACCTTTGCCTAAGAAAAGATTTTTTTTTTAAAAAAAGATATTTAATTCTTTCTGTATGTGACATCACATATTAAAACCAATGATAGTATTAATATAGAAAGAAATATCTTTTGCATTATTTTGGTCCATTTTAATGTTAATAATCAGTATTGCTGACCTCAGAAGGTATCCATTCAATTTATTTCCATTAAAATCCATGGGGTTTGAATTGGTTGATATTGGGCAAATTTGCCAACATTTGCTTCTGATTGGATTGGGACCCCCCCCCCCAGTGTTGTTGCCTTTTTTCTATTCTTCTGTACCCTTTCTTCGCTTATTCAAAAGCTGTTATTTTATGGATGCTATGTCCCTAATATCTCTTTTTTTTCCTTTCCGTGCTACCTAAAAAGAAGGCTGTGGGTTTTGCACTCAACAGAGGCAGATCTGAGAGGCTTTCTATGGACAGTGGCAGTAATTCTTCATTCTCCATTTTCAAAATGTAGAATGAAATTTTCTTGTTTTTTTCTGCTTTTCATATTCCTAGAAAGGCCAGGATCATTCAGGATAAAAAAAATCTAATGCCTTATGATACCACTTTAAAATATTCCAGACCCTTATTTTTCATAAGATCAAAATATTTCCCCGAATACATGCATTTCCCCTGAATGATTTTTGTGATGTCTTGCCTCACCAAGTAAGCTCAGGACCTTGAAAGCTTTCCCAGATTTTGGAACCTCTTTGGTTGATCAAATAAAAATTTGATTACAACAAGAGTTATGAAATGTTTTAATGATAAGCACAGCATTGAGTGCTCTTTGTCACTGCTTGATTAGAGTGGAGCTGAGGGACAGGTAGGATTGCCAGAGTGAAAACTGGAGAGACTCCTGTACCTTTTATGGTTTTGCAAAAGAAGGAATTTCAGCAGGTGTTGATTGTCATGCAAACAGGTAATAAGTGATGCCTGCTAAAATTCTGTCTTCTGCACAAGCATTAAAGGTATAGGACTCCTTTCCAGTTTTCACTCTGGCAACCATAGAGAAAGGTCATAAAGGTTTTTGTCTTTTTGAGCAGTTTTGATGTGCTCCAAGGTTTTATCATTCTGTGTATTACTCTTGTGGACAATTACCCCTTTGAACACAGTGAGGCTTCCTTCCTGTAAAACATTCACGGACAGTATTGCACAGTTGACAAACATTTTCTGTGAGGAATAATAGCTTTTAAAAGTCTATATTAGTTATAAACTGCCATGAATTTCTTTTTTTTTTGAAATATTTTTATTAAAGTTTAAAGTGAAAATAAAAAAAAAACACGTCCCCACTTCCAAGCTTTTTTCTTTCTTTTTTTCAGTTGAGTCTGCTTATTTACATTCCATTCATACATTGTTTCTCTTTGAAAGGTAATCTTACATTGCTGCTTTGTAACATTGCCTTATTACATTGCTCCCTTGTATTATATACGATCTTCCTTTATTCTTTTCCTTTTCTTATTACTATATCTTTATCCGATTTAAGACTTCTCTCCATTCAAAGTTCTGAATAGACTTATTTTTCAGTGAAAATGTTAACTTTTCTATCTCTATCATATCCAGAACTTTTAATTTCCATTTTTTTATATCAACATGGTTCCTTTCTTTCCATCCAATATTGTGCATGTGTCAATCTTGCAGCAGTTGTCAAATATAACAATGTCTTCTAATGACATCTTATCTCTCTTTGTTGTCCCAACATATTTGACAAATAAAACTCTGGCTTCATTTCAAAATTTACATTGTAGATTCTTTGAATTTCATCATGTATTTTCTTCCCAAATTTCCTTCCTATCTTACAGGTCCACCATATATGAAAGAACGACCCCACCTTTTCATCACATTTTCAACATCTTTCATTTCCATTTTTAGTTATTTTCTGCAACCTTTCAGGTGTCATATACCATCTATGTAGCATTTTATAAAAGTTTTCTCTTAAATTTAAACTTAGTGTAAATTTTATGTCTGTTTTCCATGCCCTAATCCATGTATCCAACTCAATTGGATGTCCAATATTTTGTGCCCATCTAACCATATTATCTTTAACAGTTTCTGATTCCATTTCTCTTTGCAACAATAGCTTATAGAATTTGGAGATCCTCTTCTTTTGGTTCTCCTTCATCAATAAATCTAATTCATTTTCTTTTTTTTCAAATCCATATAATTTTTGATCGATTTTAAATCTCTCTATAAGTTGTCTCCATGGGAACCAATTAAATTAATGTCCCAAAGCCTTTAATTCTTCTTCTGTGTGCATTCTTGGCTTATCCCCTTCCCATTTCAACAAATCTTGATAGGTTAGTAAATTTCCTTATTTTGCTAGGGCAATTTTATATGCTTCTTGAGGTGAGGTCCAAATCGGAAGTCCTCTATAAAATTTATGCTTTATTTGTAACCACATTTTCAATAATGTATTTTGAATACTATGATTATTAAACTCTTTGTTCACTGTTATTTTGTCATAAGTATCTGTGCCATCCAAACCTATTATTCACTCCTTCCAGTTCTTTACATATTGTATTTTCTACATGTATCCAATCTTTGATTAAATCTAAACAGCATGCTTGGTAATAGGTTTTTAATGATGGCACATCAAATCCTCCTCTCTCTTTCACATCTTGTAATATTTTAAACCTAATTCTTGGTTTTTTCCCTTGCCAGATAAACTTTCGTAATTCTTTTTCCCATTCTTTAAAAATCTTTTCTTCTCCTATTATTGGTAAGTTCTGAAAGAGAAACATAAGCTTTGGTAATAAAGACATTTTAAAAACACTTGTTGTTCCCAGGAGAGACAAATTAAAATGCACCCATCTTTCCATTTCACATTTCATCTCCTTCCATATCTTTAAGTAATTGTTATCAAAGTAACTGTTTGTGATTATGATACCTAAGTATTTTACTTTCTTAGTAATTTGATATCTTGATCTTCTCCCCAGGTCCACTTGTTCTTTTTTTGTCATATTTAATGTCATCATCATTGTCTTTTCTCTGTTTATCTTATATGCTGTCATTTGTCCATATTTTTGTAAGATGTCCATCAACACCTGAACTGAATCGTGAGGTTCCTCCAAAAATATAATTACGTCATCGGCAAAAGCTTTATATTTTATTTCCTTATTCTTTACTCTCAAGCCACATATCTGTAAATCTACATTTATTGCAATCAATAATACCTCCAATACAGCTATGAATAATATTGGAAACTGCCATGAATTTCAAGTAATTTTAGCTTTGTTGCTATGGAGGGCATGTAAATACTGTTGTTGCTTTGTGCATACAACTAGTATTTCCACTGTTCCAACACTTATCTGCTTGGTTGATGAGATATATGTACTTGGAACTTTCCCCATACCCAATGGATTTAAAAGTGTGAAATGAAATATGGAATACATTTTTGCAGAATTTGTTTTTCAAGTCATGATTATGCTTCCAAAAGGTTTAAATAGGAGAAGGAGGGGAAGTGCACATGTGTTTGAGGTCAAGAGAAATATATTATGCTTTAACAACGATATCAACTTATATAAAGCTTAACACTTGGTGTCAAATTACCACTAGACTGTGACAAATTCAGTTCATTGCTAGGCAGAAATATGTAAATCAAAGGATACATTACATATAGAAAAACAGAAAATAAATTAGTAGAGCTATAGCCTTTCATCTGTCAAGTCTCGCCAAATTACTAGTATTGTATATAGAGTAGAGGCACCTGCTATTTGAATATATGTTATAAACATTCCATATGGGTAATGTTTGAAGCTATACACAGGATTATTTTTAGAGTGATAGAAACATAATAATTCTCTAGTCCAAAGCATTTGACACATTTTAAAAATATGCAAAGACATGTGCAGAAATGTAACAATATCCTTTTCAATCAAAAAAACTAATATGTGTGCTTTTATCGCCTTTGATCAGAGCCCATTTCTGATCTAAAACCATGTTAATTTAAGAGACATGATGTTTCAAGTCTTCTGTAACTTTGTCCGTGAAGAGGGAAGGAATTACTTAAGCATTATCCTTTTCGCTATTCACAACAGACTTCACAGTATCATGTGCTTATCATTAAACTCAAGTGCTGAGTTATATAATTCTGTAGCCAAAATAGTGCTATGGATTAACAAGATAAAAACATCAGCACACTCAATTAAAGCCTCAAGGTTTGGTGTTATGTGTCTCTGTGTGTATATATCATTTATATCTATATCTATATTATATGTTTTTATATGTGTGTGTATATATATATATACACACACACACACACATATATACATATGCATATATGCATGTATATGTATATGTGTATATACACATATGTATATGTAGGAAAACATATGAGAGCCAGTGTGGTATAGTGGTTTGAGTTCTGGACTGCGACACTCTGGAGATGCGGGTTCAAATTGCTGCTTGGCCATGGAAACCCACTGAGTGACCTTGTGGAACCTATACTCTCTCAGCCTCAGGGGAGGGCAAAGGCAACTCCTCCATGAACAGATCTTGCCAGGAAAACCCAGAAGTAGGTTTGCCTTCAGTTGCCATAAGTACAACAACAACAATGAATATATATATTCATAATAGCCAGCATGATGTAGTGGTTTGAGTGTTGGTCTAGGACTGTGGAGACCAGAGTTCAAATCCCTGCTCTGCCATGGAAGCTTAGTGAGTAGCCTTAGGCAAATTACACTCTCTCAGCCTCCGAGTAGGGCAGTAACAACTCCATCTGATAGGTTCACCTTAGGATCTACATAAGTTGGACATGATTTCAAGGCATACAACAATATATATGGACAAATTTATATTCTGAAAAAAATATAAGAGGGCACAAAACAGCATTTAAAGGCCTGTGTAAGCTCAGTGACCATAGGGTGCCTCGTGCCCTAATGCATGCTGATTGGAAGAGAATGAAATATTGTGGTAGATATCATGAGCAGATAGGCAGACTGGACCCTCAAATAGGAGTGCAGTACACTGCAGTATTTAACTGTGTGTTGCATGTGTGATTTCTGTGCCTGTTGTTTCTGTGTGTGATTAATGGAGTTGAGCCCAATTCACATATTACTTATACAAAAAAGAAAAAAAAGAAAACCTGATTATAAAGGGGTTGTGGGCTACAACATTAACTCCATTTACAATGTTGTGTAGTTCTTTCCAGACTTCATATGTTGAGGTGTAACTTATGCATTAAGCAATCTTCACTCCTTGTGGAGACTCCCTGTGCTATTCACCCAGGGAAAGAAAAGGCTTATGGTGTAGGAGTTATATTCTCACATTCACAAAAATAATCTTCCACCTACACATTGTAAATATTCCACCATTGTGTGGTAGGCAATATAACACTTAAGATTGAAATTTATTCTAATATTTTTAAATACATAAAAACAGGGCTGATCCAGAGGGCTGATCCAGGGGGTTCATCCCCCCCCACTTTTTAGAAGAATTGAGATTTATTTTGCCTTGGCTTTTTCCTCCTACAATTTTTCTTTAAAATGATAACAACCAAGAACCTCATAGCATAATGTAAATGTAACATTTGCAGGGCCTCCTGGCATGAGGTTCCAAATATATCTGTTATTGCCTTGGAAGCCAATGTTAAGACATGTGTCTTCATTTGTATTCATGAAGCTGTGCATCTTCTTTATCTCTAATGTGTCTCTATTATTTCTAGTAAGGTAGTTCTGAAAAACTTGTGACCAAGCCAAAGGCAGCACAACTGGCAATATATTATGGACTGCTGAGTTCTTGAACCTCCCCTTTGTTTCACTCAAACACACCACTTCTCTTGTCACCCCTGGAAACATTGTGAAAGATTGTGCCATACCCATGGAAACATTATGCAATACATGTCTAGTTGTCCATGAGAGATATATTTGGGTGGATGGCCCCCACAGTATACAGGTTTGTGGTAAGCTAGAGTATTTATTGTCCCCAAATGTAGTCTTACAAAAGGATTTTTGTAAAGAGGGTAGTTTTTAAAATGTATTATTTATTTATTTAGCATCATTGCTGTACATGGCGCTTTACAAGTAAAAGAACAAAACTGTTTTAATCATGATTGGAATTGCTGTTTGATTTAATTTATGTTCGGCACATTCTTTTTTAAAAAAAGATAAGCAGAGCACCCATAATACTGTACAATTAACCAATGTAACATTGGCTAGCATGAGCAAATGCTTCTCTGGGGTATCTTTTCAAGTGGAGACAGTAAATAGCTTTCCATTTAAGATGGCAAGTGCTGTAGCACACACCGATTTCAAGTCTTCATCAAAACAGAGTCATAGGTGAGGCCCTCTGTCTGGAAGGATACAGATGAGGAAGGATGGAGGAGGTCAGAGAAAGAAGCCAAGGAAATTTATTATCCCTTTTCTCTCATTGTCTTTAGAGAACATGATGCAGTTTGTGTCCTTCTCTGCACTGTCAAGTTAAAAGAGCTGAAAACTATCTGGATCTCTTTGTTTTCATTTTCCAACCATTCTAAACATTTCCCAGGCATACAGATGAATTAGGGCATAATTAATTGCATGTACTAGTGACTTGGTGACCTCTCACACATTTTGCTAAGTTCATGATGAAACAGTCCTCTATTTTAGCACAAAGGATCCATTCAAACACAGTGATGTGATCTTAATTCTGATAGAATATGAAGTAAACTGTTAATCACAACAGGATGTGTGAATACTCCAGGAGGACAGGCATCACAGCTTTAGCAAATGGTTCTTAGAGTTGATACGAGGAAAGCTTAGAGAAAAACACTCAGAAAAGTAGCAATATTTACCTAATTAATGAATATATTGAAATTAGCTGCTATAAAGGGTATTGGTAACCATATTCTTTAGAAACATGAATTAATTTAGAAATGTTTTGTTCAGTATGTAAAACTGTACACACAGACACAGACATACATAGAGAGAGAGAGGGACTTTCTTTCTTTCTTTCTTTCTTTCTTTCTTTCTTTCTTTCTTTCTTTCTTTCTTTCTTTCCGTCTCTGTCTCTTTCTTCTCACACATGCAGGTGCACAAACGCTTAGTACAAATTAGGAGAGATATAGGCTTCAACTTTGTTCCCATTTCAGCAATATTCAGCAAAATTCCTTGGTGGTGGTGGTGAAGTTTTACCCATCTCTTATTGCTCAGTATATCACTAGGGCCATTTTGGCACTGCATTGTTCCAGTGCTATTATTCCACTTTCAACATCCTGTGGAATTCTGGGGTTTGTGGTTCACTGAGGCCAAAGAGCCCTCTGGCTAGAATTCTGAATGCTCCTCCCTAAACTGCAAACCCCAGGATTCCATAGGAGGTTGAATGTGGAATAATAGCACAGTAACTGTGTAAGGCAGAAATTACCTGGGACAGGAAGAAAACTGAAGACTTCCAAAGCAGTGTTACTGGAGGGGGAATCCTTAAAGTGACCCTCTTCCCAGATAATGTTGTTGGTTGGGGGGAAAGGGTATGGGAATGATTTGCCTCACACTACCTCTTTCCTGGCTAGGAGTCTGAAGACCACTTGTTAGTAGTCACATCTTTTTTAGAAAGGTGCATTCTACTGAGAAAAAAAGAGAACTGCTATGAGATTCTTCATGCTTTGGGATTTTTTGGGGGAAACACTATTCATACGTCAGCACTTTGTTCATAAAATTGTTTTATGTTAAAAGACACATGGGTTTTCTTTATACAAAATGTGTTTTTAGGCAGAAGATATGTTTCCTATGCAAAAAAAGCAACATTTTGCCCAAAATAAACTAATTCATCTGCAAGGATCTTACTTGTTCATGTATAAGAAGCACATTTCCCCCCTCAAAACATGTTTTCTACATTGAAAAACCATGTGTATGTTTCCACAAATGAATCTCTTAAGCAAAGTCCTGAAGTATGAATAATGATTAGAAACCATGTACAGTAAAAAGAACAATTTTTAAAGCTGGGAGAAAATCACTGAAATTATGACATGGATGATAAAAGAAATGAAGATTTACTTCCTTGTACCTAACACTCTCATATTCTTCTGGGCGATGAAATGTGCAAAGAAAGTGAATTTTATCTCCTTCTTCCCATCCCCATTTTTCCCCAAAAGCTAGAAAAAGGATACTTGCTGCTACTCTCTACCACCATTTAGGCAAGCCACACATGTAATAATGAATAACAAACATTTGCTGATACTATTCAAAAAAGTATAGAGCACAGATACCTTCTTACTTGGAAGCACATGTGGGAAAATGTGCTGAGCCAAAAACCAATTTGTGATACCAAAATACCCCCAGAAGGGGAGGGAGGGGCAGAATTTGAAAAAAAAAATATTGCTTGATGTGAGTGCAGACAGGATGGAGATGACAACAATTTAATTGATGAATTGCTTCTCCTGGTGGCAGTTTGATGGGGAGGAAAGATAATACACACTGTCTGAAGGACTTGGGGATTGCAAAAACTGCTTTGGGAGACCCCAGCCTTGAAACCATTATATAGTACCATGAACAAATTGTTTGCAGGGGAAGAGCCCCCAAGTTAGCCATCTGCTCTGGTCAGATTCAAACAGTGTCACTTTTCCATCATGGTCCAAGTTGTACCTGCTTGTCACATAACTGTTAAAGCAGAGGAGTTTGTCAGTTAAAGGTAGTAGAAGCTCTAACGATACAAACATGGTAGAATTTGGTTAAAACCAAAGCCAAAATGCACTGAATGGGTATGTCACCTATGTCTAATGCAAGCAAGCTAACCCAATAAAAGTAAGAATTGTGACACACAGGCTGCTGTCATGCGCAGTGAGGGATCAGTGGGCAGGGGAAAAGGGAAGCAAGGTTATTCAGTTTTTTTCTTCTGAGAAACCATTTGCTTCTGGCTCTGCCTTCAATAATCAACTAGCAGCAGCCATTCCATTAAACTACTTGGATGATTTCAAATCCAGCTGACCAATAATCCAGAAAACTTTAGAATCATAGAATCATAGAATCATAGAAATGTAGAGTTGGAAGAGACCACAAGGGCCATCCAGTCCAACCCCCTGCCATGCAGGAAAACCCTCAAAGCACTCCCGACAAGTGGCCATCCAGCCTCCGCTTAAAAACCTCCAAAGAAGGAGACTCCACCACACTCTGTGGCAGCACGTTCCACTGCCGGACAGCCCTGACTGTCAGGAAATTCCTCCTGAGGTTCAGGCGGAATCTCCCCTCCTGCAGCTTGCATCCATTGCTCCTTGTCCTGGTCTCAAGAGCAGGAGAAAACAAGCCCACTCCCTCCTCGACATGACATCCCTTCAAATATTTAAACATGGCTATCATGTCCCCTCTCAACCTTCTCTTCTGCAGACTAAACATACCCAGCTCTCTAAGTCTGTCCTCATAGGGCATGGCTTCCAGGCCCCTCACCATTTTGGTTGCCCTCCTCTGGACCTGCTCCAGCTTATCCATATCCTTCTTGAATTGGGGTGCCCAGAACTGGACACAGTATTCAAGATGAGGTCTAACCAATGCAGAATAGAGTGGTACCAATACCTCCCTCGATCTAGACACCATACTCCTATTGATGCAACCAAGAATTGCGTTGGCCTTCTTGGCTGCCGCATCACACTGCTGACTCATGTTCAGCTTGTGGTCTATGAAGACTCCTAGATCCCTTTCACACGTACTGTTAGCCAGCCACGTGTCCCCCATCCTATATTTCTGCATACCATTTTTTCTGCCTAAGTGTAGGACCTTACATTTCTCTCTGTTGAAATTCATTTTGTTAGCCTTGGCCCAGCTCTCCAATCTGTCCAGGTCCTTTTGAATTTTGATCCTGTCATCAGGCATATTAGCAACCCCTCCCAATTTGGTGTCATCTGCAAATTTGATCAGCGTGCTCTCTATTCCTTCATCCAAGTCATTAATGAAGATATTGAACAGCACCGGGCCCAGGACAGAACCCTGTGGCACCCCGCTAGTCACTTCTCTCCAGGATGAGAATCTGCCATTGGTGACCACCCTTTGGGTACGGTCAGTCAACCAGTTACAAATCCACCTGACAGTAGCCCTGTCCAGCCCACATCTTACTAGCTTCTTTGCAAGAATGTCATGGGGAACTTTGTCAAAGGCCTTACTGAAATCAAGATATACTATGTCCACAGCATTCCCTTCATCTATCAAGCAAGTAACTCTATCATAAAAAGAGATAAGATTAGTCTGGCATGACCTATTTTTGAGAAATCCATGTTGACTTTTCATAATTACGGCATTGTTTTCTAAGTAATTAGAAACTGACTGTTTGATGATCCGCTCCAGGATCTTTCCAGGTACTGATGTCAGGCTGACTGGGCGATAATTATTTGGGTCCTCTTTTTTTCCCTTCTTGAAGATGGGGACAACATTTGCCCTCCTCCAGTCTGCCGGAACTTCTCTGGTCCGCCAAGAGTTTTCAAAGATTATAGCAAGAGGTTCCGCAATGACCTCTGCTAGTTCTTTTAAAATCCTAGGATGCAATTCATCTGGCCCTGGAGACTTGAATTCATCCAGTGTGGCCAGGTATTCCTGTCCTACCTCTCTATCTATTCTGTGCTGCATTTCCCCCATTTCCCTTTCTCTTGAGTTTGTTATTTTCCTTTTCTTTCTTCCTTCTCTTTTTCTTGGTTTAGCCCTGGAAGCAGGGATGGTGACTAACTCAATTTTTTCTGGAAGCCTTTTCAACAGACGAAAAAGTAAAAATGCTAAAATACATGAACATAAAATAACTTGAAGAAAAATTCTAGAAATAATAGTGTTGAGCATTAGAAAAAAAATAGTAAGTGGATAATGAAGTCCATTGTCCAAAGTGTGCTCTCTCTCTCTCTGTCTCTCTGATGCTGAGAAGATGTGTGTGTGTGTCTGAACCTTTGGTCCTCAACTCTCAGAAGTCTGAGCCCTCAATAATAAGGCATTCTTGAAGACCAAAGTATCTGGAAGGCCAATGATTGACATTCACTGCTATAAAGAGAATGTGTAGTATGGGGGTGTTCTGTTTCTGACATTAAGCAGTTTTCCAAACTATCTATTAAAATTCACACACATTTAAAAAAATCAAAATTAGAGCTGTACTCATGGAGAAGAGGGGGTCAAGAAAGGGTTAGTTGACACATTTTTCAAGCTTAAAATACTACTCTGGGTTAAGAGTCTTGTTTTAAAATTCTTGTTTTCTCAAAACGAAATGTTCCCTCAAAGACACTACCTTAGTGGGGTCTCCTTCCTTCTGAGCTTTCCTTAAGCACTTACTCCCTACATAGCTCCAAATCTATTTTGAAGGCCAGCTGGAATGAAGGCAGCTAAGTTTGTTTGCCTACCTTCTTATTAATCCTTTAAAAAGCATATTATTCTTTAAAGTGCAGTTAGTCATGTTAAGAATGATTTGTCATGAAATTAGTTGTGCTATTTTTTCTGCTACAGCACCAAATGTTCTTTAGATTTAATAGTTTCACTAGAATAATCAATTACAAAAGAAGTGAAGTCAACCTTAACATATGAGAGAACACAGGATGACTGTGCTGCCTCAGTAGAAATAATTGGTATTTAACGGGACCAATAGAGAAAGTTATCCTTGTTTCTTTCTTTCTTTTTTCTTCCCCCTCCTTCTCCTCCTATTTCTGGTCTTTCCCAGATGTCTAGACTGGCAAAATGTTGACCAAGCATTGAATCATTTGCGTGTGTGTGTGTGTGTGTTTTAACGTTGTATAAGCTAAAAATTGTAACAGTTTTAGTACAGGTATCTTTTTTGTCTCATGTTCATCATGTTCATTGTGTAATACATAAATAACAATATTCCTAATGGTGGCTAATGTGCAACCATAGAAACCTATGTGACTGTAGATGAACTAATTTGGCCAAATCAGATATGGTGCAATGGAAGAGGATTAATCCTGCAGTGCTGACTCTTCTGTTCAAAATATCTACTCCTATTTTTCTTGGATCCAGTCACTTCACTCTAAGTGTGTCTCAAAATGGGATTCCTCCCTTCCCTGCCCTCCACTCTGGCAAGACCTAAACCCTCCTTCCCAGTTCCTAAAATGCATAATTTCCAGCTAAGAGGAAGCCTTGAGATAGCTCTCATTTCTTACAGTGAACCTCTCATTGCTTGGGCTCTTTATAGCATCCTGTCAATGAAAGTTTAATATGAAAGCTTTAGATCCCAGCAACT
This sequence comes from Iguana delicatissima, assembly GCA_948472985.1. Classification (NCBI taxonomy): domain Eukaryota; kingdom Metazoa; phylum Chordata; class Lepidosauria; order Squamata; family Iguanidae; genus Iguana; species Iguana delicatissima. Next base: position 699,279 of record CAOKZL010000155.1, on the reverse strand, counting down.
GTGTGTTCAATTCCTTCCAAGCTATAAACCTATAGAGGAAATGGATTAATTCAAGCATGGTTACTCAGAGGAGTTCAGGTTCTATAGTTTGATGACAGAAAAGTGTTATTTAAAGTTACCATTGCTTCCACATGGCACTGCTTTCACTAGTAAGACTTCTGAACTGAAGGATTCAAATTTCATATTCCCACCCAACAAGCTGCCAAAATGATGATACCTTTCAAATGAAAATCAACTTCTGGTAGTGATTCCCACCCACCCACCTGAGAATCTTCCTTCCTTCCTTCCTTCCTTCCTTCCTTCCTTCCTTCCTTCCTTCCTTCCTTCCTTTTTCTTTCTCTTTTTCTTTTCATCAGTCTAAAATCTGTGATAATTTCATCAAAATAAAGCTGGGATCATTCTGAAGAACCTACAGCACTGGCTAGTGGCCCAAGATAGCAACGATGCAGAATGTTCAACAGCAGTCTTTCTGCAGGTGAAAAGATCATGCTAGATGGATCATACAAGACAGCTATCACTGGAACAGTTTTGCTTCTTTATCCATGATTGTTCCTATTACTCAACAGCTGCAGTCGATTCTCCTTGCACTTTAATGCCTATTGCTGTTGCAGTGGACTAAAGATTGTGGTATCATCTTGTTAGCAGTATCTTTGCAGACTCAGTGAGCTAGGTCAAGTAAGATAAATCTTTCCTCTCCGTAGAATGCTACAAATTAGCAGGTTTAGATGTTGGTATAAGAAAAAAATCCTCCCCTGTGTACTGGAAGAAATCTATCCTGGTAAATGTATGTGGTTCTGGCCTATTTTTCCCCCTTCTACAGGAATTTGGTAAGGGTTATCTAGAAAAAGAAGATAAAACGGACTTAATTGTCCTGTTACACTAAACTGTCCCTCAGTTCTTGCTACAGAAGGGTTTAAACCAAAGATTCCTGCTATGACTACTAAAATTTACCTTAAAGTTTTACATTTGTTAGTGTTAGTTGTAAATCAGTGTGCATGTAGCCACTTTTCCTAGCAAACATAAATGTAATTATTTAGATAATTCATAGGTAACAAAACTGGGATTTTATATACCATTCTTCGGGCAGTCTCTAATACCTCCTGAAAATTGTATGTTGAGTGTTAAAGAACCATTTAAAATGGTCTGGGACATGAATAGGATTGCTGATAGTAATATATATATATATATATATATATAAAAACGAGAGAGAGAGAGCATCATCTGATATATTTAGTTATGCCAGGCCATTTTGGCCTGATGAGACTACCTATTCAGAAATCTCTAGCTCTCAAGAAAATTCTTGCCTCCAGCATACAAGGAAGAAATCAAGCTCCCCTCCATCATATTTTCTGCAATTTGCAGGAAAAATCTTCTTTCACTTACTGTAGCTAAGCACACACAACAAGCATAGACGGGCAAAGTGATTTATTAAAAATGCACAAATAAACATCCATTTGTACCACTTCTTAAAAACCCACACAACAAGCGAATATTTACAGCCTTTTTATTATTATTAGTTTGGATATTTTCAAAAATACACAGACACACACACAGAGAGAGAAAAAAACAGTCTAAAATATGCTCTCCATTATTAACATGTGTCTTTCTGTATTATAGTAAGGTTTTTGTTTTTTGTTTTTTGCATTTTCTTCTGTATCCCATGAAAACAAACCAGCTCAGAATTTATATCCATGCTGCAGACGAAGCTATCTAGCATCAGTTTAAATTACAGTTCCCTCATTCTTATGTGGTCATAAGGGCTTTTCCACTTGTGATCCAAGGTCTAGATCCAAGGGGAATAAGGCAGTCAATTGACAGAGTCAATTGTCTGCATATAATTTGATCATATTTGAGGCAGGGGGGTGGCTTGAAAGAGAGCAGCATAGCAATTATTCTTGTCTTAGCTGTCACCTTCAGTAACTGGAAAGATTGCCAGCTAGAAACACAGGATTCAGCAATGACAAACAGCTATGCAGGGAATAGCTACTCTCTTGCTACAAAGCCTGGATCCTATATACTGTGGCTGAAAGCCTTTTTCATTTCATGTCTCTGGGAGCAATAGATAGCACATTGTCATACACCATTGCTCTCTGGGCATTTGCACCTCCATTTTCAACATGAGCATGTTGGTTGTGGTGCTAATGTCATGCATCAAGTTCTAGCTTCTTCCTTTTATTTCTCGTCATTTGACTGAACCTTGCAATCCACTTTTTGTCCATTTTTGGCTACCAGTTAACCCTACCCCCATCGCATTATTCTGTGTGGCAAACAGACTATCTTGAGTACAATGCACTACTTTGCACACAAAATGTTAGGTTTTGCACAACTTTTTTTTTCATAAAAAGACTTAATGTGCCAAAAATTATTGAAAAATGTGCAGAACTTTTTAATCTCACTGGTGTGTGTGCGTGTCTGCGTGTGTGGTATATGGAATTTGTTCTTTCTTGCAAGTATTTAAAAAGGGGAGATTCATATCCCTAGTCTTGCTTACCCACACAGCTAGGTGGCAGGAAAACTACACAGTGACTTATGCTTCTGTGTAATCTACATCTTGCTATCTAGCAGTAGGCAGACTGGGATAGGGGTTCATTGGGCATCAGATGGGTTATCCTCTTACCTGAATCCCTTGTCCTTCTTGACATCAGGGCTCCCCAAATGTAACCAGTGCAGCAGTGTTTGGGGTATATTTTGTCTTCAACTCTTCACTTCCCAAGCCCCCTTTACTACTATGGCTGCAAAAGTGTTTCTTATCGATTTCCAACAGAGTTGGTCCAGTGCAAGTTATCATGCAAATTATTTGGGGCTTGAAATAGTTTAGCTGAATTTTGTATGCCTTTCGCTGCAATGCAGACCATAGCTCTTACTGATAAGCCACAATGGAGGGAAAAATGGGCATTTTTGGAGATACTCTTAGAAGCAAGTAGCTGCAAGTTGGATAATACTGACATATAATAAACTATAACATGATATTAACTGACATCTAAGTTGCTGTATGGGGGTGAAAATCCCAATTTACCTGTAGTGATTGAATAATGACCAGGAGCACCTGGCTCATTTCTGTCAATGTGAACTTATTTTCTATTGTGTAAACATAATGAGAGCCATGTGTCCTGCTTGCTATAACAATGCACTGGTCCCAATAGTAATGTCATTATTTCTTTAAAACACTGCTGCCAGAAGTATGATTATCATATTGATTAATGTCCTAAAATTGCATGCCTAGCTAGTAACAGCTCCTTTCATTACTTTTATTTTTTACAAAAATCTCCTTCACCCCTTATCCACTGGACTGAGTAAAACACCTGGAGCAAGAATAATCAAGGGCTGGTGCCATGCAAGCAGACACAGTAGCAGAAGGAACCCCTACTGTGTTTACAACTGCAGATTTATGCCTTATCTAAGTTCTGGCCTGGGGCCCATTTGCACTTCAACATTATAGCACTGTTATTTCACTTTAACTGCCATGATTCTGTTCTGTGGAATCTTGAGATTTACAGTTTAGGGAGTGGCATTTAGAATTCACAGCCAGAGTTCTACTTGTGCCTCTGACCAAACTACAAATCCCAGGATTCCATATAATGGGAATCTGACAATTGTAGTGGAATAATAGTCCTATAATTGTGTGAAATTGTGAAATTTTTGCTATATTCATCCTACCAGAACACACTCTGTTTATGTATGTGGTTGTGTATGACAGAGACCATGTCTAACAGTTTTTCATAGTTGATTGTTTTGATATATCAGTGTTTTGTTGTATTGTATTATTGTTTTATCTAGTGTGAATAATGCCTATAGCTCCCATTGAGCAGAAGAATAAATATATCCAATACGATAAATTAAATATGGTTCTGGGATAAGATGATAGACTTTTCAAAAATTTCAGGTCAGAGGAAATGTCATCCTTGAAGATCCCCAGTTTTCTTCCAACATTTGACAACAGTGTTCAGAAATGCATTATTTATTAAGGTGAGGCAAGAGAATAAGAGAGAGATGAGGAGGGAAAGAGTTCTAGTATTACATGAGAAGAATCTGTGTCTCTGGGGAAAAGGTGTGTTTGTGTATATTGAGGGGAAGGTGGTGTTTGTAGGAGGATGCAACTTAGGAGCAGGTTTAACCATTGTGTTTTTCATCTAGTGTAGCATCAGAGTAACTCAAGTAAATAGTACTTTCAGTATTTTTGGATGCTTCCCAGGAACTCCGAGAAATCTTATTGTGTCTTATTGTATATATTTTAATGGAAAATGAGACAAAGCATTCTGAATTCAAGGAAAATATTTGTTCTAAACAGATGTGTATTCAGCCTTACTTTTTCAAGTTGGCACAGATGCTATAAATGTAATTTGAAAAGTCAATAATGGTGATCAAAAAGAACTTTTTATCATTCTCATTCTTTCTTCCTAAGAGGACAAATATGAAAAATGGAATGAGTGTTTCTAAAATACTATGTGCCCATGCCTTTACTTTTAAATAACTAAGATCCTGGTTACCTGAAGGAGGGCTTCTCCCTGGACTGTTCCGCCCATGAGTGAAATCCTTTTTAGTTATACCACCATCAAACTAAAGAAGATTAGACATCTGAAAACGGTAATAAAACTATCTCAGTGGTTTTATCTCAGCCATGAAATTCTCTTCTCTCTGGATTTTAGACTGGTGTCAAAATGGGTCAGCTTTTCAGTGTCAGGTGAATCTGACTGCAGTGCATTTTTCTTGGTTTTATAGAGAAATATTCTGTATGGTGTACATGATGAGCAGAATTCACATAGATATATTTTATTTAAAAAGTGTGAAATTAGTGGTCCCAGGCCTGTTTTTCATCTTTGAAAATTAATTGCTTCAGCAATAAAATGGAATAGCCACCTAGCATGCTCCACATTCATTTGAAAGCTCTCCTGTTAAAAGAGAATTTATTTATTTATTCCATTTATATGCTGCTTTCTTCTAATATGGGATACAAGGTATCTCACAGAGCTAAAACAAGAACAGTTAAAAACATGACAATAAAAATTAAAACACAATTAAAAACCATCACTTCAAAACAATATTTTTTAAATATAAAAACATAACGTCAAAACCAGAGCACACATTAAAAGGCTGGGAAAAGGATCTATGGGGGAAAGAATATAAAATAAAGGCATCTGTGTTTAAAAAGAAACAAAAAACAGATAGGGACAGGTGGGAAATGTGATAGGGCCAGTTAGAAATAGAGATAGGGGAAGGGACCAATAGAAATTGATTAAATCTTGAGAAGACCAGATGATGTAGGGCCAGTTAGGAAGAGAGGAATAGATAACTTCTGAATAGGGTTTTATGAGAGCTTTGAGGATGGACAGAGTTTAGCGAGAAATGTTCTTTGTTTTAAATTGATGTGTTATAATGTACTGCATAACACTGGATGTTCTTCTGCTACAATAAATCTTTTCTGTTTGATTTTCTACGTTTCTATGTAGATGTTTTAATTCAATAATTAACAATGAAGATCAGTCACACTTTACCACAGTGAACCCACTGATCAACACATCTACTTCTCTGTTGTAGTTACCTTGAGGCCCAAGCATTAGATCCAGGAATAGATCCTGAGAGTAATAGGGCAAGGTGAATGATAGGAGACCAAGAGTTGGAACCATGAGGCAAATCTAGATGGAGATCCATTACAGCCACCATTATTAGTGCTGTCATTGCTGTCATTACTGGGCAAGAATCTAGTACATGAAATATCACCAATCTCTGAAAGCCATAATTGGAATAACATCAGCTGCTTAGAATAGTTATATAACTCTTTTTTTTATAGCATTACTTTGAGTGAGAGAAGCATATTTTAAACCAACTGAAGTGATAGCATATCACACATTATTCCTGATCGCATTAAGCTGTGTGATTGTTAACTCATCCGTAGAGGAAGACAAATGCACACACAGTTTAATTTAGCTTTAAATGTATTTAGCGTTAAATGGCAAGATGAAGGGAAGATGAACATAATCATGATAATGAAGAGGAAAAAAGGACAAACATATGATAGGACAGTTATAAAAGCTGAATGAGACCTGCAGTAGTAACACAGACTTCCAGGAATCTGAAGAAATCACTCATTCCTTCTTGAAGATACATTTTCATGAGTATTAACAAACACCCTATCTAAAGACCTTTGTTTTATCAGCTGATCATATTAAAATATAAATAATTAACTACCAACTAAAGCACAGATTGTTTATTGTTCAGTGTGGACTAATCAAATATATGAAAGTCAAAGTTGGTGATTTTATCTGTGTCAGATGGAGACTTGATCTCATATGATTGGCTGTGTGAGGCAAAGACCTCATATGATTGCCTGCCTGAGAAGATTCTATGAAATCCTGGAGTTTGCAGTTTAGGGAAAGGCCTTTAGAATTTTCACCTAGCGAATAGGCCGTTTGCTATGGAGATGATGCCTAGCAGTAAGGAGGAGGGCAGTGTATTTTCCTCAAGAACCCAACCTCTGTATGTTAATAACTCTGAATACAGATTGGATTGCGGAAAATAGGGGTGAGTTTACAGGCTGGACAAGACAGTTTGAAGAATTAGAGACACAGGATCTCAAATCTTTCTCACAAGTATTACCTATGAGAAAATAAAATCCGAGGCAACGCTGGGTATATATGCTAGTTTGTTCTAAAAAATGGCACTTCTCATCATTCACACCACACCCTGTCAAAAAATTGACAACTGACATAACATTTCTGCTTCCTGTGAGAGAGTAGTATTTGCGGGAGGGGGTGGAATCAGTGTACGCACAGTTTTTTCAAGAAACTGAGCAAAATTAGTCTCTTCCCTCCACTGTAAAACATATACGCAGCAAATACAGGATGGGAATATTGATCAAAACCACACAAACAATCCAGCCAGTGCTCCTACTCTATAAAAGTCACTACAGCAAGGCTGCAGCAATTATAATTAAATCAATCAATCAATCAATTAATTAATAATTAAATTAATGATTAATCTAACAATCATTAATTTGTGCAATTTGTGCAAATGCTTCATTGCAAACGAGCTTTAAAAACCCTTCTCCTATCTCATTTGGTGAAGATAAAGTTCTGAGAGTTTGTTTTGTTTTTGTTCTTGTTTTCTTGGAAGAGAATGAGATGAGCATGGATTTCCAGCCCCAGTTAAGCAGACCTTTGGTAAACAGTGGCCATTTCCACTCTACAATCTTATAGTGCCATTATTCCACTTTCAACATCCTGTGGAATCCTGGGATTTGCAGTTTAAGGAGGGGCCTTTAGAATTCTCAGCAAGAGAGCTCCTTGGCCCCAGTAAACTACAAACCCCAGAATTCCACAGGAAGTTGAAAGTGGAATAATGACATTATAACAGTGTAGTGCAGAAATGGCGAGTGGAATAAGAGCACTATAACAGTGTATAGTGGAGAAATGGCCTCTCTTATGCCAGTATGTGGTAACTAGTTTTTGGTAACAGTTCCTTTTTCCAAGTGCCGTGGCTCTTGTTTACAACTCTTCATCTACATTGTTACGCAAGCTTTGTGTATTCTTGTTCCCAGTTTGTTGCTCTGAATTTCTCCCCTAGTCCCAAGCAGTCACATTCAGAATCCATTGGCACTATTTAAATTGAACTTCCATATTAGGAATAAAATAAATGACTGTTAGCTTTAAGTTTTTTTCTCCATTGCATATAAATTGCATATAAAGCTAACCAGTCTTCTAACTAAAGGAGATTAAAAATTAATAGATTATAAATCCAATACCTGTACATCTAATTTATTGTGGCATGTCATTGCTTATCTTTTAGGAATTTTGCTTAATATTTTCTGTCTCATAATTAATCTTCTTGTTCCATGTACCTCTATAATACATTCAGAACAAATAACATTCAAAATGCAGATTATGTAATAAACATTTAGTATTTAAATATAATTCTTTTCCTGACAATGAGTGAAAGAACTGACTGTCTAAATGACTTTGATGCCAGACTTTATTTTTGAAAACTCTACTGTATGAAACTACATTCAAATATCGATTATTTATATTTAAATTTTAACCATATTGGCTGTATGTCTTTGAGTATGTGCTATGAATAAAGTTTTTCCCTTATCATTTCTAAGTACATTCTTATTAATATTTTTATTAATTTATCATTTACATTTTAATAGTGATTTTATTACATTGTTAAAATATGTAAGAATGCACACATTGAATTGAAAATATTACAGTACTGTCTTTCATTCTAACTCTGCTTATTTCATGTAACTTAATACAAAGCGTATCTGAACACTACTCTTATCAGCTACCTAATATACTTTGTTCCCATTCTTACCTGCAAGTGTGTTTTAAGAGAAAATAGAGCTAGGATGTTGACATCACATTTTGTGGGAACTATTGGCAGGCAATAAGTTTGTTTTCTCAAGGAATATTTTAAATAAATTGTTCAAATTATTGATGCATTACCATTTTAGCCATGTATCTTAGGAGTTGATTCACATGATTCAGAAAGTGTGCTTATGGTCTGACTTGAGCCCTTTCTGCAGCTTACCTTTTTTCAGTGCTGGGGTGCGGGTATCGTGTGAGCAGCCTCTAGCGAGAGGCTCTTGCATCCCTGCTGCTTCAACTCCACATGAGCTGCCTGCTCCGGAGTAGGTGGCGCGAGAGCCCTGCCTCTTCCTTCCGCAGAGCAGCCTGGGAGCTTCCCAGGCTGTGCTGGGCAGGAAGTGCGACCATCGCAGCTCCGGAGGCTCTGCACGCACAGCAAGTGCTCATGGGGCCCTGGACAATGCACGATCACACACCATTTTCAACTGAAAGCCGAAAATGAAAAAGTGTGCGAGCGGCGCCTGCCAGCCCTGGAGCGTCGTGTGATTGTGAGTGCATCGTGCAGATCTCTCCTCACAATCGTGCGATGCTCCAGGCACCCTTTCACATGGCAAATACCATGTGAAAAGGGCCCTGGTGTACATTATGAGAAATGATTTTGTACACTATATGCCAAATTTTGTTCTTTATTCTACTTTAAACAAATATCATTGCTACTGGCCAGAGCATTAGATTGCCTGTTTAGTTATGTACATATAACTAAGCAGTGTCTCCTGGCCTGACCCCCCCACAACCAAATTTACCTGGCATCATCTACCCCAAGAGAAAGAGATCCATTCTGTTAGTGACCAGGGTATGAATAAGTGATGTTTCTACCCCACTCTTACCAGTGAACAAGGCTTCAACAACTGGAAGCAGGACCCCTGTCACAAGTCCTTGCTGCAGCCTCACTCTCTGGACTGGAGAGGAGCAGTCATTCACTTGTGCCTTGATTGCCAGCAGTATAGACCTCTTTCTCTCAATGCAGCTGATGACTAGTAAAGCAGGTTTGGAAGAGAAGATACCATTGGGAGAATAGTGCCAAGATTGTGACTTGAATCATGAACAAAAAAGAGTTATGGGTGTTCTCTGTAACTGTGTTATTGAATGCCAGCCAATATTACTATATTTGCTTATATCCCATCTTTTTCACAATCTGGGACTCAAGGCAGTTTTAACAGTAGTTAAAACAAACTTAGTTAAAAGGTCACAGCATACAAAATTAAATTATTAAAATAAATAAATCCAGAGAAAAGAAACATTACAAACAACAAATAAAACTTTAGCACATTATCTAAAAGAAAGACTTCCCAGAAAATTTCAGAATATGGGCAGATAGATGTTTCCCGGTTTATGCTGTGGGATATTGTTGACTCCATTGATTTGTATGCAGCTGTGTAGGTTTACTGGAAAAAAGGGTCTCAATTAAAAGGCACATTGTTATTTTTTGTATAGTTATACCTACTGTCACACTTAATAACATCCATCAGAATTTTATTTGTATGGCTTCCCTGGGTGACATTTTTAAACCTTTCTTTAATCAGTAGAGGCTGAGATAAATGAATTGGTTTATTAAGAGACAAAGTCAGCAGGTAATAATTTACATTTAGGCATTATATCTCCACTATCCCTATCCTACATATATAAATTTAAAGAAATGCAACTAATCAAGGGGAACCTACTTCCATTTGCTATGCACATGCTCACACACACATGAAAGAAGAGTTCTTCTCTTAACGTACCAGCTTTTGAAAAGTGTATTGTTGGAAAGTCTATATTATTGGAATATGCTGAACATTCTGAACAATTGAGGATGTTCCTTTTATGAGAGACTGAGGTGCTGTCTCCCTAATTTACATAATTAACTATCCACTTCCAAACACCTGTGGCTCCTTAAATGTTTCATATAGTTAAAGAGAGCTACTGTCCATATTGCACTCAATCAAAACAATCAGTACTTAAGGGGTCTCCTAAGTGGTCTGCACGGTTGATGCTTTATTTGTGCTATTGTTTCTCCATTTTATTTGGTATCCCTTATACTTCATTTTCTATAATAAGAGAAGTCCTTCAATCATAGCAATTGTTTCTTAATACTGTCGTGGGCAAAGCAATATGCCCCCAAATGGCTCTGTCAAAGCTTCCCATCATCTATTCATTTTGTGTGCATTTTGTTCCCTCTTCTGATGTCATTTGATGCCAGAGTACTTTGGCTATGTGGTTGGGAAAACGGCTCATAACCAGCACTTTAAATTATGTTGGTAGTCAGTGCAGTTGCTGCAACAAATAATCACATGCTCCCAGTAATCCATTAAGGTCAGCTATCTGACTGCAGCATTCTGGACCAGCCAACGATTCCAAATATTTTTCAAAAAGACTCCTCAATAGAGTGTATTACAGTAACCTACAGAGGCATATCTCACCAAAGCAAGATCCAATCTGCCTTGTTTTTTTTAATGGGTATAGTTTGTATACTAGCTTTAGTTGAGTAAATGCACTCCTGGTAATTTCTAAAATGTGCATATTTGAATTTGGAACTGAATCCAAGAATAAACTTAGATGGAAAACCTCAGTCTTATGGGGAGGGAGGAGACTGACCCACATGCAACCCTATTTCCTTATCTGCCTTTCATCTGAGCAGGAGTATCTCTGTACTGTCTGCAGTAAGCTTCAATTTGTTCAGCATCATCTATATCATTACTAACCCCTGACATGGGTTCAGAACCAGAAAATCTTCCTTAGGTATAGATGGAAAGCATGGATTTGGGTACCTTCACTTTGGTGCCTCATCAGAGCAATAGGAATAGGAATCTTCACTTATTCCATTCTCACATAAATATGAAAAGAATTCAAAAGCTTTCTCTTCACTGGTTGAAATTTTCCCAGTGTTTTCCAGTATAGGTTTTCCCAGCGTTTTCAATTAGTTTTAACATTTTCAGTCACTCACTAAAATTTCATGTGTGCAAAACACATATGAAAGAGATTTTTGCACAAATATGTATGTTGTGCAAAGTACAATGTTTAACTAGAAACAAAAATTTCTCCACATCATCCCAGAATGCAATAAAATAAAATATTAAAAAAAACCCTTAAAAACCCCACAAAAATTCTCAGATGACGACAATGATAACAATACTACCACCAGCAGCAATGAACTTTATTTATACCCCTGCCTCTTCCCAAAAACTGGGACCTGAGGTCGCAGTGCTTATGTTTGATTGATTTATTCCAAACTGCTGGTTTTGATTGTTGTTGCTCCCTTTCTACTATTTTGTTTCAATTTCTGTTGTAATCGTAGTGTTGATTAAATTTTGTGCTTTAAGTTTTGTACTTTTATATTCCTGACTGTGGCCCCTTTGGTTTGGTTTAAGAAAATTAAGCTGATTTTTAACAGAAAATGTAATTATAATAAATAAATATTTAAAATTATACAAAATTGTACTATTCTTATTAAATAGACAAAATTCCATTGGATTTCTAATATTACATCTTTTCAGTGACAGGTGGTGGTGGGGAATTCACTCTGGGGCCCTTTTTGCACCCCACCCCACCCCACAATGGCCACAGGATTGCCACAGGATTGCGATGATGGTTATGCATGATGTCGTCATGATCCCGTGGCGATCCCATGGCAACCCATCACAATCACAGATTAAATCATTGTTGGGTTTCTCCTGACAATGACACATGATTGTGCAGTCCTCCCACCTCCCTCTTGCACTTACCTGTCATGCAGAACATCAGGAAGCACATGGCTGTGCTTCCTTCCCCAGCTGGGTTGCACTGTGGAAGGGAGGGGTGGAACCATCACACTTCGTCCCATCCAGCACACAGCCAACAGAAGTGATTCCCTCCTGAGAGAAGCTTTCCCTGGATCTCCACGCAATGGCTTCAGAAACAGGTCAGGTGTGAAAAAGGCCAAGGTCTGAAGTCCCAGCAATTCTTTCAGTGGTTTATTGGCACTATTCCCAATTTTTCTGATCAGTCAGATGACTATTTGCTGTACATACTTTCACAAAAACCCCTGGCTTTGCATGTGCTTATCAGCAGCCTATACTTTTAGCTGCCTATGACCCTTTCTGCACCTTACCTTTTTGTGGAGGTAGGGGGCAGCATTCGCACAAGCAGCCTCTTGCGCGAAGTGCCCACATCCCTTCTGCTTCCTCACCGCAGCTGGCTTGCTGGTCGTGTGAAGGCCCCGCCCCCACCCCCTTCCTTCTGCAGTGCAGCCTGGGAGCTGTAGGCTGCGCTGGGGCAGGAAGCGTGACCGGCCCGGCTCCTGAGGCTCTGCAGGGCAGGTAAGTGTATGCGGGGCCTCAGAAGAACACACAACCTTGGAGCATTTTCGGCTTTAAGCCAAAAATAAAAAAATGTGTGCACAGTCCGTGTCAGGCTCTTGAGTGTCACGTAAATGGGAGTGCATCATGCAGACCGCTCCTCCCATTTACGTGATGCTCAAGGGACCCTCTCGCTTTAGAAACGGCATGTGAAAAGGTCCTAAGTTTGCATTCTATGCTTATTTGCACTTGACACATAGTGTTTTATCTGGAAAGGCATTAATACTTCATTTTCATCCTCTAACAGTGTTCACAACAAAATTGTTATTGTTCAACATTCTGTTATACAGAATACCAAGGTAGGCATTTAATATACCATGCAATGCTGAACGTTAAGCAAAGCTGTTTCAAATCTCTTGTCTATATGTTTCATTTTTTTTCAACAGCAACATCTTTTAAAATAGTCTTTTGAAGTAGAGAAAACCCTTTTGCAGTGATTAAAAAAAATACAAGAGGTGGCTCATAATCTATTTAGATAACAAACAAAAAAAACAACAACACACCATAGACATTTCATGAATTTCTTTCTTTATTGTTAATGATGAATTGAAGGATAATTGATACAGTAGAAAAAAAACCCTGCAGTTAAAAACCTATGCAGTGTAATAAATTGAGGGGGTTGATATATAAGAGTGTTTTTCAAATTTTAATTTGTATAATTTGATTTAAAAGCATAGTCATGAGCATGGAGATCCTCAATATCTTTTTTAAAATTAAATTGCAAATTTCTACCATGTGTGCCAAGTTTTTTCTGTCACCTTAACTGAGAACCGTGGGGCCTATTTACAACAGAGTGACATAGACCATTTACACACTACATTGTTATAATGCTAGTACTCCACTTTCAATGTCCTTTGGAATCCTGGGGTTTGCCATTTAGGAGAGGGCTTTAGAATTCTCAACCAGAGAGCTCTTTGGCCTCAGTAAACAACAAACCCCAGAATTCCACAGGATGTTGAAAGTGGAATAATAGCATTAGAGCAGTGTAGGGCAGACATGGCCACAGATAAGGTGGACAAGTTGCCCAGAAGTGTAATTGCAAAATTGTTGGAAGTCAAGGAGTAGATCTGAAGGCAGGAAATACAGTCTTGGGTAACCTGGAGTTCAGATGCTGGACTGGATAGAAAAGGTGAAGAAAGTAAGGCAGAACCAGGATCATTTCCCAGTACAGGTGGCTCACTAGGGCTAGCTTTATTCTATAAATAAATAAATAGTTATTGATATTGTACAATAGAGTCTAACCTGACCGGCTGATATAGCACAGATGGGAAGTTGCTCAAAAACAACTACAGGGCAGTTTGATCTGAGAGCTCCCTTCACCTCTTACAAACTTATTCTTTCTTATATCTGTGTTACTGCCCATCAATCTTTCCAACTATTGGTGTTTTCCATTACAGCACAGCCAAATTTTAGGATCATATTGCCTATATTTTTGTTGTTGTTGATGATGATGACATTGTTGTTCTTGCTGCAACCACAGTCTTCATCTTTCTTCTGTATGGATTTGGGCCTTTCTCCATCATATGGGTGCTGTGCTGGAGCTAAATCTGTAGGGATGTGGAGAAAAGAAACAGGCAGCTTATATTCATTTGCTGAGCATGCTTTTTTTCCAGTGTATTCCCTAAAAGGAGAAAACAGCTGTCATAGAAAAGAAAGTACTTGGTATGGCACAACTTTTTCTTCCTTTTTCAAGAATATACTACTGAAAGGAAACACACAAGGTCAACTCTAGCTTGTCTCTGCCCTCTGTGGCTTGATCCACAGATATCAAACTAGTGGAGAGGGTGTTGGTTGATGCTGGGAGACTGGGATGAATTACCTGAGGAGTTTTGCTGTGACTGGATTTCCTGGGGGTGGATTGTTGTGGATGTGTTTTAGGGACTTCCAGAAGCCAACTTGTCTGGTGCTTTCTCAGACTTTGTGCTGATTTGGAGGAAGCCCAGGGCCAATGTTAAGGAAGGGGACATGACGCAGGATGTATTGGAAGAGAGACAGTGTTGTAACTTAATGTGACCACTGTCTCAAATGTTCTCAGAGAAAGATTTTTATAGGGATGGGTTGGGAATATTCAGGAAGCACTCAGATTTCAGCATTGTTATACAATAGAATCTAACCTGACTAGCTGATAGCATAGGTGGGATGTTGCTGAAGAACAACTACCGGACACCCTGATCTGAGAGCTCCCTCCACCTCCTAGGAACTTATTCTTGCCTCTATCTACGCTCATGTCAGTCAATATTGCCAATTACTGGGATTTTCCATCACAGTACAGTCACATTTTAGGACCATATTGCCAATGGAGCAAAGTTTACGTATGAGATCAGTCCTACAGATGTCCCTATTGATTTTGCTATAATTGCAGCAAATCTTTCCTGATGAGGTACCAGAGAGAAATAAGTAGTCCATAAAGTGAACCTCACAATTAATTGGCATTATTACTTGGCTTTGAACTTCAGGTAGCATTGAGAAAAGAGAGCCTTTGATCTTTGCCCCCCCCCCAGCCATTTTGTGTATTTCAATGCTTCCATAATATTTAATGTTCTGTGGATTTTCTTGGATAC
Source organism: Iguana delicatissima (assembly GCA_948472985.1). Lineage (NCBI taxonomy): Eukaryota > Metazoa > Chordata > Lepidosauria > Squamata > Iguanidae > Iguana > Iguana delicatissima. Next base: position 684,045 of record CAOKZL010000155.1, on the reverse strand, counting down.
CTCACAGACTCTCAGCCCCAGAAAACTCCATGATAAAGTTGCCATAGGGTTGCCATAAGTTAGAAATGATTTCAAGTTAAACAACAGCATTTTAGTATTTCGCAAAATCTTTGCTGCCTAAAGGATAACATTTTGCAATAGATTTATTGTAATGGTAGCTGTACTGGCTGAAGAATAAGATAAAAAGATCATTGAAGTCGCTTTTTAAAATCTCTACAATAGATGAATGTCTCAAGAGGGGACTGTAGTGATGCAATGAAAACAGGGAGAATGGTGTTTTCCTACAAACACTAATTCCGTTGTTAACTCTTCTTCATCATTATTTAATTCTTTCAAAATAAGTTGCATAGATAGGCATGGATCAGGATTTTGTTTACTATGCATTTTAATACAATTCCACCTAATTTATTAGTTCTTGATCTGATACATAAACCAAAATACAGCTGTTTATCTGCTTCCAATATTTTTGATGTTAAGAAATCTCTTTGCAGACTTGACAAGGTTTGTGGCAGCCATCCAAACTAGACATTTAGTCAAGGAAATCAGAAGGCGGGGGAGAAAAATATCTGAGGAAACTAGCAAAATTTTTCAGGTATTCTTCAGATCTAGGGGGTAGCTGGGACTTTTTTTCTGGTGAGTGTTTTACCAGAAAGTTACTTTTTTAAAAAAGAATTTTGTTATATAATTTGTTACAGCATGCATCTCTTCTTCCACTAGCATTACACTTGTTGCTGTTGTAGTGCCTTTTTTCCAGTTTGGGACTCAAAGTGGTTTACAACAGTTAAAACAAACATAATTAAAAATGCACAGTATACAAAAGTTAAAAGGCAATAAAAGTATTATAAGATTAATGCCAGTTAAAAACATAAATCACTTACATAACAACAGCAAAAGTAGAAATCTAGCACTCCCCACTGAAATATTAATTCTCAGAGGCCTTCCAGAATCATCATCCCCAGAATTTTTACCCCAAAACATGGATGACTCAGGGGTCCACCCACAGTGCCAGTGCCTCCATGAAATGGCAGGGAATATTAGCTCAAAGAGGAGGCTATCAAAAAGGGGGTAATCTTGCAAGATTGTTTACACCTATGTATACTGATAGGAATGCAGGGAAAAACCAGCCAGAAATTCAAAGGTAAGCTTGCTTGTTTAATTGGGAGAATTAACAATCACACACATGCAAGGTCCAAGCAGTTTCTCAATCACACAAGGCTAATGGAAGAAAAAGGAGGAAAGGTTTGGATAAAGATTGTTTAGAGTGAAGTGAGTGGTATCTACCTATCCAGAAGTGAAGAGACAAGGTGCTGTGGCTCAGACCAAGGGTCCAAGGGTAGTACCAGATCAGGAACTGGAACTGCAGAGTGACAACCAGTATACCAAAAGTACTACAAGTTATCTGGCTCAGAGCCAGAGTTTAAATACTCCTTTTCCAGCCTGAGGAGGAAGTTGTTAATGGCCCTGTGGCAGAGTAGACAATGTAGTTCAAAGAGTGGACAATGGGGTCTAGAATGAGCTAATGGCCTTAGCATTAGGTGACAAAAGGACCGATGGGAATTGTGATAGCTCCTTAATGGTGGGACAGATGAGGGGACAAAAGGGAGAGTTTTGATGGACATGGGGAGTAGTTCAAAGACAATCAGCCTTCTGTGGAAGCAATTTCAGGTGCTATTGTTTCTAAAGGTGTAGTTATTGAGGGACATCTGCCAGTCTATTACCTCCAGAGATTCCCTGGCTATGACTTAGCCGTGCACTGAAGTCTCATTCTGACTTAGTTTTGCAATGCACATGTGCAGCCAGTTCCTCTTTGCTAGCAGGCTCCCAGTCATGGTAGGATGTAGTTTATATTTCATGCCAATTAAATATTTTGCCAATTAAATCATATCAAAGTATACAGCCTGGTAAAGGAATCACCATCATCAGCTTTCCCCTGTCTGCAGAAAGACAGTAAAGAAAATGCCAGTCTAACCTCTCTTGGGAAGAGAGTTCCAGAATCTGGAAACAGGCCCAGTGTAGACCCTTTCCTATGTTTCTACCAGTTGTATCTTTGAGAGTGATAGAAAAGAGAGAAGGGCCTCCCTAGAAGGTCTTGAAACATGGGCATTTTCATATTTGGACCTGAGCTGTATGTGGCTTTATAGGTCATGACTAGCACTTTGCCTAGAAACAGACTGACAGCCAGTGGAGCTGTTGCAGCAAGGGAGTTGTGTGTTTCCTGTAGTCAGCCCTGGTTAATAATCTAGCTGCAGCTCTTTGGACTAGCTAAAGCATATGAACACCCTTCAAAAGCAGCCACCTATAGAATACATTACAGTAATCCAAATAGGATGTAACTAAGGTGTGTGTCACTGTGATCAGGTCTCATGTTATACAACCTCATTGAATCAAAATGTTAGCTTCTACAAGTAGGCAGGATTTCATTGCTTCTTTACAAGGAGAGAGTCAAGTGATGAATCTGTGTCGGTCACAGCATGATTAAAGACACGGGAGTATTGTCCATGGGTGGAGTGACAGCTCAGTTGTCTTCCTTAGTAGCTTTGCAAAGGTTGTGGAGATCTACTTTAAAAATGTTCTTCATTTGTCTTGTATGTTAGTCCTAGTTCCTTGAGCCACAGGAGAGATTCTTTTATTCTGCCACTCCTTTCACTATTGACCAATATTTATTCACTCATATAACTCTCATGCTTACCATTCCATATTGGCACTGACAATGTGTGAAAGAGGTGCAAACCACCCAAATCCTTGGAGCTTATGCTGCCTTTGCTCTTTCTGAATCAATTATACATTTTGACACAATGCCTGAAAATTCATGGTGTGTGAGCCCAGCGCTTGGGAGGAAACCTGTGCTCTGCTGGTAGTTTAGGGACAAGCTAGGATGCTGATTAATGAGTGAATATTTACTGATCCACATTACCCTCCAGAAGCTGATTAGAGGGTCTCTGACTCACCATAAAACCTGCTTGAGAGCAACTTGTATGTAATTGTGACCTGTCTAGTGGAGCCAAGATCAGCTAATGAGCCTCAAGATATTATTCATTGGTTGGAGTGCCCAGTTAGAGTTCATTAAAAGCATTTATGACCTGCCAAAAATATTGTTATCATCATAAGCATCCCTTTGCAAAATTACTGTTCTGTCTTTGCAAACTGCATGCAGTTCTTCAGGTCTAATTTTAGCTTTTAATTCATCCTTTATATGTATGCGTTCCCTCCCTTCCTTTTTATATTATTTGAAGAAAAAGTCTTCAGGCCAAAATACTTGCAGAAACACAAGCATATAAACATAAGGAAGTGATTGGCTTTTATGTTCCTACAGAAAATTGTTCTTTTATCTGGTTTGCTGTAGAACACTAGGTCAAGGATACATAGATAGAAGTTAATTGAAGGGAAGAAGTACATCATGCCCCCACCCTCAATAAATTAACTATCCATTAACTATTCAGCAGAGATGATTCCACAAAACCATTGCAAGGAGAAATTAAGAGGCACTTTGTCGAACTGCAGGGTAATATCTGCATTCATAGAATGTGTCAGTTATGAGAAAAATTAATATAACCGTTTTAAAAAGAATGTCAAATGTTGGTTGATAGCCTACCAGTATGTTTACCAGTGCAACATTGTTGTTACTGCTTATGTGTTTACCTTGGTAGACAAAAAACATTGTATTTAATTTGTTGAATGCATGAAGTAAATATGTGGCGCTTGAACATCTAGCCGTCGACCATATTTAAAAGACATTTTGAAAGACTGAAGATGAAGGTCAACCTTCAGCCTTTCTCTTTTTCTGAAAATGATGGTGTTTGTTTTAAATACCAGAACATCAAATACTTGTTGTGGCTGTGTCGACTGGCCTGCAGAATGCAAAGCAAACAAACATACATAAAAATTAAAATAACCTTCATTTGTGAGCCACACAATCTGATGCACTAAAGAGAAACTGAGAGGGAAGGACGGGAAAGGAGAGGGAGAGGGAGAGGGGAAGAGAGAGAAGGAGAGAAGGAGAGGCCGAGGCCATTTCTGCATGATGTTGCAACAGCAGCAGGTTGTTGGATTTATGGGAGAACACTAACAGATGTGGTGGAGACTGAAACAGTTTGATTTGCCCATCCCTAATGATAAAGAACATGGTTTGTATAAAGTCACTAGTATCGCCTGGCTGAAACCTTGAAGATACACTGCAACTCACTGAAGGCCATTTTCATGCAGATGGACTCATATGACTTCGCAGCTTTCTATGTTCCTGTAATGTAGGTTGGGCACAGAACTCAATCAAAGCATTGACACAGAACCTACCCATCTCAGAACACCAACATACAGTTAGCACAGGTGTGTACGCCTGAGCTAATGTAACACGATGATGCTGCAAATAGCAACTGGGTGAATGTACCTACATGGGTCACCCTGACAAGCTAGTTAATTGCAAAGTTCAAAACATCCTATCAGCAGCACACCAACATAGTAAACCTCTCTGCTTTTGTTTCTTTACTAGGACAGTAGAAACAGTGCCCCTAGAAAATCTTAATACATGGCATGGCAACTTGTTATGCAGGCATAGTCTAGTGATATAGTCAATATCTTCATTACCATCAGTAGGATATACCAAAGCTTTATCCTTCCCCCCAAAAAGCATTTTCTGAAATTATGGGCCTGTTTATGTAATATTTATGATATTTTTAATGGCACTGGGACAAGAAATCAATGGCTGTTGGTTATGAGTTAATCTTATCTCAAATACTCTAAGGAGAAATAAATCTACTCCTCTATAGTGGTAATACTATATTTCAATTTTGCTTTAGAACCATTAATATAGTATAGTATAGCATTTATTTTAAGTGCACTACAAAAACACTAGTAATATTTTATCCACAGTGACAGGAAGGTAACAAAGTTCATAACAACCACTTCAAAATGTGCGGAGATGAGTTTCCATTCTTTTTTATGAGCTGGTCATGATAGTTATTTTAAGCCAGAGGAAATAACTGTAAAACATCTCAGAAGCACTCATTTAGGTAGGCTGGATGGTTGCATGCGTGCAATACAGGTTGCTACTGGCATCTTTTAGGCATTGTATCCTTCTAAGCAGCAATAACATATATTGAATCAATCCTTTTTCTGCTCTTAAGATTTCAAGTTTTGTGTAGAAACAAAAATCTATACCAACTGTTAGATCAAAATGGCCACAATAGTTGTAATGATTTTATTTCAGAAGCTTAAACAAAAATCAATGTTTTCCTCTGTCACACATACAAGCCAGGTATGAAATTCCCCTTCATATATAACTACTGCTGTTTTCAAGTAATATATGATGATATGCACAAAATACACCCTGCTACGTCATTCTGTTCTCTGCACAAGGCTGTAACAGCTTTGCTTTGGCCTTGTTCTTTCTTGAGACTCTTTCTATTTCAGACAGAGGGTCTATAGATGATAACATGCGTTTACTTTTCCACAAGTTGCACAAATGAATTCTTTGCTCAATGTGAAAATTCATGTACCAGTATCTGATCCTGAAAGACCTCGTCAGCATAGTGCTATGGAACATAAATACATCCAAGAAAATGGTTGGTGCTGCATAGTAGATGATAGTCCCATCATACCACATGGAGGGAGGTGCACCACATATATTAAACCAAAATCATGTGGCTGGTATCCAACAAGATTTTGAATACAGTGACCAATCCAGCAACGTAGCAAAACCAGGCCTTGCACAGTTGAAGCCCTAGGTCTCATTGATTAGCAGGGACAATGACATCATGGACCATCTATGTCCCACTCTGGCTTGTCTATTCCAGCTGAGTCTAGCTGTAATCCTCACAGTAGCTAGAAGGCAAGTGGATATTCCAAGCATCAAGGTACTGTTACGAACAATCTCTGTCATAATCTTAAATGTCTGGAAAAGGTAGTGGCTTGGACTTCAATGGGCAATGAAGTCCTATTCATTTTACAAAATACCTGATCTTGGTAGAGATGAAAACTGCTAGATTTAAAAAATATATAGAGAGAGATTAAAATGTATGTCTGCTTTTTTAAAATTCTTCTTCATATGTCATTATTGGGTCTGTCACAGTGAGGGCCAGGACTTCAAAATATCTCACTATACTATGTAGTCAGGCTGTCTGGAATTGTATTTTCATGCATCAGTTGTTGCCATTAGATAAGATTTGTCTATGGCAAGCTGATTGTATTCCTGTAGGTTCAGTGAAAATGATCAGAGAAAACTATAGATTTTATAGTTGTCAAACAGGTGAACAACCACAAAAGTGGGATAGACAGAAGGACATAAACTAAGCCAGGCTGAATTAGCTCAATGGTTTATCTAGTCCAGGATTCTATTCACACATAGGCCAAACAGTTAGAAGCTTCCAAACAAGACATATGTGCAAATGTCCATATGTCCCACCGGTAAATTGACATGCAGAAGCACACTGCCTCTTGTATGAGAAGGAATATACAATATACAATGTCCATGATAAATTCATCCTCCATGAATTTATCTAGTACCCTTTAAAGCCACCCAAGTGGCTAAATTCTGTTCATGAATACCACACTTCAGCTATGTGCCCTGTGAAGAAGTTCTTCCTTTTATCTCTTACCATTCAGCTTCCGTGGATGAGTCGAGGTTCATTTATATAAGAAAATCTATTTTCTCCACAGCATGTATCATTTTATTCACTTCTGTGAGGTCTCCCCTTAGGATTCCCCCATAAGCTTTTCTACAAAACACTGATATCTTCCTTTATCTGAAAGCTGTTCTAGCCCCTTGATCACTTCGCTCTTTCGTGCACCCTATTCAGGTCTTTCATACCCTGTTCAGGTGTGGTGACCAGAATTATACCTAGTGTTCCACGTGTGTTCTTGCCATAGATTCATAGATGGGCAGTGGAATCTAGACAGTTTTCAGTGCCTTTTCTAATTTTACCCAACTTAAAATTTACCTTTAAAAACAAAACAAAACAAAGCAATTGTTGCTTACTAGCATCACATTTTCATCAGGTATTCTATCACAATTACACGGAGATTATTCACAACCTCCTAAATCTCTTTTTTAGCCAGTCATCCCCAGTTGAGATTCCATCACTATGCCCTACTTCACACTTGATTACATGCATTACATGATTACATGTCCCACTTCACAGCTGATTATACTGGATCTTACTTGCCATTTTAATGTTCTTTTGACCAAAGATACTTTGGAAGGTCTTTACAATATGCTCGCACAACCAAAACCACCTCGCTAGTCATCTGAATGTCATGTCATTAATGAACAGGTGAAACCTAGTTGGGTCTCCTTCTTTCTCACTACTTGGAGGTGGAAGTAATGGCATTCAGAACTCTGTATACAGTCTGTCTCTTGACAAGCATGAGGCTTCAAGCACAAATGCTAGGGGACAGGAATAATATGCTCCTTTTCAAGGCACAAGAGATCTATGTGTGCATGATAGTTCATAAGGATTCCATTAGCGATAAAATAAGGAAAAAGTGGGATTGTACTTTTCAGAGAGCACAAGTGTTGAAAACATATCCATGCAAATGAGAATGAGCTTTGCATCTTATTTTTGATGTCATTCTTCATTTTTAAAAAACAATTCCCAGATTTTTGCAGTTAAAAGTACTATCATGTTATTGACATGCTTTTAATTGCTATTGTATTTTTTGTGTGTGTGCATGCAAAAGAAATGTTAAGACAACTTAGTTAATCTGAGCTAAAAGACATTAGTTTGAGAAAGAAGTATTTTTAAAATTGATGTTACACTTGTATAATTAATGAATATTTCTATTCTGTTTTAAAAGGTTATGATTACAGGCTTTGTGCTGTTAAGCTTATTGTACACAATGGGAAAGAAGATGTAGTCAACTGAGAGCATTAGTGAGCTGATCAGAGCTTTAGAAGTGTAGATGATCATTAGAACGATGCTAGGGAAAAGGCTACTGGCACATTTCCAAAGCAAAAAATATCACACAGTTCAGCCAACAGTGAATCAAAACATCCTCACAATTAGTTCTGTAAGCTCCAGTAAACTTTGAACTTCACTTTCTTTAGCATCTCTCTCCATGCCTTCCAGAAATTTTCATTTTAAGCAGTCAGGTGGGTCCAACTGGGAACATAAATGTTCTTTCCATTTGTGGAAATCTTTTGATCAAATAGATTAAATGGAGATTTAATAGATTAAATGAAGGAAGAAGGGGAGATGATTTTGCTGATTTCTTCCTTCCCCTGCAGTCTCAACTTTTGAGACTCTTCTGGCGAGCCTCAGTTACAGGAGCTGAGTTTTAAAGGGTGCAAAAGACTATATAGGGATGTTGCTTCTTCATTTCTACCAGCAGTAATGCCACTTGAGCATAATCCCACTGATGAGAGCAAAGTCTATGTCTCTTCAAAGAAAGTTTTTGATATGTCATGGCAGCTTGCTGTTCAATAGTAGGGGGTAAGAAAATAACCTGGCTTCCCAAGCCCTTTCAGGTTCTTAAAGGCACTATTTGGATTGTATTGTGGTGTATCGTTTTTTTACTTTGACAGCCTGCAGCAGTTTATATGATATGATATACAATTTCTGCAGGAATTGATACATAAAACTGCTACCATTTTGGAAAGACTTTTATGTTAGGCAGTAAAATGACCTGAGGCCATGTAATGTTCAGAAAATATTTAGTTTAAAACACTGAGTTCTGGCTTTATTTCCAGCATCCACGTGTATTTTTCATTATTGTATTATCTGTGACACAGAGTTATTGAGAAAGACACAAAAAAGGTATTCCATCCAGCTGTGCATTATGGTTTGGGCCAAAAGTGCTATTCTACAGTCCTGGTTAAATGTGCATTATGTTACCTTTGGAGTATAATCAAGAGTCAGCATAAATATGTACTTCCACATGTTTTCTGGCTGTGTATAACTGCCTCAGTCTATTTCTTGTTGTGAAATACACATGGAAAAAAATTGGATTGATTTATTGATTTATTGATTTATTTATTTGAGAAATGATTACAAATATGATTCTGGAGTTTCGAGAAACCGTAATAAGAAAAATCTTGGACTCACGAGAATCTTGACAGATCACAACTTAGTCTGTGCAAAATTTGTCTATTTTTTTACTTCTGTTACTTTCTGTGATGCAAACTTGATGTTTCCTGGGCACTTTCTGTTTTCTGTACCAGCATGCAGAATTTTATGGAAAATATGCAGATAAGTGCAAATTTTCTGCAAAATATGTTTTGAAATGTGAATAGCATGTTCAATTTTCAATAACTTTCTCACAGAAGGAAAAATGCTAAAATTATCCATTGCTTTCTTTGAGAGTGAAATTATTGAAGAATTACATGCATAGTATGGCAGCAAATGTGTTGCAGCCTATACAATTGGTTCAAAGTGAGTTTAAGGTTTGCATGGCTGTTAATGGTACCTCACACTAAATAAATAAATGAATAAACAATCCCTACACAATAAAACTATATCCAGAAAATTATTTTTCTCGTAATAACTAGTTTTCTGTGTGGAGAAAAAACTTTCTATGGAAGACTATTCAATCATTTGTGCCTACCTGTGGTCTTGATTGACCAGAAATTGCTTTAACAGCTCAGTGAGAGAAGAAATACAGTCTCACAATTATCATACAATATTACCTTTCTAATTATAGTCAGCCCGCCACATTTGTGGGTTTCACTTTTGCTGATTTGATTATTCACGAATATTTTTGCTGTCACCTCTGCCACCTCCCTATGCCATTTTTAATAGGGGAAGCAAGCCTCATGACACTGAGAAACTGTGAACGAGTCTAGTAAGTTCCTGTTCAAAATGGTGTGGGGCAGCAGTGGAGGTGGCAGTAAGCCCCACCAGCCACACAATTCTGCCTTGTGAAGGGACCCTGATGCCTCAAAGGAATCCATGGTGGGTTGATTATGGTGATCATACTTTTTTGTATGGTTTGAGAGGGTCTGGAGTTATTCATGTTTTTTCCACTTTCACGGGGGTCCTGTGCCCCTAACCCTAGTGAATGTGGAGGGGTGACTGTAATCTAGCTACCAAAAATAGATCCAACAGCTTTCTATGTCTATAAAGCTGCATTAAGCTTCACGTTACTCTCATAGACATACAACAGTACGTATCAACTCAGGAAAGAATTATCATCATTTTGTTTGCTTAGTTTGTTATTTCAGTCCATACAGTCAAATTCAGCAAGGTAGATTTAGTACGAAGTTCCAAAAATTATTGATTTTTACTGAGGGAAAGAGGCAGGCAGTGTTGAGTGATCTGTTTACTGTGAATTTTTTGTTTATAAGGAGGCTCTTCAGTCACATCTGAACTTCAGGCAGTAACTGTGAGCTGTACTCCCTAATTACACATGAAATGCTCCACAGTCAGATTTTTGTGAATTTTCAATGGTTTGTTTCAAATTTGATAGTCTCCAAAATGAAACCTCACTAATTTCAGTGAGAGGATTTAGCACAAGATTAAGCTTGTTTACTCAGAAGTAATCCCACTCAGTTCAGCAGGGTTTACGTTACAGATACTAAAGAGTGTAGCTCTGGTGTTCAGTTAAAGCAGTGGTTCTCAACCTGTGGGTCCCCAGATGTTCGTGGACTTCAGCTCCCAGAAGCTCCAACCACTTTGGTCAATGCTCAGGGCTTCTGGGAGCTGAAGTCCACGAACATCTGGGGACCCACAGGTTGAGAACCACTGAGTTAAAGGAATGGATATAAATTATATTTATTAAGTATACTGGAAACTCAGTGGACTCCATCCATAATCAAACTCTTCAAAATCTCATTGATTCATTCGTAGACAATTAAGGCTGCAAGCCTGAGTACATTTACCAGACAGCAAGACTCACTGAATTTAGAGGACCTGTTGCTGAAATAAAACATGCTTAAGCTTGTACTAAAAGTCTCCCACAGCAAAAAATCAAGTAGCTCTCTGTTGTATGATCCTTGTTTTCTCAATTCCTAAATGTATCTGTTTTTAGAAATTAATAGAAGGGCAAAAATGCACTGCATCTCTGTCATTAACAAACATGGCCATTGCAGAACACAGAAACACACACGAAGAGAGCAAGAGCAGGAGGGGAAGACTGTTTTTTGGAGAGGGGGCGAGGGAAGTAGTTAGAACTCTTTATCTGTGGTAGTAGCCAGAACTCAGAAAAAAATAAGTATTGTTTGTCTGTTTGTTTATTCAATCTATATCCCACCTTTCTCCTGCCAAAATATTTTGTGAAGTCAGTGCCTAGGTAAATAATACTCACTTTTAGACTGCAAGGCAACATGATACTTCAGTTTTAAGTGATGACCTTTGTGTATTAAATTGAAGGTCTCGCTATTCTACTTTGCTGTTTCCCAATACTGATCAGAGAGAAGTACCTAAGATGTATATAAGCTTCCTCATAAGGCATAGCATAAAAAAACCATCTCTTTTCTCTCTCTCTCTTTTGTAGGTATGCACAAGAAGTTTTATATGTGGCAATAGTAATAGTAGCAGTAATAATAATATAAAATCAGTGTATCTGTACACATCAGATGGATGCTACTTAGGTGTGTGACATAATTTGCAGTTTTCTTGGGTAGTTGAACCATATCACAATACAAATTTTAGTTTGTCTTTTTTGGACTAAACACCATTTTACTGTGTAGGCCCTTTCCAAACCGGGCTATTAAAATGGTGCAGAAAACCTCCAACAGAGGTCTTCTGCACTGTAGAGTGGGCTGGGACGGACTACTTTTTGCAGTTCTGCACCTCAGTCCACTCCGGAGCGACCAGAACTGGTTGTGAAGTGTGTTTTTTAAAAACCTCTTTTTAGGGGTTTTTAAAAAACACAGAGCGCACGACTCCGTGTTACTCTGTCGCTGCATTCCGGTGCAGATTTGCAGGCGCGCACTAGTGCATTTCTGCAGATCTGCGGGGGCGGGCTTTAGGCTGGTGAGCTTCTCCAGTTGGTGGAAAGCCTCCACCAACCGGAAGCCGCCATTTTGGACGCCAGAGCAGTGCTGAGCGACGAGCTCACACTGCTCCTTGTCCCGACAGACTCGCCCGGACTCTGAAGAAGTCCAGTGAGTCCCATTTTTGCGTGGTTCCTTTCCCACATGCGGAAAGGGCCTAAAATAGAGTTTTGAGATGATTTTCAAAAGGAAAATATCAGATTAGAAGTAGAATGGGAAAAAATGATATGCAAAGCATAATCAAGTGAGATGGAACATAACTCTCAAACTCTTTCTTTCAGAGGTGGGCTTTTCTGTTTTGTTTTGGGGTTGTTGTTGTTGTTTTTCTTAACTTCTGGTAATTCTTGATAACTGTGTGCAAGCCATGAGAGACTGTTAAGGATTGTGGATGGTGAATTCGATGTTGGATAACACGGAGCCCTTCTTGAGTCTTGCATGTAGAAAAAAAATGTAGGAGGATAGAATTGGTTGTGACATTCTGAAATGCTGACTCATTTTAAAGGAAGAAGAATGGCCTGCTTCTGGAATGCAAATAAGAAACTCTATAATTTACTTGAAATTTCTTTATAGAACGAAGTGGTTGAAACACAGGACCAGCTGTTAAAAGCAGCTACTGAATGAACTTGTTAACATCAAGAAAAACTGACAGATTTCTTCTTCTAATTGAGTGAAAGCATTAACACAATTTTGAGTGCTGAGATGATTAAAAATTGATTTGTAATTACGAGATTTCTAAAGAGTGAGCAGTGATGAATTACCTCCCAGGAATGGATGTTGGAGAGTTTTTCTCCGTATAAAGTGTTGTTTGTTTTCCTGTCTCCAATAAAATAAGTAGAAATCTGTAACATTTTAAAAAAGATTTCTCATTTGTGTTTTTTGCTGAAAAGGCAGATATATTTCCACCCTTGCTTAAAAGAAATCATTTAGTGGAGGCTGAATGGTCACAAACCCATGTAAATTTACAGAGATATTTCTGAAATGAAACATAAGAATGCATTCTTATAACCCATTACAAAACATTACCTCAGATACAATTACTTGTATATAAATGGTCTAATTTTTTACTGCTTAGAGAATTTTCTTTTTTAAAAAAACTTTTATATTTTAAGTTCCAACACTGATATGGGAATTATTTTTATTTGTTCTTTGTGAACCATCTGTCTCTTTTCAAGTGTTAAAAAAAGACACCAGTAACAATAATGGAAAAAAAACAATGTTACTGTCTTGACTCATTATGTACTGCCCATACTTTTCCATTGTTGACTATAGATATAGGAAGGGCGCACTTGCCTATCTCTTCTCTTGGTTTTATTCCCCTTTGCAATCTCTAAAAAAATGCTCCCCATGGACTGAGGGATCACCTGGGTTCAGCAGAAGGGAGGAAAATTAACCAAAATTGTGGCACATGTATGTAACAAATATGTTACAAATGACAACATAGTATGTGAAGCAAATAAGATAGGTGAGACAGATATATGTATATGTATATAAAAATAAGGATAAATATAATAAATCTCTAAAATAATTTCTCAGATTAAAACCACCCAGCCCGGTAAGTAGCAATATGGGAGAATTAGACATAAATCAACTGTCGAAGGAGACTAGATGGCCCAAGGTCTGGTCAGGTTCTTCATATAAAAAGAAGCCAGATGAATTCCAAGTATCAGTCTTCATCAGTGGCCAATGAAATTTATGTTCCACAGTATTTCCTCCAGACAAAAGGCTACACTAGAGTATAGATTTTTTTACAAAAGTGCCTCTTCTCCTTCACTTTCCACAGACAATGCTACGTGGTGACATAGCATGGTTCCAGAGATACTATACAGGATTGTGGGAACTACCAACTTTTTTTCCCCATATAATGTCCCTGAGAATGTCTCTATCCCACCTTTGTTTAGTTGGATAGGACTTTATTTACCCTAGTTGAACTAACATTTCCATAGTGTTGACATTATTATCCAGAACATATACCCCTAAAAATGTCTGCAGAATGCAAAAATATAGCCTTTTGGAATACAAATGGTGGGACAATTTGGCTCAAATGTACTGAGGGAAGAAACTTGCCAGGGTTACCTTTGGCCTATGCTACCAGAGAAGAGGATGGTAATTCTCCAGGAAACTTGATCTGATGGGTATATTATCTGAACATGTAGGAGAGCCAAGAATGATTAGAACTGTGGCTATTTGATCTGAATAAAGGAGTATCCTTGTTAAGGTGCTTGGGCAACAACAGAAATAAGGCAAAGTTTTTCTAGAAAAGGAATAATTTGTTTCAAAGTGTAATAAATATCAAGCAGTTGATTATGATGCTTTCAAGTAAAGAAAAAAAATAAGGAAAGAGAGCAGTGAAGATGAGCTAAGTGATGTGATTGTCAAATATGACTTTGGCTTTAACAGAGGAGGTGGAAAGGAGAAAATTGCAGCAAAACTAAGGAAAAGGTGATTATTACCTATCCCGTTATATTCTAGAGGTACAGGCATTGATTGGGAAGTCCTAAATATAGGCCTACAGCTAGTCTACCAGCAAAACTAATGGACTAGTGTAGGACAATGGACATACTAGAAGTTTGAAAGAGGAAATGTAAGTAGTTAAAAGATAGAGTTCAAGGAAATTGTGATAGAACAATTAAAGACACTGCAAAGAAGACTTGGTGCAGTAAGGGTTTTTTTTTCCTGTTGTGCAGTTTAGATGCAGCTTTCCAGAACTACCTGTTAGTTTCTCAGACTACTGGACCAAGTGTGATGCAACTGAGAAGCCTATCCAAGACAGGATTTTCCCTTGAGATTCAGATGAATTTTACAGAGCTTTATGTACTGCACTGTACATTTTCCTTTCAAGGATTCTAGCCAATTAGTATATATTAATGAAACTTGATCAGGCATTTTGCCGGGTGTCCTTTATTGTAAGGGCTGTCTCTTATTTGAGTTCTGAAAAGCTTGTCCCTCATGAGATTAGCAGGTGTCCCTTGTTATAAAAGATGTCCCTATTTGAGGGTATGAAAGTTTTTCCTTTTATACAGACTGAACAATACACACACACACGTGTGTGTGTGTATATGTATACCTTATTCAGTCTATGTATATGTGTGCCCTTCCTAAAGACAAAAATCTGTGCATCATGTAATGTATGAATGTGAACACTATGTTAATTTTATGAAGAAATACACGACTATGTTAACCAAAATTAATATTTTCATTTGGTATTTTGATGGAACACAAACTTGGTAATAACTGCTTCTTGAATGTCAATTGTGCACGTCATGAATTTCAGCAGTCTCTTATTGCTATTTGGAAAACCTGGCAATGTTATTGGGCATGGATGTACCTGGGGGATTTATGAACTAGCTGGGAAGGGAATTATTCCCTCGTCATATAAATGGAGAGATTTTCAGTGATAAAGTTAGCCTTTCATTACCAAAACCTAAAGTTAGAATGCCTAGTCCAGGCCAGACAAAATAGAAAATTACTTGAACCAAAGTGTGCCATGAGAGAACACAAGATAGCAGGTCTTGCTTTCCTGTCAACAGGACTTCTGGAAGATTTGTGATTGCCCTCTTTCAAATGCACAGCATTTGCTATGACTAGGAAAACAAAATCCAAATTCATAATAATGTTCTTTTTGCACTGAAGAGTACACATGGTAGCATATTTGTACATGTGATTAATCACTGCCATAAGAACATAGATTTACTAAGGGAGCAAATTAAGGATAACATGGAACAAAATGGAAATATTCCAACATTCCGAAGAATGATGTTGCTAATAAGAGATAGATTGGATAAGGAGAATGTTAAAATGGCAAGTCCTAAGCCCAGTCAATAGATGGAATACTCCCCAAATTGTAATAGCATAGAACAAGAAGATGAGGAAGGAAAGAGGAGTTGTTACGACATATAACAGGCTACTTTTAAGATGAGTATACAGGCTGAAAGACTCATGCATGAGTGGACTCAGAAGACGTAGCATATGAGAGAGAGAGAGAGAGAAGAATTTGATGCCTGTAATCATAAGGGATTACGGATATAGCCACTTGCCACAGTAATTTGTAAGAAGAAAGGATGAGCAGAATTGTGTACCATCATCATGATTTCTATAGTAACTTTATTGAGCATTTCTGAAATTATTTTCCTTATATTTGAAGGAAAGGGGGATAGAGGATAAAACCCAGATGAAATGCTGTTTTAAGAGACGGATTACAAGGCAGTGCTCTGGCCTTGAAATATCATGCAATTGCTATACTAGTCAACTAATCCGCTAACTATGGCAACAAACCTCCTCCCCTTCCCCCTCCCCTCCTCCTCCTCCACTACTTCTTCTGCCTTTTCTTCTTCTTTGTCTTCTTCTAAAAAAATCACCTTCAGCCTTGCTTGTTGATTTACCATGTGTACAAATCTAAACAATGGGAACCGTGTAACTTTAAAATTCTGCTGTGGCATTCTGCTGCTCTATGCTGTGTAAAAAAGCTGAGCCTGTTAGATGAGGTGTGAGAGACAGCATGACACGGAGCACTCTGATCATGTAACCTGAATGAATGTTGACATTTTACAGTCTCATTATAGTTTTATGCTGAGCTTGTTTATGCCCCCCATGCAGTCTCTCAGAAGCATCTGTTTTGCTTTCACTGAGGTATTAGAGAGTTTCAGTCTGAAGAACAAATCTTGTAAGCTGCTGTACAGAACTTTACTGAGTCTATAAAAAAGAAATTTACTGAAATTCAGAAGAATTCAGAAGAATTCTTTCTACGCCCTATAGGTGAGAAACACCGTGGGTGTTTTCTCTGGGGAACAAGGCTTCAATACATTATGAAACCAAATTTTGCATGACAAAAATATAGAATACCCCCTCCCAGTTGGGAATAGTTCTTGAACTTTTGTATGGTTTATATAGCAAAAAGCTCGTGAAAGCCATGAACAAGAAAGTGGTGCTGGAAAGACTGTACTGTATATGGTTGGTAACAATGCCAGTGCAATCTTTCATCAGTTGCTGTTACTGTAGGATGGGCTTTGCTTGTTTCACTTATGTTTAGAGTAGTTGTAACTTGGGACCCACCAAGCCAAGTATAACCAAACAACCATTTTATTTCCTTTATATTTGTTGTTGTTGTTGTGTGTTTTCAAGACATTTCTTTCTTATGACAAACCTCAAGTGAACTCATCAAAGGGTTTTCCATGGAAAGATTTAATCAAAGGAAATGTGTTCTTCCTGGGTTGAGAGAATGTCACTTGCCCTCAGTCAGCCTATGGATTTCCATGGCTCAGTAGAGATTCAAACCCTGGTCTCCCAGTATTCCAGTCCAACACTTAAACCACTACAACATATTGGTTGTCACATGGGGTGCATAGCATTCTCTTCACCCACATAGTTTGCTATACCAGACAATAACACAATTAGGAGATTTCCAAAACTTCTGATAGATCACTATATATCACGGTTGGGTTGTAAGCTATGCTGGTATCTGCAGAGAAAGATGCTGATTACTGATGTTGCTAAACATCACAGTTACCAGTTTAGAGTATGAGTATAACCAGCCCATAACAATTGTATGTGTTACAATTCAAAGGACATTTTCCTCAGAAGTTGCTTTACAATTCAGAATGTCAAATAGCATTCTACACTTCTAATTTGCATTTGAGAGGAAAGTTCTGACCCTCTGGGAGAAACATTTTGGGCCTCTCTAAGGCCCTTTTCGCAGCGCCAGTGCTTGCGCAACGGGGGAGGGTGGCTCGCGCAGCAACCCTCTCCCAAAACGCCGCCGCTCCCCCCGCGCCTCCTTACCACACGTGGATTCTTCTTGTGCATTGGTCGGTCTCCAGCCATGCCCCCAGCTTCCGCAGCACTCCCTGGGAGCTGTAGACGGTGCTGGGGGAGGAAGTGCGACTGGCTCGCAGTGACGGTGCTCGGCACTTCAGGTAAGTGTGGGACGCCGCTGGGAGCATTGCACGAGCGCGGTTTATTTTCGGCTTCAAGCTGAAAATAAAAAAATCTGCGCTCGTGCCACTTTAGCCCCGTGAGCACCGCAGAAGTGGGAGTGCGTCGTGCAGAGTGACGCTCCCACTCCTGCGAGGCTCACAGGGCTCTTGCGGGAGAGAAGGCCCGTGCGAAAAGGGCCTAAGAAGTGAAAAGGTTAAAAACATTTTAAAAAAATAGCATAAGACCAACATTTACAGAAAATACATACAACAGTTGTGCATCTGGAGGCTAAGAGGTTGTGTGTGAAATGGGGAATAAGAAAAAAGAACCCAAGGTAAATTTATGATCACAGTTATTAATGACTGATACATAGAATTTGACATGTTCAGGGCACTGATCTGATCACTTGTCTGCCATCTGTTAACCCTTCCAGCTCACTAGTAACACCAGATATGTTGTAAATAGGCTCAATGTAAACTCCTGCGTAAAATACCACTGTCCCACTGCATGCCAGCTGCTTGAGCTGGGCAGTTGTCTAAAGGCCTTAGACACTAGGGCCTTTATCTGGACTCCCTTTAGAAGTGGATAAGGCTTCTTGTTCCCAAAAGAAATGAATGTGGCCTGGCACTCACAACACCTCACATGTTAAGACTATGGTGTAGGAAAAACAGGAGACATTAAACAAAAACAGCAGACATTATGGAAACATAAACAAGATATGTCCCATGAAAAAGACTCTGGCAACAATCCTGCTCCCAGGTAAAATTGAGCTTCACTCCTATTAATTAGAAGTGATGGGTGTCTATGGCAAGGACTAAATAGACATAGCAGAAAGGTAAGTGGAGGATCTGTGCTGGGGGAGATGCCAAAGGCCTGGCAGATGCCCAGTTTATGCACTGCTGAAAGACTGGTCTGAGAATAACCAATTCTGGTCTCTCTGCTAGAAGCAGTGCTGATTGGTTTGCAGGGACAGCAGTATGTCGTGCATCACAAAAGGAGGACATTGGAACAAGTGTGGTTCCCCCACTCCCATCTCTTTCTGGAGGGAGGGGCTGTTCTTTACTATTTGTCTACGAACCTATATCTGGCTGGAATTTCTTCTTGTTTACTATTTTGGCTATCTAAAGTTTGTAAACAACAGGATTGTCCAGTAGATATCATTACTCCCCTTAAGAATCTCATAAGTTCTGGAATTTCATGATAGATTATGAGGGATTGTAAACAGGCACCTCAGTAGAATTTCTTGATATTTTTTAAAGCAAATGCTTATACACTCTGCTTGGGTGGGATCATTAAATTAGACAGACATCTCATTGAATAGGTGTATTCTTCTAGGTGCTTTACAGTGTCCAAGCACGTTCTCCAATAGACATTACATTCTAATTATCTAAACCAATCCTCATATAAATCTCACATTCTTATCTATTTATTTAAACATCTGATTGATTGATTGATTTGATATATATCTCAACTTCCTCCTAGTGTAAGGCACAAAGTAGTGCACATCAAGTTAACAGTAAGTACGCTAAAAACCTATTTGATTTGCTAAAAATTTGATAAATTAAAAAGAATTACATTAAAAATGGCAATGTAAAAACACATTAATAAACACTAAACAGTTAAAAACACATTATGACATAGTAAATGAGATAAAAGCAGAATACACCCTTCTGCCACAGTACTTTAAAAGCTAAAGGTCAGCATAAAAAAAAACTATTTGCTTACCAATGGAAAGAAAGTAAAAGGGGCCCAATTGAAACAGGGGACCAATTATTTATATATTGCCTTCTATCTAAAGAGCTCAGGATGGCATACTATGAAATAAACCTGATAAGTTTAAAACACCATAAACAATAGCATGATTTTAAATGATAAACCAGATTAAACAATTTACCTGTGTTTGCTGGTGTATAAGATACACCAGCATATAAGACACACCCCATTTTCAAACATTATTTTTTGGGGGGGAAAGTGAGTCATATATGCAGGCAAATACAGTAACAAGACAAATTAAAATCAGTTAAAATAGTTTGAATCAGTTTGTATGAATCTTATTTAGAAATTTCTTGTTTAGAAATGTTATGTGTTGTCTCTGTAAGAACAATATATACACACCAGAGGGAGGTTCAGCATATCCCATAAATGTTACAGAGTGGAGCAATATGTTGTGTATTATGATATATTATCATCTCATTAACATATCATAACAAGAATTTTTCTAGGGAGGAATTATACTCCCTGCCTACCAGCATTCTTATGTCCACAGCACAGGAGACAGCCACAAGAGACTGCCATAGAAGCGACTGGAAGCAGTCGTGGACAATCCAGCTTTTGATCATTTTCATGGGCCATTTCCACACTAAACTGTTATAGTGCTATCATTCCACTTTCAACATCCTCTGTAATCCTGGGGTTTGCAGTTTGGGAGGGGCCACCTGGCCCCTCCCAAAACTGCAAACCCCAGGTACAGAGGATGTTGAAAGTGGGTTCATAGCGCTATAACAGTCTAGTGCAGAAATGGCCATAGTCATGGTAGGTGTCTATGGTGGATTTTTATTACTCACCTTATCTTATACAATAATTTACTGCATTTACAGAACCTAGAATTAAAGGCAATTAACTCCCCACTTGGGTTTCCTCCATCAAGGAGGATTAATATCCAGGTGATTTGCACTTGGATGTTTTCATTTTTTTTCTATAAAACTATGGGCATTTGTTTGCATTACTTTTATCTGTCTACAGCTAAAAGATACTGTCCCCAGGCAGCAAATGTAGACATTTTTTTTTTCTGAACAGAACAAACTCTTTTAAAACAGTCATATCCATTAACCAATATTGCAATACTTTTTATTATTAATACTTGTGGATTCAGGGCCTGGAACCAACAGAATATATCAGCAATTATATAAAAGCACTGCTAGTTCAACCTTTGACAGGACTGCCAGGCCCAGAGCTGGGCTTAATCTTATTCTACCACCATCAGTTCTATGCATAGTACAGACTGGTAATCCACAAATGGGAATCTAACCATGTATACAAAATGTATGATAAGCTGAAAGCAAACTTTTAGCACTTTTTCAGCATCAATGTTTCTCCAGCATTGGTGAGAATCTTAAAGATAACTCTTGAAGGCATTTGCATGACTTACTGTTACTGTCCAAACAAAAGAAATGGAATTTCAAAACAGTGTTATTTATATAATCTATTTGTTGAAATTTGCCTGTTCATATGAAGATCTAAAATTGGGGATGAGGGATATAAACATCACTCCTAAACACTGTCATGCACCGGGAAGTGTACTGAAACTTCATGCAGTGAGCAAGAAGGTCTGAAGAGGGTTCTCATGCTATCATCAATGGATGTCAGTTCTGAATGGGGTCAGGATAAATATTCATATTACTTTTCTTCAATGATGTTCATAATTATTTTTTTTTTGAAATATTTTTATTAAAGATTTTAATTAAAAAAAACCCTCCCCACTTACAAGCTTGTTTTCCAGTTGAATCTGCGTGTTCCATTCCATTCATACACAGTTGTTGCTTACTCAAGGGATTTGTTACATCTTAGATGTTCATAATTATTAACCCAGTTCTAAGCCAAGCTGAGAGGAACTTGTCCATATCTAATACTGATCTAATACTGATGTGCTAAATGTGTATAATGACTACTCCAAACTTTTCCCAGAGTAACAACATCATGTAATATATACTGCTGTCTCGCACCATATTGTTTCATATAAGTGAAATGAGACTGTGGAGTCCACAATCATTTATTTCATGTGAAAATGTCCTCAAAAGATAAAAACTAAAATCCCAAGCAAAATAGACAAATATGTTCTATAGAAATATTGCTCCATAACATTTTTTAAACTATCTTCATCATTACTATGTTTTAAAGCATTTTATAAGCATTTAGATTATCTTGGATTGTGTGACAGCAATTATTATCAATTGTGTTTGCTTACTTAAATTATCAATTGCATTCACTTACATCTGAAGTCCCTTTTTCCATATAGTGTTATATATATGTTGCATATGTTTACAATCCAAAATAATGTGAGAATAAAGAAAAAAGTGTTTGGAAGTGGAGAAAATAAGATCTACCAGGTAAAATACAATTCATAAACTATGACAGCTTAATCAGAGCTTGGAAATTTATTTTGTGAAAAAGCATTTTAATACCCAAATTTTAAAATGTTTAAAATATTTTTTAATTTTAGTTTTAAAAAGTAAAACATTTACTTACTTTATACACTATTCATTAATTTTTATTAGTTTTTAGATATTTTTCTTTTTATTTAAAAAATACATCTAAAACTACAAGAAAATAGCCTTTGAAAAGTTCACCTCAAAAAGCATTTTGTTCTCCCCATAGTAAAGAATAAAAAGTAACAAGGAAAACATTACAGGTACTGTTGCTGGTGATATGTTACTTCTAAGCTCTGATTTTAATAAAAATGAATAACTATTACAA
Source organism: Iguana delicatissima (assembly GCA_948472985.1). NCBI lineage: Eukaryota > Metazoa > Chordata > Lepidosauria > Squamata > Iguanidae > Iguana > Iguana delicatissima. The sequence continues at coordinate 661,739 of CAOKZL010000155.1, read as the reverse complement.
TTAATGAAAGTTGTATTAAACATAAAAAATAAAGTTATAGATAGGGGCACAATATATTCTGTGTAAAAATATGTCTCTTTCCCAGAGAGGTACTATAGACATGAGAAAGTATTAATGGCAAACTGCAGAAAGGCCATTATCTTTTTACAGTTTTCTCTCCTGTAATTTATTTTAAAGCATTCATGTGATGTAATGCTGGGGGGTGTGGCTTTCTAAAGTGCCAGTGCAGCCTGGAAGCAGGTTGCTAGGCAACCAGAATAGCGCTTCGGGAGAGAAGCCCAGTCCAGTAGTGTGTGGGAGAAGCTTTTGGTTGAGAGAAAAAGTTATATAACATCAAGTTTCTGTGGATATTTTGATTCCTTCATTGACAGCCTAGCAAGGAGCAAGGGAGTAGAATCGCTTAGTTAGTCAGAGAATCCGACTGTTTTATGAGGGTTAGTTCTCAGTGGAAGCCTAATGAGAGGCAGAAGAGTAATTGAATCCTAATAAGATATGGTCAGAGAGTATGACCTAGGCCATTTCCACACAGCAATGCTCTCCATCATCCTGTCATAATCCCGGCAGCACCTCAGCTGAGATGGGAGTGTGGCTCCAACGTTCCCTTCCACACTCGTGGAAGGGAATGCAGGAGACACGCTCCTTCCTTCCACACTGCAGCCAGCCTTCTTCCCATGCTGCACTGGGGAAAGAAGCATGTGATCATGCTTCCAGCTCTTCTGCAGGGCCAGCAGCGATGGAAGGCTTGTGCAATCAGGCCATTGACAGAGTTTTTTTGTCAATGATATACCCTGCGATTGCACCAGCTGGTGACACAAGAAGAGTGGGACTGTGAGTATGTAATGCAGAAGCATTGTCACGGTTGTGCTGCTCTCGCATCCCATCCTGCAGAAAGGGCCCTAGATTGAGGGTTAAGCCTTTGTTGGGAGTCTAGTCGAAGGCCCTTTTCGCACGGCAGGTTGCAAGTGAAAGGGCCCCTTGAGCGTCGCGTAAATGTGAGGAGCGGTTTGCATGACGCACTCCCATTTATGCAACACTCAAGGCCCTCACGCGCAAAGAACACGCATTTTTTTATTTTTGTCTTCTAGCCGAAAATGACCGACACTTGCGCAGCGCTCACGAGCCTGGACCGCACTCAACTGCCGTGCGGAGCCTCTGGAACCGGGCCGGTTGCGCGTCCTCTCCTCAGTGCAGCCTCCAACTCCCAGGCTGCACTGTGGAATGAAGGGGCGGGGCGTGGGCGGGGCTCTCGCACGAGCAGGAAGGAGCTGCGGAGCTGAAGCAGGAGGCTTGTGAGAGCCTTCCTGCCCAGGCTTCTCGCGCGAGCCCCACACTCCAGCAGCATTAAAAGGTAAGGTGCGAAAAGGGCCTAAGTGTTGTTATATGGTAATTGTGCCTTTTATGAAAGTCTCAAGATATAATTGAACTGTTTCTGAGCAGCAAGTTACCTGTTATATTGTCTAAAATTGCACTGAGGAAATGTATCAACCCTGACCTGCATAACTGGCTACTTTATTCTTATTGTTATCTTAATAAATGTTGCAATTTATCTTTGTAAACATTTACTTGGCTTGAGTTGTATACAGGGTATAAATTAACACAGAAAACATGATACCGTAGAATTTTTCGTGGTTCTAAGCAAACATTGAAACCCTTCACCCTTTAACACAAAGGTGGTGTTATGAAGGGGGAGGCAGAGCTGTGTGGAAAAGACAGAGTGTCTTATCAGATTGGCAACTGCCACACCAGTCTGGGAGAATTAAAGGCCTGTCCAATTCAGTATTAAGGTTCTTGGAAATACCTCTTTTACCTTCCATCTCATTTAGTATGAATTGATTTTCCTTAATTAGCAGAAGAAAGTTCTAGAAGGTGTTTGCCTATTTTGGACTGAAAAGCTTCTGCAGTTTCTCCAACCTTTCTTATCATGTTTTGCAAAATTTAAATTGTGCTTTCCAATATTGATAAGAAAAGAAATGACATGAACTGTGTATTGCACCTAGTCTAGCATAAAGAAGGACTTGAACTTGAATGACAATGAAAATAAGGTTCAGTTAATTCATGCTATGTAAATCATTTACCACAGTAAATAATAATTGGGCACTGGAAAATGAAAAAGCAGAAGATAAGGAGCAAAAATGGATCGAGGGCCTACAGATATATTTCTGTATTTTCTCTTTGAATATCAGAACAGTGGCGGCAAACTATTTTGAATACTGATGTGCATAATATTGACAGAATGGTTCATTTCTCCGAGAAGCATTACCCCCCCTTTTTCATAATCCTATTAAAAATGCTATACCATGTAAATAGCACCTCTTCAAGATATTAAATTTTAGGAGAGACATAGCAGAAAGCAATTTTTTTAAAAAAGTACCATTACTTTTAACTTGTTGCCATAAAGCGTTCAAGGCCATTATTAGTTTATAATTCTCTAGCCATTACCTTTCAATGCCATCATTCATGTGTATCATTTTGTTGTTGTTGTTGATTTCATTTGTACTAAAAAGCATAGGAAATTATGTTTAAGCAATAAAGGCTAATCTTAGGGTATTATAATGTGGACCTTTGCAGTATCTCTACCTTCTAATAAGTAAATTGATTTGACACATTTTTAATAGAAACAAAAGTGTTTTTTTAATGTGTTTACTTGATTAAAACCAATGGAGCACCTGACATACAATTGTTGCATGGATGTTGGATATTCTACCTGCTACCTGTTTGAAACATATCAGATAATCACACTGAATATTACACTGTATACTTCATGCAAGAAACTATTTAAATGCCAGTTCTGATTTGGATGCAACCCAGAGCATAGCAGTAACTTGTTTAAATGCATTCTATCATATATGTAATTTCTTTATTGAGGTCATGTCCTGATTAAATTGCATTGATACAGGTCCAAAGTCCAGGGACCCTCAGCCAGCTCTCAAACAAAGTGACAGCTTAAAATTGACAACAAAAGGTTGGATCCTTCCTTATAGGGAGTGAGAAGTTTGTTTCAATTTAGTCTTGAGGATCATCTGGGCTGTTTTCTTGCAATGCATTAATCTCAATTTGACATCAATTTAACATTCATCTAATGTCCACTTTTCTTGATACAGAGTTGGAAATAGATGTTGCTTCTAATTATTTCAAAACTGATGGGGGAATAATACCCCGCAGTTTGACATTTAGTGCAGCAAAATAGATCAGAATATAAATCTTCTGCCATTCCTGGAAATTGGGATGTCTGTCATTATGCTTTGTGAATGATATAGTGCTGGATGCACATGGACATTGTTTATTGTTTGTATGCAAAATTCAGCTGCTGAAATTCCAGTGATATCAAAGGGATTTACCCAGCCATACAGCATACAACACTGTAACCTTTGCCTCCAATTTGTTCATTATCAATTATACTGTTTCATATTGGTTAATTTCTGAACCACTGATTAAAGGCTGGATCTAAATATCATTTGCTGAGGGTACGACTTTAATTATTATTTTTTAAACATTCAAAGATGTAAGCAAAGAGAATGAAATGGGTCTAAAATGTATTGACACAACAAATTAGATAACAGAAGGAGAATGCAAGCAAAAACTGCATATAATATAACCTTATATCCTGCAAAATATATGAGGGGGGTCCAATATTTTTCCAGGGCATTTCCACACTATGGCCCCATCCTGGCATTGGGATGTGTGGAAGCCAGTCTGCGATGCATGCTATCACATGACATCATCACAGTCCTGCTCCTGTTGTGTGTCTACCCATCGCGATTGTGCAGTAAACTATTACCAAAAAAATCCCCCACGCCCTGGTAATAGACATCTTTCGTGCAATGATTGTGTTGGCTGGGGCTGCATGGGAAGAATGGAAGTGCTATCAAAGCTCATTCTTCCTCAGTGTAGTGTGGGAAGAGGCCAACTGCAGTGCAGAAGGAAGGAGTATGTCCTAAACGCTACCATCTGGCGGCAGCTAGCTGGGTTTGGGACATGTTCCCATCCCAGCAATGGCACTGCTGGGGTGATGCCAGGACATTGCAGGATCCAGGTATGGTGGTGGTTAGTATTTGAATATTTTTTTGACATTGTTCTGACATTTGATTAAGTTCTCTTTGAAATCCTGTCATATAGCAATAATATAAATCATATAAAGCATGCTGTCTCTTTGGTTGTTGATTGCATATAGTCTGTAGTTATATAGAATCTATACTCTTGACTGGGAATCCTGCAAGAAAGTAAGAAAAACCTAGCAAGCTCTTTTTATGTATATAGAACATGTATATTCATTGACTTTGTTTATAGCTTTGGTTCAGCATATGGAAATCAACAACAGGGATATGGAGACAATCCTGTTAACTTTTGAATGCGAATATACATAGACAACAAACACCTTAAAAGACAGTAGACTTGTGATACATTGAAGTTGCTGATACATATTCTTTTAGTCACTACTGGCATTTTTCTTTTTCTTTTTAAGATGATACTTCTTGATTTTACTGTGGATGGGATGACTTAAATAAAACATCAATTATTGTCTTTTGGAGTGTGTTTGTGATAGTAACAATATGCTGATGAAGAAGCACCCTTTCAAAATGAAGTATATTCATTAAAGTATTATTAGAGGATTTCAAGGTGGTGTACAGATAAAATAACAAGCAATCGAAATGAAAACAATACAATATTCTAAACAGAACTATATATATCTAGACAAGGTAACAGTTTAAAACCATGTACTTGTTGTACCTTTAAAAGTAAATGAATAAAAGGCAAGGCCAAAGGCTTTATTCAAAAACCATGTCTTGACTTTAAAAAAAATTAAATTTGTGCCATATGGAACTCCTAGGAGAGGGCATTCCATAATAGGGCTGTCACAGCTGAAAAGTCTCTCTCATGTCTTCCCACACTGTCTTGACTGGACTAGTGTAACACAGAAGAGGATCCCTCCTGAAGGCTTCAGTCCTTGGACAGATTGAGGTGCTCTTTCAAGTATGGACGTGATACCATCAACACATCAAATTCAGACAGGCAGCCAGGTCAGATCAAATTAGTAATGGCAGTGGCAAAAACTAAACAAATCCTTATATGTAAACTTATAGTCTCATCTAGAATGAAGGATTCTCTGCTGCAATAAGGAAATTGAGGTTTATGTTGGGCTTAATTGATAAATTAAGATTTGATGCCAAATTCCTGTTCAGGAATTAGGACCCTGTAATATTAAATGCACTGCAGAACCTAATATTAAAAATTAAGTCTGTGCTGTCTTGAATCCCTGCAGCTACCAAAGTCTCTAAGTAACCAGCTATCATTTAAAAATCTCTTGCAAATGCTGGTATGGCTTGAGGAAATACTGACTGATAATGAATAAGACTGGACATGTATGTATCATTCCCCAAGGCTATGGTGCTCTATCTTATATCTGGGAAGAGTCATCTGGTACATATTTTGAGATTCTAAAACTGAAGGAAAAATTTACTAGATGTTTTGGTTTATAAATGATCAAAAGCCTCAAGTGCAGCTTTTGGCCTGATTCTCAAGTCCCAAGGGATCTCCCCCACCCCGGGCAAAATAAAAGCAAAAAGCAAAACAAGCTAGTAGACATAAATGCTGAAATGGGCACTGGCTGCTCTCAGAAGAGAGAGTGAGAGAAGAGAGAGAGAGAGAGAGAGAGACCTAAAAGTCAATATATTACATGTGTTGTAGTGAAAGATGCGAAAGCCTAAGATGTACAGTGTACAGTTCTAAGGGAACTTGCAACAATAGGATTAGGGGCCAGGATCTAGTACAGTGGTTCTCAACCTGTGGGTCCCCAGATGTTTCTAGACTTCAGCTCCCAGAAGCCCTGAGCATTGACCATAGTGGCTGGCGCTTCTGGGAGCTGAAGTCCACAAACATCTGGGGACCCACAGGTTGAGAACCACTGATCTAGTAGATAATTCCAATGATCAAATTGCTTCCGTCAGAATGTAAGAGCCATACCAGAACGGATTAAATGCCCATTCCTTCTGTTCATACAATAGCCAACTTATTTTGATGGGAAACCCATATGATGTCATGGACTTTTGGCACAAAATGTTGTTTAATTTACTGTATATCAAGATATTTGTTTAGGTGTGCTCTGTATATAAGGCAGTGGTTCTCAACCTGTGGGTCCCCAGTTGTTTGTGAACTTCAGCTCCCAGAAGGCCTGAGCATTGGCCATAGTGGCTGGGGCTTCTGGGAGCTGAAGTCCACAAACATCTGGGGACCCACAGGTGGAGAATCACTGATATAAGGTAAGGAGCTTTCAGGAGGGATGAGAAAATGGAATGTTGATAGCAAGTGATGAGTGGTGCAATATATGAGGGTATTTGAATAAGGTTGTTGAATGACAGGATGACAGGTTGTATAGTTTGTTAAAGTGGTTTGGGTAGTTAGATAGTTAGAGGGTGGAAGAGCAAGTAAATGGAGGCTTAGGATTAAGAGAGTCAGTCAGTCAGAGTTTGGAGTTAATGAGTGGTGTTTAAGAACTGGGATAGTTAGGAGGAGAATGTGTGAGATAGTGTGAGCTGTGTCCTAAATATATGAAATAATCAATCTGTTTTGTTATGATCAGCTTCTGCTAATAAGGTATTGTTTTAGTTTGCATACACTTTTGGCCTCCAGAAATGTTATATGTTAGCTTGAATTCAAACACAGTGTCTGTGGTGGTAACAAGGAATAAAGTGGGATTGTGTCTGGTGCAGATACAAGTTGCATAATATCTCATACAGATACCTTGTGGCATCTAGGGGATCCTCAGTTGGTGGCCATGACAGTAGGACAGGAGGAGGTCCTTGTATTAGTGGCAGAGGTGGGGACATGGGAAAGCCCTCACATTTGGTGGTAACAGTAAGATTTGTGTAAGTCTTCACATTTGGTGCAGTGGAGGTTTAGGGAGAGCCTCACATGCGGTAGAAAAATGGTGGTTGAGTGGCAGTCTCTCAGGGCCCATAAGCGGGACATTAGTGCAAAAGCAGTTTCCTCCCCATGCTTCCCTGCTTAATGTACAATGTCTCTGTTACCAGAGAAAATACGTATCTCTTGCAACTACCAGCTACTGTTTGCCCCATTCTGTATGTGTGCATACAATCCCCTTTAAAGCTGTCCAAGCTGTCCTATGGTAGTGAATTCTACAGTTTAGCTATACAATGTGTGAAGAAGTATTCCTCTTATCTGTCCTGAATCTTCCACCATTCAGCTTCAATAAGTGGCCCTGGAGTTTAGTGTTATGAGAGTAATCATTTTCTCCAAATGTGCATTTCTTCGACCACATCCTCCTCATTCACTTTTTTCCTAAGCTAAGCAGCCTCAAACGTTGAAATGTTCCCCTGTCTGGGAGTTGATCCAGACTCTTGATTACTTGTTTGCTCTTTCTTGCTGCTTTTCCAGCTCCATGATATTCTTTTTTCACATGCATTGACCAGAACCATGCATTCCAAGTGTTGTCACATTATAGATTTGTGTAATTGTGATGTTGGCAGTGCAATTACTTTTCTAATTATGCCTAGTATGGCATTAGCCATTTTACAACAGCTATATACTGGGACATGTTCATCAAGCTTCTCCTTTTATCCAGTGACTTCAAGATTTGCTCAGGCATCTTTAGTTAGAGAACTTGGCAAAAATAAAATAAAATAAAAATAAAAATCTGACATTCTATTCAGTATCTATGTTATCGTAAGCTGACCTACAACATCATATATTTTGGAATTCACATTTCGAGCACTCACATTGCAGCATTGCAGTGACTGACTGTGTACTCCTGAACCTACCTTTTCAGCACCACAATTGCCCCTCAACAGAATTATTGCTGAGGTGCAGGAGAGCAGGACAGTGTGCAATAATACTTCTAGACTTTTCCCAGCAGTGAAATGATTTGTGATAGGCAGAGACAGGGACCCTGGGGGAGCTCCATTGTCAAAGCTACGTCTTCTGATACAAAAGCTCAATCAGTCTACTACAATTTCAGAGAGAGTCACACTACACCTGGAAACAAGCAAAATGGATAAGTTAATAAGTAAATAACAGACATAACTGGTGGTGACCCTAGCTTCTGTTCCAGTTTGATATTGGATCTTGTGATGGGTTTGAGGGCTTAAGTCAGTGGTTCTCAACCTGTGGGTCCCTAGATGTTTTTGGACTTCAGCTCCCAGAAGCCCTGAGCATTGACCATATTGGCTGGGGCTTCTGGGAGCTGAAGTCCACAAACATCTGGGGACCCACAGGTTGAGAACCACTGGCTTAAGTGAACCTTTATACTGATTTAAGGTGAAAACTACAGCACGTCTACTTTCCTTTTCAGTTGAAGGCAAAAGCTTTTTTCCCCACCATATTTTTCTCCAGGATGTGTCTCTGCCCTGGGTGCTCCCCGGCAAAAAACAAAACAAAACAAAGCAAAACACTTGGGCTGCATTTTGCCCACCTGTTGGGTGAAACTTTCAAAGCACTCAAAGAGGTTAGTGAGATGTGACTTGCGTCATGTTGATTGTTTTCCAGCAGGGCTTGCCTTTCTAAATGTGTGACAGTTTTCTGTTGATGCTCTCCATCAAATTATCTGGACCAGACGTAAAGCTAACCAGTCTCCAGTTACCTCTGACCCTCTCACTCTGCGTCTCTTTATAAAAACTGGTCTTACATTGGAGAATCATTAGTTCTCTTGTGCAAAGGTGGATCTTAGGGACGTGCTACATATTTTAGTAGAAGACCAACAATTTCATATTGGGTTTTTAAAATAACTCTCAGATGTATAACACTTGGACCCAAGTGATTTGGTTAGAGAGGTACCTAGGGTCGGGCAATTAAGGATATGTGCCTTGGGTGCCAATGTGGTGGGGGGCACAAAAAGCTGTGCTGGAAGACTTAGTAGAAAAGGAGGAGCCAGGGAGGAAGTAACCCCGGAAGTAAGAGTGCAACTTCCATGCTTACCCTAGGAACTGTTTATACTAGATACACCTCTGGATTTGTTTGTAGTCTGCTAGTGAAGTTAGAACGAATTTTCTTGTCAGCAGCTTTTGCAGAGATCCTCATTCTCCCTTCTGGAAAACGTCAGTTCAGGCATGGGAATCTACCTATACTTTTCCCAGTAAAGACACATGGAAATTTACCTTCTCTGAATTCTTCTTTGTTTTCATATGTAGCCTAGATGCCCTCCAGTTGTACACTTGCTTCCTCTAACTGATTTCCTGACACAGTCTTCATTGTTGGTCTTGATGTTTTCACTAAGATTCTGATCAAGATCTAGTTTTGAATCTTTACCTGCTTATTTGACTTGCGTTTGGGCAAGTGTGTTTTCCCCTGTGTTCTCTTTATTTGGGCAAGACTGCCAATGGAATCTCTTCTCTAATAACATCCTTCAGCTCACTTCTTAGCTATGTCTGTGACCTCTTGGATCTTGTACTACCTTTCCTGACATGCAGCCTAGATATGCCTTTGATTATTCTTTTCAGTAAACCTCAATTTATTTCTAGAGATTTGACCTTCTTGCTTTTTCTTTTTGCCTTTCTTTTTATCAGTTCTCTCTCTTTGGAGAAGTTTCTAAACAAGGTGATCCTGACTACTTGGAATTTCCCAACACTTTCCTACTTGCATATAAATTAAATTTGATAGTATTGTGATTGCTGTTCTAAAGCAATTCAGCCATTTGTGGCATGGATACTATAGGAACTCTAGGAAAGATGGAGCAAACAGATGCTTAGAGATTGATGTAGTGGATCTTTCCCATATAACTATTTGATTCAAGTAAAAATCATTTGTATGCTGGTTGAAGTAGGCTATAATTAGAGATGGGTGAGAGTTTTAGTTCAGTTGATTTTTATAAGAAAGTAAATTTCTTATATTTCTTCTTCATATTTATCATGTGCCAAACTTATAGCCTATGTTTTAAAAGTCAATGCGGAAGAAACTGAGAATAATAAATTGATTCATCTAGGTTCAAGTCTTAGAGTGTTTAACTGTTAAAAAAATCTCAGAGTTATTGCATATTCAACAATGTTAGTGAGGAATTATGGTTGATAGACACACACACACACGCACACACACACACACACACACACACACACAGTTATTGATGGGATTCTCATCTTTACATGATTACATGATTAAAATTACATGTTAGGTGAGACGAACATGGTCCCCTCCAAAGACAGGTGTAACTATTGAGTTGGGATGGTGGAGATGAGTAGAACAACAATTTCAGTAAAATTCATTTTTGAAGAATTTATCCAAAACTACAAATTTCTTTATATTTGGGATGAAAAGAAGACAAGGTTTTAAAAAACCTGAATACAAGAGAAAACAAACTTGGTGATTTTTTCCCCACTGAAAAAAAAAGGTATTTATTTTCTCTATTGTTCTCTGTCACCTTACTAAATGGTTTCTAAGCAACCACAACACCATAAATAACATTTCCATAATAGCTTACATCTATTTCATTTAATATACAGCTAGTAATGTTATCAATATTATCCTTATGTGCAGATGGACATCGTTCTAATTGTAATAGATGTCATGTGACTCTGGCTTGTGTTTATAATTTGCCAGTAATTTGAGGTAACATGCTGTCTTAATGTTTTACAGGTAAACATTTTTTTTTTTTTTTGTATTTGGAATATTAGATATCAAATGAAGAATTTCTGCCAGAAGTGCTCCACACTCTAGGATAATGAATCTACTCCTTCAGTTGTCATGTTAATGTGCAATATATTCTGGTATTTTGGCTTCTGGAGGGAGATGTGTTGGTTAAACTGGCCATTGACTACCTCTATAATCTTGACTAATTGACTTCAAACAATTTCTGGCAATAAGCATATTTATTAAGCATATTGTATGTGGCTTTACATTAGGGCTCTAAGACTCTGGCCTGCAGGAAGATCTCTGCTAACTTTTAATGTCTTAAGTTATTTTAAATTGGTTAAATTGATTTTATTGGAAGCTACTCTGAGAACCCATGATATGATGTGTTAATAAAAATAAAATCTAGTACCGCAACAGAATTTACATCCTGCATTAATTTAAATAGTTGAATTTCACTGTGACTGAAAATCATCAGCTACCTGTGGTATATTCCTGGTATTAATCTCCTGGGAAGCATAGTTACAGAACATGTAAGCCTTCATTACAAATGGACTAGCTTCCAAACATACTTAAGTAAAGTGAATAATTAGCTAATCAGAAAAAACCCAACATCCAGTGATGCATAGTTAATCTCAACATATTTATAGCTGAGAGAGAGAGATATATATATATATATATATATATATATATATATATATATGAATGATTGCTGAAAAGCTGAAAACCTTTAATAATCATTAAGTCTTGTTAATTATTTAAGTTGCTTAGGGGCATAAAAATATCAACCATTTGTCTCCAACACACAAGTGCTTTTGATTTCACAGAAAGATTGGGTGATGCTACTGTTTAATTATTACAAAAGGCCAACTTTCCATGATTTGTATTTGAGCTTAGTTGAAGACAAGTAAGATATTTTCATGCTGTAATAGTGCACTCATTGATAGGTGATCATGCTGGCTGGAAAATTCTGGAAGCTCTAGTTTTAGAAAGTAACTTTTCAAATTCTGTCCCAGCCTATCATTATTGGGGGGGAAAAGAAAAAAACAAGTGATTACTTAATTTCTACGGTGACCACAACGATGAGTTTAAATGCTGATCCAGCTGCCAGTAAGGTTACTGAAGTCTTTTCAACATTTTAAATCCACAACCTGATGTTTAGCCTCTGGATGTTTTCATTGATTATGTTCATTAATCACAAAAGCTGGCACATTTAGAGGCTCAGATAAAGTCCTTTGAAAGTCAGGTTATGGCATTTTGCAAGGTTACTTGGAGACACCATAAGAATAGGTCTGAAAAAATGATCCTAGGTTGTCTGGGTGTTAGTTGGTGTAGTGGGACTTTTTTAAAAAAAATTTTTTTAATTTTGCGAATCCTACAAACTAGGAATGTTCCATTTCCTCCTCAGAACTTACCTGTAAACTAGAATGAGCTGAAAGGTAGGAAGTAAGCCACGATCAGTTAATGAATATTAAAGTTACTGAAGATTTGTACTGGGGTCTACCTTATATAAGCCCAACCCTATGAACTACTGTACCATAGTGATTATTGGACTTGTGCAAAGACTGGGAAATCAAACTCTGATAGAAGCTCCCCAAAACTAGATCTGGCTGAAACAAATGACCTAGTAATGTGTGAATATGTTTGCCATATAACAACCTCTTGAAATAATGAAAATATTCCTGCCCTGTGAAAATCTATGCTGTTACTCGGATCTGTATTAGAGCACAAATAACCTTAACTGCTCATGTGTATGGTTCCATTTTATTATTTTTAAATAAATTATCTTGCTGCTTCTACAGAATGCCTTTGAAACTCCTCTCAGTATTTTTAAAAAATATTTTGCAGTTCTCTTTTTGTTATATTTATACTGAAACACCCATACACACACACACACATTAACAATATTAGCATACAGGATTGGAAAATCTGAGATAAAATGATTTGATTTCTGCCTTATTCAGTTCTTAAGGTGCCGTTGGATTGCTTTTCATCCTCCTCCTCTCTCTTGTGTGTTTGTGTGTATATTTCAAGCATATAGTAGAGTAATACACAACATCCTATATACTTCTGATTTGTAGGATTAATAGACTCACAAGCACTAGAACAATTGATGGGTCATTTTAAGTTACCAAGTTAATGGGGATTTAAGGCATCAACCTTAGAATTCTGTGTACATATCAAACTGTCTTACTCCATTCTCTATTATACAGGTGTGTCTAGTTGCATGGGTGAAGCAGCCACCCCAAGCAGAGCATGATATACAAAATTCATATAATAGGTTGCTGATGAAAGGGCATAAGTGCATAGAATAGCTTAAACTTAAGGTTAAGGAGATGTTAAATGATTAATATTTAAAAAGTACTTATAAAGAGATGAATATTTTAAATAGAAAACTGCTTCTTGGAAAAAAAAATTATAGTATTATGGATCTTGGTTTTATTGTCCCTGGATTTTTCTGAAGCTCACTTAGTGTTGCAGGGTTCCCTTTTGTAACTATAATGGATGAATGATGAATAACAAGTTTATAATTGCATATTCTTTTCAAGAACATATTAATGTGTAATTAATGCAACTTCATAATATGTCCATTAAATGAACATAACATTTAATGAAGCCTTCATTATTTTGGTTGTTGTTCTTAGAAATTTCTACTATTCATTAACACCATTACACTGATGGGATGCCCACAACCATATTGTCAGTTTCATATTACACCCATCTCAATTCCAGCTTTCTGAGAGTCATTCATAATCAATTTTTCAAAACTGTATTTGTTAGAAGAGGGCTCTTTTTGTTTAAGGAAGAAAGGGAAGATGTAGAGGCATGGAAGAGGCATGGGACATTTGCAGAAGGTGTCCTCTATGGATTTCTCCTCTGTGGACATCTCCCACATGGTTCAATATCTGGAAAAAAAAGGCTACCATTCTCTTTCTTTCTGTGTGCATGAATTTGTGTTCAGAAGTGTGTATGTGTGAGGTAGCTCTGCACACCTTAGATTTGATGGAATTCACCTTTTTTAAAAATGCCCCTGCCTACTTTTTGTGGCAGTCTCACCCATCACTGGCATGCCTCCTATTGATGGCTACACTCAAGAGGATGTGGTCCTTCAGAAATGTTTGTTTCTCTGGTTGTAAACTGTCACTGTGTGCCTTCAAGTTGATTCTGATTTATGGTGACTCTATAGCAACTTATCATAGAGTGTTGTTGGCAATATTTGTTCAGAGGGGCTTTTGCCTTTCCTTTCTTCTGAGGTTGAGAGACTGTGACTTCCCTAAGGTCACACAGTGAGTTTCCATGGCTGACGAGGATTCAAACTCTGGTCTTTGGGGGTCCAAATGGGTCAGTGATCCAAAAATCTTAAAAGTCACTGATCTAAAGTATTGTTCTGTTCATCCATTTTTCTAAAAATACCTTCGATATCTTGAATGTCTTCATTCTTGATAAATTATTATTATTTAACTAACTTCTTAAATACAAAATAGACATAAATAACTGTTGTGTAATCATCTGAATAGACATATCATTCTAATATTCAAAAAGGAACTCTCATTATCATGGATATCAATCAAAGTAAGAAAGCATCATTTCTTTCTTCCTTACTTAAAGTACACCAGCTCAGAAAACTAGAAAAGTCCGCATTTAAATCCATGAACACTATCTATTTTACTCTGGAGACAATCCGCAAAAAGTTGCTATGTTTTTTAAAACTTGGAGTTGGAATTGTTCTCTAACATGTGAGTAAGTTTGTCCATTTGTTCCATCTCTACCAACTTCTCTAGCCATTCTTCTTCTGTGGGGATAGAAACCTTCCTCCAGTTCCTGGCAAGAACAATTCTGACAGTTGTTATCATATGCCAGATTAGTCTTACCGTTTCTTCTCCCAAATTCCTGTCAGAGTTGAAAATGCCCAATTAAAAAAAATGGTATTACATCAGTTTTTATCTTCAAAATTTTTTGCATTTTAGAATGAACCATGAACCAGATTCTTTTCACTCTATCGCATCCCCACCACGGATGGGAAAAGGTGCCAATTCCTTTATCACATTTCCAACATTGCTCCTTCATATTTCTAGACATTGTGGTGATTCTTTCTGGTGGGAGATACCACCTGTACATTGCTTCCATCACGTTTTCCTGCAGATTGTATGATCTGGTAAATTTGATGTTATTTCTCATTCCCCCCCCCCCCCGAAGTCTCCATATTGATGTTATGTCTAATGTCTTTGGCCCATTTGATCATATATTCTTTAACTTGTTCATTTGCCAGGTCATACTGTAGCAACAACTGATACAATCTTGCTAAAAAAATGTTTTTCTCCTTTTGTTAGGGAAACTGCAAAATCCATTGTCTTTAGATTAACTCCTCCAGCTTCCAAGTTTTTATTAAATCTTTCTTTAATTTGAAAGTAGGGAAACCATTGTATTGGAATCCCTTCTTGTTGCAGTTGATGTTGTTCTTTCAACCATATATGATCTCCTCATTGCTGGGTGAAGTCTTTATAGGTTATCCAGTCACCATGTTTTGATAATACATATTTATTGCAGTCAACAATAATGTATATGTTATTTTGTGTCTCCATTTCAAAAACTATACTTTTGGGGATCATAAAAAATCAAGACTATTAAACATATAACAAGCATGCATATATGTACAATTTCAAGCTATGCACACATCTTACAGATAACCATGTAAACAAACATACTTGGGTGCAGGACTTTCCACTGTGATCCACCATGATCCAACTTTCCACCATGATCCTACATTTTTGCATTCACTGTTATGTTCAGCCATTATGGGCACAGTGCTTTCACAGGCAAGAATAAGCTGACTCTGCTGTTAGAATACTGTTCTTCATTATGCAGCAAGAAGGAAGCATTCATAAAATGAAGCTCATCACAGCTTCCTATTGCCAGCTGAGAGTTCTCTTTGCCTGCTTCAAGCTATGTTTAACAGGATATAAATACATTTTTAGGAACTACTTAATTTGTAAAAGGCATTACGTTTAGAAAAAGAAATGTGGCAGTGTCTGCATTATAATAGTTAGATCTGAACAATTGGCAGATATGCTAGGAAATCCTTCTCTGTTTAAAGGCCTACTGAATCCCACAGCTTTAATGTGTATTCATTAGAGTTGCTGATTTAAATTTAGTAGAAAATTGTTACTTATTAGTCCTTAGTTTTAACCTGCAAATCCCTTTTTTATGACATCCTTTATATTAAGATTTAGAAACTCCCAGAAGCATTTGACAACATTTCAGTATAAGATATAGACTTAGAAACCTATTCATAGTAAGTTTTGGTTTTTTAAACAGTAGCCTGAAATAATTTTTGTTTTGCATATAACAGCAAGTGTTAGGATTATATTTGTGCCTAAACTGCATGTGACATTCTAGGCATTATACACAAAGTGTCTTTTTTCCAACCCCTAAACAACTTTGCTCTATGCAGACATTTTATTCATTACAAAGCAGATTGATTCTAAGCCTCAGTATAATTCTGAGCTTTGGCATATCTGTGTTTGTGGGATTAATGAGCTCAGCAAGATGGATAGAAAAACTGTTTGCTGTAAATCAAGGCTGCTTGCTGAGGGGCTGCCTGTTAATAAGCTACATGCCCTTGCATGGTTCTGTAGGATATAATACACAAACTGGGAGCTGAAACATGCTGTGTTGAATCTTAGAATTCAATCGTCACTGGGAGTATGAGAAAATGAATCTTTTATTGACTGTCTAAATTAGAGACCATACATATTCTGTAGTCTCATATTATGTTTGTTTGTTTCTGCTAAAAATTCAATGTGTTTTGCATTGCAAGGAAATGCTTTCTATGGTTTTCTATGTTCTATGCTTTCATATTCAAAAAAATTCTGAGACATTTATTAAATGGCTAATCTGCTTAAGAAGTTCAGGGCAATGTACCCAAGAGGAGAGATTGCCTCCCTTTTTCTCATAATCTCCATATGATGCATGTTAGGCTGAGGACAGGCTCCTGACCTAAGATCCCCTAGTGAGCATCATGGGTGAGTAAGAATCTGTTCATGTCCATCATTCTGTCCACTAAAGCAATAGGGTAAGGATCAGACATTTGAATATATAATAAAACATTTGAATCCTAAACTCACATTTAAAATTGGGCAATTAAGATTTTACTGAAGTCCTAGCATGGGGTATAGCTATTCCAGGACATACATAGCATTAGCAATATTAATGTGATCATACCAAGTGACATTATTTATTCCTGTTGGCTGTACTGCTTGAGAAACTGTTACATGAAAGAAGCGGGAAGGAGAGAGATACATCAATGTTCAAGATTTAATATTTATCAGAGCTCCACAGGGTTCTGTCCCCAACCTCAGCTGACATATTTTAAATGCCAAATTTAAATCTTCATCAAGGAAAAAAAAACAAGGGGGTTGTTACTGGGCATGTACAAAATGCATTCTCTTACTAATAGATAATCAGAACCTACCTCAAACAGTTTGGATTAAGAAGCAGAAATTTCATGTTGACCAACAGAAATTTTATGTGTAACAGTTATATGTTATTTGGAAGGCCATCTATTCTGAAACACATAAGCACACCTATAACCAGAGCTAAATTTAAGTTAAATATTTGTTAGATCTTTCCTACTTCTTCCTGTGGATATTACTGTTAGGATTTAGAGAGCCAGTGTGGTATAGTGATTTGAGCATTTGGCTATAACCCTGGAGACCAGGGTTTGATTCCCTGCTTGGCTATGGAAACCCAGAGGATGACCTTGGTGCATCACACACTCTCAGCCCCAGAAACACCCATGGTATGTTCACGTCAGAAACAACTTGAAGGCACACAAGAACAAACATTGTCATTTGATTTGGAATGCTGAGTTTTATATATTTGGCTGTCTTTTTGTGTTTTCTTTGATAGATCAATGAGAGAAGTTGGGAAATGTTTTTGTAATCAGTTTCCTCTCTTTTCTTGTTTTTCAGGTCAGAACTGTGGAGGTTTAGTGCAGGGTCCAAATGGTACAATAGAAAGCCCAGGATTTCCTCATGGCTATCCAAATTATGCCAATTGCACGTGGATCATTATCACAGGAGAGCGTAACAGGATACAATTGTCATTTCATACTTTTGCTCTTGAAGAAGATTTTGATATTTTGTCTGTTTATGATGGACAGCCGCAACAAGGAAACCTAAAAGTGAGGTAAAGTAATTTCTACATATCTTCTACTCTTTATAAAATTTTCATTTTGTGATACAATAATATTTGTACGCAAAAATTAACATACGCTGTTCTATTTGTCAGCTTCACAGTTTAATATATATTAAGGAAGTCGCCTTCCTTTGATAATGACAAAGATATGTTTGTAATCAAATGATTAATTTCTTTAGAAGGTCTGACTTTCTTTACTGTCTTAAACAAGGTTTCCTACCCTATAAATCGGAATTCCTGTTTATTATACTCTTGCTATTTTCTGATCTTCAGAGAGACTTGTCAACTGACAAGGAAGAAGTATCGTTCAGTTAATGTCTGATTTCTCGTGGTTATGCAGAAGAGCTTATTGTATTGCTAAAATAAATTTAGCAATGTCAGCAGTATTTGAAGTGGGAAATATAGTGAGCAGCACATTCCATTGTTCAAATCAAGAATATTTCTAGAAAAGAAATGGAAGGTAGCTACTTATTCTTTGCAATGACACTTCTTGTGCAGTGCTTTTGAGCTTGACACATGAAGATTGTCCAGTACTTCTGTCACCTATCATGATGCTCTCTGAAAATAATTATGCATGGCGTCATTTCTGTGGCTCAAACATTTTGCTTGCAGTAGTTTACCATGCCAAGTGGGTGATGTTCATCATGCCAATACAGGGTCTAGCATGGAGAAAAAGTTTGACTGTTGTAACAACCTGGTTCCACAAGTGGGAGACATCTGCTATGGTGGATGTTTTCAATTTAAAGTCTTCTCCAGCTGGTGGGCGTAGTCTGTATATCTACAAGTTAACTTTTTCTGTGTGGCAGAGATGCATGCGTTAGCCAAGAGTTCTGTTGTGGTGAGGGCCACCCCCATCTCTTATGCTGTGGTCACTATCAGACTCTTGCATTGTTGCTTCCATCATCATAATATAATCCATCATAATATAATAAATATAGTCACAAGAAATGGGTGGCAGACTTTGAGACAGTAACAGGATGAAAACAAAAGATGTGGAGATGTGCTGCACTGAAGTTTGTACATTAAAAAGTTTTTGCCTGCTAGCAGAAGAACAGCAGGAGCTTGAGGTAGGACAGCCTACTTCTTTGTATACCAGGGAACTAAAACCTTTCTATAACAAAATAAGCATATTGATGTAGATACCTAATTTTCAAGGCTAAAGTTCTATAATAATCAAATCCAGCTAATTATATTTAAGTCGTCATCATGCCATAAGGAAATATGTACTACTCAGAAGTATGAGAAAGTGAATAAGAATTCGTTGCTCAGAGTGGGAAGAGGAAAGAGAAACTGGGACATTTTAAAGGCAACTCAAAAAGTGGGATGACCAGTCTATTTCTGGCAAATCAAGACTGTTAAAGGATATGGTATCAGGCCAGGAGAGAGTGTGTATATAGGTGGGAGAAAGAAAATGGATGCAGAAAAGAGCTCATCTCCTTTTATCCATGTGATCTTTCTTGTTAAAACATAGGTCTCATCGCTTCAGTTGTTAGTGGGGCAGGCACTTGAAGAACTTATGTTGCTGTTCAGTTCTGTTAATTCATCCCTTAGACTCTGGCTTTTGAAAAGTGCATGCTGTTACTTAAACCATTCAGTGATGCAACATTAATGCCTGGCATCTGGATATTAAATCCTTGGAATCTTCTTTTATAACAGAGATATGTAGATCATTATTTTAAATCACCATGGAAATGTATGATGATCTATGACTCAGTGATGTCTACTGCAAAATTCACTCTAATGAGGAAAATACTGATAATGAGAGCTATCACTAAAATAGCAATATCTAATTAAACTAGAACAAAAAGCTCTAAGGATATTCTCTTCTCATTTTATACTTCGAAAAATTTATTTTAGACAAACTATTAACAACACTTATGGCAGTCCTGAAGTATAATATTGAAGTCTGGATGGTAATAACAACTATATGGCTTTCTAAAATGCATTGCTTATTGGCTACTTCCCGTATAGACAAACAGATACAGAGCATATGAGACCTAAA
Source organism: Iguana delicatissima (assembly GCA_948472985.1). Lineage (NCBI taxonomy): Eukaryota > Metazoa > Chordata > Lepidosauria > Squamata > Iguanidae > Iguana > Iguana delicatissima. The sequence goes on along the minus strand of CAOKZL010000155.1, from coordinate 641,968 downwards.
CACCAGGGAGACACCAGGGAGCCCTGGTGGCGCAGTGGTTAAATGCCAGTACTGCAACCACAAGGTTGTGAGTTCAATCCTGCCAGGCTCCAAGGTTGACTCAGCCTTCCATCCTTTCGCAGGTCGGTAAAATGAGTACCCAGCTTGTTGGGGGCAATTAGCTAAAATACATGGTAAACCGCTTAGATAACACTAGTTGATAGGTGGTATAGAAATAAAAAAGTGCTATTGCTATTGCTATTGCTAAACCAATTAAGTCATGAGGCTTGGCTTGCCTTGCCTTATGGAGCCCTTGGTTTTCCTCACAGAGCGCAGCTAAAGTGTTGCACTGTCTATTGCTATGTTGAAGAATAAGTGCTATATTATTTCTGTACAACATGATGCAGCCTTGCCAAAAATAACACTGAAAGTACAGAAGCCTGTGGAAAGTAATCAAATCCACATGGAATTGACTACCAGAAAAGGCCAAGGTGTCACTAAATATAATCTGCCACTGAAGTCCTACAAACAATTGTATTGCTGGTGAATATCATCTCTTAAAACAGACACTTACTGTGGTTTTACAAATCACATGACATTTAAGTCCCTTGGCAGTATTTAACTTCCAAGTGGGGAGGGAAGAGGCTGGAAATGCCACAGCTCAAGTTTATCCACTTCTCACATGTAGTCTTTCAGATGCTTGGTTTTGTTCTGTTCTGTTTTGCTTTGTTTTGCTTTGTTTTTGTTTTTTTTTAAGTATAGGGCTTTCAGACTTGTTTGGAGCCACACTAACCATAAAATCGAATTATTTGAAAACTAGAATTAACTTGCACACTGGAAACTTAAAGAATCAACTCATGTCCCGCCTGTAATGTTTTACTGTTCTGTGACAGGCAACTATCCCTGTTTTACTCCAAGCTGCTGGTGAAAGTAGCCAGTTTCACCTACTTCTGTATTTCCATATTGTAGATGTCAGGTTCTCTTAGTCACAATTAAGAACACATTTGCAAATGCTGGTAATTTTTTTTTAAATTATCTGAAATTATATCCCATTTATAGCATCTAAGTTTAGTAGGTGCAGCCATTTCTAGTATAGACAGGACCTTGTGATGGCTATCTGTGGCATTGTTACTAAGGATGAAGAGCTGGAGCTCTCCTCAAGATAGTTGTGGAAAACATCATTCATCATAGGTGAACACCCAATGATTCACACTTTGTCTCAAAGGCCCATTGAGTGCTATCTTGTACAGTATGGCTGTACTTGGTATACAGATGGACAGACTTCAGGTTTTTCAATTTGTTTACTTTCTTACTAGAAACTCAAGATCCAACAAAAGAATCTAAAACCCTTTCTGAACCTTACCTGCTTACGGAGACATCCAATGTTGGTCCCAATATCAGCTCTGCTGGCAGTAGAGCGCACCAGGAGTACTCCCCTCTGTACTGGCTGTTTCCATGTTCCAGGAAGCATGCCTTGTAGTGGTTTCCCAGGCTGCACTGGGGCAGGAAGTGCACCCATTGTGCTTCCAGGGCCTCTGCAGACAAAGTCTGTGATGGTGGCACGGTCACTAGTTATTGCTGGGAAAAAACATCAATGATTTGTGGCACAAATTATTCTCTTTATGCTGCTCTTTATTCTCCCAAGAATTTTTCATTTTGGCGACCCAAGTTTGATTGGGGGGGGGTCGCTGTGGCTAGTTTTAACCTGTTGTGAATCAGAAAACCTTGCCAGCTCGTCCAAATAATCTACCAGTTGATCTTGATCTACTTTATGCCTAGCTTGTAAGAATGAACAAAGATGTCTTGGTTCATTTCATTATCTTACATTTAATATCAGAAGGCTTTTTCTTGGTTGCCAAGCAACCCAGGGTAGCACACAATGCAATTTGTTAATTATTGTCAGTCTTTATTGACTTCAGCCATGTGCATGTATTTGAAGTGTCAGCAGATGAAATATATAAATAGACCTAGGAGTACACCTGGTGATTCTTCCCCTAACCCTCTCATGTTAAAATTCCTCTCTGTGCAAAGAGTTATATGCATATGTTTTGCCCAGTGTGTACTCTTCTTTTCAATGTGGCAAATGAGCTCCTTCCTATCCTGTTATCCACAGTGGAAGGGGAAATGGCAAACCAGCATGTGGAAAACTACCATAGCAGCTGATACACGGTTACCTGCCAGTCATCTTGCTCTAAGGGCACTGAAAATGCATGACCTGTCTTGCTCGTTGGTTTTACCCACCCACTAGACAAGAAAGATATTTGCCACACTGCATGGAGGAAAGCCTTCCATCCTCGCATCCTGAAATATGTTGGAAGTTTCAAAGGAATCCCGTATAAAATTAGGGAGTGGAGGATTTGGGGGCGGTGAAAATTCAGGTGTCGGTATAATCAGTTATCTTTAAGTTATGAGGTCGCTCTGAAGGTTCCTCCCAAGGTTTCAGTGTTCCTTTCATAATTCATAAATGTCAAAGCCATTTAAGTTGATAGGAAACTCAGCAGTCAGCACACTAAAAAAAAAAAATCCCTGGAAAGAATTGAATGATAAAGTAATGTTGTTTTCAGTGACATTACGTGGAAAAACAAATAGCTGCCCTGATACATCCCTGTGACTGGAAACAGTGTAGTGTCATCATATGCTGTCCTTCCAAGGGATATTCCCTCATTTCAAAGTGTGCCCTGGCAGCCAGGCTCCCTTTCTACTTGTATCAGGATTCAGTTTTAATCAAGCTTTTCAGAGAAGACTTAACTGTGTTATTTTAAAAAAGACCTCTGACCACATTATTTAGTTCAATGTATGTGGCACTGTATAAAATAAACCAGTAAAAGGTATCTGTGTTAAGAGCATACAGTCTAATTATCCCAGATAACGTAACATAATCTATAAGTAAAAACATAGTTATAAGTAAACTTATCACATGACACTGCTACACTTCAGTTGAACTGTATTAGTCCCATCTTTGGTCCTTTTCGCACCTTACCTTTTCGCGGAGGTGGGGGGCGGCGCTCGCATGAGAAGCCTCAGCAGGAACACTGCCGCTTCCGTTCTGCAGCAGCTTCTTGGTCGCGTGAATGCCCCACCCCTTCCTACCACAGCACAACCTGGGAATTGCAGGCTAGCGCTGAGGCAGGAAGTGCAACCGGCCCAGCTTCTGACGCACCGCACGCCAGGTAAGTGTGCACGGACCCCGGGAACATTGCGCAACTGCGCACCATTTTCGGCTTTAAGCCGAAAATGAAAAGGTGTGTGCACAGTCCACATCAGGGCCTTGAGCATCGTGTAAATGGGAATGCGTCATGCAGACCGCTCCTCCCATTTACGCAATGGTCAAGGGGGCCTCTCACGTTAGAAATGCCATGCAAAAAGGGTTTTTGTCTGGAGCTTATTGCATGTCGTTGTGTCTCTCCCAGTTCTGTACCATTCTGTACTGCTGTTGGGTCATTTGGAAATTGATTCTTTCCACCTTGAAATAACCCATTAATGAAACCCTGCACTGCTGTGATTTAGTAACTACTTTGAGTATGAATGTCTTGTTCTACTTCATTACAGTATTGGGAACATACTGGGTATGGCTGGATATGGTTTCACTGCTCTTTTGTTGGGAATTCCCTGTGAATTTCCACCAAGGAAACCCCAGATAGTTTCCAGTGGTTGAGCTAGGAGAACACCAGGATTCTCAAGAGAACAGTTGTATGTTCTTTTTTGCATCCTATGACTTGGTTTTCCTTTTGCCATGGTTATTTATTTATTTATTTATTTATTTTACTAAATTGAGTAGGGCCATAGTACAGCTCTGAGGTAATCTTATTAAGGATTAATGCTGAGAAAAACCGTGGGGTTCAGGAAAATTTGAAAGAGAAAAGAAACAATAAATGTACACAAGTTTAAAATATATATATAAAAGCTTAAATAATATACAAAAGTTTATATGATTTAAAGTTTTAAAGAACCAAAAATATGGTCATTGGCAGGAATAAGCATAGAAAAATCTTGGAACTGGTGCGGTGTGTGCTCAATATGTACATTCACACACAGACCTGTTTCAAGTATTTTCCTCTCTGTTTTCATCTGGAAGGAGGTTCTCAACAAGGCAAAGGAGATTTTTTTACACACTTCATCTATTGGCATACATTGAAAGGCTTACACAAAACAAAATAGTGACTTTGGTGTCATGATTAGACAACCTAACATGGAATTGTGCATGTTTCCAAAAGGCTGTTCTACATGTCATTCTGTTTTTCCAGGCATCCTGTTTTGGAAAAAAAAATGTGTATGCCTTGAGGGAGAAAAGTGCAAACAACACATATAAGTTTCTATAGGAAAGAAAGACAAGTATTTCATCCTTTCATACAAAGAAACAGAATAAGACTGGAGGTGGAATTTAGAGAAATGCAGTGGAATTGAAAGAGTTGGGGTTTTTTTGAAAAAAAAAATGCTGAGATCTTAGATTCTGAATGGAAATATGCTTTCACATTCATTACTGTCACATCCAATTAGAGTTTGAGTGACATATCAACATATCACAAGTCCAGTTAATGAGAGGATAAGATTATTAATTGAATTTTATATCCCAGTGGTGAATTGTTCCTGGTTGGGCCAAAACAATACCAAAGCAGATGTGGCACAAGTGGAAACTGGAAATTAGAAACGCACATATGGCAATATAAAAATACATATAGCAATATATACTGTCAACTATATTGCGTTTACATCAGTACAGGTGAAGAAGCACTGAAACATAGTGAAAATGACCATCCTCAAATCAATCAATAAATTCATTACTAGAAATCTGAAGCAATATTAAGAGTTAAAAACAATGATAATAAACTTCTGAATAAAAAGTGTGAGTAGTTTCACAGACAGAGCTCTGACAAATGTGAAAGAATAAGAGCAAGGTCAGCTTTATGCTTGGGGAGAAACCATTTTAGGTGATATCATGAGTTTAGCCCAAAGGTTTATACATATATAAATATATATATAAATGTGCATTAAATATAATGACTAAATACAAGAACAAGTTCACTAACATTATCACAAGTTACTACATGAAATTTGGTTTTGAAACTGGTATGAACAGAGCTTCCATTCTGAAAAAATATGCATTCTGTTTGTCTCATTGTAAATGGATCAAAATCTATACTTCAAAGTTAGAACATTTCCCCCCTTTAGATTACTCATCACACCTTTAAAAATACTTTTACTCAATGGACACAGTCTATACTTTTTTAAAAATACTTTTACTCAGTGGACACAGTCTATACTTTTTTTGAATAAAATAGAACATGACTATTTAAAAAAAAGTTTCAGAGAATGAACACTGAAGTCAGCACAATCTTTATGACTTTTGTTGTGTTTCAGATTGCTTTCTGAAGGGCAGAACTATTATAGCATATACAGCAAAGTACTTATTTAGCCTGCAGATCAAACTGTCATGTTTGACAAGGGAAGCAAGTAAAAACTGTATGACTTCTTTGTATGGAAGAAAGCCAAAACGTGTTTGGTGTTTCTGACATATGGTGAGCTCATATAATCTTTCCAAAGGACTTTATTGAAGTTGAGTTTGACTCTGTGTTTTCAAGATGGATGCTAGCTGCCACCTGTGCGTACAATGGACAGTGCCACAAAATTAATATATTTTGCAGTATAGCTTAGTGCTTTTGCTATTACACGGACTTGTTTAAAAAGGGCCCAGTTCATTTCTGTGTATCAGGCAAGGGACATCTAGTATGGCCTTGTCATGAGTGTATAAAAATCAGAATCCCTATTTTCCAAGTCTTTGGGTTCATAAGATGGGCAATATCCACCTCTTCATAATTTCTTTAACAAACTAATCGCTGTAAGGTAAGATCAAATGCATGCTAAATGGAATAGTCATTCCTCTCACCACATTCATAACAAAAGTCAAATGAAAGCAACTTTACTGACCGAAGTGATGGAAGACACAGGGAAGGTTAGATGCCCTCTGTAGAAAGCAAAGGTATAAGATGTGATAGAGGAGGGGATAAATGTAATACAGAAATAATGGCCTATTTAAAGCTATTAAAACAAGAATTTCAAGCTGATCTTGGTAACCATTCAAAGCCATTAAATAAGGAACTGAAGAAACGCAATGCACAGTTGAGTGATATAAGTAAAACAGCAGGAGAAACATTGAGCTGAGCCTAAAACATGAAGAAACAAAAGGCTATGCAGAACAAAATTTGAGAACTACAATACAAATCTGAGGATCAGAAAAAAAGAGATCATCATTTGAACATTCACATTTGCAGTTTTCCTGAGGATGAAAACTAAAATATTGATAGCATGGATTTAGGAAACATAGCCTGCATGGTTCTTATTGAAGATGATATAGAAAGAATTCAAAGGACCAGCTCTGTCTTACCAACCTCATAAAGATTATTCTAGAGACATAATAAGGTTTGCAAGATATTCCCCAAAAACACAAATGTATAAAGCCTTAAGAAACAACATATAAGGGAAGAAGAATGGAGGTTTATCAAGATCTGGAAACAGAATCAGTGAGAAGAAAATCAAAATGCAGACCACCAACAAGATGTTTAAGGGTATTATGTATAAATGGAGCTTTACTTTCAGAATCACAGGCCATTTCCTCCCAATGTTGCTGTCCTGCAATGAGGACACATGGTTACCAGTCTGTGAGTTGTGCTTTTGCAGTCCCACTGCCACGTCCCCACTAATTGCAATCATGGGATATTCCATTATTGGGGGGAAAATCCAGTAATGACCCCAATGGCATGACATTCCTGCTGCTGGCAGCTGTGCAGAAGAGGAGAGAGCAGAATTTAGGTGCTTCCTTCCCCAGTGCAGCACAGGAAGTGACTTGCTTCACTGCGGAAGGAAGGCATGTGTCACTCACACTAGTCTTCTGCAGGCAGCTGGTTGGGTGTGGAGGGGAGCATTTGCATCGCACTCCAATCCCAGCAGTTGCACTGCAAGGATTCGAACAAGATGACAGCGGGGACAGGTAAGGTGTGGAAATGGCCATGGTTCAGAGCAAGGAAGGAGTTCTGGTACTGCCACAAAATAAAAACTCATGAAAATCTGTAAGAAATTGGAAATGAAAATTCCACTTAAAGTTAGATTAGCAGACCAAACATGACTATTGGGAGCTGGTGGAGGTTGAAGACCAGACATCAACACTGATTGTCAAGGACACTGAAATGAGAGATAAGATGTTCAGTCTGCAACTACTCATATTTACAGTTGAGAGAAATGGCTGCACAATTAAAAAGTCAAAAATTAAAGTTAAGAATTATATTAAGGTACTGGCTGCTACGTTTTCACAATATTTTTGTGGTATTTGATATTTTTGCATTATTTAACAAGAGATTATAGGATCTTGTTATGAATAGTTAGATCTGTTTATATGTTCCATGAAGAAATGCACAAAGTTTTACTATTCTGTATATAAAACTAGTGGTGGGGAAGGGAAGAGCTTGACCACAAAGGAGACATGATCTCTTGACTCCTGACATTTGCCAAATGGCTATACTTTCATTTCTGTTAAGTGAGAAAGCACATGTCTTCAACACTTTGTTTGAGTTGGAGGAGGGTGGGAGAGGGAAGAAGAGGGGAAGGGAAAGTCAGAAAATTCAATGTTGTTAAAATCACTGTAGCAAAATTTAGTCTTATACAATTTAAAATAGTTCTACTATATATTACTGGAAGAAGTTGAAATGGACAATATTCCATTAATCTCTTTAAATGTGAATGGTTTAGATTCACCAGCCAAAAGGTATAGAGTATGGACCTCCATTAAGAAATTGAGATTTAATATTTTGTTTTTACAAGAAATTCATATGAAGAAAGGAAGTGAAAGGTATTACCACAATCATATTTTAAATACTGATTTAGTTCAGAATGGAATGAGCAATCTAGGGAGGCAGCCATATTAGTTTCTAAGGTTTATAATATGGAAGTAATAAACTATATGAAAGATAAAGATTGGAGATTCATTTTTGTAAAAGGATTAATAATGGGAAAAATTATAACTTTTAGATCATGTTATACATGCAACAAAAATCAACCGATCTTTATGGAAGAAATGAATACATTTGCAGATGGACCTGTTGTTATTAGAGGGAATACTAATTGCATAATGGATAAGAAATTAGATAGTTCAGTTAGACAAAAGAGAAGGGAGAATGAGAGCTGTAAAATACTTTCTCTCTTACATAAACATGATTTAGTGGCTTCACAGAGAACTTCATATCCCAGAGAAAAGCATTATATATTACTCACAGAAACATACCAGCTATTCTGGAATATTTCATTTACTAATATCAGAAAATAAAATGCCAGAATTTTTATATATATATATAGTCCAAGCTTTACGTTGTGATCATTCACCGACTATAGCAAGATGGGGCTTAGAAATAAAAAGAACTAAAAACACAACTTGGAGGATTAAGAAAACCTTGCTTTTGAACATGAAGTTAACAGACAAAAAAATGAAACATATGAAAAAAATTTATAAACCGAACATTAGGCCTAATTGTATTTCGGGCCTCCTTTGAGACACTATGAAGGCTATTAGGGGAAAATTCATTATGGAAAGTTCAAGGATAAAAAAAATCATTAAATAGCACCTAAGGGAAGAATTATAAGAAAAAGAACTGAAGAACTATCAAAAGAAAAGAAAGGCAGGAAGCAAGAAAATATGGGCAGAATTATGTCAAAGAATATCAGAACCAGATTCTTTGGAAACAGAGGCCATTTTCACACGGAGGTAAAAGCCCACAGTCCGACGACCGGAGACGGAGGTCATTCACATTGTGAGATGAGCTAGAGCGGTTGCAAAGGTGAGGCGCCACACCTCCAACCGCTCTAGCCCAGCTGCAGGGGTGGCGCTGCGAGTTTTTTAAAAACCACCTTCCCAGGTGGTTTTTATCAAACTCGCCCGCACTAATCTGTGGCAGTTCCCGGTGAGAATCTGCAGAGACGCAGTAGTGCGTCTCTGCAGATCTGCCCGGGGGCGGGCTTTTGGCTGGCGTGCTGCCCTGATTGGTGGAGCGCCGCCTGATTGGTGGAGCGCCACCATTTTGGGTGCCGCAGAGCGCTGCCGAGCGCCGCTGAAATTCGGCGGCGTGTGAAGCGGTGGAACCGCGTTCCCCGCAGGGACGGAGCAGAGATGGAGCAAAACGCTAGCAGGTAAACTCTGCCCCTGCGTGCGCTGCCCCGTTTCGGCCCCCCCACGTGAGAAAAGGGCCAGAGTGTATTCTGTTCTAGCATATTTTTAAAAAGTATTTATTCTGAATTTAGTACTAAAAATACAAAATTGTTATCTAATGCTCTCAAAACATTAGCTAAAAGAAGTACAACTTTAATTAAAGATTGAAATAATAAAGTTATTACAAACTCAATTGAAATAAGTGACATCTTTAAGGACTTCTATGCTGATACATATTCTTCAAAAATAGACAGAAATACCAATGTAGAAGCTTTTATGAGGGAACTTCCTTTTAACCTGATCCAAAATGTACATAAATATGTATTTAGTGCTCCTATAAACCTGCAAAGAAATAAAGAACACAATTCATAATTTAAAACTTGATAAATTACCAGATGATTGTAATCCAAATTTTTACCAAACATTTGCCAATGATTTACTCCCATAGTTACACAAATTATTTTCCTCTTGGGAGGAAAAATATATTTTGGCAAGATTCCATTTTCACTTTTGATTATATTGATTAATAATATTGTCCAGCTGAAATGGAATTTTTGGCCTAACCTTTCACTTATTCATCCTAGTGTTCTAACAGAATCTACATATTTTGGAACAAGTTAGCTATCTATGCTTCCAAACGATATGCAAAGTTTATGTTAGGTTCTGCAAGGCCAGAAATAGCTAAAGCATGTAAAACATTCAAAAATCTTGTGATGCAAATGTGGTTAAGTAGGATAAGGTCCACAGCACTTTCAGAAAAATTAACGCCCGGAGTAAGAGTATCAGGAGGGGACATAAAAGAAAATGTGTTTGAGATTACTTGGAAGCCATTTATTGCTTATATTACTCAAGGCAATACTCGACTTAAGCTTCCTTTGAGTCACGAGAGTTTTTGGAATAAGGAGTATTAAAGTCTATGATAAATATATAAACAACAAGTAATTATATGGAAGATAATTCATTTTGTGGTGATTGACAGTGATAATGTGATAAGGCAGTGGTTCTCAACCTGTGGGTCCCCAGATGTTCATGGACTTCAGCTTCCAGAAGGCTCAGCCACTATGGTCAATGCTCAGGGCTTCTGGGAGCTGAAGTCCACGAACATCTGGGGACCCACAGGTTGAGAATCACTGTGATAAGGTTTATGACTTCATGTTTGGGAAGAGGAGAGAGGAAGGGAAGAATAGAGGGAGAAGGGAAAAATAAATGATGATATCTGTGTAGGGAGATATCTGTGTAGGGAAAATTATATGTATTAGAATTAAAATTGTTAAAAATAAAAAAAATATGTCTTCCTTTTCCCTTCCTTTTATAGTTCAAGTTAAACATTGTGTAATTTTTTCTATATAAGGCTTATAAAAAGCATTACATTGATTCAGCCTATTATTAGCAATGAATCAAGTATCTGAGTTAATTTCATATAGTCAATCAGTTTGTCTCATAGAATATATATTTTTTTTGGTGAGGTAATCTTTTTCTAATTTAATTAGCATAATTAATCTTGTTATCTTCAGTAATTTAATTAATAATTAATTTATGTCTCATCTTTCCCCTGATATGGAACTGCAAGAGGCCATAACACTCTTCACTAATTCTCTCTATGGCTGTACTTTTTAATGGAATATCTTTCTTTTCTTTCTGGTTTTGGACGGCAAGCAACACATCTTCAGAGGGAGTCTTTTATTCATAAGCATCTCTCTCCCTCTGTCCTTTGCTGTAGTGCTTCTTGAACTCTTAACAAGATGGGTAGGGGAAGCCACATATTGTCATTCATTTACTATTCCTTCCTTAGTTTGTATTACTGTAAGAAGATTTGAAGAGGAACCCGAAGTTATGATTCCACACAAATGAAATCTGTACTTTTTTGTGGTTCCATAAAAGGCCTTGTATGTGTGCAGGATCTGGAAAGTCAGGGTGAATATGTGAAATGAATGACAACCTAACAAAGGTTAAATAGAATCCTATATCCAGTGTTTAGGTGCAGGAATCTTTAGAATAAGTCAGTTGATCTGTAGGGTCAATCCATCACAATGGCCCTTTTCGCACTGTAGCTTGATAGCGTGATGAACTAGAGCCCTCACGCTATTACAAACATCACAAGAGAGTCCATTGCACTCCGCACACAGTAGAGCATTTGTGAGAGAGCACCGGTCCCCGCCCGGTGCCTCTTCCGCATGTCGGTGTCCTGGGCCACGCCCAGGTCCCACCCTGTCCCCGCCCCACCGGCCCTGATTGGTCGGTGGGTTTATTTTTTATTTTTTTTGGCCTCTCATGCTAACGTTAGCACGATAGATCCTGCCAACAGGCTGTTTCATACTACGTTGGTAACATGCTAACGTGCTAACATGCTAATGATAGCACCAGGTTTGAAAAAAAAACACAGTCGGCTGGACTCTGGGGGCTGCTGTTGTCTCGAGTGTGAGTGGCGATGCAGCCCCGGAGTGGCCTCTCGCGGCGATGTACCATGCAGTGTTCCCTGCTGCAATGGGGGCAGCGGCCAGCCTGCTGCTGAGTGGAGCGTCCCCGGGACCTGTGGCGTGAGGGACAGGCCCCCACCCCACCCATTCCCGGGTCCTTGCTAGAAGCACACCAGACAACAGCTCCACAGGCCCTCTGGTCGTGCAACTGATGTGTGAAAGGGAGGTTATTTTCACCTTTCAGGCAAAAATAAGAAAACACGCTATCAGCACTATCCGTGGCTGTGATAGCACCTGGTTCTCCAGAACGTCATGCAGTATGGCGGCTCTTGAAGGGGGGAGGGAGCGTGCTTAATATGCTTTAAAAACGCCATGCAAAAAGGGCCAATGTCTTGACCAGGTTACACAAGACTATGTTATACAAAAGAATGCAGAGGGAGGATTGAGCAGATTAACTGTTGGCCTTAATATTTTACCTTTAGGCAAAATATATTATACAAGGTAATTATGAGTGTGTAAGGCAAATATATGACTAATTAAATATAGCCCCTGGAAAAATAAAACAAAAAAACTGCAAAGGGGGGATTAAACTAGTAGTACAGAGTGCTTGCCAATCCATTTCAGCACAAGAGAAACCTTACCTCACCAGACACCATGCCACTTCATTCTTTGCTGAGTTATAGTCACATGTTCTCATTAGTATATTTAATCCAAGTTAAATACAAGTTCTATGCAACACACAGTAACAGAGCTATCTTATACAGGCCTACAGAGTGGCTCAGTCCCAGGAAAGTGAGATTACAGTCTAAATGTGTATTAAGTACATTTGTTGTTGTTATGTGCATTTGAATCATTTCTGACTTACGGCACCCCTAAGGTTTTCTTTGGGGTTTTCTTGGCAAGATTTGTTCAGAGAGCGTTTGCCTTTGCCTTCTCCTGAGGCTGAGAGAGTATGATTTGCTCAAGGTCTCCCAGCAGATTTCTGTGAATTAGTGGAGACTCAAACTCTGGTCTGCCACTTCATAAATAAAATGTTATCGTGATCACAGACCAGCCTCTACAATTACAAGCAATTGTGTTAACACTGTCATTTCAAGTCTCAGACATGGGCTTTAGCGTGTGCATTAGGGATGGAAAGATATTTGAAAATATTTGGAAAATGGTTGAAAAGCATGTTTCTGAGTATTTTAAATCCCTGATGAGAAGAATAGTGGACTGACAAGAATTTTTGTCATTCAGGACATCTTCTGTGCAAAATTCGCACATGGTTGTTTTGCAAAACATAGTTGTTGTGCAAAAAATAGCATGTTCTGTGCAGGAAACAATATTTTCTGTGTGGAAGATAATACTTAAATGCAGAAATTTTAATTCCAGCAAGGAAAATGCTGTTTTCCACACAGAGAATGCAGTAATTTGGGATTTAGTCTTGTAAAATTTGCTACTGGTTGATTTGCATAGAAAACAGCATTTTCTGTGCAGAAAGCACCATTTTATGTAAAAGAATTAATATATCTGTATTGAGATATTATTTCCATACAGAAAACACTGTTTTCTATGCAAAAAAAAATAAAAAAAAAATTGTGCAGATAAATCCCGAATTGTAAATAGGATCTGAAAATTGCATAGTTTTCAAAGACTTTCTCAGTGGGGAGAAAATTGTTGTAATTATTTGTTGCTGTCTTTGAGAAGAGATGTATTGAAGAATTATATCCTTAATGTGTATGGTTTGTTCAGTGTCATCTTAAGTCACTGGAGGTTACCATGATTCAGGCATTTCTTACAGACCATACTTTGCAGTGCCTTAGGACTGGTCTCTGTAATTGATTGCTTTTTTATTGTTCTCTGGAAATTATACTTTAAATATGTACCTCTTTTTATTAAGAAAGCTTATGGGGGGGAAATCTAATGCACACATATCAAGAGATATGAAAACCATCTTGATTATTTCTGTAAGGTTATCCTGCAGTGACATGAACAGGCCTGTGCTCAGAAAATGCACATGTATATCTTGTGCATCTATGCCAACAACAGGGGAAGAACATATGTGCAAAAATTCCTAAAGCACATTCTGGATGCTGCACTTATAACATGTTATTTGGCTATGACAGTTCCACTCACTGAAAAACAAAAACAAAACATAAAATCCAGTTCAGAATAATTAATATCATCTATGACCAACTTGAATAACTGATCTTTCTTACATTATTCAGCCAGTGGTGATTGTCCATCTGTTGTGTACCACATGCTGCATTCTTAACTAGTTCAGTTATGTTAAAAGGAAATGGAGAGACCTGTGATCATGGGGATGCTATTAACATATTACACATTGCTGTTAACATCCTACACATTGTCTTCTATACATTTATCTTGCTGTTTTACCTGTGTACATGTTCAGTAAAAATTTACATGTGTTAAATTTAACACATCCTCATGATGATCGTACTCTCACAAAGGAAGGTGAATTGTATATTTACTGTGAAAACCAATTTGAGTATTTAGTTCTTCAAAAAACAGACAAAAAGACTTTTCACTTTCCTCTTCTATGATAATATCTTGAACTAATATGACTCCTATCTAGAAAACAAGTTTTGTTCTGCATGCAGTAACTTCTAAGGAATATTCTGACATCTTGATTTCTGAAGGACTTTGGAGAAAGGAAAAGAGTCATGGACATTCTTTATAGTTAAATAAGTGTTCTGGCCAGATGCATGATTTAAAGCTTTTTCTGCTGTCAGGTAATTGTTGGTCATCTATAGTCAATGTGTTGATGCTGGCATCCATCCCTATCTCTGAGGGAAGGAAAAATGCTTCAGCTAGTGCCATAGATTGGCAGAATTATCTGACAGGCTGGGGACTGTGAGAATAGGGATGAATGTCATTTAGACAATGATTACTTCAGTGCTTTCAGACATTAGGGGATAATGGTGAGATACTATGAAACTTTATTTCAGTTGTTCACACCTTATGCAAAGAACAGCTTCTATCACTTTGTATCCCTATATATGTGTTTCAGAAACAATATTAAAAATACTTTACTCTTAAAGTCAAATGAGATGTAATCACAGTGCTTTTAAGTGCAGGGTATTACCTAGATATCACCCATGTGCAAAGAAATAGTAGTAAGATATCAACATTTGAATATGGATACAAGAATGTAATTCATTACTAGTTTTCTTCTTGAAGAAAGCAATGAGTAACTTTAGTAAGTTTTAGTTTTCAAAACCTATTCACAATTCAGGACTTATTCTACATAAATTTCACACCTGGTTGTTTTACACAGAAAACAGAATTTTCTATGCAGAAAATATTTCAATGCAGAAATATTATTATTCTGTGATGCAAATTCTGTTTTCAGTGTGAATAAATCATGTTAATGTTTTGTGTGGAATGTTCCAAATGAAGCATTTTATGCATAGGAAACAGTTATTTTCTGCACAGAAAATATTATTTGTAAGTGGAAATATTATTTTTCTGCACCGAAAATGTGGTTTCCTGAGCAGAAAACAACCACATGTAAATTTTTCACAGTCCAAAACTGGAAAGACTCTTATCAGTCCAGGATTATTTTCATCAGGATTTCTCAATGAAAAACATGTTTTAGATCATTTTTTGAATATTTTCAAGTATTCTTTCTATCCTTAGCCATGAATCAGTACAATCACTATTTCTCAGAACCAGAGAGAGGTGTTTTAAATTGTTTTTGGATTTTGGCTTTTTTGTTATAGCTGTGTTGTTATTTTGCTTAATATGAATATCTATAGGTTTTGCTTTCTTCTTACATTTGTCCTCTTCTCTATCCTATTTTATGTTCCATGAGATATAGATTAAATAAATAGATAAATAAATACCTCGTTTCATAATATATGTTCATTTAAGGAAAAAGAAAACCAAGAGACACTCTGTATCTTATTTACTGAAAGTTTTCCCCTTTCTTACATTTAGCTCCATATAGAAAGTCACAAGAATAACTATTTAAAAATTCTCTTAGACTTTCACTTCTGTTCTATTTGTAGCAGGCGCTGTGAACAATGTCACGGAAGAGAAAAAATAGCAGATGGCAAATTTAGTATATAGCACTTAGCTGTCAAAGCAGTTGGTGCTATCCTTCTGGGCTTTCTGCATACTTTAAAATTCAGAGGAAAAAACAACTTCTGTAATTCTGGAAGTGTAAAGGAATGCTATCATGCAAAAGGTATTGGCGCAACCCATGGCTGTGCCAAATTCTTCCTTCTTGGTTTCCTGAAACTCTTTACTCTCCCAAAAGAGAGGGCCATTATTCTAGCTTGCTTTTTCAAGAGACAGATTTTGATATAATGGGTGGTGTGTGCTTGGTGCTCATTTCATTTTTGTTAACAGGGATAGAAAAAATAGTGTTTTTCATTTCCCAGCTGCAGAATAGGTTTCCTGGGAAAGAGCAGTGGGAAATTATTTTGTGCAGAAATACACTTCTTTAGTGCAAAAATATATTTTTTTTAAAAAAAAAAAAGTTCAAAAGCAAGTGTAAAACCCTCACTCTGCTGTTTACAGAAACTCATGTGAGGTGGGGGTTTTTTGGGATGCAAAAACTTAATTTTTTTCACCCCCTCTGGAGAAACATACACTGATGGGAACAGTGGTTCTTTCCCATGAAAAACAGGATTTTTGGCCAAAAACGTACACAAACTGTATACAAAACTGTACACAAACCGTATCAGGGAGACAACTACAGAAATTATTTCTACCTGTATGCAAGAACAAACCAATCAAATATGTGTAACTCTATGAGTATACTAGGGAACAATTCTGAAAAATAAAACAGAGACTATGGCCATTTCAGCAGCATACAATGAGCCCGTGATGTCCTGGAATCATCCCAGAGTTCCCATGCTGGGATGGCACCATCGTATGGAATGGCCTAAGTCATCCTCTGACATGTCTCAGCTTCATGGAAGGTCCAAAATGAGGATGTTGCTTCACAGTATCCTCCATGGGCATTCCAGGAAACATGCTCCTGCGAATGATGTCCTCTAAAATTTCACAGTTAAACTGGGACACATGTGGCCAAACAACATCAGAGTCTAGCCAAAAATTGCAAAATTTATTGAGGAAGAACATACAAGCTAGGAGAGGCTTCAGTGGCTTCTTCTTCTTGTTGTTGTTTCCCTGAACCTATTGGGAAGGGCATGGCTCTGACCCTCCTGCCTTACTTTCCCCTACTGAGTTTACTAAGTGCAAACTACTTTTGCACTTTGAACTCGGTTTTCAGCAATGAACTAAGCTGAGGAAAAGGTAGGGGATGTGAGAGGAGGAGGAGGAGGAGGAGGGGAGAGAATGGATGTCAGAAGGATGAATTGGGACTGTCCCTCCCAAATTGGGACAGTTGGAGTGTATGGAAAACTGTTAACTCTATTATTTCTAGGAAAATGGGAGACCAGAAGGTGGTAGTTATTAATGCTGAAGTATTAAATCTTTTCAAATGCTACAGGCGATACTGCAAGGAAGGCATTTCTGGCTTTAGCACTCAGCGTCTGCTATTCATGGGTGTGCTGCTATTAATGTACTTTGTGTAGGCTGCGTGACAGCTTTATCTTAGCATGTGATCTATGGGTTTCAGAAAGAAATTAAGCCTAGCCTACTGACAGTATAAGGGATAAAAATTATTCTGGACAGAGGACAAGGAGAGATAAAATACAAATGTAATAGTTTTATAAAAATCAGTAGTCTCATCTTGAAGACAGTCATGTCTATAAAACACTGGGAAAAGGTTAGGAAAAGGCCAGCATAATCAATTTATGATTTTCATGTACAAAGTGAAAGAGAGAGAGAAAGAGAGAAGGAGAAGGCCTATTTTCATGTTCATCACAGAAGAACAAGAGATAACATAAAACAAATATATCTAGATCAAAAATGGTATATGACTGATAAACAGCTCTCAAGAAAGAAAGAAAAATGAAACATCTTTGAGGAAGCAAATGAAGACTGGGACAATAAAACACATCTTTTTTTAAAAAAAAAATCTTCTGTATTTTCAAACTGAATACTTCAGACCTGTTGGAGAGTTGAAGAAATAGAAGCTTGATTTTCTTATCTGTAAGAAATTCCTGCTGATTCTGTAATGTGCAGGACTGAGCAATAGTACTGCATTGTTAGGATAAAGGTACAACTTCTCCCATCCCTTCCTTATTTTTTCAAAAATCCTGGAATTCAGACATAGTCCAATTCTAGTGCTGGTAGAGTAGCATCGGTAACTGCTACTAGCTGTGTGTGATAATATCTCCTACTATGTACATATTCCTATAGGTATATAAACTAAAGTGGCTTTAATTGTGCCTTGTATGTCGCTATGCCTTCTATGTGGACAACTTTGGTTTGATATATATCTGTGAGGTACAAATAATATATGCATATATGACAGATTCTCTATCCTGGTTGTCCTATCAGTTTGGCCTTATCCAGGTTGGCCCCAGGATGTACATATTACAGATCCTCTATCCAGGTTCCCTCCCACCATAGGTCACTCTTCACAGCATTTCATGAGCTGTGATTTGCTGCCTCTATCCAGGAGTGCTCTGTTACTCTCTTCATAATACATATGCATGTATGTATTTTACAACCTGCTTTTCTATCAGGTGGCTCACAGGAGACAAACAAATATATGATTACAAATCTATCAAAAAATGATAGACTAACATCTATCATGATAACAACATTTTTTTGAAAAAAAATACAAGCAGATCTGTAAAAACACGTAGCATCAGCCAAAATTGTGTTTTTTTCCCTTGAAAGTGTTACTGCTTATCCAGTTTCTTGTTTATCTTCTTTTTATTTTGATGCCTTTACTTCTTAAATTTGTGTTACATTCTATGCTTGACTTCACTGAATGTCATTCTGTTGCTATCTGCTTAGTTTTGTAATTAATGGGATGAATTTAGGTAAACAGGCTATATATCAGAATGGCTTCCTTTCATACAAATTTTGCATTCCCTATCTATTCCATATTGGTGTTATTTCTGACTTTATTTAGATTGCTGAATGGGTAAGAGCCAAGACAGCTTTGACTCTAACTTGAGCTCTCTATGGTACTTTTGTTTCCATTTGTTTACTGATCAGTTAACTGCCAGACCAGACTAGACTGTTGGCCAGATCAGACTAGACCAGACCAGACTATTGGCCTAGGCAAGCTTCTTTTGTTGAAGCTGAGATGCATCTGGATGGGAAACTACTTAGGAATCATATAGATGTCAGGGCAATACTAGATATGATGATAAATCTGTCATTTTAAATTAGCACACAGATTTTATAATTATTGATTACACAGTATATCCTGCATAATTGTGGGGAATACATTCCTGGACCTACCATGGATAACAAAAACATGCATAATAGCAAACACTATTGTTGTAGCATTCTGTATAGCATACTCGCTCCCTTCCTTCCCCCAAAGGTCCTGGATTGGATGAGATGACACAGAAGGGAGGCAGCCAACTCCTCCTTCCTTCCTGTCTGCTTGTCTTATTTCTCAGCAGGGGTTGGCGCCCCACCATTGACCCTCTCCATCCTCACCAGTCCTGGGTGCTCACCTTGCACAGGAGGTGGAAGGTACACAAAGCCTTATGGTTGTGCTGCTTGTCCAGGGTGCCCTGGATCTCGTGCAGCCACCCTACCCACCATACATTGAGCGCCACCGAAGGAAATGAGAAGGAAGATGGGGATTACTGCCTTGCCCCTGCTGCCACCTCCACTTTGTGCAACAACCTCTGCCTGACTAGCTGGGTCTGCCTTGGCCACACCCTGCCTGCAACCTCTGCTGCCACTGCTACTGGCTCCTTCTACTAAGCCAAGGTGATGCAGAGGAGTGCAGCCAGTGGGAACTTGGGGCTTTGCTGCCACTTCTTCTTCTTCCTCCACCACCTCAGCAAGGGGCAGTGAGGTGGCAGCTCCTTCTCAGTTGTGTCCTCCAGCTTCTGCTCCTAAAGCAGATCAGCTTGGAGCCCATGGTGATGCACTTTTATATACAGCTGCTAAAGCATGGGCTGAATGGAGGGGCAGGAGAAAGAGGGCTGGAGGAGGAGGAAATTAGGGCTGCAGAGCCACTGTGGGCCAGAGTCAGCCCCTCTCTGACCCCCTCTTCCTCTTTGCACACTTCTGCAGTGTGAAATGCTAAGAAGGAGACATTGCATGCTCCTCACATAGCTGCCTGAGTGCCTCTACAGCAGCAAGATCTTTCTGGACCTCCCCATGTACTTGTATAGCTGCCCCCCAGCCTCTTCTGCTGCTCCTCATCCTGCCTGCCTGAGAGAGGGGCACCTCCCTGTCCTTGCCTCATTTTTCTGGTGACAACCTTCAATGTCGTCATCATGGGGTAATATCTTTTGGATTGCAGATAAGTGAATTTCCATATACCAGTCATGCAGATATGGGGGATGTGCTGTATAATTATTGTGGCACAGCAGGTATAGGGGCAAGTATTTAATTATTTTCTACCCTGCATTGTATCATTCCAATCTGTACATGAAGAATTTAAAGTCTGATTTTTTTTTCCCAAAGGGGAAAAAAAACCTCTTTCCATACCATTTCAGTGAGAAGCATTCAATGTAAACTTTTCTTCTGATATATTGCCTTTGTAATAATGCAAGAAGCTTTTGTTTATTTTTAAATAAAGAAGCATCCATGCATGGTGAACAGAGTTTGGCAATCAAAAACACATGCTAATGAAAGTATTTGCCTGCCTTATACATTGGACAGTGTTAATACCTGAGTTTTCAAGGTGCCCCTTACAGTAATGCTCCAAATTCAATTCCAGCTTTCTCTGCCAAGAATAGCAGTGTGAGAAAAAAAAAAATAGTTGAGTAGGAGTGGCTAGAGATGTCCATATCTAGGTGTGCTGAATCTGTTCTGGGTTTTGCTCCATACTTTAAAGGACTTAAAAAAAATCTGAACAGCTTCAGGACTTTTAATAGTTCCTGTCAGTTATAATAAAACCAAGACCCTTTCCTCCTAGCTCTGATATGGAAGTTTCCAGCCACCCTGAATTTTAGACCTGAATTCTGTTGACAGTCCCAACTGGAGCGGGCACATGGAAGCAATGGAACTGACCTATGTGTTGGCTCACTAATCAGTAATTGATTCAATGGGTGTACTCTACTTGGGTGTATTCTACTTGAGGTTAACCAACAGGATTCAAGTCCAAGTCTCATATGTATGCCATTTCTTTACTTTAAATGATAGAAAAAGGAGACAAAAATCATGTGATTGGTTGAGGCACATGATCACACGCACATCTCAATCAAGAGTAGGGGAACAGGTAATTCTCATGCATACATTCATGGGTCATTGTTACAAATATTGCTACTAATTGTGTAAAGAAAAATCACCTACCATCATGATTTTAAACAGCAACTTAATAGTGACCTCCAACCTTCCCTTTTATTAGGCTCTTCTTGGAGACAACTAGGAATTGTGAAGGACCAAACATCTATGTTTAGTCCAGTACCTCCTGCCCTCTCACATGCTACAGGAAGTAAAATAAAAAATAATGTATTGAGTTCTGAGGAAGCAAACAACAAAGCAGTTCAAATCCATTCAACTCCAGCGTGGATTGCAGAAGATGAATGGTTTTGCCAGTTCACATTATATAAAGGAGACTATGCCAAGATGATATAGGCAGGCTAGGGATGAGTAACTGAAAGTGGGGCACAAAAATACTTCCTGCTTTGCATTGGAAATGTTTGCACGGTTTTGAAACAAGCCTCTGGGTCTGCTTCAGAATTTTCTTTCTTCCTCTCAAAACTACAATTTTACCACGTTCTAAGCTGGATAATAGATTTGTCCGATCTCTTCTTCTTTCATTTATATTTTATTTCTTTTACTCCATCGTACCCCACAGCCTCCTTAATACATCCATAAGTAACCATAATGGCAGTATTCAGTGCTGTATTCAGTGTTGCTATCTTATCAGCCATATGTTGTGGCCTGCTGAAAGTTTGACACATGTGTCTCCCTTCCCATTTTAATATTCCTAACTTGGAAGGAAGAAAAGGGTTTACTGATTCCCTGGCAGGTCTCTGTAAAAGACTATAGGTCTTCATTTTATCTGGTATGTCAAATTACACAGTGTATTTTGTAGACTACTGTTCAATAATAAAAGAGTGCCCATCAAACTGAATATCTATTTGTGAGTTTGCATGCAAAGTGATCTATGCAACCAAAGCAGTTTACAAATAAATTAAATCCTTCAATACTCCCCCCGCCTTTTCTATTATTAAAATGGCTGGGATGGCTAAAAACATTCCTTCATAAAATGTCCTAGGCCTGGAACTGAATGGCACAGTTAATAGCATAAAAAGTATGCTGGTTTATTCTAAAGAAAATCCTAGGGATAGAAATAAATTAACTGGAGTATGGTTTGTTTGTTTTTTAATTGTCCAGTTTGTGTTCTGGGACCCTTTTAAGAAAAGTGTGCACACATCTTTCATTTTCTTGTCATCGAAGGGATGTATGTTGAATTATTTTCTTCTTTTTGAAATATATCATCTAGTTTGACCATTAATCCCAGTCAATGTCTTTCATTGGAATTTACTAATGACAAATGTATCCTAGACCAGGTCCTGCCCTGCACAGCACTGGAACAAAGTCACCCCAAGGTCTTAGTTTTTGCACTGAAATCTCAGGAAGTGGAATCATCCCAGTCCTGAACTCAAATCAACAGCATCGCATACCAATCATAGCTGCTACAAGTTGTCCCATAGAAAATGAAACTTCTATCAAATAGGCCAGTCTTGTGAACAGATAAAATTTATTCCCAGCTCAGCCTTCTAGCAACCAACATATAGAATAATAGAATTGGAAGGGACCACAAGGGCTATCTAATCCAATTCCCCTTTCATCAGGAATACACAACTGAAAGATGGTTATCCGTCCTCTGTTTGAAGATCTCCGAAGAAGGAAAAACCACCATCCTCTGAAGCAGGCCAATCCACTGTCAAATAGAATGAAAAATGTTCTTCCTAATGTTTAGGTGAAATCAATCCATTGGTTCATATTCTAGTCTCTGGAGCAGCAGAAGACAAGTGTGCTCTATCTTTTACATGACATCCCTTCAAATATTTAAAGGGCTTTCATTGTCATCTTTCAGTCACTGAGCTAAACATATCCTACTCCCTAAGTCATTTCTCATAGGATTTGGTTTCCAGACCATCTTGGTTATCCTCCTCTAGATATATTTCATCTAGTCATCATTCATCTTGACTTGTGGTACCTAGAACTGAACCAGTATTTTAAGTGAAGTCTTACCAAAGCTGAATTGAATGCCATTAATCTTCCTTTGATCTGGATACAGTATTGTTTGGATTAAGTGTAGAATTGCATCGGCTTTTTTGGCTGCCTCATTGCACTGTTGACTCATGTTTAGCTTGTGGTCTACTGAGATCTCTAGTGTCTTTTCATTTGTATTGCTTTTAAGCCAGGTGCCACCCATCCTACATTTGTGAATTTCATTTTGCCTGCCTAGATGTTAATGTTTTACAGTTATCCCTGTGAAATTACTTTTGCCGGTTTTGGATCAGCTTCCAATCTGTCAAGGTTGTTTTTAATTCTGACCCTGTCCTCCAGGTTGTTATCTACCTCTCTTAAATTAGTATCATCTACAAATTTGTTCTGCTTTCTATCCCATCATCTAATTATTTTATAAAAATGTTAAACAATACCAAGCCCAACAGTGAACACTGAGGCACCCCACTAGTCACTACTCTCCAGGAATGATTTCAGTCTATCAGCCAATGATAAATCCACCCAAAAGTAGCATGGTCTAACTCATAGTCACCAATTTACCTGCAAAAATATCATGGGAGACCTTGTCAAAAGCTTTATTGAAATATGTTGAGAGGCTGAACAAATAGAAAGTTGAGGAAAAAGGCAAGATTGAATGAACAGGAAGGAGATACACAAAGAAGAAAGACATTGCTTCCTTAGCCTGTTCTCCCACTGGCCTTCTCCCAAGGATAGTCAGCACTGCTGAGTAGTCCTTTGCTGCTATCTGTCATGGAGTGAAGCCTCACAACACTCTGAATGCTACAAGCCATTCCTCAAGATGGAAGTGGCTCCCATACTCTCCTTCCTCTTATAGGAGCAAGCACAATGATGGAACAGAGAGCTTGGGTTTAATGTCCCATTCAAAACTGGATTAGAGTGCATATTTTCAGATCCTGCATATCTTTTTTGCTTTATAAATTCAGTCACACAATCTTCTTTCTTCTTTTCATTTAAGAACTTCCCTAGGAGGACAAGAAATGAACATTTCAGTAATCCAAGATCTGTGATACAATGAAGAAGAGATTTTTTTTTTAAAAAAGCACAGTATTCTCAAACCTGTCTTCCTGATATTTTACTTTTTCTTTCTGTTTGAAATCTTGCTAAGGAAGATGAAATGATTTCTTCCTGGAGCCAATCTGAATAAATCTTCACAAGATCGAAATCACAAGGAAGAGGTGATGACATCTTCATCTAGAGAGAAGCTTAACACATCCTTGGCTTTAAGGCTTTAGGGTTTTACACTTGCTGCTATTGTTGACTTAATTTTCAATGCTGAGAGACACTCCTTGTGTCAGGAGACAAGACCCCATAATACATGCTACATATGCTTTCTATCAGAATTAAACAGGGACTGTTTTGTTCTGAGAGAATAATGTCTTAGAAAGAGTTCTCTGGAAACATTCTTTAAAAAACTTTGAAACAGGCTGTTTTTCCTCAAATATTGTAGCCAAAAGCATTTTCTGAAATAATTTGCAAAGTATTTGTTTTTCTAATAATAAATTAAAAATATACTTAGAGCAAAACTATGCATAATACTGACAACAGCACATGCTTCTTATATTCATACTTGCTGGTTAGCATGACTGTAGGCAGGGATCACAAGAAAAAAGGGAGTGTTTAATTTTAAATAGACATGTGAGAAATGTTTAATTTTGTCTACAGACGTTAATAGGGATGGGGAAAAAACCCTTCAGTTTCCCTTTCTGTTGCACTGGCATGTTTTACACAGCAAATTCCTTCTACCTTGAAGATGACTAATTGTGCAGATTTTGCTGAATTCTTCTAAAAGCAAACTGTGAAATGACCGTCTCCAATGTACACATGCATACACACTATGTGTGCTAGCCAAATGAACTGGTACAGCAATCCACAGCATGGAGAGGATCTTGTTGTATTTAGGTACCACGTAGCTGTTAAAGAAGAGGAGCTTCTCCAAAAAAATAAAAAATAAAAATAAAAATAAAAATAAATGAAGTGTCAATACTTAGTCACTATTCATTAACATTTTAAGGCACAAGAACTAAAACTTGGGCTTTTAATCATTCACAGCCCTAGGCCTAGATGAATGAATTTGTGATTTTGGTTTGATTTGATTGATTGATTTTATTCTTATTTTTTCCCTATGCAATACATGAAGATTTTTTTTTAAAGGCAAATCTTCATTTAAAATTACTCAAAACGAATTTTTTACTTATTCTTGTCCACTTGTTCTGTGTTCTGAAAATTTCTCCTTCTGCTCTAAGAGCTCACCACAGGAAAAATATTTAAAAAATGGATGGGTACCAAGAGATGTCAGTGAATACCAGTTGTTGTTATTGTATGCCTTCAGGTCATTTCCAACTTGTGGCAATCCTAAGGCAGTCTTGCCACAGGGTTTTCTTGGCAAGATTTGTTCAAGAGAGGTTGTCTTTGCCTTCTGCTGAGTCTGAGAGACTGTAACATGCTCAAGGTCACCTAGTGGTTTTCCATGGCAAAGAAGGAATTCCAACCCTGCTCTCTAGAGTTGTAGTCCAACATTCAAATCATTATACCATGCTGTAGGCTATATTTCAGATGATGGAACTGAGACATACACCTTTGAGTGTTCCTTACCTAAGAAAACCTTATGAAATTGGTGGGGTCATCATAAGTTGACAAGCAATTTGAAGAAACATACAGCCACACAGGGAGATATACTCTTCTCTGCCACCCATTGATTATTTCTTTTAGATGGCCCAAGGACAAATGACCCTTGTAACATGTAAGCATTACAAGGCAAATATAGCATGTGAGAAATCAATGTTTGAATCTTCACACAGTTCTTTCCTTCATCTTTATCTCTTGACCCCCTCCAGTTGACTTTAAAAGTAAGAACCACATTTTGTGAGGTTTTTTAGGTCCCCTGCCAGGAGAAGGATGGCATATAGACAGAATACATAAATGGTGAGTTTTGTTATCTGTATATTTCTTGTGGACTCTACTTGGTAGTGTATGTATGTTGTACAATGCATTTGCTTAATGCAGACAGGTATTTATCCCTTTCTCAAAATTATAATTAGTATGGTCTTATAAGGTGTGTAAACATTATCTTCATGACATTATGATCTCCATGACATTATGACATTGCTGTCATAATTCACTGAGAGAGGAGAAAAGCCATGTGAATAGGTAGGAAGTCCAGAAGTCAATAAGTCAAGGAATCAGTCAGTAGCCGAGGAAACCAAGATAGGCAGAGGGGTGTTCAAAAGAGTAATCAGTGTTGTTATACCCCTGATAGGCCCAAAAGCCATGTCCTGAGAATCCTAATTATTTTATATAAAATATAAGTGAGCCATAGAGATACCGGAAGGACATGTGAACAGGAGATCTCTGTCTTCTGTTTTACCTCCTGGGGTGATCTGGCAGTTTTGGCTCAACAGGCAACTTGAAAGGAGTTTCTGCAGCCATCAAGACCATTGCTCTCTGAGAGAAAATAAACAATGCAAAGCAGGCTGGAATCTGACACCTAAGGCTTGCATGTCCAGAGAGAGATACTATCTTACAGGATACAACAAGGATGTTTTGGTTGTATTTTCTTTGAATTTCCTTTGAACTAAAAAGGGAAATAATCCATCTTAATAAAAAATGGGACATCTGGCTTCTCCAGGCATGGTCCACAGTATATATATCTAGACACAGCTCCTCATTTCTTTGAAGTTTATTTTGGAGTTCTGTTTGGATTTTAAAGGATGATGCATCTGGAGTTTTAAGAGCAAAAGGTGAGAAGTTCTCTTAGAACTGCAAAAACAGTGAAGCTGGTAAACAGCTCATATTTGCAACACAATGAAGCTGTTGGTGAACTCCCCTCAGCTTGGCTGAGATGTTTTCTCCTAGCTGAAGACTTCTGGATTGGTATTGTATTTCATCAAACTCTTATCTCTCTCTCTCTCTTTCCTAATTTCCATCTCTTTCTAACTTTATAGTCTTGTATGTTTGATTGTAGGGTGTGAAGCTGAGTAATTGTAAGAACTTTAACTTTTTATATTTGTTGTAGTGAGTGTAGCTAATTGATTGTACGGATTTTTACATTTATGTTAATAAAATACTTAATTTGAACAATTGGTGTGATTTTGACTGGACCTGACCTGGTATACATTTGGGTTTACGATCCCTTAATTACCCTGTCCCCTTTGCATGTCTAAAGCAGTGCTGAGCTAATTTTTCCCCACAAGAGACAATTTTGACAGCTTTTGGGAATCCTTTTAAAGGAAGCCCTTGTATCACAAACAGATTGGTGGAGTCCTAAGCAAACAGGGTAACAGAGTCCAGTTCCAAGAGTCCAGAAAGCAGGGCAAAGTCTCCAAGCTGGATTGGGTGTCTTGTTTCCAAAGAGTGACCACTGTTTGGCGGCTGACTTATGTAAGCAGTCTATGCAGAGAGAATAGCTGAGGCAACATTTAAAGTACAGGTGTACTGAGCCCATCCCCAAACACTGCTGCTTTATGTGAGTACCATGATGGTCTGAGTGCCATCCTGGGAGAAACGTGGGATATAAATAGCAACAATATTGATAGCATTGGCATTTACCAGTAGATAGTAGTGCTGATATGAGGACGCCCTGTATGACTAAGCCTATGCATATTGTAAGTGGCTTGCAAACGTTGCAGCCATAATATAGACACATGTATATATTTGCAGTGTGGGGAGTGCTTAAAAATAAAGTACCTTTTTAAACTCTATTCTCTTTTGTAGCTTTCAATAGGTGCAAAATGTGTGTATTAACTTCATAAATTAATTAACTTCATCTATGCCACAGGTTGTAATCTTTGTTGTATATGGTAATCTCCTATAACCAAAATTATATAAACTATTTACAAAAACACTTTGGACTTTACTTTTTGTGGATTGAGTATATGTATTCAGGTGGACAAAATGTAGGTGTGCATAAACATGGAAGCAGTGTGTCTAAAAATCAGAACTGGCTGTCACGAATTTGGCCAAAAGTTTTAGAAAGTGACGTGTCTGCTTGTATATTTGTGCTTCCTTATACATGTACATCTGTTTATAATTCACGCTTATCCAAGTTTAGGAACTAATGCTGGAATCATTAACTGATCTCTTTGCTTTAGATTGCAAAACAATTTCAGTATTAACTTTTTGTTAGTTTGTGGCTAGTGTGATTGTTTTATTGTATCCTCCGTATTGTAGATTCAAGCAAAGTTCTAGCCTCAAACAAAATTCTAGCCTCCTCTCTGCCTCTGTATTTTTTTTTCTTTTTTGGGAAGGGAGGAGTTGGGATTGTTTTGAGAACTTGTATACCAACATAGATTAGAAAGAACAGTCTTCCATTATATTTATATGATGTGATGTTTCTGAACAAATTATTTGTCTTGGAAACTTGGTAGTTTGTGAGGCTGTTCAATTATGTAATACAGTCGTCTCATCTCATTTGCTAGGGTTAGGGGCACAGCACCCCCGTGAAAAAAATGTGAATAGCTCTGGGCCTTCCCAAACCATATTTAACACAGGAAAAAAAAGTATGATCACCAACCCACCATGGATTCCTTTGAGACATCAGGTTTCCTTCACAAGGCAGAAGTGGGTGGCAGGTGAGGCTTACTGCCACTTCCACTGATGCCCTCCACAATTTTTAATAGAGATTTAATAGCCTCATTCACAGTTTCTTAGTCTCATGAGGCTTGCAGTCTCTCTTAAAAATGGTGTAGGGCAGCAGCAGAGCTGACAGCAAATAATCCATGAATAATCAAATCCGCAAAAGTGAAACCCGCAGATGTGGAGGGCCGACTGTACTGACTGCACTGGAGACTCACTTGAAATTCAGGATATTTAGAAATATAAGACTCAAAACAAGCCCAATATTCACCTGTATGACAAGATTCCTGGATAAAAACCCCATTCAAGTTGGGTATGCACAATGGAGTTTGTAGTGGAGTTTATGGTTTTCAAAGATTGGCAAGGAATATAGTTACTGAGTTACTGAGTTCAAGACTGAACTCTCCCTAGAAGCCAAAATGAGTTTGACATATCATGAAATGGCATGAACAACTGGAAAAGACAGTAATTCTTGGTAAAGTGAAAGTCAGTAAGGAAATAGGAAGCCCAGGTTACAGATGGATTGATTCAATCAAGGAAGCCATGCTCTAAGTTTGCAAGACTTAAACAGGGCAGTTGATGACCAAAGTTCTTTGAGGTTTCTCATTCATATGGTCAGCAGAACTCAGAGCTGACACATTAGCAAATAACATCAACAGTCATTGGTCTTCTTGTGTATCAATCCTATGTTACTCTTCTCAAGCTTTGAATTACCTTTAAGAAGCCTCAGAGCAATGCTGTGCAAAGTGACCATAATGGCATAACCTAAACATCTGTGCAACTGGGGTCAGGCTGTACCAACTTGTACAGATAGGGAGACCTTTCCCTGAGAAAAGGGATCTCTTGCCTCATTTAGACATAGGGGGCAAGAAGAGGAGGATTGTTTCCCTATCAACCTGTACGTATCACCATACCAAGTTGTATATCTGTTAAGGTGTCTACTCACCTTTGATGGCATTTCTTTGTGGTAATCTCAGAAATGGGGAACCAGTTTGGATGTCCTGTGCACATTTGGGAACCTCATCTGCCCAAGACTTTATCAGTATTTGGCTGAAGAGCTGTAAAAATATTTTCTATAGTTTTTATTTCTGTACTATATCATTTCTCCCTCTATTTGTAATTAATAAAACTATTTACTTCAGCGTACCCAGCAAACGTAGTCTGGCTGGGACAAAAATGAATCAGGCCTCCATGCATTATACTTTGGTGGTCCCACTATAATGGGGAGGTGAATCCTCTTTAGTGCTCTGTCTCAACTTTAAAAAGGCTATTCATGGTGCTTCAGCACCTTGGAAAGCTTTTTTAAAGTTCAGACTAAAATCTATGTCAGATTCACTGCAACTGATACTGGAGCTGCCAACCTCCATTAGTTGGCATGTTCCTTTAGGCTAGATGATAGCAGAATTGCACAAATTTCAGTCCACCAAGTTGAAAGCATTCTCATACCACCTGGGTGTCAATAAGCTAGCTTTTCTGCCTGTGGTGAATGGTAAGAATAAGGTTTGAAAGCACTTACCCAGCAGCTAGTGGCCTTGATGCATTACAGAGTATGACCAAAACATGAGAATGATAACAATAAATGTTTATTTAGGGTTACTTCTTACAATTATTTTAATTATCAGTGTGAGATTTGTGTACATTCTGAAGCTATATTATGTTGGCTGAATTTGTTTATCCTCTTAAATGAGCAACAGTGTAAAAACAAAAAAAGATTTCTGGACAGCATGTGCTTGAGATCATCTCATGTATCTCTATGAGCTTCCAGGCTGATTGGTTTACTGTTTGTTTGGCTGTTTCTGTTGGAACTGAAAAGACTTACAATTTTAGTCATTATGGGGTTAATTGGTCTGTTGGTGTTATAGAGGACCTTCACCTGCTATTGTTATTGGAAGCAGTTGTAAAGGCTCTATAAGAGTAGCATTCTCTTAGTGAACACTCACTTCTTGTTTTGCTCTGATCTGCTGTTGCTGCAGTTTGTATCATATGCTGCTTCATTGTGGTATTGTATTATATTTTGATATATTTTGTATTTGCATTTTAACTTGCCAAACTTGCTCATGTTCTCTTTTAAACTTTTGTACATTAAGAACCCATATGCTATTTTTATCTTTTAACTAGAATATATAAAAGACTATGTCTCTTTTTCTATTTTGTCTTTTGAATTTCCTTTTTATTTACGACAGTTTCCACAGGTACTGAGGAAAGATTAATTGGTGTATGTATGTGTGTGTGTGTGTGTGTGTGTGTGTGTGTGTGTATATGTGTGTGTGTGTATATATATATATCACCATTTTTTTAAAAAAGTTGGGTTTCTTTCCCTCCTCCAAGCCTGCATGACAATACTTTTTAAATAGACGCTAAGATTTTTTTTTTTTAAAAAAACTATTTCTACAGATACTTCTACACAGAGACAGTGGATCCTGATTCCTCTGTTTTTTGACAGTTTATTATTCAATTTTAAACAAAGCTATCTGAGTTTATGTTTTCTCTTCCATGTCTACCAGCTTGCAGAAACCAGGATTGAATATGTGATCTTGTCTGTGCTTCTCTCTTTTTCAAGGGAGATCTTCCACATAATAATCTTGCCTAGCATTAGAAGCCTCCTGAGGTCCCATCATTCAAGTCTAAAATCTTTACCTTTTTAAAATCTAAATCTAAAATCTTTTTTTTATTAATTCCATCTCTGAGGGGGTTTTCCCACTTTATACATAATTATGAAATCACAGTTGTATGAGTAGGCCATCAGAGATCCAGTATGGTGCAGTGGTTTGAGCATTCAATTAAAGTAAAGAAAACATGACTAAACATATTATAAAAAAAACTTGTAAAGATTTGCAAACTCTTTCGTTCTTTCTCTCTTTCATCAATGTCAGTGTATCACTCAAGTGAAGACCGCAGACTGAAGTGAGAGCTGGAAGCATACTTTTACTCCTGCCCACCTGGAGACTCTGTCCCTGATTTCCAACAGGAACACTATCTGCTTACTTATCTGTGCTTATCCTCACACTGCTTACCAGAGCTGTGCTCAGGAAACGTCTAGCCCCTTTGCCTTTGCTGTCTTCTGAGGCTGACAGTATGTGGTGTTCGCAAGGCCACCTGGTAGGTTTCTATGGCTGAATGGGATTCAAACGCTAGTTTCCAGAATCATAGTCCAACACTCAAACCACTATACCATTCTGGCTCTCATAGAGTTCATAGGAGTTCTCTGAGGATGGGATGTATGTGTTTTTTGGCATTATAATTTTCAACATTTATAATGAAACCTAAATTGAAAACCATTAAGCAGTAAAAAACAGAATTACTTCCCCTCTGCAAATGATGAGTCCTGAACAAATCCATCCCTTTATGTCTCCAGAAGCCACATACCTCACTTAAGTAGAATAATATTCATCATGTACAACAGTTAAAACAACCCCAAATGAGACAGGTAAAATTAATTAGATAAATATAGATATATTTGGATCGTGAGCAGAAAAATACACAGGCCTTTTACCTTATCTACATCTTGGTTTTCATTTAATAAAAGAACCAATGTTCTCAAACTGTTAAGGATATCCAGCAACAGTTTATGCTAGTACATTGCAAATGTCTTCAGCAATTTTAACAGGTGTATTTGAATTATTCAACAGTGAGATATGCTTGGTTCTTAACTTTATATCTGTTGGAGATTTTAATACATTTAACTTTTCTTACAAATGAACACGTATCACTGGCAGAGAGCAATCAATAACATTTTTATACCTGAGTTTGCTGGTTTAATCTGATAAAGCTTGTATAAGCACAACTACCTTTAAAAACAACCTGGAAGATGAAGTGCAGTTGCAATCTTTGATTTCAGTGTTGCTTATTCAGAACTGATAAAGATGTGACTTAAAGACTAGTAGGCTTTATTGACATAAGCTTTTGTGACCTCCAGCCCAACTTACCAGATGTATGGAGTGTTGCCACAATTAACAGCCACAGGCATGTATGTTTGGCTGGTTGGTTAGGTGGAGATCCTTAAACACCAAAGTTACAAACATTACTGAATAATCGTCTTAATCTGGGAAGTAAACACAAAGAAGTTGGGTGGTAACATAGATATCTTACTACAGATAAGCAGTTTAACATGTGTATTTTGATTAAAACCTTTGTTCTGTCCAAGTTGTAACATAGATTTAATGCATTTTTATGGGTAGAGGACTCTAATTAATGGGCCCAGGGGAAATAGAAGTGCAAAACACTACAAACGCAACACAACTTCAAAGACCTGTACGATAAAATCCTTGAATGCTGTCAAGATATACAAGGCCATAGACATCTTGCTCATACTTAACGGTACTTGAGTGAATAGCAATAGGTCTTTTCATTTCTGAAGCTGTGCCTCTGTCTAAACCAGTGGTTCTCAACCTGTGGGTCCCCAGATGTTTGTGGACTTCAGCTCCCAGAAGCCCTGAAGATTGACCATAGTGGCTGAGGCGTCTGGGAGCTGAAGTCCATGAACATCTGGGGACCCACAGGTTGAGAACCACTGGTCTAAACTCTACTGCAGACCTGTACAACTTGGCTGTAGGTAAGGGCTGAAATTAAGCAGGCTGAACTTCTTTGGGCCACAGATAGGTTTTTAACACCTCATAATTAATAATTAAACTATTTTGCAAATAAACCAATATGTTTTTATAATTTGCTTCCATGCCTTCTCATCAGTGCTGGGGCAGGTGAGGAAATGCTGAAAGGCATCACACTGGGCCAACACTGGATGGCTACTACACATATGGCCCATTCACCACACCAGGCCTTTGCAGTGCTTGGAAATGAAATCTTCCTCAAAGTGCCTGGTGGCCTGTTTCTATGGCAAATGGGGCACCAAGATGTTACCCTGTTTTCTGGGGGTGCCAGGAGGGACACCTAAATGCACTCACAATTTTACGAGTTGGGGAAATTAGTCAAGAGCACAAGCAAGCAATGCGAGAGGCAGGACAACAGAGCGGAATCTTTTACCCAATGTCTACAGGGTCAGGCCAAGCCAAGAAGCACACCAGGTTATAAGGATAATTGTGATTTTTATTAAAATACAGACAAATAGTGTGTGCACCACAATCACACAAAGAACTATAGAAAAATAAAGGTTTGAGTGGGACAGAGGAAATTTTAAGAGGGATTGTTGATTTGGGTGATACTGCACCTGTCCTGAAGCCCGGGTAGATCACTGTGAAAGTTCGAAGGTGCGTAGTCTGAGTACGTGGGACTGAGGGGACAGCTCGCTCAGCACAGTGGCAGCAAGGTGGGATGGAAATTGGGAGCAATCCGAAGAAGCTCACCAAATCAGGGGTTTATAGGGAGAAATGTGACCACAGGCCATTCCGCATTTGGGAAAAACAATGAGTTTCGGGCTAGAGACAAAGCCCCCAAAAGGTCAGAATTTAGCATGATTGAGTTAAGTCCGAATTGACAATGGAATGGACAGTATGCACACATAGAGTGCTTGACAGGTGAGGACACTTCTAATCAAGCTGTCTGCTCAGGGCAGGGAGTTCTTTGTGAGTTGCGTGCATACATAATTGCGCACTTGCCTTTGAGGTCTCCTGAAGTGTCGGGATGGCTATTTCTGGCCAGCCTGTATTGTGTGGAATATTACAGCAATTATTGGCTGAGCTTGTCCGGTGGCCTCGCAGACAAGTGGGGAGGTGTGGCGGAAGAAAGTCAAATTATTGATATCAAAATGATATCTAACATTATTTCCAAAAGCAGGATGGCAACAGCAATAACAAAGATGACAGGAAACTTTCCCACCAGGTGCCCATAGAACCAGTCAAAGCTCTTGTAGGGCCAGTGCACCTGCTGCACAGTGTGGCTGGGCACCAGCTTATAGGCAATGTAGCTCTTCATGCCCTTGAATTTGGTCTGCTTGGTGGTGTTTTCGATGGAGCACTGGAAAGGTTACAGGTTCTCCTGCCGCTTGAGCCCATAGGTGCTTAGCACCATGCACAGCTTGTCTCCATCCTTCACAAAACCGAATGCTTCACCCAACACAAAGGTCTCGCCACCCGATTTCACGAAAGTGGAGAAGCAATTCAAGAAGAAGCCACGGTCTCCTCGGCTATTGACATCCTCCAACCAGCCCTCCATCTCCTAGTCGATGCAGAGGCTCAGCACTTCATGTTCCCACAGGGAGATCTCACCCAGCTTCTCCGACTTAAAATCAGACAGCATGTGGGCTCGCACCAGCACCATGGCCTAGACGCTACTGCCACCCGGGCAGGGGATATGAATGAGGATGAGGAAGCAGATGAACTGCCCCACAGAGCTACCAACGAAAGGCAACTCACCCTCCACCTCCCTTTCCCACCGGTTTTCCTCTTGCCCACTCTGGCGGCACTCTCTTTAGTGGACAAATGGGCCGGATTCCCCCCCACACACACACACACCTGCTTCCCCCTGGAGTGCCTCCTCTTTTGCTTCACTTTCTCCAGACTTTTTTATTCTCAAAAGCCATCTTGCTCTCTCTCTCTCTCAATGCTGGGAGAGGAATAGTGTATGTATATATGTGTGTGGCATGGCTGTGATGATGGGGAGAGAGCCTCCTTTCTCCCTTCAGCCCTCCTTGCTCTGAAGAAGCCAGCCAAGCCAGTTCAGGTACTGTCAACCCCATAGGAGTCCCTGTTTTGTTTTACCCCATTTGCATTGTCTGGGTGGAGAGGACTGTGTGTGTGTGTGTGTGTGTGTGTGTGTGTAAGGAGCTGGGCCATGCCCAGGGACTGTCCCACTATGTCACAAATTTTGTTAATCCAGAGCCAAGAGGCAGGGCTAGGGAGCCGAGTGCAGAGTGGCAACCGCTGTTGATGGGGCTTGGCAGGAAAACAGGTGCGGGAGAGGTGGGGATGGGGTCTGCACAAAATTCTTTGGTGGGCTGCATGTGGCCCACAGGCCATATGTTGTGCCGGCCTGCTCTACTGCCTCATTTCCAATTCCTATATCCAGATTGGAAACACAGCCTAAGGAGCATACCTTTCCACTGTCACTTAGTCTGAAACTGAAGTCTTCATCCCACAGTCCTCTTCTGAGTGTTCACACTTGGAAAGCTATGTGCTATTAATGCAATTATTTGGTTATCAGAAACAAGTATTTAATAAAATGAGAAAGGTTGCTTGAATCTTTTGTTTGCATGTGTCCTCATTTGAACTGAGCTTTTACCATCATCAGGAAACATTCCTTTATGTAAAGTTTTAATATCTTCATTATTCACAGCAGGTAAAATAGGCACATTTTATTCTTCTCTCTTTGCTATTATATAATAGATTAATCAGTCAGGATATTTTTTGAATGAAATTATTCATTAAAATGCACATTCCCTTTTATCCTAGGTGATGTTGGGCAGGTTCTTTAAAAATTACTAAACAGGTTATTACGACAGCAATTCATTTTGAAAAGCAGATAGATAAATGATAGATAGCTAAATTGTAAATAGACAGACAAAAAAAAATTAAGAAGCTTAGGTCTGAAGACAATTCAACATTCAAAAGATGATAGCAGTATTTTCAGAAACGACTCAAGCAAAGGCTGGCTTCTGATATTGCCTAAAACAGGCTTCCCCAGTCTACTGACTACAACTCCCACAATCCCTTTAGATATATGTATGGACGTGTGTGTGTGTATATATACTATATATATATATATATATATATATGGATGGGTGGGTGTGGGCGTATGCAAGATAGTCTCTTTCCATTTCAGACATTACCCAAAGAACACATGTATTTGCATATTCCTCCTTTTTCTCCCAGTTGATGAAAAAAACTAATCTGAAACCATCTCCATTCTTAGCAAGGTTTTGTAACTGGAAAACATCCATACAGGCAGGGCTCCTGACTATTAACATAGTCTTGTACAAGTCTGAAGTGTAGGCACATAATAAAGAAAGGCTGAAGATCTTGGAGATCCCAGTGGGACATAATGTAAGAGATTACTATATCCTTGAAAATAAGTGAAACTGGTGTGTAACACATAGGACAGAAATTTGAACTTTAAACTAAATAGAAAATATAGTGGAATTTAAATTGAAAGCTTAACTGCAGTGCCTAACTCCAAAACTTCTCTTATTGCCCAACAATAAATTTTCCACAAATATCTCAGGAAAAATTGCTTATGCTAAAACATCAGCTCCTAAATATGAAGGAATGAATAAAGGAAATTTTATTTAAAATCTTGGAAATGTACTTTCAAGTTTACAGTGTGCAGTAATTTCCAGAAAGCACGAATTAATACCATGGTAGCATCCATGTGTGAAAGTTTAAACAGTTGTGTGTTAAATAGCTTTTTACCTTGAATGGTATAAACAGAACACCCAGATTCTGTTTGGATGTTGAATCCATTTGTTCCTGTTTTGCTTTAGAGAAAAAATGGAGCCAGTTTTGATTTACGTTCCAAACCTGAGTAATAGTCCATGATTCTCATTAATTCTTATCAGATTGCACACATACATCCCAAAAGGAAGGAAGGGCTAAAGTGGCTATACTATTTTTCCCTCTTTCATAGAAATGGATACAATTTTTAGACTTAATAGCACCTTCGCGTGGAATTTAACCTGCCAAATTGTTGTTGCTGCTGTTGCTGTTGTTGTGTATTTAATAAAATGGCAGATTCTTTTCATTTCTTGGCAGAAATGGAATCCATGTGTGAGTTTAGTGGTCCCTTAGAAACAGACTATTCTTTGCCAAACATCAGGAAGCAAAACAGTATCTGCAGGGTTAGTCTTTTTTGTACATGAGTAAGCTTCCATTTTGTAGACATCCCAAAGGATACATTGAGTTTCCCTATCTTCCTTGTGGACTACTGCTGTGAAAATGACTGATAACATAAAGGTAGACTATAATACTTACAATTATAGGAACATGTTGAAATCTGAAATACCTAACTATTTTGTGCATCTTGCAAGCAGATAGTGTGTTACATTTTCATATAGTTTTACTTTCTGGTTTGTTTCTGACAACTAAACTCTATTATTCAGTAACTGTGGCTATTAAAATTTGGAATATGATGCTTCTGAGGCCAGGCTCCAAGTGTGGACAGAGAAATCCTGTGGTTTCAGTTAATTTTCAACAGAGGCAGTACTTATTGATGGGCAAGGGAATTTCTAATCTATTTAAGGTGATATTTTCCCTAGTAATGTCTTTGTCAAAATAGTACTGCAACATTATTTAAATCATTTTAATCAACAGAAAGAAGGAATATTATCAAATTATTCATGATCAAGAAAGCAGCCCATGATTTCTCTTATCAAATCAGTCAAATATTGTTGTACAAATGTTCCAGAGTTTTCGAAAAGGATGAGGATACCAAATTCTCATGTAATATATTTATTTTGGAGAAATTTATTATATTTACCGAATAAGTTAAATTTTAACATAAGGTCTAACATCATATTAATCTTTGAGTATATTTTATTTTATTTTGTTTCAGTGTGTCTTACAGAAATAATCCCACTGATCTTACGAGGATACCTAGGTGATAATTAGTTTTCATTAGAAAGAGATATCAATCACTATTGAAATTTTATTCTTTGTGGATTCTCAATTATTTTTCCTGAGAACTATTTTTACAAACGTTTTTCTGCATTGCTCTTCAATATTAAAAAAGGATGAGAAGTGACCACCTTTTAATGTAATGATCATGACCATTAGCTGTCCGCAACAATTAACACATATCAGATTTCTTTCACAAGAGGCCAGGAGACTAGAGGCCAGGTTGCAATCCTATAAACAGTTACCTTGAGCTAAGTCTTACTGAACTGAAGACTTCTGGATAGTAATGCCTAGTGCTGTTTAATGCCTACTTTAGTTTTAGTGATGGAAAATAAATTAAGCTATTTTTCTGTTGGTTTCTGTTACAAAGGTTACTATAAATGAGGCAGAGAGGGAAAGTAGTTATGGATGGCTGTGGATTATGAGAATTTGATTAAAAGGATGTTTAGAAATGCAAATACCTGTCTTCAGTTTAGAGGTGAAATCGTTTTCTTATTTAATTCTCTCATGTAGAAATGAACAATTTCAGCAGTTTTCTGCTATTTCCATAACAATATGAATCTTCTCAACAATTTTCAAGCACCTTTCTTACTTCAGGACTTTGTTCAAGTAAATTCATTCACACAAAAAAGCATGTATTTTTTGTGCAGAGAAAAATGGCTTTGGGAGTGAAAATGTGGATTTTTCTTCTTCTTCTTTTTCTTTTTGCACTACAGGTAGTAGTTTTGCATGGAAAAATACATATTTAGTGTTGAATACACTGTTTCCTGTGCATTTTCCCCCCAGAAAACATGTTTTCTTCCCAACATGTTTTCTGGGCAGGAATCAGGGTATTTGCACGAAATACATACATTTATGCAAACTGAATACATTTCAAATAAGTTGTGCTAATATAATGCTGTGAAAAAAGCAAAATCCGTTAGAGGAGAAAATGTCTTTTGTGCGCAAAAAAATAACATTTTTGCACATTATGAAGTGTATCTGTGGAAAGTACACTATTCCTGGTCAAAATGTATTCCTGGCTGTAGAAATGCTATATAGGACTGAAATGACTACCCTGCTTTTACAGGTTAGACAAATTTCAGTTGGAATCTGCTCAGCCTGTGCATATACCATTAAAATGTTTATATATCTTTGCATAAGGTCATACAGCCTGGTAGAAACCTATGGATGGTAGAACAAAGAGGCTAAAATTCATGACAGTGTGCCCCCATTTTCTGTGTTGCAGTAAAAGGGGAACATGCCATATGTTTCTTTAAAGAATGTAAAAAAATAATGCAAAGAATGACCTTAGGTCACACTGCAGATTAGTACATTGGAGATACCTGATGTCAGGTACCAGGGTTTATTCTAAAAGTAGGGTGTGCACTAAATTAAAGCCATGTAATTAGATTGCTACTCAGCATGCCAAGAATGCTGAAAGTGAAGGCAACAATGTAGCCTTCCTGAGGAAAGTTCCTGTTAAAACCAAGTAAGTCCAAACACAAGCTAAGGCTAGGAAATTAATGCTAGGAGACTTGCTTAAGAAGTGTTTAAGGTTTAACCCTCGAATGTTGGTATTACAGATAAGCCTGTTAAGAGTTGTAAAATTTCTCACACAGATGAGATTGTCATGGATAATTTATTACAGTAAAGTCTCGGTTATCCGACCTTCGTTCATCCGACATTCCGGATTATCCGACATCGCGGCTACCTGGGGGCGTGGCTGTAGGCATTTCCACACCCCCAGACACGCCCAGACATGCCCCCAGACACGCCCCCAAAATGGTGGCCACCACAGGCCTCTGGATTATCCAACATTTTCGGGTATCTGACGATCAGCCCGCCCGTTTATGTCGGATAACCGAGACTCTACTGTAATTGTAAAATGGCTAAGAATATGGTAAAAGACAAATCTGTGAATACGTAAAAACCATAAGGAATTTGTCAGTATAATGGCTTAACAGACACTATGAAAAACTATGTGATTAGAGAGAAGTTGGCTATGATGCTACAAGGAGAATGTTTAGTTTATAGTTTAGATAGTATTATTTATTGCCAAGCCTATTCAAGAGATAAAGTCCCTATGAATGTCCTGATGAATATGATGAGATAGTGATATGATGTAATATAAGATATCTTATATGTAACATAATGGAATAATAATGTCTTACATATCGTGTAATATAATGAATATAACTAAACTGAAGTGCCCAGAAAAATGTTATGTCTGTGATTCTTCCTGAAAGAAATGTGTATATCAATTATTTATAATAAATAGCCTAAAAGACTACCAAAAGGGTCTGTTCACTCCCATAAAAATATCCTGGAGCTCCAAGACTTGAAAATGTTTAAGTGGAGTGTTGATGCTAATCTGACCTCTTGGTTTAACTATTATCCTAAATTGAGTGACCAGAACCTCATAAAGACCACCCTAGGCAGGACCCAGAATTAGTTGAAAAGTGGCAAGGACCCCCAATCCCTCACTCTAACACATAGGGATGGGAAACCACACCTGTTTCAACATCTTCATAGGACTATTGGTTCCTTGTGAAATGTATGTATGGTTTTTTAGCTGCTTAGAAGGGAAGTCAGGCTAATATTTGGGAAATCTTTGGTGGAGAGCATTTATCTCATTCCTACTTTATACAAATGAGATGGCCAGGGGTTCATCAGTTTAAAACAGAAGGCCTCACTTGTCACTGGTTCCAGCTTGCTAGCCTGGGCACAGCTTCCTCAATCCAAACACGTTTTTTCTTATTTCTGTGCCAGATCCCCATGGGACCATGCTCTTAAGGTATGGTCATGGTCTTCACAGGAAGAAGAAATGCAGTGCAGAATTCAGAAGGTTGTGGAGGGTCTCTCTGCTTAGGAACAGTGACCAGCAATGCAGATTATTTCTTCATGAATAAAAGTAGGGTGTGGTGAGGTTCAGGCTTCTTTTCTGTATATAATAATGTGTGTGGGGACCTTCACCCCTCTGGATGTTAATGAATCAGTATTAACATTATACCTCACTACTAAATAAGCTGGCTATCACTAGTTGATCCAGGACTGTATCATCCAGTTGCCACAAAGTTCCCCAGCCTTGGCATTAAACAATGAAAATAAAGATTCCTTCCAAACTACTAAAATTGTTAGAAATTTCTGCCTTGTCTCCCCAATCTACTAGAGTGTTTTTTTTTCACAGTTCCCCACTGTGAATGCTGAAAGTGTATCAGCTAAAAATATTACTCAAGCTCCATTCAATACTAACTTTAATTTAAACTAGGGTGAGGAAGTAAGGCACTGTATAGTCAAATGAAATAGCTCCTGTTTCTTCTAAGCGTCAACCTTGCTGTTCCATTACCAGAATGGCAGCAAGAAGCATGCATGTGCGCGCACACACGCACACACACATGAAGCCATCTGGGAGCAATGATGAGATAGTATAATCCTAGTGTATATCTGGCTAGATAGTAGCATCTATCAGTTGTCCCAGGAAAAAAATCTTTCTGTTGCTGGTACAGTGATTTTGCACAATACCTTTTTATCTCCCTGTATATCCCCTGATTTTAGTTATCCCTTTTCATGTTTACTGGCCAATATATGATTTCTTGCCTTTACTACAACCATACCACAGGGTCAAGTCCTTTGGCAGATATTCATATCCTCACTGCATTACAAAACAAATCTTTGTTCACCTGTTTTCACCTGTTGATTCACAACTACATTCCTGTCTAAATGCCTTGAATTCATTAACAACTGCTGGCCATATTTGGATAGCCTTTTATTTGCCCAGGTCTATGTGAGACTATGTGAGACGTGTATGCAGAAGCCAAATATTTTCCCTCTGCTGATGGATTGTTTTACTCAATGGAACATGGAACAGCCCCTTTTCAGTTATTCTACCCTCTTCTTCACAGATCCTTATGCCCCCATCTGTTCAAAAGGTTTATGGAAAGTTCAAGCAGATCGGAAGGGGAATGTAAGGGTTTAAGGATTTATGTCAGTGGTAGCTGGGGGTCAAGCAGAGGCTGGACAGGGATTGAGGGGAGGCAGCGTTTATTGCTGTCCGTACACAGAGGTTCGCAGCAAACAAACTGTCCATAACTGAAAATATGCCTTAAACAGCAGGCTCCAACGGAAAATAATGGAGGGTTACCTCACTTGGAACACAAAGAGGTTACTTCACCAAAACGTGGGAGGGGTGGTCCTGGACGGGCTGAGCAGCTGGACACGGACACAGGCTGGGCTGGAACTGGGCACGGGCGACAGACACACGGTAGGCCGACGGTTGTTGCTCCGTGTCTTTCCCAGCCCAGCGCCTGCCCTAAATAGCCCCCTTGGGCTGCCGGCGGCTAATCCGGCTCGAGCACGTGGCTGAGGGCTCCCAGCTGTGTTTACAGCTGGGAGCTCTCAGCCCGCAGGTATTTCTCCTGTAACCGCCGGGACTGGCGGCTTGCTTCCTTGTGTTGCTGTCGCTGCTGGAACATGGGCGGCGGCGCGGAGGCTTCAGCCTCCTCAGGGTCGGAGCCGCGGGTGGGCAGAGCCCCAGGATCGGACCCAGGACCCGCCTCCCCGGCGAGTCACCACCTGCCATGCCCACTGGTGCGGAAGCCGGGCCGGCAGCCTCCTCAGCGCCCAGGCGATCTCTGTCGCCGGCGGTGGCCTCCGCAGCATCCGGGCGATCCCCGCCACCGGCGGTGACCTCCGCAGCATCCAGGCGATCCCTGTTGGCGGCGGCGTCCTCCGTGGTGCCCGGGCCCCCCTCCTCCCTGTCGGAGGCAACCTCCGCGGCAGCCTCGGGGACGCCCGCAGGCGCGACCACGCCCAAGCCCCTGACAATTTAAGGGAGAGGGGGGAGTAACCGAGAAATGTACCTCTCTCCACTCTGCTGTTGGGAGCCTTCTAGCAGTGGAGTTAAAAAAATCACAAAATAAACAAAATAGTCCATAATTCTTCTTTATAAGTTGTATTTTATTTATTTAGTTTAGATTCCAGTTTTCCCCCTACAGGGGATGAAATAATTAATCATATAAAAATAAAGATATTTACTTACTAGCCAACCTTTTATTTTCTTTGTATCATCACACATCCATTCTCTGCACAACCAGCTCCTCTTCCTTTGCCGATTTGGAACAGTATATGGAGGTCCACATTGAAATATAGTCCTGGCTCACAATGATTTGTGTGCTAATTGTGGCTTCAGCTACATTCCCTCTTTGCAAGGCTATCATAGGATGTATATGATACTCCACACCTTCAGAATATCAGAGTATCTCAATTATTATGGATTATAATGAGTGTTCAAAATAGAAAACTTCTTCCTGCTAGCAAACACATTGGTCATTGAAAATATTTCATTTCCTTTTATCTTTAATAATTATTCTTGACACAGAGGATAATGTATCAAAATACTATCTATGATAAATAACTTCTGTAATACATATTTCAGTGTACGGCAGCATATGTATTTAAATACTTAACTGAACATGTTTTATAGATTCTGCCCAGCCTTTCAGAATTCCTTTAGAAACTTTAATTAGTGTTGGTAATGGTGGGAAACCTCTATAAACTCACTCAAATGTGGCCATAAAATGCATCCTATTGTTCAAAGTGTCAGTGACCTAGGTTGTCTTGTGCAGTATTGAGGCTGGGGAATATAAATCCTTGAAAACTGAAGGAAGCTATGTTTTATTTAAAAACCTTATAAAAATAAAAATGCCCTCACTTGTCTGTATGGTTCTAATAGAAGCAATTTGGCTGCAATTCCCTTTGGAATGGGAAACCAGCTGCATCTTCTTAAAGTTCTCAAATGTGTGGAAATTTGCTTCCACTCTTCCACAGTTATACTCCATTCTTCCTATTTACACTATTGTTGTGTAAAAGAGGTTTTATGTGATACAAATAATGATTCAGTTGGTGGACATGTAGACTTAATTACAAGTCCAAGATATATACCCACAGCTCCCATGATTTGTCACAAATAATGCATTCATGTTGGAAACAAAATAAGAACAGCAGGAGCAGTCACCTTTAATTTTAAATGAGGATCACTCAGCATTCTAAATTACACAAAAAGGATCCAAAATATTTCCCCCTATGTATTGTTCTAGGGAGGGGAAGCACTTACAATAATT
This sequence comes from Iguana delicatissima, assembly GCA_948472985.1. Lineage (NCBI taxonomy): Eukaryota > Metazoa > Chordata > Lepidosauria > Squamata > Iguanidae > Iguana > Iguana delicatissima. The sequence continues at coordinate 597,921 of CAOKZL010000155.1, read as the reverse complement.
AAAAAGATGCCTACAAGAAAATTCATTAGGCAATCTTTTATCACAACAGCAAGAGCAGAAAGTCATGGTGCACAATGTTTAATTAATCTGTTATGTAGAAGTTTAAAATAAGGATATTAATACAATGATGATCATAAAAATCATATTAACATTCAGACTCCAGCAGAGATTCCATTAACCTTGCCTTGGAGCAGTATAAGCATGTGTCAAGTTGTTCCAACCTCTTTAGTACAAATAGCGAAAATATTTCTTAATCTATAAACTAGCAACACCATAGGCTTGGATTTTTTTTTAAATGCCTCCACTGGCTGAAATCCCTCTATGAAGTCACTGATGCACTAAACACATTAAATAAGAAGTGAACATGCATAAAATGCTAGTGACATTACCCGGCTTACATGAGTTAGAGTAGCTGTTGCACTGCAAGATACAAAATCCTTTAAGAAATATGTGGACTACTCATCATAGAACATGTTGTCTCTGCCAAATGTGAATGAAGCCATGGAATATGAGAGTTGCAGGCATGTACACAGGTGGCACTAAGTAAATCATTTAACATTCTTGCTTTCTTGCCCTCTTGGTAAGTGTTCTTCACAGGACATATGACACAAATTTGCCCAGATGAACCTTGCCAAGATTGCAACATGTCTCTAGTGGCTCCACTTTCCATCTCATTGTGTGGCAGTGGCTACAAGAAGCTAATCAACTATAGTTGGCACGCCGTTGAGTTAGGATTGTACTGGAAGTCTAGATTTAATCCTTTTTTAATTAAAAGATCAAAATGCCAAAGACAAATGGAAACAAAGATGGAAATGTGTTGGTAGGAATTGCCCTCCCCGTTCCCCTTCTATTTCTCTGCCCAGGATGGAAACACAAGTATGTGAGTCCCAAGTGTGACTATCTATAAAGGTATACATATATATTTAACTATATGTAATTATATATAGTTTTTATTTAATTTTTGAATATATATATATATGTATATATGTAATAATATATGTAATATGTAATAAAACTATATTTAACTGTAAGGAATTATTAATTGCTACTTCTTTTTTTAAATATAATAATAATTAAAAAGGATCAACGAAGCCTAGTTGAGGGACATAAGTATTGTCATTAGCAGAACAGCCCAAAAGGCATACATCAAGGCATACAATGCTACAGAAGGCTAAGAGTGTTTTTCTGAGGAGTGACAAATGTACAGGGACACTTGGCTCCCCTTTGTTCATCCTTTCTGGATCCATATACATAAAATATATCACTAATAGAACAGTGATTACATCTTTCCCAAAACTCCACAGCGATACAACTATTTTCAATTTCTTGCATAGCTTTTTAAAAATTGCCTCATGGATTTAATGCAAAAAAATAACTTGGATGTTTTACATAATACATTTGAAAAAAACATGCTTGTATCTCACATAGGTGGAATATATAAAGACCTATTAATTTGGGAAGGAACTATCACTCCATTGTATTTGATTTTGGAATATGTGACACATTATCATTTTACTTATTTATAACTGCTGCTTTTGCTGAATTTACACCCCTCCACACACAACATTTTACATTTTCATAGTGTTGTTGCCAAGCTGGAAATATTATTCAAGATTTAAAATAGTTAAATTTAAATTTAAAAATTTAAAAGACATATTGAAAAATAAAGGCACACTGTTTGAAATCATGGAGTAGTACTGATATAGTCTTATATACTATTAATGTTAAAACATTCACAACTCCCTTTTCCATGAAAAATCATGGAATTCATTTCCTGTGAATGGGACAGCCTATTTCAGACATGAGGGAGATTTTGTACTGTCCTAATGGAAAGCTGGTATAGGATACTGGTTTGTGAGTTGGACTACAACTCTGGAAACTGACAGGGTAACCTAAGCAAAACAAAACTTCATTCAGCGTCTAGGGGTGTAAAAGAAAACTTCATTCAAGGTCTCAGGATACAAAACTTCAAACATTCCATCCTTGCACATGGGCATGAAAAATTCCTTTTTCTTTTTCTTTTCTGCTGGGAAAAATGAAAATTTCTGCATAGTTCTTTGCCTGGTATTCACAGATGCCAATGCTTTTCAGGAAATTATTCAACACAGAAATTTTCTCTCTCTCTCTCTCTTTGGTAAAATTGTGAAAATTGTGAAATTATGAGGGCGTTGTGGAGGGCATTTGTTTTGTGCAAAACTTTTTGTGTGAAAAATGTCCTTTTACACACACACACACACACACACACACGCACACATTTTCATGAGTCCCCTTTCATGCATGCTCCCTCTCCATACTATGCATTTCTGCATATAATTATTTCCTGAAACACTTTACCATGTGCTAAATTCCTGGCCATTTCTGCACTAGACAGTTATAGTGCTATTATTCCACTTTCAACGTCTTATGGAATCCTGAGGTTTGCAGTCTGGGGAGGAGCCTTTGAGGTAACCAATGAAGAGTTATCAAAAGTGGGGTAAAGTGATCAAAACAATGGACCAAAAATATAACCTTAGCAGCAGAAAGTTGAACAGAAACCAGAGCACTAAGGTGAGATAATGGAAAACACCAGTTAATAGAAGATTACAGTAATTAAGTTGGGAAATGACCAAAGCATGAACTAAGGTCTTAGCAGAGGAAGCAGAAAGAAAAGGTCTGAGTTTGACAGTGTTATAAAGAAAAAACATTGACATTACTTTGCTACAGCCTCAATGTGAGAACAAAAAAAAAAAAAAAAAAAGAGGAGTCAAAAATAACACCAAGACTAGATATTTCCTTTATAGGACAGACAGGAACATTATTAACAGTGATAGTGAATGTAAGTTGTAAAGAAGGTTTTGGGGGAAAACAAGTAGTTCTCTATTTGCCATGTTAAATTTTAAGCAACAGTGCAGCGTGCATGCTAAGATGGCTGAAAGACAGGTTGTAATATTACATTCAATGTCAGAAGAGAATTCTGGAGTGGGAAAAAATACAGATAAGTATCATTAGCATAAAGACAATTATGAAAACTAGGGATGGGCCAACTGAATCCTTGAATCCTTGGTGAGGATTAGAGATGCGTGAATCTGAATCTCTGCACCAGAATAGGCAAACCGAATCTTTCGAATCTACCAACCAAATAGTTTGTTGGAGACCAGGACGTCTGAAAACCTGGGAACCAGATACATAAGGGGAGTTGGCAAGTAGGTGAGTTTTTCCCTTGGAGTAATAATGGCCTTTGCTAACAATTTCAGAAATTACATCTGGGGTTGTATTCTAATATATTTAAATTTAATATTTAATATTTAAGTTCAGCAGTATTTTCTGTGCTGAAAATCAATGGCATGTATAAATGCTGAGGTCAGTGTGTCTGATGTAGTGGGGCAAAGGGTAAGGTCACACAATCTCATGAAGTGATAGCCACATGTAGGCCAGTGCACCTCCTTCCACAAGACAGTATCTGGTTGTAAACCTATAGCTAGAACAGGATGAGAAGTGGAATGTCTGTCATGGTTTCTCATGAGCCACATGACAAACCACATGTAGCAGAAAGGAAAAAATTGTTTTTAAAAATTGGTCAGCAGACACCTGGGCACACAAAAATTGTGGCATAAAGCCCCGTGTGCGTGCTGGAGGCTGCCTGTGCCCGGGGCTGCTGCCTGTGCCCACTGGGGCTGCTGCCTGTGCCTGCTCAGGCTGCCTCCCTCTGCAAGGTAATAATCTCTATTCTTTTGACTTGGACTGGAGGGTAGGGATTGGGAATTATTGAGACAGGACTAGAGATTTGATTTGAAAGTCCCTTGCAGGACTTGAGACTGTACTTGAAGGTAGAGAATTGAGACTGAACTACAGGCTGATTTGTTGGTTTTTTTAAAGTGCCTTGTTGCAGGACTTGAGACTTGATTTGAGATGACAGGGTGCAGAATTAAGACTGGACTAGAGGCTGATATTATTGTTGTTTTTTTAAGTGCCTTTCTTGTTACAGGACTTGAGACTTGATTGGAAAATACAGTCTTGAGATTTCAAGGACAGCTGAAAGATTCCTTTGCATAGCTCTCTTGCAAGGATCTTTCATACACAATTCTGGGGTTTGTAGTTTTATAAAGTGTCACAACCTTCTCTGTCAAAGTGTGCTGGTGCATCATCAAACTACAAACCCTAGGATGCCATAAGGAGCTATGCAAAGAAAATCCAGTTTTGACCTGGATTATCTCTGTACTGTAGTATGTGGCCCTGTTTCTGCACATTTCTATGATTTTTGTAAGAGCTATATCTGTAGGATGCAAGGAGAGAAATCCAGATTGAAAGGAATCCATTACAGAAATACAAGAAAGAAAGTCAAGGCAATGTACATAAACAGTATGTTCCAACACTTTTGAGAAGAAGGCAACAATGAAACAGAGTGATAATTAGAAAGAGAAAATGGATCAAGTGAAGGCTTCTCAAGGATTGGAGAAACAGTAGCACATTCAAACTCAGAAGGAAATGAACCAGTAGAATGCAATAAAAGGAGTGAGCCAAGGCTGAGGTTCAGTAGAAGATACCATACATGTTGACAAAGGGGCAAAACTATCAAGAGTTGAAGATGAAGTTGAGTTGAGTAAAGGAACAGCTGAATCCAAGGAAACCAACAGAATTAAAAGAAGACAGAGAAGATAGCAATGCTTGAAAAAGGCCTTAGAATTAAAAGAATGAAGCTCTCAAAAGGAGCAGGCCACAGAGTACTGAGGAGGAGAATTATGAACAAGTGAAAAAGAAACAAGATGATGATCAGCCAAAGGAAATTCAATAACAGGAAAGCAAAAGGTAGAGCACTTCTTAATAAGAATAAGGTCAAGACAATGGCCAAGGGAATGTGTGGGTGAATCAGAACAAAGCTTGAGCCCAAAAGAAGACAGTAAAGAAAGAAAATGTAAGGCAGCAGGATCTTTGGAAGCATCAGTGTAAATGTTAAAATCACCCATAATAAGAGTCGGAATATTATCTGAGAGAAAGAAAGCCAACTAAAAGTGAAAATCAGAAATAAAAGTTGAAAATGGGCCAGGTGGACAGTAAATAACTGCAATTTGCAGATGCAGAGATGAGAAGAGTCTCACAGCATGGACCTCAAAAGAAGAGAAACAGTGTGTTCGTACAAAGGAAAAAACACTGAAACTGGCAAGAGCTAAATAATGGAAGATCCACCCCACTTCCTCTACCCTCCTGGCAACTTATATGAGAAAAAGAGAGTTTTCCAAAGGAGAGGGCAGCTGAAGTAGCTTTATTGTGGGCAGGAAACCAAGTTTCAGTGACAACAAGAAGGTGGAAAGGTCTGGAGAGAAATAAGTCATGAACAGTAACAACTTTAGGAGTAGTTGACTGACAGTTCCATAGAGAGAGAAAAGAGGGAAGCTGGAAAGAGGAAAGGCAGCAGATAAGTATCGAATTAGAAGATCAGAAGAAGAAATGGAAGAGACAGGAGCCATAACAAAGAGAAAAAAAATAGAAAAGAGTTCTCAATGAAAAAATAAATATAACCCAAAAAAGAAGACATATATGGAACACTGACATCACTAGTAATGCAACCAGAATTCTCAGTTAGCTGACAAACAGCACTTCCTGGGGTTTTCCTTGCAGAAGATGCTAGACAGGACTGGCCTGATTTTATACTCCAGCAGCCAGAGGTGACACAGCTGCATTTGGGAAGGCAGTATCTGGGCCTGAGTCTTCCAAGAGGCAGTTGGAAGCCAGTCAGCAGACTGCAGCAGAAGAAAGTTATCTAGAGATAACAATAGCAACAGCTGGGTGACACAACGTATCTTGAAAACACTGGAGAGCCTCTTCCTCCCTTGCAGAAGGGAGGGGCAGTTCTGCCATTGTGGAGAAGTCACTGACAAATCTATTGCTGCAAGATTTTTGTACAATAGATAGAAATGAATAAGATTTTTTATCTGTTTGTTTAGTGCATCAGTTCCCTCATGATACTGCCCCCAACATCTGCCTGTAAGCAGATAACCTTTTTAGAGCATATTCCATTGAAAAATACACAATGATATATTAAAATCCTGAGAGTTATTGCTGTGTAACCTATAGCTAATTATTTCTTCTATGCTTCATGTAGGTCACTAATTTACACCATCAGGCTGATAATTGTCAGGGCTTTCAAATTGATTGTGATGCTTTATTGTGCATGGCTTTTTTTTCAAGTCATTAAATGTTAATCTGCACATATGCTGAGACTATTTGTACTTTGTGTGTGTAGGGGAGTGATTAATATATATTTTGGTTGTACTGCTGTATAGTGTTCCTAAAAACAGGGTGAAGTGAAACTTGTTTTATAATCTCTTTTCAGTTACAGTTGTAGGATTCCCCATAAATCCTGTTCTAATGGAAGTGCAACAAAGTCCATAAATCAAAATGGACGTAACTGGCTGCTCTCCCTAACTTTAGGGTCCCATCCTTGACTCTGTTTCTTGGGCATGCTGAAATGTTAATTAGCTTTTTTACATTACAGTCTAAATTCAACTGTTAGTTCCAACTAGAATAGGCCCATTGAACTAATGAGAACCTGGTGAATCAACATTTTTGCAAATTGTATTAATTCCATAGCCCACAGCCATGTGCCAGTAACTATTGCATGTAGGTGGAGCATAATGGACCTTAATTTCTTCTCCAAACAGTTGGATGCTTCTGAACGCATCCCAGCTACAAGGAATCATCAGCATCTAATTTCATTATTCCTTTTCTTCCAGGGATCTCATTTATTAGGGACTCTTTGACTCTGCACAATCACTATCATTCCACTTTAACTGCTGTGGCTGGATCCTAGCATTTGCAGTTTGCTGAGGAACTAGAGCCCTCTGGCTGAGAATTTGAAACATACCTCCTTAAACTGGAAATCACAGAATTCCAGAGGGTAGAACCATGGTTATAGAAGGGCTCCAGGTCCTTTAAAATTTATTCCAGAATACATGTGCCAGATTTTAAGTTTTAATTATTTATATCTGAATTTACCTTATATTCCGTCTAGCTGCTGTTTACATACCACTCAAGGCCATTAAAATCATTAATAAAGTGCAATAAAATTGTAAAACAGACAGACAGAAGGAAAGAGACACAGAGAGAGAGACTGGTGCTGCAGATAAAACACTGAAGAAAATGTATTGGGGGGGGAATGACTACCTAAACAAGCTTGACTTCACCATAATGTGAAACTGTATCAAAAAGAGTTCCAAACTAGCTTTTCAGGGCAAGAATTTTAAGCTTAGATGTTGTCAGTGAGAATGTCCTTTCTCTAGTCCCCATCAATCACACCTCCACCACGGTTAAGGCATACAGGCCTCTTACATACCATCCAACTATTGTAATTTGGCAGGCACAGTTCCAGTTAATCCTCTGCTGTCCCTCTTTTTTTCAGCTGTTTTTAAAAATATCTCAGTTCCTCTCTCCTATTCCGCTTTTCTCCTTTGTCCTCAGCTTACTTCAGTTGCTGCAAACTGAGTTAAAGGTACAAAAATAGTTTGCACAAATAACCCAGCAGGTAGGCAAAGAGAAGAGAGGATGGACTTTTGCCCTTCCCAGCAGGCACAGGCAAAAGCAAACTGTTGCAGCCTCTCCTAACTTGTCTGTTCTTCCTCATTAATAACTTTTGCCATCTTGACCACTGGTGTTGGTATGATCTTAGGGTACAGACAGGAGGAGGAAGTCCTAAGACCATTTTGTTGCTGTTGTTTATAACACATTAACTTCTTTTGTGTTGTCTACTTTAATAGAATTCAGCAGACCCATGACACACATAGATATCTTTTATCTTTTGATAACTTTTTAATGAAAATCCAGTCTTTAATGGACTAAACCAATTTTATTGGCTGAGTAGAGTGAGCAGAGCTGAATAGCTGAACAGCTAGAGTTCATTGAAAAACAAGGGACAGGCAGAAGGGCCTACAGAAGGAAGGACTGGAGAAACAAGGGTCTAGGAAAGGAAAAAGCATAATTTGGGAAACATGCCTTCCAACTTTTCACAGATGAAAACACATGTGACCATTAGAGTGTGGCCAAGATGACAAAATTTTCCCGAGCTTGCTTGTCTCCCTGATGACTTAATTATAATCTGAATTTGCACTTTGAACTCAATTTGAAGCAAAGAAAGCAAGCCAAAGACCAAGGTGGAAAGGGGTGGAGGAGGAAAAGAAAGAATATGAGATATATTGAAAACAGCTGAAATGGCAGGACAAAAGAGGATCCATCAGACCCTTCCCTGCCAAATTTGGACAGTTGGAGATTATGCTGGGAGAGTGAAGTAAAAGATGGAGTTACAACTGCCATGGCTCCATCCTTTGGAATCCTTGGATTAGCAGTTTAGATCAAACTCCAGATTCCTGACTGGGATTTCTAAGAAATTATGCTTAAGCTGCCAATCCCAGGATTCCACAGGATATTGTACTGGCAGAATTGAAGTGTTACAGTAATGTGGTGTTAAAAGACCCCAGGTGAAGAAATTATTTGTAGCTTCATACTGAGTGGAAGGTTCAAGAGGGAGGATAGATAGAGGAAGATGTTTACATTTGTTCCTAGCCATTTCTTTCTCTCAAAATGCTTTAAAGGAACTCTTTATCTCTTTGGAACAAAAGTGTGTGTAGAGGGGAGGTATTTTATAGCTTGGACGTGGAGGTGAGACAAACTCCTTCCCTTCTGTTCCATTAGTTCTTCCTAGTCTGATATCATCCACATCTGCTTTGTCTGATAAAACAGCTTTGAACTACAGAATAAGCAACTGCTACCATCCAAAGACCCATGAACATTCAGTGGGTTGCTCCTCCCTCACTCTATCATTTAAAAGTGGAAAAAAAGAATTGTATGGCCAATTTTTAAAAACATGAATTTTAAGGGAAACACAGTATAACACACTATAATAGTAGGGAAAAACATGATCAGGTGATGGGTGTACCATCTCAGTCTTATCTCCAAATGCTAACTGCTAATGGGCAACTTCAAACCCCATGCTCTTAACTTCAGTTCTCAGGGGTCCCTTTGATAAAAGACCTATATTGGACAGCCTTACAAGCAGAAGTTGCTTTCCAAACAGAGGACTGCTTTACAGAAAGAGGAAACATGATCACCCTCTTGTGAATCCCTTGTGTATTTCTTCTGTATGTGGAGAATGGCAATCATTTCTCAATGAAACAAGCAATCTGCATTGACTATCATGCCTCACTCCTGCCCTATTGAAGAAAATGGGAAATGAATTCTAGTAGTTTAAGACCGTAAAGCGTTTGGATGTCTCAGATCAAATTTTCTGCCAATATGTGGAACCACAATAATCTGTTTTACTAAAACGTATTAAGAAAGCATCCTGTAATAAATACTCCTTTCTTTTTCAAATCAAGAAATGTCTATGCAACATAGATCAATCATGCTTAGGTTAGCCTTTCATGTCCTTGCATCTTCCAGTAGTTTTAAACATCATTTCCTGTAATCCCTGACTCTTGACTGTGACTACTAGGAATTGTAAAACAAAACTTTTGGAGACCAGCAAGTCAGGAAAAGTGGTTTAGATTCCAATAAAAAAAAAATGAATATGTATGTTTTCTATTGTTTTAGTAACTTTTAAATAGAGTATTTGGAATATTTATTTGCTGTGCTGTGATTTGTGAGTAGAAGCAGATTGCAACTGCCAAGAATGCTTTATCGAATGATTTATTAGTGAGAATATTAATAATTTCTGATGTTTATGTAATGTCAGATTAATATTCGAAACTTCCTCATCACAGTTTTACTACCTTAAGAGCTCAGGAACATACCACCATTCAAAAATTTCACTGCATTCTCTAGGTCTCAGTTTTATCCTGACTTTAAGATTAAAAGGTCAAATAGGCACAAACCAGCCATAGTGAAATATTTATAAATCCCATTGGTTTCATTGGATGAAAGTTAAATGTATATTCCTTCTTTCTGAGTTCAGTGGGATTTTTTAAAAAAAATATATCCGAGTGATGTACTTGGATCTCATTGATATTAATAAGACAGTGAAAGATTAGCTTATATTAAAGTGAGATTCATATTTCAACCCTATACACATTTTGCTGAACTGCACTGAACTCAATGGACTTCACAGTAGATATGCATATTGTTACACAGCAAAATTTGTTGGCTAGATTTTCTTTATATTCCACTGATCTGTCTTTGTGGGATAGGCTGCACCTCTGTCTGTATGATAGAAACATATGTTTAGCTGATCTTTCTGTAAAACTATGACATTTTTACATGATTTTGATATAATAACATTTCCCTCATTCCCATGGTTGCTCTTATGGCCACACAGTTCCACAGTGCAGAGATGGAGCCTCTCATTCATAATTTCTTAGATCGAAATTTTTGCTTACATTTGTCTGAATAAAACTTACACAAAAATTGCAAAGCTTTATGAAACAAGGAACTCACAGGATGCAAAGAGTATGAGAAATAATAAGTATAGCAAGCTGTAGAAAATACTGGACACAAAACATTAAGTGGACAAAGGTCCAGCAAGAGTGAGAAAACCTAGATAAATTATAAAGATAGGAAAACAAAATGTGAAGCTCAGAATCACGTAATCAGAAACTCTCATGCAGTGAAGAGAGTAAAGGGAGTAGAAACCTAACATGTATGTGGCATGCATGGCTGGCCAGGCACAGAAGGGACCTAGCATAGAATCTGTGGCTGTGGAGAAAAAGGTGAATTGGTAACAGGCTAGTTAAATAAGTGTTACCCTGATTTCTGGGGTCCCTTGGGGGATACTTCAGTGTGCTCCACGTGATGGGGAATGGAAACTAGCCAGAGCACAAGCAATAGCAATGCGAGAGGCAGGGTAACCTAGCGGGGTCTTTTTACCCAGTGTTTATGGGGTCAGACCAAGCCAAAAACCAAACAAAAATGTCAAATAAATGATTTTATTGAAGGAAAGTCTCACATAGCAATGTAGTCACTCACACATTCACTCACTCAAGACCTATTAAGAAGCAAAAGAGAGGAAACTGCATAGGGGAATATTGAAAGGGTGTAGCTGTGGTGATGCTGCACCTTTGTCCTGAAGTTCTTGGTCCGGGAAAAACAGCGGAGAAGTGGGACTTAGCACGTTGAGGCCTGAGGGGAGCACTCAACAGATGGAGCAACAGTCTGCTGGCATGACCAGGGGTGATCCAAAGAACTGCTCAGAAACTGGGACTATTTGTAGGGGAAAATGTACCCAGAGGACTCATCCTTTCCTGGGGAGAACAAGGGGTGTTGGAGCAATAACAAAGCTCCACCGTGGTAATTTCCTTTGCGTGATGGGATTGCAAGGTGTTGCCAAAGTCTCAGGCTCTTCGGCTGTGCTAGTTTGTGGTGTGACTTCATGTAAATGGTCTTCGCCTGATGGAATATTTGCTCAACTTGGGACAGACACTCTAATCCCCTCAAGTCGGCATCTTGGGGCTGAGGATCCTTTGTTTATTGTGGGTTTACACATCTTGAGGTCTCCTGGGGCTATGTGACTGGGGATTTTACTGGCCTGACCTGGTTTTTGATCTTTGACCATTGCTGCCTACATGCCCATCCAGGTGACCTCTCAGGCACATTGAATCATATTTTAATATCAAAATTATAGACCCTGGGACAGGGTTTACCAGTGAGATAACATAAGGCATTGTCACCTCTTCAGATATATCATTAACTGCCTCCTGCCAATATTATTTGATTACTGACTGAGTAACTGTAAAACCTCCTTTAAAGACCAGATAATTATTTATTAGCATTTATCTGAGCTGCGTAGTCTTACCTCAACAGTTCACAGTGGTTTGTGATGTCTGGTGATTCTTAATCATCATTTGGAAATCTGATATGTGAAAAAAAAACAGATTATTGAAGCCTTGATAACTATTATTCATATTCCTCTTTCTCTCACCTCCCCACATAAAGTATTCAAAGTAAACAAAATAGTATATTTGAAAAGGTTTCTTTTACTCTCAATGGCACTTCATAAATGTTTGCATAGAAATTCTAGTTTATTCAGAAGTAATGATCTGTTCCAACCTATGGCAGATCCATTAAAAGTTACTGAAGAAATATGAGCACAAAACTGATAAAATTTAGTTTGTCACACCTGGGCAGCAAATAACCCATGTATATTTAAGAAGCGAATGCATTGGTGACTTTCTTTTTTAAGCTGGCACTTGATAGTTGAAATTATTTGGGACTATATTAATGGTTGATGAATCATTCAACAGAAAGAAAACAAGCATGCAAGAGTCTATAGGTTTGACACTTCAGGATGTTCCATGGGAAAAGTGTGGTTGTAGTTCTGTGTTAATGTGAGGTTAATGTAAGAAAAGATACCTTTTCCTTCATACAGTCTGCAGTTCCATTCCTTCTCAAGCCCCTCTGGAAGGCTTGGGGTGGGCAGCTTCCTTAACAATGACCAACAGGTATCTGGTAGACAAAAGTTGATTTGCCCCAAATTGGACTTCTATTCTAAGTTGTTGGGGTATTTTTAAATTAAGGGAAGAAAATTCTTCCATCTTTCTACCTGTCTCATATTTTTCTGAAGGGCCCATAGCCTTCATCTAGATAGGCTTCAAATGATGCTGGAAAGAAGGGGTGTTGCCTTGTTAAAAGAAGGGTAAGATTTTTTTTTCTTCCATGAGCTTACTCCACTTAACTCATATCTACATACCAGCCTCTTGTTTGAGATCCTGAACTGGAGTGGGCAGAAGATGAATTACCACCTCCTTATTCCCCAGATACCCCCAAGTCCCATGAGAAAAGTTTATTGGGGTGTGGAGAATACTTCAGAATGCATCTGCTGCTTCAGATGCAAGTTGGAATTCCCAAGAATATGTCAGGGTCAACTTCAAAGAACAGGCCTCTATTCAAAGAAGGCTCCTTGGCTCAGTCTTTGGAGATCCCCTTCCTCCTGCAGTCCATCTCATTCATCAAGGGAGAGTCTATTGACATGCCTGCTAAGTCACTTTCCATTCAACTTTGTCCAACAAGTGTTTTCTCTAGTTCTTTAAATTCTTCCATGCGGGAGGAAGATTTCACATATCATATAGTAATTCTACTGATAACCTCAAAAACAAATAATCACTGTTTCTGAGGAACAGTCTTTCCTTTTCTTCATAACCACAGTGATCAGATAGCATGAACACATTTTGAGAAGTGCAAGCAATATTTGACCTACCATGTGGGAAAACATTTTCTCATGAGCTTGTGGAAGAGTTTTGTGTGTTTGTTAAATTTAGAGAAAAGCAAAAGCATATATGAAGCAGTGCTTCCAATTGCTGACCCTAAAGCTAGGAATAAGTCAGATCTTATGTGATTGGCACATATTCTATGAGTTTGAAACATGCCAGTGTTTTTAATTGAACAACAAAGAGAGCTAAAGAATAATTGAAAAACATAAGAGCTCACCCAAGGGATGGCGGGAGGAGAAAACTGTTTGAAAATGTAATTTAAGACAGTATAATAAAACACTCAGATAATAACATGCTAAGGTTAAATCACACATTTTTGTCAGACAATTTATATCAATAATTTATTCTTGAACTCCCAGGTGATGGGGAGGAGTGTTAAGTGTAAGAAATTTGGTATACCTATTGAACATCCCCCATTTTCCATGCATGGATGCAAATGGGTAATATTTGACCATTTCCGCACTAGACTGTTATAGCGCTATTATTCCACTTGCAACATCCTATGGAATCCGGCCCCTCCCGAAACTGCAAACCCCAGGATTCCATAGGATGCTGCAAGTGGAATAATAGCACTATAACAGGCTAGTGCGGAAATGGCCTTATTCTAAGAGATTGAGAGTTCATTTTAATGCCCTGCATGTTTCGGGGGAGGAATGAGATTTAAGTGCCCCTCTACTGATGGAAGGAGGAGTTCTGCTATTGTGCCCACAAACAGCTTCTTAGGTAGCATGCTGTCTCCAGATGCATCAGTGGTAGCAAGCAGAAGGCTCTTAAATGGGAGCTTCTAGAGAGGCTAGGACAAAGATAGATGAAAGCTCTGTGCCCACCCCACCCACATCTGAGGCTGAATATCCCAGCACAAGTGTCCCTTTTCTCTATAGCTCTTGCAAGCCAACAAGGGCAATAGATCAAATATGTAACTCCTCTCCCCAGTGCAATTTAAGATGGCTGAAGCCATATTTTAGGAAATTATAACTGCAACCTCATGACATTACTGGACAGTTTTGTATATGCTCGAATCTATTTCTCAACATTTCAATTCCAGTCCTATTTTTATAAAATCCAAACCTTTTTTCCAGTACATCTTGCAGTTTTTGCTTTCTTTTAATGCCAACATTCATTTATGATTAGCCCACTATTTCTGTGTATGTTCACTCAGATGAGCATCACACCAATTTCAGTGGCACTTATTTTATATTAAGTGTGTGCAGGTGGAGATGCAGGTTTATTGATTCAGAGCCCACTTTTGTTTTCTTCCTCATCAACAGTAATCTTGAATCAGGAATGAACAACTTAGTATCCTTCTAGATATTAAAAAAAAAAATCTTTTTTGCATCACACTTAAGCAAGTTTTTTGAAGCACAGTGCATAGATACTCTCCTTTTTTCCAGCCTGTGTTGTCCAGTAAAGCAACAAGAAATGAATTAATTACACAAGGAAGGGCTATTTTCAGTTATGTGTATCTCAGTGGGAACAGTAGAAGCAGTTTTAATGTGGACATGCAGTTCTCTGATGGCCTACTGTTGACAGGTGTGTGTGGCTTCTAGATGTTGTTGGTTTGCATGTCCAAGCAGCCTTATCCAGCATAGCCAATGGTAAGGAGTTTTGGGAGCTGCAGACCAAGAACATCTCGAAGGCCAGATGATTTCCATCCTTGTTCTATCAGATGGCAGCTATGGAGTCCTGTCATCATTTATTGAAGACATATGGAGTAAAGAATCATATAAATAACTTTGATTTCAGATCCTAAGATTCAAATTTTAATACATAGAACTCCTCACCAAATACTCCTGAACACTGGTTAGGTGGGACAAGAAAAGACAACTTTAGAATACATTCACAGTGAGCAAAGGGACTAAAGCAGTTGGGACCAGACATATCCCATTAAAAATATTTTGAAATATTTTGAAATTTTTGTATTTAGTAGCTGCAAAACATGGGTACTCATTAGCTGAAACTAGGATCTTTTTAAAGTCATGCTAATTTCAATTAGTTATGCTTGTACCTAACCCTCTCCACTGACATCAATAAAATTTACAATAAGACTTGCAATCCAATGTGCATCTACTTAGAAATATTTCATTTACTATGAGGCAAGTGTGTATAGGATTATAGTCTTAGAGTACGCCAACAGGAACCACAGGGTTCTGTCCTCAGCCCAGTGGTAGTCAAAATCTTTATCAATGATTTGGATGAAGGAATATAGTGCATTCTTGTCAAATTTGCAGATGATACCAAATTAGGGGCATTTCTGCACTACACTATTATAGTGCTATTATTCCATTTTCAACCTCCTGTGGAATCCTGGGGTTTGCAGTTTAGGGAGGGGCATTTCGAATTCTCAGCCAGAGAGCTCTTTGGCTTTAGGAAACTACAAACCCCAGAATTCCACAGGATGTTGAAAGTGGAATAATAGCACTACAACAGTATAGAGCAGAAACTACCAAGGAGGAGTAGCTGGTATCCCAGACACAGGATTAGAATTCAAAATTACCTTAACAGATTAAAAAGCTGGGCCAAAACTAACAAAATGCATTTCAGCAGGAAGAAGTATAGGGTTCAGGAAAAAAAAAATGAAATGCACAGCTATGAGTGGCACTGTACTGGCTTGACCACAGTACATGTGAAAGGAGCCTTGGAGTCTTATAAGACCATGAGCTAAACATAAATTAGCAGTGTGATAAGGCAGCTAAAAAAGCCCATGTGTTTCTAGGTTGCATCAATAGGAGTATAGTATCTAGGTCAAGGGAAGTGGTAGTGCCACTGTATTCTGCTTTGGTCAGACCCTATTTGGAATACTGCATCCAGTTCTGGGCACCACAGTTCTGGACGGATATTGACAAGCTGAAGCATATCCAGAAGAGAGTGACCAAAATGGTACAAGGCCTGGAAACTATGCCCTATGAAGAGTGGTTTTGGAAGCTGGGTATGTTTAGCCTGGAGAAGAGACAGTTCAGAGGTGATATGATAGCTATGTTTAAATATTTGAAGGGATGTCATATGGAGCAAGCTTGTTTTCTGTTGCTCCAGAGACTAGGACTCAGCAGTGGCTTCAAACTTCAGGTAAAGAGATTCCATCTAACATTAGGAAGAACTTCCTGATGATAAGAGCAGTTTGACACTGGAATACACTGCCTGAAAGTGTGGTTAAGTCACTTTGGAGGTTTTTAAACAAAGGCTTTCTCTGTCAGGAATGTTTCGATGTTGTATTCCTGCTTTGCAGAGGATTTGACTCAATGACCCTTGTGGTCTCTTCCAGCTCTGTGGATCTATGAAGGGCTCTCCAGGCAAGTGTCTTTTAATACAGCCCCCTAAAGTAAAAATACTTTAGAAAGGATGTTTATGCTCACTCAGGCACCCATTTTTGTCCATGCCCTCATCTACCTGGGAAGTTTTTTTTCTTCTGTTTTTTAGAAGCATTGGTACTATTAGGATGGTGAAAGAGTGCTCCCGGAAAACACAGGCCATATCTACACTACGCTGTGTGCTGTTGTTCCACTTTCAACATCCTATGGAATCCTGGGATTTGCAATTTAGGGAGGGGCATTTAGAATTTTCAGCCAGAGAGCTCTTTGACCTCAGTAAACTACAAACTCCAGAATTCCACAGGATGTTGAAAGTGGAATAATAGCACTAGAACAGTGTAGTGCAGAAATGGCCACTGATTTTTGGTGTCAGGTTGCAACAAAAGGTCTGCTGTAAATAATGCAGTAAAGCTTGAACTAGGAAAGAGTGGGTGTCTTCTCTAGCTGATCCTAGTGCAGCTGTGCCTGCTCATCTACACCAGGCAAGATAAACAGCAGCTGTGTCCATAATAAATTTATGAGCATAAATAGAGAGCAAAACAGAGGGAAAAGAGGAAAGCAAGGAGGCCTGGTTCACTAGTTACTCCCAGTATCTTAAATAATTATAGACCTTTAAGGCCAGTCATCAAAATGGAAATCATATGACTAGTGGAGGCTGGTAAAACTAAAACTAAATTAACTAAAATTCTCTGGATGCATTTTGGAAGATGCCTTTCAAGTGGTCTTCAGAAGATTCAAAATGTTTTTGTTTATTTCTTCAAAGCTTACCTGGCTTTATTGTTTCATTTCCAATAACCATATTGTTAGTTTTGTTCAAAAAGTTTGCTAAAACATGTTGAACTGCTCTCCTTTTTTTTGGTGGTGCACAAATCTGTCTTCTTTCCACATTATTTCTGCCTCTGTTACAAAATTTTCAGTTAAAGAATGCATGTCTAAGAAGACATTTACTTTGTTAACTAGGGTATACCTGTACCTTTAAAAAAATCTGTGTTCCCCAGTTCTCTCTGAATTATTAAACAATAGTGTTTCAGTAGATTTATTTTTTTTTGTCCTTTTACTCAATAACTTCATATCTGTCTATGCAGCAAGAAATTATCTTCTGTCTGGTCAGAATATTTATCTATCCAGCAGAGTTCTGTCTACTCTCACAGACAGTGTCTCTCCATGGTGTTAGGCAGATGTTTGGGTTTTTTAATTGGAAACGCCAGAGATTTAATATCTTACCTCTGCATGCAAAATGTTTGTCCTATCACTAAGGCCCTTTTCGCACCTTACCTTGATAGCGCGACGAACTAGAGCCCTCACGATATTGCCAATATCTCAAGAGGCCCAGTAGAAAGCCCCTTGCAGTCCGTACATGGTAGAGCACTTGCGAGAGAGCACCAGTCCCCACCCAGTGCCTTGTCCGCATGTCAGCGTCCTGGGCCACGCCCAGGTCCCCCCCTATCTCTGCCCCACCGCCCCGATTGGTCAGTGGTTTTCTTTTTTTTAATTATTGTTTCATCGACTATCGTGCTAACGTTAGCACGATAGATCCTACCAACAGGCTGTTTCATACTATGTTGGTAATGTGCTAACATGCTAATGATAGCACTGGTTTTTTTTAAAAAAAACACAGTTGGCTGGACCCCGGGGGCTGCTGTCGTCTCGAGTGTGAGTGATGATGCAGCCCTGGGGTGGTCTCTCGCGGTGACGTGTCGTGCAGTGTTCCCTGCTGCGATGGGGGCAGCGGTCGGCCTGCTGCTGGCCAGAGCGTCCCCTGGGAGTTGCTACGTGAGGGACAAGCAGCAGGAACTGCCCACACCCCGCCCACTCCCAGGGCCTTCCTGGAAGCACACCGGACGACAGCTCCACAGGCCCTCTGGTCACGCGACCGATGCATGAAAGGGAGGTTATTTTTGCCTTTCAGGTGAAAATAAGAAAAGGTACTATCAGCACTATCCATGGCTGTGATAGCACCTGGTTCGCCAGAATGTCATGTGGTACGGCGGCTCGTGAAGGGGGGAGGGAGCATGCCTAATACGCTTTAAAAACGCCATGCGAAAAGGGCCTAAGTTATGGCTTAAGCAAGAGATGCCTAAGCAGCAGTATATTCTACCACTAGCACCACTAGTCTAACAATCTCTGAACAGAATTCCATTCAGGGTATAATCTCATCAGTGGAAGCAAACTGAAGATGCCAGGTTTGTATTGTTCAGTACACTTTAAGAGTCTTAGTGAAAGAAAATCAGAGTAGAGATACTTAAAGCCTTTTCTTGTATGTGCTTTTCTCATGCTTTCATTCTACTGATGGGAAATGTGGGGAAAATCTTAGTGTAGATAAGGGGACATAAATGCAGGTGTAGGAGAGTGACTAATTTTGTGAGTATTTTGAAATTTAAAATAGCGGCTCATGAAAATTCTTCCTACACACACATGTGCACACATACTTACAATTTTATTGCATCCTGGAAATGGCTGTGTTCTCCAAAAAAATCAGGCAACATATTCACTGTCCATAAATGGAAGAACAGAGTGACTTCATGAAGTGTTTTCTCGTACAAAGATAACCATATACCAGAAACACTCACATCCTATGCTATAAGATCACATGGCTCAATCAAGGTATGCTTTTATAGAGCTTGGGAAAAATAACTTTTTGGACTACAACTCCCAAAATCCCACAGTTAGCATCTGAGCCATGCTGGGAACTATAATTCATTAAGGATTATCTACTTCGATTAGATAAATAAATAAATAAATAAATATATACTTGATTCCATAATGTGCCAATTGGGGTCATAAACAAATATATGCAAGATAGATCAATTTCATACATATGCAATATAGGAGACAGATTTCTGGAAATGTAATGATTGAATTTAAAGACAGTGTAGAATTGCTCCCAACATAGGGATCTGTATGCTATGTGCTAAGCAAGCAACCAAAAATTCTGCAAGAAAGAAAAGGATAGCTGGTAGTATATAGGCTAAACAATGTCACTGTTCAGTGGATTTGTAGCTGGTTAGTGGACTGATCAAAATAATGTTCCTCCTGGAATGGTTAGGGGTGCCTCAGTCTTCTGTCCTTGGCCCAGTTTTGTTCAGCATCTTTATAAATTACTTGGAGGAAGGAGTCATTTATAAAGATGAACTCATCTTTAGTCATTAAATATACACAAGATACCATGTTAGGAGTGGTAGCTAATACCCTGGAGAACAGGATCAGAATTCAGTTAAGTCCTGACTAATTTGGAGAACTGAGCTATATATATAATAAACAAAATCAGTTTCAACAAAGGTCTACATTAGGCAGGAGAAATCAGATGTACATAGGATGATAACCTAGAACATGTGTCATAAAGTTGGTGAAGAGTCTAAAAGCCAAGAATTATGAGGAATGGCTGAAGGTAAGTCTGGGATGGTGGTACGATTGCGGGTCATTTGGGGAGAAAACCCATCAGTGATGTAATCTGTGATTGTGCTGCCTGAGGACAGGAGAAGAATGGGACCATGACAGTGTCATGCAGAACAGTCATCATGGTCCCATCTTTCTCCTGTCCTTATTGCAGGATAGAAGAGTGCTGCAGAAAGGACCTTGTTCTTTGCTCCAGAGATCAGGACAAAGCCAGTGGTTTCAGACTACAAGAAGGAGATTTTGACTAAATATTAAAGAGAACTGCTTGACAGTAAAAGCTATTCAACCATGGAATAAACTACTTTGAAAACTGATAGTGGGAAGTTTTTAGTCAGAGTTCGGGTGGTCTTCAGTCAGGCATGCTTTAACTGTGGGTTTCCTGCATTGGTAAATTGATAGATTAGGTGAACTAAGAGCCCATTCCAACTCTAAATTTCTATCATTCTGAAACTGGCAAGAGGCTACTGATGACCAACTATAGAATAACATGACCAGACACAGAAAGTTGAGTTAAATGAAGACCAGTGTATTTGTCTTAACCTATTTAAGTTGGGTTGGCCTAGAAATGGAGCAAAATTGGGGAACAACCTGATATGGGTTCAGCTGAGGACTGGTGTCAGTCCTTGACTAGCTCCTCATCCATCCCTTGGATGAAACACCTCAGCAATAATGGTAGTTCAAATACAGGAAGATAACCCACTGAAGCCTCAGAAGGCTAGATGTGAGAGCCCCAATTTAGCTTCAAAGTTAGCTGCCTTCCTCACTCCCTAGGCCACAAGACCTTAAAGAGTTTCAGAGCCCTATCCTATACCAAAAGAGTGCCAAAGGTGAATACCAAAATCTTATATTCTCTCCCTGCTGCCTACCAAATGACAGCGTTTTATCCATACTACTGAAAGCCAATTGTCTAAGACCTGTAGATATAGTATGGAGTAGGAGGAAAAAAGTTAAAGGGGAAACATTTCTATCTGGTCCTGAAGTGACCAGGGGCAATCAGACCTACATAACCTACAGTTATGCTCCTATCATGTGCATCAATCTGGCAGCTAGTGTCAGTTGCTCCCAAGGAGGCTATTAAATAATGCTGTCCTCGCCTGCTGGACTGTTCACTGCATTGGTCCGGGGAAATATAACTCTAAGAACATAGTACCTACCTCTTCAGGGAGCCAAAGAAATGATTGGTCATAGAATTCTGTCCCCAGCATAAAACACAGCTGTTGTTGTATACCTTCAGCTCTACCTGATGGCATCCCTATGGCAAATGTATTGTAGGGTTCTTGTTCACAGGGATTTTGCAAATGCCTTCCTCTGAGGCTGAGAGAATATGGCTTGAGAATGGGAGTCACTCAGTTTCCATGGCCAAGAGGGAATTCTTGGTCTCACAGAGTCCTAGTCCAACACTCAAACTACAACACTATGTTGGTTCATTGTAACACACAGCACTTGGATGGAATTCTGGATTGGTTTTTCAGTACTTTGGGGGGGATTAGTACTCTTGATAAAGTTTTGAAATTTTTGTTCATATTAAATATTAAATTACAAGCACACACACACACACACACACACACACTTAAAGCCTATTTTAAAAAGGAGTTTATAGGTGACTCCATCCCTGAGGAATAATTTTCTGTTCTTTAACACAGTTAAATTACAATCCAAAGCAGTTGGTATGGACTTGAGAATACCCTCCTCCAGCTATGCAAAGCCATACAATTTGGCTGTATGTTTGAACAGGCTTTTTATTCCCCTTGAAAAACTGACATTCTCTGTATGTTAACCATTCGTCGGAGGCTGATGACACAATATGTTGATAACCAGCAGATTGTGGGGTGGGGAGGGAAAGCTTCTTTAAAATTTATTTATAATACAGTTGGGAAAATGGCTGCCAGGTGGGTTTCCTAGGAATCCATTAAAAAAAAGTCTGATAAATAAAATTATCACTTCAGAGGTGAGCAGTAAAACCAGTTCTCGTGAATCACAGATTCAGTCAATTAAATCAAGAAGTTAATCTATTTATAAGCCCTCTTCGTGGAAATTGTATTCCAATAAAGCATGAGCTGCCACGTTTCTATAAAAAAGTGTTAACAGCAGATGTGTAAAGTGAAATGTTCATGTTGAGCATTCACAATAAGTGAAACAAACTCCTCCAAGTTGTTATCTCACACATTACATTTAGAAACGAGAGGGGAAAAAAAGGAAGGAAGGAAGGAAGGAAGGAAGGAAGGAAGGAAGGAAGGAAGGAAGGAAAAGGAAGGAAAGGGAAAAAAAGAAAAAACTGTTTTTGGCTTCTGTAAAACTGTGCTTCATCTTGCTATGCTGAAGACCTAAGCTCTTTAGCACACAATTGAGCTTTTGTGGTTTCTGTAGGAAGACTTGAATGAACAATGCAACATTCTTATACAAACCATTGCATAGTTACAGCTTCTGTTGTGCTATTAAAACCTTATGTGTTGCAGAACATGGACAAATGCTGCCCCCATTTCCTTCACTATTACTATGATTGATTAAAAAATTCATGACAGTGATATAAACTTGAAAACCATCACATTCAGAAATATTTTATTAAAACATAATATTTCTTTTTTTTAATCAAGGGAGTCTTTGCTGCTTTTTTCTACTGTTTAGAATTGCCTTCTTTCATTAGGTTGGAGTTTAGTAGCCAGTTTCTCATAAAGAGATGGGAATGAGGGAGAGGAATAACCTAACAAATTCATACTGGGATTGCAAAAACACTCTAATGTACCCAACACTGGGCAATTAAGACAGAATCAATCCCATTAATGGAATCATCTTCGCAATGCAAGGCATTTTCAGTGTTATTGAAAGTGCAGAGGAATTGACAGCTATAATTACATCTAACCATATGATTCAAATGAATAAAGCCCCATGACTGCAGTACAAGGTGTCTCATAAAGAGTGCAGTTGTTAAAAACAAATTGGCCTGCCAGCAAGAGTAATTGAATTTAGACCTTTTTTTCTTACTAATACAGAATAGCTAATGAGAAAATGAGTGCTCCAGATCCAAGGTGATGAGTCCCACCCCTTTTGAAAGCTGCAGTGGATTTGTCTGAGGTGTTTGGGTTTTAAAAACAATTTTCTGCAAATTGAATGTTCATTTGTCCTGTGTGTGGGAGAGAGGGAAGAGGAGGAGGAGGAGGAGAGGGTCTTTTCTTGTAAAAGCACAAATAAATAAGCCTTTTAATGCCATGGAAAGGCAAGAAATAAATTTGGGTCTGCATGCGCAGACACACTGCTAGATGGGTAAAAATGATGTCTGACTAGCCAAATCATTGCTTCATATTGAACCATGCTGGTTGCAAGAGTCAATTTGTTCCTGGGAACAAATTTGGTACCTTCTGAGGCCCTTTCCGCACAGCATTTGCCATGCGAAGGGGCGCCTGGAACATCGCATGATTGTGAGGAGCGATCTGCACGATGCACTCACAATCATACGACGCTCCAGGGGCCAGCAGGGGCCAATCATGTACCTTTTCATTTTCGGCTGGAAGCCAAAAATGGTGCAAAATCGTGTATTGCTCCTGGGCCCCATGCACACTTACCTGGCATGCGGAGCCTGCGGAGCTGCGCTGGTCACTCTTCCTTCCCCAGCACAGCCTGGGAAACTCCCAAGCTTCATTTCAGAAGGAAGAGGTGGGGCTCTCGCGTAAGCAGGCAGCACATGCAGAGATGAAGCAGCAGGGATGCGAGAGCCTCTCGCTGGAGGCTGCTCGCGTGATCCCCGCACCCCAGTGCCAGAAAAAGGTAAGGTGAGGAAAGGGCCTAAGATTAAGCTACCATGAGAAATAAAGAGGTTGAAATTTTCCATGTTGCATGCTTTCAGTAATATGCAAGGCATGCTTTCTATAGGACTTGGTGAGCTGTAGGTTATATATTTTCCAGTCTTACGCCTCCTAAAAAATGGCCACTAAAACTGCAAGCAAATGAGGAGTATGTTAACAGCAAGAACACCAAGGAACCCACTTATTACTTCCCCTTTTACCTCTGTCTTCCCAGGCTACCCTCTTCCCCAAGCCTGGATGATGAACCAAGGTATAAGGAAGACACGTTAATTCTTTCCCCATGTCATTTTTCTACTGTGGATCCCACCCACCCATGACTGGTAGATGTTTCTTGTTGTTAGGAGTTTGTGGCTACGTGGTAGCTTCAGAAGTTTTAAGCAGAAAAACAATATAGAAGAAAAAAAATAATGTAAGAGGGGAAAAGATTAATTTGGTTGGTACCTATGGCTGCTTTTTTTAAAAAAAATTGATGAGGGTGAAGAACAGAATTCAGATATTGTGAGTTTAATCGTTTGTCTAGGATATATTAAGGACACTAAAATCCAGTGATGGTTGAGGTGCCAGCTCTTGTTTTGTGGCTTTGCTTTCTCTATTGAGTTAACTGGATTGTCCTGCCATATTTCTGTCCAGAAATATCTAACAGAGGCCCTCTCTGCATGAGGGGGCTGCACCGCTGTCTGGCCAGGATGGCAGCAGTCAGATGGTCGTGCTTCTGCATGACATTGTCACCAGCCCGTTGTCATCTTGCCCCCAAGTGGTACGCACAAGCAGTATTTGCAAAATGGAAAAAAACCATTTTGCATCTACCATTGCACAGTGTTGCTGCCCTTCCCAGCTGTGCAGAAGGGTGGAGGTGCACTGTCAATGCCTCCCTCCCCAGCACAGCAATGGCAAGTGCCTGGCTGCACTGCGGAAGGGAAGAGGCAGGGCCAGTGCACTGTCCTCAGCAGCAACCCATCGAGATGTGGAGGGAGTGTTACTGGTGCACTCCCCTCCCTGCCGCGGCTACAACAGAAAGATTTGCTGGAGCCCCGTCATGCAGAAATGGCCAGAGAGGTAAAGAATAAACCAAAGATAACCACAATGCATAGGCTTCTTGGTAACCATCAACCAAGTGTGTTGAGGCCAGTCCCAGGATTTACATCTCCTCAAGTTGCCAAATTGCAGACATTGCTGTTATGATCTTTGCAAAACAGTATGAAATTGATTCATTTTTATTTATTTTTTTGTTCAGCTTTAAAGCGTGTCTGCTTATGTGTGTGTTTTTTGTAGGATATTTGTCTTGGAAAGATTATAGCCTGAAATATATTAAAATAAGGTAGATTCCCTTGAGTGCCAGGTGTGTCAAGGAATACTCTGCATGTCTAGTCCTACATTGTGGGTTGAGGGACTGATTTCTATGTGGTGTAAAAAGACATTACAATAGGAACAAGTGTGGATATTCACTGGATACAAAAGTAATTTTTGTTCTCTCATAGTCTTACGACAGCATTCTATTGTGGCTATGATCCTGGTTTTGTGTGTGTGTGTTCATTTTCTTTTCTGTGTTCCCCCGATTTCTGAACCATCATCTTACTGTTTATAGAGGGGCTGAGTTAGCTTTCCTGGAAAAATAGAAACAATAATAGATTAATCAAATGATGTTATAAATGACAGGAATTTAAAAATTTGCTGAGAAGATGTGCTGAGTTTTTATTCTTTCATTGACTCTATTTCTGCAAATTTTGCCTGAGGCTCATTGCAGATAACTTGCATTGGAGTACTGGCACCAGCAAAATTTAAACAACAGTTAAACAGAATAATTTTTTTAAGGGATTCCCTACAGTAGTTATTGTTTTCTTGAAACAATGTGTCAGTTGTAATTAGGATATTTTGTTAATAGACCATTTATTTTAACTATATGTATATATATAGAGAGAGAGAGAGAGAGAAAGGGAGAGAGATTAGAGTGAAAGGTTTACAATATAAAATGGTCAGATGCACGTGTATAGAAAAACTGAGGGAGGAGTTAGGAATTCCATTTCCCAAGGCATTTTAGCTGGAACTGAAGTGGCTTTGCCTCTGTTGTAATAGAGGTGACAGGGTTACATTCTCAGGTCTATCATTCATTTTGTCAGCCGAGCAGCAATGCCAGTGCATTGTTCCTTTGTAACTCAGCTTCGTTCGTACAGCTCAGTTGCTTTTTAGTATTTTTTTCCCCTAACGGGTTATTTTTACTACTCAATACTTTTTCTTTGTCAAGATAGGAGTTTGGCACTGATTGGAAGTAACTTTTATACTTCTACAAGTACCATCATTTTGTAAAGGTTATGGATTATTTTACAATGTCTGCCCTTTACAAAAACTTTTTCATCTTCTACTGTTATCTGCAATGAAGCATTTATCATGTATATCCTGGGTATTTCTTTTGCTATAATTTCCAAATGTAGCTTGAAGTGGAAGGGTCCCTATCAAATTTGCACATCCAAAAACTCTAGTTTCAGTTCTTCCCATTAAGAAAAACCAAGTAAAAAAATAATTTGTTATTCCTGGCATATTGAAACTACAATTATAAATTTACTAGGGAATAAGCAACACATAATACAGAAAGCCATTTGGTAGTACAGATTGCTAGGTGTGAAATCTCATAACCAAATGCCCTCTGTCATCAGAAATACATGGGACTTGGTGGTAAAGAGGCTAATTTTACAACAGTTGAGTATTCCTCTTGCAACTGCTGAATTTCTTGCTGGAGAAATTTGGGTCTGTTGCACTATATTATCAGTGTCAAAATGGAGTTCAAAGTAAGGTGTTTTGGGGCACAGCAGGTTCCAGTGCAAAAAAGAATCTGTTTGTATCCTTACACCAAAATAAAGGAATGCAAAGGAACATGTGAGAGGAAAAGTCTATGAATGGAATGCATAAAGACATTTATTTATTAAATTATATCTACCCTCCACCTACCCCCTGCAGCACTTGGAGTTGTTCCCACTAATAAAATTCAAATAAAATCAAGCATGAAGTGAATTTAGCATGGGATGCCTTGTTTGTTGTTTGACTGCTGTGGCAGAAAGACAGAATATGTACATGATTTTAGCTTCAGGGCTTCCATATGAAGTCTTTATCCTTTCTTGCCCTATTTGTGAAGACTATGAGTCATAAGGATGCATATTCTAGGATCATACAACTGGAAAATTCACATATATTTTATAGCTTGATTGAGAATTTCCCAGAGCTCCATCAGTAATTTGTCTCTAAAGCCCTTTTACTGAGAACAGATTGTTGAGAATCCTTTGAAACTTATTTCTAATTCCTTGGAAGTCTCCGAGAGTTAACACAGTGATTTAGCTAGTGCAATCTTACTGGGGTCAAAATGACAATAGTTACCATACCCCATTATTCCTCTTAGCTATTTGATGAGGGCAACATGGTTGAGACTGAGTTGAGGCTTGATGTTTATGTACTGATTCCTGCTAATATTTTAGACAGTATTGGACAGTATGTGGGACCATAAAGGAGAGACGAGATAACTTAAGAGTAGTCAGATAGAACCAGAAAGCTGCCATACAAACCAGTTTGGGTTTTTTTTGCTTTTTTAAAAAAGAGTTGTAAAGGCACAAATATCTAATCTCTATAGCTAGCACTGAATAATGGTTTTATTAGCATAGGTTGTGTCCAGGATTCACTGAAATCATTCCACTAATGCACTACCTTTCATCAGCAGAAGTTGGAGAAGTTTCTGCTCTTCTCTATAGCTTCAGTACATCTTTAGGAACCAGTTTATGGCTAGTGAAAAAAGGCTGAAGAGAAATGACATGGGGAGAGAAATTTCCACCACACCAGCAGGCATCTACTGGTGTGATATTGAATGTAGGCCTACATAAAATAAGCCATCATGTCAGAGAATTTTGTAGTTTTATATTTATCAAAATTCAAGCAGAAGAAAAAAAAAATTGTGATTATGTGCCTTCAAGTTGACTTGGCTTATGGAATCCCTATCCTGTAGTTTTCTTGGCTAGATTTATTCAGAGAAGATTTTCTTTTGCCTTCGTTTAAGGTTAAGAGGGGGTGACTTGCCCAAAGTTACTCACTAGATTTCTATGGTTGAGCTCTCAAACCTTAGTCTTCTGCAGTCCTAGCCCAAACTGCTATGCGACGAATAACAAATGGTGAGGAATTATGAATTAACTGTTATCAGCCATTTTATCTGTACAGTACATTCTGTTATTAGTGTGATTATTTAGACATTTAATCATCATAGCTGATGTCCGTGGTAAAGAAGGAACTTTGATTAAACATGGAAATGTCCTGAGTTTTGTTTGCATCTGATGTCTCTTATCTGACCTATATATACTATATTCAAGTCAGAATGTGCTACTACATTTATGATGAACAAGAGTTTCTCTGTACCAGCACATATATTAAGATCTCTCCCGAGAAAGACTACCAGGACCAGTCATTTAGGACCTTCAGAATGCTTTCAATAGGCCAACACCTTTTAAATCTGATAAGTACTTGGCTGTTTCTTGATTGGCTTTAGTCTTGTTTGTATTCTTCATTGTTTGAGCGACTGTAGACCTACAGATAGTCCCAACCAGAGTAGACTTTTTGAATCAGTGAGGATTTTGTAGGTCAAGACAGATGTAAATTCCATTAATTCAAATTTGTTTATCCTACTGAGGACTTGACATTGCATTTAAGCTGAAGTTTCTGTATGGTTTGAATGCTTTAAAGACTCCCCTTTCTCCAGTTTTTAGGCAGAACAAAACAGGATATCAATTTCAAAATAATATGGCTCTCATTAAGTCATTAGGATAATGTTAAGCTTTTTTTGCTCCATGCTATCATTTCCTGTTAGAATTGTAAATAGATTACAGTGTAGGGGGAAAGCTTCCCCCCCCCCCTTTTTTTACTAATAAAGTTTACCAGTATCTGGTTCATGTTGCTTCTTTTTCTTTCTAGCTATTAGTAATGTAATGGATATAATTGCTTTTAGGGACATCCCCCGACACTGTAAACAATCTCCTGTTTTTCAGATTGGGTAGCCAGTTCCAGCATTATTCCATTCTTTTACAGCACCGAATGCTGCTATTTTATGTCTGTGGGAGTGAGAAATGAAAATGGCAGATTTATGACAACATGATGCATTGACTCTACCCACATGAATATCATTAGCGTCATACTCTATCTTCTTGTCTTGTGACAAGTCATATTTTTTAGCAACCCCCCAACTGAGATTTTTTTCTGCTTTATGCTATATGATGTCATTTTAGATCTTTAAATCCTAATGAAACATACTATATTTGAAAAGAATGAGAAATATTGCATTTGTCTGTTTTGGAGAATAAATAGAAAAAGGATTTAAATCTATGCCTTATCGTAAATATTGTATCATTATAGGTTAGTACAATCTCTATTCTTCTAATATTACTGAAATATGAGAGTCAAACCAATGGTTATAGTTAGCTGTCTCTCAAAAGAAGATTTAGAAGAGTAACAAGCATTCTTTCCTTTAGAATTTAAACATTTCTGCCAGATCTCTATCTTGACCAAAAGGAGGAAGCGTGTGTCTGCTGCAACTGGTACTATGCTGCTACGCTGTAGCTACTTTGCTCGCAGGAAAAGACCTTTATAAATAGATAGGCTCTGAACTATCAGCTGGTTGTTTTTCTAATGGGACAATTTCTTAAGAAACTGTTTAGATGGTGAGGTCCATTGTCAGAAGACATTATGATCAGGTTCCAGTGAAAGGCTGAAGGCCTGCACTATCAGGAAGGCACACGTTTGCCCCAAAGCTTTGTTTTTAGAATTGCCAAGCATAAGGTTTGGAGATACTTGTTCATAATTCCTTCAGGTTGATTTTACAAATGTTTTGTAAGTATTATAAGTAGAATTAAATATGAGGCATATGTACAAACACACACACACATGCACATATATGATTTTTTTTTCCATCTTATATCTTATTTATAATAGTTGTTACATATGAACTGACCTCCTTAAAAAAAAAAGAGCTCATGGAGAGGGCTAAAAGATATGTTATGGCTGCAAAATGTTGGTTTATTCTGAAAAATGAAGTCTTTTATACTTCACAAGACTGTGGGCACTTCAGGATTACAGAAATTACAGCATGTTGTACTTTAATTGCCATGGTTGTATCCTGTGGGATCTTTTAGTTTGATGCTTGGTGAGGCACTGGAGCTCTCTGGCAGAGGAATCTAAGGGCTTTTCCATACTACACTGGTATAGTGCTATTATCCCACTTTTAACATTCTATGGAATCCTGGGTTTGCAGTTTAGGGAGGGGCCTTTAGAATTCTCAGCCAGAGAGCTCTTGGGCCTTAGTAAACTACAAATCCCAGGATTCCACAGGATGTTGAAAGTGAAATAATAACACTATAACAATGTAGTGCAGAAAGGTCCTAAGTGTCCCTTTCTCAGCTGCA
Source organism: Iguana delicatissima (assembly GCA_948472985.1). Taxonomy (NCBI): domain Eukaryota; kingdom Metazoa; phylum Chordata; class Lepidosauria; order Squamata; family Iguanidae; genus Iguana; species Iguana delicatissima. The sequence continues at coordinate 567,829 of CAOKZL010000155.1, read as the reverse complement.
GCTCCATTCCATAGGATCGGGCCATGGCAGTTGGAATCATGGTACTTTAACTGTGGAGTGTGTAAGGCCCTATGCCTCTCCTTCTTTACATCACTTTCCTCAGTTATGCCTTTTCTTTCCCTAGACCCCTGTTTCTCCAGTCTTCCTTCTGTAGGCCCCTCTGCCTGCCCTTTGTCTCTCAGTGAACTCTAGATGTTCAGCTATGTTCACTGCACTGGTGGAATTTAGGCAACAAAATTACTTTTGTCCATGAAGGACTGGACTTCCATGAAAAGGTATCAAAAGATAAAATATTTGTTATGTGGCTGCTCAATTTTATTAAAGTAGAAACATGAAAGAAGTTATAAACAACAGCAACAAGACTGGTCTTAGGGCTTCCCCCTCCTTTCTGTCTGCACTCTAAGACCATTTCCAACATTTCACAAATGAAAACGAGGGTACAATGTGTCTTAGAATGTGGTCAAGGTGGCAAAAGTTATTAATGAAGTAGAACAGACAGGCTAGGAGAAGCTGCCACAGTTTGCTTTTGCCTGATCCTGCTGGGAAGGGTAAGATTCCACCCTCTTTTCTCGTCAACTCCCTGCTGATTTAGCTAAGTGAAAACTACTATTAAACGTCAAACTCAATTTGCAGCCAACTGAAGTAAGCTGAAGATTAAGGGGGGAAGTAGGAAGGGAGAGAGGAACTGGGGTATTCTAAAAGCAGCTGGGAAAGTTGGACAGTAGAGAATTAATTTGGGCTGTTCCTGTCAAATCAGAATAGTTGGGAGGGTATGTAATATGGGTAAGCAAGGCCATTTTCTGTGACTTAACCACAGTGGAGTTGTGATTGATGAGCACCAGAGAAAGGACATTCTCATTAAGCTTAAAATTCATGCCCTAAAAAACTAGTCTGGAACTCTCTTTGATAGCATTTCACATTATGGTGAAGACAAGCTTGTTTAGGAGGCATTTCTAAAAGTACATTTTCTTCATGCTTTATCTGCAGCATCAGTTTTTGTGTGTATTCATGTGCATGTTCATGTCTCTCTGCTTTGTAATTTTATTAATGGCTTTTTTTAAAGCTACTCTGAGTAGTGATGTAAACACCAGTTGGATGGGATATATGGTATCCTCCAAAACAAAAGATTAAATCTTCAAGATTGGCAAAAGACTGGCACTGTATGACCTGAACATTCAAGGACCTGGGGCCCTTTCACTATACAATCATAGCTGTATAATTCCTCTGTAACTGGTATGGCTCCATCCTGTGGAATGCTGGGTTTTTCAATTTAGGGAGGGGCATCTAGAATTGCCAGTAGAAGAGTTCCGACAAACTACAAGACTCAGGATTCCACAGGATGCAGCCTTGGCAATTAAAGTGGAATCACAGTGCTTTAATTGTGTAATATGAAAGGGCCTCTAATGAATCCTGATGAAATTGAGAGCTCATTCCATAAGAATTGTTATACTCTTTTAATGCAATGCAAGTCCCCCTTCAAATTTTTGTTGCAACAGTCTAACTTCTGGGAATATTTATTTATTTATTAAAAATATTGTATCTTACCTTTCTAATATTTACATACCAGCTGGAGCAACTAACAGTAGTATTAATAATAAACACAATTGAATATAAGTAAATTAAAGGACAGTATAATAATAGCTGATTAAATGCATAAAAGAAATACCTGCTTAAAAAAAAAGGTATTTGCATTACAGTAAAGTGCAATCAGAGGAGGTGCCTAGTTGCACAATTAATTGTTTATACATACATCCCAGTTTGATTATGCTGAGGCAAGCCTCAAAGCCATTTCACTAACAAAGTTTGAAATCATGTGTCAGAAGTTACCTTTGCCTAACGTCACCATAAGGCTCACAGCATAATATGAACTTTGCTGTGAATGTTTGGTTCTCACAAAAGCAGAATAACAAAATTCTAGGAATGTTCTTATAAAATGTAGGCTTCAGAGATACTAGCATTAATCAACAAATGCCTTGGGGAGCAGTAAAATAAGATACTTGGACCACTTTTTTTTTAGTAAAATACAATAATGCTAAGAATAGATGTTCATTAACAGAAAGTATTCTCAAACAGAATATGGAACTTGTTTTTCAGCAATATTCAGTTTTCTGTAGGAACAATGAGACTTTCCCGCATCTGGTTCTGTGTATTAGAAAAAAAGGGGTAAACATCTCTGTGCCTGCAAGAAATTTCTGAGATGCTCATTTAACTGCTCTTAACTGCTCTTCTAGCAGAGAGGGGATTTTCAGTATGCCACAGAAAATTTTGTATTTTGTTGTAGAACTAGATCTACAAATGTTTAAAACAGTGTTCCTGAGTTTCAGCCACCTTCCATGTACAGTCCCCTCTCTGTGAAGAAACAGCTGGAATAGGAATTGTCCCAAGAAATCTAGTGTGTTTTTAATAGATATTTCCATACACATAAACAGATATGCATACAGACACACATGGTAATGCATTTGTACCAAGGGCGGATGGGGGGATATCTGAGGTAATTTTGTAGTTGAAACATGAGTCAGAAACTAGTGTGTATGCTGAGATGAAAAATTCACACTCACAATAAAGGGAAAGGACTGTACATGTGTGTTCATATGGTCCTGTATATGAAGGACCAAGGAGGCGACACTGATATCATGAGAGGCAGGGATAGAAAGACCTGGTGCAGACATCCAAATACATTTCCCCATACAGCAGCCAAATACATTCTTCACAAATGCCCAGGACCAAAGCAGGATCCAAACAAAGAAACAATGATTGCAATCTTTGAATTGCTCCTCAGAGAAAGCATTCTTTAAACGATATTATTTGTGAAAGAAATGTAGAGGTGTGTTGCATATTCAGGGCATAAAACAAGAGGAACCCAATGAAAGATAGCCCCTTTCCTTCATTTATCTGAAGGTATACTTTGGTCTGTTGCTCCTGATTAGAGGGGATTATGAACAGCATCCAGCCTTGGAAGTACTGTGGTATCATTCTCAGGATGCAGCCATCTCAGAGCAATGATGAGTTTGAAGAGAATTAGTGCATTCACCAGATACTGAAGTTTGTCAGAACAAAATGCAAATAGTCATTGATGAATTGGCTTTCTCTCCAAACATCTGGATTAAGTTGTTAATATTAGGTCTTCATGTGACTAAATAAAAACAGATGCTTTCCTTTAGGGGGTGTGTCCATTTCCTAATTCTGAGGGTTAATAAAAAGTTTTGGGAGGTTTGTTTGTTTTCACTTAAATGTAATAGGAGATAGAAATTTTGTGTATTACTTATTTAATATAAAAGCAGTTACTCAATAAGTATTTCTTTTCATGTGAATATGTGTTCCTAATTCTAAGGGATTTGATGTTGTGGAATACAATACCCACAAACACTCTTGTGGACGTGGGACATTTTTATCCCCTGAAAGATGATGGAATTCCTACAGGGCTACAAAATACTACAAAAGTTCATTCAATGTAATGTTTTTATTCATTTGGATGGAGCTTAAAGATAACCAGTACACTCAATTCTGGATGCAGTTTGGAACTATTGGTATTAAAACAGGCATAAAATATCCCAATAAGAAATTGTCTGTGGTTTGTGGTGGCCACATACAGACTAAAACAATATGATGTAATGTTGGGCAGGTGCTGGGTGCAAGCATTTTTAAATGAGGTGGTTGTAGGGCTAGCATGAACTAACCAGGGGTATTGCGAGTCATAATTTTCCTTTGTAGTAACCTTTTCTTCTCAATCTACTGCTGGAAGCATTTCCATCAAAGGAACCACCCTACTGGATACTGGCCATATGAAATCTCTTTTTTGTCCAAATTCTGTACATGGGAAGAAACTTCACAAAATTCCAAACTGCTAGGGAAATTTTTGACTCCAAGAAACTGAAGTCTTTGAGGTACACGGGGTCAGGGATACTGCTAAACTATTGGAAAAGGGAGTTATGCAGTCTTCGTGTGTGTCTTACTTTGCTTAGACTATATGAAGGAACTTTGCCTAATATTTGAGCTCAGTGACTCTCCCTTCCTCTCAAGGCTCTGATGATTTCTTGAGCTGTACCTTATTACTTAGAAACGCAGTCCTTGGGGACTTCTGCACAATGCTGCTTGAGCTTCCTTTTCATGTCTGTAAAAAGCAGGAAAAACATGTTAATTCTTATGTAATTTGCTTAGCTTTTTCATTTTATCATTTTAACAAAATGTTCATGTTCCCTCACAATGTAGTCATGAAACTTTGACATGGAAAGAGAAGTGAACATTTGGCTCAACTCTGCTTTTCACTTTTCAGCTTGGGAGCAGGGCATTGCCTTCTTTAAATAAAAGTATATATAGTGCTTTTTAATTTTAGTCACTCATTGTAAATACAATGATGATAATCTCCAGGTAGGAGTGATTAGATCACCCTCCATCTGGTGTTCTTCACCTCTTCAGTGAAAGTTTAAGAGTCAAATAAATAATTCTCTGTAGTGATGATGTGAGTCACTTTTCCCTTATAGTAATGTTCAAAGGTTCTTGTCAGCCAGGAGAAATATTTTAGAAATTTTGAGCAAAGGGGAAAAAAAGTATTGATAAGACAAGTAAAATTTCTCAGTGGATTACACAAAGCATTATTTGTCATTGTAAAAGGCCAACAGTATAAAAGGTTAATAACTTCTCACATTATTTTTCTCTGGACTGTCTCAAACATTTATGAATTATTAGAACACTTAGTTAAATTTGAATTTTTAAAGGTATTTTGTGTGTGAGCAAACCAGTCTTTCCCCAGTCCAGTTTCACGTGCATTTAGGTTCAAATCTGTTCTGGACAACTTCTCTACTAAGATGCAGCCCTTACCAATAAAGATCGTTCAGGGGGCAGATAAAGAGAAGAAAGATTCAACTTTGGTAAATGCAAACTTTTCCCACTCTAGGGAAGTTGGAAATTATTTAGGACTACTTCACTGTGTGGTTTGGGATTTTGTGTAATTTGATTCCACACTTGTCCTATCCCTTCCCTGTCCCCATTTTAAGCTTTTCTGCCAATAGGTATTGGACAACAGAACAGTTTTCTGAGATCAGCAATCTGAAGGGTATTCTGCCAGCAGGAAAGTTTTGTGCCTAATCCTAATCCCTATAGCCAGCAGATTTTGATTTAAGATTTCAATTAACTGCAGCTTTAAGAAAAAGCTTCAGAAAATTAAAATTTAGATGCACATTTTCCCTTAAAATAACATTTTGAAACACAATTACTTTGAAAAGGAACATTTCAATATAAATTTTCTCACTGGATGTAGATTTTTAAAACTTTTTTTTTTCTGGGTTTCTTTTGGTTCTGTTTTTGAGATAGCTGCAATGAAACATAAAAGACACTTTGAGCCCCATTTCTTGGGGGAAAGTGAGATATAAAAAGATCTCAGAAAATTAGGTGTGAAAATCAATTTCATAATTTTAAACATTGGAAATTGGAAATTAATTCAATGGCATGAAAAATAATAATTGAAATCATTTAATTAGTTATGTTAATAGACTCGATTGAAACTTTAATGAGGGGAGACCATGGGATTTACAGAGAATGACATGAAGGTTGTCACTGTTGACCTTACCAAAGCTAATTTTGTTTCTGGCTTCTTCAAAAAGACTCTTCTTGGCTTTTTAATCTGCCTGCCTCCAGCCTGGCTTTTCTTTCTGAAGTGGATTATGGGGTGCATAATACAATTATTCCATGTGAATATTGGGAACTATTCCCACTATTAGGAATTGTCAGGTTACCGTAGATTGTCCTAAAGCTTGAGATCTCATCGTATTACCTCTTTAGTTCACTTTGTCACTCATATGCATCTCTCTATTCTCTCCATAGCTACAAATCATGTACACGTCACTCAATTTTCAAGTGCTTTGTTTGTTAAAGGTTAATGCAGGGTGATTCATTTCAGACAGAGGACACTAATCCACCAAATATACAGCTATAAATGGATAGTGACAAGGTTTAGTCACTGAATCGAGGATGGAAAATTTTTTTCAGAAATATTTTGAGAGCTTCGGAATATGTGCAGACCATTTTCTGCACAACTCAATCACTGCATCCATACTACCTCCCTATTTCCAATAAAGAAGTATAGATTAAAAAGATCAGTGTTAGAGAACATGTTTTGCGTGCAGGAACCAGTAATCCCAATATCAGTCTGTGGAATCTCTCATTTAAAAGGTCATGTATCCAACACCCCAATTAGAGACCACATATCTAGCAACTTGAGAATTGAAATCTTGTTTTTTGGGGGGAGGCTTTTTCTTGTCCCATGTGGGAGGACATGGGAGAAGGCCTTCTCTGTGGTGGCACACTGAGTATGGAGTACCCTCCCCTTGAAGGCCCAACTGGTGTCAATGGTAGTGCCAAGTCAAAGCATGGCTTTTTATTAAACTCTTCAAAGCCTAATACAGATCTGCAGCCACGTGGCAAATGTCTCCCCATCCCATTGCCTTACTTTTTACCTCAGCACCAGTTCACAGCACTGGGGCCAGAGGCAAGGAGATGGAGGGGGGGCTCTAGAGGACAAAAGGAAAACACGCACTGCCTTCCTCCCACTGCCAATCCTCTTATCTTTTGCCTTGTGTGAGTTCTCAGCTTTGGGTCCAGAGGCAAGGGGATGAAAGGGGGAGCTCCAGAGGGCAGAAGGAAAGTGTGCACTGCCTTCTTCCCCCCATCCCCTTATCTTTTCCCTCATGTGAGTGCTGAGGCCAGAGGAAAGGGGGTCTGAGGGGGAGGTCTGGAGGGCAAATGGAAAGTATGTGCATCTGTCCCTTTCCTCATTGCCTTTTGTCTTGGTGTGAGTTCTCAGCACCAGGGCAGAGGTAAGGGAATGAGAGAGGAGAGCTCCAAAGGGCACAATGATAGCATCCATGCCCAGGTCTCCCACCACCACCAATTGCCTTACCTTTTGCCTTGGCATGCTTGGCTTTTTTTTCTGTGCTGAAAAGACACAAGTGAATGAGAGGAGGAGAAAGGGGGTCACAGGTGCCTCACAAATAATCACATTCGTGAGAGTCAAACTCACAAATGTGGAGGGAGAACTTTACCTCATTCAATTTCTTATTTCATAGAAGTCCATAAACAATTTTAAATCTTTCCAAAAAAAAAAAAACTTCAGTTGATCTGTCTTTTAAAATCCATGTCAGTTTTGCAACTTGAGCATGATCTGTGACTTTAACAACTCATTTTTCTGTTTTTGGTGCACCAGTCCACTTCATATTTGGGCAAACAACATTCTTTCAACTGATATGATCGATTGAAGAAGTGGCCATATTTCCTATCCAGACCTTTATCAATAATTTCCAATAAAAATATCTCTGGTGACATTGCAATATCTGTCATTATTCTTTTTGAATTAACATAGAAATCTTAGACCCATAACTCTTTACATTCTTGCAAGTCCACCATATACGGGGGGAAAATCCTTCGTTGTCCTGACAACCCCAACATTGATTGAAACATTCTTAGACTTTTTGGCAACCATCTGCATATCATCTTATACTTATTTTCTTTTAGATTAGTGCACAGAGTAAACTTTAGATCTTTAGTTCACATTTTCTCCTTAGCTCCATTTGTACATTATGCCCAAAATTTTGGGCCCACCTTAATATAAACTCTTTTACAGGTTCATCTTCCATCTTTGATTTCAAAAGATATTTGTACACTTTTTAAAATTATATCATCATCATTGTTACACAACTCTAAATAAAAATCATTTCCTCCAGCCTCTTTAACCAAAACTATCTTATCTGGCTTAAATCTATATCCCTCTACATTTACTTTTGAATGATGCTTCAACCCACCCTCCCACCTCCAGTGCATTATTAGCTTTGCTGATGGGTATACATTTTTGCGCATTCTATCTGGTTCCCAAAGAACCAAATGAACTGAAAGGGGTTCATTGCAGCACACCTGAAATATTATATAATTGTATACTATACAATAATTTGCAATAGAGACTAGCTGAGAATATAATTAATGGAGTAGGAAAAAGTTACTGAGAATAGTCACTGTGTACCTTCCCAGGAACGACTCCAAACACCTTGCCTTCATGCAGGCAGGACCCCTCTGTATAAGGAGGTTTCTGCCTTTGTGGCCCATTCTGCTTAAGGGCTTTGGTCCCTCACTAAGCAAACAAATCACTGCCTCACTGCATGCCACCTCAGTTCTATCCCCAAACTCACCGTTTTAATTCTTTCACATTCTTCTTTTTTAATTCTTCCCCAAACGCAACTATTCTTTTGCTTCACAAACCCAGCCTTTCTGCTCCAGAAAGTTTGCTGGCCCCCCTACTTGCTGCTATCTTCCCAAAGAATTAATACAGACTAGGCTGCCTAAAAACAGAGCCATGTGACATATTTTCTCTAATTCTAACATTTCTTTTCCTGAGACACCCACATTAGTAAATTCTAAAGACCTAATCTACTAATGTTTACACATACATGCATACACTTCAGCATTACTTACGTAATGTAAGAAGTTAGGTGGAATCATTAGGAAGATCCAGTGTAAAATTAAAGTAACAAATTAATAAATGTGCTAATTTCAAGCTCTTGATATTAACAAAAGTGATTAACAACATTAACAGCCTACGGGGTAATAGGCTGCATTGCGTAATTCATAAAGATCAAATTTTTCAAGCAATCCTAAGCTATGTCTGCTAACATATATTACTGTGTTTATAATTATAGTAACCAGAAGACACCTTGTAGCTGCACAAGTCATAGCACGCAAAGGGCATACTGGAGCTTAATCTAACAAATCTGAATAATTAGAAAAAGTTGACAATACTTTTAGGTAGTCTTCCATTACAAAAAGGTTTCTTTTCATACAGTGAGGAGTTAAGCTGTCCAAAAGCAGCCCTCAAAAGGAGTCAGCAGAATTGTTTGAGCAGTTCTAGAGGTGTCAAGATAACAGCCTTTTAGATCTGAGCAGCAATGCCATGTTGTACTTTCTTCCATATAAAAATAGGCGCTATCTAATGCTAAGATATTTTGCAGATGAAATATTCTTGGACAGATTACCCAGTTTTTTCTAGCAATGATCACAGAAACACTCTACATAATAAATAACTCTGGATCAACTATAGATGATAAATGTTTATGAAAAGCAAATGTTCTGTGTGTCATCCATAATCAGTGTTGAGATATCACACTCACTAATGTCAGATGCTGATTAATATCATATATCACTTTGCCTTAAGCAATGCCTAGCCACCTCAGCAGAGATTTCAAATGTGTTAAGTCATTGATACCATGACACAAAACCAAAATTGAAAATATGTTCAGGAATGAGGAATGCATTAGAAAGTTTGTTTGAGCATGCTGCTTATATGGACAATTTGTTTTTGCATACAACATATTTCTCTTCTTCTTTACTATGTTATGTAATTTTTGTGGCTTGCCCTGCAGACTCCAGGGTCATGCAAAGATCAGGCAGTGGTTTATTTCCTTGTGACAAGTTGTAAGTTTAGACCTTAACAAAATATGCTGTCTTCATCCCCAGAGTAACTCTGAAGAGCTTGTAGTTCAACAGTGGAAGCATTTCAACTGTAAAGATCCAAAATGGAGCTAAGTATTTAATTGTGATGAAGGGGCAAAATGGTGAAATTTCTAACAGAAGGAGTTTAATGCTAATATAATCATTGCAGAGAAAAAGATGTTTATCTCTATTAAGATGTCAGTCCTGACTTACTGATGTCTAGAGAAGACCAATTGGAATAAATGGGATTTAATTATATCATCATGACTATACTATATTCCACTGATCTCTAAGTATGAGTAAGTCTAGATCCAATCTATTATGATTATTTCTGTTGATATTCTAATTTCCTATTAATCTGATTTTTTTTTAAAAAAAGAAAGAAAATAAAACAAAATGAAAAAGGGAAAAGGAAAAAGGAAAAGAAAAGAAAAAGAACTGAGATCTTTTTAATCACTTGTATTTAAATATTACTTTGGTGTAGAAATCACAAGTGCTTTACAGTAGCTTACTTTTATTAAGACTTATTATTCCAATAAGTCTTGCAGAGGCAGAGTTCAAGCTGTTATAATATGTCAACCATGCTGTTAAAACAGTCAAGCCAAGTATACCCAGAAATCATTCATTTGGGTTACTTAATTTGTTTAGTTACATATTTTACTGCACATACTAAACTCAATTACTTCATTCTATCCATGACAGAGAGAAATTAACTTTTGTACCATCACCAAGTTGTTTGTATATTAACTATGTTCCATTCAAAACCAGCAAAAAAAAAAAAAATACAATTACTTTTTGTTATCCTACGATGCCCCACATTCTCCCTGCTTTCTTCAACAATCATAGAGAATTAATAAAAATCAGTCTGAAGCCTTATTTTATTTGGACCTATTTTAGTAAATTGATCATTTCCTTTGTTGCAGATGTGCTGTTAAATTGTTATTATCCAAGCTTATCTATGGGACTGGAATTGATTAGAACATAAAACATTGACAGATAATTGACTTGTGGACAATTATGCCTCTCTACCTTCTTGGTTGCTGGGCTACTTTTTTTTCCTTATAAAACCTCAAGCAGTCAGTCAATCTGTACTGCATTGTAAACTGGGACCCATGGCTTCTGATCAGAGAATATGTTGATTAATTTATTCTTTTTCTTAAAGGATGTGGCCCAACCTCCATTCTCTTTAAGCCTGATAGAAAGTACATTAAATGTACTTTTTATCTATCTTTTTATCTGTCCAGATTACATCACTACAACAATAGGTGGGAATTCAAGGGATTGAAAGCTCCTGCCTACAAAAGACATATAGAAAATTGGGTTGCCACTGGCATGCTACTTTCTCTCATGTCTCATGTCAGACCCTAACCGAAATCAACAGAGTTATGCTACTCAATGTTTCTGGGAAGTTAACCTGTGTGGCGCCCACTCTTTCCTTCTGTAAAGATGTGTAAAGACAAGTTAGCTAAATTTTCATTCTATTTTTCAGAATCCCAAAAATATTCTTGTCCTGTCTCAAGTTTCCTATCACCTTGAAGTATTTTTCCACTGTACCCATTTTAATGCATCCCTCCCCCTTGAACAAATTATGTGTATACACTTTTCAAATACGTACATTTGAAAAGCTGTGCATGTGTGTGCTTTTGTTGATAGTCTTTCAGACTATGAGTTAGATAAATTTGTTTTTAAAAATACAGGTTGCAGTTGGCTCTCCACGTTTGAGGGTTTGATTTTCATGGATTTCATTATTTTGCAAGCTTCTTCAACCCCTGATCCACCACCTCAGGTGCTTCTTTTCTACAGGTACCTTCCCTCTCAGCAGTTCCAGTTAGACCAAGCAGCCCTTCAAAGCCTGCCCTTGGTCATCCTCCTCCACTAGCCACTTCCTTGCCAGCTAAGGATAGCTCACAGCCTGATTTCTCAGCACCACAAACCCTCTCCTGATGCCCCCCACACACCCGTGGAAGGAGATGGGTGAGAGAGGAAATATAGGGTCCACTATGTTGACCCTTCTCCTTTCTTTCCCTGACCTGGTTGTACACTGGGTGCCCATTCTTCCCACCATGCCTTTGCGAGGGCACACACACTTGCAATTTTTCTTCTTTTGTGGGACTCTGTACCCCTAACTCTAGCAGATGTGGAGGGCCAACTATAATGTGAATTTCTTTCCCATCCCACTAACATTCTTTCACTCTTGCTCCCTCTGTCTTAGATTCAGTATAAAACTCCCATATCAACAAAGCGTGTAGTTAAGTTTTTAGTTTTCATTCACAAAGGAAACAAAAATTGAAAATGTGCAATTACATTTGTTGACATTCATATTTTGTCTCTCCCTCTGTTCTCTGATGCCCATAAGTAGAAGGGAAGAGTAATTCCCGCTCTACTATTGTGGCAATGGGGGTGGTAGTCTGCAGCTAGCATTGTGGAAGTGCGTACTTGCTGAATGGATAATTACAGTACGACCTCCGTATCCATGGCGGATTGGTTCCGGGGGGCCCTGCAGATACGGGAATTTGTGGATCGCCACAGCAGTTGGGCCCTGGGCTTGCAGCTGGAGGTAGGAAAACAGCGGGCAGCGCAATCCCGCTGCTTCAACTGCAGATAACTGAATCCGCAGATTATGAATCCGTGGATATGAGGTTTATACTGTATCCCACTTTCAGCCTGCACACTGGTTGAAACAAGTAGCACTTAACCATACCCCTGCCTCAACATGGTTGTTGAAGATTTCATTTAGTGAGCCTTTGTTAGCTTCTCTTACTCATTTGTTACTCATGGAGTGCTCTTTCTCCTATTCTGTATTCTGTTCCTGTGTAAATCTAGACTATAAGGAAAAGAGATATCTAGTTTTTACTTGCAATGCATGACAAACATAGCTGATGCTACTAAAAGAATAAATATTGATATGTGGTGATAACTCTAGTCTCTTTATGAATACAGCCATATGGATGTTGTGCACACATACATACATACATACATACGCTCAATGCAATCCCTGGAAAAGATGCTACGTTTCCAGACAGAGCATGCCAACATTCAAACATTCAACATTCTGTAATAGTCATCAGTTGAGTGGGGCTGGTGGAAACAATAAGCATTGGGAAAAAAAATCATACCGAAGGCCTATCTGTGCCCTGCATTCTGTTCTCTCAATGGCCATCTGGAATCTTTCAACAAAGAAATTAATGAAATGTGTTCCCCAGCCACTGATGCTGAAGGTAATACATAGCTACCCTGACTGGTTGTCATTGATAGCCTTGTCCTCCATAAATCTGTCTCAGTCTCCACCATTATATTGGTGGCCCACACCACATCTTCCCATAGCAAGTTCCATAGTTCAACTAAGTGTTGTATGAAGAATTATTTCTGTGTGTCTGTCCTAAATCTCTTACTATTCATCTTCAATCTTCATCTTCACTGGATAACTTGGGGGTCTAGCATTATGAGAGGATACCACATATAATTTTATGCCCCCTTACTTACTCTTTTCCTAAGCCAAATGCTGATTAAAACTTTTCATCATGCAGAAGTTGCCCTAACCCCCAGACCAACCCTGCTCTGTGCTTTTTTTGCTCTTTTTCTACCTCTTCAGTATTAACACCTGGTGATGAGTACACAGGTAGTATCCAAAATTGAAATCATGAGGATATTCCTTTACTTTATTGGCAAATTATTGTGAACCTAACGTTTTGCAGCTATACAAGTGACAAAGACAATTGCCCATTAATATATAATATGACCTATTGTGATCTCCTGTCTTGTCAGTTATCACTGGTTTCCCTTGTAAATGTAGGCATTAATTGGTTTTGGTCATGTAATAATAAGATGGGGATTCAAGTTTAAAATTACATTGTTCAGTCAATTTATTATATTTTTTTTCCTGAAAGCTATGCCTAACTAAATTATTAGTATTAATATCTTTTTGCATTCACTGTCAATGTCTTGCCAGACAGAGCAGGTTAAAAAGACCAAAGTAATGATCATAAATTCATATGGGCAGTATTCTCCTCATACTTTCTTTTGACATACAATTAATACTGCATCACCTAAGATTATGACATTCAGCACAACAACCAAGCAAAAAAGAGAATGTGATGCATTATTTTTAATTAGTAGACCAAGTGTAAAACATCCTGAGTGCTCAGTCTGTATATCTACTTATGCAAATTTATGACACAGAAGCATAGAATCATAGAATCATAGAGTTGGAAGAGACCACAAGGGCCATCCTGTCCAACCCCTTGCTTTGCATGAACACACATCAAAGCAATCCCAACATATGGCCATCCAGCCTCAGTTTAAAAACCTCCAAAGAAGGAGACTCCACCACACTTTGAGGCAGCATATTCCACTGCCGGACAGCTCTGACCATCAGGAAGTTCTTCCTGAGGTTCAGGTGGAATCTCCTTTCCTGTAGCTTGAAACCATTGCTCCTTGTTCTAGTCTCTGGAGCAGCGGAAAACAAGTCTGCTCCCTCCTTGACATGGCATCCCTTCAAATATTTAAACACAGCTATCATGCCCCCTCTTAACCTTCTCTTTTGCAGACTAAACATACCCAGCTCCCTAAGCCACTCACAGGTCATGACTTCATCATTTCAGTCACCCTCCTCTGGACACACTCCAGTTTGTCAATATCCTTCTTGAATTGAGGTGCCCAGAACTGGACACAGTATCCAGATGAGGTTTAACTACGGCAGAATAGAGTAGTACCATTACCTCCCTTGATCTAGACACCATACTCCTATTGATGCAACCAAGAATCATGTTGGCTTTCTTGGCTGTTGCATCACACTGATGACTCATGTTCAGCTTGTGGTCCATGAAGACTCCTAGATTCCTTTCACATGTACTGTTATCGAGCGATGTGTCCCCCATCCTATATTTATGCATTCTGTTTTTTCTGCCTAAGTGTAGGACCCTACATTTTTCTCTGTTAAAGTTCATTTTGTTAGCTTTGGCCCAGCTCTCCAATCTGTTAAGGTTGTTTTGAATTTTGATCCTGTCCTCTGGAATATTAGCAACCCATCGCAATTTGGTGTCATCTGCAAATTTGGTCAGCATGCCTTCTATTTCTTCATCCAAGTCATTGATGAATATGTTGAATGGCACTGGGCCCAGGACAGAATCTTGTGGCACTCCACTAGTCACTTCTCTCCAGGATGAAAAGCAGCCATTGGTGAGCACCCTTTGGGTTTGGTCGGTCAACTAATTACAAATCCACCTAACAATAGCCCTGTCCAGCCCGCATTTTACTAGCTTCTTTGCAAGAATGTCATGGGGAACTTTGTCAAAGGCCTTACTGAAGTCAAGATATGCTATGTCTACAGCATTCCCTTCATTTATCAAGCTTATAACCCTATCATAAAAAGAGATAAGATTAGTCTGGCATAACTTATTTCTGAGAAATCCATGTTGACTTTTAGTGATTACGGCATTGCTTTCTAAGTCATTACAAACTGACTGTTTAATGATCTGTTCTAAGACCTTTCCTGGTGTTGATGTCAGGCTAACTGGGTGATAATTATTTGAGTCCTTTTTTTCTCCATTTTTGAATATGGGAACAACATTTGCCCTCCTCCAGTCTGCTGGGACTTCTCCTGTTCTCCAAGAGTTCTCAAAAATTATTGCAAGTGATACAAATTGGATACAAATTGGAAATACATGATACATAATACAAATTGGGAAAAAATATATCTTATGCTGAGATTTAGCTAGTTTGCTATGTTACTGCAGAACCAAAATTAAAGTAAATGTGGTAACACTTACTTGCATGTAGGCACTATTGAATTCAAGACCATTTCTGCACGACATCACTGCGTTGTGATGGGGACATGTTGCTGCTGGTTAGCGAGTCATGCTTTGGCACAGCATGTTCGTAGTCCTGCATCCCCACTCTTTGCAATCGCAAGATATTCCACTACCTGAAAAAATCTTGTAATGACCCCTGATTGTGTGATGCTCCTGTCACTGGCGGCCATGCGGAAATGGCAGAAGCACAATCTATGTGTTCCCTTCACCACTGCAGCAAGGAAAGTGGTTGGCTGCACTACGGAAGGAAAGAGTGTGTCCATTGTGCCACCTTTCTGCAGATATCCAGCCAGGTGTGGAAAGGAATATTCAGGTTGCGCTTCCATCCCAGATCATGATGGGACAGAGATGGAAAACAGCAAGGTGTGGAAAGGGCCCAAATTAGCTTACTGTTGGATAGGCTTGCATACGACCACATTAAATATAGTTTCCTCTTTCCTTTTTTTCCCTTCCTGAGTTTTGTAGAATTTGAGAATGTCTGGGGATAGGAAAAAAATAATATTAGTATAGCTAATATTATAGAAATTAGCCAACTCTTCTAAAGCCTGACTATTTTTATGGCAGCAGAACTTGCAGCTTATTTTTTCTTTCAGACATCACTTATATCAGTATAGTGTACAAACAGGCTTGCGGCCTAGCATTAGCTTCGCAGAAAAGTAATGGCACTCCAGCTACTTTTTTTTTGCTTTTTCTTTTAATTTGGTTTTTTGATCTCATGCTGATTTTATTATAATGTTATTGCTATGCTTCTGAAGATGGTTCAGAATACAATTGCAATGGTGCATTTAGTGTCTGAGAGCAGGGAAGGTACCTTGTTGTTGTAAATAACATATATGGGACAAATAAAACAAAGTAGCATAGAATACAATACAATTAATACTTAAAATTCCCTTTTGGTAATAATAGTGGTAAAACTAATTATAAGTAGTCCCGCATGTAGATCAGAGCACATTATCTATATCCATATTTGAACTCCACTCCTTTGAAACTCACATGGCCAGTTGCTTCTTTATTGTCGTTTTCTACTGCTGGTTTGGTATTTGCCTATGAGTCACAGTGGTAGATGGGCAAAATCTAGCAAACTTATTATTGTTGTTTTATTTTCCCCATATATTTTATCTATTTTATTGTAAAATCTCTTATCTTTGTTTATGCTGCTCCGTGACCATAATAAATTATTGATTGATTGATTGACTTCGTTGTTGTATGTCTTTAGGTTCCAACTTACGGCGACAACAAATTAAGCCTATCACAAGGTTTTCTTAGTTTCAGAAGGTGTTTGCCATTACCTGGAGCTGAGAGTGTACAACTTATCCAAGGTCAACCAGTGGGTTTCCATCGCCAAGTGGAAATTCCTTGTCTCTCAGAGTCCTAGTCCAACACTCAGAGTGAAACATCATGCTGGTTCCCATTGCAAGGAGTTTTTTTTTAAAAAAACAACAACACATTAGTACTTACTAGTTTTTTTTCCAATTCCAGATGTTGTTTTTGTTAAGTCCTCAAAAGAGTTAACATTAGTGGTCCTGAAGAACAGACTAATTATATATGTCCACCCTAAAAATTAAGATCTTTACCAGTAATTCTGTTGAGATCTGGGGTAGGTGATAAGTGCAATAATAGCAATTTTTGTTGTGGCACCTCATTAAGGTTGTACCCTAATTCATCTGTCTGCCAGGGCCACTTTGGTGGCTTTGGGTTCCAGCTGAAAACCATTATTATTTTCCCATTTTAAAGAGATTTGGCAAGCATTTTTTCCAATTCAGTTGTACCTACTATTTTACATGAAACTCGCTTTTCTTTATTGCTTCATTTCTGTTTATTGTATGTTTCTCTTATAGTGTTTATCAATAATTTATCTTTAATATCTTTAATAATTTTGCAAGCTCTCAGAAATTATGATTGAAAGACAGGATCAAATACTGCAATATTAAATAAACAAGACTTTTTCTTCCTGCACTTAATAGTCTCAATTTTAATTAGAGATGGGAAAGAAGTATGCTTGATCCTTTCTGTATATAAATACCCACTTCAGAATTCTGAAACTGCAAATGGAAGTTCTCTTCAGAAATCCATGTATTTGTTTAGGAGAAAAATGTACACAAAACCATGTGTATATTTCAAAAATTATGTATAATTAAAAATCTGTACCTTTTAAAGATTATATTTCCAGAATTTTAAAAAATGTTTATTTAATGTAATAATGCACTGAAAAACTTTATTTTTTTTACAGTAGTGAATATATTTGAAGAAAAAAATTACACGAAAAGGTGCAAAATTTTCCATGCAAAGGAAAAGTGCCAGCTTCTTAGAACCTGGTACAGAATGTCACAGAATCAGAATGCCCATGGGAAATGGAAAAGCTCAGTGAGAACAAGACAAACAGTTTTTCACCTTCCTAGGTTTATCAGCCAGAATGAATTACAGATGAGGCCTCATTTACTTTCTGGCCAATGATTGATTCAGTATATATAAACATATTCATGGTACCATGGTAATATGTTGATGCAGTACAAAACTGAGGTGAAGATTCTGGATGCCGTAGACTACAACTCTCATTAGTCTCAGCGGCATGTCTGGTGCTCAAAACGTCCGCAGCATACAAGTTTACCTACTCTTGGTGTACATCATAGAGTTTGGAATGGTGTGCACATGCTATGAAAACTATTAACCCTGAGAATAACAACATGGGAAGGAATTTATCCAGGCAATACAGTATAACCAATATGGTAGTTAATCCTTTCAGTATCAACTTTCAAGTTCTACAGAAAGTCGATCAAGTCAGCAAGTAGCCAAAACAAAATCAACAGAATGCTGCCCTAGCTGTTTTCCTTTCATTCCTTTCCTTTTAACTGTCCATGTTCGTCTATACAACTAATAAAGAGATAACGTCTGTCATAATTTTCTAGGACCAACAACCCTGAATTTTGTCATATTTCTCATCTCATCTTCCAGAGGTGAACACGTGCCTCTTTCTAAAGCTTCATATGAAATAACCCATAGAAATTGAAGGGGATAAAAGTTTCTTTGGCTTCTTATCCTCTTTTCTTCATAGGACAAATACAGTAACATTCTTTCTGTATTCAGTCTGCCTACTGAAACCTTGTAACTTCCATGACAATCTATGTTGGTGTATTTTTTACTATATTCTGCAACTGTTTGCATAACATGATCAGTTAAAAGTTTAATTCTCAGTATGAACTATGTTAACACCTCCACAACCAACACCTGCAAGACATTTCTTTTGCACTGATGAAAAATGTCTTCCTTTGTTCACTGTTGCTATGATAAATATGGATTTCTTTACTTCTCTATCATATTGGAAGCTCATAACCCCAGGTCTGAAGCATATCTGGACGGATGACAGTGTTCACTCTGGAAAATTTAACACTAATGCATTTTTAGCAGTATCTTTAAACACTAACTTTAACTCTAATATTATGGTTGTCATATGGTTGTCCCTCTTTACTTACAGAAAAATTCCTGACATTTTTAGGTCCACACCACTTTGTCAGCCCTTGTTTTCTATATACGGTTGTGCAAAATAGGTGCTTTATCCCCAAATCTTGAAAGAAACTGCAAAAACAACAAACCATTCCAAAGGGGGGGGGGAATAACTTTCTCCATGCTAGGTGTAAGCCAGGAATTAATAGTTTCCATCTTGTTCTATAGTGGACTAATTCTTCTAGTCCTTCCTCTTGACTCCAATATACCACCTCTGGCACACCAAAATGGCTTTTGTACAGTTTGATAGCCATTGTCACTGTTTGAATGGCATGCTAAAATGACGCTAAAATGATAATCAGGGGAGTTTTCATTGTCACTGACAATGCCTTTTTCATCTCCACGTGCAGCTTCTTGAGATTCCTACCCATTTAATCAGCCCCTGGAAAAAAGAAAACTTTTATATGTTGTATATACATTTTGCAACTCTAAATATATGAGGAAGGAATTCATTCTGGGCACTGGAAGTGCATCGGGACTTTGTAAACTTTTGTTCAATATTTAGACTCTTTTAAACCACACAGACATTACATCATCATCATCAACAACAACAACAACAAGAACTTTTATTTATAATGGCCTTTACACCAAAGGGCGGAACAATGACATATACAATCAGGGACAAAGACAATAAAACAGAACACTACATCAATACATGGAATGAAATCCCCAACACCCCACCAGTGACTACACATCTCACCACTCTAGACACAACTCAGTGACTTAAGATGGTGAATGAAAGAGGAAGGTCTTCAACCCTTTACAAAAATGGGTGAGATCCTCCTCCAGTCAAAGGTCCAAAGGAAGACCATCCCACAAATGCAGAGCCAGATCTTGAAAGGCTCACAGCCTTGACAGAGCTGTACACATTGGTGGAACAGACAATAATCCTTCGTCTATAGAGCTCAAATTCCTGGGTGGAATGTGCCACACAAGCCGAGCTGCATGGTACTAAGAGAGGTAAGAACACAAAACTTTAAATACCAGGACCAAAAGTTTGAAACAAGCCCTGGCCCAAACTGTAGCCAGTGAAGACGTTGGCTTAATGGTAGTCTGTATTAACTGCACTAACACATCCTTTTTTGTTTTTTGTTTTTTTTTCAGTTATACGAATAGCTGTTTTGCTCAGCTATGTGCATTTTACCCATGTACATTTTAAAACTTGCCCATTGTTTTGTGTGCACTTTATTTCTCAGAAATGCCCTGCAAAGCTTGTGAATGCATGATGCAAGGAGTGTATTTTCTCTTAACAAGTCTGAGAAGGAATGAATATACTACCTACCTTCACTGAGTCTATCAAGTCCAATGAAATTTGTTTCCCTTAAATCTGCAAAGGAAGTAGGGGATAGGTACTGAGATCTTTAAGCAAAACATCATATTTGATTCCAGTTTGGAACATCTGAGAGAAATAGTCTTAAACCTAAAGCTTTACAAATTACAAGTGAGTTTAGGGAATCAAATGGATGTGTTGCGATCTGGAAAAAAAATCAATGTTTATTTTGTAAAAAAATTTGAGTGGGAGTAACATCTGCTGTGGGCAACTGACTGAGATGATTAAAGCTCTTAGTATCTTCTGATGTTCATGTTATTTGTTAAATTGCTAATAGTATCAAAAACTTTATTAAAAAGTTTTGAAAATTGTCTTGGAAAATTCAAGTGGGTATTTTCTTAATTATTATAATTTATAAAGAGAAAAATGATCTCTATTGACAATGATCAGTAGGTGGCTTATGACAGTTCATTTAACAAGGTTGTCTAATTGCACGAACATTCCATTTTCAGCTGCCATAATATCATACTTGGGAGTAAACTGTGAGCAATTAATGTGAGCTATAGAAAGCAACCAACGACCAAATACATTTTTTTAGTCAGAAGTTCTTTTCTGCCATGGTAAAATGTGAGTCAGCATGAGCAGACTTTCATTCAGTGAAGCTCTTTTGATTTATAAGTGGTATACAAAAGGATGTGGAATTCAGTTTTCCAGTTATTTGAAAATTCAGTTATTTCATGAACGCAAATCAAACACAAGAGTCAGTATGGTGTATAGTGGTTTGAGTGTTGAGACTACAACTGTGGAGAGCAGGATTCAAATCCCTGCTCAGCCACGGAAACCCACTGTGTGAACTTGGACAAGTTTTCTCCTAGCTCAGAAGAAGGCAAAGACAAAACCTCTTTTGATGATGCCAATAAAACTACATGATAAATTTGCCATAGGGTCACCATAAATCAGAAATGACTTGAAGGAACACAACAAAAACAAATCCAACAAATCCAGATAAAAATAATTTCAAAATTGTGTCCCTGCTAAGATCTAGGCTTTTGGATCTGTGTCCTTTTCCTTGTGAATCTACATTTTTTCCCCTGAAATGAAATATTCACAATCCTCTCACCACCATCAGAGTCATGATCTCTCCAGACAGGGGCCACCTGTGCACCTCACCTGGGCCTGGAGTGGAGTCGGTGAAGAGATGTGAGAGTTCTGCTTCAAATGAGAACCAACAAACACAAATGATCAGAACCATAACATACTTATACTTCCTGTATTATCCATGTAGACTGAGATTTTTTTTTGTTACTTTATACATTTTAATCAAGAAGACTAATTTGGTTTGTTACTTGCATATTCAGATTTCATTCATTTCACTACTCACATAGTCTTTCCCCCTTTTCTACCCAACAGCAAAGTTACCATAAGCCAGTGTGGTGTAGTGGTTGAACCGGGACTCTGGGAAACCAAGGTGTGAATCCCTGCTCAGCCATGGAAACCCACTGAGTCAAGTCACACTGTCTTTAAGAGAAGGCAATGACAAACGTTCCTCCCAATTGCCACTGCCCTGGCCTCAGGGGGAGAGAAGAAGAGGCAAGCACACTTCAACCATACGTAGGCCCAGAAGCAATTGAAAGGCCTTCCCTCCTTCTCAACTGCCACTGCCTTGGAGAGATAGAAAAAAGCCTACAAAAATACAGGGAAAGAGCCAGAACACAGATTGGACTGGGAAATATGGGGATAAATTACAGGTACTAGAATAGGCTGGTTGCTAGGGAGACGAGGCCTAGCAGCAAGGGAGAGGACAATATATTCCCTCAGGAACCCAAACTGTATAAGTAAATATCTCTGAATACAGATTGCATTGGGAAATATGGGGAAAAGTTACAGGTACTGGAGAAGATAGTTTGGTGATTTCTTAAGAAGAAAATAAAATCCTGGGCAACACCAGGTAAATGCGCTAGTTTTGAAATAAATTGGGGAATGGCTTTCTCCCAGAAAATGTGCTGGAGTAACTGAACGTCTGGTGCATTATTGGGAGGGAGGTGGAGATGGCAGTTGCTGAAATCAAATGATCTAGTAATAGTCTGAACTATAATAGACTCATTGAACCACTGAGATTTGTTTGTATGTGGATTCAATATACCACAGCTGATTCAGTGGATCGCTTCTAGTGGAGTCTTATTGAAAGATTTGGGCCTACAGTTCCACTGTATCTCAAAACGCACTGTATTATAATCATTTATAGCACAGGAATGATTTTTTGCTATGAATCTAGTTGCTAAGCTTTGATCTTTTTAGTGACAGAAATAAAGATGTTCTTATTCTCCATTCATGTATAAATATTTGTTTTTAAAATGTAAATTGTTTGCTCAGTAAACTCAAAATAACATCTCTGAAGGACCATAATGTTCATTTTTTTAAAAAAAAAAAAACCCTATATGTAGACATCTTTTTTCCACGAACATAAATTTATGGCAACTTACAATGTAATGGCTGCTTTGGAGCTATTACACAGATCTTTGACATGAATGCCTACAAGTTGTTATATCAATCACCCCTGTACAGTTGTTATGAGGTTTGCGGTAAACACTGTAACAAGCAAGGTTGGTGTGCTGAGTGGGTTTCTTTTTTAAAAGCTCATAGTTAAAAGAGAAAAGCATGGGAAGTAAATGTTGCTGAAGGAGAACAAAAAACAGCCATTTTTTTGCCTTGAACAAATGAAGGAACCCCAATCACAGAATGTGAAATGGTAAGCAAAGGGTAAATCAAATCTATTTTAGCAAGGTCATATGATTCTAGGGAACGTGTGCAGCTGGCATAAATAAATGCAGCTGATTAACCCAACATTTATCTGTTCAGTAACTCTTCTTGGCTACCTTTGAATGAATAATTAATCACCATTGGTCATGATAAATCACGATTGATCATTGTAGGATTGACCTTGGTCTCCTCATATTTCCCAGTTCCCTCTCTTGCTTCTTCTGATGCAATATGTGTCTACAAAGCGAAAACTAATTTCCTTACGAATTTCACTGGACACCAGTGAAAATATGCCTTTCCTGCATCATAGCTACATAGATGGGAGCAGGAGGTAATTTATACCTTGATAGCATTGGGAAGTAAATATGTTTTCTTCTCTTCCCTGTGTATAGCATTTTTATGAGAATCTCCCCTCCATATTAAAGTAAGAAAAGTCAAAAGCATAGCTACATGTTACATATTTGAAAAATGCCTGCTTTGGCCCCTAGCATACTGCATCGGAGCATACAGTACATTATATTGCTACAGGATTACATGTCTTCGTCAGTATGAATGACAAGAGTCGGTAGGTATCTTTAACAATACTCCTCAGTGAAATGCACATTATCTTTATGACCTAAAAATATATATTCCTTTTAAAGCAAAGGAGAAAGCCAAAGAAACATGGCTAAATAGTAAACAACATGGAATAAACAACATGGAAAAATAAACAACATGGAAATAATACTGGGTGAAGAGAGTGTTTGGGGTGATGGGCCTAGTCATTTAAGGATTATTCATTTACTTCCAATATTATATGCATATGCATATTTCACAGAATCATTATGTTGGAAGGGACTCCAAGGGTGAATTAATCCAACCCACAAATCTGTAGATAAAGCATCCATAAGAAATGGCCATACAACAGTTACTTAAAAGCTTCTGATAAAGGAGAGTCTACAGTTCTCAAGACAGGCTTTTCCGCTGCAAAATAGCTTTTATCATCAAGAAATCCTTCCTAATATTGAGTTTGAATCTCCTTTTTTTAATTGAAGTCTCCTGGTTTAGGTTCTGTTCTTTCAGATCATTTCAATTTCTACATGACAGCCCTTTAGATATTTAAAGATAGCTATCATACCATAGCTTAGTCATCTCTTCTTCAGGAAGAAAAAATACTTAGTGACCTTAACTTTTCCTCATAGGGCTTGGTTTCCAGCCCCTCTTGGCCACTCCTCTCTGGAGATGTCCCAGCTTGTCAATATCCTTCTGAAACTGTGGTGTCAAGAGCTGGACACAATGCTTGCAAGGGAGATCTAAGCCCTTTCTGCACCTTACCTTTTTCCAGCACTGGAGTGTGGGGATTGCGTGAGCAGCCTCCGGCGAGAGGCTCTCGCGTCCCTGCTGCTTCAGCTCCACACGAGCTGCCTGCTCGCACGAGAGCCCCGCCTCTTCCTTCCTTCCACAGCATAGCCTGGGAGTTTCCCAGGCTGTGCTGGGGCAGGAAGCATGACCGGCGCAGCTCTGGAGGCTCAGCACGCCGGGTAAGTACGCGCAGGGCCCAGAAGCAATGTGAAATTGCGCACCATTTTCAACTTCCAGCCGAAAATGAAAAGGTGTGCGATCGGCGCCTGCCGGCCCCTGGAGCATTGCACGATTGTGACTGCATTGTGCAGATCACTCCTCAAAATCACACAACACTCCAGGTGCTCTTTCGCATGGCAGATGCCATGCGGAAAGGGCCCAAGTCAAAACAGAATGGTACTATTATTTCCCTAAATCTGGATGCTATAGTTCTGTTGATGCAGCCTAGACTTACCTTGACTTTTTGGCTACTGCATCAGACTGTTGACTCATGTTTAGCTTATAGTCTACCAGGGTCTCCCATATCCTTTCCACACATAGCTTCCATACATGGAGCCCTGGTGGCACAGTGGTTAAATGCCAGTACTGCAGCCACAATGTTGTGAGTTCAATCCTGCAGGGCTTCAGATTGACTCAGCTTTCCATCATTCCCTAGGTTGGTAAAATGAGTAGCCAGCTTGTTGGGGGGAGTTAGCTAACACATTGTAATCTGCTTAGGGAGTGCTTAGCACTGATAAGTGGTATAGAAATGTAACTGTTATTGCTATATTGCTTTCAAGCCAAATGTCACCCATCCTGTATTTGTGTATCTCATCTTTCTGCTTCCGAAATATAGGACCTTATATGTATCTCTGTTGAAATTAATTTTGTGTTGGACCAGTTCCCCAATCTATTGTAGTCATCTTGAATCCTTATTCTGTCTTCTGAAGTATTAGTTACAGCATCCCGATTGATGTTACATGCAAATTTGATGACTATGGCCTTTTTTATACATGAAAGTCATTTGTAAGGGTTTTGAAGAACACTGGGCCCTGCACATAGCCCTGAAGCATCATACCTGTTATTTCTCTCTAGGAGGAGGAGCCACTGGTAAGCACTCTTAGGATTTGGTCCATCTGCCAACTACAAATCAGCACCAGCACTGTCTAACGTTTTTTTTTTTACCAGCTTCTCCAGGTGACCTTCCAAACGCTTACTGATATCAACATAAATTACATCCACATCATTTGCCTGACCTGCCAGGAGTGGAGTTTTGTGTGACAAGATCTGTAAACTTGAGTCTCACACTAATCTTGAAGTTTCTTCTGGACTGACCATGTGCCTAGAGACAAAAAAAATCCTAATTTTTTAGTTCATGTCAGCTCTTCTGAGCCTTTATATTGCACCTTGCTCAAGTTTTTACACTACCATATTAGTACAAGAAACAAAAACAAAAATACACAGACTTGAAGTCTGGGCTCTTCAGTTTTAGGTTGTGTTTTTATTGATCTTAAGGTTCTTAAGGTTAATATAAGTTTCGCCACTGCTGGAAGTGAATTTTAATTAGATCTGGCCAGTGAAACAATTTCTTTTTCTTAAGATGGGCAGGAAGGGCAGAATCAAGCTTACGATGATGGCAGCATTTAATCACTTTTTAATTTAAAAATAAATAAATAAAACTGCCTTAAAGCATAGTGCTGCCTTTTATAATAATCCAGTTTATTATTTCCCCACTATACTGCTTAATATAGCTTTTCCAAATGGCTTTATGCTGAGCATTGTTTATATTATAATACAATTTGTTTTGCCACACTAAAGCTCTCCTTAATTTTATTTTGCTTAGCAATTCTGTTGGATGTGAAAGAGGGATCCAAATGATCTAAATTTTAGTTCTTTATTATTAGCAGACCTTAATAATCTACCATGTTTTTGCTAATGTTTAATGCAACGATTCCTAGAAATGAGTTCCTGATATTGTTTCATAATTAGTAGACTGTAGCCCTTTCCACACGCAGAGGGAGAAATGGGGCAAAGCATGCAGAAATGGACTTACCTGAAGCCGGGTAAGTCCGTTGCCACGAGGAGCAGCGTGCATTCGCCACTCTACACTCCTGTGGCGTCCGGCGGCATCCAAAATGGCGGCTTACGGCTGGTGGAGGCTCTCCACCAATCGGAGAAGCTTGCCAGCCAGAAGCCCCCCCGGCAGATCTGCAGGCACGCACTTGTGTGCGCCTGCAAATCTACACCGGGGTGCTGCGATGGGATGGTACGGGGCTGCACGCTTGTGTTTAATAAAAACCACTTGGAAAGTGTTTTTTAAAAAACACACAGCGCCACCACTTCCAGCCGCTTCAGGGCGGTTTGAGGTATAGAACCTCAAAATGAAAACTGACCCTGCGCACTTCACGGTGTGGACGACCTCTGGTTGAGGTCGCCCTACACTGTTTTATTAACCCTGTGTGGAAAGGGCCTGTATTTAAAGCAGAGGAATGAGACCTTTGGCTTCCAGATCTCGACAAGCTACTACTTAATCCCTTACTTAAAATGTGTGCATTTCACTGAATTCAGTGGGAGTTACATCTGAGTAAACATGTTTAGGATCAGAGCTTGGAAACATCCCTTTTCCAGCCATGTTGGCCAGAAAGAGTCTGGGAGATTTTTTTTTTTTAAATAAGTTTTCTTAGCTCTACATAAGGTCAGGCTGCAGGTTCTATTTTGCTATACCGAAAGAACATGAACAGACTTAATGTACAGCTGTCCGTTCCAGTTTATGTTTTATAGCACTTTATTGTTTTTGTTTTGTTTTGTTTGACCTTATAGCACATTAGTCACGATTATTCCTTCATTTCATTTTGTTTCACTGTTCAACTCATAGGGCTGTCAGAATGTGAGGTTGCTTCCAGATACAATGAAGCTTAGAAAATCTCAATGCACCTTGACATTGCCTCAGAGCACCATGGCAAGTTTCACTGATGCAATTTGCTGTGACACTCAGCCCCTGTGTATCATGTCAGTGGCTGGTGTGATGACATTAGAAAGGAGCTCTGACACAGGATACTGTGTCACCAACTACCCTGACACCACGCTGTCCTCAACACAGCAGAATTCAGCCTTGCTAAAGAAATCTTTTTCTTTTGCTATGACATCGAGATAAGAGGCTGTTGCACTGTAAATCTGAACTTAAATCTAGGAGGATCTCAAAGTGTGTGTGTTTTCTCACTATATTTAACAATCAAGGATAGAAGCATTTGCTATTCCTAACTGAAGTCTGTGGCTTTGATGCTAGGAACTGTGATCAAAACCTCGGCGGGGATTTTCTTTTCCTTCCCATACCTTTGTTTTTCTTGTGTGCCTTCAAGTCATTTTCCAATTTATGGCAGCCCTAAGGTGAACCTATCACAGCGTTTTCTTAGCAAAATTCATTCAGAGGGAGTTTGCCTTTGGCTTCCTCTGAGGCTGAGAAAGTGTGATTTGCCCAAGGTCACCCAGTAGGTTTCGATAGCCAAGTGTAAAGTCAGACTCTAGTCTCCAGAGTCATAATCCAACACTTAAAGCACTATACCACACTGGCTCCCCTCTCATACCCTTATATCCTCAGAAACCCTTTTCCACAGCTGAGGGTACATTATGAACAACTTGGAAGGACGTATGAGAAGACTAAGTTAGAATACTTCTTCTTGCCACCTACGTTGCTATATCCATGGTCTTCTGTCCCCAGCTTCAAACCCTGATGTGTTAGTATTGCAGATTAGCTGCAAAGAGTAGCATGAGTGCTCAGAGGGCATCATAGAACCACTCAGTCTTGGAAGTTCCTATCTGATCTCCAGTCTAGAGATTCTTGCCTGCATTGATTTGGGGTGACCAGCTACATGGTATCTTACACTGTTTAATATGAAAGGTGAAAATCATGTAAATAATATCCAAAGGCCAAAGCTTGTTACTCTGTTTCAGCAAAAAAGAATAAATTTTCCTGGGGCAGCATAACACCTGCTATATTGTTATGATACAACAGAGTAGACTGTAGTTCATAGACATACAGTACATTAGCCTTTAAGGAGCCACAAGAGTCTGGCAATTTCCGCACTACACTGTTATAGTGTTATTATTCCACTTCCAGCATCCTGTGGAGTTCTGGAGTTTGCAGTTTACTGGGGCCAAAGAGTTGTCTGGCGAAACTGCAAATGCCAGGATTCCATAGGATGTTGAAAGTGAAATAATAGCAGCACTATAACAATGTAGTGCAGAAATGGCCTCTATGTAAATAATGCAAATATTTACATGTGGACATGCATTCAGACATGCATGGGTGCACACACACATACATTAACTATTGCTTTCCACTTGTGTCATAATATATTAACTCAGATTATACTTGTCCAAAGAAGGATTTATGACATTTGCATTTATGTTGTACAAAAATGAAATCAAATAGGTTGTTTGAATTGCCAATTATGTGTTTGTTGTTGCAAATGCTTATATATAATGCTAATGATATTTAAATTGCAAAATATATTCAAAGAAAATTATCCCCTTGAGATGTTTGAATGGAAAATTAGGCTTCATTTCTTTGGTTCAAATTCCAAAATAAACTTTGTGATTTGTGGATTTCCTCCCCGCAGGGACCCATCATTATGATGGCAATGTAAATGTTAATCTTGTATTAATAATATTTTATTAATAAGGTGAGTGTACTCTGGGGCTTTACATCCCTAATTACTTATTTTTCCTAAAGGTTGTGCACATATAAGTTCCCTTCAGCATCATGCTATGTTTAGTGGGAAATATCTGAAACATTTTTGTGCTGTGGTGTCATTAATATAGCTAGGAGAGAAATTGATTAAAACAAAAAAGCTGGTGGCATGGCTTGATAAAAAAAATAGCTATAGAAGGCAAAGAACATGAATGTAAACACCTATAGTATTGTTTTCATATTGATAAAGACACTAGTTACAAAATAAACTTATTACTAATAGCTGCTCAATGCAAATAAGTACAGCAAGAAACAACTCACAATCTCTGCTCTAATTAATGGGCACAGCTCTACTTCAGACCTTTTCTGCTGTATCTAATCCTAAGCATTACACACTAATATTAAGGATGCTTCTTATGAGACATAAAACTCCCTGCTGTAGTACAGACACACAAACATAGAATGTCTTTATATGATCTGTTTTTAATGGTATATTCAATAATACATCATGTCCTCCTTGTCTTCTTGTGAAACATATATTAAAAAATCCAGTGTATTTCTGCTGTTTCATCCAACTTGGCTAAGAGGCCAATATTTTGTCTTTCATCATCCTTCTAAGCCCAAACTATCTCATAAAAGCTGCCTCTCGCAATAATCTTTTCATATTGATCAGAAAATACAAAAATGTACATATGTTTATTTCCCAGTGCATTTTTCTTTCAAATATTCATATATCCAAATATCCATACAATGGTGGGGAACAGTTAAACCCAGCCCATAATAAGGCATAGGGTGGTTGGTTTGGCATTTTCTTCAGGCAGCTCTGAATATTTTGTATACTATTGAGTAGCTTCTTCTCTACGTTAACAAAATGGCTACATTTTTTAAAATATGCAACCTGCACACAAAGGCTTGGAATGCTCTTATATGCTCCTTTTCCCATCTCTTTTGTCCACAGACAAAGGCATTTTGTTTTGTTTTGTTTTCCTTAGGGTAATTTTTTCTGATTTAAAATTTAGGATTCTGCGAGTGTACACACATTTTATGTTTATGACTGTAATAAAAAGCTCGTAATATATTCTAGATGCCATTAAATATAAGAAGTTAAAATAAAGTACCTTCTGTCCACCTCATTTAATCCATATTTGCTTACATTATAAAACTATATTTACCTCACTTGTTTTTATCTTCCTATTATTGGGACACTGAAGTCGCAGTATATGTCATACATAGGTTATTACCGTGACAACTGTTTAACGCTGCAACTTTACCAACACTTACCTGACTCAAAATCCCACTGGATATAATGGGATACCTGAGCAAATATGTATCAGATTACTTTGTTGTACATGGTTGTCATATCGGCAAAATATGTCTTCAATTTTTAATTTTGGAAAATTTTTAGTAAAAGTGATCTTTGGCCAGCAAAACAAAACAAAACAAAACACCTTAGGCCCAAATCTCAAGCTTTAATGTTATTTGTATGGAATTGAAAGTATAATGCATAAAGACACTGAAAACTCTCACTCACTGGTGAATACTTTGCTAGTAGGAGTCTAGCTATGTATCATGTCCACCTGAAGTCCTGATGCATCCTGTCAATACAAGAGGAGGGTCATGCATTAACATTTTAAGGAGTCCTTCTGTATAGCACTGCACAGGCATAGTAGTAAACCTATATCCAGAAGTTTTATAAAATCATTTCTTTAGTTGCTGCATGACATACCTGCTGACCAAGAGCTGACCTAAGTCACAAGCTTTTATCAAATACACTAAAACTGAATATCTACCAACTCATGAGAGAGATGTAGTTTCTTTCAAAATGAAGAAGATCAAACAAAAACACCAAATTGGGAGCAGGGAACTGAAGGAACTGAAATTTTCTCTCCCAGTTGTGGTTTTCAGTTATCCTTTCCCCTCGAAAAAAGGTATTTTTTATGGCCACTTCTTTTGGAGGAAGTTAATCTGAAAGTGTAACATTTCCAGTGCCAGTAACTAAAGATCTTTAGTCAGAAGAATCAATTTGATTTATTATACATTTTAGATGTTTGTGGATGGAGAGATTAGGTAAACTCACAAGACACAAAAGGTTGCTACTAGAACCTGGGCTTGTCATGCAGGAGCAGTATGTAAATACGTGCTTCAAGATTGCTCCCATGTGATGCTGAACAAACCACGTAGCTTTTCTCTGTAGTTGGTTTGTCATCTCACCAGGGAGCTTCCCTTCTCTGGGTGTTTATTCTGTCTCAGCAAACCCAAAGGTATAGTGGTGGAAATCTGAGTTTTGTTTCTTGGCTTCCTTCTTTCATTGAGAAAGAACAAATCAGGAAGGGGAAATGCCACCAGACAACATAATAGACCAAACACAAAGTGAATCTCTGCAGTTTGGCCGGCTGTTTCAGACAGGATGACTGAGCAGTGTGCACATGCACTCTGCTCATTCACAACAAGCCCTGGAAGTTTGTCTGGTCATATGAACAAACTCAGTTAATATACATATTCTTTTTCCTGAGCATGTAAGAACCAGGCTTTTTGTGTCATATGGAATTTAAAATTGAAATGTGTTCCTAAATATTTGGTGCAAAAATGTTTTGATGCCACAAAACAAACAAAAATATTTATTGGAAGGCTTTTTTAAAATAAATTCAGAAAATAAATCACTGTGGAAGAAGTTAACACTTGCCAATCAGAATAATCCCCTCACCCCCTTGAGCACTATAGATAAACTGTAACAAACCCAGTCAAAAACTCCTCCAGTTAGATACTAACAATTGAGGAAAAAAGAATTATAATCTTTATTAGGTCATCTGCCTCTGAGAAGTTGACATTCCATTTCATCTCATTAATTTCAATCTGAATATTAAATTGAACATTGTGAACTAACATTAATTGTTATGAACACGGTTCCATTGACATCAAATCAAATCAAATAACACTTTGAGATACAACTTGATCTCTTAGGCAAGTGTTTCATTCTGCCTTATGGTTTAATATTTTTAATAATTATTTAAAGACTTCTAAAAACCTTTTGTGTGAGCTCAAGCTGATTAAATATAAGTTTTGATATATGTAAGAATTGTAAAACTTACTCTTTGAATCAAAACCCACTAAAAATTAAAGGAGAAAAACAGAAGTAGAATATAAACATAGAACACCTATTGAATTATTTACATATTTCAAAAATAATACCGGCATAGATTAAAAGAACAGATTAAGATACTGCTTCCTTTATTACGCTCTGGAAAGTCATTCATTCATATGGAAGTGAAATGGGCCTTCCCTAGAAAGGAGTTTTAGAATGCAGGAGAACTTTTATAGGCAGCCACTTCCTAGTGTCTATAATTTTATCTTGCAATCCACATATATTATTTCTGCCTAGACTAAGGCAACTGTTTAGTTCACATGGCATGTGAACCTTGCTCATTGTTCTAAATATCTTCACTCAGTGTTTTGTCTTGATTGGATATATACTATGTTGAACTGGTGGAATTTATTCAAATGCTGCCATAACTAAGAATCTCATATTTCACCATGTGTTAATGGAAGACTTTCAGGTTTCCTGAATCCAAATTGTTTTCAAGGTTTTTTTAAAGGCTAAAACCAGTACTTTTAAATGTGTCCACAAACAAACTGGAAGGTAAAGAAGCTGATCCATACTTGCCAACATTTCACAAATGAAAACTGGACACATGGCCCGTGGAACAGCAGTGTGTGGTCAAGATGGCAACAGTTGTTAATGAGGAAGAATAGACAAGCTAAGAGAATCTGCTGCAGTTTGCTTTTGCTTGAGTCTCCTGGAAAGGGCAAGACTTTACCTCCCTCTCCTCCTCTCCCCCGCTCACTGAGTTGATTGAGTACAAATTGTTTTTTGTAGCAGTTGAAGTAAGTTGTGGATGAAGGGGGAGAGCAGGAAGAAGACAGAGAATCTGGAGCAATTTCTGCATTGCACTCTTACAGTGCTATTATTCCACTTTCATCATCCTGTGGAATCCTGGGGTTTGCAGTTCAGGGAGAGGCATTTAGAATTCTCAGCCGGAGAGCTCTTTGGCCTCAGTAAACTACAAACTCCAGAATTCCACAGGATGCTGAAAGCGGAATAATGGCACTATAACAGTGTAGTGCGTAAATAGCCTAGGGCGTTTTAAAAGCAGCTGAAAAAGTTAGATGACAGAGGATTAATTGAGAATATCCCTGACCAATTGGGATAGTTGAAAGCTATGCAAAAGTCAATAAAAGAAATTGTTATTAGAAAAAATAAAGAAAATACTATTTCGCTTCATAAACTTACTCTTTTGCATATCAGTCCAATATATTTGTAGATAGTCGTTCATGAAGGCAGAAATTAATTAGCTAAAAACTGTAATCAGTTGATTCAGTGTTGCAATCATGTCTCACAGGTACCTCACATGGTACAAATATATTAAAAATGCATTTCCAGAATATTCATTGGTTTATTGGTAAACTGCGAATTGAGTTCATGTGAGAGATGCAAAAGAGGAATGAGAATCATAGAGCTTTAGTATTATCCTCTGAAGGCACACAACAACAACAATTTTCTTCTCCATAGCTCATTTTATAAGTTTTTTTCCCAAAAAAAATCCAGATCCTTTTCTTAAAACTTTTCAAGGGCAGCTCTATATAAAATATGCAAAGTAATATGAATCAAAGGTGTTTAAAAAGTTGTGGCAACATCTTCATTCCCCCTGAAGAGTGCAGATTGTGCGCCAGCCGCAGTTGAGTGAAAACATTCTGTCTCCACCTAAAGCACTGCTTCCACTTGATCGAAGAATATCTCCAAATATCATGCCACTTCTTCCACAGGGAGTATGCTTTATCCAGAACAGGTTGCATAATTCTATCCCTGAATTAGGTTTTCTACTACTTACTAGGACTTCCATCTTGTCTAGATTAATCTCTACTTCCTTCACTCAGATTGACTCCTGCATTGCACCAAGGCAATGCCTCAGGACTTCCACAACCTCTTTGGTGTCAGTTTGACTGATATTGTTGGCTGGCTCTCATTGACAAATTGATGACATATATTAGGATGCCCGTATCCATGGGGGATTGGTTCCGGGGGGGCCCTGCGAATACTGAAATCCATGGGTAGTAGGTCCTGCTGTCAATCTCAGCTAGTCCAGTAGGTCCCAGTAGGTTCTGCTGCCAGTCCCAGCCCGATCAGAGCAGTGGGCGGGAAAGAGTGGATCCCTTGGCGAGGGGTAGCATCCCATGCTCCTCTCTCTTTTCCCACTGCTCACCACCAGGATCAGGGCTGCGGCGGGCAGCAGGAGTTGGCAAGGGGTGCAACCCTGCACTCCTTGCTCTTTCCTGCCACCCGCTGCTGGGATCAGGCTGGGTAGACAGTGGGAGTTGGTGAGAGGAGCGATCCCATGTTTCTCGCCCTTTTCCACCACCCACCACTGGGATCGGGGCCTGAGCGGGTGGCAGGAGTTGGTGAGGGGTGCGATCCCATGCTTCTTGTCCTTTTCCTGCTGCCCACTGCAAGGATTGGGGCCCAGGCAGGCAGCAGGAGTTGGCAAGGGGCACAATCCCATGCTTCTTGCCCTTTTCCCACCACCCATCACTGGGATCGGGGCCCAGGTGGGTGGTGGGAGTTGCTGAGGAGCACAATCCTGGCCTGATGGTGGCCAACCGTGGATAACTGAATCAGCAGATAATGAATCCGCGGATAGGGAGGTCCTACTGTTACCCTGTTTTCTGGAGGTCCCAGTAGGGACACCTAAATGTGCTCAACTATAGGTGGGGAAAATTAGCTCTGAGCACTGCTTTAGCATTACGAGGGGCAGGGTAACTTAACAGGAGCTTGTAACCCAGTGTTTACAGGGTCAGGCCAAGTCAAGAAGCAGACCGGTTTGAAAGTAATGAATTATCTTTATTAAATACAGGCACACAATGTAAGCAACACACGCACACAGATAACTAAGGAAAATAAAGTTGTGAGTATGATAGTGGGATTTTCAGGGGGATAGTTGATTCGGGTGATATGAAACCTGTTCCTGAAGCTCGGAAGAAGATAGAGAGCGATGCTGGGGTTCGGTATGGCTCAGCATGTGGAGCTGAGGGGAAGCTTGCCAAGCAAAGCAGCAGCAAGGCAGTCTGGAACTCGGGAGCGATCTGAGGAAGGTCTTGGAATCAGGGTTTTTTTTAGGGAGAAGTGTGACTGCAGGCTATGCCTTACTTGGGGACAACAATGAGTTTTGGGTGCGAGACAATGTCTCCGAAAGGTCACAATTTAGCATGATGGAATCAGAGCCAAATTAACAATGGTGTAGCCAGTATGTAAATGTGCAACGCTTGACAGTGGATGGTTCAGCCTTTGTCAAGTTGCCTGCTCGGGGCAGGGAGTCTTTTGTAAGTAGCACGCATACATAATGTGGTGTTTGCCAGGGAGGTCTCTAAAGCTGAGATCTGGCTATTTCTGGCTTGCCTGTATTGTTTGAGAATATTTCAGCAGTTAAGTGCCAAGCCTAATTTCATGCTTGACCGGAGGCCTCACAAGCACGTGGAGAAGGGTGGTATGGTATGGCCGAATTATGATATCAAAGTGATATCGGGTGCTATCGCCAAATAGGCCTAAACTGCAGTAACACTACTGTATTGCTAAAATTCAGATAGGCATCTACAAACTCTGCAATTATCTAAATATGAGTAATATGAGACCAAAATATTAATAGGTGGATAAAAGCCCTTTCTTTGTTTTAAAAATTGGACAAAATATCTGGTATTAGTATTTATGGTGGGAATGCACTTATGCACTTGAATTCAACAGGGCAAGCATGTAATATTTCAGACAACTTCCATCCAAAATGTGGATGAAATCATTTTAAGAGGTACATTGTCACACTATTTCTATAATGCTTGCCTGGACCAGTGTTTTGACTAGTGTTGCAGGGGAGGATAATAATTTGATGGCCTCCATTAGAGTGTGCTTTAGGACTGATGTAAGATGCCAGATCACCACATGTAACATCATGGGGATGTAGGCTTTTTAAGTCTGATTACCCCTTCAACTACCCTCTTCCTCCCCCTCCCACCCCACAATGTGTCTGGAGGATTTGGGAGGATTGGCTCTGGATGGTGTCTTTAAATATTCTGTCTTTTGGCAGGTGTGGGGGGAGAAAATAAGACTTCAGTGAACACCTTTGGTACCCTTTTGGAGTGGGGTAGGACTCTGGAACTCTCTCTTAGGGTCCCACATCCCAGGGATGGGGAAGGAGTCTACCTTTGAGGCTAACCTAGGATTTGGGCTCTCACTTGTAGAGTTCTGCAGTTTGACTGAGAGTTCTCTGGTTACCTTCTAATTATGGCTGGCAAGGGGCAACCCAAGCGTTTGGTTTGCCCTTGGGGCTGAAGTGTTTCACCCAAGGAAGGCTGAGCAGGTAGTCAAGAGGTGACGCCTGGCCTCAGCTAGACCCTTATCAGATTGGTCTCCTATCTTGCTCCATTTTCAGGCCAACACAACTTAAATGGGCTAAGTCAATTGAAGTGACCCTTATTTAACCCAATTTTCTGTGTCTGGTCTCATTATTTCATGAGTAATCATCAATTTGTCTACTGTGACTTGAGTATGTAATCTTTTTTTGATGATATCTGAAAGGACTTTGGAAGCTCAAATACATTACAACGGTAGTTCATCTCCACTTTTAAAAATTCCAACTGAACTTAATACTGTTTTACTTAGATTATGTAAAATAAGGCCATTTCCGCACTATACTGTTATAGCGCTCGATTCCACTTTCACCATCCTATGGAATCCTGGGGTTTGCAGTTTCGGGCAGGGCTGGGCACCCCTCCCGAAACTGCAAACTTCAGGATTCCATAGGATAGTGAAAGTGGAATCAGAGTGCTATAACAGTCTAGTGCGGAAATGGCTTAAGTGGCATCTCTTTTTTCATGTTTACTGAGAATTTGACATGCGTTACAGAAATAAGGGTGGGTAAACTCATGAGATGAGAGCCAGTGTGATGCAGTAATTTAATCATTGCACTGTGATCCTGGAGATCAGGATTTGATTCCCTGCTTGGCCCTGGAAACCCACTGGGTGACCTTGGGTGCCTCACATAATGTAAACCTCAGAAGACCCCATGAGAAGTTTGCCCTAGGGTCACCACAAGTTGGAAATGACTTGAAGGCACACAACAACAACAACAAACTCATGAGAAGGAGGAGTCTGTGCATTTCCTCCCTTAGAATATGTGGATTTCTCTGTGTGTGTGTTCAGAGGCAATTAGAGCTCACATATAGGTGTGTGTGTGTGTGTTTTCAAGTCACCTGGTGACTTATCACAACCCCATGAATTTCATAGGGTTTTCTTAGGCAAGAAATACTCAGAGGTGGTTTTGCCAATTCCTTCCCTGAAATAAAACCTACAGCATCTGCTATTCATTAACAGTCTTCCATCCAAGTACTACCTAGGGTTAGCCCTGCTTAACTTCCAAGGTTAAATGTAATCTGGTGCCTTTAGAGTATTTAGACTGTCCACATATGGAACTGCAATTCAAATAGATAGCAGTGAATGCTGTGAAATGGTTTGTGTCCAAGAGTAGGAATAGGGATTGTGGCTTCCTTGTGTGTTAGCTGACAAGCCAGAGTCTCCTGATTCAGATGTAACAATGAACTCTGGCATCGTGTATCTAGTAAGGAATAATTGTCCAAACTTAGCCAGTATAACAATAATAGTTATAACACAACATAGCTGAGCTTCTGTCATTCACATTTTTCATAAAACTATCCTTTTCCCCTGAAATGTACTAATAGTTATAAGACGCATGCACTTACAGTCGGACAGCCATTAGTCATTGTATTTCTGTATAATTTAGAAGAACCTTATACCAAATGCAGAGATTGTGGAAAATGCTTAGGAAGCTTATTTAGAAATCTGCAACATGACCAGAACTCAAAATGTGCATAAGGACTAAATGTCCTAATTCAAACTTGCTGAACCGAAGAGATTGCTCTATTAATTCTAATGGGCTAAAAAGTACTTGCTGCAGCACATTTGCAGAGTGGGTCCATCACAGACTTGCAGACAATGGGCATCTCATATGTCTAAACAGTATTCAAGGCCATGCAGGATGAAAACAAATGACAAAGAAGCCATTGCCATTTTCATTTTCTGCTATCATAAGGACTAAATTTGTTTATGGATAGGCTTCATTTCTTGTTGCTAGCAGTTTTAACCATGCACATCCTTCAGTAATTAATCCAAATTGTCTCTAGGTTAATGATACAGAGAATAGATATTTTGATAAAACTTGCAATGTGTGTGTATATATATGTATGTACCTATTACAAGGACCTCAAATATAAACGCTGTTTCTTTTAAATGTATGCTGACTTATCTTCTGCATTGTATTTAAGTTACTTCATTAAATATAATCTACAACTCTCCCCATTTCTTATTCAGTATAGATCCCCCTTTATACAATCAAACAGTACTATTACTGTTATCCTCTCACTTGCACTAAATTTTTTACTGCTGCATTTCTGGGACATTCATATCACTCTGTTCCAAGGACGTTTAGAAACTGTTGTTGTGTGCTTTCTTACAAAGAAATATAACTGAAGTGCAATGGATGTCTTTACACATCAAAGAATATCAGTTAACTCTGACATGGTTCCCTGGATCTGGTTGATGCTAAAAGAGGTTCTGTTCACCCATGGGAATTCCTTTTGTACTAGGATGATTTCACATGCTGTGCACAGACAAACATGTGTTTACTATCAAATATATCCTCATCAGGGAGACAAGAATTTCTTCATAGCAGGTGTACCTGCCTGAAATGTATCCTGTAAATATATGTTGTTTCCAGTGTTTGGTGGTGTAGCCTGGTGACATGTTTGTTGATTGTGTTTCTTTGTTGTTAACTGCTGTCAAGTCTTTCACAAGATGCTGACTTATGGTGACCCTATGCAGGAGAGATCTCCAAGTCACCTTGTCGTCAACCACCTTGCTCAGGTCTTGTAGACTCAAGGCTGTGGCTTCCTTGATTGAGTCTATCCATCTGTAATGCAGTCTTCCTCTTTTCCTACTGCCTTCCATCAGACCAAGCAGTAAGACATTGTTGTTGTTTTTTAATAGTAGTTCTCATTGTCCCCGAGAACAAGTTGCTGAATAGTTACATTCAGGATTCTGACCCTATTTCTCTCACCTTACCTCTTGCTTCTCATCTGCCTTTAACTGCTTGTCATCTACTGAGGGTATTCTTTCTTTTTGGCCTCAGAAAGTGTCTTTTCACATTCTTCCCTGACAATGTCCTTGGTTCCAATCCAGTGCTCTTCTAGTTCTTGGTCAATTAGCCTTAAAATAACAAATCTATTCTTTACATTCTCTTTAAATTCTATAGGGATGCTCTTCAGGTTGTATTTTTGCATGATGGCTTGTTTGGTGTTCTTTAGCTTTTTTCTAATTTTTTATATCAGCAGTTCATGATCTGTGCCACAATTTGCTCCTGGTCTTGTTTTGACAAAGAAAATAGAGCTTTTCCATCTTCTGCATCTCTGTAGTCAGTCTGTTTTCTACATTCCCCATCAGGTGAAGACCACTTTGATTGCCTGAAGAATGTGTTTGCAATCAAACAAACTATTGGCTTCACAAAATTGATTCACCCAGTCTCTTTCTTCATTTCTTTTTCTTCAACACAATTTTTCTACAGTCTCTGATTCTACTCTGTTTCCCACTTTTCTGTTCCAATCACCTATGATTAACAGGAAGCTTTGTTTTGGTGCATGATCAATTTTCTTTTGGACTCCAGCATAGAATCATTTAATTTCGTCTTATTCCATCTCTGTAAGAGAAGCATAAATTTGGATTATGATTATATTAATAGGTTTTCTGTAGGGATAGGACGAATCCAGAATTTTCCGAATCCGAATCCCTGGAAGGTTCTGGGAAACCATGAATCTCATGAATCTCGAATCTTTCGAATCTTTTTTTAAAAAAGAGTTTAAAAGGCAAGGGAAAGAAGGATAATCTTGGGCAAGACACACTCTCTCAACCTTAGCAGAAGCCTAGGCAAAGGCAAACCTCCCTCTGAAGAAATCTGGCCAAGACAATTGTCATAGTTTTGCTTCAGGATCTCCCCAGATTGAAAATGACATGAAGGCCCTTTCTACACAGGCAGGAAAATGTGGATTAATCCCACATTTTCCTGCCTGTGTAAACAGGGCCACATACTACAGTACAGAGATAACCCAGGTCAAAACTGGCTTTTCTTTGCATAGCTCCTTCTGCATCCTGGAGTTTGTAGTTGGCTGATGCACCAGTACACTTTGTCAGAGAAGACTGTGACACCTTGTAAAACTCGAAACTCCAGAATTGTGTCTGAAAGAAGTTTGCAAGGGACCTCTGCAAAGGAGTGTTTCAGCTGTCCTTCAGATCTCAAGCCTGTAGCTTCCAGTCAAGTACTGAACTTAAATCTTAAATGTTCAATTTAAATATCTTAGAATACAACCCCAGATGTAATTTCTGAAATTGTTAGCAAAGGCCATTGTTACTCCAAGGGAAAGCCTCATCTATTTACTATCTTCCCTTGTATGTATGGTCTCCCAGGTTTTCAGACATCCCGGTCTCCCAGGTTTTCAGGCATCCTGGTCTCCATGGTTTTCAGGCTTCCCAGTCTCCAACAATCTATTTAGTTGATGGATTTGAAAGATTCGGTTTGCCTATTTTGGCGCAGGGATTCGGATTTGGGAATCTCGAATTCGTACCCAGGATTCAAGGATTCGAAGATTCGGGTGGCCCAACTCTAGTTTTCTGTGAAGTCTTATTGATATTATTTGGTTAGACTTTGCATTTATATCCTTTCATTGCTTTTGGTGTATCTCTTTTCATTATTAATGTCACCTCATTTCTTCTTAGATTTCCATTTCCTGAGTAAAACACTAATTATCTGACTCAAAATGTCCTGCTCCTGTCTGCTTTATCTTGCTTATCTCAAGTATTGCAGTGTTTACAGTTTCCATTTCTTGTTTCAATATGTCTAGCTTCCCCAATTCATGCTTCTCACATTCCATGTCCCTATAATATATGCTGTGCAGCTTTGGACTTTCCTTTCACTTCTGAGCTTGTCAACAGCTGAATGTCCTTTGGGCTTGAGTCCAATTATGTCATTAGCTCTGTTGGTGCTCATATTGTCTTCTGCTCTACCCCAGTAGCTTGTTGAGAGCCTTCCAACCTGCAAGTCTCAACTTCTGGCAGCATCTGTTGTTTCATTTTGGATTGTTTCATCATAGAGTTTTTGTGGTTAAAAAAACATTCAACAGGGGTTTTCTGTACCCCCCACTTCACAGTACTAACAAGTGGTAGCTGTGGTGCCACTGCTGTTGTCCCTGAAAGAACCTCCACCAGTCTCTCTCTCTCTCTACACACACACATACACACACACCCCTGCTGCACTGTAGCTGTTTGACACATTTAGTCTGGCTCCTCAGCAAAAGCCTTATCTGACATGGGAGACCCTATCAGCAGCACTGATGCCCTCACCATAGCCTCTTGCCACTCACAAGCATGCAAACCCACCACCAAGGAAAGATAATGCCATGGTTGGTGTATTTATTTATTTATACTTGCTCTTTTCATATGAAAGTTATTGCTGCCTGCAGAGCTACACACAGAGATATCCGTGCATATACAACCAAAAATTATCCTAATGATTGTAAGAATGGGGTTAGTAGCTATGCTAACCCACTGTTTTAGGCTCTTGCTATCTTTAACACACTTACAAGAATGACGGGGAACATCCATCTAGCACTGAGCTTACTCCTGAATAGGCATGGATAGCATTAAATTGTACCTTGCAGGACTGATGAGGAAAGAGCCAAATTGGAAAGTTTCACATGTAATTCTGCCAACTTTACTTTGTCCCTACCTCCATGCCCTTAACCTCACCCACTGGTAGAATTCATCCCAGTGTAATTTTTAAATTGCAGTTCACAGCGATGTAGACTTGAGTTGATTGACTCAGACTCAAGTCAGACTTAAGTAACTTCAGTGACCTGACTTGGACTCGACGTGACAATAAATGGCACACTGACTTGACTCAACACATTACTTGTATATTTTTAGTGACCAACTTGCTGTTCTTGGTTCAGTAACATAACATATTCATCCAGAAACTTTACAACTTTGAACAATGCTTTCATATCTTTTTGCATACTGGTCACATGATGATCTGTCTCAAACCCAAAGCGTGGGCATGTTTGTCAGAAGGGAACAGCAAACAGGTTAGGCAATGGGCTTGAGGTCTGCTCAGCAGCCTGTCCCTGCTGCATATCAGAGGAGCCTTTTAAAACTTTTCCTAAGAGCAGAAGGCAAGACTTGCTCCCAGAGCACATGGAATGCTTCTTAGAAAACGTGTTAGGCAACAGGCTTAAGGAGGAAGGATCCTTCCTTCTAAAGTTTTTGAAGCTTCAGTAATGGGGAGTAAGAAGGATCCTATTCCCCACTTTAGAAGCTGCAGACTCTTTTATGCCCATTGACACAAAAGCCTCCAGCTTGGTGACTGGGGAATAAGAAGGATCATATTCCCCACTTTCAAAGCTGCCAGACCCTTGTATGCCCATTGACATAAACACCTCCAGCTTTGGGAAGGGGGAGTAAAAAGGATCCTATTCTCAAGTTGCAGATGGCAAAATCACAAGTGTGGAGGGCTGACTTTACTAACATAGTTAAAACTGACTTCATTCAACTCTGTCCAGAAATTCTGGAATGTAGGTTGAGATATAAGGTAAGCTCCCAGATTTGAGACTTGATATGAGACTTGGCTTGAAAGAATTTTGCAAGGACTTGAGACTCAACTTGAGACTTTAAATTAGAGATTTGAGACTTGAAGTCTTGAGTAAAAGACTTAAATATGTCACTGGCAATTCAGCCCCTTCCTTGAACAAAAATATTTCCCCTTCTACAAAGAAGTAAGGTCCATTGAACATATTAGGGCCTACTTCTGAGTAGATATGCAATACTTTGTTCTACTAGTAGACTAGTTTGGAGAACTAGTATTATGGTGTCCATTCATAAAAGAGGCTTGAAAGCAGACTAAAGAACTTTAGAAGGTTCAGGCTGCTTAATGTTGCCTCTGATGTATTCTAATTCTTTACTAAGTAAAGTGTATTCCTTGGCGTCTGTGAATTCAATTATAGCTGAAGAACACACAGGATTCATAAAGGGTAACTCTACAGTAGGTCAATATTTTATCTGCCAACATCTGATCTAAAAATACTCCCAAAAAAGGACAAAAATAGCTGTTTGTCACTTTTGTAGCTGTGCCTTTGACTCCATAAATAGACGACATCTGTGGCAAAAGTTAGCTGCCACAAGCACTGATAGAAAGCTTCTGCATTTAACACAAATGTTTCACTCCTGTACCTCTCCTTAAACTTGGGGCAAACAGAACAAAGTAAAGTACTCAGCTCTCCACATATTTAGATTTGATTTTAACAGTTCAATTGTTTGTGAATTTCTTCAACCCCAGTCTCCCCACTTTGGGTGCTTCCTTTCTGAGGAAGCCTTCCCTCCTGCTGGTTCCAATCAGGCTGCACAGCCCTTTGAAAAAACCCCACCTTTGATCCCCCCACACTTCCACCAGCTGCTGCCTGGGTAGCTAAGGATGGCTCAAAGCCTGATGTCTCAGCACAACAAACCTCTTCCCACTGCCCCCCCCCCGCATACCCAAGGAAGAAGATGAGTAAGAGAGAGGAAATATAGGGCCACCGTGCCAACCCAACCCCCTTCTCTCTTCTTTCCCTGGCCTAGTTTGGATCCTAGGTGCCCATTCCCCCTACCATGCCTTGGCAACCTTCCCACAAACACACACACACATTTTGATATCTGTGATTTTTCCACTTTTGTGAGGGTTCTGTGCCTCTAACCTTACTGAATGTAGAGGGCTAACTGTACCAACAAATAGAGTATGACAAGAATGCTGCTTGCCACTCTTTATTTTTTTATATCAACAACATCATACATGAATTGTGTGGCTTGGAGTATTTCTCAGCTTCAATATTAGATGTAAATCTTGTGGTCTTTTTTGTATGCTGGTGATATCACTATAATTTCCACCTCATAAATGAGAATGCAGAGGCCATTGAGTAAATTGGGTAAGGCCCTTTTTGCATGGACATGGCATCGCAGTATGGGAATGGGAGAGGAGTGGGACCGCAAGGAGACTTCCTCATGATGTCATCATGGTCCCGCCCTTCTCCCATCGCTAGCAGGCACAACAGTGGGGTATATCACTGACAGAATTTCTCTGTCAATCACCCCCAATTGTGTAATGCTCCTGCACTAACCTGCCATGCAGAAGGGCCAGCACAGCATGGTTTCCACCCCCCACACACACACAACCAGTGAGTGAGGCTGCAACAAGAAATTATGACAAGGGCCCTTTTTCTGATTGTCACAGCCTTACTCACTGGGAAGGGGTTCCTGTGCTTCAATCCACAACTAAAAAAACCCTCCATCTTTTGGTATGGCTGCTGCCTGGCAAAGTCAGTTTGGAAGAGCATTAATGATTGTTGCAA
Organism: Iguana delicatissima; assembly: GCA_948472985.1. NCBI lineage: Eukaryota > Metazoa > Chordata > Lepidosauria > Squamata > Iguanidae > Iguana > Iguana delicatissima. The sequence goes on along the minus strand of CAOKZL010000155.1, from coordinate 523,467 downwards.
TACTGCCATAATTGTGAATACACAGAATAGTAAATATGGAGACTTATGGGTATGTAATTCTAAGTTACAAATCCATAACCGCAATACAGAATGCCAGCTACTTTTTAAGAATAGATTCAAACTCCATCATAAACCTCCTGGCTAAACTCTATCAAAACTAAGGCCCTCTCCGCATGGCATTTTCCATGCGAAAGGGCACCTGGAGCATCGCGCAATTGTGAGGAGCGATCTGCACGACACACAATCGTGCGATGCTCCGGAGCCAGCAGGCGCCGATTGCACACCTTTTCATATCTGGATAGAAGCCAAAAACGGAGCATGATTGCACATTGCTCCCGGCTCCGCGTGCACTTACCTGGCATGCGGAGCCTCCAGAGCCATGCCAGCCACACTTCCTGCCCCAGCGCAGCCTGAGAAGTTCCCAGGCTGCATTGTGGAAGGAAGAGGCGGGGCTTTCGCGCGAGCAGGCAGCTCGTGCAGAGCCGAAGGACCCCGGACACAAGAGCCTCTCACCAGAGGCTGCTCGTGTGATCCCCGCACCCCAGCGCCGGAAGAAGGTAAGGTGTGGAAAGGGCCTATCTTTCACATCTATGGAATTAATACCGAGGTACTCCCAACTTTCTTTTCTACTAGAGTTAAAAAAGTTTTTCAAAGAAACAATTAACCTTTAATTGCAGTGGTGGCATTTGTTTTCAGTCACACAAACATCTCATTTTTTATGGTATCCTTTACATAAAGTTACATTTGGTTTAGATCCATACTTCACGTTCCTCATTGTAGCTCCCTTAAGAAACTCATTTACACCTCTGCGGTCCCAGTATATTTCTGCTGCCCTTATGGCAGGGTGGTTTAACAACACCAAAATACAACAAAGATTTTGAATCTGTAAGTCAGGTGAACTTGAGGATATTTCCCACTATTTATTAAGATGTCCATTGTATAAGTCTCCAGTGCATACATTTCTTGCCTATATCCTCTGCTCTTTGGCAAACCGATCTCTCTTGGAACAGATCTGCCTGTTGCTAAGATGCAACAGTATTGTTATTGCTAGGTAGATTGTTAATTTTACCCTGGTTACTAGAAAATTAAGAGCTGTCCAACCTACCAAAACAAAAACATAATAAAAACAAAAAATGTGGAATAGGTAGAATTCTGTCTTGTCTTCCATTTCTGTGTTGCTATGTTTTAAGCTGGCAGGGGCCTCAGTGTTTTTTAGTAGTGGATGGGAAAGTCTTATACATTTTAATTTTAGTTATTTTTAAAATAACTTTAGCTCTCTTAGGAATGGTGGCTGTTTCATAAGTGTAAATGGCGTACTACGTTAATTTTGTAGTATAATTTTCCTGTGTGTTTTCCTTTTATGTACAAAATAGTGATGGCCTATGGCTATGAGCAATAAAGTTTATACGATACCACACCAAGAAAAAAAGAGGAACAAAATAGTTCATTTTGTGATATTACTAGAAATGCCAGCCAAACTGAGAGAAAGATAGCAAATGAATGTTTGGATGACGGCAAGGACAAGTCATCAGTGTAAAGGAGTGTTCAAAAAGAGTTCCAGCATTGACTAATACTAAGAAGTGTTTCTATTGACCTAGCAGCTCAGGTCACTTCATAGGAGAAGTGATAAAATCACAGTGGGGTTTTGTGGGTGTCTCACATGCTTATAAAGGAATTCTCCTCCTCCTCCTTGCTCTTCTATGATTGGATTGTGATCTGCTCTGCCTGCCTGCTCTCCATGGTCTCCCCATCAGATATGTAGTGTCTTTTCTCTGACACACTGCAGGTTGAGATGGCTTCTGAAGGGGAAGGCAGAGAAGTCTCTTCAGAGATACTGTCTCTGACTGCTATAAAATAATATAATAAAAACTTGTGAGCTCTCAAAAGTTAGGAATTCTTCACTACAGGTTTGTCCTCCCTTATTTGTCTCTTCACTGTATGGGTGCCAAAACTGACAAAACGTCAACTTCCCTCCCCAAGGCTGTCTAACAGAGCCCTAACTATTGCCATGAGCCTGTATTCCACACAAAGGGCACTGTGATAAAGGAAGTGAGAGAACCTCATATCCACTAACTTGATTTTTTTTTACCTTAATAAATGCTAGTTTGTTGCTGCTGCTGCTGCCGCTACTACTACAGAAGTGACATAGGAATAGTTAAAATCAGCTGACAAACATTCTGTCTGCACTACCCACTTCCACTCTCCAGGCAAGTCAGTGGAGATATATTTCAGTTTACTTGTATGTGTGGGAGAAAGAGCATGAATCTCTGAAACAGGCTGGTAAAGCCCACCTCAAAGGATCTTGATGTCTCAAGAGTTCCTGGCAGGCAGTAGGTAGCTGTCACCATCCTGTTTCAGAAGCTGTTTCAGTTTTCTCTCTTTCTCTGCAGGAAAAGCAGCCATTTTTATCTGCAGTTTTTTTAAAAACAACAGCAACAACAAATATATCTATGGGGACTTCTGAATTTTGGGGACATCTGAATTAAAGCATTTATTTAGGAAATGAATGTCAGTGATAGAAATTCGACTTTGTCTGAGTCAAACCCACTGTATTTATCCCTGTTCTGAAGCAACCCATTGAAGTAAGTAGGATTTACTCTCAGGTGAGCATAGGGTTTCACTCTGTTTTGGTTTTTAAAAATGGTAAATATTATTTAAGATTCACCAAATGTGATCTGTTTAGATCTTAGAGACAAACATATTCAGAAATCATGTTACATTCATATAATTGGCCCTTGATAATGCCCATTTATATTTCATTGCTACCGTACAGGACAAGAAAAGAAAGTTATGAACAATAAGAATGGAAGGAGCCAGGTATCCTAGATTTTTAAATGAATAGATTGCTAATACAGTAAGAGGCATACAGCTTGCCTACAGCTGTCAAAGTATGAAGCTTCCCTAAAGTTGTTGTCAAGAAAATTAACTGAAGAAAACAATACAACTTGTAATCAGATGACAAGGCAGGAGGCATTCTATCTCCACATTAGACAACAGGATATATTAAACCTGCTAGAAGAACCATTTTTTGACATTTGTGGTTATATGGTGAAGTAATATTTCAGCTAAAAGTTGTGATAGAATAAAATATTGCTTTCTTACTGTGTCAGCCTCTTCAGAAATATGTTAATGAAGAAACTTTAATTCATAAATGTGTTCTGAATTCAAATAATATTAGAGGTATCCCACATTTCTTTTTTCCTAAAAAATAATTAATTTATTTCAACAAAAGTACAATAGAAAATACTATGCCAGCATATCACCTGTTCCAAACAGAACAAAATACAAAGACATAAACAATTTTAATTTTTCCCCTATCTTGCAAGTGAACAATCCTGAATCTTCAGTATGGAACACATAAAGTATCAGTGATCCTGTGACAAATCTTTATAGTACTTAGGCTGGGATAGTGGTTTGGGGATATCATATGCATGATTTACAAAAATACTAAATGGTTGCCATTTCTCAAATGCCTAGCTTTCCCCTCTGAGAATTTAACTGGCTGTAAAAGTGGGAACACATATAGAATTTAATAGGTAGAATTGTATCTCAACATATTAACAATGATAACAGGTTATATTTCTATCAATTTTTCAAATAATAATAATGAAAACAAATGTGTCATAAATGCCCAGGATCGATCCAGTTATCAGTGGTAAGAATGGTTGTGGCTAAAGGATGGAACTATTCTGAGAAGCAGATCTTCCTTCATGTTGGAGCAGGCAGTGGGATATGACATTTAACGGCTTAGTGTAAAGGTCTCTTACATTTCCCATCAAGTTAGCTTGTTAAGTAATGCCTGTATGGGCCTTTCCACACTATACTGTTGTTGTGTTATTATTCCACTTTCAACATCCTATGGAATCCTGGGGTTTGCAGTTTAGGGAGGGGTTTTTAGAATTCTCAGCCAGAGAGCTCTTTGGCCTCAGTAAACTACAAACCCCAGAATTCCACAGGATGCTGAAAGTAGAATAATAGCACGATAACAGTGTAGACAGAAAGGTCCAATGAGAAGAGATTTTCAGGACGGCACTGTGCTTATGCAAAACTACTTCTAGTTACTTATAGTTATATAACCATAACTATGTAGTTATGTAACTATAGCATATAACTCTGTTAAACGTTATATAAACTGTAACATAAGTTACATAAGCAACTTTTTAAGTTATACAAATTGTGGTAATTTATAATCTATAGTGACATAACTACTTATGTATCTCCTTGGATGTTCAGCTCAGTGAAGTGCAACTGATATCTAGATAGGTCTGTATAGTGTTGCTGCTAGTACTTGCTGCTCCACTTAACATTTTGGGACTAACGAAGTGAAAATAAATTGAAATTCACCACTTTAAAAAAAAAATAATGCACAGTTGTACTGAGTAATATTGTTTTGACAAGTGGATTATAAGCTGAGCTGGACATAAGCTAATGTTCTTTTTTCTTTTAAAAAATAACTAGTGATTATTTTTCAAACTCTTCATGAGATTTTTCTTGTCTAATATGTCTAGATGTATCAGCGTCAAGGATGTGAAAAGCTATAGCCTTTGAAAATTCTTGTCTTTTCTCTTTGCTCACCCTTCATGACCTCCAAAGGTGGAGTGAAAGGCAGCAAAAGATCTAGAGGCAGTTACCTCCTATGATACTTCCTTGCTGTCCTATGCCCATTCTCCATGCAGCATTGGGAAGTGAGCCTATTCAAGGACTGGAGGTGAGGCGAGAAAGCTTCTTGAGGAGGATTCTCCTGTTTATGGTTTTCAGACATTTGAAGAGCACCCTTCTCATTTTTTTTCCTTGAATATTATTCTTTTCATCCTTATTAAACATCCAATGGAAGAAAGAAAAAAATACATAAATCTGAATGGGATAACTAAGGGCCATTTTATTAACTCTTTAACTTTACCTGAAGCAGGCCTTTAACCAGCGTAGAATATGCTGCAGCAGGAGCAGTTCGACCTCCGCAACAAGATGGCAAGGGCAAGCCAACCAAACCTCAGAGCCATATGATAAACCTAGCTTGCCTCCAGCCAGGCTGCTACTGGGAAGTCCAGTCCAGGCTGACCTCCTCCCCCCACCCCACCCTGCCTGCAAGCCTCCAGACTAAAGGAGCACCCCAGTCAAGTCTGGCCCCAAAAGTTATTCCATTCTCCACCTCTGAAGCCCAGGACCATAAGGGCAAGTCTGGAGAAGCCCCTTTTCACCAGAAGTTGCCTGTGGGTACTCATCAATTAGTGCCAATAGCTCCATGAATACTATGGTGAATCAATTACAGACCATGCAGATAACCTTCCATCTGCGAATGCCAAAGGGGAGGAAAAATTCCTAGCTGACCCCCAAAGGAAACCAGCTTAAGCCTGTGCTAACTACCAGGGAGCATGGAAGCCAGGTTAAATACTCATTAGATTTGCCTCCTCGCCCCTGCATTATGAGATCATGATGTCAGTTATTTTCTTCTTCTTTTCAATAGGGCAAATGGTGCTGCCCCATCCACAATCACCACTGCAGGAGGCATGGAAGCAAGGGATAATTTTTATCATTATTGTTTATTGTTTATCATTATGCTTTCTCCCCCACCTTCTCCTCCTCCTCCAGTCCATGGGACCCCTGGAATGTCTCAGGGCAGAAACATGGTCCTCAGATTGCCTACCCCAGTGCAAAACTCCCAAAATCACTTCCTCAAGAATCAAAGCAGTCAAAAAATCTTAGCTCAGTTCATAAAATAGATATATAACTCCAGCACATTTGCATTTGCTTCTTTGGAATTCATGCCACCCTAACAAGTTTATATGTTGTATCAGAATTGACTATAACCCTGTTGCACAAGAAGCAATCTCAAGTTTTGTTGCTGTGTGCCTTTTAAGTTATTTCAGATTCATGGTGAGCCTGCAGGAAACATATTACAGGGTATTCTTGGCAGAATTTGTTTTGAGAGCGTTTGCCTTTCCCTTCCTCTGAAGCTGAGAGAGTGTGATTTGCCCAAGATCACCCAGTGAGTTTCCATGACTGAGTGAGAATTTAAACCCTGGTCTCCCAGTGTCCTCATCCAACAGCTACACCATGCGGGCTCTCTTAATATCATGTAGCTCCCCTCCCTGAAAACAACAACTAAAAATATGTGTATAGGTATGGAGCAGAGGATTCATTTCTAGGCATGTTTTAGCAGAATTATAGCCTACTTTTTGGTCCCCATTATTACAATTATTTTATTGATGACTAATCTTAAATTAATATGTAATTATGAATAATTACATTTTTATTTCCAGGGTAAGGATGAACAACTTTTGGGGATATGGGAGCTGCCTTAGTCCCCTGGAGGACCAAATCTTTTTGAAAAAAACCCTGAAAACACCACTCCACACAGTCCCTTTGAAATATTTTTTTTCTGTATTTTTGGACCCCTTTTAAGATGGACATCTGGTTGCCTAAGCAGAAATAGCGTTTTGTGTACATTTACAATGCAAAAAGTGTGCTGAGACTACAAGTGGTAGTTCTGCCAAAATGTATAACGCATGAACGTTGCAGGCAGTGTCTTTGATGCTGGAATATGTTCCTCTCCTAAAGAACAAGCCACGAGGTGTTGATGGTATTGCTGTGACCTTGTCACATAGATGCATGTGGCACTTGACTTGTGCATGTGCTCCAGGAATAGAACATTGCCAATTTTTCTGCACTTAGCTACACACTGGCAGAGCTTAGAAAAGTTACTTTTTTGAACTACAGTTTCCAGATTCCCCCTCCCCTCAACAACATTGCCATATCTTGCTAGCTAGGATGGTGGTTTTTAACTTGTTTTTTTAAACTGGGGACCCCCTGTAAATATGATTTGTTGCCAAGGACCCCCAAGACTTAACTCAAGATTTAAATAGTTAATTTTAGATTTAAATATTCAAATATTTACTTAAATATGCAAATATTTATTTATTTATGGCTTCTCAATACTAGGATTCAAATCCCACTCGGTGACCTTGGGCAAATCATATTCTGTCAGCCTCAAAGGAAGGCAAAGGCAGCAGCCCCCTGAACAAATCTTGCCCCCCCAAAAAAAGAAAGAAAAGAAAAGAAAAAATACACATATACCCAGTGATAGGTTTACCTTATAATTTTTCTGTTGGGAACATGGGTTCCCATTCTTCCATAAGTCCAGCCATTTGGGTTAAAAAGTATGGTAAGCATTCAGCTTGGCCATCAAAAATAGCCTGTATGAGGCTCGAACAAGGGGTGAGGGGAAGTTAAATTTGAGATGGATGTAATACAAGTAACTTGTTTCATAAGCGTGTTTTTATAATTGTGAAATGTATTATAGTGTAATTGCAAATATTTTGTTGTGAATATTAATTGAATTTAATAAAAAAATGGAAAAAAATTGCCTTCAGCTTTTGCTCTCCAAATTGGTGGATTGGAGCAAGTGCTTGGTGGGGCACCACTGTCAGTCCCACTGGGGCCTGCACTGCGTCTCCAATGCTGTTGCAAACTGGAGAACGGTTTCGGCGCCTGCACACACCCCTGCTGCCATGTCCCTGTTGTTACTGCCGCTGGAGATGTCCAGCAGGAGGGATTTGTGGACCTCTTATGAGGGCTCCATGGACCCTCAGGGGTCCCCAGTCCCCAGGTTAAGAGCAACTGAGCTAGGAGATTCTGGATACAGAGGTGTGCATATACTTTGTTAACTGCACAAGTAGCACCTCAAAATTTTCTCTATAATTTGGATTATAGTTCCAAAGTGCCTACACTTATTTCTAAATAGAACAAAAATACATTCAGAATAACATAGTATGGATGTAACATACCATTCTGTTTGTCCTGAAGACCTTGGAATCCTGTGGCTTGGATTCTGAATGTGCTCCCACTGCTGGGAAATCAGCGTGAAACAAAATGTCACCTCCTCCTTTCTTCTGCTGGGTTCCTTCTGTCTATAAGATCCAAGCTATTGGGATGAGACAGCAGTGTTATCAATGTAGCAGTGGTGAAGAGAGATGTGATTTTGACTAAAGAGAGGAGATTATGTTAGTTTTACTTTTATCATTTTTTAAAAAAAATCCTAAATTCTTTTCAATGAATTTAGGAAGAAATCTATGGAGTTTGTAAAACTCTTGTTAAAAAACAAACTAGATTATCAAGCATCTGCACTGGCCAAAATCTACAGGTACCACTCATCCCAGCATGGAGAGGACCATGAACTTGTCAAGGGGGGGGGGAAAGCAGAGGGGTAGCTAACCTAACTGAGTAACTCAGACCTGGTTGAATACCCATGTATTCAAAGTCAGGCTGAGAAGTACGCAAAACTCTCCACCTGGTTGTTTGATCTATCAGTTTCACTTTCTTCCAGGCTGTTCCCCACCCACCCTGCCCCAGAATTCTCAAGGTTTTTCTGTTTAATTTATGGGGAAAAAAAGGCAAACTTTGAGAGAAAAAAAATTAGGAAAACATTCTCACATATCCTTAGTTTTGACACATCTATTGCATTTTGAGACATTTCTCTTCAAGGCAGAGAGTATGTGTTTTAACTCACTCCCTTCTTTTAACCTTATATAAAATATGCAGCTGTCTTCACCTTAAGGTAACATAATATGTTGAAAGAATATGTCACTTGCATTAAGGCAGCTGAAAGCAGCAAGTCCAGTATGTCCTTGCTTGGCCTGTTTTCTTTCTTCTCTGTGTCAGTGTTAAAGCCGATGAGTCAGAGACGTAGATGAATGTTTGGTCTTTGGAATATTTTAGAGTAGCCTGCAGAAAGATTGTGGAGCAATACATGGCAATTAAGCAGTGATCTATTGGATGGTTGGTAGTAGGTTACATTACTAATGAACAAAAACATCTGAAGGATTCTGGGGAATGAAGTCAGGAAATTTAATTTTTCCCAGCTCTGCTAATGAAACATGATTCGTCAAAACACAAAAATAAAGTTCACGAAGTGGATTTATGGTTAAATGTTTAGCCACAACCCCTTACAATATCTGCTTTCTTAAACCATAGGATATCTCCTCCTATAGCTATCAGATACAATTTGAAATAACCTTGATAGAAAAACTGCATTAAAAAATAATATTTCAAAAATCACTTTTTTCTCAATTAATCCAAGGCTAGTAATACCTTCTGAACTGTTTTATAGTGCAGTACACTGTTTGCCTACACAAAAAGTAAGCTAAACTAAGTTCCATAGGATATATTCCCAGGTAAGTGTACAGAATTGTAGGTTTTCATTGCAATCCTGTGGATATCTACTATGAAATATCCTACTAAGTTCATGATTGTAGCCTTAGTCTCCTAAATTCTATCAATAAGTCAAATAAATAACTTTTTTTAAAAAAAAAATGTTGAGCACAATGTGATAATATTGTAATCAAGAGAAAGAATGGTGGTTGGGAGTGTGTGGTCTTCCAGTTGTTGCTTGACAGAAGTTTATATCAGCCCATTGGTACTATAACACATTTGCCATCCCAGAATTGCAGTATACAAATGAGAACTAGCAACAAAATACTGTTGGATTAATTGACCGTAAACCCCACATTTTTCTGTGTCTTGCTTCTCTTCTGCTGAATGTCAGTCATTTTCCTCTCTCCCTGCTGTCTCCTTCATTTTGCACCTCCCTTTTTTCCTCCCTTTCTGCTCTCGCAGTTGTCATCTCGACAGGAAGCCCCAGGGGAAAAGATGTTGGTGGAAAGCCTTTCCTTGAAGTCAGACTTCTAAGAGCCTGAGGGCCTGTGAATGTGCACGTGGAAGGGGTTATTCTGGAGACAGGGCCTGTGATGAGAGTTGCAATGAAAGCAGCCTTTTAGCTCCTTGTCTTCCCTGGGTGATAAATAAAAATTCTGTGTTCACAAACCACATTGCTGCTATCTCTGAGGACAAATCTGCCTTGCTGTGTTGCTGAAATAACCTGCAAAGCTACATAACAGTATTTTCTAAGACATGAAACCTGTGAAAATGTAATATACTGTGATTTAAAGATATAGCAAATATTTTAGTAAGGCCCCCAAGGAATGGACACCACAGCATATACCTGACTAGACTTCAGTTCCTGGAGAGTATGACCCATTGAATGCAGTGGGACTTACTGCCAAGTAAGAGTGCAAAGGACTGCTCTGTAAATGCTATTGGAGGTTTCTCTCACAGTCAGGCTAGCCCCTTCTTACACTTCAGAATCATGTCTACATGGGAGATTCCATATTTGTACTTGTATGACATGTTATTGGAAAGCCCACCATGCTTGTGTCCTATCTCAGTCTCAGTATGGCTGATAATTCAAACAAAACAAACTGAATAGCTCCCAGCTCATTACTTATTTCCAGGTAGTAAGGTCATAAATAAAGTCCAACAGGGTTCCAAGGCAAGAGAGTGTCCAAGGTCAGTCGGAGTATTCAGCAAGGTATCCAGCAGGGTAGAAGGTCAGATAAGCTCTGACAACTCCCGGAGGGGAAGGGTGGCAGCTGTATAGGTCTGAAGCCTAGTGCAGCTGTGGCTTGATTAATTGTTCCTGGTTATAAATTCTGAGACAGTGACGCTGGCTTTCTCATTGTTGTCTGTGCTCTGCAAAGGTGGGTACAGATAAGTGCTCTTCTATGTCTGACAAGGTAGGACTCTCTGCTGGAGCTGGCACTGCCTCCTGTTCTGTTTGTGGCACATCTAGGGTCCTGTGGAGTCATGGGAACAGTGTGTCACCTCCACTTGGATGCTTTCACAGCATCTGATGACCCCTGCGTGCAGAAGCCTGCATGAAGTCAAGCTCTTCTCCTGCATCCTTCTTTCAGGGCAGATGGGGTAGAAATTCTCACCTATATATTAAGCATCCTTTGGATACAGGTTGAATCATAATGTTGCATTTCATAGAAATTTCACAGGAATTGGGTAAAATCCATGTAGAAAGTTGGGATCTGCTCCACAGATACTAGTGTACTCTGCTGTATGGGTTGCAGGTCAGTGGTGGAACAAATGCTTTGCCTGCAAAAATCCCAGGTTAAGTCCTCAACATCCACAGCTAGGGAATGGACTGTCGTATTCCTGAAACCCAGCACTGGCTGTCAGCCAGTGGAGACAATACTAAACTAGATTGACTGACTCAATGTAAGCTGTGTTCCTATCTGGGCAACCCCACAAATCCCACTGACATTTTCCCCTTGTCTAGAATTTGCCAGAAATTTTTAATAACCGCTCACTTTACATTTGTTAATGTGCCCTACATTTTCTTATCTTGGTTTACTTCAAATTTCCGTACTAGATCTTCCAGCTGCCTTTTTGTGACAGCAGTAATGCTGAATTCATTAATCTAAAATGTTTGAAAGCAAGCAAGATAAAACTCATTTTCTAAGCCATAAAAGCATACGCTCAAATCCTGTGTCTGGTCAAAATGCATGAATCATAGTTTTATATTGCTAACTAATACAAGCATTTTTATATCCATCACCTCTGGTGATATTTGACTTTAGAGAAGCTTATATTTCTGCCTAGCTGTCTGATGTGTATTGAGCATATACTGATATGTTAACTTATTTCTTCTGTGGTTACTGTACTATCATTTACCAGCATTGCCCTGCCATTTTATTTTGTGCATATCTTGTAGCTGCTAGGGATGCTTCAGACACATTAAAAGATGAGCTTGATTGATAACTCAGTGCTTTACAGTAAGTTACTTTGAAAAAGACCCCCCTCCTCCATCCTTATCCCCTTCACAAAGATATGTATATAAGACACAAAGAGTTTTAAGTACACCTGATTTTCAACATTGTGTTTTCAACTTTTTGTAAGATTTCAATTGCCAACAGGGACAAAAATTTGCTTCTTTTTTCTTGCTTCACCAGTACACTTTATGGTTAAGAAATGCTTATTACATGGAGGGGAGGTATAAAGGGAAAGAGTGTGAACAAATATATTTGCAGATCAAGATGTTAGGATCCAAATACTCATGACTTCTTCATATTTTTGTTTCATCCAGGACCTATGTGGCTCTCTTTGGAAGAAACATTGTCTCCAGTTTAGAATTTGATGTATTTCTAGGTATCCTCACCACAGACTAGTTAACCATGGTCAGAATGGGGACATGTTAAAGACTCATTCAACCAGTGATTGTCATTGGGTGGTAGAAGTAAAAAACATGTCTTTCTTTCCACTGCACATGTGAAATATTTAGTTGTTATTTAGTGAATTCTTCTTACCTCCAGAATAATCAATAAGAGGATAACACAAGAACTGGCTATAACTAGTGTCATGTTATATAAATTAACATCAACTATAATCTGCAAGGTGAGGGAACTTGTGTGGAAATTCCATTCTAAATAGGTGGAAAATCTGAAGAAACAACTGATTTTCTACTGAGGTTACTGATTCTACCTGGAGAAAATCAAAAGATAGGTGCATATCCCCATTTCCAGCCCACACTGATGTTAATGTAGGAGGGTCTTCATCACCTTTCTTTTGGAACACCAAAAGCACAAGGAATGTAGTCCCAAAGATGATTCCCTTAGTCACCTGGTCCTGAGATGCCAATAACTTTAAAGGTCCTTACAGATAGATGCTCACGCTAAGCTCTGTGAAATTCCTGCACACTTCTGCCAAATCATCCTAATATGTACTAACTTTTAAACTTACTATAAGTCAGATATGACCAAATTAATCTGCCCAATATTAAATCAATATAAATCAGATATGACCAAGGCCATTTCCGCACTAAAGTGTTACAGTGCTATTCTTCCACTTTCAACATCCTATGGAATCTTGGGGTTTGCAGTTTAGGGAGGGGCCTCAACATTTGCCTTCCTCAACATTCCATATAAAACATGGAAAAAGACCCCCCACAAAATGAAAGAAGGGACAAAATTCCTACTCAGCCCCTAAGCATCCTGCAAAAGCAGTGAAGGGTGGGTGATATTAGTATATAAAACCTTGCCCACCTTACCCATCTTTGCCCTGAAGGAGCATGAATGCACGGCCTCGTGCACCAAACCAGCTCTCTCTTTTCCCTGCTTGCAACTTTCCCCCACCAGGTGAAAGTTCCCAGTCGGTGAACACTCTTCTGTGAGTAGGCGTGATCACACACGCCATTTTCTCCTAGCTTGTTAGAAAAAGACAAATATATAGATTATCTAAGGTCACTGCTTTTTATGATAGAAATTTGCTAGTAGTTGTCAAATGTAAGAAGCTTTGCATTAACAGGATGTATGGCAAAAACAAGTTTTCCATAGCAGCATTACCATTATTTCTGTTCCCTATTTGCTCCACAATTTCGTTATTAATATAGACCATATATGTTTGATTTCCTAGTCTAAAAATCCTCTCTGTCATTATAATGGTTGCCAGAGTTCTTATAAAATGAAAAAGGTAAAATAATGAACACTTTTGTGGCAGAGGGATAAACATTCAGTGTCTAACCTTTCTCCTGAAATTGCATTATCATGTTGTTACTCTGTTCTGGAGGTGAAGATAAATGTGCAATTTACATCAGAAGCAAAAGAGCTCACTTTTAAAGTGCATCCTGGTTCTCATGCCATTGTAAATACCCCCTCAAGACTTCATTCCTTATCTACATAGCAATTCAGCTGTAGTTCCACAGCACCATTGTTGATACAGTGGGAAAGGATTTTCAGGGAATAGTGAACGAGGGGTGAAAGTACACCAACTGCAAGACAAAATTGAGCACAGTAACTAAGAGCAGCTTTTTACGAGGAAAAATAAAATGTAATAGCTTAGAGGAAAACTATTACTTTCTTTAAATTTTGAATTTTTAAAATAATTGAATACTTGAGACTTTCTAAAGTTTTTGGCACAGGTGCAGGAGATTTGGAGTAAGAGGAATCTTTAAAGTTTGGAAGCTTTGTAAAGGAGTATCTTCCCACAATGCGTTTTTGCAAGCAGTTTATGGGCACATGACATACAAAAAACAGATGAAGAAAAGTGTGCCCTGTGATGTGCTGATTTACTGCTTAAGGGAACACCTCTTCTTGACACATGTTGAGTGTATTTTATAATGTGACTCTCAAGTTCCCTTTGCAATTTCATAAGGATGGATGTAGTTTTTAAGGAGTTATGAAGATCCTCCCCCAGGCAAGTTCCTGAGGGGTAGCCAAATAGTATTGAATTTGGGTTTACATATTGCTGAAGCTATACATCTGAAGCAAATCTGAATCTTCAGGAACAGTTTACTTTACTTTGGAAAAATAATATTTTGAAGTGGTATGAATACTTCTAAAGTAATGTGCCTTTGTCCAAAAGGGAAGCATACCTATATTTTATATGTTATATTTTAGATTCTGAACCTGCCCTCTTATACTCACTAGGTACACCACTCAGACTGTATAAACATATAAATCATTGTAATCTCAAATCCATGATGGTAGAGTTATTGCACAATATCTTACTTTAGATAATACAGAAATGCTGTGACACATTATACTTTGAGGTCTGTGGTGAGTAATATTCATGATGCTTAGAACTCTAATATGTTACAATTGCCCTGATACAACTAAGATATCTTAATGAAACCTAGTCTCCAGGGCAGGATGAACAGCATCCAAGAATACCATAGGAACTTGCAGATGTAATCTCAGAGTCATTATAAATGATCTTTGAGAATTCTTGGAGGATAGAAAAGGCCCCAGCAGATTGGAGGAGAGAAATTTTGTCCTCATCTTGAAAAGGGGCAAAAAAGAGGACCAGAGCAACTATTGCACGTCAGCTTCACATCAATGCTGGGAAAAATTCTAGAAAGATAATTAAACAATCAGTCTGTGCACACTTAGAAAGGAATGCTGGGATTACTAAGAGTCAGCATGGGGTTTTCAAGAACAAACCATGCTAAATTAATTCTCTCTCTCTTTGTCTCTTCATAAAATTACAAGCTTGGTAGATCAAGGAAGACTATGGATATACAGTATCTTGATTTCAGTAACATTTTTAATGAGGTTCCCCCTGTATTATTGTAGACAAGAAAGTGAACTGTGGGCTGGACAATGCTGCAGTTAGGTGGACCTGTAATTGGCTGACTGACCAAACCCAGAGAATGTTCACCAATGGTTGTGCTTCAATCAGGAGAAAAATGACAGGGGTGGAGAAAGTGTCTCCGGGTTCTGTCCTGGGCCCAGTGTTGAACATCTTTAGAAACTTCTTAGATGATGGAATACAAGGTATGTGTATCAAATTCACAAATGACAACAAAGTGAGCAAAAAAGAATAGCGAATCTCCCAGAGGACAGGATTGAAATTCAAAATTAATTTGACAGATTGGAGAACTGGACCAGACCTAACAAATTAATTTCAAAAGAAATAAATGCAAGAGACTATATCTAAGTAGGAAAAACAAAATGTGCAAATATAGGGTAAGTGATACCTGACTTGAAAGCAGTAATGTGAAAAGGATACAAGGAACTTTGTAGAGCACACAGTAAACATGAATCAACAGTGTGATGTGTCATGTGTCAGCCAAAAGAGCCAATGAAATTCTAGGCTGCATCACAGGAGTATCACATCCAGGTCTTGGGAATTTGTAGTGCCATTCTATTCTGCTTTGGTCAGACCTAACCAGCAATACTGTCTCCAGTCCTGGACAGCACACTTCAAGAAGGATATCAACAAGCTGGAACATTCCCAAGATGATCAAAGGTCAGGAAACTAAGCCTTATAAGGAAAAACTTAGGGAGCTAGCTATGTTCATCTTCAAGAAGACTGAGAGATGACATGATAGCCACCTTTAAATATCTGAACTGATGGTCAAGTAAAAGATGGAGTGATCTTGTTTTCAGCTTCTCCAGAGACTAGTATACAGACCAGTAGATTCAAACTACAAGAAAAGTGATTTTACCTAAACATTAGAAAGAATTTTTTATTTACTGTAAAAACTGTTCAACAGTGGAATAGACTATCTCAGGGGAGACAGGTCTCTCCTCCTTTGGAGGTCTTTAAAAGAAGATGAGATGGACATCTTTCAGGAGTGTTGTAGTTGGATATTCTTGCATGATAGAGGAATGCATCAGATGTCTGTTGCAGCCCAATCCAGTTCTGGGATTCTATGCTGAAAAAATGAATTATGCCTTCTGTGAATATCTGGACCTTCTGAGACTTTTTTTCTTGCAAAGACAATCCATTAAAATGGCTCTAGAAGCTACTGTTTAGCACCCACTGTCCAAATTATTCTCACAGATCAGTATTACTGCTGAATGCAAAGGGCAGTAAATAAAGAGCCAATCTATACTGACATCACTGTTTCTACTTAATCAGTTAAACACTGCAAACATTTTTGTGTGCTGCAAGCAAAAAAAAAAGTTGCTTTCTATTTATCATCTAAAGAGGTTGTGGAATCTCCAGCTTTCTCTTGCTTTTCAAAGGATATAGCGTTCTCCTGTAATAAAGCTTAGGCCGCAATTAGGAATCCATTTATTCCAGATTAATCCATAAAGGTATGACCTCTTCTAAATTAAGTGGATTATGAATTACAATAAAATTCTTTCCAGTAAAACTGAAGGCAAGTCAATCAGTGTGTTTATCCAGCTACCATTTAAATTCTTCTTCTTCTAACGAGGAGTGATATCTTTGAATCATCAAACTGTTGACAAATTTTCAGTAATAGGACTTTATGTTCTCTAATAATACAATGTAGGGACCAACACTCTAAGGGATACAGTAACAATCATGACCTGTTATAAGCCAACAGATGGCAAAGATTCTTTTAAATCCCATAAAGTACAAAACAAAAAGGACCTGTTAAACCATTTCCATACAAATGTTCACTACTTTTATATTGTCCTCTTCTCTCCATGAGAGGAAATTCAAAATCCATATTGTAATAGTTCCCTTATTAGGCCAGCCAAAAGACAAGAAAAACAAAACAAAACATTGTGTTAGCTTTCAGAATCAAACTTCTTCCACCAGAGGAAAAAAAAGGATGTTTTAGGGATTTCCAATTTCCTACTGGTCAAGAAAGAACCAACAGCCAACTGGAACTTCTCACTTCAAGGCAATGTTTGACCCAAACTTCTTTTTTGTCCTTGGTCTCAACTTGTAGCATGAACAAGAAGCTTGACAGAATCAATCCTTTGGTCATTTCAACTACGCAATCAAACTCCAGGTTGCAAATTAATACATTTTATTACCAGTCTTAAATAGGCAGAAGGAGAAAACAGCTAAGTTGCATAAAATTAATAAATTAATTTTCTCTCCAAACATTCTAATCTAACCTAGTACTAAAGCTAAAAAGAAGCAAGGATGAACTATGATTTTCAGAAAAACAGGGTTCAATATTTATTTATTTATGCATGCATGCATAAATAAATTCCACATGCATGCATGCATGCATGCAATAGTTCCCATGTTAAACTCCATGGAAACAGGTGAAAGGAATCGCTTCAGTCCAAAGTGAGACAGTAGGAAGGACACACTTCTTTGAAACTGGGTTGTGAGATGTTCAACAGATACATGGTAAAACACATTTGTACTGATTAGCTGGCAAAATGTGAGGTAAAAGAGAGAAATAGACAGACACTGTAATCACTTTATGAGAAGCAGAACTATGAGGAAAGTTCCTATCTCTGTATGCAGAAGATGCACTAAGCATTGTGTTCCGGGTGGAAGATCTTTCAAGAGACACATAGTATGATCAGTACTATTGCAGCAATGAGCTCAGCAGGACACACTGAGTATAATCTGTGTTCCGTATTCCACACCACAAATGCAAACGAAGCACAGAATGCCCCAGAACAGGCTCAGAATGTACTTCATTAATAAGGTCAATCAGAAACTGCTTTCAGCACTCTGGATTAATCACAAGGAGTTCACTCAGCTCCAGCTAAGGTCTTACATAACCTCCCTGAATATCTTTCTCAGATTCCACATCTCCTAACCTAAGAGAGTGAGGCATTGAAAATGAACAGTTAGTTGCCTCTCTGTTCATCATCTCCCATGTACTTCACTGACCAACCATGGAATAATGAGAGCAGTCACAGAAAGTTGGGTTAAACAAGGGCCACTTTATTTAACCTGAAACCTATTTAATCTGTGTTGAACCTGGAAAGGAGGAAGAGAGGTGAGCGACCTGATGCAGGTGCAGCTGAGATCAGGTGTCAATACTTTACAACCACCTCAGCCTTCCCTTGGGTGAAACACCCAAGCCCCAAGGGCAATCCAACAATTGAGTTACTCTCTGATGGCCATTTACTGGAAGGATAAATAGAGGCCACTCCCACCCAGGTCCCAGGACTCTACATGAAGCAAACCCCAGGTCAGATTCGAGGGTAGATTCCTTCTCGACTCCAAGGACCTAAAAAGAAGCCATTCCAGAGCACTACCCTTCACCAAAAGGGGTGCCAAGGTATACATGCAACTCATATATTGTCCCACACACATACCTGCCACAGACAAGGTACAAATGTCTGCTCCCTCCTTTTCCCCTACCAGGCCAGCCAGTGAGTACTCACTCCTGTTGCAAGTCTCCCAGGAAGATCATATTTCCTTTTTCTAATCAATGAATGCCATCAGTCCTTTAGACTATGTTGGGATTTGCAAGAAGGTGGACCAACCCTCTGTGTAAAACATTACATATCTCTATGATAACCCTTCTCTGGGTGTTGAGACATCAGGAATCCCCCTGACCCTGACAAGGTTGGCATGGCAAAATGGTCGACCAAACCAATGTAATCCCAGGTCACCTATTCTGAATAGTATAAAAATCATGCTGAACCTGTAAAATGAGAGGCTTGTCCTTGACCAAGGCCAAGTCATTCTCACCAAGATGAATAAATAAAAATGAGGAGGAGGTCCAGTCCACTCCTTAAAAAAAAGAGGTAACAAACCATTCCAATGGAGGCCTCTTCTCCCTAGCCACTCCATAGCGGGCAATTTGCTTAACCCTATTGATCCCCAAAGTGGCCACTTTGGGCCTGGTGCACCACCCAGTAAACCGTACTACGGGCACAGATCACGACTTGTCGTCTCACCTGAAAGCACCTATGAACTAACAGAAAAACAACATAAGTAAAGAACAACCATCAGAACTGGAGAAGACACTTGTATCTCTTGAAAGTAGAAAATCACTAACACCTGATGTGTTGAATGGACTGTGACCCAGACACATATCAAAATCCATGGAAACAGCCCCAGTTGTTTGTGCCAAACTTAACTTCTTCTGGGCCCAAGCTCTGCAAGGCCTTCAGCCATACCTGCCTGCGAAAGTAAATCCCAACCTGTAGACCCTGCAACATCTGAAGACACCTTCAGTGCATCATGAAGACACAAATCATTCCTTGAAAAAAAACATTTCATTGAAGGCAGCAAGAAACTCTGGCCAAACCTTCAAATCCTCCCCGGTTCCCCTAGTCATCCTAATGATGAGGTTTATGCATAAGTAAAAAATCCAGCTAACCAATTCTTCCAATGTTTGATCAACTTTATGCTTACACACTTTCTCTCCTTTTCATCCAACTCCTCTCAGTCTTTCTTTTCAATTTCTTTATAGAAGGGGGGGGGACCCTACAACCTCCCTGCACAAAATCTTATCCACTGTAACCTTAGTCAAATGATCTCTCAAAGGCATGTCCTAATTTTTCTGAGAGCTACTGCAGGTCTTACAGTACTCAGCTAGCTAAGTACTTAAGATAGATACTATGACAGGCTACATATAAATGCCTTAGGTAATTGAATGAATAATAGGTGAAAAAGTAGTCTGACCTGTGAGAAGATAGTTCTCTGTGTTCCTTACAGTATTAGTTCTGTACAATCATTTTATTTTTGTAAGACATCTCCCAGAATCCCCCAGCCAACATGGATGCTAGTCATGCTTGTTAGAAGATTCAAGGAGGGATAGGGTAACTTTTCCAAGCTCTGTTCAGTAGGGCAGAAGATGGTGAGGTATTGCGGTAGAGAGTGAGGCAAGGATTGGATAGGAGGGAGGGCAAGAAACTAAAAAAATATGGCCGTCCTTCTTCTTGCATCTTGTTCACATTCTTCAATTTATTCAAGCAATATTAAATTAATCTGATTATACAAAGATGGAATTCAAGCCACATTTTGTTCCCTATATTAATTTTCACTGAATACGGATAGATGAACCTTGAATATTGCTTTGTTCCTTAGTACCTGCTTTTGAAAGTAAGAGAATGGCAGTATTTCAAGCTTTGCCTGAGGCAATGTGAGTTTATCTAATTATCAGAGATCTAAAAAGCAGAAGCACACCAATTGTCAGGGGATTTGAACAGATTTTGTCTTCTTGACACTTGCTTTACTTAACATTCTAGGTTTAATTGTTGAGGAACTTCCTCTCATTCTTTTAAAGTTGGCAAATATGATAATCTGCATGCTAAAAAAATCCAAAAAAACCCTCAAAGGCACCAGTGTGCACAAAGTAGGCATCAAATCCCTAAGTGATGTGTTTGGGATGTAAACAATTTTAATTTGGGATATGGTTTAATATTGCAACTGAAAAATGTGTAATGATCACTTGGGAGCCACCGCTAATAAAGAGTAGCAGGTCTTTTTACTTTGTAAAATAATTCTCAAGTATTCAGTATCTACTCAA
The DNA here is from genome assembly GCA_948472985.1 of Iguana delicatissima. Classification (NCBI taxonomy): domain Eukaryota; kingdom Metazoa; phylum Chordata; class Lepidosauria; order Squamata; family Iguanidae; genus Iguana; species Iguana delicatissima. The sequence continues at coordinate 502,979 of CAOKZL010000155.1, read as the reverse complement.
ATAACTTTCAAGCACCTGCAGGGAACATCAATGGGTTGAAAGCAGCATGGGAAAGGGATTTGGAAAACAGAAACACTGCACTGTGGATGAAAAAGCCTATGAAATCTGTATTTGTTCCAAACATGGAAGAGACTGAAAGTATTAAACCAGCAATTCCTTACTCCTATTCAGTGGCCAACATTCAACCCACTGTTCTTTGGTGTTACTGCAAGTGTGGTTAGATGTTCTGTGTGCGATTCCAGAGCAGGTTGCTTTTCGCCTCTGGTCTGCTGTTGCAAATAATACTCACTTCACCAGGGTTTGTGCTATTTCTGAAGTCACAATTGTCACTCACAAGGTCATTTTTGGTGCAATAAACTCTGATTCTAGATGGAAGTATCAGCAATCTCTGTCTCAATATGGCCCAAGGAAAATGCACAGGAGCCTGTTAATGCCAACCCCAAAACTGTTGAGGCATATTTTCACAAGTTCCACTACTCTTCAGCTTTTTTTTTATTCTGGAATTGGTGGGAATTGATGGTGGTGAGGATAGAAAGGGGATCCATGGGGAAAAGCCATGCATTCAGATGAGAAGAGAAGCCCATGTGGATATCCTCATGACCTTCATACTTTTTCACTCTTTAAACTTTGCTCTATAACAGGAGCAGAAATTGTAGCAGGTCTGTAGGGGCAGCTTTTTCTCAGGGACCCTCTGGAGCCCTCACAGATTGCCAAACATTTTAAAAAGAGAAAGAAATTATGCATTTTGAGAAATGCATGTTTTTGATGTTTTGGGTTTGGTGGAAAACATCTATTTGTAAAATAACTTCCTGGCTTCCAGGATCTCTTTATCCTGATATGATCAGACACAAGTTTTACAGGGCTGTTGTTCCTGGGATCTAATGGAGTTGAGAAATGCAAAAATGAGCTGCAGGGGGTCATATATACCTTCAGAACCACAGTTTTCCAGCATATGATCTAAAACAAAATACAGCTGCCATTTTGGATCCCATGAGGAAAGGATGAAGATGATCTAGGGGCAAACTGGAAAGTGTGAAAGAGGAGGTGAATGAACTCAGCACAAGATAGCATTCCTCCCTTCTCTTCTTCTGATCTCATGAGGGAGGTTTCTTTCTTCTGATCCAGGACTGAAAATGATGCATATGAGGGCTGATCTCAAAATAGAGTTCAGTTTCAACAAGCCTCCTGAGTTCAGCTTCAACAAGCCTGAATAGAGTTCAGCTTCAACAAGTTAGAGCTCTGTGTTTATTTATTAATTAAATTAATATTCTGTCTGCTTCTATAGCCAAAACAAAACAAAAAATGTCAAAAGACAACAGTAGGTATTAAGGATACTCACAATTTTTTGTCATCTTCTGTAAGAAAGGGTGTCTCATCACATCAAGAAATAACCATTAAAAAAAATGAGTTTCAGGACTTTCTGGAACAATTCATTCCTGCAAAGATGCCAAATTTTGCAGGAAAATCATTAGATTTTGTGCAAGAAGTGTTTTTCCAAAAATCCAAAGTTTTCTTTGCATTTTTTTTCAAAAAAAGAAAGGACTTTTGTACAAATGCAGTATTTGTAACAAGTTCTGAAACGTGTGCAAGAACAAAATACATGAGGACACAGCTGAATCATAAAAACAAATTGATAAAACACACATACACACAAATGATTAATAGTGCCCAACTCCTCTTTCTATATCTGGAAAAAAACCTCCTTCAATAGTGATCCAGTTTAAATGCCAAAAGTTTGTCTGAATAATAACATTCCATTAGAAACAGGGATAAAACGTGTAGAAAGGAACAAATTCCCAGGGTATCCTTTCTTCCACTATCAAATCTTCACCCCTATGCATTTACAATGCCGTCATAACTGAAAGATGTACCAGCTGTAGGAGGTGAGGAATGGAAACAAGCGTTTTATGACAGCTAAATTGGCGTTCTGCCAGCTGAGCTATCATTATGCTGATATAATCCCATTCTGCTGGTTGATTTTAGAGATTAGCCAGAGGAGCGGTGCGCTGGCACAACTGCTCTGCCAGCTAATAATAGCCAGTGCAACAGTAAATGAAAGAGGATGAAGAAGGGATAGAGGGAGTTGGGATGAAGCTGATATGCCAGATTCAAATCTCTCCTGACCCAGGAATGAATGTAGAGTCAAGAAGGTTCTGAATGATTTCCAGCATCCTTTGGTTGATTCACCATAGCTTCAGCTGACCTTGAGTTGGCTCAGCTGGTCTTCAGCCATCTTTGTGAGTTAGGGTTATTCACCGACCTCCCTAAACCCCTAGGGGAAAGAGAACTATAGAAACACTGTACAGATTTGCTTTCAATAAAAATGAAAAAAAAAACTTATTTCTTCAGACTTTTTTTTTTCGCCAGGAGAGAGAATTTCACAGCTTCTCTAAGACGGCTTGAGAAAGCTTGACCATCTATAGATTTACAAAGACTTGCTAGTTTTGTGATATTTTGTGATATTTCAAAACGTTGGAAAATTATACCAGATTCAAGCTTTTACCTTGAAAAAGTCATCTGGACTTTTGTAGCTCTTCCCTATATTGTGCAAAAAGAGCTTTTTGACCTTTATAATGTGAAAATGCTGTCCCTTCCTCAGAGCAGCCCTCACTTTAACATGAACAAAATTTACATGATGTTTAGAGATATCAGTATAGTGCCAGATAGTTTTCCACTGTAGATTAAATACTTGCATGGGGCAGAGAAGGAAAAATTGCATGCTTGAACAGAGTAAATCCATACCAGCTTTTTAAAACTCTAATCCAGTGTCTTTCCCCAACACTACCACCTCCCTTTTTAACTTCTTACAAAATCCGTGTAGTTGATTACCATTTTCTTGTTTAGTTTGCTGACAGGAAGGCCAACTAACATGAAAATAAAAAAAGTATGCTTCATAGCCAGTTTTACATTTTTGAGCAGAAAATCAGTAGAGGGTTGTTGTTTTTTTGTAAAGTAATGCTTGATACAGCAATGTGATATCTAATATTTTTGGATCTGACTATAGAAACCTGTGTTAATTTTATTGCCTCATTTTGAAGAATTAAATCTACTGTACTGGTCCACTAGGTGTACAAATGCAATTAGATTTTCCTCCATTTCGGGAGCTCATGTTTGGCTACTTTTAGACTTTAAATATGTGGGCAACGTAAAATTAGCAGTCAATTAATAGTTAAACTATGCCATTCCTAGTGTGCGCTTATGTGACTTTTTTTAACACTGGCTTAAGCATTTATTCAAAGAGTGGTATACTTTTTGAAATCTAATCCCATAGCAAATCAAAGGCAAATCAGCAGTCATTTGTCAATAATATTGCTCCCAACAGAAAGACATCCTAAACCTGGAAATATTTACTAAGGCAATATAAGATCAAGATACAGTCACACGGATCCATTAGATAAATGGATCCTGAAATTCAGCATTTGGTATGTGTATGATGTGCATATATGAAGTATATCAAACAAATATGAAAATATGATGAGATTATAGCCTTTTTAGTATTAGGCAGCTGCTACCTCATCATACAGCATTATCAAGTTATCTACTTAGGAAAAAGCTATGCTAATTCGAGAATATGTTGTCATGTTACTAATAATGAAAGTTGAGGTCTATGAGGGTATGCTTTTGATCACAGAAAAAAACACAGTTTCTTAACATAGTCTTGAGAAGGAAGACTACAGAGAAGACTATAGATAGTCTGGAGAGAAGAAAAGAAAAGCTAAATGATAAGTATGGTAATAGTGTATAATCCTATATTAATGCAATTTAAGACTAATATCACCATTTGTAATATTGGATTTAGAAATATCAATGTATAGTTCTGTCTTAGACCTTTTGTTCAGAATTAATTCTCATGTGGTATTTCCTTACATGGGTGTGGATTTAGTGTAGCTGATTGAGTCCTAATTCCAATAAAATTATAATCCGTGAGTCTATAAAACATGTTATGCATGACATGTGAGTGGCATAGTTGATACTGATCCCTGCTTATCTCCTCACATGGTTCAGAACAATGGGTTGGATCCAGGTTTGGGAAATTTAACATAGAGCAAGGAGAGCATGCACCAAAGGTTGGCAGGCTAATTTTGGCTCTGCCAAATCCTCAGCACACTGAATACTCCTGGTAACAACTGTAAGTAACATTCTAGGCAACTGAAAGTCAACTTCAGGCTTCACTCTTTGCTTTTAGCTGTTCTTGGAATGTCCTTTAAAACAAACTTTATGGCTAAAACTATACACCTCAGAGGTGTTTGTGTCTATTTTCCCAAGGTCTGGGGTAGGGATTGAAAGAATATTCAAAATGGTTGAAAAATAGTTGGAAAATGTTTCTTGAGTGTCAGGAAACCCTGACAAAGAGATTCTTGGACAGTTGGAGTCTTTGCAACTAAAGATTTATCACAGGAAATTTCATTTTCTGTGCAGAACATAAAACTGTATTTTGTGCATATGTTTCCACAGTGGGAAGAAAATTACTTAAATTACTCTTTGCTCCCTACCAGAAAGTAGAAGAATTTCATCCCTGGTTTGAGTATGCTGAGGACATGAAGGGCTACATACCCACCCAATGGGCTACATGAGTCCCATATCTGAGGCAGACCTCTTGAAATATATGGTACTTAATTTGCTTGTGGTTAACTTATTTCAGTGGGTGTGTTTTAGGCAAGCCTAACATTTAATTTAGCCAATACAGTCTGCTCTGTCTCTGGATACAGCATATCCATGGTTAGCATACACCCAATTTTTACAAATATCTATTTTGAACATAATAATTCATTTTTCAAAATCTATTCATCTACAAAAGTTGTTGTAGATGAATAGAGTTGGAAGGGGCTCCATCCCATGGGATGTTGGGTCCAACCCCTTGCTTAGTGCAGGAATGAGGAACCCAGAACTGAACTCAGCACTCCAGGTGAGGTTTGGCCAGCATAGAATATAGTGGGATTGTTATTTCCCTTGACTTGGAAACTGCTTTTATTAATGCAGGATAAAATAGCATTTACCTACTTTGCTGTAGCATGACGCTGCTGGTTTATATTCAATGTATGATCAAAAATAATCCCGAGGCCCTTTTTGTGTGTAGTACTGCTTAACCATTGATCCTATATCTGTGCATTTGGTTTTTGTGGACTAAATGTAGAATTTTGCATTTGTATCTATTGGATTTCATTTTATTAATTTCAGCCCAATTTTCTAGTTTATCAAGATCCTTTTGAATTCTGTTCCTGTCTTCCAATGCTTCCTAGCTTTGTGTTATCTGCAGACTTAAGGATTATCTCTACCCCATCATCTATCCCTGCGATAAAAATGCAGAAGAATAATGATCTTAAGGCAGAACCCTGAGGCACTCTACTAGAGACCTCCTTCCTGTCTGAAGTACAACAATTGATGATGACATCTTGAGGATGGCTTTCTAATCAGTTATGGATCCATCTGACAGTGTTCCCATCTATCCCATATTTGATCAGTTTGCTAATCAAAATACGATGGGAGACCATCTCAAATGCTTGGCTGAAACCCAGATAAATGACATCCACAGAATCCCCACCATCTACTAAACTAGGGCCCTGGTTGAAAAAAAAAAGATATAAGATTAGTTTGGCAGGATTTGTTCCTTTGGTCATTTCCATAATATACCACAGGTGGCTATGTGGATATGACTGGGAGGTTTTTAAGGTGTCCCTAAACCAGATGGCAGGGCTATAGGGATGTTCTTCTTCACTAAGGTTCTTTCAGAAGGTATCCATAAGTAATTTCAGCCATTTTCTTCCTGCTGAATGTTTTCAAAACCAGTGTTTGATGGCTATATACAATTTGGGGTTTATTGTGTGCAAAATTTGCATGCGGTTGTTTTCCACAGAAAACAGAATTTTCTGCATAGCACAAAATGTTTTCTGCATGAAAAATAATATTTCAACATAGGAATATTAATATTTGCACAGAAAATGTTGATTCCTCCACAGGGAAAAAACCCCCTATAATTATGAATTTGTTCACTGCAAAATTTGCACATAGTTGTTTTGTACAGCAAACAGCATTTTCTGCACAGAAAATGATATTATTATTGATAACAATAACACAAATATTTTGTTTGTTACTCATCTTGTTACTGCTGTTTTCTGTGCAAATCAATCATATACAAATCTTCTGCAGAACAAGTCCCCTATTACAGCTTTTTCTGCACAGGAAACAACATCTTCCTCACAGGAATTAATACTTCTCTATTTAAATATTATTTTCCAAGCAGAAAATGCTGTTTCCTGTGGAGATGATGGTGTTTTATTTGCAAAGTAACCACTTGCAATTTTGCACAGAATAAGTTCCAAGATTCTTGTCAGTCCAGGATTCTTCCTGTCAGGGTTTCTCACTCTTGAAAAAATTTCTTTCTACTGTTTTTCAAATATTTTTGAATATTTTTTTTTCCCTAAAGGACTTCTACACCTTTAATAGCTGTGCAGTACAAAGCTGCACTTCTTGAATTTCTTCTTCAACAGAACTATTAATAATGGAGGAGCTGTGTTTTCCTTTCCATCTGGTTATTCTATAGCTGCTATACACACTGAATCGTTGTGTTCTCCAGCTTGTACAGATACGTTTAAGGGTCTGGTGTGATGATATCAGCCACCTTTCGAAATCAATTTCAGTATATTCATTTTCAAGGCAAATGCCGTGTTTTGGTACATTTGGATTGGTGCTAACCTATATATATACCAAAACAAGCAGAAAGAGGGGAGTTTAAGGCCATTTCCGCACTAGACCATTATAGTGCTATAATTTCACTTTCAACATCCTATGGAATCCTCAAGGTCCCTCCTTAAACTGTAAACCCCATGATTCCATAGGATGTTGAAAGTGGAATAATAGCACTATAACGGTCTAGTGCGGAAATGGCCTAAGCTGTCTTTCTCACATGGGACAGTCAGGATTGATGCATTACCTGCAGACTCTGTTGTGAGAAAGTATGCTGTTGAAAATACTTAGAAATGTCACTGAAATAATTTTAAATTGTGCTAAAGTCATTTGTATCAAAGCAGACATCTAATGCAAGATGGTAGCAGAACAGTTTAAACATTGCTATTAGAATTTTGTTGCTATTATATTTGTAATTATTACTACAGTAATAACATACATTGAGACATCCTTTAATCTTACTATTTATATTTGCTCTTTACATGCTGCAGGCTTTCTGGATTTCAGCTGCCGTCATCTATAGTGAGCACTGGGTCTATACTCACGCTCTGCTTCACTACTGACTTTGCTGTGAGTGCCCAGGGATTCAAAGCTATTTATGAAGGTAGGATGCTTTCCATCTATGCTTTCCACATATGCTCAGGATCTTTTGCAAACTTTATAAAGGAAAAGTGATTGAACATTCATCTCTGAACATTTCTGTGATTGAGTTTGTGTTTTTTTTTCCTCCTATGGATTAATTGGATTTAAAAGCAAACTTGTAGAAGGATATGCTGTGAGAGTTCTCTGCTTTGGTAATGCATATTCAAATACAAAGGAATAATATGTTCAACTTCACTGTTTGCAGTGTTTGGACTAGAATTTTTTAGATCCTTATATGTTGGTTTTGGCATTTTTCTTCACATATCTTTCTCTACAATTATATTTGTACAGAGTACTCCGAAACACCTAATCTTCATTCTTTTATATCTGCTGTTTTTAAAATGAATATTTACTCTGATGTCTCCTGTGGGTGCTAAGAAAGGTAGAATGTGTTCTTCCTTCAGTTAGTAAAGTTCTCCCCCTTGTCTGAAGTCTATGCTTTTGTTTCCAGTCCTGTAGATCTTCAAATAAGATAAGATCTTCAAGTAAGATGGCACAATTTGTTTGTTTGTTTGTTTGTTTGTTTGGTATTTGCAGTTTCTGCATGAGTGTGGCCTTTCTGGATCTTTCTCAATTAATGAAAATTTCCTAGTGGATTTTATGAAGAAACACAACATTAGTTTTCTGTGTTGTTTTGTATCTATTTGAGAAGCTGTTCTCTCTTAATAATATAAATTAATTATCATGAGAGTCTACAAATAGTATGAACAAATTGTTGAGATTTTTATGGGTTTTCTTTTTGCAACAGCTTGCATTTTGACTGGTGAAAAAAGTTCATTTCCCCATCTTCCACTAATCCAGAATTTGGTTTTTCTTTTCTTTTTACTATCACATTGTTCTCCTGACCCAGTTCTTCTAGAAAGAAAAACTCATGCCTGTTATTGAAGCAGTGAGACTAAAGAGCCATTGCATTTGGGTGCACGTTGAAATGTTCATCCTGTTGAAGTCAGGCGTAGAAGAATGATATCTAACTGAAGGTAGTGCAGTGCAGTAGAACAAAATCCCCCTTTGGAAGGCATTCCTGTGGTTCTCCGAATGCACACTGAAATGTGGATGTATTCATTTTGCACTGTATTACATTCAGTGGGATATGAATGTGGATGAGCTTCCAAAACTAGGAAATTCTATTTGTCTGGCTTGTTGATATAAAAATGGAACATTGACAGCTTTTTAGGACATAATCTCATTTATAAATAAAAACACAGAATCAAAGCCAGCAATCAGGGTGGTACCCCAAGGCTATAATCATATATATCCGTACCTGGTAACAAATCCAACTGAACTCAATGAATCTTGCTTCTCAGTAGACATGCATAGGATTGAACTGTTATAGAGAATTCTCTAATGTTTGTTCAAAAGGCTTGTTCCTGCATAGGTGCATATAGGAATCTAAATTTAAGCTTTGGCATCATAGGCCCTTTCCGCACGCGGTTATTAAGGTGGGCTAAAGTGTCTTCCACGGAGGTCTTCTGCACGTTGGAGCGGACTAGGTTTGGTTTATTTAACTTCGTTCTGAGTGTAATTCCAACTAAATGTGCCCCCATGTGGTGGTAAAGCACGCTATTTGAAAACCTGAAGAAATTGGTCTTCCAATTTTCCAGATCGATCCAATTTGTACTTTCACAGTGATGCAGACAAGTACATTCACGCCAGTGCAAATTGGTGGTCAGGGGAGGGCTCATGGGAGGGGCCAGGGGGTAGTATGGACTTTCTCACGTACGGACATACGCAATGACGTACTAAACCATGCAAAAAAAAAAAAGGGCCAATCACAGCTGATGGGGAGGGGTGAGGGGAGTAGCGGGAGTGGCCACAGCGGAGGCAGTGTGGATTCATGAACTCGCAGTCCTCCGAATCAGAATAGAACATACACAGTAGCTGTGCAGAAGGAAATGAAGGAAAGTCCACCTTGTTTCGAGCCCATTAAATCTGGTAAGAAACGACATGAACTGATTCACCAGCCTTGTGCGGAAAGGGCCATAGTGTCTGATTGTTTCTCCCCCTATTTTATGGATTTAGGTAATGATAACAGAGAAGCCTCCCTCCAAATATAAGATTAGCAAATCAAGGGAATGCCTCATCTAGAGTCCTTCCTAGCGTATATGTTCAGGAAGGCTTTTTATGGGGTAAGGTCATTAGACTAGACTCAGGAAATCATTTGCACGATGGCAAACCAACACTTATGCAAATCTCATTGATTCAGTGGTTCTACTCTCATTTAGGTTAACAGATTTAGTTTATATTCTTTATCACCCCCTGTCTGAAGTCGTACAGTGCAGAAACAATTATCTATACTAGGTCTCAGTACCTTAGGAAGGTTATAAATGTGAGCCACCTGAGATCATTAAACTGCTGTTATTCTCCAGCTGTGAGCACAGAATATAGAACCTGTCTGGTTGTTAACTAAAGCTAACTAGCAACTGTGGGCTACTTGAGTGTTTTGTTTTCTGTATGTCAGCATATGGCAAATCTTATAGCTAAGCTGAATTTCTGTGAGTTTTGAGTTTTGCGGAAAATATGCACGTTCAACAAGGAAGAATCTTTCATCAAACAGCAAGTTGTTCTGTGAATATTGAATAAAAATTGGAAATATTTCTCTGTTCTTTATCTAAGCTCCAAACACTCATGGCAGGCTTGACAGAGTGTACCAAGGCTCCAAGGATGGTAATTTAAATCTCTAGAAAGTTTTGTGTTATGAGAGCTAGCCCATGAAGTTAAAGAAAGTCTTGAACCTTGGCATAAAATTATGGTGTAATTTCTGAGTTCATATGATTGATCTTGGAAAGGCCTTTGGGCAGTCCACCTATATATTCTTTGTAAATTTCCTTCAGCCTGTGTGGCTGTAGGCAAAAATGTAAGTCTTTACTTTTTCATTAATGCAAGAATGAATAAATTCCTAAGTTTTCTTCCTACTGGGAAAGCTTAGGAGAAGCTTTATGCATTTTCTATGTATGTGTGTTTTTTTATACTTGGTAACTATTTGAAAACAAAACAAAACAAAAACAAACAAAGTAACAGAAACAAACAAAAATGCAGTTTGAGGGAAATAACTTTTTTCTGCACAATTTTTGGGCAAAAATGTTTTTTGTATAAGAGAACAAATTTTCACAAAAATGCATTTTTTCATCAAAAAGTGCCCCAAACTGTGAAAAATTTCACTGTGGTTGTTTGTTTTCTTGCTATGATGTCTCAATATATCAAGAAACCCTTGAATATGATTTATGTTCTTGTTGGGAGGGGATGATTATGGTACTAGCTGAAATATTCCTTATCACAGATCTGTAGGCACTGCAGAGACTTTGCAAAGGGATTCTGTTCAAACTTTTTTTTTTTTTTTTACTGAGCTGTGATTTTGGTCAGGCAAGGTCAGGAACTGTAAAGCTTCCCAAAGCTCTCTAAGCTCAGAAACGTGTGCAGACATTGTGCATTTTCCTAGAATCTTAGAATCAAAGCATGGGCATGGGGATAGGTTTGCATATTTTATGTGTCCAGGAAAAAAACCCAGACCATATCCTAGCACTGCCTGTTTACTTCCAGGGTAGTAGGGGAAGGCACAGCAAAAAGAGATGCCTTTTAACAATAGCAAACATTTCCAAAATGAAACTGAGACTATTAGTGAATTGGAATGTTGTGTGATCAATGGGGAAAATACAGCAGCAGCAGAATTCAAGGGGGTTACCTGGAATTTTCCTGGGAAATGTGAAAGATGTTAGTTGATATCTCTAGCAGAGTAATCAAATTGACATGGAACAAGTTGAACATGCTCCCTCCACACATCCACATACCCCTACCCAACCACACCCACGGGGCAGAATGAAAAAAAAATAGCTTAGTCAGATACATGGTGGAATGGAGGAGAGAAAGAGAGAAGAGAAAATGGCAGCAGGTGAGAATTATTCAGGAAGATAATAGGTATGGTAAGATCAACAAACAGGAAGTCACAACAATGCAAAGAAGCAATTAGCCAGTGTAGGTGTGCAAAGGTTGCTAACTTTAACAGTTTTTGTGTTTTTGAATATTATCTACTGAAGCTGCACTGCATGCCACTTAATTCAGAATTCTTGAACTTTGTACAAAATTATCATTAAGGATGGAAAAGCAAGTTGATTAACTGAAGGGAATTTTTAACTGAACATATCCAAGGAAGGAGGAAAAAAGAGGGGAAATATCATTAATGGGTTTTGGTGAAAAAGCTTAAAAAATTGTTCTGCCTGATTATCTGTACTTCCAAAAACTCAGCTTCTCAAGCAAATTAGAATCTTTCGAGCCTTACTCAAAGAGTAATACATAAATGTGGAAAATTGTGCTCTCCATCACCCCTGTGTTTACTGTAGTGTGTCAGTGCCACTGTAGCTCACATTTACTCAGTGGTATCCATTCTGAGGAGGGATGATAAGAATTCTTGAAAATTTCCAATTCTTAATGAGAATTGAGGTTCTGACATACCCAGACATCCCATAGAAAAAGTCAACTGCTGCATGGTTTTAAACGTTTATTTAAAATGTGTTTGTGCAAAATGATTTTTTTTCACAAAAACATGTGTTTTTGTTTTTTTTTACGGGGAGAAATGCACAAGTATCTTACAAATGTGAGAGTTGTGAAAAATCATTTAAAAATACACAAAATTATGAAAATTTGAGCCATTGGAGAAAAAACTTGAAATTCTTTGCTATTGCATGTGACAACAAAACAAGCAAATAGTTACATCCCTAATTCTGAGTATTACATATCCTGCAAGGAAAATATTTCGAAAGGATGCGGAAATTGAGTAAGAATTCTTAATGATAAATTTTTGGTGGTGGTAAGGTGAATGGAGAATGTTGTGAACAATATTGAAAATGTTAACATTCTAACTTGCTTAGGGATGGAAATGTTGTATAGTGTCCTCGCTACGAGCTGAAGAAGGTAATTGATTTAATATTGTTCATAATTGAAAATGCACTAAGTTTAATCTAATAGATTGTGTGTTGGAAATAACTAAAAGAACTGTGAATGTCCACATTTCAGAATGACAGTTTTTAATTCCAAGTACATTGGTGTTCATCAATGTAAAGTGAAATGCCGTTTTATCTTAGGTTGTTCCATGCTGCTTTGTGCCAGAAAATATGCCAGAAAAGACAAAAGAAGAGTTTGTGATTTAATTCAGATTCCAAATGTATTTTGTTATATAGAAGTGGGAACAGTACTTTCAATAACAATAGCGTTAACAAGCTGTAAGCACTGGATTGAGCATATGCTTGCATGTTCTCTTCACATCTATATTTCTAGACAGTATTTTCTTCACTGCCAGAATAGGTTATTGTAATTTTCATTCTTCCTTCCCCAGCCTTCAGGGCAAACTTTGCATCTATTTCTTTAAGCTCTCAGGGCTAGTTACTTACATGCTTTGTTAACATTCATGAAAGGAGTCACCTCATTCTGTCTTGCATATGCTTCCCTGGAAAATTTGTTGTGAATTCTTTTTGGCAACAACATTGGTAAGTATGACACCACATTTCCATGGTAATGCCATAAAGCTCCCCATTCCAAAATTACTTGATCACAAGCACTCACTTAGGAGGTATATTTGCATATTTGATTTTTTAAGAATATTTTTTTCTACAAATTTATGGCAGAATAGCAGATGAATTGCTTGCAGTCTAAGAAACCATTATTGTTAGAGTACATATATGCAGGACCTGTATACCCAAATAGGCAATAAGCATTATGTGACTCCAAATGTACTTCCTTGAAGGAGTACATCTGTTGTGGAGACAGAACATTTTTCTCAATATTTATTTATTTATTTGTTTGTTTGTTTGTTTAAATATCTATAGTTCAAGGATCGCAGTTTCCCTCACTGAAAAATGTATTAACTTGAGTTTTCCCCTTTCCATCCTGAGAAACAAGGGAGACCTTATCTTTCTACATTACAGTCCTAAGCATGTTTATTGAGAAGTAAGTTCCTCTGAATTCAATATGAATTCACCTCTAGCCTATGCTTTACAAACCTGAGTCCCTGCAGACATTTTGGCCTGCAGCTCACATTATATCTTATTGCCAATTTGCCTGTATTTGTGTATCACTGTCAAGACTTATATCTGTATTTATCTTCTACATAGAAATTGCCGGTTAGCTGGAAACTCTTAGAAGGGTGGAGAGTCCCTTGGAAATGGCTAAATCTGTGATTGAGGTTGAATTTATCTCTGGTCCTTAAAAATGGCTTTCCAGGGAAATGTCAGAAATGCAGCCCTAAATCATGGTAAATATATAATGTTGAATAACCCCAGGATGTAGGGAGCAAAGACAAAACATCAAGCCTTTGAGATGAAAAACTTTACCTATAGCTTTATATCTTCATCCACACACAATAGCCATACTGACATAGGGATCCCCTCAGGTACTTTGGAAAATCTCTCTCTGTGTGCGACTGATTTAGACAACACTACTTTTCTTGCTAATTCAGGTATTCTATAATGTCTCTTGGGATAGCCAGATGGGCATCCAGATATGCTTCCAGTTAGAAAATATGCCTGGCCTGATGCCTTGCCTGAACTTTATCCACTTCAAAACTATATAAAAATCCTTGGAATTCAATTTCATTCTGATCTTGGGGCTGCTTGCCTGAAGCCTCTGTGCTTGCCTGAAATTACTCTCTGTCTTGAACCGTGCTCCCTGAAACTGGGGTCCTGATATTTGTTCCGTTAATCTTATTAGCATATTGTCTCAAAGTCTTGGTCCCAGCCAAAAGAACTTAGTTAACATGTTCTCCTCTGAGACCTTTCCCAATATCTTTCTGTTTGAATTGCCTCAACCAGACTAAGCTCCCCCAGCTGCCCCACCTTGTCCCATCTATCTGTCTGTCTGTCTGTCTGATTACACCAAAAGGTGGTTGACTCAGAATTCCACCTGCAGTGCCAGGTAGGGAATTATTAACTGTAAAAAGAAAGCTTGCAAGGGGGGGGGGTAACCTTACAGGATCTTTCCAAGTATGTATACTGGTACAAATGCAGGGACACCAGTTAGAGATTGAAATAATGTTTTATTTGGGGGGAAATCACAAACACACAAAAGACTCAAGCAGTCTCACAACCATACAAAGTGACAGCCTATGTCCAGTGTACTTAAATACCCTGCTTCCACCTCAGGGGGAAGGTGTTACTGGTTCTCGAGCAGAACAAACAATGGGGCCTGGAACAGGCTAATGGACTTAGCATTAGGCGAAAAAGCACCGATGAGAATTGTTATAGCTACTTAATGTCTGAGCAGGTGAGGAAACAAAAGAGAATTTTGACAGGAAGAAGGAATGAGTTGAGAACAATCAGTTGCTCTGCTGAGACAATTTTTGGGTGCTGTTGTCTTTGAAGGCTGAATTGTTGAGTGGATTATTGCAAGTTCATTAGCGCGGAGGGTTCCTGACTGATCTCTTGGCAATGATCGGCCATGTCCTGAGGTCGCATCTGACCTACTTTCACGTGTGTTCAGGCAGTCCTCTTTGCCAGCATGACTTTTCAGCCATAGCATTGTATGATTTGTATTTCATGCCAATTAAATAATGTCCATTGCCCATCATATCTTGGAGTGGGGAGGTACAGCATGGTAACAGTCTGTCTGTCTCTCTCTGTCTTTCAATGGGTCAGTGAAAGATGCTAATCTCTCCACAAACCAGATCCTCTCTCCCCCGCCTTATCCTCAAATCAGCCTCTGAGCCCCAAAGTACTTTGAGCTGACCTCTGGTACTTATTGCAATCAGTATCCACCCTCTTTAGTGTGCCTCTGGGCTTTAAATGTGTTGCCCATATTGTTTGTCATTTATGAGGCCCTATCTTGCTATTTCTATTCCTCAGTTCAGTCATTCTGTATATTTTGATTCTTCTGTGTACAGTTCCTCCTTTCTACAGCTCTGGGTGGTTGTTAGTTACTGAGTTTGATCTGGACAAACAAACCACTGCTGTAGTTAAAAGCTATCTTACAGGTTTGTAGAATGAGAACATGTATGAGTTCATATACATGTTCTTCTTGAAACACTCTGACCATAGTGCATGGAAGCTGATAGGAGTTCGAGAGCAAAATATCTGGAAGATTGAGAAATGGTGGCCTTGTAGGAAAGCTTCAGTTTGGAGCTGTGGTGCTAAATGAATGTGAGCAAAATCATAAGCAGTTTTCTGTATCATTCCCCACTGGGCATCTTATATCTGTTTGTTTGTTTGCTTGCTTGCTTAATGTAGATTTATATCACTGCTCACAAGGGCTTCTGAGGTGAAATACAACAAATAAAAACATTTCAAACAGTGCAAAGATAAAAATGTTTAAAATACACTAAAATTCTATTTTAAAAACCTTTAAAATGGTCTAAAAACAATCCTTATTTTAAAACAAACAATTATTCCTGACCAACTATGGAATAACAGGACCAAACAGGGAGAGGTCCACTTTATTTAACTTAGAACATATTTCACCTAGAACCTATTTTAACTGCATCACACCTGGAAAGGAGCCAGAGAGGGGAGCAACCTACTGAGGCAGGTATCACTCTTTGATCTCTTCCTCAGCCTTCCCCTTGGTGAACAACCTGAGCCCTGAGGGCCACTCAGTGAATGGGTTGCTCCCCCACTGGCTATCTACTGGAAGTCAGACCTGAGCAATCCCACCCCCAAGTGGCAGAACTTAAGAGAAGGCAAAGCCCACCAGGGTAGTTCTAAGGGTAGTTGCCTTCCCCACCCATTCCCAGGTCCCACAACCTAAAGAGACAATTTTAAAACCTTCCCCTTCACCACTAGGTGAATCATAGAATCATAGAGTTGGAAAAGACCACAAAGACCATCCAGTCCAACCCCCCTGCTATTGAGGAACACACATCAAAGCACTCCCAACAGATGGCCATCCAGCCTCTGTTTACAAACCTCCAAAGAAGGAGACTCCACCACACTGCGAGGCAGCATATTCTACTGCTGGTCAGCTCTGACCATCAGGAAATTCTTCCTGAGGTTCAGGTGGGATCTCCTTTCCTGCAGCTTGAATCTATTGCTCCTTGTCCTAGTCTCTGCAGCAGCAGAAAACAAGTCCACTCCCTCCTCAACATGACATGCCAAGGTGTTCAAAGTAACTTTTATTTATTTTATTGTATTTATTGTATTTTTCCTCAAAATCACCTATCCTGTTTTTGTGTGTGATGAATTCCCTCCTGTAGTCCAGTAGAGAACCTTTCAATTCCTTCTTCTTCTGCCTTTGTAGTTAGATCATAAACTTGGATTATGGTTATATAGATGGGTTTTCTCTGCAGTCTTATTGACGTTATACAACCAGATTTTTGCATTGTATCGTTCAATGCTTTTGCTATCTCTCTCCTCACTGTGAATGCCACCCCATTTCTTCTTAGGTTTTCATGTCCTGAGAAGAACACTGCCTAACTATCTGTCTCAAAATGTCCCATTTCTGCCCATTTTACCTCACTCATCTCAATGTTTATACATTGCATTTCTTGTTTTACTATGTCTAGCTTCCACTGATTCATACTTCTCACATTCCATGTCCTTATAGTATGTGTTGTGAAGCTTTGGATTTGCTTTCACCTCTGAACATGTCAACAGCTGATTCTCCTTTTGACTTGAGTCCAGTTGCATCATTAGCCACAGAACTACTCATTGTTGTCCTCTGCTTTTCCCCATTAACTTGCTGAACGCCATCTGCCCTGGGAATTTCATCTTCTGAAACTATCTTTTGTTTCATTTTGGATTGTCTCATCATAGGGTTTTCATGGTAAAAGACATTCAAAAAGGGTTTACTGTGCCTCCTTCTGTGCAGTACTAGCAAGCATTAGCCATGGTACCACTGCCGTTGTCTCTGAGATATCCTTCACCAGTGTCTCCCCCTCCCACTGCTGCTGCTGCTGACCAGTAGATGTTTGGTACATTTAGTCTGGCTCCTCAGCAAAATCATGTCTGACATGGGACATTCATGTCACAGGAGCATGCAATCCCACCACCATGGAAAAGTTGTGCCATTAATGGAAATTCAAGACTTACTCTGCATGAAATTAGCACATAGTAGTTTGGCAGAGAAAACAGCATTTTATGTTCAGGAAATAACACGGATGGATAGATAGATAGATAGATAGTATTATTTTTTGCACATAAAATGTTGTTTCCCATGCAGAAAATGTTGTTTTCCGTGTAGAAAATACTGTGATTGTGGACTTATTCTGCACAAAATTGGAATGGGGGTGATTTGCATATAAAGCAGCATTTTCTGCAAAGAAACAGCATTTTCTGTGCAGAAAATAACATTCATATGCATAAATATTATTTTATGCAGAAAATGCTGTAATTATGGACTTATTCTGGGTAATATTTGCACAAGGTTGAAAATGTCATTTCCTGTGTAAAATATAATATTTATGTGTAGAAATGTTATTTGCTGTGCATTCCAGCAGCACTGCTTTCCAGCAGCACTCAAGAGTACCCCCAAGTTACAAACCTTATCCTTCAGAGAGAGTATCACACCATTGAGAACAGTCTGTCATCCCAACTCCAGGTTGGTTTTTCTACTGACCAACAACTCTTCTGTCTTATTTGGACTCAGCTTCAGCTTCTTCACTCACATCCAGACAATGATTCAGGACTTTCACTGCTTCCTAAGCATCAATTGTAAAACAAACAGAGAAAGCTAGGTTTCATCAGCATAGTCCTCCCCACTGTCTTCATGTAGGTGTTAAAAGGGGATAATATTGACCTCTGTGGAATCTCAAATGGCCAAAAGCTCAATAAAGTCCCCTAGCACCATTTTCTGGAAATATTCAGATAAAATTTTTAAATTAATTTTATTGTGATTACATCGTATAAAACAACGCTTCTCATTGTACATTTTACCGAACTATTACTGCTATCTTCCACTCCTCTCTGGATTTCAATAGTGATATTTCATTGACATATCAACATTATGCATCGCATTGCATTTGTTAACATACAAGATAGATCCTGCTCTTCGACCCTACTTTACATGTTCCATGATATTCCACTGATTTTTACTTCTAACTATTCATGCTACCATGAATTAAGAATTATTACCTGTCAACACCCAACCCATTTCCAGAACAATTTGCCATTCTTTGTTAATGTCATCATCTGATTTTCCTTTTAATCTCTGAGAGACTATATCTGCATTCTGATTTTCAATAAAAGTTGCCCACCATTGCTCTGCTCAGTTTTCCATCGCCTTGCATATTCAATACGGGCTGTAGTAATCATATACAGCATTATTCGCCAATATTTCTTTGCAAAAGTTCCATCTAACACATGTGTCATATTTAATAAGTACAGTTCAGGTTTCTTATCAATTTGAACCCTCAATATTTTACATATCATATTATGTATATCATTCCAATATTTTTTAGCCTTAGGACATGACCACCACATATGAAATAGTGTTCCAACATTCTCCTGACACTTCTAACACTGACCTGTTCCCGTATTATATATCTTCTTTAATTTTTCTGGTGTCATGTACCGTCTATAAAAAAGCTTATAGTAGTTCTCTTTTAGGTTCTGAGCTGCAGTAAAATTTTTGTGTCCATTGCCAGCTCTGTTCCCAGTGCTCTAATTGAATTGGATGTCTGAGATTTTGAGCCCACAATATCATTGCTGATTTGACTGTCTAATAAAAATACAATTGAATAAATTATAACACTTAAAAATTATCAATTTAAAAATATAAGATAATGTAAAAACAAAACATGAAGTTATAAAAATACATAACAATAAAATTAAATACATCCTTAATATTTGTAGAGATATAAATTCTTTTCTGTCTGGTTTATGTGGGCAAGGATGGGAAACTACAAAATATTTCTTTGTAGCCTTTGAGTTGGCAAGAAATACTTATGTAGCTCTTGAAGGAAAGTTCACATTTGCGAGAACAAATTTAGGCAAAAAGCAGAGCTTAATTATGGTAGTTTAGTGCCTTGTTGAACAGACTTTTTTTGTATAATTTAGACCAATCAGCCTTTTTTTTTAACTTGGGGTGTGTGTGTGTGTGTGTGTGTGCACACGCGTGTGCACGCATGTGTGCGCATCTATGTGTGCTTTTCTTTGCTTTACACAGAAGAAAGATGCCAATTTAGCACAGAGACATTTTGAGTAAATTGCAGTAACTTACCAAAAAATCATCTTGTTCTCACATTAGAGGTGAGAAATGTTGTGGGGGTTACACACTCTCCACAAACTGTCTTGAAGTGTCAAGACTCAGGACCTTTCCAAGAATTGTTCATGTCCTTAGTCCTCTGCAATCAGCAAAGAAAGCCCTCTTGTTCAATTTGATCCTTAAAAAAAAAAAAGTCTCCATATTGTTTGTCTGTCCATTTTCAGAAAACTACAAAAAATTCATGATAGCCTCTGTTTCTGAGGGTTTTTTTTCTTGGCAGCTTTGTTATATTGTCTCTGTTCACATTATGTCACAGTATGTGTTCCCTTTACCTAGCCATTGCTTCATACTTTGTGTCAGTGCTTATCTGCATGTAACATTACCTTTGTGTTTGCAAAGACTGCTAGAAGAAATTATTGCCCTTGAGCTCAGTCCCTTATTCAGTGTCCAACCTGATTTACGTTCTCCACAACAGTGATCACCTAATCTGAACCTGAATTAAGTCTTGCAAAATGAAGTGCACACTGGGCTGGGAAAAAGAAAAAGGAAAACTTGGGTCACAATCTGTGTGTGTGTGTTGGGTGGGAGGAGATTTTAAGAGAGAGAAAAAGGCAAACGTAGCTCTGTTCAGAATTCTTTAATCCTTTCCATTAGCAGCTTTAGTCCTTTTGTTATCTTGATTGCTACTGAGGCTTTTAAAGTAACCTTCTCTTTTAAACACCTTCAGAAATTATTTACCAGAATCTAACAAAAGATCAAAGCTAAACCAGCTTCCCCTTTTAAAAAATCGTATTTTTTCCTGCAGTATGGAATTATTATTAATTTCCTAAAAGTAAAAGAGCTGGTGAGAAATATAAGGCTGCTTCCAAATCCCTTGATGTGGTTTGGACCGAAGTTGGGGATACTGACTCTGGTGTAAAAATCTCCCTAAAAAGCTTCCTTCACTTTTTGGGCAAAGCCTTGTTCTGCAGATCCCTACCATCACCTCCTTTTCCTCTATGACTTCACATAAATTATCACAATAGCATGATGACCTCACAATAATAACTGATCTGCAATCTGGAATAATTGTCTGGACTGCTGAATTTTTGCAAACTCATTCTGTTTCTGCTGGCTGCACTTTGATTGAGACTACTTCATGATGCCATGAGGTGAATGAAGAAATGTAGGGGCATCCAGGAGATATCATATATTTTGAACTTCTTTAGTAACATGGAATTATGTTATTTCCCACAACCTCTAAAATGGGTTTGGAAAATACATGCACACAGATACACACACACACATACAATAGCTGGATAAGCTAACTGTAGAGTATGATTTTATATACGAGGTTAGCAAAAGTAATGGGCAAACTCCCTTGTGTTCAATTTGGAAAGGGACTGTTAATTATAAGCATTTTTATACCACACTCAACCCCGCACCTCCCAGATTCATGCATATACTTTGTAATAATTTTTGTATTTACTCATGTTGCTTTAGCTGGCCCGTTTCCTTTTGAGAATAAAAACTAATAGCCATTCAATAAGGACCACTTACTTTCCATGTGCAGCCTCCATCATTCTACATTCTCATGTGAAAATAACTTCTAAGAAAAAGGCTAGTCATTATGTATTGCATTAGTGCATTACAAGCAAGTTATTTTGTTCCAAAATCCAAGTAAAACATGGCATTATCTATAAATATTTTCTTTCCATAAAGCCAATAGTTATGAGGTCTGGCATCATTACTAGTAGCCAGCAACATGAGTTGTCTGAAAAATCAAACCAGATAGCAAGTAAATTTATTTAAAATATCATGTTCTTTCCTAACTATGTAAATGTTGAATGCTTTGTATTACCAGACTTCCGTTTCTCATGTACACAGAAAGGAAATGCAATAGCTTGTGATCAAAACAATGCAGGATTGCCCTTTCGCTGCTGAAGGGATAGAGATTACAGTGAAAGGAGATTTAAACCTCTCATCCCAGTGATCTCTCCTCCCTCATAATGTGTGTGAGAGACAGACAGACAGACAGAGACAGAGAGATAGCATGTGTGACATGTGCATGACGTGTTTGCAAAGTGGGCTCATAGTGAGAGTATTGATGGCATGTGCAACCCCTGAGCACCTGTAGCCCTTGGGCCATATAAGCTTTCCAGCTTTTTCTGTGGATCCATGGTATGTTGATTCTCTGTGTGCAGTGTACAGTAGGGAGGGGGAAAGCTTTTAAAATCATTCTTTTAATGTGGTTGACATAGGGTGGGATAGTACAGAGAGAAGAGAGGAACCAACTTTACCTTAGTAGCACCTGTAGAGACTCAGCTTGGACAAACCGTGTGGATTTATAGCTGCTGTGATAGTAAATAACCTCAGAATAAGGCTGCATGCACCCTGCTGTCTCCTCACACCCCACTGAGTTTTTTTTTTAAACAACTGTCCCTGAAGAATATATGACATTTCTAGTGCACTTTCTTCTTGTTAAAAATATGTTTTCCTTCTAAGTACAGGCCGGATCCTTAGAGACAAGTTAGAAAAAGAGGTGGGTGAGTGAACAGCTGCTGTGTGTAGGTTGTTGGGCTTCTTTTTGATGCTTTTGTGCCAATTCTGCCGTGGGAGTGTAGCAAATGGTGGCATCATTGAGGGGAAAAAGTGTGCCAAGCACAGTTTCAGCTTTATACATATGACCAGGCTTTATGCTGGCAATTTAAAAAGTTCTCCTACAGCTCCTGTGGTTTGTTTGTTGTTGTTTTTTTCAGTCCTCCTGAGATGCTGTTTCAGCCCACACAGCCTTGTTACCGACATACTTAACAAACACAGTTGGGTGGTTGTGGTGGAGAGTTACTTGTTTATCAGTGTGGTGTTTTTTTTTTATTGCGCACATACATACACAAAGATTCCTGAAAGTTCAAATGGACCAGGGCATAGATATCATGATTGCAATGTCACTGCTGATATAAATCATCTAAGTTAAGTTCATTATCTGAATGCTGCGTTTAAAGCTGTATAGATTGCATGTCTGTTGTTTTTTCTAAAGACTTGCTTCATATTGGTTATGGAGAGGAATAATAGCATTATGTTTTTGTACTGTAGCATGCTGTAGAGGGTGTGCTGCTGAATTAAATGTCATTGTCACCTTTGCAAAGGCTACAGTAGCAGCACTTTATATAACACTTTGATTATACTCAACTTTAACATTTCAAAACACACCTGTTGATTTCAGCTGCCTTCTTTCTTTTCTCCTTCATTCATTTTAAAATTTTCAGTCTTTTCCAAAATTGTTTTTGATCTTAACAATGTCTTAGGAAAGGATAGATTTTCTAGCTTTAAGAAATATGCATTAAGGTGTTTATATGTTGGAAATGAATTGTATTCTCATGTAGTATTATTTATATGAAGATAAAAGGGTGAGAGTGAAACCATTACACATCTATTAACTGGTGAACCTCTCTGGCATGCTGGTTGTAGTTCTGAGCCAGTAAGTCCATGAATAAATGCTTCCATCAAGCGCCTGTTCCACATATAAGACATGGATGCTTCACATGTGAAATGAAGTATATGCAGAAACAGCTTTTCATACACTTGGCATATGTGGAAAATCCTCTGAAACAGAAGTGATTGATCATTTATATGATTAAAAGAAATAGTTGACACTTCTGTCTGGACATGGTTCCCAACCTAAGGAAAACTCAGTCAGAGAAAGAGGAGGGAAGCCCCCCGCGCAATCTGAATAGGTGCAATCCTGCCTTGTAGTCACCTAAATTATGTGTGATGGCAGATAGCTAAAACGGAAGAGACCAGTGGAAGTCATATCTGACTGGTGATGAGGTAGATTCAGGAGACATTGTGGTGGTAATGCCATTGGTTGGAGAGTATCAACAATCCAAATGCCATTTGGATAAAAAGAAGGTGTGGCAACAGGTTCCAGATTTGCTATTTACCAAACTGGTCTAACATCTCTGCTGCTGTTTTCAGCAGTGAAAACTAGAATTGTAAGCAGTATTTGATTCTCTGTGTTTTGAGTAAGGGCATGAGTGGTAGGTAGTAGTTTCTTATAAATGATGGGTGTTGAAATCTTGGTATGCATTGAAATATCTTGAAATACAGGTATGAAATGCACCTAAATGTAACTTTAAGGTAACTCTCTTTAGGATAGTGCAACTAAAGGCATTTAACCTATTCAAGGTGGGGGAAAGCCATTAGTATAAAGTTGTAACATGTTCTACTGCAATGATTATTGTAATCCATTGCAAAAACATTCCTGAAAGGAGTATGGATCTTGATCTAATTACATGGTAAGACTAGTCTTTGCAAACCTTAATTCCAGGAATTAAGTTAGACAAAGACTGACATATATAAGGCTAAGAATCTTTAATCTTCTACAAGATAATGAGTTGGGTCAACCATAACTGTGCTGTCCTACAGTTATAGGCAGTGAAACAGAAGTTTATCTCAAATCATTTGTAAGAAATAAATCACCAGGAAAAGATAGCATACTAATACAGATTCCTGTCTACAGAGACAGAATAACTAAATGAATTAAACCTATTTGAGGAGGTGGGGAGCCATTAGTATAAAGCTATAATCTGTTCTACTGCAGTGATGAAGACTGATCATGATCTACACAATCAAAGGCTTTGCTATAATCTGTACTGCACAGACTGATTTCTTCGCTGTATTCCATAACTCAATGTGTGTTTGCAATATGATCTCTAGTGCCTCTTCCCTTCATGAACTTGGAAATCTGGCATTTCTCACACTATATATGGTAAAAGTAATTCTTGTAGAATTTTTAGCATCATGTTGCTTACATGGAAATTAATGCACTGGTCTTGTGGTTACTGTAATCCCTGGTGTCCCTTTTCTTGGGGACTAGAATGTAGCTTGATTGTTTCCAATCTGTGGACCATTGCTTTGTTTTCCATATTTGCTGACAGTTTTTAGTTAGAACTAAAGTAGATTCTGTCTCTGTAACTTGAAACATACCTATTGCTATGCCATTTGTTCTTGGTGATTAATTTCTCTCAAGTGCTCTGAGTGCAGCTTCCACTTCACTTTCTAAAATTGGACGTCGATCTTCAAATGGAATTGAATGAATCTATCATCCTTTCATCTTCATATAATTCTTCTATGCATCATTTCCATTGTCTTTTTATTTCTACTTGGTTGTTTAATGTGTTCTTTGCTGGTCATAGAGCATCCCCACTCTTGGTGTAAATTTCCATTTGATTTATTGGATCTTGTGGAAGAGGTCTCTTGTTCTTCCTTTTTGTCATCACCTTCTATTTCTCTGCACTGATTATTATGGTAGTTCTTCTTGTCCCCACGCACAAGTTGCTGAACAGTTGCATTCAGGTTTCTGACTCTATTTCTGTTACTTTTTACTTTTGCGTCTCATCTGTTCTTGACTGCTAAAAGAGTTTTGTCTGACATTGTCATACTGGGGTTTCATGCTAGCCTCCCAAGGTTGACTCTCATCCTTGAAAAAGGCTGGTAATTCCTCCAGCGTTATTAATTATGCTGCCACCACCCACTGAATTCTGAATATCTGAGCAGTACAGCGGGAGACTGCTCAGTGGATTACCAATCCCTGTGTTTAAGGACTTTTCCTTCCCTCTCACCTCCCTCCTTCTGAGTGAGAGAAGTCCTATCTAGCGTGTGCCAAAGACTGGCGTGGGAATGGAGAGACACAGAGGTTTTACAGAAAGTATTTATTCAAGGCATGCAAATAAACAAGACAATAATACACATGAGAGGCTCCCCTCTCCCAGGTACGCTTAAGTTACAAGTAGTTACAAAACAGATACATTCTTTAGATCAGCCAACCCCAAAATAATTAAAGCCTAACGCGGCTAACTACTTTATTCTAGTACTCACAGATGTTCATAGGCTTAGATCTTCTAAGAGAGAAGAGAGAGGCAGGAGGCGCAGCATGCCTGTCTGCCTACGACTGGCCAGATCTCATCTCTCGGAGATTCCTTTGTTCTCTTTTTGTTCTCTCTGCTACATGGCCTCCCAGAAGTTTTATAACTTCTCCCCAGAAACATCTCGAAGCATCCTGAAGATGCTCACCTCTTTCCTTTTTGATTGGTCAATCCTCACCCTGTGACCTGTGATGTTGATCCACACTAAAATGTAATCTAATCCCAACACCTCATTAACCCTTGGTTTACCTGGAGAGGGAAGTATCCCCCTTTTACTAAGTCTAGATAATGGGAAGCCCCATTATCACAGACATGCATTAAGACTTCTCTTTCTTTTTCTTTTTGTCTCCTTGCATTCCTCCCCAGCAATGTCTCTGGCTTCAATCCAGAGTTCCTCTGGATACTGGTCAAATAAGTTTAACAGTGCAAATCTGTTTTTCAGATTATCTTAAAATTATATGGCGATGTCCTTCACACTCTATTTTCTCACAGTGGCTGGTTTAGTGTTGTTCTTTAGCTTTACTCTAATTTTTGATATTAGCAGTTCATGGTCTCTGCCCTAATTTGCTCCTCATCTTGTTTCTCCATCTTCTGCTTCTGATTATGTAGTCTGTCTGATTTCTATACTGTTTGATTTCTATACTGGCCATCAGGTGTGCAGTACTAACAAGGATTAGCTATGATGCCCCTGTCTTTGTCTCTGAGAGGTCCTCTGCCAGCCAGTCTCTCTCTCTCTCTCTCTCTCCCCCTCTTGGTTGCTCTCTCTTTCATGCACACACACGCACACACGCGCACACACGCGCGCACACACACACACACACACACACACACACACAGAGTACTGCTCTGGCTTCTGACATGACAGACTTACCCCTTCCCCACCAGCAGCCTTGCTGCCATCAGCATAGACTCCTGCCTATCAAGAACATGCAGTCCTACCACTGTGGAAAGATAGTGCCATAACCATACAGGGAAAAAGAAGTATGAGATCTCCCAACTAGATGAGGTGCTAGATAACATATTTCAAAGATATGTTACAAAATGCAGCATACAAAAGAGTTTCAGTAGAAAAACAGTTTGTGCTTTCTAGATTATAGCAATACTTTTGACTACATAGATCATTTTTCAAAAAGACCCTTTGGATCACTCTAAAAGAAATGGGTTTGCTGCAACATTTGTCTTGATGTTTCACTCATACCCTAGAGAAGAGGCCCCTGGAACAGTAAATATTTAGGGAAAAAATGATTTCCAATTGTCAAAGTTGTTGGGCTAGGGTGCATTTTATCACTCTCTCTGTTTAATTTATACATAGATCATGTCATTCAGAAAGCAAGATTAGACTTTGATGGAAGGAGGTGTGAAAACTGGAGGATGAGACATCAATAATTTAAGATATAGAAGTGACACTGTATAACTAGCAGAAAATAACAAAGAGTTGGAATTTCTACTGAGAGAAGATAATGAAGAAATTGCAAACACAGGGCTACAGTTGAAAATTGAGAAAACAAAAACAATGCTCACAGCTGCTTTATATAATTTTAAAGTGGCTGATGAAGACATTGCCGTGGTTGAAGATTTTCTATACCTTGACTCAGTCAATAATCAAAATGGAGATTGTAGTCAAGAAATCAGAAAAAAGGCTAAGACTTGGAAAGGCTGCTATGAAAGAACTAGATGATAACAACAGCAACAAAACAACAACAACAACAAAGTCAGAATCATCTGGCTGTAATATTTCCAATTTCAATGTATGGATGGGAAAGCTGGACACTGAGGAAAGCTAGCAGAAAGAAAACCAACTTATCTGAAATGCAGTGCTAGAGGACTGACAAAAAGACAAATCAATGGGTGCCAGAACAAATCAAGTTTGAGCTCGCACTAGAAACCAAAATGACTAAATGTTGGCTATTGTGTTATGGGAATATTATACAGTGACATGACTTATTGGAAAGGACAATTGTTACCCTGAGAACTGAGGGTCCCGGGAGGGGCACCCAAATAACCAAAACAAACACAAACAAGATGGAGAAATTAACTCGAGCACTCTCTTAAGCTAACGAGAGGCAGGGTAACTTAGCGGGAATCTTTTACCCAATGTATACAGTGTCGGGTCAGTGAGCAGTCAGACAGTTGAAATAGCAACAATAATATTTATTAACAAGCAGGCAGATCAATAAGAAAACACAACCTCACAGCTAACTAAGAAATGGAAAAGAGATTTTGGGGAAAATGGGTGATACGCCACCTTTCTCATAGTCCTGAAGAGGTCCAATTGAAGAGAAGGAAACTCGGCATGGCGGCCAAGGGGAGCTTGCAGAATGAAGCGGCGGCAAAATAGTACAAATGTGTGGTCCAGCGAGAGATCTGAGGAACTCTCAGAACTGGGGGTTTTTATCAGGGAAAGAATGACCGTGGGCTAGTGTGGTCTCGGGCGAAAACAATGAGTTTTGGGCTGAAGACAATGCCTCCAAAAGGTCAGAATTTACATGATTGAGTTAGGGTCCGAATTGACAATAGTATGGCCAGTATGTAGATGCGGCTAGCTTGGCAGTTAAGCACTCAGTTCACCAGGATGCCCGCTCGGGGCAGAGGTCTCTTTGTTTAAACACGCATTTGTAATGAAGGTGTTTGTTTCGGGAGGTCTCCTAAAGCAGATCTGGCAGTTTCTGGCTTGCTTAGGTGTAAACAGAAATGATTCAGCATTTAATAGCCATGCCTAGCATCGTGCTTGTTCGGCAGCCTCACAAACACTTGGCTGGTGGCAGAACAGGGCCGAATTATGATATCAAAATGATATCTAAAGGTTACCAAAGGCCAGGCCAGTTCACAGTGGTAACACAATAGTCCTAGGAGAAGTTGCAGTTGGTAGAAAAAAAGGAAAACATCACAGATCGATGGATACAATAAAGGCAGTCATGACCCTGCGTTTGCAAGACCTGAGTAGGGTTGTTAGTAACATGTTCGTTTGGAAGTTTCTCGTTCATGGGGCTGCTGTAAGTGAAAGCCAGCTTGATAGCACATGACAGTAATTAGTTTTTATTGGATCTGGAGTTCTGAAAACCTATATGCATCACAACCTAAACTCGCGTTTGCAACATAATACAGTTGTTTCTAGCAACAGTACAGTATAAAAATCCACATTTACAGAGTTTTAACCAAACTACTAATCTCTGAATGAGATAGAAGGAACGTTGTACTCCCTGTACTTGATATATATGCACTGAAAGTGGAGGCATGTTGTCTCAGGTGGCTAATATGAAAGCAAAAGTGATTACCATGGTTCTTATTACTGATCTTCATGTCTTCTGCATCTTGATCTGAAGTGCATTGCTACTGTTTTCAGGAGAGTTTTTCCCTCAGTAAGTACTCTAACAAGTGTAAAAAAACAAGAAAAAAGAAGCCTTCATAATTCATGAATTTCTACGTAGCTTAGCATAGTAGAATGATATAAATAGGCAAATCAATTACACATACTGAAAAGCTACAGAAAATGGTTTATGCATTATGTACTATGAGAAAATAATACAGTACGAAGTTTCAGTGAAAAGGCTTTGTCTTATATTTTATTTATTACTATCATATTGTTTTGCCTGTGACCCTTGGGCCACAATGTTATTAAATCTTGTAGGGTCAGATCTACTTATTACTTGAGAAATATATGAAATGGCATCGTCCCTGAAATGTGTAGGTAAACTATCGGAAATGACTAGAGACCACTAATGCTCTGTGTGATTTTGCTGAAATACTATATAAGGTAAAGCAACAATGAATAATATTGAATAATGCTGGACCATTTTGAAATGGTGGGCATATAGAGTTTGTTTTGGTATGTAGAGATGCTTTGCAGAGCACAACAAGATTTCTTACTGTATATACATAGAATTTCCAGCCCCTGAAATTTCAGGGGGAAAAAAGACCTAGGGCAGCAACTGAAGACACTGGCCATTTCCACACTAGACAGTTATAGAGCTATTATTCCACTTGCAGCATCCTATGGAATCCTGGGGTTTGCAGTTTCGGGAGGGGCCGGCTGGTCCCTCCTGAAACAGCAAACCCCAGGATTCCATAGGATCTGCAAGTGGAATAATAGTGCTATAACAGTCTAGTGCGGAAATGGCCACTGTTAAGATTTTTAGGTTGGTATGTAGTCTTTGAAAGCCAGCGTGGTAATGGTTTGAGTGTTGGACTTTGATCCTGGAGAACAGGGCTCAAGTCCCTACTTGGACATAGAAACCCACTGTGTGACACACTTTCGTTCCTAGAAACTCCTTGATAGCTTTGTCTTAGGCTCACCATGAGGCAGAAATGACTTGAAGGTATACAACAGCAACAATAAGGTAGTCTTTTAATGTCTTTTAATATTTTTGATGTTCTAACTT
Source organism: Iguana delicatissima (assembly GCA_948472985.1). Taxonomy (NCBI): domain Eukaryota; kingdom Metazoa; phylum Chordata; class Lepidosauria; order Squamata; family Iguanidae; genus Iguana; species Iguana delicatissima. The sequence goes on along the minus strand of CAOKZL010000155.1, from coordinate 473,254 downwards.
CAATAATTGTTGAAATTTATTTTAAATCTTGTATTTATACTTGTTGAATATTTCGTATTGCTTTTAAATTACATTGTTTTAAATATGCTGTTAGCTGCCTTGAGATCTATTAATGGGAGAAAGGTGGGATCTAAATGAATTAAATAAATACATAAACAAACAAATAAGCCACAGTTGTTCAGAGCATGCCATTAAAATAAAAAAAAAACCACAAGGTCTGACAAGCACACAATATTTCTGTGGTTGGAAATGAGTTTATTATGCCAATTAATTCATTTCTCTTAGTCCTGCATTGAATAGACTACTTTTGCACACACTGATTTTGAGAACACATAGGAGTTGTCTAACCAAGAAAGCTTTACACACTTCATTTAAATAGAAAACACAAACTTGTCTCAACTTTCTTCTTAAACACTTTTGTAAATACCAGTTTTAACATCTAAGAGTTGTAGACCAACAAACCAAAATGTTCCAAGGGAAAAGAACATTTTTCAGACTCTGCTTTTAAGGGGTTGCTCTTGTTAATTAGTGCTCTTTTTTTACTTATCTTCTGTTCTTTCTTTTAAAAGTCAAGTTCTGAAATACCTTCCTTATTCCAAAATAATAATCATGCTAATCGTAACAATGCCACTGATAATTACGAGATATATTAGAGATGGAGATGCGATTTATCAACAGGGCAATCCCATCTGTGCTTGTCCACACAGAAACAACTTATATTGAATTTCTGAGACTTAACAGTTTTAAATTTTAATTTAAAATTTAAAATGCTAGAAATCCTCCATGTCCTAATAATGATTTCAAAGCTTTCTTGGGATGGAGAGAATGAGAAAGTGTTAGAAACACTGAAAGTGAGAACAGTAGGGAAAAGATGATGAGAGAGATGACAACTGGGAAGAAGGGAGAAGATGGATTTAACCAGGATAATTGGAGTGGGTGACTGGAAATGAGGGGAACAGTGTTGACAACCAGGAGATGTGGGAGGGGAAGAATGGGAAGAGGAGACATGTAGCCATAAGTTGTGGGTAAGCGTGTTAAAATGGCTGTGCCCTCCTGCTCTGATATGGTTTAATTGGCAAAATATATTAATATATTATATTAATAATATTAATTAATAATATATTAATTGGCAGATATGTTTAATTGGCATAAAATATAAATCATATACAGACCTATGGGTGGAAAGGGCCATGTGGAAAAGGGAATACCTTTAACATGACCCTAAGTCATAAGTTTAACCAGGAAGACCAGAGCTTATGGACAGATAATCCTTTCAAAGATAGTAATAGCCATCTCCAAGAAGACCAAATAGCTTCTGTGGTGTGCATTTCCTATAAAAGGCAAAGCCATAAAACTGGCTATTAGCTCAATCTGGCACCTATTTGTTGCAAGCTCCAAAAACAAATTGTCTTGTTTGTTTTGACAGTGCTGGTTCAGGAAAACAGGGAGATTTCCAACAAATCAATAATTGTGTCATCCTCACTCTCGTGCCTTTTCCTAATCTCCAATCAGGCAGATCAAAATCTTTTCCCAGCCACATGTTAAAAATCATTAACTGTTTCCTTGAGACACTAACAAACATTTACTTATCCTGTCCCCTTTGTGCACTCGGCAAGACTTTTTGCTCACGCAGGTAGAGAGTCATTAATATTTCACACTTCCAGGATAGATTTTTGGGTATAAAGGAACCCTAGTTTTGGGTCCTCTTACACCATTTTGGATTTCAGGGATCCACTCTGTCCCTCAGGCCTTTTGCTGTCCTTGGATAAAAAGAAGCCCAAGCTATTTCCTCCTTCTCTGCTTCTCTCTGGATGGTAAATATAACCGAACCCCTTTCTATTCATCTATCCATTTTCCTCTCTTTCTTTTCCATTAGTCTTGTGTAATTGCTTGTGTGTGACTATTTTGTGTGTGTGTAAGTATAGTTTTGCCCAGTAAAACACGTTTAAATTGTACCATGCATCTTCTGGCCAATCTCTTTTAGCAGTTTATCCCTGTATTATATAGGTGTCAGGTCTCACTAAGTTATCCCCTTCTCACAGGCCTTCTATTTTTGATCTAATTATTCCCCATTATACATTTTGGGGTAAAAGGGAGGTGAGACAGAAAAAGAAGATAAGAAATGAAAGGAGGTGTGAGAGAATGAGAAGTAACAGTGTGGGGAGGGGAGAGGGGATGATTTAGAGGATGAGTTATAGGGGAAAAGATAAAATCGAAATGTAAAAGCAAAAAGCATCAAGTTCTGAGGACTGATTCAGTCTAAAATTTTCCTATATATGGTTCTACATTGTTACATCTTTTTACTCTGTTTTTAATTTGTTGATTTGTCTCATATGTTTTTGGATGCAGTAACGGGTATAATGTGTGCATGTTCATGCCAGCGTTGGCACGTGCCCATCACATCCATCGATTATAATGTGATACGATGCTTCACATGCATGCAGAGGTCACTCTGGAAGAGGGTGTACTGCATTTAAATTATTTTATTGTTTAAAATTGTTTTTATCTATTAATATTGCTTTTACACACACACCAGCCTGATCTAGGGCAGGCTATAAATCTGTTACTTTAGTTCAGAAAGTTTTCATTGACAAGGAAGATTAATTTAAACTGCTCCTTTTTTGATTAGATAAATTGGAGTCCCCAATCTAGACTGGGCCCATAGTTCAAGTGGGTTTAATAATTGGAGTTTCCCTACTTCCCATGTTAAAGCCCCAAGCCAGACTGGATTTTCCATGCTTACTTTTTGAGGGAGTTGCTGTGCTTTTAAAACAACATATAGTTTGACCTTCTGTAAGTTTGCCACTGTTCTCCAGTGACCTCCATTTCTTTCAAAGGCTCCCAGACCTGTGAACATAAAACTGATACTAAAGAAATGCATGACCTATCATTATCACAGATATTAATATCTATCATTGCCACTGATAGTAATTACATTGTTGTGACATTAAAGGAAAATACAGAGATATCTGCTAGTCAAACATCTGAAGAAGCCAAAACTGCTACATCAGTGCAGAGCTAGGATCCACTGAACTAGCTAAGGGCATACTTTGATATGGCTGGAGATGATGATCATTTACTTAATATTTGAGTGTTTGTGAAAACATTTTTCTTTGTGGAGCCTTTTTTTTTAGTCTTTTTTCTTATCAGTGCTTATAACCTGAGTATGAATGACACGTACACCTTTAAATTGCTGCTTTTCTCAGCAAAGACCATAGAAGTGGGAGGTGCTACATTTTCCACATATCATATTGAAAGAAATGGTAATGGCAATGTGCATGTTGCATTGATTCCAAACTGACATGAGGTGTATGAATACTTGTATTGCAGTCTAAAATCTAAACTGGCAAGTGGACATTATACATACACCTGAGTGATATTATAATAAACACATGTCTTGTAAGCAATAAAAAATCAGGTTAATAAATTATATAGACTCCGTAATCATTTTCCCCCCACACAAGATCAACATCAACATCATTCAGAATTATCAAGATAGCACCTGCCCATAGGGACTAGATTATAAAGAAAAGCAGTTATGCTCTGTTTGTTATTATAAGGGATGATAACAGAAATATTTAGAACACTGTAAAGCAATGATTTATGAGGTGTCAGTCTAAAAAGTTTCCCAAAAAGATAGAAACCCTTTTGAACAATGATTAGAGGTTGCAATATGTTTTGAAGTAACTAAAAAGTTAGAACAAATCCATAAAAAAAGGAAATAAAGATTAAATCTTAAAGTTATGAAATATTGGGTATGATTAATCCTTCTGTTGAGGAAAAGAATTACTTTTTAAATGTAACATGCAGATTTTGTTTTAAAATCTAAAGTTAACATTGGGGTTTATATGCAATGCAATTAAGAAACACATAGAACTCACAACAGAACAGTACTGATGTTTTCTGCGAAGCCATCTGGAAACTTCCGTTGTATTCCATGCACTATCCAAAAGAAGCAATGACATATGATTTAAAACTAGCTGGCTTCTTGAACCTAGTTCTTCAGATTTCTCCTCACTCTAGAGTATCTTTAGGTCCTTTACATTACATTAATTTCTTCTGCTCCAGATTTGATACTCATACGCATACGTACACATACATGGAAGAACAAGGGGTGAAGACAATGATATACGGAAAAAGGGGGAATCCTTTTAGTGAGGGTGATCAAAATAGCCTGTTTCTCCACTTCCCAGCCAAAGACATGCTTACTTTAGAGCAAAGGCATGAAAAATATTCATTCCAGTTTGTTTCCTGGCTAAGAAATTAGTTTTTGAATGAATATCACAAAGCCAAGAAGTTAGCAGGTTTTACTAAGTATTCATACATTCTGAAGTATTTCAAGCAATTAATCTACACAGAGATTAAGGTGGATGTTATGCATGAATGCTTGCGGAGGCAGGTTGTGTAATATCCTACATTTTCATTCAAAGAAACCCACCTTGTTTTTTTTTAAAAAAGTGTTTTACACAAAACCCCACAATTTTGCATGCAAAAAGCACGTTTCTGTAAACAGTGTTTTTTGCACGATAAGCCGCCTAGTCTAAGGGTCACCTTTCTCAGATGAATCTGGGAGAGCCTCTCATGAGCCACAGTACTTTCTCTCTGCTTCCATTCACTCACATTGTGGCTACCATTATTTCTGTTCATGTTGAAAAAGAGGTAGGTGAATAGTTTGACCAGTTTGTGCCAGAATCTTCTAGGGACACGTTGTTTAATTCAGCCTAACCATAATGTTGCCTACTTTTTTTTGCTGATCAACTACAAGAAAAGTAACCATACTCTCTACAAATCTATCCTCTACCTAGGGATGCTGACAGATGATCAAAGGAGACTAATCTTCCTAGTACACAAACCATTGCAAAGATGCAATGAATCTTGTTGTTAGGAATTCTTTCATCTTCTTTCCATCCCAATCTCTCTCACCATGCTAGATGTCTTCAGGGCTATGAAAGCTTACCCCAAAATGACTAAAGAGGATAGATACACCAATTCTTTCTTTCCCCCCTTGCTCATTGGGTTGAAAGATTTACAGGTCCATGCTAACATGTTGAATCAAAGCCGGCATGCAGTTCACTGTGCACCACTCCCCTCAAGTTTGTAGGCCAAGGAACAATACAGTTCACTCTACCATAATGGCAACCAGAAGCCTTTTTCTTTCAGTGTTTCTGTTTCTGAGAATAACAGAGCAGACATATGGACCAAACCCAGCATCTTTAGTAGACATTATTTCTTGAGTCTTTTTGTATCTGTCATATCAGTTTCCGGCAGGCAGGTTTTGCAGTCAGCTATGGAACACCCTGACTAAAGAGCATACTGGAGATGCCACCGTGAAGCACCTTCAGGAGAACTGACATTGATACTATGAAGTTAATTTAAGAGGAGAGCACAAGGGAGACATCTACCCAACCTTTCAGGCTAGTGCTTTCTTAGAGTCCTTACTGTTCCAATATCTGGATACTTGTTCACCTTCTTAGATGAGAGAATCTTGGCTTTGTCCTACTATTTCCTCCCCTTCCGCCTTTTTCTGCTGTCTTCTAAAATCATAAAGAAAAATAAGGACAGACTCGTTTGGGCAACATATTCTATATAGGACACAATTGATCAAATATGTCGTTGTATATTTTAAAAATGCTCTAAAAAGTAGTAAAGGAAAAGATATGATGAATATTTTTTAAGACTGATCTTGAGAAGGGAATTTTATCTTTCCCACCAGTTTCGATTGATTGCCTATCATAATTTTTCTTTGTCATTTGGCTGTTTGACTGTTATGCCACTCAAAAAATAAAGTTATGTATTATTAGCTGATCTAATTGTGTTTTAAAATGGAGCTTGTTGTTTTGATGCCATTTGGGCTCATTAAAAGAACATATATTTTAAAATTAATTAGATTTTGGTCTTGTCATCTATGGGGAACTTTTACGTCTGTTTCGCTTTCATTGAGACAAGACTTATAGTCTAAAGTGAAAGCTTATGTTTTGAAGATAAGAAGACAAACACATATACGACCACCATTTTAAAATAATGAGGTTTGCACATGGTGCAATAATGTGCCTATTCATAATGGATTTTATTATGTTTTAAACCATTTAATTCTGGTGACCCTGAACTGTGTCCACAAAAATTGAATGTGGAGAATCTTAAATGATGAATATGAGTTGTACTGTTGATCAGAGACTCATTTCTAACGATCAGCAGCTCTTATCAAGCCTTTTGATTTCATATTGTAAGTATCAAAACATAAGATAATGAGGCACTTAGGCCAATATAGATAGCAATTATGACATGCTTCCTTCTGTAACAAATACACTAAACAGCAGGTAATCTCTCCAAGGGGAAGTGTTGCAAGGAGGACAGCAGTATTACAGGAAACTTGATTGCTTTGTCTTCAAACCAACAGTGGCTTACTTTGCTATTGTACTTTCTTGAATTATTCTGCCCTTATCCATATCATTTAATGTGATGTGAACAGGAATATTCCTATTCCTCTAAACATTAAGGCCATTTCCACACTACACTCTTATAGTGCTTTTATTCCACTTTCAACATCTGGTGGAATCCTGGGGTTTGTAGTTTACTGAGGCCCAAGAGCTCCCTGGCTGAGAATTCTAAAGGCCCCTCCCTAAACTGCAAACCCCAGGATTCCATAGGACGTTGAAAGTGGAGTAATAGCACTATAACACTGTAGTGCATAAATGACCTAAAATTCTGGTCAAGAGGCAGCCCCCTCAACACTTCAAACATCTTCCTTCTTCCTGAAAACCATCAGTGTGAATGGTCTTATTATGCTGCCTGGAGCCTTCAGGAGATACATACGGTACTTTAAATACAAATCCACCACCTGGGACCAGTGACCAACTACAGGAATATAACTGGTAGTGTTCTCACCAAAATATTTTTTTTTTTCTGTTGGAAGTCATGGAGGTATTTTAAAGTTTGGGAGGTGCTGAGGAGAGAAAAATGACCCCAAGGTGCTGAAGGTGCTCATCTCTGATTTACACTGAAGGTTGTAAATTTGTGTATACTCACAATATTTAAATGTTATTTGATTCAAAACGTAATGGCACAAATATTATTGTGACATTTTGGACCCATGATTGCTTCAGCTCTGCTTTAGGTCTGCTTCATTCCAGTAGCACTCACCTGTGTGCAAGGCTGTCTGGAATCAAAGTGGTATACTTCTGGGTACGTATAGGAATGCATTGGACATCTGGCTACCATCATTTTTTAAAAAATTGATATATAGTCTCCCTCCACGTTTGCTAGGGTTAGGGTCACAGGACCTCCATGAAAGTGGAAAAACCATGGATAACTTTAGGCCCTCCCAAAACGTATTTAACACAGAAAAAAGTATGATCACCATATTCAACCCACCATGGATTCCTTTGAGGCAACAGAGTTCTTTCAAAAGGCAGAAGTAGGTGGCTGGTGGGCTTACTGCCACCTCCACTGCTGCCCCACATTATTTTTAATAGGGACTTAGAAGCCTCTTTCAGTTTCTCAGTCTTGTGAGGCTTGCAGTCCCTATTAAAAATGGCATAGGGAGGCAGCAGAAGTGAGAACAAATAGTCTGTGAATAATCAAATCCACAAAAGTGAAACCTGCAAATGTGGAGGGCTGACTGTACTTCAAATAGATACTCTAAGAAGATGTCAACTGTCCTATGTTAATTGCCATTATCAAAAGTTATAAAGTGTAACATGCATATGGAATGCAACATTCAATACCATGACAGTGAGGAAAACTGTAAATATTATATATTGGTAGTTTTCAAAGTATCATTCAGGGAGCCCTGCTTTTGTTTTATTTTGTTTCTGCATGTTCACCAGAGATTCTCAGTAAGCAGAACAGCTAAAGAAATTTTTGTGCACCATTGCTAATCTTGTTTTTTATAGTGTAGAACCACAGAAAAAATATATGGTGCATTCTGAGACTTCTTTTTCACAGAGCCAGAGATTTTCTGTAATACACAGGGATTCAATAGTAGTCACACTGAGGTCTTATAACATCCACTAATGTGGAAAACCTGTGCTGTTAGGGCAGCCAATTCATGTGTCCTATAGTCTCTCAGGTATCTATTATTAGGTAACACACATACCTCCATTAAAATGGACTTAAAAAGTATAAACAAAAAATTACAAGGTTTTCATTCATGAGAGGAACTGGTTAGCTTCAACTTAGCCTACCACAAATAGACTATAGAAACCTGGACTGTATGTCACATCTGAATTTGCTACAGCATTTTGCATACTTTTGCCAGTAATTAAGACCATGTTTTCCTCCTTTCAGTCATGTGAATAGTTGAACGTACAGAAAATGACAATCACGGCTTTCCCGCCACCTGATTGTCACACTTCCTTCAGTAAAAGTAAAAGATGAGTGGGAATGGATTTGTCTGATTCCGGTATTCTGATATTCAGTATTCAGCCCATTATTTGTGCTCCAGGGAATCAACCCCCTTGCTTTTGTTTTGGTGAGTTTGAGTAACTGTTAAACACTTACAAATATTGGGAGCAGCCAAGTGGACGGAGCACAAGTGCTAATTTTTTGTTGTTATTTTTGGTGAGAAAAAAGAGTTGGTCTACAAAGATGTCTTCTTAATAAGTTTTATTAAATAAGCTGAAAAGACTCTTCATTACTGGTAATAGCAGATTCTTCATGCATTTTCTCCATCTATGTGCAGTTATGACTGTTTCATATTTGATTGCAACATCTCAGAAAGAGACAATAATTTTGCTTCATATCTTGCCACTGTCATTTACTCAAATAAGTTTTGTACAGACAAAATGTCTTTTATAGGGGGAATTTTATGGCGGTATATTATAGAGATACATTATCTTTGCCACCTCAGTTTAGACACCTAACACTGTTTTGTGTTTTAAGCAATATGTACCCTTTATAGAATGTAAATTATTCAAAAGTGAGACTGCATTCTGTTTGAAAGAATTGTGGATATTTTTATCCCACTATTCACTTTTTTAAAAACCCCACTGCTGTCATAGAAATCAAGGAGATACTTAAAGTGGTAAAGATGCTTACTGCATATATTTGGAAAATGTTGGTCAAAGCAAGTATGTAAATGCATTACCTCTTTTCTTTAGGATTATTATACCAGAAGATTACATTTACAAAAAGAAAATGCTTAATACAGAAATGTCAAACTATCTGCAAAGGTATTGTTTATTTTGCAATCGCCACCATTGTTAGTATGCTGATGGCTGTAATATTGGATATGCTGACTCCAACTCATGAGAAGAACTTCACTGTCAGTAAGCTCCTGAGCATTAATCTCAAAAGGACAATGTTCATTTTAGTCCCCAAATAAAAGGTCCCAGCAGAGTAAAAGTAGCATTCAGCAACTCCAATAACGTTCCCCAAACTGAGGGAAACTCCTAGGGCTTTTAAGGAACATATGGAACAACAAATTGCAGTTTATAGTCTGACCATTGCAGATTACCTCCTTTCACCCCTACTACCACATTAAAACAAAAACAAAAATCTATTACTCAGAAACAGTGGGACTGATGACTTAGCTATGACCAACGTAAGAACCAGCAAGGACTGCTTTATCCCAGTGAGAAAATGCCCTTTTGGCAGCCAGTGGAAAAAAGTGTTCTGGTGAAAAAGGATTAGAGCAGTGGTTCTCAACCTGTGGGTCCCCAGATGTTTTTGGACTTCACCTCCCAGAAGCCCTGAGCATTGACCATAGTGGCTGGGGCTTCTGGGAGCTGAAGTCCACAAACATCTGGGGACCCACAGGTTGAGAACCACTGGATTAGAAAAAGGTGTAAGCAACAGGCAAATGAGCATCTAGGGGATTTAAGGAATGGATTGTGGGCAGCCATAAGGTATAATACAGATATGGACCCACATGATAAGTGTGTAGAATCCCTCTTGATCATTATGTTTGGCCCTTTTTGCACCTTACCTTTTCCAGTGGTGTCCAGTGGGGATCCTGGCATCAGTTCTGCCAGGAGGGGGGCACCAGAGCACTCCCCTCCGCACTGGCTGCCTCTGTGATGAATGAAGCATGATGGCCCCACCTCTTCCTTCTGCTGTGCAGCTGGGTACTTTCCCAGACTGTACTGGGGCAGGAAGTGCATCCACTGTGCTTCCAGACCCTCTGCAAATCAGGTAAGTCCGTGATGGTGGTGTGATCACAGGTCATTGACAGAGAAAACACATCAATTATTTACTCTGTGCACCGCCTGGGGACAGAAGGACGGAACCACGATGACAACATGCAGAACTGTTGTTGCAGTCCCGTCCTTCTCCCTCCCTATGGCAGGTTGGGAGGGTGGTGCAAAAAGAGTCTTAGCTGAACAAATGCAAAAGCTTTTGCAAGCAAAATCTGAACAAACCCTAGGGGGATCCATCCATCCATCACTTTATTTATATCTCACTTTTTTCCTAGTTTAGGACTCAAGGGGGCTTACAAAAAGGCATAACATTACAATAAAAACATATTTAAAATTTTACTTTTAAAAAGACATTAAGAAGAGTACAAGAGCAAAAAAGAAAAAAAGAGAGAAAGAAAACCCTTTTCTTGTTAAAAATCAGTTTCCAAAGGCTTGCTTAAAAAGAAAGGTCTTAACATGCCACCAGAAGAATGACAGAGGAGGAGCCATCCTAGCTTCCCTAGGGAGAGAGTTCAAAAGTGTGAGGGTAGCATAAAGAAGGCCTTTTCTCACTTTCCCTGTGAAGGCTGCGGGATAGAGAGAAGAACCTCTCCTACAGATCTTAAAGCTCAAGCAAGCTTATATGGGAAGATATAGTCCTTCAAAAAATGGGATGGCAGAACAAATCCATTAAGGACTTGTCAACTTTTCCTTTCATCTACAATAATATGCAAACAGAAAAGGATAAACTTAAAGAATCAAAGAAAGCTCTTAGAGCTTTCCAGCTAGAATACCGGGGGTGTGGGGAGAAGTCCTCTTCAGAAGTCTAGACTCAGATCTAGGTCACTATAAGCAGCCTCCCCTATAATTCTCCATTGTACCAAACTAATTCACAATAATGATACCAGAATGTGAACCAACGTTTCTTTCACTGAGGTCCCCAGCCTACAGATATCTGTCACTATTGCACACAACAAGGGCATTGGAATTGGAAGTGCCCAATTAAATCCACTAGTCTACCTGCTTCAACAAAAAGTGTTTCTTCCATTTTAAGTTCATGTATTTCACTATATGTAGTGATTCATTTAATTTTTGCTTGCTAATAACAGTTATATCTCCTACTTTTCCTTCAGTGAGCTCTAGTTAGCATTCATACTTTTTCTCTTCTCCGCTTTTATCCTCCCAATCATGTGAGGTAGTTCAGGCTAAGAGTGAGTGCCTGGCATCATATTTCATAGCTCGTTATTGAACTAGAACCTGGATCTCCCAAGTCTCAGTCCAACACTCTAACCATTGTTGTTTGAAATTTGTTCCAAAATGCCTAATTCCGTATTTTGTAACAAAAGCTTGTAACAATAGCTCAAGATCATATTTTGCTTACTTATCAGTCATCCTACGTGGGTAGAAATGAATGGGCAGCCTTGAAACATTTTGGTGGGCTGATATATTCATTTTAACATGAATGAAACGGACTCCATTCACATATAGCAAGAGAAGCATAGGAGCTGCTGTCTGGATGTGAAATCTGATATGGCTCCAGATCACATATGGGTAAGGTAGCCAAACAGGCTGGTTGGATGTCATGGGTCTTGCCCACCTCACTTGCCCCCTAGAAGGAGGAGGATTCCCACTGTGTGAGAAAGACCTCTATGACTGGCTCTGCCACTTTGGCTGTTTCATTCATAAGCAAGATATAGCCATGAGGATGACTCCTTTGGCACCATTTCTGACCCCTTGCAACTTCCATCTGATGGGGTCTTAAGTTCTGTTGTGTTAAAACCTTAAAACTAATCTCTGTTTGCATTTCTGAATGCCTGTTCCCAGGCAATCTTTGAAGAATGAATAAAGAGTATTTAAGCATTCACTCTATTCTTACGTAGACACAGATGAGTAGAAAATGAAATCTTGCCTTACATGAAGATTGAAAAATAGTCTACGTGTGATCCAGACAAAAAAAAATTATTCATCTTCTAACAGTAAGAAATACATATCTTGTGTCCTGTTTACCCATCCTCTCTTTTCAATGACAGTGCACAGTTTGCATGGCTTCTGCTCAGACCTTTTAAATTCCACTATGGCTATGCCTCAGCTTTTCCAGTTCTGGATCTCATTTTCCCATTCCTTCTGTATGAATTTGTCAGGAGCGCATATGCAAGTAAATAAATATCATAATGTAAAAATAATTCATAAAATCCTAATTTAGCTCTTTTTTAAAAAAAAACTGATTCAGAGAGATAGCCACAGCTTTTCTATTTTGGCAGAATTATAGTAAAGGCATAAACAAGCCATTTTTAAGAACATGTTCGGAATGCATGACAACATAATTCTAGGTACCATATTTCTGCAATTAGATGTGAAATCCATGTTTAAATGTTATTAGTGCCTTAATTAAAGATAAACCAAAACATTTATCTTTAACACCTACATGATAAACACACGTTTAGTATCCTAGTCTATTCCTGTTTTGATATAGGATTGTAATGTTTTAACATCATTTCCCCTATTTAGAATCATGTCCCAAATACCATCTCTGTTTCCTTAAGGTATTGTGCAGTTTTGCAATAAGAAATGTTTAAATCCCTGTAATGATGATTACTTTAATTAGTATGTTGCTTTTCCATACAGATATGTGTAAAGTTACCCACGGCAGCAAAGTAGCAATGCAATAATTTAAATTTTAAAGGAATTCAAAGCTTTGTACAACCTCTACTATGCTCATGGATGGATTCCACCCAAGGCTGGGTTCCACCCACCAATCATGCAAACTGGTTTCTCTTTGTGTCGTACAGTGCACATGCAACCAAAAGAATGTCCATTTCAAGCAGCTGTTTTGTGATTTCTCTGCCACAGCAGTGGTTATGATGGCAAGAAAAAGATGATCTCATTATGTTCTGTAAAATACAGTTACAAGTATGCTTAGCTTATTTGAAATGATATCTGTAACTGTATTTTACAGAACTGAATGAGATCATCTTTTTCTTCTCATTCCAACCAGTGTCAGGGGAATCACAGAACTGCCACTGAAATGGATATCATTTTGGTTGCACATGCATTGTACTGTAGAGAAAGAAACCTCAGTTTGCATAACCAGTTAGCATGTCCAGGTGGTTGGAATCCAGCCATGAGCGTAGTAGAGATCATGCATGTTCCCCAGGTGATCATGCAGTGGTCTGACAGATTTGGCAGCTGGGCCTGAGCTTGTGTGTGTCAAAAGAGAGAAAATGTCCTCCAAGATAAAGTCAGGGAGAGGATAAGGAAAAATCAGAGACACATTGATGTTTGTGATGTGCCATCTGGGAGTGGCAGGTTGATAGAGAAGGACAACGTAATAGATCTATTCTAAGCCTTTTGCTGTATCTGTTCAGACATTTGCCTGAGTGCAAGAAGGTTATATGTAGATAGAGGAATAGGACCACTCATGTTGCCCCTGTCCCATCCCCAGCCATACATTAAGTGGCAAGCTCTGGAGGCAAGATCTACCTGCTTTCACTTGAATATAAGATTCCATGTAATTGGGGACACCTGATAAAGTTTCTATGATCTTGCAGCTCACCCCCCAACTTAACTCTTTTGATTTCCCTGCACAATGTGAGGATGGAGAGGGAAAGAACAGCTGTGGGTGGGCACAAAAGCTTAGGACACAGAGCCAGCCTGTACTACCACAGCCCTCTAAACACTAATAGTCCATAACACATTCCAGCATTTGCACAGGCATTTGTCACAAACATATCTAGTTCCACTAAGCTTTTAAGCTTTTAATTGAAACCAGGGTTAATGCTAGTGTAGCAATATTATTTCTTATTGGGTTCTTTGTGACTCCCATATTGGTGGAAAGATTATTAAGTTTAAAATAGATTAAGTTTGTAAACCCTACTTGTTTTTATCTGAGTATATTGATGCTCAACCGTGGAATAAAGAGACCAGACACAAAGTTGGGTTAACTAAGAGCCACTTTATTCTGATCTGTATTATTTAAATTGCATTAGCCTGAAAGATACAAGAGAGGGGGAGCAACATGATATGGGACCAGCTGATGCCAGGGTCACAATGTGACAACCTGCTCAGCCTACCCATGGGCGATAATACCTGAGCCCCAGGGGCAATTCAAATTGCTTTGGTTGCTCCCCAGTCCAGCGTCTTAGAAGGTAACCCAGGGACTCCCACCTAAGCTGCACAGCTCTAAAAGTGAGTCTTATTCCCAGGTTAACCTCAAGGGTAGCCTGCTTCAACGAACCCCCTGGGATACAGGGCCCTAAACAGGTGGTTCCAGAGCCTTACCCTACACCAAATGGGTACCAATAGGTGATCACCAACATTTTATTATCCCCCATTATCTGCCACAGAAAGGGGCAAGCATCTGCTTAGTCCCTTTCTCCCATCAGGCCGGACAACAGGGTCCTCACCCTCCTCTCAATTCTTCCAGGAACAACTGATTCCAATGATCAAACAGGTGCACCCCATCTGCTGAGTAAAGGTCTGGCCACCCAAATAGGTTGCTAAGATGAGGAATAAGTGGCCCAAAACTGATTATTCACCATTCTTCTGGTATGGTCAATATATTTGAGGTCTTTGCCACCCCGCCAAAAAATAATGTCAGTAGCCCCAAGGCGAATGACCAAAACGTCAGGTGGAGGCCCATGGCACTCCAAGGCCTTGCCCATCAGCAAACTTAGGTTATTACCACCAGGGTGAGTGACCAAAACATCAGGTGGAGGCCCACAGCGCTCCAAGGCCTTGCCCATCAAGCAATCCTAAGTCATGGAGGCCCACGGCATTCCAAGGCCTTGCCCTTTAGCAAACCTGGGTCATTACCGCCAAGGTAAATAACCAAAACATCAGGTGGAGGCCCGCAGCACTCCAAGGCCTTGCCCATCAGCAAGACTGGGTCATTACTGCCAAAGTGAATGACCAAAATATAGGGCGGAGGCCCACGGCACTCCATGGCCTTGCCCGTAGCGAGCTTGAGTCATTACTGCTAAGGCGAATGACCAAAATGTCAGGTGGAGGCCCATAGTGCTCCTCAAACACAGTGGCAACTGGCCACTCCACTGCAGGCTTTGTTTACTAATCCACACCACAGTGGCTATGTCATCCAGCCTCAGCTGACAGCCAGCATGGTAGATTTAGGCCTGATGCACCATCCAAAAATTATGCTGTGGCCACAAATCAGGACCTGCTGTCTTGCCACACAGCACTTAGAATTCAACAGAGAAAACAGGAACAAAGTTAGTTGAACAAAACAGCCTCAAAATTTGGGAGGACACATGTACATCTTTGCGGGGGAAGATTTCCAATGGCAGTAGACTGGATGTCTTGTGGGCTGAAGCCCATCCCAGGAGCAGTGGAGGCAGTTCCAGTCCTAAATAAATGGGTGCCAATCTTAACTCTGTGCAGGCCCGAGCACTGTAAGGCCTTCACAGTAACTGTCCAAAATTGATACCTATAAGGGCCAAAAATTGATGTGACAAAATAAAAACAACAACACCAGTCTAGCCCTCAAGAGCTGCACATAATGCATGAACAAGGCATAAAGCTGGGTCAGATCACAAGCCCAGCTATACCTTTGCCCTCACCCTTTTATGATCAGGTTTGAATAACTAAAACGTGAGGAGAACGCCCAGCATATTCCTCAAACAGAAGAAGCAACCAATAAATCATACTATAACAACAAGTCATCACCTGTTGTCTCGCCAAACTGCACGTAGAGTGTTGTAAAGTGTTCTGCACCTAAGAAGATGCACAGACATCTTCACAACACATGGCCTCACCCCATTCAGAGCCTAAGCCCTGTGCAAGAGCCGTAGAATCTAACCCACATTGGCAATCTTCCTTCTTTTCCTGGTCCACCCTTTCAGAGTCTTGTGCATGCTGAAATTACAGGTGGTATCCTCATGCCCCTGAGCTTTAGCAGTGAAAGGCAGTGCTGACAGTCTAGTCCTGATGAACTGCAGGGCCAGACCCGTGCCCCTCAGAGAAACACAATACAGCAATATGTGGTCCACATGGATATGCCACAACACCTGCAACTTGCTAGACACCTAATTAACCCAATCTTCCTTCCAGCCTTTTGAGAGACTAATAGCTTAGACAACCTCACCCGTCCAAGGCTCCTCAGATTTGTAGGCACCGGACAGGACTGGAGTTTGCGTCTGGAGCAAGCTGTCTGAAGTGCTTTAACTATTGGTGGGAAAAGCTTGGACCAGGCATGTGGCATGAGGAGATTTAGAGATGATCAAATTAATGACACTGACCAGGGTCATATCATAAGCAAGAATGGACTGACAGATTGTGAATTCAGCAGCCCACAGTTAAACTGTCCTCACACTGGGGAAAATTCCAAGACACATCTCAAATGTCTCATACCAGAACAAACAAACACTATTTCCCTGTAAAGAAAACTGACATGTGAAAGTCTCCTGCAGCTCCACTATACTAGAATAGAAACTGATCCCAATCATCCATGTTGGCCCTTGCATCAGCTATAATGAGTCCTGCTTCACAGAAACAATGCAAGAGAGCCTCAGCAGGAAAATTAAGGTGACCAGGTAGCTCCTGAAACTCTTGTAAACTGACTTTCCTTAGTTTCCATAATTTGCCATTTGTGAGATGGCAAAATTGTTAAATGATATTAATTTGTATAGCTAAGCAGATAAGGCAGGTAAACAGTGTAGTGAACTTTCCAAAAGCAGAACAAGAGGCCAAACACTCCACTGGGTGCCTAGTTCATGTAGAAGCCACCATTCAGTGAGAAGCCCAGCGGTTAGTTCAACAGTGCCTATGGCAACACCAGCCTTTGGTCCCATGTGGATTGTTCCTCAGGAGCAGCCAACATTCAAAAAATCTCATTAGTAATCATAAACTGTGTCATTATGTGTTTCCCTGATGATGTGTGTGTGTGTGAGGGGAGAGCAGTCAGCATTAGGAGCGCCCTCCAAGCTGCCACTTGCTCTAAGACTGGGCTAGAGTTACAAGCCCCTTCACTTGTGGATGAAAGTGAAATAACAGGTGGGGGGAGACAGTTAATGGAACACTTTTTAAGAGTTTTTTATTTTATCATCTGCTCCTTATGTGAACTTCATTGTAGTTTAACCAAAGGTATAATTGTTGTGTCAGAGCAAAAGTCAAAAGTTAACCCCAAAGTGCATTGTGATATGTATACACGTACATCCATATATTTTATGCAAATATGCACATGCGCACACACACCCCTGCATGAAACCTGCACATGCACTCAAACCTTAAAGAAATCAATAAGCTATGAAGGTCTACATTCACACATGCACACACACACACACACACACACACGCACATGCATACCTGCACAGACTCCCATAAACTGCCACCTATGCTACCACTGCAGCATTGTTGTGGTTGTTGTTTTAAATCAATAAGGTAGAAACCAATAAGGTAGTAAAGTCAACATGCATGTGTGCATAACACACAAACCTGCATAAACCCTCTAAACTGCCATTGATGCTACCATGCAATATTGCTGTAGTTCTCTAAATCAAATCAGTAAGGTAGTACAGTCTACATGCATGCATATAAATGCACACACTCACATGCCTGCATAACCCCCCTAAACTGCCACTGATGCTATCAGTGCAGCACTGTTGCTGTTCTTTCAAATCAATAAAGTAGCAACAGTGCATGTGTGCAAAGACACACACATCTGCACAAACCCCACTAAACTGCCACTGATGCTTCCACTGCATCATCATCACCATCATCACCATCATCATTGATGTTGTTGTTATTACTCTAATTATTCTAGCACCACTAACCTGCCACCTCTCAAACCCTAAAGGAGTCAAGAAGGCAGTAAAACAAAATAACAAT
The DNA here is from genome assembly GCA_948472985.1 of Iguana delicatissima. NCBI lineage: Eukaryota > Metazoa > Chordata > Lepidosauria > Squamata > Iguanidae > Iguana > Iguana delicatissima. The sequence goes on along the minus strand of CAOKZL010000155.1, from coordinate 455,300 downwards.
ATAAGGACTATAACTGTAGATATCAAGGCCTAGGTATTACTCCCAGGCCCTCTAACCAACTTGCTGTTAATGCTCTGTTTATTTCTGGCACCACTAACCTGCCATCACTCAAACTTCACAAGAAACAAGAAGGCAATAAACAAGATTTCAGTATAAAGACTATAGCTGTAGGTGTCTAGATCTAGATATTAATTTCAGGCCCTCTAACTAACTCAATTAAATGGAGGCCTAGCTGGGAGCAGGGGGGCGGGGGGAGGCAGGAGAAGCAGCTCCTGATTAGCCATCCAAAATCATCATCACCATCACCATCTCTATCATCATAATCCAATAAAGCAGAGCAAATATCCTCCACCGCTAGTAGGAGATACTAGGCCATAGGCCTAGCAGGACTCTGGAACAAGGCCCAGGCCTGAGAGGCCTCCATCCAACAATGTGGCCAACACGGGCTGGCAGACCTCTATCCAACCACCAGGCCCATAAGCTACGAGGCCTCTAGTCCCAATGAGGCCGAAGCAGGCCAAGCAGGCCCCAACTACAACTAGGTCTTACAGGCCCCTAAGCAGCCACACCAGCCAAGCAGGCCCAGAAGGCACCACTACAACAGGCCTCTGATGGACCACATGGCAAACAGGCTGAGCAGGCCCCACACCAACAATGCCTGGTGGGCCTCAGATTGAGCATATGGCCAAGTGGTCGACAGGGGCCTGGCAAAATAACCACAAATAACCGATCCCCCAAACAGGTGGTTTACATGAGCAGCATGGATTTTAAACCCTGAAACTGCTTCTGCACCTCACCCCACACACAAAGTCCGCCAGATTCTCAGCCAGGAATGGCCTGGACTCTTGTGCTGCGTCAGTCATCAGAGGAGATCCCCCCTAACAGCTCCAAAACACAGCAACGCTAGATCAGCCCCCTAAAAGCAATCAGCGGGGGGGGGGGACCCCAGAACTATTAAATCAATCAGGGACCAGAACAACACCACAAACAACCACCAGATCAGTCAATAAAAGAAATCAGCAAAGAATCGGCAAGCAGAGCACCACAACAACCTACCCAGATGTCCCAAAGCAGCCCGGCCATGATCCCTGGCTGTTTAAAGTTATAACTCACTAAGAATTCAATTGGGAAGGGAGGAAGCTGTCAAACAGGATGGATTTAAAAAGGGGAGGGCTGAGGAGGGGAGAAGGAACCTTAACATCCCCTTTTAGCTATCTTAAGCAATGTTCAGGGTGAGGAGGGAGAAAAGGAATGCAAAGAATAATATCAGAAGGCAGTCAGGACAGTAAAAAGTGGGGGAAACGTTTCAAAGGCACACACGTACACACTCAACTCACATCAAACACTAATCCAATAAACAACCACACAAAATACCAGCCAAAACCCCCTAAACCACAGAAACCTAAGCCAAATTGATGACCCAATGATAACGATCGCTCCACATCAACGTTGCCCCGTCACGTGTCTTGATTTGGTGCTTAGCACCAATCAAAAATAACACTCTGGTCTCACTCCATGGAGACCATCAAAAGCTTACCTTCCTCCACAGTGACGTTTGTCATGCGAGTCCAGGTAAGTATAAGTCTCATTTTGAAAGTTTGATGAATTCTGTGGAATGATTTTAGAGATTCCTCTCCTCATAGAACTCGCTCATGATACCTTCAAAATTGCTTTCTGTGATTGGGTGGTAAACATTAAGGGTTCTTCTAGCTCACCCAGGAGAAGATAGCAGACAAGATGGTGGCATTCATATTAGTCCTGACAACCTTGAGTACAATTGGGCATTTCTTAATCCTCACTCATACAGGAGTGGTATCACAAGGGGTTACTATGTTTTAAACAAAACCAAGCGCCATCAGTAGCTTTATTACTATTATTGCTTCCACTGTTAGGATCATTACAATTATCATTGTTATGAAGTCTTCTCATGAGTTAGGAACAAATTTCTGCACTAGTTTCTGAGGTTATGGGAAGTACAAAATGTCAGGTGCTGACATATGTGCTGTTCTTGTGGTACTGCCAACATCTCTTCCAGTTTCTTTCCATGTATGATTCAAGCAGACCTTTTTTTGGGGGGGGGGGCAGAGAAAATAATAATAATAATAATAAATCACTGAGTTGTAACATAGGTCTGCCCTTATTTCCTTATTAGTTTTTGAGTTTTTATTGAACACTGTTTGTAGAAGATACAGATGGGCTTACTTGAGCTACTGCTGCCTCTTCCATTCATTTATATCTGTCCCATAAAGGTTAACTGGACCAGTTGCCTTTGAATCTACAAAGTGTCACAGCAAGATATATGCTCATGTGGCAGGGAGGGATACATTTACAGTGTCACTCTTCCCTGGCAGATTCTTGCTAAAAGCTGAGTGGAGGGGTTGCACAGTGGTCAATTTTTAAATTAACATTGGTACAACAAATAAAAAAAATGCACTCTTCTTCTTCTGATTCAGGGCTGAAATTTGCTCTGAAGAAAATTGTTTCTTTCTAATGTCTGCCAAGGATCATAGCCTTCATATCTAAAACAATTTCATGTCTGAAAGGATTCACAGAGGAAATATGAATCATTGTCTCATGCAGCCACTTAGAAAGAAGATTTGCTATATATATTTTTTCTCTATTTCATTCATAAGGGGAAAGACTTGGGCAAGCCTACTTCTTGTGACTTACTCAGGTTGAAAAAAATAGTTTAGCCTAGCAATTTTGACACATAATTACTTGCTTCACTACACTACTTTGATTTGCAGAACAATTATCTCAATTAGGGCTACTTGCACTGTGAGGGCCAAGTATCACTTGAGATGAGTTGCCTCTGATACTACTGCATCACCATTTTGTCCCAGATAGCATAGCAGAGGAGGAGAAAGTTTGAATTCACAGTTTTGCTGCTAATCTTATTTGGGAAAGAAATACGAGGAGCAGAAATAATGCCTGTGCATTGGTGGAAGACAATCTTTCTATTTGAAAAATTCATTTGAAGTTGTCAGTGGTGGGACTTGTATGGATTAGAATAATAATTCCCTTTTTTCATTTTCACAGAAGTGCTAAAATCCTCCCCCTCAAAGTCATAGTGGGGGTTATTTGCCTTTCTTTATATACAGTAAGAGATGCTGTCCTAACTAAGCTTTGTACATGTCTACACATATGCAGAACAAGAGAGAAACGCAGGCTTTTCTATGAATAGAAGGGAGAGATAACCATAAGAAACTCCTACTGGAGAAATGGGAATCATGAAAACAAAAAATAATAATAAAAAAACCCTTTCTGTGCAGCCTCTTGTACTACATCCTGTGTGATTCCAGGGGATCCTCCAATCCACTGGATCACTTTTTCAAGGGGCAGAGAGAGCTGGAAGGGGAGGTACTGTTGAGGTCTAAATGAATGACCTTTTTTTCCCCCATTGTTACCAGAACACATACTGTTTATTTTTCAGACTTCCATCTTGTTCTTATTTGAAAGAGCCCAGAGTAAGACATAGGGCTTTTCCGCACCTTACCTTTTAACGCTGCTGGGTTGGGGTTTTCGTGTGAGAAGGCTTGGAAGGAACGCTCTCGCAAGCCTCCTGCTTCAGCTCCGCAGCTGTTTCCTGCTCGCACCAACACCCCTTCCTTCCTTCTGCAGTGCAGCCTGGGAGTTGTAGGCTGCACTGAGGCAGGAAGCGTGACCGGCACAGCTCAGGAGGCTTCGCATGGCAGGTGAGTATGCCCCAGGCCCCTGAGCGATGCGTGAGCGCAGAGCATTTTCGGCTTGAAGCCGAAAATGAAAAAATCCATGTGTGCTTCGCGTCAGGCTCTTGGGCATCGTGTAAATGTGAGTGCATCATGCAGACCGCTCCTCACATTTACGCGATGCTCAAGGGGCCCTCTCGCTTCCAAAACGCCGTGCGAAAAGGGCCATAGTGTTGCCTTAAACCATTTCTTGGGTTAAGCTGAGAAATTGTGTGTGTGCAAAACCATTTCAGGTAGGTGCTATGGCTAAGCAGGGGCTAGAATCCCCTAAGGCCAGTGCTTTCTAACTACTCACTACAGGCTCCCCCCCCCGCCTTTCAGTATCTACACACACATCCAAATTCTTTCTCAACCATATTTATATTTGCTTTGTGTATGGCTCCAACAATTCTCTTTGAAAAATCATCTTTATTTCATACCTCTATAAAGAATATATTTGCAAGAATGGAACTTTTAACATATGCTGAGGAGGAAGGCTGTTCCAGGGAGACTTTCATTCTGGTACCGAGCAGAACCAGATATTCCTAGCTGCCCATTGCTGCCCATTAGAGTTTATGTTACTGAACTAGATGGGAATGCACATAGATCTGTACAATGCAACAAGCCAGGAACTCTGGTTGTCATGTCAGAACAAGCCACTAATGCATGCTGCTATATTGCTCCTGCTCACAGCTAAATAAAGAGAAATGTGGGCAGTTAATGCTTTCTCAAATTTGTTGGAAGAGAAATGAACTAGAAAATGGAAGCTGCTTCCATTTGCATGATATGGTAAACCTGTTCCTATCGTAAAAGGTGATCAGTATGTACTAGAAGACTGTTCAGAAATGGCAAAGCAGGATTCCCATATGTTCCTAGGTTGTTGTCTCCTGCAAATTTGTAGTCTGACTTGGTGTAAGCCAGTTTCATTTTTTTTTTAGTACAGAAACACTTTAAATTAGATTTTAGTACAGAAAAATTCTTTAAATCTAGATTTTACCTTTGAGATTATAGCCCACAATTATGTCACTGAGTGCTTCAGAGACTGTGAAGAGGTGTAAGATGCTTTAAAAAATGCAAATAGATTTTGGCAGGTTTCTGTCCTATATATATGCAAAGTTTGGACTTCCTTAGTGCTAGATATAGATTTTACTACTCTTTAAATGCAGCTACTGTTGCTTAGCTGCAGTGTGGATTGTGGTACACCTGCTATGAAGAATGCAAAAGAAAATATAATGATTTGTGTTCCAGAGCTCTGAGAAATACTTAAGTTCATGGGATTTGTGCGGGCTGAGTTTATTTTATTAAGCTTTATTAGTTTTGTTTTTGTTTGTGTGGGTTGAATCAACTGAGATTTCCCCATCCATTATCATCTCTCTGTGCTATGGTACATCTCACAAATAAAAAATGGTTGCTGTGTTCATTCCAAGTAATGTGAGATACAAAGTGAGCCAAATAATGTTATATTCTTTGTTGGGCTGACTAATGTTAAAGGAACAATGTGTAAGCTTCCTCAGATGCAAAAACATTTCCAAGGTTTGAAATTACTTGCAGGAGCAAGCGAGGGGCAGAGGCTTGGGAAGTGTCACAATTTTTTCACCTTTCAACAGTCAGACGATTCCAGTGCAGAGACAAAAACGATTGCCTCTGTTTTAGTTAATTGCTTTTTCTTGACTTCCTGGTTCACCCATGGTCTTGTCCAGATGGCCATAGTGAGCTCACCTCAAATTCATTTCACTTCCTTACTAAGTAATAATTTACTTACTTAAGCTAAGCAAGGACTTCAGTTCCACTTCCAACTTTCATGTTCGATCCTTATCAATTTTTTTATATATAAAAAAGTTGGAAGTCTTACTTAGGATACTGCTGCAGGAAACTTATTAAATTATTCTCTCTGTGGAAGTCACATAGCTGAAGCATAGACATATGCCTCTGCCAATGGGGAATAGTTGCCCCCTCCATCATGGCCAAAATACTCCTCACTACGAAGTCCTTGGATTTATAATCATTCTCACCACATATTGATGTTCTTGTCCCATGTCTTAGCTTTATCTTCATGATCAAATACTGCATAGTGCTGCTAAATGTTGTGGCTAAATATTCAGCTCCATTCTTTAGAACCCCACTCCAGTAATCTGCAGTGTAGACAACCAAGGTTGCATGCTGTATCTTAGGACAATTTATACTGAGTTTAGTATGCTTAAAGAAATTGGTTTAATTAAACTTACAGAAAACACTTAGGCTACAATGCAGAAGATGCTTCTGATTTAACTTTTGATTTCATTTTCACAGAATAGAAGACCTGTTCTTCAAAGTCCCCTGAATTTAGAAAGCAAGAGGCTTTTTTATCAGAGATGAATATCACCAACTGGCATTTTCTTTGTAAAGCCAGATCCCATGGTGGGGTTTAATCCACAGTTATGGAATACACATAAAGCTTGTGTGAATAGTACAAAAGAAAAACACATTGTTGCAGTAATACTGACTGCTGTTTACCACTGTTAACGTTATGAACAGAAGGTTGGATCTAGAGATCCTAGGAGATGGTATAAAGCTGTTCATGGTATAAAGCTGCATCCACAAGGAAAGAAGCCAATCACCTTCATTTCCCCATAGCCTTCAGCACTCTAGGGAACACAAAAAATGCTCTAGGAGGCTTGTGGATCCTTGAGAACAGCATTGGTTTTGACACAGGAGACTACAGAAGCGGGGAGAAACTGGAACAACCACACTCCCTCTTACTTCTGTCAGTACTCTGGATTATTACCCCTTCTCCAAGGTGATGGAACACTTCCATTGGTGGAACGCATCTTGTGGATCCAAACCACAGCCTCTAGTAAATTTTTGCCCAGTTTCACTTCCATCATTATGATCAGGCAGTAAGAGCATATTACTGTAGTAAGGCAGCAGTGTGATGTAGTGTCTTGAGAACGGACTACGACCCTGGAGACCAGGGTTCGATTCCGCTCTCAGCCATGGAAATCCAGTGGGTGATCTTGAGTGCATCGTACACTCAGTCCCAGAATATCAGTATTAGTTTCACCTTAAGGTTGCCATAAGTTGGAAATTACTTGAAGGCACACAACAACAAAGGCAGCATAACAAATCACAGGAAACGGGGACAAAAATGGGATGGCATTAGAAACCCTTTCTTTTTTAAATAAAACAAAATCTTAGGATATTATTTCATATCTAAGTTAGCTACATAAATTGTCTGATGGAGTGGCATGAACATGCAGAAAGAGACACATTATTAAAATTATTCAAAAGACATCATCACCATAAGTTTGCATTTCATTTTCCATTTAAAATCCAATAAGTGTCTCTAATCTAAAATAACTTGCAGTCCTTGTATATTTGCATCACTTCCAGATCCATTTGAATGACTTCACCTTTTTTACCCCCTGACCAGATAGCTGTGCAATTCCCACCCTGCTGTGGGTGGATAGGTGGGGAGGAGAAGCAAAGTTAGAAATGTGTATGAAAGTGATTTACAGCCTCTTTAGGGAGAGCATTTTGGAGCATAGCATAGTATATCCAAACTGACATGTACGGGAAATAGAAAACTCTAATCAAGGCTTAACAAAAATACCTCTGCTGGATGCCAATTAACATCACAAAGTAATCGCAAAAATAACTGAAACAAAAATCAATTATAATGAGCATGTATTCAGATACATTTTTAGCTACCACTGAAGAAGTGCCTGAGGATTTTATCACATCTGCTCCACAAGGAGCAACAGTAAATGGTTCCATGCAGTGATCATGGCCATCAATCAGTAATGTGGGTGATGAGGATTCAGGCAAAAAAAGACAAAACCCTCAACCCTCCCAACACACACACACACACACACACACTATGCCCCTGGTTGTTTGTTGCTCAGCAGACCTGGTTGAGAATAAATGATTTAGTCTTTTATCTGTCTTGGAGAAAACTTTCAAATGCAGTTGAATGAAACTCCAAGCAGTTCCCTTGGAGAGACCCAGGGCTGTTTATCTTGTCACAGAATGAAGTAAGAGGAGACAGATTAGAGATAGAGCTTGGAAAAGTTACTTTTCGGTAGGACTGAGAGGAATATTTGCAAAATTTCATTCTCAGTGAGATACCAGCTCAATTAGAGTTTTCACTTGCAGTGTGAGAAAGAGAAAAAGATTCTTGGTGCACACTAGTTTCCCATCCCCTCCTTTACCCCCATGACTGATTGTTCAAAAGACAAGAGGAACAAATTTGATGGTTCTAATTTTTAGCAGTCCATGAAACACGGCTTTAAGCTGTGCAGTTTGCTCAGTTTGCACAAGAAAGCTTCCTGCTTTGAGAATGACAGAAAACATCCTCACAAGGAAAAAAGAAATGGGTGTTTCTCATTCCTGCATGTTTTTCATTATTGCATGTAAGAATAACACCAACAAGGATTTACTAGTCCTACTAGTTGGGGAATTGGGGCACTGTAGTCTTAATAAGTAACTTTAACAAGCTCTTGAAAAATAGGAGTTTAATGCATCCATAACAACATGCAAAAGGATGTCATGCATAGCACTTTGATCTATATTTGCATTTACATCATAGCATGAACAGTTATCCTGGGATGTGAGTCTGCTGCATTGCTGCTTATGACATGCTGCCTCTGCAGTGTGTGGTGTGCAGTGGGCCGGAGGGCCTGATTATTGTAACTATGTGGTTTTCTGCACGTGGAAGGGAAATTTCTGGATATGCTCTTTATCCTTATACGTTGGAGAGAGGGGTATGGAGCAGGAGTTATAATTTTACGCCTTGCAAAAAAAAAAAAGTGGCTGATCAGGATGAAGATTGTTGAAATAAATGTCTCTGACAGTAAAAATGGAGGCTTTACAATTTCATTTTGTGCTTACACCCCCCCCCCATACACTGTTATGTGGCTTTCAAAATATCATTAAACTCTTCTCCGTTTTAAAAACTGGATTCAACACTGGATATTAAAATCGACTGTAAGAATATTTAATAGGATGCAGATGGCATTACTATACGTTTGCAGTGTGAAATTACCCATCACATGTCAAATGTGTCTGTAGTCTAAAAACAATCATGTTGAAGTTCACTTTTGCATGTATATGCAATCTTTTTCTCTTTATTAGATGGAGGAAATTGTTTATACCTTTTTAACATTCCTGCCAGATATGTTATACCAATGCAGTTACAACCGTGAGAAATTCAATCTGTTTTATACAAATTCAAAAGAATGGTTCATTTCCAAGAACAGTGTCCATTGAATTATGCTGTACAGACTCTCACTTGTATGACTTGGTGAGGGGGAAAATATTTCATTATCAAGTGACTACTGTAAAATAGACTGTAATAAGATCCCTAGGACAACAAAATCGTTCCCCCACACCCTGCATGCTGGAGGTTTTGCAGAAGTATAGGAAAGTGCAATATTATATCACTATGTCTTAAGAGGTTTGTAGTTTAGTTTATTTATCAATTTGTTGGCAAATTAATGGGTGGCTTGTTTTATGTGACAATATACTACTACATTTTAATGAGTGGATTCAGGCATGCCTTACGTAGCTAGAAAAAGACTAGACTGACAGTATCTAGTGGTTTATAGTTCAGATTTTTTTTAAAAAAAGGAACATAATTTGGTATGTTTTTTTAATATTTACAAAGTATCCTATATCTACCTAATTTATTGAACTACCTATTATATTGATTTAAGTACTTAGGGGAAAAGGAAGGAAAAAAAACACAAGAAGTTGAATATTTGAGGAGGTTCAAACCAATCGAATATTTATTATGCAGTCACAGACCATTAAAACACAAGATAATTTCAAGAGGTCAAGAAAAAGGTATACTAGTTGCCTTTGAGGAGAATTCCCCAGCTAATTTCATACAGCTGGTTAGATTGTATAAAGGAACAAAATCTGGTCATAGAAGAGAATACTTAATTTCACTTATGCATGCACAACATAACTCCATCATTTAGATTTCATAAAAATCTGTCATATTGCAATTTAAAATTATTGTCTTGTAAGAAAATAGTATTTCCTTTGTGCAGGAGGAAAAAAGGCTGTAACATGCTTACTTGAGAATAAGGCTCATTATACTGACTTGAGCTTGTCTGTGGATAGACATGCACAAAATGGAGTGTTACATTAGGAAAACAAGAGAAACTCTAGACAGTTTGGTACATGTTACTGGAATTTTTCACATGAATCAGAGCGATACACTGCTCCATGAAAAATAAAATCCCTTTCTTTACATTCTTGCTTCCCCGTTCTTTTTCTGTTTTCAAAAATATCACTCCTGATGCACCCAGTAGCTACTTTCTATAATCTATACACAAGAAGGAGAGGGGGGATCTAGGTCTGTGTTCGCATACAAAATTAGGCCTCCACCATGTGTTGATGAAGCCCAGTCTGTTGGCAGGAAGTATCTACAGGTAGGAAGCCTGCTTGCTGTCTGAGGGATCAAATAGCAAGGCAGAAGCTGAACAACAACTTGTTCAGTACCTCCTCACATGCTGTGTCCTATGCGGAAAAGTGCTTTTTTTAAAAAAAAAAATTAAAGGTCATTTTGTTCAGAACAAGTTCTATATGGTAAATACAGTAGGCTGTCTACATGTGTGGGTTTCACTTGCATAAATCTGACTATTCGCAGTGCCCACTTGCCTCTCCCCCATTCTCCCCCTCCTATCCCTTGGCCTTTTCCCCAGATGCAGGGAGGGAGAAGGATCTTCACTCCCTTGCAGTCTGTCCATCCCGCACCTCCACAGGGCATGCTGGCAGCAGCCGGCAGGAGCATGCAGGCAGAGAGACTGTCCCTTCCCTGCATTCTCCCCACCCACCCTCCACGTGGGTGCATGTATCCCTCGCGAATGTGGAGGGCTTACTGTATTCTATTTAGTTCAAGATTCTCTTCATCAGGGTTTCCTGATATACCAGAAACGCATTTTCACATTTTTCAGATATTTTCTATTCTTTGCATCCCTAGCCTGTACATATGAATACAGGTTAGTAACACATGGAGATATTGTCCCAATTCTCTGCACCTTTGCTGGAGTTGTAAAACTAACTCATTTTACCGCACTTAATAGGTGACCATATCTTGAGGTTTAGAGTTCTCACTAATTTAGTGATTAGTATAAGCTTCCTGACAAGCCTTACTGGTCTTACTGAAACTCTTCCTACTTCGCTTAACACTTTTCAGATATTTCATCTGAGGCAGTACCCCCAAATTCATCTTCTATTTTGCCTTTGAGTGAAATTTCAGTAGCAGCTTTAGTCATCATTAATGTCTGCTAGCCTTCTAAAATAAAACTTCATACTTCAAATGATAAGAAGAACCAGGTGTTGCCAAAATTATTCTAAGACTTGCAGATTATCCTGAGAAACTGATTCTGTATAATTGTTTTGAACTCTGAATAGCAACGAATAATATAGATGCAGAGCTAATAGAAAATGCTCATTTAAAGTGTAAAATAGCTTTAATCACACAGTTAATTGTTGAAGCAAAGAGATCCAAAGAGAAAGGGGGAAAGAATGCTAGGTGAGGTTTTGTTCCCAAATTTACTAGCAGAATTCCATTTTTAAAAAAATTTCTGCTGACAGCACATTGTTTAATTGTTGTGTGCCTTCAAGTCTTTTCAGCTTACAGCAACCCTAAGGTGAACCTATCTTGAGGGTTTCTTGGCAGGATTTGTTCAGAGGGTGTTTGCTTTTGCCTTCCTCTGAGGCTGAGAGAATGTGACTTGCCCAAGGTCACACAGTGGGTTTCCATGGCTAAGTGTGGATTCAAATCCTGTTCTCCAGTCATAGCCCAATGCTCAAATCACTATACCACACTGGCCCTCCCTTTGTTTAGTACAGCAATTCTACGTTAATCAGCATATGCTTTGGAGAGGAAATATATATCATTGCCTTAGGAGTCAAAGCACACAATTCTGATGTTAGTAAGCACATACAGAACTTATATTTGATGGTCCTTAGGGCAAGCAGATTACAGTGATCCACCTTAGATAGATCTCCAGTGGAAGACTGAAACACAGGCCAAACTCTTAACACTGGTAAAAAGGTCAGATTAATACAAACAATGACTAACATCCAGTCATGTGCCCTGGCTGCTCCCTTCTCATTGTGGCAGCCTCTTAAATGTCCAAAAATTTGCTCCTACAGATATTAAGAGGGCTGTAAGTGACAGGGGAGAAAAAAGAGTGTGAACAGACCTTGCGCATGACTGGAAGCACTTTCCATGTGTGCAGGAGGCTTTCCAGATCCTGGCCAACGAGCTCACAGTTAGCTACCAAGATAGGATCCTGTACTAGTTAAACATTTTTCTCACTGCTGAAGGAAATTCTTACCCATGGATGAGTAAAAATCACTTAATTAGGCAAATAGCAGATGAATGTTTACACTGTAGAATGGATACAGACTACATGGCAGAACTTCAAATTTAAGAGTGTTTTTTTAAAAAAAGTAATGACTTTCTCACTTTTTAAAAACTTTTCTTTGTTCTGTGATTGTTTTACACACACACACATAATGTGGGATACACCCATAACACCTTTTCTTGTCCTCAGCACCTGTGGAAAGCAGCTATCCCTATAACCTTCCAGCCAGAGAGATGTTGTTGTTGCAGAGCAAAAAGCATAATTTACCTTAATATTGTGCAGTGAAAGAGGAGGGAGAAACTGTGTAATTTTTTTTATGTCTATGCCCATGTCCCTCTATTAAAGGTGTAGGCAACTGTAGCAGGTCCAGGGACTGTATTTACAGCCCAGGACTCTCCAGGTACCACATAAACTATGAGAAAATAAAGCAAAAAAACACCCAAAAACAGTCAGAAGACCACTGCTGGTTTTCAAAAAGGTATATCTTTAATGTTAAACAGTATAGGGAGGAATTGAAACCTATGTTAAAAAAAAAAAATTGCACTTGGAAGTCTGTTGAAACAGCAATTTGCTTTCTGTTTGGCCAGAAAAAAATTGGTCTGGGAATTCTGGAACGGTCAATGGCCACAAAAGCCCCCAAGGACACACTTTGCCCACCCCCTGCTCTGTTGCTGGTAGACAGTCCTTTCAAAAGGAAAGTGATAAACTGACATAGGACAAGAAATGTGTTGGGTTCGTGTGAAAAGGCCCATTTTGCAACTGCTAATAGAACAGGGTGTATCTTGTCTCTATACATAACCAAGACTTGTAATATGGTTTTGGGGGGGCGGCAGGAGTGCACACAAAATGATGTGCATAGTTTCAAAATGAGTGTGACTAAAATGTGTGCAATTCAAAGATCCACATGAACATGTAAGGCTAAAATGCATATGCAAAAAAATGTTTTTCATTAAAAAAAAACACCATAATACACGCAAAATTTTTTTCACAAAGGTATATGTGAATTTCCTTGTGGGGGAAAAGAAAAGGTTTCACCTTGGTGTGAGATGGGGGGAATGTGAATATTATTAGAGAAATTATTAATTCAAATAAAATTAAACTGGTGAATCTATACATCCCTATCCCAAAGTCTAAGAGGGAATGTATTGGGGGAGCTATACTCAAGTTGTGGACCTATGGGACTCCACATCTTTCTGTGGAGGGGTGCAATTCGTGGATGGCCAGAGATGGCTCCAGATCTTTTCAAGTTATTGAAAACTCTCAAAGCCATTTATGCGATTCCTGAGTATTGATAATACCACAGACAAAGACAATCATAATAAGTATTTTTTTTTAAAAAAAAAAGCAGAGCCATTACCAGTAACTTATTTCTAAATCCGTCCCAAAAGTACTATAGTTAGAAGGAGCACTTTGGCAAAGTTATTGCTGGGGAGAAACTAGAACTGTCAGTCACAAAGTTTCACTCCCCCCCTTTTTGTTCTGTTTTTTTTTCCTTATATGGAGACCTTGCAGGGGAATATATCAATTTTTGGAGGTACATTCTATCCCTAACCTTATAGAAGTATTTCGAACAATTATGCCATCTCATTAAAAACAGAACAATCACAAGAGCTATTATTATCTGTTTTAGCCCCCATGTTTAAATATAGTTTCCAAAACCCATTGGGTGAAGATATGTTTAAATTAGCCATGTAAATTTAACATTGGAGTGAGTAATGGGGTAAATCCAGTTTCTTACGAAGATAGGAAAGCAACTTTTCTGTAAAGAAACCACTGAATCTAGTTTTTAGAATAATCACTTGATGGAAGAAAAATAAATGGGAAAAAAACTTACTAGCTTACATAATGGGATTTTAATATGTGTAAATATTTGTGAAAAAAAAGTTGTCAGATCACATTCATGGAGTGCATGGGCCATTTAGGTCCCAGTTTGCTGAATGAAAAGCTATTTTCTAGTCACTGAGTTGCTTTTTGTTTAAAAGGTACCTGTAAGGTGTTTAAAAATTCTTTTCAGAATAATTCAGCATTCTTTCACATATTTGCATGGTCTGTTCTTTAGAAGTAATATAATGTTCAGAATTTTTCAAAGGTAATTTAATACATGTTTCTGCTCTGTGATTGCTACATAGCATACAGTGTGTATCAGATATGTATTAATGAAGAGTACTGTATATGTTATTTGGACTAGCGTATCAAATATCCTTCCCTTTTTCCTTCTTGAAGAGATATAGATAACTGTTCTTTTACAACTAGCATAATCAAACTGTGTGCTCTCCATTAATAAACAGCACTCCACTTGCTTTATAATAAGTAGGATTATAACAGAAAGCAACCTCAGCCCAAGCCTTTCACGGTCCTGTTCACAGGCAATAAATTATGTATGTGTATGGATGGAGCATCTTGGAAATTAAAGCCTGGAACATGACACACCAGGATGCCTCCCAGCTCGTCTGTATTGTCATCCACCACGTCTGAATCCTTGGAACATCACATCAAGAAAGGCAATGTTGGCTGCCGTTTTGGGTTGGTGCCCCTTAGAACATTGTGGCATAACATTATTTTACACTGTTGTGTGGATTTAAACATGACAAAGCAGATAAACCCTGGGGAATGACAGTGAATTTTGCACTCCTGCTCTTGAAATAAATTTTTACTTTGTCAGCTGAAACAGAAGGGAGGAGCCAGGAAGTGTAGTGGCCCAAAGCTGTTTGTTGACCAATCATGGCAATAAAGGGACCAGACATAGAGAATAAGGCCCTTTCTGCATGATGTCATTGTCCCGCTTCTGCCACAGGATGGCAGGTCTACAGGTCATACTTCTGTGTCACATTCATCTCGCGGCATTTGCAAAATGGAAAAAAATCCATTTTGCACTTCCAATCTGGCAACACTCCTATACTTATAATTGTGTGAAAGCCACAGAAGCGCGATTGCGATGCTTCCTGCCCAGCGCAGCAATGGCGAGTGCCCAGCTGTGCTGTGGAAGGAAGAAGTGGAGCCATCGCACTTCCTTCCATAGGGAGCAAGCAGGTGTGGAGGGAAGCATTGCTGACATGCTCCCTTCCAGACCTGAATTGCAGAAGACCTGAATTGCAGACCTGAATTGCAGAAGTTGTTGTGTGGAAATGGCCTAGGTTGAAATGGGTCACTTTATTAACTAGACTCACATAACCATTAATTCCTGAGAGCTGCAAAAAGGAGGGGCAACCTAGCACGGGAGCAGCTGAGGCAAATGGTTTCCCTCAGAGCACCTCCCCAGTTTCCCCTGGGTGAGACACCTGAACTTAGGAGAACCCAAAAGCTGAACTGGTCCCCAGCCAGCCTGCAACTGGAAGGCCAATCCAAGAAACCCTCCCCCAAGTCACATGACTTAAAGTGAGGGCTGTGCCCTCAGGCTAGACCCAGGGGAAGTCCCTTTCTCCATCACCTAATGACATGATCTAAAGAGACAGTTCCAGCTCCCTCCCCTTCACCAAATGGGTGCTATAGATGTTCACCAAATTCCAACTTCTCTCTGTCCTACTACCTGCCAGATGACTGCCTACATAAGACACCACTGCAAGCCAGTTGTCACAGTTCCTAGTCTAAAGTGTAGGATAGGCAGAAGAACCTATGCAAAAGGGGAAACTTTCTACCTGGCCCCAAAGCAACCAGCAAAGCTTACACTATTAGAGGTGGAAGAGTAGGTCAACAACATCATCCAGGCACAAGAGTGTGAGGAGCAGGCAACAGGAGCTTATAAAGTATCCAATTCTGCCCCCTACACATTCTGTCACTGCACACAGTGCTGTGATGCATTTTAACTTGGCCTCAGCCCCAGTGGAGGTCATCAAAGACATCTCCCTGCCCATGACACTACGCAGTGTGGTAGGTGTGATGGATATCACTAATCAGGTAGCAGCTTTCTTGGTGAAGCAGCTCCTGGATAGATTCTGCTGCCTAAAGCTAACAACTGTCCTTCTGAGATAGTCACTACGGTCTGATCAAGATTTCTGGGGAACTCAAAAGCTTGCACAATCTTTATTCTACAATCTGCAAACAAAACAGCCTTCCAGACACAGCTGAACTGCAGCTCACAGTATTTCTCATTGTTGCCTGTACTGGTTGGGGCTGCTGAACTTGCAGTACAGCTAAATCTAGACGGTTGTAGGTTTCCCATCCAGGTGCATTTATATATTTAAAAACCTCCCTGTATAAGGCAGCGGGAAAGTTCCTGTTTCTAAGGCGAGGGAATCGCCCCGTGATGCTTTTGGCTCCCCAGTCCGGTCCAGGCTGCTCCAGAGCAGTGCGTGCTCGTCGCTCTGCACTGCTCTGGGGACGAAAATGGTGGCTTCCGGTTGGTCAAGGGTCTCGACCAACCGCTGAAGCTCGCCAGCCTAAAGCCCACCCCCAGCAGATCGCAGGCTCGCTTTGGTGCGAGCCTGCAAATCTGCACAAGGGAGCAGGCTCGCACTGGCATGCGCCGTGCTTTTGAAAAACCTAAAGAAACAGGTTTTTCAAAAGCACACTGGACAACCACTTGAGGTCGTTCTGGAGCGGGCTGAGGTGAGGAACTACACTAAGTAGTCTGGACCCAGTCTGCTCCTGGGTGTAGATGTCCTCCCTGGAGGACGGACTGCACCATTTCTAATACCCCGTGCAGAAATGGCCTAAGTCACCAGAGGTTAAGACCTTAGAGGTTCATGTTATAGTCCAGATACTTCTAGCAGTACTTAAATGTGCATTTAAGTATATATATATATATATATATATATATATTTTAAAAACCCACTAAATTAATTGGAAACAGGATGGAATTATAAGTAAGGACATTCGGAAGTGATATGCATTGGGAAAGGATAGTTGGTCTTAATTTTTGGTTAATTCATTCAGTTTTTTCCCCCCCCTTTTTTTAGTACTGGCTTAGTTGGGTTAGTTTTTTCTAATTAAATCTAAATGGCTGGTAGTCTGAAAGCACTGGCTTTTTCCCACAGAGAAGCAGGAAAAAGAGAAGGGTTACCAAAAGCCTGTGAGTCCATGATCCATGAAGTCATAAATTATCCCTTCAGGACAAAAAAAGAGAGGAGGAGGGAGAGAAGATGGCACAGCTGGTGCTCCGTATATGGTGGAGCGATAGAACGGAGTGGAAGATGGCATTAGGAATCTTGCCCGATTTCACTGAAAAAGAGGTGAATGAGAGGGTCGGGAGATTGGTGGTTGTTTGGAGCCGGAACGAAGACAAATAACATTAAAAACCCCATCTACCTGAAAGAGGGTGAGTGATGGTGGGGGAAAGGAAGATTGGCTACCGGCATTAAGGAAGGGGGGGGGCAGGCAGCAAAGTGGCTCCGTGGAAAGAACTCACATCGCGGAGAAACCCTGCTCCGTTAAAGAAGCCAAAGATAGTATTTGGAAGACGTCGCAGATCGAAAGCTCATCTTGAGTTGGATTTTGGAGCTGAATAGTGAGAGAAGCGGGAAAAGGTGGAGGAGCGGTAAAGTTAAAAGCTAAAATCATAACGCCGGTTGGATATGGGATGGAAATTTGTTTTTAAAGAACTTGTTCTTTTGAACTCTCCCCAATTACTACAAAAACCTTAACTGAAACCTTAAGCGATTAGGAAGGTTTTTTCTATATGGACTAGGGGAATCAAGAGGTAGTTTGCTGACACTGTTGCTGTTGTCTAATGACAATCAATTATAAGGATTTGATCTGAATGGTTTAAAGATCCTGTTTTTTTTAAAGGAAGCTCGATTTAAATTTCAAACTTTAATTTCTATATTATAAAATTTAATTTCTATATTATGCAAAACAGTGAAGAACATACGGGGGTTTTGGGATTGCCGAATAGCTGGACATTGAAATACTTGAACTACCTGGTTTCCGGGATGTTTATTTTCTTGGGGTTGTTTTGGTGATAAATATTCTTTGAATAACAATAATCAATATTTTTTGAATAACAAAAAAAGGGGGGGAAAGGAGGGGAAGGGAAGAAGGAAATGTAAGATTGGTATAGTTTGTAGATGGGAAAGGAATTTGAGGAATATTTGCTAGAGGGGTTTAAATTAATATTTGGTTATAGCATGTTTTAAAATTTAAAATTTGTACTTTATTTAAATATGAAGTTGTAAGTCAGAACTTTTTAAACACATAAACCATAATATGTGTTGTTAACATATAATATATAAGTTGCTATTCATTTAGCTTAGGAGTAATTTCTATTACATACAGCTGGGCTTTTGTGTTATTGGGGGAGTGGAAATTCAAAAAGTTAATGTAAACAAGAGTAGTAATGAACACGTTAATTGCCAGCACTGGTAGAATTTAGGGCTCTTTTTGCTCCTTTGGAATTATTATCTATATAGAGTATTAGATGCCATTATTGGATAGAAAGTAATATTGGTTTAGAAGATTATTGGAACTTAGCTTGACAGAGGAAGAAAGTACAGTAGATACTGGGTCCTTTCTTGGGTTGCCTTGGAAAAATGTTATTGGAACCTTAATTTGAAATAATCACTCAATATAAGTATATAATATAAGAGTTAAAAGACAAGGTAAAAAGAAAAGATAGAAATTGTTAGTTTTATTTTTTAATAATTTAAAATTTGAAATTTAATTAAAAATTTTAAAAATTTTAAAAAATTTTAAAAAATTTAAAATTTAAAATTTAAAGTTTAAAATTTGATTTAAAACTTAAAAATCTTTTAAAATTTAAAAGTTGGATAACTGCAAGAATTTAATCATTTCTGAAACTTTGAAATTTGAAATTTGAAAATTGTTAACCCCCCCTTTTTTTTTAATTTAAAATTTGATTCCAAAGTTAGCCCAAAAGTTAACATTATAAATTGTTGCAAAGGCATTAAAGTAAATAATCTGTAAATTTTGTAAACTTTAAAATTAACCTTAAAACTTAAAAACTTTAAAATTAAATCTTAAACCTTAAAATTATTTTTTGGAGGAATTAGTGATTTCAAGATAAACTTTATTACTTGATTTCTTGGAAAATAGTTGGTGTATTAAGCTAATGAGTGCAATGGCGACGGGGAAAAAAGGCAGTTTGGCAAAGGAGCAGTTCATTAGAAGATAACAAAACCCACCACTAATAAAGATGTCTTGGAAGAAATTAAAGTTTGGGAATGATTTAAGATTAGAAATGAAGGAATTTATGAGAGAAAAAAATACATCAAGATATACGAAAAATTTGGGGAATTGAAAGAAAAAGTTTCTGATGAATTGAAGGAGATGAAAGATAAGTTACGGATATAACAAAGGAAAAACCCAAAATAGGAAAAAATACTAAATTATTGCAGACCAAAGTTAAGAAGGCAGAACAACTAGAGATAACTGAAGAAAAAGTGGATAAAGAGATATCTAAGTTGAAATTGGATATAGATACACGTGCCCGTACTAAGTGTGTGAAGCAAAGGGGACTGGGGGAAAAGACCCGTAAAATTTATCTAAAGGGTGGTCCCATTTCTTGCTGAATTCATTGGAGGGGAAGAGGCCCAATAATTTGAAATTGATAAATTATATCGCTTTAATTCAACGGTCGCGACAAATAAACTTACCGAGAAGTGGAGTACATTTTATTAGAGGGGGTTCGGGATCTGGTGATAAACAATTTCTTAATCGAATTACAGTGGAAGGATCCAAATAAAAATTTTAAAAGACCTTCCATATGAAGTCTTGACAAAAAGGAAAAATATAAATTTGACAAAGCACTACGTAAAAGAAAATTTCAATATAAGTGGGCAAGAGAAGAGGGAAAAATATTTGCTTACAAGTTTAGAAGATACATGATTAAACGTTAGAAAAGGCTGAAGTTTTTTTAGCTTTTACAACAAGACGGGGAAAAAGACTTATCTGGTAAAGGGAAAAACAACTTCAAGAGAAGCAGCACTGGGGGAAAAGACCGGAAATCAACTTCAATTAATTTTTTCAAAAGAAGACGAGGAAATTGACTTGATTGATACATCTGAAGAACAAAGCCATTACCCCAAAAAAATTGCCATCTACAGGGGGAGGCGGAACGAGGTCTAAAGCATTACAACAAATAGTTACTACATTGAGGTAAAACTACTTCTTTCTTTTTTAATTAATCAACGAAATATAATAAGATTGTGTAATACCATGGAATTATCAATCTGTTCAGGGAAATATTAATGGAATGAATGGCCCAAAAGAAAAAAGAGTTTTTAAATTTTTAGAGAAGCAGAAAACGGAGGTAATATGTATACAGGAAACTCATTTGTTAGAGAGGGATAAAAAATATTTAAAAGAAAAAAAATTAGGAGATGTTATGCAGCCTTAATAAAATCAAAAAAAGAAAGGGGGGGCAATATATATTAATAATAATTTCAATCTAGATTAGTCTATAAAGATACTAAGGGCCAAATTATAGCAGTTGAGATTAATTGGAATAATGAGAAAAATTATTAAAGGGGTTTTATGTCCCTTTGAAAATCAACAAGGTTTTTATGAGAAGGTTTTAGAACTTATTATACAAATAGATTACCAGAAAATAATTTGTATGGGGGATTGGAATGGGGTCATTGATGAAAATTGGACAAAAACAAAAATCAACTAAGAAAAATAGAGTTAAACATGGAACTTACCCAATAATGTTAAAAAAGGGCTTCAAGCATTGAATTTCGTGGATTTTGGCGATTGAAAATGGGATCAAAAATTATAATATTACTAACATATCACCAAAGTTGGTCTCGGATTGATATGATTTTGGGCAACTAAAAACTTGGCTAATTCAATAGATAATATTTGGATACTGCCCAGATTAATTTCTGACCATTCTCCATTATTGATGAGGTTTACTCAAAAGAAGAGAAGCTATAATTGGAGGCTTAATGAATTTTTATTAAGAGATAGTAAAATTATACAAGACATTAAGGAGGATTTGAAAAAAATTTTTTTTGATAATTTGCATAAAGGAACTAAAATAGAGATGGTCTGGGATAATGAAAGCATAATTAGAGGGATTTTGATAAAAGGAAGAATATTACATAAAAAAAAAAAAGGGAAAAAAAATAAATTACAATTACTTCTTAAAGAGAAAGAAGAAGAATTGAAAATGGACCCCCCAAAAAAAATTCAAAAAGGGAAAATTTAGGTAATACGTACTCAAATAAACACGTTGAATTTGGAAGAGATTGAAATAAATTTAACTATGTTAAGCAAAAAGAATTTGAATTTGGTAATAAAGCTTCTAAATGGCTAGCATATAAATTACGTAAGAAAAAAGGGAAAAAAATTATATAACACAATTAGGGTTGATATCAATAATATCAGATCAAAATGAAAATTTTCTCTAATTTTCATAATTATGTTATGAAATTATATTCAAAAGACAATTTAGGCCCTGGGGAAATTGGGAAAAAATTTAAAAAATTTTTTAGAAAAAGGAATATCCCCAAATCACTGAAATTATGAGGAAAGGGTTAAATAAAAAAAAATCTCAAGAGATAAGCTTTGCAATTAAGAAATTAAAATTAAAACTCCTGGTACAGATGGATTAACGGCTTTATTCTACAAAATTTTTAAGATAACTGTTGGTACCTTTTTTAAATTGGTTAATCAGGAAGGAATATTGGTGATTCCACCTTCATGGAAAGAAGCAAATATTGTATTAATACCAAAAAAGGAAAAGATAAATTGGACATGAATAATTATAGACCTATTTCTTTGTTAAAATTTAGATTATAAAATATTTAATATAATTCTGGCAAAATATTAAAAATTTTTTGAGTGAATGGATACATCAGGACCAAACTGGTTTTTTGCCTAAGGACAGATAAGTGAGAATTTTAAAGGGTTTGTAGTGAATATAATAGATACCATGAAATGTCCCAAAGGAATTCTCTTTCTTTAAGATGCCAGAAGGCATTTACAATCTTTAAATTTGGGAAATTTTTTGAAGGAAGTTATTAAAAAGTTAATCTAGGTAAGCAATTTATCAATTGGATAGATTCTATATATAATAAACAAAGCGCGTTTATTATTGTTAATGGGATAAAATCTAATAGAATCTTAATAAAAAGGGACTAGGCAAGGTTGTCCGACTCCCCGCTCTTTTTTATATTGACTTTAGAAATATTAAAAAGAATAATTAGGGATGACTTGAGGTAAAGGGATGTCAAAATTAAGGGGAAATGTATAAATTAAAAGTGTTTGTACATTTGCTTATAATATTAAATGACCCAATTAAAAGTATAGAAAATTATTTAAAATTTTAGAGGAATTTGGAAGGTAGCAGGATTAAAATAATAGAAATAAATCAGTGATTTTAACTAAGAAATGGAAAAAAGGGGGGCAAAAAAATTTGGGAAATTTAAATTTTAAATATCAAGATTGGGCATAAAGTTAAATATTTAGGTATTTTTATTACAAGCAAAAATTTAGATTTGGTGAGTAATAATTACATCTCAATATGGAAGAAATAAAAATAAATTAATCATATGGTCAAAATTGAAACTTTCTTTGTTAGGACGATTGCATAATAAGAATTTTCCCCAAATTATTTATATATTTAGACTATTCCAGTATTGAAAATGAGAAAATTATTGAAGGGTGGTCTAAGAAAATTAAAAATTTCTTATGGTTAGGGGAAAAAGCCAGGATTAACGAAAAAAGTTAATGGATAGCAAGGATGAGGGGGTTTGGGGCTACCCAGTCTTAAATTATATTATAGATCTTTTGCTTGGAAGTGGATCCTGGATTGGATCAATACAGAAAATGTAAATTATTAACATTGGAAGGGGCATCAAAAAATTTGGTTGGCATGGTTATTAAAAAAGCATTAGAAGATAAAGAATTTAATAAAAATATAATAGAAAGAGTTTATTGAAGGTGTGGAATATTTACAAAAAAAAAAAAAATTTTTTAAAAAAGCCAAGATGGCTTTCGGTGCAAGAAGCCTTTTTTAAAAATTATATATACAAATAGGGAAAAGTTTGACGTATGAAGAAATATGTGTAAACGAGGGGGTAAAGATGAATTGTTAACATTGGATGAATTGAAAGAATTATTTTAAAAGGGGAAATTTGGGTTTCATTATAGAATACTTCATGAAATGTTTAAAAAGATATTGCGGAAGATGGGAAACCAGGAGAAGGGTTTGATTTTTAAAAAATTAGATATTAAATATCTAATTGGGGCGATCACATCATTGGGAAAATATATCACATATTAAAATTAGAAACTGAACAGATAATAATTAAGGATTTTATGATTAAATGGTCAAGGGATCTGGGATATTCTATTGAGTTAGCTGAATGGAGAAAGGCCTGGAATATAAAAATAAAATTCACGAGAAGTGTACATTTGAGAGGAAATTTCTATAAAATGTTATATCGATGGTATATTACACCACAAACTATTGCCAGAATGTTTAGCAATTATTGTAATAGATGTTGGAAATGTGGTAAGAAATTAGGAACAATGTATCATATGTGGTGGGAGTGTAAGAGGGTAAAGGAATATTGGGGGGAAATCCATAATTTAGTTAAAAATATATTGGAAAATTTATTTGAAACTTAGTCCAGCTATATTTGTTGAATATGTTTGTGGGAGCAAAAAAAGTACCAGAACAAATGGGAAATTCTTCTATATATGGTGACAGCCGCAAGAATTGTCTATGCTTCCAACTGGAGAAGTCAAAAGATCATTGAGGATCAATGGATATTGAAATTATATGAAATTTTTTAAAGGATTTTTGATTGCATTAATGGATGATAAGACTGATAAGGTTAAAATGAAAAGGAATGGTCCTTAGTGGCCAAAATTAAAAAAGGGCTGGGAAAAAGGTTTATAAAATAGGGGTTTTTATTAAATTACTATTTGTTATTTCTGTATGTGATACTTGTTTATATTTTTTTTTATCTATGTCTGTATGTTTTTTTATTGTCAATAAAAATATTTTTAAAAAAAAGACAGAAAAAGAGACTGACTGGGCATATCACATGGAATAATACATTCTTGTCCTCAAGATTTTCATGACTGCCAGTTCAGCTTGTTCAAATTCAAACTTCATTTCCCTCAGTACTTTGAGATAGAATTCAAAGCCCTGCTATAGTTGCTTCATTTTTTAATGATGATGGTGATGATGATGATGATGATGGTAAAACCCCTTCTTGCTGTCTTCTGGTCTGTACTAAGCAAAGAATACAGCAATGAAGTCACTCATCAGTACACAATTTGTTTTATGCCCACATGTTGCAAAAGACAAGTGAGAAGAACAGAGAAGACTTTCTGTTTTCTCCCTGGAAACAGCAGGCTGTGAATTTCAGTCCAGTACATTTTTAGTTCTGTGAAATCTCCAAGTCTGAGTTTAACACTGTATTGAATATTTGCATATAGATCCATGTGCAGCTGATCAACTCTTTGTTTTATTCCTTTTTTTCCATTCCCTTTTACTGGAATTCATTTTCTGTTTTTGTATTGTCTGGAAATCACAGTACTCTATTACATTTTGCTCAAGAGCTTAGGGCATACCACATAAGGCTATACCTACCTGCCCACTGATTTGCAGATGTTCAAGCACCTGCTTCTCACTATGGTTTCATGATCCATGTAGTCACAAATTATTTATTATAAATATAAGTGACACCTTTGTGGTCTTTGTCTTTTGACTCATTAGATGTGACTGCTACTATGTACACAGTTGAGGTTTGCTTACAGAAATCTGGCATTAGAAAACAACACAAATGCATCAGATTTTTTTTTCTTTTGTAGAAGATATTTTTCTTTATGATTGTTGCAAAACAACTGTTGGCCTCACCATGAGGCCTAGCAACTTAGCTAAGGGAAAAGTAGCTTTATTTATATCTCACTATTTTCCCAAGCTAGGGATTCAAGGCTGCTAATGAAGTTAAAACAATGCAGAATAAAACACACAACAAAATATGAGTAGCAACTTATAACAGTCGTTTCTAAAATACATGCAAGCCGTTTGTAGAATTAAAGCCACTTAAAAATCCCTTTCAACAATGGAATAAAAAAAATCAACTAGAGAAGGATTCAGTGCTTCTTACAGTGGTTATCTTTCCACTGGCAGGCTGCAAAGCTATATGGTATCTGCAGTCTCTTTGTACCTTAGTTTCCATCTGGTCTCCTTCCAAGTATTCATTAACATTTGCACTGTGCCCTTAAGCAGAGATTTTAAAGAGAAAGAGAGGGACAGAATATTTACCCAAGGTAGGAAATGAAAGCTGAGTCTTTGGTTGTTTTACCTTTCAGAAATGAGTAGCTTAAGAGGAGGCAGAAATGAGCAGTTCTATTTACATAACAGAAAAATGTTGACTGCAGAATGGAATTTGAGATGAGTTCCAGGTAGTTTGGGAGCATATTTGCAAGATGTTTTGAAGTATAGTACTAAAATTTTGAAGTGGGGACATGACAAACATATGTTTTCATTAACATGTGATTGATTGCAGCACTGTGTTGGGTTTATCTGGATTTAATGCCACATAATCCACAAGGAGTTGGGCCCAATTTCATAAACAAATAGGGTGCTGAGAATAAATACACAACTAGTATGATAACATGTATAAATTATAGCTTATGTTTGAAACTATCAAAATGGTCTTTTCTGACTGCTGTCTTATTTGTGAATATGACTAACGTTTTCATACATGTTTTCTTGGACAGTTTAATGGCAGAACGTTAAATAGGTCTAATTTGTTAATATTCAAACCCACATTACGAACCATTCAAAACTTTTCTACAGGCTAAGATGCTAGTTTCCAAAGCTCAATGTGTCTACAATCAAGTGGTATGAAACATACTAGATATCAGACATGAAGAGAAGGAGGACATGGGAATAGGATCTTTTTTATATTGAGCTGCAGAAAAAAAATTAAGGTTAAGAAATAAAATCATTATTATTAGAGTAACAGTATACACATCCGTATTACCTCAGCTGAAATGTGAGAATTACATATGCACACTTCTCTTATTCACAGCCATTCTGCCCATAGCGGTTAATCCAAATATGCTATGCAGTTGTTGTTGCTGCTGCTGCTGGTGGTGGTGTTATTATTAGCTACTAACATAGTATAGATTAACACATTGCCAATGTGCCCACCAGAATAACAGTGTGTAAAATGCTGGGGTCAGGGAGGCAGATCCATTTTGAGGAACATTCAGTCCAGTGGGAATATAAATGATAGTAATGAAGAAAAAAAATACAAGCTGGTTTAATGGTACAAAAGCTCATGTAATGCTACTTGCAGTGCAGTCCTGTGCATCATTACTCATAAATAAGCCCATTGAGGTTCAGCGGGAGCTTCTCCTAAATAAATATGTATAGTTTTGCAGTCTTTCTGCACTACACTGTTCCAGTGCTATTATTCCACTTTCAACATCCTGTGGATTTCTGGGGTTTGTTGTTTCCTGAGACCAAAGAGCTCTCAGGCTGAGAATTCTAAAGGCCCCCCTAAGCTGCAAACCCCAGGATTCCACAGGATGTTGAAAGTGGAATAATAGCACTATGACAATGTAGTGTGGAAATGGCCTGCAATTAAAATCCTAGATACACTTACTGACAATAAATCCCACAGAAGTCAGTGGTGCTTATGCATGGGTAAGCAAGTATAGGATTGCAGCCTCGGTATGCAGATTCCTATAGGAGGCAGAACAGGAGAAGTGGCAGCACATTGGAGAAAGGGCCTTCAGCAGAGGTGACTTGTACTGATAATTAACTTTGTTTGATGTTACTGGTAATTGCTAATAAGGCAAAAGTTACTAATGAATGTTCACAGTGGTAGCACAGGTGGTGATGGAAAAGGGCAATATATCATCAGATCAAACTGCTGAAATTCCCTAATACACCCAATATAAGTATTGCCTAGAAACAGCTTGCTGAACATGCCCCTTTCCTCCTGATAATGTTGCTGTAAAGCAGATGAGCCATAATTAAATGAAGCTCACAAAGGAGAGAAACAGCGGATTTAATCATCATGCCACTTATATTACTCTAAATAAGTAAATCATGTGCGGTGCAAAGGGCAACCTTTCCAGCCTCTTCAAATCTGTACAAAACAATTGCACTGAATGAGTGTGTGCTGTTTCTCCTGGATTGAAGGTTTAATTTGCAAGGGTGCAAATTAATTTTTATATCTATATATCTATATCTATATATCTATAAATCAAGCAACTGCAAGGACAGTGTTTGTTCAATTCCTTTCCTCCTTTCCTATTTTGGAATGATTCATTTGTATTACACAAGAAGGCTGTTAAGTTTTGTGCTTTGAACATCTGTTGATATCAACGAAAGCTGAAGGGTGCCAAAGTTGTTGCTGTCATTCTTGAATGTCTTTTTTTTTCTAAAATAAAAAAAGGAAGAAAGAAATACCCCAGTGACTTATAGGTAGGCTGTGCGATGGTTTAGTAAAAACAACAGAAAACTGTAGGGAAACGTGTTTCCGCAGCAAGAACAGATTGTAGAGATAATCCATTGACCTACAGGTGATCTCTGTCAATCAGATAGGAGTAGAGAAATGGTGCTGAGGAGAGTTTCCAGAGTCGTGGTGGCATGCTAGTCACCCTCTCACAGCTCTGCTGCTTGGTGTTTCCTAAATCAAGGGGACCTGTGAATTTTGCCCCCTGGCACACATGAGAAGAGACCCCGTATCCCCATTTGGCATTTTTTTTTTTTTGTCACAGAAGTATCAGGGAAAAGAGAGGGGAATCACTGCCTGCCATCAAGCATTGCTTCATAGTCTGCTGCTATTGAAGCCCCAAGTGTTAACTGAAGTCTCTTTCTAACAACTAGGGTTCAATTATAACTAAATGTGATCATTAGAAGAAGCTTTTCCAGTATGGATGGAATTTGTTGCTTCTGCAGTAATTGCCTCCCTGGAAGGGCTATAAGTAGCTGACTGATTTAGATTTCTTTTGTTTTCTCCTTTTTTTTCCCCTTACATTTTTTTAAAAAAACTGCATAATATGCAAAAAAACAAGGCTTGTGAAAGATTAAAAACAGACTGAATCTTAAAGAAAGAGACTTAAATATTACTGACTTGGAAATATTGCTTAGAAAGCTTATAATAGAGATATTATAAGAGAAATAAATGTGTTGTTTACTTTGAAATGAGATAAGAGAAAGGATTTCTCTGGGAACTTAAAACTAACAGAAGCTACTGTGTATGTGCTGGTATGTTATAAACATTAATACTAGGATACATGGCTACAGCCACATGATTATTATATGTGCAGAAGTGGAAGAATATAGAGAGATACTCCAACAAAGCAGACTTGTAGTTGTAATTTGTTTTCTGTTTTGTTTTGTTTTTTTGTGCTTTGTGTGTATGTATTTTGTATTCTTAAGGCAAGGGAGAAAAAAAGGAAAAACAAGGGGGGAAAGGAGAAATGATACTGAAACTATTATAACAATGGGGCAACTGGGCCTTCCTGGGAAGCACAACCTAGGAGCAACTTGAAAGATACTTTTTCTCAATTCTAAACTGGATATTACCTGCCTTTGGGCTAAAATCCTGTACCAGTCGATAATGTGTGTGCATGCACCTTCAAGTCACCTGTCAACCCTATAAGTTTTATTGTTTTTGTTTGTTTGTTTGTTTTCTTTAGGCCAGGTGGTTTTGCCTGTTCCTTCCTTTGGAATGCAGCCTGCAACACCTGGTATTCACTGGTGATCTCCTGTCCAAGTACTAACCAAGATTGTTCCTGCTTTGCTTCTGTATTACATTTTTAGGGCATAGGCTAACTTATGGCAGTTAGAAATTGGATTATTTGTAATGCTTCCATATATAATATTTGATGGGATACTGTAGTGGCTCTATGAACTTGATCTGAATCAGATAAGAGGGTTTATAGTGGCCCAACATGATTCTATGAAAATATCCTGATGGTGATTTTATATTCTCTCTTACCAGAGACATGTCAATTCTCTCTGTGTGTGCACATGTGCATATACAGACTGCCTGTAATACTTTTGTGTTCATTTATTTTTATGAACGGAAAATAGAAGTTACAGCCGTCATCTACTGGAAGACAAAAACAAGAGAATGTGGGAACAGCCGTGGTCTGCCGTCTGAGCTATATATCCTGACCCTGACCCTCTAACCTGACCCTCTATCTCTTTTTTCAGCTAACACACATTAATGTGTTTTGGAGCTCTGTATGCATATTTCAGAATATATGGAGCTCTGGATCAAGGTGAATATATAATCAATATAATTTATGTTGATATTCTCTAAATATGGACTTCCTAGGGTGTATTATTTTGTGATCAAGACTAGTACTGTGCCTGCTTTAAAATATTTGATTTTAAGCAGCCAGAAAATTAATCACTTGCTCTTGTGTTTTGCATTATCTGCTTATAAATGGGAGTCTTATTTTTATTAAAATCTGAAGCACTGTTTCATTTTATTTGAATTAAACATATTGCACAGCTCAGAAATATAGCTAAACAAATAAAGTAGATGTGTATTTAGTGTTCAGTGAACAACTGCATGTAAAGATGAAGTTTATATTCACCAGTGCTGAATGAGATCATAAATCTTGGATGAGCATTTCTGTTAGTGTTCCAGACAAGCCAGTCTCTGAAGCACTAAACTATATTCACGCTGCGCAGCTAAACTTCAGATATTTCCCTCATCTTTCCTTTTGTTATATTCCTGTATTCAGTAATGTAGTCCCAGCACTTTCTTCATTGGCTATTTGATAACAGAAAGAAAATAATGATATTGCAGGAACTGCTTATTATTAAGCTGCAGGAGTAGCACAAAGCATAAGCAAAAAGTTAAAGACTGCTGTTTTCATTGATCCAGATACTGCCTCTTTAATCAGAAGGCTTCAGATTCCATGGAGAAATGGGTGGGATCTAATGTTTGTCAGTTCTTTCCTCCCAAAACAGTTTCTTGTCCTCCCCTCCCCAAAAAAATCTTCATTAGAGGGTGAAGGAACCCCACAGGAACAGTGTGGGAAGCAGTGGGGGCTTGTTGAAGTAGAAAATGGGCAAATGTTGTCTCCATTCCTGCAAGCATGAGAGTTTTTAGCAGAACTCTGCTCAGGGGATGCTGCTACCAGCAGAAGCTACATTTAAATACAAATATATGGTTAGTTTAAAACATACTTTAAAAATTCACAGCATTTAATAAGTAATTAAACTATTAAAAAACAGTTCAGGACATATACCATTGAAAAGAAAAATAGGGGGGAAAAGAGGAATCCAAGCAAATAGCCAAGATATGTAGGGAGAAGGTCAGAAAAACTAAAGTGCAGAATGAACTCAGGCTGGCCAGAGACATTAAAAACAGTAAAAAGGGCTTTTTTAGATATGTCCGCAGCAAAAGGAAAAACAAGGAAATGACAGTGTCGCTGCATGGAGAAGATGGGGGAAGAGAGAAAGCAGAACTACTCAATACCTTCTTTGCCTCAGTTTTCTCCCAAAAGGATAGAAGTTCTCAACCTGGGGGGTGGGGAGCAGGTGAGGAAGGCAGGGGAAATGCAGCACAGAATAGGTAGAGAAGTAGTACAGGAATATCTGGCTAAACTAGATGAATCCAAGAAGAATATCGACAAGCTGGAACACATCCAGAAGAGGGCAATCAAAATGGTGAAGGGTCTGGAAGCCATGCCCTATGAGGAACGGCTTAGGGAGCTGAGTATGTTTAGTCTGCAGAAGAGAAGATTAAGAGGGAACATGATAGCTGCATTTAAATATTTGAAGAGATATCACGTCGAGCAGGGAGTGGGCTTGTTTTCTGCTGCTCCAGAGACTAGGACAAAGAGCAATGGATTCAAGCTGCAAGAAAGGAGATTCCATCTGAGCCTCAGGAAGAACTTCCTGATGGTCAGAGCTGTCCAGCAGTGGAATATGCTGCCTCACAATGTGGTGGAGTCTCCTTTTTTGGAGGTTTTTAAGCAGAGGCTGGATGGCCATTTGTTGGGAATGCTTTGATATGTGTTCCTGCATACCAGGGGGTTGGACTGGATGGCCCCTGGGGTCTCTTCCAACTCTATGATTCTATGAAAAGAAAGGAAAATCCAGCACATCATATAATATCCTTTTCCTTTAAGCAGTCAGTTCTCAAACATCTGCTGAAACACAAAGCACTTCTTCATCTGCTTGTAGCAAGATGATAAGGAGGAAGCCTGGATGCAGCCACCAGGATCTTCTTTGTTCCCACCACATATACCAGTGAGAGTGGTTGGACAAAGAGCAGGATCTCTCCAGAAGATCTCAAAACATAAGCAGCTTCTTATAGTATGATATATTTAGTATCTATATAACTATATTCTATATAGATAGATTTTTGTTTTGACATTTGTGCATATTTGGGAAACTTTCTATTCTCTTTGTATATAAAAATTATTTTTTATCTATTTATTTCAATAAAATATTTATTTTAAAAAAAACATAAGCAGCTTCATGTAGAAGAACACAGCCTTTTAGGGATCAGTGCATTTCATCCATCCGTTCTTTTTCTTATTGTATGTTCCATGAATTTGCGTCCTCTGTCTTTCTCTTTTCCTGAACACAATTTTCAATGACGGAATTTCTAAAATTAATTCCAGGATTGAATAATCCCCACGTCCTGGTGTGGTTTAGTAGTTTGAGCACTGAACTATGACCCTGAAGATCAGGGTTCACTCAGCCATGGAAACCGACTGAGTGACCTTGGGCACACACTGTCAGTCCCAGAAAACCCCATGATAGGTTCATCTTAAGGTTGTCAAAGTCAGAAATGACTTGAAGACCAACAACAACAACAACAATTCATTCTTCTCTTACCATGGTTTCTAAACACATTTCTATATTCACCTGAAAGTTTTTTTTCTCAGAGTTTGTAGAATGAACAGTACTAGAAGACAAATGATGGGGTGGCAAGTAATATGCTATTCTAGGTAATGTATAAATAGGGCTTGAATCACAATTTGCAATATAAACTTTTGCTTCTGTCCATAATAATAGTGGTATTTTAACAGACAGAAAACATGAACAGGACCATCCAGATGTATGGCATTGTAGGCAAATGGCTACGTAATTGTCTGCTTAAAGTCCTCTAATTTATTTTACTTTATTTTATTTTATTTTATTATATTGAATTTACATCCCACGTTTCTCCCACTCTACCAATGAAGGCAAGTCTAGCATCTTCCCAGCATAGATGAGAAATGACTGGTAAAAACCTGATTTGTTACTTCTATTTTTTTTTTAAAAAATGGCAATTTTATAATTTTGTAAATTGTTAAATAAAAGTAATGTTTATTTTTCAGCAGCAGTATTAACCCAATTTGTTACTGGCCATTTTTAATAATTTAAAATTATGTGGTAATTCAACGGTGTAATGCTTTAATTAAAGAATAAGTACATAAACAATTTAACATTATCAATTTAGCACTTATACTGAGATTTCAAATGTCTGCTTCCAAAGCAAACTGCCAGACATCTCATAAAGCCAAGAAGTTCTTTACAATGTTCAGCTGACATCCTTTTTCCTGTAATTGAAGTAAGGTCTGTGGAACTTCATTTGGTCATCACTCTGTTAGTTATTCAAATCTAATGCATGCAGCTCAAGAACCATATAGGTAATGTAATCATTCAAATTAAATGTCCTAACCTTCTGATGACTCAGTCAGGGCTAAAGGTCTATACTTGTGGGATATGTCTTGGCTAGCCTTACTCTTTTAATTATAGATAAACGGTATATGTAATTTGGTATTGGCTGCTGCTCACATTTGAAAAGAAAAAGCTATTTAATCACATGTGCATTTATCAATTCATTATCCATATGAATGCCACATCCACATGAACCTTGAATGGATGTGAACTTAAATGTTCTCATATGGGTGCCAAAACAGAACAAAGCAAATATAGCACAAAAAAGCCAATGGCCTTTTTAGATTTTATTAGCAGTAATTTTTTTTTCTAAGGGTTGGTACATATTTGGTGAAGTGTATGAATTTCAGAGGTGATTTGGCATAAATGAAATTAATGTTCAGTTTGTTGAAACATTTACAGAATGTTAATATATTTAGTTCAGGGTTGGAATCATGAAGCCTCCCAGATGCGATTCCCACCCATTTGATATTTTTCCTATATGTTCGTTCTCTTTCTTGGCCCCAGGAAACTTCAGATAAACCTCAACCTCCAGATGTTGTTGGAATCCTACTCCCAGCAGACCTATCCAGTATAGGCAATACTGATGAATGTTGGGAGTTGAAGCCCAACAACTTCTTGTGGGCCCTGATTTAGATGAATTCACGGGTTAAACAGAGAGCCAGCATGGTCTAATAGTCTGCGTATTTGACTACCATGGGGTAGTCCCTATTTGGCTGTGGAAATCCACTGTGTATGGTAATGCTGGAGGCAGAGATATCTGGCTTCTCCTGGATGTAAACTGGTCCAGATTGCTTTGAATCGGCCAATCTACATCTAATCCAAATTGGACTGATCCAAACCACTTTGGACATGATCTAAGTCAGCCGATTCACTTTGGAATTTGGAATTTATTCAAAGTGATTGTACAGCCCTACTTTGAGAGAAATGGATGCATTATTCTGAGAGAACAACCGATAGGTATTACTCAAATCAGCTGGGGACAGTAGGAGCCAGAGATTGATTTAAAGTGGGAGGAAAAAGGTGGGGACTGATTCCCATTACAGGAAAAAAAAAAGTGGAGTCCAAAATCTAGATTACTCTTGTCCTTTCTATAGATATTGTTTCCAACTTTAATGTTAAATAGCCAAATAGTGATGAAAAGAACTTCAGTGAAGAACATCTCTCTCAGTGCTATATGTGCCATTATTGTATGTTAAAGAAATTTTACACTTGTTATAGTAATTTTGGGCAGAAAAAATGAAAGCCACAAGTATAGGATGGGGGACATGTGACTGGATAGCAGTACATGTGAAAAGGATCTAGGAGTCTTGGTAGATCACAAGCTGAACATGAGTAGCAGTGTGACGCGGCAGCCAAGAAAGCCAATGCGATTCTTGGTTGCATCAATAGGAGTATGGCATCTAGATCGAGCGAGGTAATGGTACCACTCTATTCTGCATTGGTTAGGCCTTATTTGGAATACTGTGTCTTGTTCTGGGCACCTCAATTCAAGAAGGATGTCGACAAGCTGCAACATGTCCAGAGGAGGGCGACCAAAATGGTGAAGGGTCTGGAAGCCATGCCCTATGAAGAACGCCTTAGGGAGCTGGGTATGTTTAGTCTGCAGAAGAGAAGATTAAGAGGGGACATGATAGCCGTGTTTAAATATTTTTTTAAATTAATTTTTATTAAACTTTTTAATGAAAAAACAATAAAAAAAACCTTCCCCGCTTCCAGACATCAATTTTCCCAGTTGAATCTGAGTTTAGCATTCCATTCCATATAAACATTCCATTCCATACATTATCTCTATTTTATAACAATCATATACTATTGCTTTTAGCTTATGTGTAACTATTTACGTTTTGTCTTTTACTGCCTCATTTTGTCTTCCTCCTTTCTCACAGCCTTTCTTTCTTTCCCCCTATTTCATTCTTTTATCCAATTCAATACCTCTCGCCATTCTCTTTCAAAGCCCTGGACTGGCTTATTTTTAAGTGAAAAAGTTAACTTTTCTGTCACTACCATATCCAGGACTCTGAATTTCCATTCTCTTGTATCAATATATTTTCCTTCTTTCCAATGTTGAGCATAAGTCAGTCTTGCTGCAGTTATTATATATAACAATGTCTTTTGATGAGGTCTTATTTCTCTTTGTTGCCCTAACATATTCGACAAGCCATTTTAAATATTTGAAGGGATGTCATGTTGAGGAGGAGCGGACTTGTTCTCTGCCGCTCCAGAGACTGGGACAAGGAGCAATGGATTCAAGCTTCAGGAAAGAAGATTCCACTTGAACCTCAGGAAGAACTTCCTGATGGTCAGAGCTGTCCAGCAGTGGAATATGCTGCCTCGGAGTGTGGTAGAGTCTCCTTCTTTGGAGGTTTTTAAGCAGAGGCTGGATGGCCATCTGTTGCGAATGCTTTGATGTGTGTTCCTCCATAGCAGGGGGTTGGACTGGATGGCCCCTGGGGTCTCTCCCAACTCTATGATTCTATGATTCTATGATTCTATGATTTTAAAAACTGATGGTGTCTGCAGCAAAGAACTGAAAGCGCTACATTAATTATCCATATTTTACTGTGTAAATGGATCAGCATGATCCAAAAAAGTAGGGTTTCTGCCTCCCTCTATATCAGTCGTTCTCAACCTGTGGGTCCCCAGATGTTTGTGGACTTCAGCTCCCAGAAGCCCTGAGCATTGACCATAGTAGCTGGGGACCCACAGGTTGAGAACCACTGCTCTATATGCTTCTGAGTACAAATATAGGGATCCAGCATGGTGTAGTGGTTTGGGTGTTTGGTTAGGACTCTAGAGACCAGGATTCAAATCTCTGCTCAGTCATGGAAACCCATTAGGTAACCTTGGACAAGTTACACCCTGTCAGCCTTAGAGGAAGGCAAAGGCAAACCCCCTCTGAACAAATCTTGCCAGGATAATACCAGGAAAGGATCGCCTTAGCATCTCTCTAAGTGAGAAACAGCTTGAAGGTACAAAATAACAACAAATGTAGGAGTTTAATGTGGTTCACCCTCAACTGTGGCACTCCAGAATAAATCAATGCAAGTGGCTTATGCGCCCTTTAATCCATTCTCATACATAAAATATTTTTAAGCTTTTTTTTTTAAAAAAAAAATTAAGTTGATAGTGATATGTCTGATGTTAAACTGCTTCTGGCTTTGTACATTTTCTGTAATGTACACTAATACAGGCAAATAGTGGGCACCATATGCACATTTTTTTTAACAATAATATAAACGTATACGTCAAATGAAACTAACTCAGCTCCAATCTCGTTGCCTAATGTTATCTGTTGTATAATCTATTTTATTATATATTATTTATATTTTCTTATAATCTGATCTCTAATGCTTTCCTGAAACCAACCACACAATGTCATACAATGTCAATAATGTATTATTCTGAATTTTGTTCCTTGTCTTGATTTCTGATCAAGACTGGAAGTTAGCAAAGTTACATTGGTTTAAACCGGTCTACTTCTAATTATTCCCTTCAGACAAAGGATGAATCCAAGGAATATCTTGTATATATACACATTTCTGGAATGTATATTTTTGGTTAGGTACAGGAACCTGCTTCAAAGTAACAACAACTCAGATTAAAACATTTAATACTACGTTGTGGTTTGAAAGGAAAAAGGCATTTACGTTTAAAACCAATTATTAATTCTCAACTAGGGCAGACTCACTGAATTTGTAAAACTTACATTCACAAAGTTTCTGTTGATTTTATTAGTCTATTCTTGTTGGGACTAACAATCAGATGCATGCTTTCTTTTCTTAAACAGTGGTATTGCTACTATGGGCCCTTTCACACCTCAGACTTATAGCACTAAATTCCCCCTTAACTGTCATGACAGCAGCCTGTGGAGTCCTGGTGTTTGTAGTTTATGGAGGTGTTAGAAGAGCTCTCTGGCTGAGAGTTCTAAATACCCTTCTCTAAACTACAGATCCCAGGATTCCTTCAGATGCTGCCATGACAATTAAAGTATTATTGTAGTGCTAAAATTATACAGTGTGAAAAGACTCTCAGGTTTGGTAAGATGTGATGGGGGAGGTGTAGGCTGCAAAATATGATTTTAGAAGCATTATTTCAGTTAATGTGTATGCACACAAATACACACACACACAAAATAAATAAATAAATAAATAAAAGCAGACTTTCAATTGGTTTTCCAGGGGTTTGGGCTGAGAATGAGCAATTTATTACATGTTAATGAAAGGAAACAATAATTTCAATCTTTCAAATGAATGTGACAGTATCAGTTTAAAATTTAATTGATTCATCCTTGATTAAATCTTTGTAATGCCTCATTGACTCATATCAAAATATCTGATATATTAAGCAGGGGGCACTATTATGCAGAATAGCTTACAAAAGCTTTCATACAAAGCATGTCAAGCTTTAAAAAAACCAAGCTTTATAAATGAGACTTCGCGTTAAAACTGAACCAAACTGTTTGGAAGACAACAGAATTTGACAGTTGACACTCAGCAGAGCCAACATGGTGTCCTGCCTTGACTCTTGGATTGGTATTCTGGAGGACAAGAGTTTAAGTCCCTGCTCAGCCAAATTCACCGGGTGACCTTGGACAAGTCACATTCATCAGCCTCACAGGGAGGCACTGACAAATGGCATCTGAATGACCCTTGCCAAGAAAACCTCATAATAGGGTCATCAGAAGTCAGAAATGACTTGAAGGTGCACACAACAACAGCAGCAACACTTTTGTCACTTTGGAAGCCTACGGCAATATGAAGCAGGGTTTACTATACCCTGGCCTACTAGATTGAGATATGCCAAATGTGCTCATTATATCTGGAACAGCCAGAACAGGTGGCCTTCCACTGTCTCTCTACCACCACTCTAAAGCTGTGAGAATATCGGCTCTTTAAATAATTAATCTTCTTCTTCTTCTTCTTCTTCTTCTTCTTCATTGGTGCTTCCCATCCTTTCTCAAAAAAACTTAGATTGTCTTGTCTTAGACTGTCTTTTTTTTTCATTTTCCTGATGGCCCCATGGGGAACATTAGATTGACATGTCCAAGCCTGCCTCAAAGATTTATAGTTGGCTGCAAATATAAATCTTATACCTAGCCATTATGTTGAAATATATCTTACAGACTGTAGTGTATAAATTTTCTGCTGTCCTGAGAGATCAGAATAAAAGGGTAGGATGGAAATATTTTAAATAATGAACAAGCAAATAAATACTGGTGACAAATGAACTGCTATAATTTAGCCCATATACGCAAATTAGGGGCCCATTCACATTATACAACTACAGCGTTATTATTCCTCCTTAATTGTCATGGTTCCATCCTGCAGAATCTTGGGATCTGCAGTTTATGGAGGGGCATTTAGAATTCTCAACCAGAGAGCTCCTCTAGTGCATCACCAAATTGCAACCTCAAGGATTCCAAAGGAAGTACCTATGTCTGTTAAAGTGGAAACATAGTGCTATAACTGTATAGTGTGTATGATCTTCTAGTCACAATGGTCCTTTAGTCATTCACTATGCAAGTAAGGCCTGATGTTTAAGAATATCTTCCTTCGTTGCCCAAATTTGACACTTTTGAAACACTGTGTCTCATCTCCCAAAGTCACACACACAACTGATAGGCTTGGAAGTTATGGAAAATGGCAGTGTCTTTTTACACAACTTTGAAAAATGGAGAGGAGGTATAGGCTGAAATCCTATTGATAGTCTCAGCTAGAATAGACTTGTTGAATCACTGGGATTTACACAATAGGATTCAGCCTTGAGTGAGAAGAGAGACAATGGAATTTATTAAATTATCCTTCTCATATGTTTTATCTTTCACCCTCTTCACTTCCCTTTCCAGCTGAAGCTTGGCTGCTTATAGTACAGGACTTTGCAAACTTTCAGTACCAAGCTACCGAATCAGCACACCTTTCTTCTAATTAACAGTCAGGGAGTGAGAATAATGAAGGTGAATGACAGTTGTATTGATCTTAGCAACATAATACTCCCACTTTTCATGCATTAACCATGCAGTCTATTAGTTCTTTATTCTGTAATCTTACTGTCAGCATACCTATTTCAGAAGCGGTTATGTTTTGTTGCATGCAATTTTGGTTTAGGTTGGTTGACAGCACAACCGTATCCTTGCCTATCCCAAAGTAAACTCCACTCAGCTCACTGGCACATAATCCTAGCTAAAACTGTGTATCTCAAGAATGTAAAACTTCTTCAGGTTGAGGAGCTCAAATCCCATCCAAACTCATCAGGGTTGCATCTAGCTTCCTCCACCCTGCTGTGAAAATTAGCCTTCTCCTATTTATTTGTATTGCACATGTCTTTGTAATGCACACTCCTTTTCTCAGTGCTGGTGTTTACCTAAGCCTCCCAAAAATGTTATTTCACTGAAAACAAAGTTTGTAAGAGAGCCAGCATGGTGTAGTAGTTTGGACACCGAACTAAACTCGGGAGAGCAGGGCTCATTCCCTACTCAGCCATGGAAACCCACTGGGTGACCTTGAGTGCATCACTCAGGGTCCCAGAAAACCCTATGATAGGTTCGCCTTATGGTTGCCATAAGTCAGAAATGACTTCAAGGCACACAACAACAACAAGAACAACAGCAACAAAAGTTTATACACAACACTTACTTTGTTCATAAGTTTATTAGCACTTCTGAGAGGCTTTCAGGAGCACCATTAGGGTCTGAGAGAAGGTATCCATATTACATTTTGCTTGCTTTTCAATGAAAACAAGAGGAGAAGTATTTGTTCCTCTCCTAGCAGAGAATTTTGTGACAGACATGGTCAGGTGTCATCTTTGTGGAAAATTTGAGTACTGCAAAAAAAGGTATGGGTTGTATGTCTGTATGTTTGCCTAGAGATGTAAATTGTTTTGTTCTTGTGCCCAAGATCAAGAAAGAACAAACTTGTTCTTCTTGTGTGAAGCAGTGAAATATTTTTTGCCAGTATTGACAAGAATTCCTGTAATTGCAAGAATAATTAGTGTACGTGCAATGCAAAACTACCTTACTGCGTGGCTACTGCCATGCCGCATGGATTTTTGCAGATTAGAAATATCCGTTGAGTTATGTCATTTTCATTAATCTGGCAGGCTGTCTTTCTGTGCTTGCTGTTTGTGTGTATGTTCTTTGCTTCACAAGAGTGAAAGATGAGTTTTACAGACTTTTTGCTCCAGTTATGGAGATTTTTTTAAAAAAATTCTTAAAAACAAAACAACAAAACACACATACTCCTTGTCTTGTTTTCAGGATGGAAGCTGTTACAGAAATGGGCAGTGTCTCAACAGGCTACCTTGATTTATTGAGGCTGCCTCTCTGATTGTGAATGACAAACTCCTGAATATTCTTCACATTCAGGTGTGCATGTGTGTCTGTGTAGGTGCATATGTACATATGTAAAAATCATCAAGCTAAATCTTAAATAAAATTAAAGGATACCTGTTTTACACTACATATCTGTTTTTCACTAATTGATATGAATTTCCACAATGGCCTAATATTGAGATACTCTGTATCCTGGATCATTGCAGGTGGCATCAAAATGGATTGATGCTGACCCCTGCTGTTGCTGCTAATGCCTTTGTGATGTTGTGTGTCCTACGTCTGTATCAATAGTTCTCGAATACGTTTACAGGGATCATGCAGTTAAGAGTATCCACTTGACAGGATGTTCTAAATTAACATTTTAGTCTGTGTTTGTGTGTGCCATCAGTTCCTCTGTTGGCACTTCAGTCTTCTCTGCTTTTGTATCAATTAAGTGTAATTATGTTTTGGTGCAATTTAGATGCTACTTTAATCTTCTTGAGAGTAAATTTCAGATAATTGCACTTCAGTAACAAGATACAAGGTCTCTGAGTTTTCAGAAAATAGCTTTGGATTATTTATAAATATCTAGTTTTCTTTAAAATAGAAAGAGAAAAGTTGCTCTGAAACTCACATATCATTCACAGTTGAACAAGTTCTTCCCATGATAAGATCCACATGTATCAACTATTATTTCTCAGTCATCCAATTTCATTGTTGTGAGCAAGATTACCACATGATCATAATTCTGTCTTTGGCCATTTCTGCACATTACCTTATCCTGTCATCCGCCTGTCGTAATCCTGGCAGTGGTTTTGCTGGGAACCCCTCCGCATGTGGCTGGCTCCCCACAGAAGGGAGCATGAGCGACACATGCCTGTCTTCCGCTGTGCAGCTGGGCTCTTTGCCATGCTGCGCTGGGGAAGGAAGCGCCTCCATCACATTTCTGCCCCTCTGCATGGCATGTAAGGACAGGAGCATCACACAATCACAGTTGCTTAATAGATTTAATCTGTTAAGTGAATATCCCATGATCCCAAATGGTGAGGGTGGGATGGCAGTGGGACTGCAACGATGTCATGGAGAAGCATGGCCCGTGAACTGCTGCTATCCCGTCCCCATAGTGGGACTGTGATGCCATGCAGAAATGGCCTTTGTTTAGTAGCATTGCCTGTAATAAGCAATAACATCATTGTGCATAAAGTTCATATACATTGTTTATTTTTGTACAGCTATCTCATAATTATTGACACATGTTTAAGTTACTATGAAATCACAGAAGTTGTCTTTTTTCAGTGTGATGAACTAAAACAGTTACTATTTCCTTGATCAGTACAGTTTATCCAATTTCCCATGAATTTCATTTCAGAGATGTTCATTGCCATGTTACCCTCTGTGGAA
This sequence comes from Iguana delicatissima, assembly GCA_948472985.1. NCBI lineage: Eukaryota > Metazoa > Chordata > Lepidosauria > Squamata > Iguanidae > Iguana > Iguana delicatissima. The sequence continues at coordinate 413,948 of CAOKZL010000155.1, read as the reverse complement.
ATTAGCCTGCATTTCTCTTGCCAGATACAGAAATTCCCCTCTTTAAACTCTACAGCAGTGGAAACCAATCTGTATAGATGTTCCCTAGTCACAAATTTCTTCTTATGCTACTCTTTTTACCCCATCAACATGGCAAACGGCTGGATTATCAGTAACTTACATTTTAAAATGTGACAAGCTTGGAAGATCCATAAATGCTTTGTCTGCGCAAGTGTCTCAATGTAAAATGAATCTCATTTGAACAAAGTTAAACAGGTTGAAAAGTTTTCAAGCCACTGAGATGACTTCAAATGTACAAGCTTCATAGCTCACATTCTTATATCCTTTAATGCAGAAGATTCTACAACACCAAAATAAAACATGTGCTACACCATGGGTTCATAGAAATGTACTTGTAACTTATTCACTTTTTCACATTCAACAGCTGCAATGAGTTAGACACACATAAACCCATTTGTTCCATAGTGTGATGGGTAGCAAATGAATCCTCATTGTTGCTTCTGTCTGTGGCTGAAAGGTACACACTTTATTGTTTTGTTGCCAAAAGCAGAGACTGGAATCTTTAAAAAAAATTTTAATTAGTTACAGTCACCATACTAGAGGCATCAGTCTGTAGTTAATTACTTATATAGTTCCTTTAAAAAAGGAACACTCATCTTTGTCATTTTTCAAAAATAATGAAAATATGAAAATATAAGGATGCTATAAGCCACTGGCTTGTAGTACAAAACACATCTAAGTAGTGACACAAATGCAGCTATAACTAGAAAAGTAACCAGGATAGTTACAGTTGCATCACAATAGGAGCAAAATTATGAGTGAAATTGTAATGTGACTAAGATGGCAGCTGTGTTGAAAAGCTATTAGTTTGTCTGAGAATTGTCAGAGAAGAGCTACCTGACAAAAGGAATGAAGAGGATCCCTGCAGAGCAGGAAGACATCAGGATAAAAGGAGAAGGTTGTCCTCTCTGTTTTGTCCTTTCTGATTTTTTTTCTTGATTAGGTGGTCAATTCTTGATGTAAAAAGCCATGGAACCTGGGTGGGATTTCATACTGTATCTAACATCTGGAACACATTCATATTTGAAGGACTGTAGAATGAAGCTCAGTGGTTTGGGGAGAATTAGGATATGGAGTCCAGGAGAAATACTGCCAATTAAACTAGTTGCTTGGGCAGGAGGTTGAAGTGGGAAAAGAGCCTCCCACCTTGCTTTCCTAGCAGCAGGCCCAGAAGGAGTTGAAGAACCTTGTCAAACCAGATTTTCGTGTTTACCTGGTTGATGAGCAGCCCCATTTATCTTGCACCCTTGATTTCAGTATAGCAATGCTGTCTGCAATTTATTTGGCAGAAGTAGAGTGCTGAATAGCTCTGGGCTTCAGAGATGAGAGGACTTTACTTTGTGATGAGCAAGACATCTTTTTTTCTTCACTTTCCCTTTCATGAAGGCACCTTTTGATGTCACAAAGAAGAGATCAGGGATTCTGGAATGGTTTAGGTAGAGAAATTAATCAATAATTGTCTTTAGAATGGTATGTTAAGATTCCTCATAGTTAGTTAACTCAGCACTAATTATATGTGTGGTTGATTATTTATTCTAATAGTATTTGCTTTTCTGCACTATATCTAAGAATCTGATTTATGCCTGTGTTTATATTACCCTGAGGTTGAGACTTTCATACTTTTCAACTTTTCACAGATGAAAACGGGGACATGCGAGGTCAAACAACAATGGAGTGTGGTTAAAATGAGGAAGAACATATAAGCTAGGAGGGGCTACAGCAGTTTTGGTTTGCCCAAGCCTACTGAGAAGGACAATCTTCTACTGCCTCCTCTCCTCCCCTCTAAGTACAAATTACTTGTGCACTCTGAACATGCTTTACACCAATGGAAATTAGCAGAGAACAGAGGGAGAAAGTAGAGGTATTTTAAAAGCATCTGAAAAAGTGGGATGACAGAACTGACCTTGCCAAGTTGGGACAGTTGGAGGGTATGGACTGTATGGTAACATTGTAGAATGCCAGATCATATATGGGCTGGAAGACGATGAAGTTTAAACAGCCTAAGGACAGATTCATACAACAACAGTTCCAATTTAAATTGATAGGATTTTGTTTCATCAAGGCACTATCCTTCACAGTCCTTCTTAAATTATTTGAATATGTTCTTTAATGTAATTCCCATAATTTAGAAATAAATAGTAAGCTTTTCATTTTTGGACTCAAGAGAACAGAATAGCTTATCCAGACCTACTGGGTTGCTCAGGTAAATATGCAATTAGACAAAGGAATAGATATATATTTACTCAAAAGACAGTCATATGAGTCTCTCAGGTAAATAGTGTATGTAGTTAGGCTGTGTTTGCAAAAGTGTAATTAAGGAAATATATACAAGAATTCACTATAAAAACCAAGAAGCATATCTCTGGATAATTCATAATTAGTCAGACTGCCTTGCCAAGGCATTAACCCTTTTCTGGCTAAACCCTGTATTAGGGTAATCACAAATGTTCTGATTAAAGGAACTGTAAGAGTGTTGCTTATGAATAATTTCTGAACAAAATTCTCAAGGGCCAAATGAGCCATCTTAATACCCAGCATACAGATATGGGTAAATTTCTGGGATGCTCTAGCTATTTGGAGGATGAAGAAATGTGGAAACTATTTTGAGGGTATTATCTGCAACCATCTATCAACATGTGGATTCTGGAGGGCAAAATGCCTAAGGCCCACAGTCAGTCCAGACCATGTTCACAGCAGAAGTCTGTTCACTGCAATAAACCCATGCAGTCCATGGAAATCAAAGCTGGCACTTTACATTGCAAAAGTGGAACATGTGAACGTTATTGCGCCTTTCCATTTTTTTCATCTTATTTCCCTTTATGATGGCAATGCACATGTGTGCGTTGCTCAAATGCTGCCAGAAATGATTTTGATCATTTTGTTTGTTGGTATAATAAAATATACTGCATAGATGTGGAAATACATGAGAGATATTGGGAAAACCCTACGTTTATCTTTGAATGGGAGAGTCATCAGAGCTTGAAGAAACACACATGCAGCAACTTAGTGGAGGGGACAAGTTGTGTATGTGTGTGTGTGTGTGTATGCATGTATGTGTTTGTCCCCACAAAAAACCAAAAAGTTTTGATTTTTAGAAGACATGTGAGCTCTCCTTCACTGTGGACACGTGAAGAGGATTTTGAGGCCATATGCATTAGCCCTACCCTAGTGTCACCATCTCCAAATGCTTTTCTACATGGGGTGAGAAGATGTGACAGGAATGGAATTCAGCAGAATAAAGTTAGAATTCTCTGCCAGCTACAAAACCTGAATTATCAGGGTTCTCAGTTGCAGGGAGGATTCCATCCATGTTCAGTTCACTTCTCTTACAGTATCTTTTCAGTCTGTCCCACACAGTGTGAATGGAGGAGGTGGAACAAGCAGAATGTCAGACTGAGGTATATTGAGGCAGGACCAGAACATTACTCCCACTCCCACCTGATAAACTCTATGCCTCTGATCCTGTCCAGACACTTTAAAAGGTCTGTGAGTTGACTGAAGACCTGAGATAGCAGAGTGTCTCACTGTGTGGGATCTGATATGAGGTAGTAGATTAGCTGTTTTGCAAAAATGCCTGCTGAGATGTTTTGCTTGTATATTTGTAGATACAGCAGATGTGATATAAAAATGATTGTGTCAAGTGCCTCCTCAACTAAATGAATCAAACCAGGGCTGTGTGCTACCAATAGAATTTCTCTTCATTTTGAAAAGTAAGGAATCTACCTCCATTGTATGGTAAAACTTAAAGTTTCACTGCAAGTATAACCATCATCATGCAATTATCATTATCCTTGTAAAAGAATCATATTCTAACAGAACCATGTTCTTTTTGAGACAGCATGAAACAGATCAGTACCCTGCATCTTCTTTTGCAGTAAACAGAAGATTCTGCTCTCCCCCAACACAAAAATGATGGCTCCTGTAGGTTGCTATCTGCTATGATCTGTAAGCTATAGCTAACTATAAGCAAAACCATGCATGTAATCACATACTCACCTTGAAAAATGCTGATTATTGACAACAAGAGATGCAGCTGTCAAGACAGGTGAAGACTATCCTAATAAACTGTAGGAGGAGAGGTTTTTCTTTAAAGTGGCCTGCTGGGAACAATGGGAAACACAAATTGTTGTTGACATATCAAGGTTTAATTATCTGTTCTTGAGAACTAACAACCCAGTGCTAAGCCTTGCCCTGCCAGCAAATAAATTGTTAAGGCAAGGCCTGCTGACTGCTATTATCAGTGTTACATCTGACAGCATTCACTACAAAGGAACATCTAAGGACATGAGAATGTGGCCAGATACTCCAGGGTAGGTAAGTCGACACAATATCATGTGGATTGTACACATGAGGAAGTTACATGTGCTGAGTAGACATGGGGCTCAGCAAGGAGCATCTTAGGTTAGAGGACACATTGCCCATTTGAATTCTTGAATAATATTATTCTTATAATTTAACAATTACACATTGGTTAACCTAAGAACAGCTATGCTTTTTACAGTATGCAAATTGCTGTTTGATAACACCACACATCACTCCCTCTCCAGCGATCACATGAAATGACTTCAAATCAGCCAAAATTTAGTGGTTGATTTCCATATTTCATGAAACTCTAGCACATGGAAGTAGGGAAAAATCCACATGATTGGCAGATACGGGGATACAAAGAATATCCAAGAATGGTTGAAAATCAGCTTCTTCAGTGCCAGGAAATCCAGATGAGGAAAATCTTAGACTAGTGAGTACCTTCACAGTTCAGGATTTATTCTGTGTGAAAATGCACACAGTTTTATTTTTTAATTTTTATTTATTTATTTTTTTCAAAGAAAACAAGTTTGGTGAGCAGAAAGCAACATCATCTGCCATACATATCAGTACAGAAAATGCTGCTTTCTTTGAAGAAACATTTTTTTTCTTCTGAAAATGTTATGTTCTGCATAGGAAACTTGTTCTCTGTGCCAGAAAAAAAACACATTCCCATTTTTGCACAAAGTAACTGCCAAACTGCAAGTACTCCGTGAAGGTTTTCAACAACTTTTATGCATTGGGGAGAAAAATTGTGAAATTGTTCATTTTTTCCTGTGAGAACAAAGTCTATAAACATTTACAGCCTCAGTCAGATAGATTCATTCAGGTATGATCTAAAACAAGTATGATTTAACATTCTAGTGAAGACATTGGCCATTTCTGCACTAGGCTGTTATAGTGCTATTATTCCACTTTCAACATCCTGTGGAATCCTGGGGTTTGCAGTTTAGGGAGGGGCATTGAGGCCTTCGATGCCCATCCCTAAACTGCAAACCCCAGGATTCCATAGGATGTTGAAAGTGGAATAATAGCACTATAACAGCCTAGTGCAGAAATGGCCATTGTTGCTGAATGTGCAGAGATGGACCAGGAGTCAACAGGAGCAGATGTGATCCATGATCCCCAACTCTGCTTTGACACTACACACTTCCCTCCTAATCATGGGGTGATCCAGAAAGTAAAAAAAAAAAAAAAATATTGAGAGTTTCTGGAAACACTGAGAGTTTCTAGTTCTTTTTGTTTTGATTTTACCTGTGTATTCCCAGGTCTGCATCCAAATTGTTTCTTGAAATAGCCTGGATTGTTCTCACTCCCCTCTCTTTTGTGTTCTTACCCCTCTCCCTGGTCATGCATCAGATCTACACCCAGGCAACAGTTCAGAAACTGATTTTCACCTATTTTCACGGAACTGTTTTTATTATTATTCAGATGCTATAGTCAAAGTGGTGAACTGCTTTAGCAATATTACACTAGTTCAACATTAGGATAATTTTATTTTGGTGCAAACTTTCCTCTTTCCTTTGCTTGATCTCTGTTGAATCTGTGTCCTGGAAACAGTAACTGGATTTACTGCTAAGGCCCATCTTAGCTAGTTCAGGTAATAGAAACAAAACGCCAAGTAGAGATATATTTCATTTTGGAAAATACTGGCTTAATTTAAACAGACCTGGGAAGCAGGAATAAAAAATCCTTGGTAATGCTGGGAGTTCTGAGGAAATACTATGGGATGAAGAAAATACAGCCTGCATCTCTAAAATAAAATTGATTTTCCCAGGAACAAAATCTGGGACTTTTAGGGACTTTTTTCTCCTTTTGAAGGGCTCCGTATTATCTTCACATGTTGCCTGTGCATTTCATCCCTAGGTGTTTATATTATGGATTCAAGGTTTAATTACTCTAATCAGAAAATTAATCAACTAAAACTTTAGCGATTTTCATCCAAAATACAAAATCACTAGTACAACAAAACTACAGCAAAAAAAGGGGAGCACTCAAAATATAATGCAATCACAGACTTACATAATCCATTATTTTATTAATTTTCAGCAGTGAATCCAAAAATTAAACATCCTTTAAAAATGTTTCTGATATATTAATACAAAATTTTTAAAAAAATCTTCAAATATCTTTGTTGTAACTTGTTTGCATATTTTGCTTTCCTCCAAATATCAAAAAGACACAAGATGTAATTTTTTATTCCATTTTTATTAAAAATTTCAATACATAAAATTATATATCTATATTTGTACATAGCATTGAATACACCCTTGTTATTCTTCCATTCCTCACTAGACTTTCACATATTAATATTGAAAAAAATGTACTACAGAACATATTTACTAATATCCATGTTAGTTTCTGCAATACTTTCATTAAATTGCATTCCTTTATTTTCCAATATTTGCTTTACCTTGATTTCATCCTGCTTAGTTGTCAAGACCATTTAAACAGCATCTATATTATGATTCCATTAACACTAAGATTTTTTCCTTTAGATAGTACCCATTAGTTTAGCAACATTACTATTTATTTCATCATCAGTTTCCCCCTTTAATCTCTGAGAGACTATATCTGATTTCAATAAGAGTAGCCCACCATTGTTCAATTGTTGGTATTTCCTGAGATTTCCATAGTTTTGCAAATTCAATTCTAGTTGTCGTAACCACATATAGTAAGATCCGCCAATATTTCTTTCGTGTCATTCTATTAGTCATATGTAACATATTTAATAGATACATTTCTGCCGTTTTGTCAAATTGTATCATCAATGTTGTGCATATCTTCTTATATACCTCCCCCCAATATTTTCTAGCTTTGTTACGTGACCACCACATATGAAACATCGTGTCAGCCTCTCTCTGACATTTCCAACATTGCCCGGAACCAGTTTTATAAATCTTCTTAAATTTGTCATGTGTCATGTACCATCTATGAAACAATTTAAAATAGTTTTCTTTTAAGTGTTGGGCAACTGTAAATTTTTGTGTCATTCTCCAACTCTGCTCCCAATGTTCCAACTGAATTGATTTTCCAGTGTTTTGAGCCTATGTGATCATAGATACCTTTACTGTTTCTTCTTCCCTTTCTTGTTTTAACTTTTCTTGATATATATGGGATAATAAATGTGGGGGGTTGTCAAATAGCCATTTTATCATTGTTTCTTTTTCTTTTTGCTCAAATCCATAAGTTTTTTGATCTAGCTGTAATCTCTCCGTTAATTGTCTGTACAGAAACCAACTAAGTATTATTCCCTCTTGTTCCAATTTTTCTCTTGTTTTTATCTTAAGTGTTTTTTTCAATGATATCTTCTTATTTCAGCCATTTATCTGTATCAGCCCATCTTCCATAAAGTGCTTCCTGTGAGGAAATCCATAATGGGAGTTGCCATATGTTTCTTTTCTTGTACTCGTTCCACACCTTTAGTAATGATTTTCTAATAAAGTGATTTGAAAAATGCTTGTCGATCTTTGCCTTGTCGTGGAACATATACGCATGCCATCCCATTCTCAGATCTGCCCCCTCAAGTGCCAACAATCTTGAATTTTGTAAATTAACCCAATCTTTAACCCAAGATATTGCCGCCGCATTATAGTAAATGTATAGGTCCAGTAATCCGGATCGTCCCCTTGATATTGAGTCTGTCATAATCTTCCAGCATATCCTTGGTTTGTGCCCTTCTCAAATGAATTTGGATAATTCTCTCCTCCATTGTAAGAAAGGCTTATTATTTATAATAATAGGAAGATTTTGAAAAAGATATATCATCTTAGGGAGAACATTCATTTTTATAACTGCTATTCTTCCCATTAAGGACAGCCACAATCTTGACCATTTTTCCAGATCCTTGATTATTTCTTTCCAATTTTTTTCATAATTATTATGGAATAGTTCGTTGTTTCTCTTGGCAATCCAGATACCTAAATATTTAGCTTTCTGTCCTATATTAAAGCCTGTTCTTTGTGTTAATTCCTCCTCTTCCTTATCACTCATGTTCTTTGTTATCAAAACAGTTTTCTCCTTGTTAATCTTGAAGCCAGAAAATTCCCCATATTTGTTAATTATTGCCATCAAATGTTCTATGTTTTTTAATGGGTCATCCATAAATAACGCTAAAACATTCGCAAAAGCTTTGAGTTTATATTTATATTTCTTGATCCAGACTCCTTTAATATCATTGTCACTTCTAATCGTATTATTAAAGAGTTCTAAGGTCCTAATAAATAATAAAGGGGATAAAGGACAGCCCCGTCTTGTCCCCTTTTTAAGCTCTATCAAATTCATTTTTCTCCGTTTATCACCAGTTGGGCTTTCTGTTGATTGTAGATTGCTTCTATCCAGGAAATGAATTTAGTTCCAGCTTCCATTTTTTTAACTACTGCTTTGAGAAAATTAATCATATCAAAAGCTTTCTCGGCATCTACAAATATTAGTGCCAATTTCCTTTCATTATGTTTTTTAGAGTACTCAATAATTAGTACAGTTCTGATATTTTCTTTTATTGATCTCTTAGGGAGAAAACCGTTCTGATCCTCATGTATTATTTCCTGCAATACTCTTTTGAGTCTTTCTGCCAAAATTGACATGAAAATTTTGTAGTCTGTATTTAATAATGATATTGGGCGATAATTCTTTACATCCGTTAAATCTCTGCCTTCTTTTGGAATTAACATAACATTTGCCTCTTTCCAGGTATCTGGAATACCAGCATTGTTTATCTCATTCATTGTATTTTGTACGGGTAAGGATAATTCATGCTCAAAAATTTTATAATATCTTGAAGTAAACCCATCTGGTCCTGGGGCTTTTTCATTCTTTAATTTCCTTATTTCTTCTGATATTTCCATCATTGAGAATGATTTATTTAAGGCTATTTGATGGTCTTCTGTAAATTTAATTTTGTTTATTTTTTCCAGATAAGCATTTACTTTGGATTGTTCTTGCATTGAAGAGCTTCTCCCCAATAGTTTCACATAGTATTTGTAGAGTGCTTGTTTGATCTCTTCTTGTTTAGTGATTCTTTCTTCTCCTATTTTCAACTGCATAATAATGTTCCTCATCCTTCTTTTACGTAATTGAATAGCCAATCACTTTGATGGCTTATTCAGAAAAGTTGTATTTTGTTCATCGAATTTGTTGTTCATTTTCATTCAAATTTAATTGATGTAATTTAATTTTTATTTGCTGCTTAATATGTATTATGATAATGATAATTAAACAATCAATTCATTCAATATTCAGGGTACCTCCCCCCCTTCCTTGCCAACATACCTCCAATATCTTATTGTTTATATTAATTTAACTACAACAATGGTGAAGACCTTGGCTTAGAACTGGTTGTTTTGGAGATCTTCTTCGTTGCTATAGACACGAAAGCAATAGCAATAGCAAAGTCTGAGTCGCGGGGGAGAGAAGGAGAAAGCTTCCAAATCTGTTCTCTGTCTAATTGTCCTTGAAGCTTTCCCAACTTAACAACTTAACAAAGAGTTCATAGAATCTTCTCCTTAATTCAGTTCCCTATTTCTTCCTCTTTTTCGCTTTCAAAGAACCAACAAAGTCTCTGGTAAATGGAGATCAATTCCAGAAAAAGAAGCAGTTTTAAAAGACCTCTTGGCGACACCCCATAGTCCATGAAATGAAAAGTCCTTCAAAATCCTCCCTTTCAAATCAAGTCCAATCCGCTTCACCAGGTGTAAACTAGTTTACCAAAAGTTCCTTTCTTTTCAAAAAGCCTCAAAAAACAAAGAATTATTATAACAGGTCAAAATTCCTCTTAACGCCTTCCCAACTGTAAATTGCAACAGTCCAAACTCAAAATCTTCTCCTCCGTATCGTACAGCAAACGCTCCACTCGGTACTCTCCCACTTCTCAGTATTGATTCAGTTCATTTTATTTAGCTTCAAATGTCTTTAAGTTTTTCACTGGTCGCGGTTGATTTCTTTTATGTATTTTATATGAAATAGTCTCTTTGATACCTACTTTTAACTTTGTATGTCAGCACTAACAATCTTTAACAGCCTTTAGCAGTCTACTAACAGCCTTTAACAGATATTTTAACTCCCAAACTTGTCTTTATTCAATACTTATGTCAAATCCTTTAAATTGTAATGTCCTTTTCCTGGGTATTTTCCTTACTTGCAGCTCCTGTGTATTGTTGCAGATCTCGAATTGATGTAGTCTAAAGTTGATTGTCGTTCCAGTTTGGAATAACTCAGTGTCATCTCACTGCTTTTTCTTTTTAAAACTCAGCGGCAGCGCTTGTGCCACAAACACGGTGACACCATTGATCCCGTCGTGGTCCTTTGATCCTCGTGGCGCCTTCCACTCTTTCTTATCTGAAAGAGCTAGGTGTCAGAATTGGATCCCCTTCAGACCTCCTCCAAACCCCCTTTACCGGGGGAGGGGTTCTGCTGATTCAAATGCTCTTATTGTTGGCTGGTGACCATCCGGTGGTTCCACAGAGTACAAACAATTACTCTGTGCAACCTCACATGCGCACCACCTAACCAGAAGTCCATCCAAGATGTAATTTTTTAAAAAATACAGTTCAAAGACCTAAATCCTACTGATGATTCTCAGGTAGAGAAGACCTGAAGGATAACTCAACACTTTTGCAGAACCAATAGATTCAGTGGATCTATTCTATTTGAGTTAGCAAATAGATTCAGGCCAAACATGAGGATTAATTGGTTAACCAATGATCAAATTAAAAGTCAAATGATTATTCAACTAAAACTCACCATGTAAGGAACCTGATTGTTTAGGGGATGTTTAGTGGCGAATGTGCTCCGTTGGTGACTTTAAGTTCTCTGTCAATGGCAAAGGTCCTGCACAATTTTAGTGTAGGCTGCACTAAGCTTAGTTAATGCCCATTGTCAACATAGTTACATTAGATTGCACAGTTCTGCTGACAATTCTGCATTGACCCTCAAATCCTATTGTGCATGGCTGAATAGCTCCCCACCCACCAAATCAAACTGGTTATGGACATAGTTGCAAAAAGAGCAGCTATACTAGGGACTGTACGTATACAACCTGTTCAATGTTTCATGATTTGTACACTACCATAAGGGTCCTACAAAATTCCAGCCAGCTATTATCAAGAGAAACTGAAAAAAAATGTATTTTCACATGAAGTTATACATTTGTTTATTTATTATTTCATTTATATGCCACCTTTCCCCGAGAGTGGGACTCAATTTGGTTCACAAGTAGAATTAATCCAAAGTGAACTATATATTCACATTAAATAGTATGAAATCATTTAAAGGGCATACAAAAGTTAAAAAAAAGTAATGAAGTGCCCCCCCATCTTAAAAGTCTGCTTAAACAAAAGCTCTTTGGTGAACAGCATTGGTTTTTCACTTATTTAAACAGAGCAAAAAAGCCATCACAGTCAGTAAGTGACCTGATGGGTGAAAGTTAGAAGAGTACAGTTCTGGACAAGCAGCTGCTTGGCTTGCTGACATTGTGCAAAACTTGTATAAACACTGAAAGCTATACGTGTTAGTTGGAAGACTGCCAGAAAGATGTGGAGCAAATTATGCGAAAAGAAAGGCTAGGACAGTGTGTTACTTTTCGTCAATTTCTCCGTTCCCCAAGAGATACTTTGACTGGAAATACTGATGTGTCATCATTACTATTATACAAGTGAGACTTGCAATAAAGTGTTGTGATGTATTTCCAGTCCTAAGTGAAGTGTTTCTCCTGTTCATGGATCTTCACATAGGCTGGAACAGAAGCCCTGCAAATGTGGAAACTCTGAACTCCCAGAAAAGGATGAGTTCCAAAAATGGTGAATTAATTAATTATATCCCCTCCTTGCTTTAACACACGCACGCACGCACGCGCACACACACACATATATACACACACACACGAATGCAGTCTTCTGTGTTAATGTACAGTGTGCTTATAGAGTTTAGATTGTATATAATTCTGTTGGTGGTTAAATCTGTTGCATTTGAAAGATGACTCAATGTGGCAGGGACAGTCTCTATTAATCCTCTGTCATCTCATGTTTTCAGAAGTTTTTAACATGTCCCAGTTCTTCTTTGAACCTCCCACTACCCTCTTTTGTCCTCAACCTAGTTCAATTGCTGAAAAATGAATAGTTTACAACCAATTATGGCAACAGCAGTCACATTGTGATGGAGGGGAGATGGGGGTGGTTTGCCCCAAGAGCAATTTTTTGGGAGCATCCCAACTGGTAGCCCCAACCCTACATGCCATAGCCCCACCCACTCATACCATAGCCCCGCCCTATGCACTGTGGTTACACTGCCATGCACTGTAGCACAGCTCAAACACTGTGGCCATGCCCCCTCTCACCATACCCCACCCGACACACTGTGGCCACTCCCCTATGCACTGTGGCCATGCCTGCTGCCTGATCCCCCTCCATGCACTTCAAGCTCTGCCACTGGTCAACAGAAGGGGATGAGAGGAGGGACAGAAATCTAACCTTTACCAGTTTGTTGTTAATTACTGTCAGATTGATTTCAACTTATGGCAACCCTATGAATGTGAATCCACCAAGTCACCCTGTCCTAAACAATCAGGTCTTGCAAACTCAGGGCTGTGAATTCCTTGACTGAGTCTATCCACCTGCAATTTAGTCTCTTCCCTTTTCCTACTACCTTCCAACTTGCCGAGCACTATTGTCTTTTCTAGTGAGTCGTATCTTCTCATTATATGTCCAAAGTGCAGCAGTCTCAGTTTAGACATCTTGGCTTCCAGGGAAAGCTGAGGCTTGATTTGCTCTCGGACCCATTTATTTGTCCTTTGGCAGTTCACAGTATCCGCAGAACTCTCTTCCAGCACCACATCTCAAATGAGTTGCTTATCTTCCTATTTTTCACTGTCCAGCTTTCACAACCATATATAGAAACTGGAAATATGAAGGCAGGGACAATCTTAACTTTGATGCTGTGTCTTTACATTTGAGGATCTTGTCTAGTCCCTTCATAGCTGCCCATCCAAGTCCTAGTCTTCTTCTCATTTCTTGACTTAAGTCTCCATTCTGATTAATAACTCAGCCAAGGTATGAAAAAAATCTTTTACCATTTCATTGACTTCATCATTCCCTTGAAAGCTATTTAAACCATCTGTGGCCATTGCTGACCAAAGACAATTAGGTTGAATAAGGACCACTTTATTTAACCTTGAACCTATTTGAGCTGTTGTGAACATGGAAAGGAGCAAGAGAGGAGTCCAACTTAGGGTGGGATCAGCTGAGACAAGAATTACTCCTTGACTTCATCCTCAGCTTTCTCCTGCGTGAACCATCTGTTTTTCTCCCCATCTGGCTATCTACTGGAACACAGACCTCAGGAACCCCATCCCCAAGTCTCAGGACTTATGGGAGGGCAGAGTCCCCAGCCCAGCCCAAAGGGTCCTGTTCCCCACCCCCAGTTCCCAGGACCTAAAGAGGCAGTTCCAGAGCCTTCCCCATTACGAAAAGGGAGCCAAAGTGTTCACTGTAACTCTTATTTTCTCCTCCCACTGCCACATGACTGCCTATTTAAAGATACCACCCTATGCCAATTGTCAACATCTCCCAGATATAGTGTGTGGTAGGCAAAAAACCCCAGGTAAAAGGGGAAAGATTCTTACCTGGCCCCAAAGTGACCAGCAAAGCGAAAGAGGGTGGGCTGAAGAGTCATCCAAAAAGGAAGCAAAGGAGGGCAAAAAAGTTTATAAACCCTTTAGCTCTACCCCTCCACCTCTGGCATCATGATGCTCTGCAGTCATCACTGGTCTGTCATCTATTGGAGGCCAACATGTCCTCTTCCATAGCATCTTGTGCTGTGCAGCTCCAGATCCACATTATTTTTTGTTTTCTTAAAGTCCAGTTGTAATCCTGCTACTGCACTTTCTTTCTTCACTTTCTTCGGTTGTTGTTCCAGGTCTTTCTTGCTCCCTATATTGTAAAAGTCTTTGATGTACAATTTTCAGCAAATCTATTTTTTACATTTTACATTCTATAGGTATGTTGAGGTTGTATTCTAGCACAATGATTGATTTAGTGTTCTTCTTTAGCTGTACTCTCTCTCTCTCTCAATATATACACACATATATATATACATATATTTATTAGCAGTTCATGGTCAGTATCACAATCTGCTCTTTCTTTTAGTAGAGAGAATGGAGCTTCCTCAGCTTTTGCTTCCAGTTATGTAGTCTATCTGATTTCTTTATTAGCTATCAGGTGATGCTCATGTATACAGTCACCTTTTTGTTTTCATAAAGAATGTGTTTGCAATGAACAAACTGTTGGCTTCACAAAATTCAATTAGTTGTTCTCTTGCTCCATTTGTTGATCCAGGGCAAATTCTCCTACAATGTTTGGTTCTGCTCTGTTTCCTACTTTTGTGTTCCAATTGCTATGATTACCAACTGTGGTGTGTGATCTCTTTCCTCCTGGACTCCAGCATAGAATCTTTCAGTTTCTTCCTCTACAGACTCTGTGGTTGGAGCATAAACTTGTTTTTTGATTATATTGATGTTTTTTTCTCTGAAGTCTTATTGATATTATTCAGTCAGACTCTGCATTATATCCCATGTAAAAGGCTACATGCAAAAGGCTACATCTCTTCTCGGTATTAATGCCACTCTATTTCTTAGATTTTCATTTCCTGAGTGAAATCTCGTGCTGTTGTCTAACTGAAAACATCCCATTCGTGCCCACGTTAGTTCACTCACTGCAATGTTGATATGTTCCATTCCTTGTTTTGTTAAGTTTAGCTCCCTCTGATTCAAAGAATCATAGAATCAATAATAGAATCATAGAGTTAGAAGAGATCCCAGGGGCTATCCAGTCCAACCCTCTGCTATGCAGGAACACACATCAAAGCATTCTCAACAGATGGCCGTCCAGCCTCTGCTTAAAAACCTCCAAAGAAAGAGATTCCACCACACTCTGAGGCAGCATATTCCACTGTCAAATAGCTCTGACCATCAAGAAGTTCTTCCTGAGGTTCAGGTGAATCTCCTTTCCTGCAGCTTGAATCCATTGCTCCTTGTCCTAGTTTCTAGAGCTGCGGAAAACAAGCCCACGGTCTCCTTGACATGACATCCTTCAAATATTTAAACATGGCTATCATGTCTCCTCTTAATCTTCTCTTCTGCAGACTAAACATCCTCAGCTCCTTAAGCCTCTCTTTGTAGGGCATGGCTTCCAGACCCTTCACCATTTTGGTCACCCTCCTCTGGACTCATGCCAGCTTGTTGATATTCTTCTTAAACTGAGGTGCCCAGAACTGGACACAGTATTCCAAATGAGGTCTAACCAATGCAGAATAGTGTGGTACCATTACCTCCCTCGATCTAGACACCATACTCCTATTGATGCAACCAAGAATCATGTTGGCTTTCTTGGCTGTTGCATCACACTGCTGACTCATGTTCAGCTTGTGATCTACCAAGACTCCTAGATCTCTTTCACACATACATACCACATGTCCCCCATCCTATATTTGTGCATTCCATTTTTTCTGCCTAAGTGTAAGTCCTTACTTTTGTCAGTGTTGAAATTCATTTTGTTAGCTTTGGCCCAGCTCTCCAATCTGTCAAGGTCATTTTGAAATGTGATCCTGTCCTCTGGTGTATTAGCAACCCCTCCCAATTTGATGTCATCTGCAAATTTGATCAGCATGCCCTCCACTCCTTCATCCAAGTCATTGATGAAGATGTTGAATAGCACTGGGCCCAGGACAGAACCCTGTGGCACCCCACTAGTCCCTTCTCTCCAGGATGAAAAGCAGCCATTGGCGAGCACCCTTTGGGTTCGGTTGGTCAACCAATTACAAATCCACCTAACAATAGCCCTGTCCAGCCCGCATTTTACTAGCTTCTTTGCAAGAATGTCATGGGGAACTTTGTCAAAGGCCTTACTGAAGTCAAGATATGCTACGTCTACAGCATTCCTTTCATCTATCAAGCTTGTAACTCTATAATAAAAAGAGATAAGATTAGTCTGGCATAACTTTTTTCTGAGAAATCCATGTTGACTTTTAGTGATTACGGCATTGCTTTCTAAGTCATTACGAACTGACTGTTTAATGATCTGCTCTAAGATCTTTCCTGGTACTGATGTCAGGCTGACCAGACGATAATGATTTGGGTCCTCTTTTTTCCCCTTCTTGAAGATGGGGATGACATTCGCCCTCCTCCAGTCTGCTGGGACTTCTCCTGTTCTCCAAGAGTTCGGAAAGATTATTGCAAGTGGTTCATAAATGACTTCTGTCAGTTCTTTTAATATCCTTGGATGTAATTCATCTGGCCCTGGAGACTTGAATTCATCTAGTTTAGCCAGATATTCCTTTACTACTTATTTACTTATTCTGTGCTGGACTTCCGTCGCTTCCTCACCTGCTCCCCATGCCCCAGGTTTGGTACTTCTATCCTTTTGGGAGAAAACTGAGGCAAAGAGGTTGCATAGTTTTGCCTTCTCTCCCCCTGTTATTAGTTGGCTATCTTCTCCACACAGTGACCCTATCATTTCCTTGTTTTTCCTTTTGCTGCGGACATATCTTAAAAAAGCCTTTTTTATTGCTTTTAATGTCTCTGGCAAGCCTGAGTTCATTCTGTGCTTTAGCTTTTCTGACCTTCTCCCTTCATCTCCTGGCTATTTGCTTGGGTTCCCTTTTGGTGGTTTCACCATTCTTCCATTTCCAGTACATGTTTCTTTTAAGACTTAGCTCAGCTGAGAGTTCTTTAGTCAACTATTCCGATTTTTTTAGGCATCTGCCGTTTTTCCTCTTTATTGGGACAGTTTTCAATTGTGCCTTCAGAATCTCACTTTTAAGAAACTTCCCTCCATCATAAACTCCTTTCTCTTTTAGTATTCTTGACCATGGGATTTCAGCAAGTAACTCCCTAGGTTTCATGCTTCTCACATTCCGTGTCTCTATGACATGTGCTGTACAGCATTGGACTTGCCTTTGATCTCCAAGCACATCAAGAACTAAAGGTCATTTTAGCTGGAGTTCAATTGCATTGTTAGCTGCAGTGCTACACATACTTGCCTACTGATCTTCCTCAGTAGCTTGTTGAGTGCCTTCCAGTCTGAGAGTTCCATCCTTGGCACGATCTCTTATTTCATTTAGGACTTTCTTATGAAAGACTTTTTGTGGCAAATGGTATTCAAAAGGAGGTTTACTGTGCCTCCCTCTGTGCAGTAGTAACAAGCATTAACTATGATACCTCTGAGAGATCCTCCCTGAATGTGACCCACCACTACTGCTGGCGCCCAGTAGCTGGTTGGCACATTTAGCCTGGCTCCTCAGCAAAAGCCTGTCTGACATAGGAGACCCTACCAGCAGCACTGCTGCCATCAGCATAGCCTCTTGCCTCAGAGAAGCACACAATCCCACACTGCACGGTGGCAGTAGACTCAGACCGGTAGGCTGAGACAAAGCTTTTGCCATACTGGCCATACTATGATGTTACTTGGTCACAATTCTCCCAGTTTTCATTTGTGATATGTCAGAGGGTAAAGTATTGTCATTTTTCTTGCACAATTGCACTAGTTGAATATTATTGAACAATGTTCAGGGAACTAGTTTAGGAAGTATCTAGATGGTACTCTTAATAATAATGATATCAACTCTCACTTGAAAATTAAAAGCCAACTCAATGTACTTTTTTCAAACATTTCAGGTAATAAAAGAACTACATAGGACAGTTGAACTGCATTTGCATTATGACTTGGCAAAACAACATGCCTTTGGATTTTGTATCAATGCTAGATTTGACTTCCAGAAATTAACTCATGACTGATGGTGTCATTAAATAAAATAGCTTCAGTTTTGTGTGGCCTGCTTTAAAAAAAAATTCTTGCGGGTTATCTTGTGTTTTAGCTTCATACAAAATAACTGTATATTCAGAGCTATTCACTATTAAGTCAAAATTAGTCTGTTTAAAGGCTTGTGCACATACATTCTTACAGAAGATGTCCTTTGCTGGAGCCAACCAAATCCACATAGTCATTCCTTCTTTTTAAGTATCTCAACAACCAGAAATCACTGGTTGGCTTGTAGTAGAAATTGGCTAGTAGTCCATAGATTGAACATAGTCTGCCCAACCCAGATGTTGTGAACTGCAGACAAATAAAAAAATAGCCTTTTGTGAATAGATTTTTTTAAAGGAAAGAATAATAAGCAAGAAAAAAAAATCCACACCAAATGTGCTAATTTTGTTATGTTAGAAAGAAGATGTAGTAGTCTGGCTGTGAAATGTACTATTTGATAGCTTTATACTTTGAGTTTGAATATAATAATGGCATCCTTTGATGTGCTTGCACCTATGTACTTTTGTCATGATTTGTGTCTTTGACTAATAAAAAATTTATAGGGCTCAAGCTGTTGAAGCTGTTGGCACCTGTTTCAGATTCATTTTTACTGACAGCAAGCTGCTGCTGGCAAGCACTCAGCCTTTTTATCATAAAAAATACACATACTGGCACTCCTGGCACTGCACTTTATTCTGCATTAACAGCCCCCCCATGCACATACACTGCAAACGCTACATTAAAATCAGCAATAGATGGCAAGCATTGTACAATCTGAACACTGAAATTCATTAACTAGAATTGCTGAGCTATGTGAGAATTTATTTGGAGATTCCCTAGAACAAATGCCATAATGCCTTCACAGGTATACTATTGTTTTCAAAGCAACCACATTATCTTATAGTCTTTACAAGAAACTTGTAAGATGGGATGGTTTTATTTTTGCCCTTGTAGATAGGAGAGTGGCTTGTATGTGGCTATGTAGGGATCTCAAATCTGAGGGCTTCCTGATTAGTATCTTTGTCTCACAGCCATTGCTCTACATCAGATCTCAAGTACATATATACTCATTTATAAATGGCAACAAATACCACAAAATACATCTGACTAAAATATTCCATGATAGTCCTTGGTTTTGATCTTCAGAAATGATCTAAAATTCCTAGATGTTGATGATTTCACGAAGAATATTCATTCATTCGTTTTCTTTAGTTTCTGTTCTGTCTTTCTCCAGACATGGGATACAAGACAATTTGCAACGTATATTAAAGAAAAATGTGGTTTAAAAGCATTCATAATAAAATTAATTTAAAAATAACTAATTTTATATACTAATATGAGAGGTAAAGCACTAATATAAAATCATGAAGGACATTTCAAAATATTAAAATGAGGTTAATGTACAACAGACACACACACACACACACAGCTGTCTGTTTCTATACACTTCTGCAGCAGCTAAAACCCTGTATGTATGTATGTATGTATGTATGTATGTAAGTATGAAGAAAAAGAAAGGAAGGAAGGAAGGAAGGAAGGAAGACAAGCAGAAGGAGACTAGAGAGAGGAGCAGCTGATCCACCCATGGGAGAGAATTCTACATCTTGGAAGCAGTCACATCTGTCCTCAACTAACAAGCCTGAGAGAAAGTCTTCCCCTTGGGATATCAGAACTCAAGGAGGTTCATACGTAGCAAACAAAAGGCTGTGTTACATATGAACTGAAACAGGTATTTCCATTTAAAAAGATGTTGGTGGCATCAAGAATGGACCTGCTCAAAATATTGTGTTAGTTGTGGAATCCAGAATAGGTTCTGCAGTGTTCATCATGCACGGTGGCCTGAGGCCAAGGACAGCTGTTCTTCTCTAGCCACACCCCAAAATTTCCAATGAACCAAAGAGTCGGGAACCACACTGAACCTTTGTCTCAATGTTAGGCCCCAAGCACACAAGACAGCTAAGTTCATCCTGATGGTGTCCCGAGGCTGATTTAAGCCTTGCTTCATGCTGTGAAATCTCTACTGTGGTGAATGGGTGGTTGTGACAGACATCAGCCCATTGATACTTTCAAGCAAATGAAGCAAAGCTCGTGCTTTGGGGGCTTTAAAAATACTATGTTGTCTTCTACTGTATATATATATAAAATTCTTCAATAGTGGGATAATATACAGTTTCAAATTTAATTAGAACTTTGAAAAAATGAGCAAGGATTAACAAATCCTATGATTGTTTGCTTTGTGAGTAGTTTTTTTGACAATTAAATCTTTTCAGCTTTGTTGCCAGCTTACTTCAGCCTTGTTGAACAGAGAAAATGCAGAAGCTCTTGGAGCATTCTTTTCAAAACAGTCAAATCAGTTGTTAAATATCTCTGTTAACTTTTCATATTTGCATAATTTCATTAACACATCCCTTTAGAATGCAGTCACTCATTTGTTTGAAGCAAAGGCAGCCACAAGTGAACATAGGTAGAAATCCTGTCTGCTCAGAACTGATAGCTGTTTCAGCAGTAATATCGTAGCTTCCCTTCTCCATATGGAGCAAATAGAAGAAGTAATAATGCTTAGTATTTATACAGTCCATTTTGTGATTTCAATGCACTTTACGTAATTATCTTAATAAACGTTGCAGTGACTTGCAAAGTTTACATTATTGTGTCAGCAATGTGGGTTGAGCTGAGCAATGGTCATCTTGGTTTGTAGAAGACACTTTTAGATTTTGAAGTTGTAAATGGTGCCCCAGAGCATCAATTATAAATCTAGAGAACCAGTTTTTCACTGAATTGCTGGTGAGACAAAAATCCTATTAACATCAAGGTTGGGACATGACTAGCAAGGTTTACCAGTAGAAAGGTTTCTCTGTCCACTCTGTGATCCTTTCCTAAGATGCTGTCTCTCTCCTTGATTCCCTCTTCCTGCTGCTGTGCTGCATGGTAGAAGTGAGATGTATTTGAGGGGGGTCATCTCTGACTCTTCATGGTGTCTTTACAGGCTTGTGAGGGTGTTTCTTTTGGCTGCATGGTTTCCCTGAGCATGCAGTCTAAGGAGTTGGGGTTTCTATTAAATCATTGACTAGCTTGGGGGTGGAGCTAGCAGTCACTAGTTCTATACAACTGTTGCCTCAGTCTTTGGAACTCAGTCTCTGAGGAGAAGGCAGAAGGTGTGCTGTGTTTTGGTCATCATCCTTCACTCTTTGACTGTGTTTTTTGTTAAAAAAAAAAAGATTGTGGTGGAGGGGCTTTTGTTTGTTTTGGCTGTGTGCTCTCCCTGAGCACATTGTTACTGATTTCTGGGGGTCCCATGAGGGACACCTAAATGCTCTCCAAATTATACAAGTTGGAGAAATTAGTCAAAGAGCACAAGCTAGCAATACGAGAAGCAGGGCAACGGAGCGAGATCTTTTATCCAGTGTCTATGGGGTCAGGCTGAGTCAAGGAGGAAACAGATGTGAAATTATAATTGTTGTTTTTATTAAAATACAATCAAACAAGTGTATGCAACACACTCACACAGAGAACTATAGAAATAAAGGTTGGAGTGGGTTAGAGGGATTTTAAGAGGAGGTTTTTGGTATGGGAAATACTGCACCTGTCCTGAAGCCCGGGTAGTCTGAAGATAGAGTTCGTGGATATATGAAAGTTCTCAGTATGTGACACTGAGGGGAAGGCTCACCAAACAAAGCGGCAGCAAGGCGGTATGGAACTCGAGAGCGATCCGAGGAAGCTCTCAAAGTCAGGGGTTCTTATAGGGGAGAATGTGGCCATAGGCTAGTCTGTACTTGGGGGAAAACAATGAGTTTTGGGCTGGTCAGAATTGAGCATGATTGAGTTAAGGCCGAATTGTCAATAGGGTAGCCACACGAAGTGCTTGATGATTGAGTATTCAGCTCGTCAAGCTGCCTGCTTGGGGCAGGGAGTTCTTTGTAAGTAGCATGCCATACATAATGTGGTACTTGCCGTGAGGTCTCCTGAAGCGGCAGTTTGGCTATTTCTGGCCTGCCTGAATTTGTTTGGAATATTACAGCAATTAGCGACCGAGCCTGTTTGCGTGCTTGTCCAGGGGCCTCGCAAGCACGTGGGAAGGAATAGGTGAGGAAGGCCAAATTATTGATATCAAAATGATATCTGGTATCCCTCAAGGCTAGAAACTGTGGTAACAACATGATCTAAGGGGATGGGCTTCTGCTGAGTCACTGACTTGCTTGTGGGCAGAGCTACCAGCCATTATAACTACCACGTCAGTCTTTGGAGCTCAGTCTCTGAGGACTAGCGGTGCACACCACATACCAGTAAGTATTATTACAGTCTGAAAGTGATAGAAAGAAAAAAATAATTGCAGAGACAGAGGCAGAAGGACCTGCTGTTGTCTGTTGCAATATGTGTGCAATGTTTGTCTTCTTGCTGGGAAACCTTTGTGACTATACTTGTACTAAGTGAAACTGGTGGCTCTCTTGGAAGAGAAGGTTAATGAACTGCAGCTACATGTTGAAACTCCTCAACACATTGGAGAACACAAGGACTTCCTGGATAAACCACCAGGAGAATTGGTCCTACAGAACCAATAGGAAGAAACTGCCAATGAAAATAAAAGGGGCTGTAACACTGAGGGAGCACTCTAGACTACAGTCATGGTCAGGAACAAACACAAGGGATTCAGAACCTCTCCAACCAAGCAATGCATCCTACATCTTCCTGAGGATAATAGCAATGAAAAGGTACAAACAGGAGACCAGCAGCAAGAGACACGTTATACCAAGGAGGGAGTCAAGCTAACCACCAAGTACAGCAAAAAGAAAAGAAAGTGCTAGTGGTAGGAGATCAATTGCTCTTGGGTATAGAGGGAACAGTCTCCCAGCTAGACAAGATGAATCAAGAAGTGTGCTGTCTTCCTGGTGCACATTTCCAGAATGTCACCAAAAAGTTGTCGAAGCTCATCAAGAAAACAGAACAGTATCCTTTTCTTCCGATTCATGTGGGCACCAATTACACTGCAAAGAACACCTTTGAGCAGATCACCTTGGACTACGAAGCCCTGGGCAGGAAAGTAAAGAGTTTACAGTCATGAATGTTATTTTATGCCAGTGAAGGACAGAGAACATGCAGGGAAAGGAAGATACTGCAAGTGAATGCAGATTGTTTTGTTTGGACAATTGACTTCGGGGACAATTGTCTTTACTTCCTAGATGAAGGACTACTAGTTACAGACAGGCTGTATCTTACTAAGACTGGGAAGAATGTATTTGGGAAAAGTAGTGAACCTGATCAAGAGGGCTTTAAACTAATTCCTTGAGGGGTTGGAGATGGTAGCTTAAACACTGTCCAAGAGCAAGCTCTAAATACAAGGATATGATTTCTACACGAGAAGTTGAGAGAAAAAGTGAGAACCACAGTAAAATTCACAGTAGAATAAAAAATGAAAACAAACAATACTTTAGATGTCTATAACCAACACACAGAGTTGGTTATAGATATCTTGAAGTACAGGAAGGTAAATATGAATCAAGGTATAATAGAGTCTTTGTGGAATGATTCCAAATATTGGAATACAGCAATTGAAAGATGCAATCTGTTCAAAGAGAATAAATGGGGAAGAAAAGGAGAAGGAATAGCATTTTATGTTAAAGAAAAATTCATTTGTGCAGAAATCCATGCAAGTAATCAAACTGGACCAGTAGAGAGTGTTTGGGAAACATAAATGGAGAAAGAAACTGTGGTAGGAGTTTATTACAGGTCACCAAGCCAAGTGAGGTGGTGGATAATGCTTTTCTGAAACAAGTCTCAGAAATCTCTAAGAAACATGAATTAGTTATAGGGGACTTCAGTTATCCTGATATCTGTTGGGAGACTAGCTCTGCTAACCATAGATTCTCCAACAAATTCCTGACATCCTGTACAGATAAATCTCTCTTTCAAAAGGTGGGAGAAGCAATAAGGGGATCAGCAATTGTAGATTTGATCCTAACCAATAAGGAGAAGTTGGTTTCTGGAATCAAAGCAGATCTTTTCAAGCCCAGGGAAATACTGGGCAGAATATTATAGCTAGAGATGCTAAAGGAGAAAGGTGAGCAGCATAGGTGGGATTTCATGAAGAAAGAACTGCTAAAAGCACAATTGCAAACAATCCCATATAAGAAGAAAAATGGGAAACATCTGAAAAAGCAACTCTGACTGCACAGTAAACTTGATGAGCAAGTGAAAAGAGAAGGAGGAAAAAAGAGTATATATAAAGAGTAAACATGTCAAACAGCTACTGGTGTGTGTGTGTGGGGGGTGATACTTGCAGAAGATCTTTCAGAGACAATGGCAGTAGCACTAGAGCTAATGCTTGTTAGTAGTGCTCAGGACGAGGAATGTAAACCCTTTTTGAATGTCTTTTACCATGAAAACTCTATGACGAGACAATGCGCGATGAAACAAGGGGAAGTGCAAAAAGGTGAAACTCCCAGGTTAGATGGCACTCAGTAAGCAACTGGGGTAGAGTAGATAATAACCATGAGAAGCAATGTGGCTAATGATACAACTGGACTTAAGCCAAAAGGACATTGAGCTGTTGATGTGCTCAGAGATGAAAAGAAAACCTGAAGCTACAAAACACATAATATTACAGGAACATGGAAAGTGAGAAGCTTGAATGGGGAAGATAGACAGTAAAACATGAAATGGAACATGTAAACATTGCAATTCTTGGGGTGAGTGGGCTAAAATGGACAGTAATTTTGAGACTGATAATTACACAGTTTACTCAAGAAATTAAAATCTAAGAAGAAATGGGGTGGCATTTATTGTGAAGAGAAATATAGTGAAAGCAGTGAAAGGATATTGTGCAAAGTGTGGCCATATGATATCAATAAGACTTCAGGGAAAACTCATCAATATAACCATAACCCATGTTTATGCTCCAACTATAGAGGCAGAAGAGGAATAAATTGAACAATTCTGTGCTGGAGTCCTGGAGGAAATTGATTACACACCAAAGGATTCCTTGTTAATCATAGGCAATTGGAATGCAAAAACAGAAAATAGGGCAGAATCAAAGACTGTAGCAAAATTTGATCAAGAAATGAAGCAGGAGAGTGACTGATTGAATTTTGTGAAACCAACAGTTTGTTCATCACAAACAAATTCTTCAATCAACCAAAGAGACAACTATATACATGGACATCAACTCATGGGCATATAAAAAGCAAATAGACTACATAATTGGAAGCAGAAGATGGATAAGCTCCACTCTCTCTGCAAAAATAAAACCAAGAGCAAACTGGCACAGACTATGAACTACTAATATCAAAAATATAAGTAAAGCTAAGAAAGAGCACCAAATGAACCACTGAGCCAAAATACAAACCAAAGAACATACCTGTAGAATTTAAAGAAAATACAAAAAAATTGATTTCAATTCTAAACTTATTTGAGCAGGAGCCAGAAGAACTCTGGACTGAAGCCAGGGACATTGTCAGGAAGGAATGCAAAAAGATACTTTCTCCAGCCAAAAGTAGAGAAGTCTCAATGTATGACAGATAAAACTCTTTAAGCAGTTAAGAACAGATGAGAAGCAAAAGTAAAATGTGATGGAAATAGAACCCTAAATGCAACTGTTCAGTGACTTGTGTGCAGGGACAAGCAGAACTATTATAATAGTCAAACTAGAACATGACAACAAAAAAGGCAGAACAAGAGACCACTTCCACAAAATGCAGGAAATCAAAGAGAAAGTTAAACCAAGAGTGAGGATGCTATATGATTTGCAAGGGAACACATTACATGATCAAGTAGAAATAAAAAGACAATGGAAACAATACACTGTAGAACTTTATGAAAGAGATGAAAAGATGATTGATTCATTCAAGGAAGAACCCTTTAAAGATGAGTCTACAATTTTAAAAAGTGAAGTGGAAGCTGCACTCAGAGCACTTGGAAGAAATAAATCATCAGGAACAAGTGGTGTACCAATACAACTGCTTGACTCACTAAAAAAGATAGCAATGCTGGGTAAGGTAGAAGGCAGTCAGAAAAGAAGAAGACTGTATTACAGATGGATAGACTCAATCAAGGAAGCTGCACCTCTGAGTCCGAACCTAAGCAGGGCAGTTGATGATAGGGTGGCGTGGAAGTGTCTCATCCAAAGGATCACCATAAGTTGAAGTCAGCTTGATGGCATTTAACAAGAACAATAAAGAATGAAATGAAGGAACGATACAGATATGTAGCCCAAGCTTGCAGAAACAGTATAAGGAAAGCCAATACTCAAAATGAGACTGGCTGGGCGAGCAAGGAGGAAGAAAAAGTTATTTTTTTAAAAAAATGTTTGAAGCAAGAGAATGATGGGGGAAATGATGAGACCAATGTTCAGTAATGATAATAAATGCGACAGATCACAATGAAAAGGCAGAACTATTCAACATCTATTTTGCTTTTGTGTGCTTCCATGTAGCAACAGAAATGTTGGCAAGGAATGCAGGTTGCAAATCCACATTGATAAGGGATAAATTAGGAATCACGTAGTTAATGTAAATGAATTCAAATCTGTAGGGCCAGATGAACAGCATTCCACAGTATTGACGGAACTTGCTAACATACTCCCAGAACCACTTGCCAACGTTTTTTCAGAAATCTTGGAGAACGGGTGAGGTGCCAGAGGACTGAAGGCAAGCAAACACTGTCCCTCTCTTCAAAAAATGTAAAGAAGTAGTTCTGGGAAGCTACAGTCCTATCAGTCTGACGTCTGGAAGAAAAAATAGAAAGGGTTATACAAGATTCTGTTTGCAAGTACCTTGATGACAATTCAGTTTTTAGTAGGAGCCAGCATGGGTTGGTCAAGAGCAAATCCTGCCAAACTCACCATATGTGTGTGTGTGTGTGTGTGTGTGTGTGTGTATGATCAGATCAATAGATTAGTAGATAGTGGGACTGATGTGTATGTCATTTATCTGGATTTCAGCAAAGCATTTGATAAAGTCTCCCATGGTAGTTTCATTAGCAAACTGACTAAATATAGGATGGATGGAAACAACATCAGAGAGATCCATAATTGGTTGGCAAGTCATGCTCAAAAAGTTGTCATCAGTGACTGTGTTTCTAGTTGTAAGGGGATCTCAAGTGAAGTGCTGCAGGGCTCTGTACTGGGGCCAATACTCTTCAGTATTTTTATCAATGCTTTAGTTGATGGGGTGGAAATAATCTTTATTAAATGTGTATATGATACAAAGCTGTGAGGAGTAACTAACACATTGTAAAATAGGCATGGAATTCAAAAGTACCTTGATAAACTAGGAAACTGGGCTGAAATTAATAAAGTGAAGTTCAGCAGAGACATTTAAACTGCAAAACCCAAATGCACAGGTATAGGCTGGGGAATACTTTGAACAGCAGTAGAAAGAAACTTGGAGTTATTGTTCATCACAGATTGGACATGAGCCAACAGTGTGATGCAGCAGCAAAGAAGGCAAATGCTATCTTAGCCTGCATTAAATAGAAGCATACTTTCCAAGTCTAGGGAAGTACTAGTCCCACTATATTCTGTGCTGGACATCCCTCATCTGGAGTCCTGCGGTCAGTTCTGGGCACCTCATTTAAGAATGATATACACAATTGGAGTGGGTTCAGAGAAAGGCGACAAAGATGACAACAGGTATGGGGAACAAAACATATGAGGAGAATTTGAAGGAGATGAGCTTGATGAATAGAAGGCTGAAAGGTGACATGATCACACTCTTCAAATATTTCAAGGGCTGCTATGAGGAAGAGGCTTCAGGCTTGTTCTTCCCTACCTTGGAGGGTAGAACTAGGTCTAATGGTTTTAAGTTATAGGAGAGTAGATTTTGACTGAACATTAGAAGGAATTTCTTGACAGTGAAAGCACTTAGGCAATTGAGCCAATTGGCTAGAGAGGTAGCGAGGTCTCCTTCTCTGGATGTCTTCAAAAAGAGACTACATAGCAATCTGCTGGGGATGTTCTAGTTGGCGAACCTGCATTAAGCAGGGGATTGGACTTGATGGCCCGTGACACCTCTTCCAATTCTGTGATTCTATGAGCATGGTGATTGAGAGATTCCAAGGACTAGAGAACAGGATGGATCATAGAGGTGAGCTTCCCATGCAGCTGAGATGATAGGCATTGGTGTGTGTGCTTCCTGTGTGGACTGAGTGTGTATAAATGTCCGTGGTTTGTGTTGTGTGTGTTACATGTGGCCATGCAGATGGATGCTTTCACCATGTCTACTTTGAAAATTGTCCCACCCAGTATGCAGCCTCCAACCACTTTTCCCCAAAGAAATCCTTGGGGAACCTTCCTTATTCTCTGGTTGATTTTTTTAAAATGGATGTTTTTAGTTCTTTTCCCTCTAACCCTACTAATTACTAGTGACATTTGAATACATTATTACATTACATAATAGATTATTAATTAAGGTCTCTGCTTTATTGTAATACACATATTTGTGATCTTTCCAACTGTTCTTTTTTGCCATTTTTGTAAGTCGTCTTAAAGAAGGTGCAGAAAGGATAAATATTTGTTTTATGCACGCACACATTTATGTGTGTTTATTCATTTTCATACACATGCCCTGTGCTGTCTGCTTACACCTTGATTGTGGAAGAAGCATGTTGTGGATCTAAATAGCAACATATTTGAAGTTGCTGCCTCTTCCATGTTTTTCCCATTAACTTTGATGACAGGGTGACTGCCAGCTGCAAGTTGTCCAACGACATTTGGGAAATACCTGACAGCATGGAGCTTGAGTCTTGTAAGGCAATTGTGACCTTACAAAGGAAAATAATTGGCTTGCAGGGTGGAAAATGCCATAGTAAACAGCTCTTTTCTCTCTGCTTAGCGCTTGAAACTAGCTGTATTTCCCCCCAGATCTAAACATGAAAAAGGCTGGCTTTACCTCATCTTTCTGTGTGACTGGGGGCAATTTGGAACAATACCACAGATATCTGCTCCCATTTTCTTCACAACAATAGGCAGAGAAAGGGATAGTGCTTAAAGTGGTGTTAGCACAATGAGTCACACATTAAGATGTTACAGGGAGCAAGCCATTATTGTATCATCAGCATCTCCATCAATGGAGCCATCTCTTTTCAACAAGAAAGTCAACTGATCGCTCTCATCAAACCTTTTTCATTTAATCCATCTGTACTCTACTCTTATGTGAGCAAATCCACTAATCCAACTTCAGCTCTCTACTTTAATAACTCACGTGCTTTCTTATCTATATTTGTGCACTCTCTTTTCCCCACTGTTCATCATACCTCATGGGACGTTTGCCGTGCCTATAGCTTTGTGGAAATGATAGGCCAGATAATCATATGTAAATTTCAGAAACTTCAATAAAAATCAGGTTAAAATATTGTAAAATGCCAACTGAGCTAGAAGCATGATATGCCAGGTTTATCTATTCCAGTGAAAACAACAAAAAATGTCAGGTTACTTTGAATATTGACAAATGTATTGACCCTTCATAGGGAACAATCCACTTTCTCATGTGCAAAAATGCACAAGATTCTATGAGTTA
Organism: Iguana delicatissima; assembly: GCA_948472985.1. Lineage (NCBI taxonomy): Eukaryota > Metazoa > Chordata > Lepidosauria > Squamata > Iguanidae > Iguana > Iguana delicatissima. The sequence continues at coordinate 384,283 of CAOKZL010000155.1, read as the reverse complement.
TAGCCCACTTCAGATGCAAAAAGAAGATTCATTTGAAATAAAACCTTTTGTTTAAAAAAGGCCTTAAGGTAATAACAAAGGATGACCAAAGCTCACCCTCCCAAGCTCCTCCTCACAAAATTAATTAAACTTGAATAAAACCAGAACTGATCAATTAGAACGACCTCCTTCAGTCCAATTTATAATTTGGAACTCTCATTGGGGAGTATGAAATAAAACAGTTGATACATCAAATTAACTGCATAAAATAATAAAAGGAAGGTTAAAAAATATAGATTAAATACAAATTGCTCACAAGTTCTCCTTGAACTTACTGGCATTTTTTAAAAAACATAAATCTGCAGAAATCTCTGAACAGTATGAATCAATAAATGTAGTAGTTATATGGTGACTTGAAAGAACAGCAAGATCATTCATACTGCAAAACAGCTGCCCTGGAAGAGACTATAATATAGGGATGCACACACCTCCAGATTATCAAGACATATAGACTGGACTTTGAAACCAATAGATCAAATTGTGCTCCCAAGCCAATTGAAAACTAGTCCAGCTCCTTAAAGACCTAGGAAGTTCAGACTTGTCAAAGGCTTGCATGAAGAAATTTGGCTACCAAATTCTGGTTCAATATCACTTTCCAAACACTTTTTGAGGTCAACACCACTGACTACTTTAAAGTAATCTGAGCTAGATCTTACCAAAGCTTGTGTGCTGTGAAAGCAAAGTCTCTGTCAGCAGGACACACACACTATTTGTTCACCAAATCTTGCATGATGGGGGAAGGGAGAAGTACTCCTGGCTACATCAATCTTCTGAGATACATGAAGCTTAGCAACATCCTTAGACTGTAAATTTTATATTTGAGGAGAACAATCTCATTCAGAGTTGGCCATTCATTTTTTTTCCTCTGAATAAAGCACAGGCCTAACATCAACAGCAGTATCTCAGTCTTCTCAAGACTGAGACCCTTTTCGCACCTTGCCTGTTCACAGAGCTGGGTGCAGGGCTCGTGCAAACAGCCTCTCTCTCCAGAGAGAGGCTCTCACTTCCCTGCTTCGACTCTGCACAAGCTTCCTGCTCATGTGAAAGCCCCGCCTCTTCCTTTCGCAGTGCAGCCTGGGACCTTCCCAGGCTGCACTGAGACAGGAAGTGCGACCGGCCCGGCTCCCAAGGCTCTGCATGCAAGGTAAGTGCACGCAGGCCCCCAGAGCGATGCGTGACCACGCAGAATTTTCAGCTTCAAGCTGAAAATGAAAAAATGCGTCCATGTCCATGTCAGGCCCTTGAGCGTCATGCAAATGTGAGTGCGTCATGTGGACCGCTCGTCACATGTGCATGACGCTCAAAGGGCCCTTTTGTATCGGAAACGCCATGCGAAAAGGGCCTGAGTTTAGGTTTATGACCATCTTTTATCCAAGCATTAAGTATCTGAATAATTTCAGCTAGTGCCATATGTGCTTGATGCTGCAGCGTGAAATACAAGTATCTACGTTAAATCACATTTAGTATTGAAAGCTAGAACAGGTTTTTTTTCAAAGGGAGGTAATAAGACTATTACAATCCAACTCAAATACAGTTTTTATGGGGATTTACACCAATATATCTCCACCCCTCAAATACCTGCATCTTAGAACGTAATATTATTTCCTCTTAAATATCTGTAAAGTACAGAACCTTTCAGTAATTAGACCCCTTGGGCTTTGGTTTTATCCTTATTTTAATGCTGAAATTCAGTGGAAATAGCTTACAACTTGAAGTAAATGCTTCATTTTCCTTGATGCCCAGTAAGAACATGTAATTGCCCAGGTGTATGAAAGCATAGATATATGAGATTGCAGCATATAAATCGCTTTACTAGCTTTTTTTCCTCTTCAGCCATTGCTGTAGCTGTTGTGCTATTTGGTAACAATCAGAACTGATTACTATAGAAGGCCATTTAGCTTACATCTATCTCCTGTTTAAGGTGTAAATTTGTGCAAATCCCAGTCTTGTTCCTGCGACTATTGGTAGTTCACCCTAATTTAAAAGGGGGCAAATGCTTTCACCATGGTTATAAACTTCCTGTTGTCATGTCATCCTACATCATCTTGATGTTCCGTGTATTAGAACTAAAACTAACATTTCATCCCCTGTGAAATTCAAAAGGCATTGGATGGATCTGTATCGCATGAACCATCTGAGGAACTCCAAGGGAAGCCAAATTAATATCCATTAACACTAAGTGGTCTTAGTAGTATCAATTTGTGCAATAAAACATGTTTAAGGATGAGGCTGCTGACATTGTTGCATAGTCAAATGTGTTGCCTATCCATCATTCTATTTAGGCTTTTAGGATAGTTTGCAGACATCATACTGAAAATCATTTTGAAAGTGGTATATTGAGTAGCACTATTATACTAATAATAGATGGAAGGACAGAAGGAATATTCAAAAATATGTGAAAAATAGTTGAAAAATGTTTTGCACATGTTGTGAAATCTTGATGTTGATCTTACTCTAACGAAAATCTTCTCAATTCAGGATTATTCTGTGTAAAATTTGCATGTGTTTAGTGTGGAGAAAGTAGTTTTTCTAAACAGAAAAATAATTTTACAAATCATGTGCAATTTTGTACAGAATAGGTCCTCAACTACAGCCTTTTCTGAGCATGCTGTTTTTTCTGCAGAAAATGTTTTCTTCTGAATAAAAAATTCTGCTTTGTGTTAAAAAGACATGCATGTGAATTTTGCCAGAATAAGTCTCAGATTGTTAATTGTCTTCAAAAATAGTGTAGTCTTTAATATATACATGAAATTACTCGAAGATGTCATTTGGACTTCTCAGGCTCAGTGTCACTATTATGGTGATGGTACCCACCCTATCTCTTCTTTCTTACTTTCTTCACTGGCTGCTGTCCTATTTCATGCTGGCAGATTGTAAAGTTTTTCCAGCACACTAACATGGAAGTCCAAAAGTGCAAGAACCATATTTCTGGAGTTGGTGCAGATGGAGCCAGTGGAGGTGGAGGATAATTCTGTATGATTATTTCTCAAATGGAGCGGGAAAGGTACAACCATCTCTCTCTCCAAGCAGTTGTGCAAAGGCACAAAAACAGCTTTCCTCGTGCCCTCTGTAGACATTGGCTCTTTCCCTGTGCCTTCTGTAGACATTGGCTCAGGTCACTGGTTAAGGCTGTGCCCTGCAGCCATCTGGCTTTCATTGCACAACCTGGGAAAGCTGTTGCATAAGAAAGTGCTAAATATCTGCTTATATGATATACAAATTAAGTAATTATACTGGCATAATCTTCAATAACACCAGCATACATCACCAAGGGATTCTGGCCAATGTCCAGTGCCAATGATGGACTGGATAAGAATAAACAATTTGAAGCTATAACCTTAGCAAGACAAAAGTGTTCCTCTTCAGATGAAAGGCAGGTCAGGGAATGTTCTGCGTGACATTTTACTGTCTTGAAGGTCCATCTGGGTGTACTGCTATTGAAGACTCACTTTTGTAATAGAGTATGCTACTGAATTCAGACATAAGCTTCAATGCCCAGTTTTTAGCAGCATCCAGGAGTGCATTTGTGCAACTGAGGCAAGTATGTCAACTTTTTCAATTCCACAACTTATTCACTTGCTTGATCTTGTCCCAATAAAATTGTATCAAAAGATATAGCAAATTGAGAATATAGATAAGAAAACTATGGTTTGCCTTTAAATGCCAAAGAATAAAAGAGCACTCTGCTGTCTGTCTCACTTCAGATTGGATACTTGTTTTAAACACGATCAATATAGTCACAACACTACAAAGATAATGTAAATATTGGAGTCCACCAGTCTTAAACCCTCTTTGCAATCTCATGTTGTGAGCACGTCTTTAAGCAGAGTAGACATAAGAGCTTACAAAAAAGATTGTACATTTTGAAGAAATAAATGGTGGAAGATCATGTTGTGCAAGATAAATAATTCTCTTATGAACTGGTGACAATCAAAGCACCAGTCAGTGCAATATATAGCATCATTGGTTTTAGAAATAGAAGACAAGTCTGGCCGGCAAGTCTAGAAATCCTTAGCAAGAAATTCTTCCGGAACAGCAATTGATGCATCTATTGTGTGTGTGGATTATCACTTTTTAATTTATCATAAGCACAAATTTTACCATTTGAATTCTGCTACAAACGAACATATTTAAAGGAGAGAAGAAGAGAGGGAGGGCAGATTTTGTGAAAAGGTATGCATATGATAATGGGAGCCAGTGTGGTACAGTCTGGATGGTATTGGAGACTAGTGTTCAAATCCCAACTCAGCCATGGAAATCCACTAGGTGACCTTGGTCAAATTATACTCTCTCAGCAGTGATGTAGTTAAGTCTTTTAGTCCAAGTCTCAGGTTAGGTCAAGTCTCAAATCTCTTACTCAAGCCTCATGTCAAGTTTCAAGCCTGGGAGCCAACTTTAACTGAAAAAAGGGAGGTGGTGGGGGTATATGTTGTTGGGAGTGGCAACCTGTGCATGCTTAATTAACTGGCTAGTTAATTTGCATGTTTATTGTAGGCATAGAGAGATAGCCTAGAGAAAACTCCCTGTTTGTTTTGGGCCCTTTCCACACCTTACCTTGTTCCGGTGCTGGGATGCGGGGATCACGCGAACAGCCTCTGCCGAAAGGCTCTCGCTTCTCTGCTGCTTCAGCTCCGCACAAGCTGCCTGCTCACGTGAGAGCCCCGCCTCTTCCTTCCACAGTGCAACCTGGGACCTTCCCAGGCTGCACTAGGGCAGGAAGCACGACCAGCTCGGCTCCAGAGGCTCTGCATGCCAGGCAAGTGTGCATGGAGCCTGGGAGCAATGCGCGATCCCACACCATTTTCGGCTTCTAGCCGAAAATGAAAAGGTGTGCCACCGGCCCCTGCTGGCCCCTGGGACATCGTGCAATTGTGAGTGCGTCATGCAGATCGCTCCTCACAGTCGCGTGACGCTCCAGGCCCTCTTTCGCATGGCAAATGCCATCAACACCTCTTCCTTCAGCACATACACATTCTTTGTTCTTAAAAAGGTTCTCTTGCCATTTACATCCCTTTTGTCTTCGCCTTTTGTCTTGAAAGCATGCTCTCAGATCTCCTAACAGGGATTGTTTTCAGCAAGCATGTGGGTGCTTAATTTCTTACCTTTCTTCAAGAATTAAACCTGTGTAAACTATGCACAAGATTTTGCGAGTAAACTCTTTTATATTTTTAACCAAACGGTTTGTGTTTATTTTAAGATAGATTAAGTGTATTTGGCGTGAAGTGATAGAAATGGGAGTGGTAATCTGTTCAACTTCCGTTTTTGTGCAATTATTAGATACTCTGCTGATTGAGAGACTCATTACCAAGATCTCTCAGTTCCCAACATGTGTTGGGCAGGGGAGTGAAGCTTCAGTAACTAGAACATCAAGAAGTTGTGCACAAAGTTAGATAAAAAATATAATGGGCAAGTTCAAAAAAGCTTTATTTAAACAAAGCTGTGCTGTTAATCAAATATCTTATGAAGTAGGGAATAGGATCCTTCCTACTTCCCATTCCCCAAGCTAGAGGCTTTTGTGGCAATGTGCATGAAAGAATCTGCAGCTTCCTAAGTGGGAAATAGGATCCTTTTTCTGAAGCTGGAGGCTTTATTGGCAGTGGGGAATAGGATCTTCTTACTCCCCATTACTAAAGCTTCAGAAGCTTTAGAAGGAAGGATCCTTCTTCCTCAAACCTGTTCCATAACACATTTCCTGTTCCCTTCTAAGAAACACACCTTGTGCTCTGGAGATAAGTCTTGCTCTACTGTTAGGAAAAGTTTTAGAAGGCTCCTCTGATATACAGTGGGGATATGCTCCTGGGCAAACCTCAACCCCACCTCAAACTCATTTGCAAATGTGTTTGATTTTCCCCTCTGAGAAACACCTCCACACTTTGGGCTTGAGACAAATTGTCACATGACAAGGTAGGCAAAAAGAAATGGAAGTGTTGTGTAAAGTCATTAGCTGTCTGGATGAATGTGTTATGTTACTAACCAAAGGACAGCAAGTCACTAACAGTTGAGTCAAGTCAGTGTGTCATTTATTGCTGAGTCGGGTCCAAGAGTCTTGCCAAGAAAACCCCATGAAAGGTTTTCCTTAGGATCACTATGAGTCAGAAACTACTTGAATAACAACAAATTCAGATGACATTTTCATCAAAACGTGATATAGAGATTACACAGAAAAAAATCATGTCTGGTCACAACAGGAATCCAGCTTAGATAAACCATGGGTCTAATGATGCATCAGTGATCTTCTTATGTTCAAAAAGAACAGAAAAGGATTTCACTGGATTTAGCCATCTCAGACCCTTTCCTCACCCTACCCGGATCCATCATCGTCTGGTGGTGATCCCTGCAGCACCTATGCTGTAAAGGGAGTGTGACAGGAGCACTCTGCTCCACACCGGACTGGCTCCCTGCCAAGGAAGCGTGATGGACACACCTCTTCCTTCTGCAGCACAGCTGGGCATTTTCCTAGGCTGCACTAGAGGAGGAAGCACCTCCATTGTGCTTCCAGAGCTTCTGCAGGCCAGGTAAGTGTAGTATGGTGGCACGATTGCATGTCATTGACGAGGGAAAACCCATCAATATTTAATCTGCAATCATGCCACCTGGCAATGGGAGAAGGACGGGACTGCGATGACATCATGGCGCAGTCTCGATTCTCTCCCATCTCCATGCCGAAACAACAGCATCCTGTGGAAAGGACTTCAGTGTAGGGAGCCTCCTTGCAGTTTCCAAGACTCATGAGAGGAAACATAGTTTGACTTGAGAATTCAGGCATTTCCAAAGCATATGGACCATTCTAGAGGAACAGTGCACAGGCAAAACAGTATGCACATTTTCAAGTGTGAGTAGCTAACAGTGTATATATAGTTGAAAAATATACATGCATTTGAAAATATATAGTTGAAAGAATGCATGCTTTAGTCAGTGAGGGAAATTAAGTATGTTCGTTAGAAAAATCATAGAAATGAATAGGAATTGCAGTGAGCTAAGATAAAGCAAATTCTTTCAACCTTATGTGACACAAGGAGACGAAGAGAAAATACAGATGGGATTAGAAGAAATAGAAATGGTATCAAGGCAAAGAGAATTTCACATACATATTCTTACATGCTCTTTTCCCCATATTTCTGCTGGCTGCACAAGCTCCCACATTTAAATGCATAATATCAGGGTTGTGATATTGTCCTGCATTCTTACTAATAACTTTCTGGACCATGCTAGTGTTTTATTGGTAAACAGATGATCTCTGGTTTGATCATAAGTTATTGAAGAACCACATTCATTTTTTTGTCTCAGAAAGATGTGATGCATCACCTACATCTAGAAATTGTTAGTTCTATCGAGTGTCAAATAAGGAGCTGTTGGTTGGTAACACTAAACATATTGTTAGACCGCTATTTTGACTTCCAGTCCTAAAAGAAGATTTTAAACAAAACAAAGCAAAAAGTTTGGTAGAAAAGAACAGATTTGAGAATAGAAGCTTATCAGTTTTCTATTTTTTGGGAAACTGAACATCTGTTTCATCTCTGCCAGAACCTTTCTGTTTATGCTGGTGTCACTATTTAAGATATCTTGAGTAAAGAAGAAATAAACTCTCTTTCAGAAAAGAACAAGGTTCCCTAATGAACACGGATATATACAGAGAGAGAATAAAGACCAACATTACCACCCCACACTCACATACAGAGCAGACATCTCCTGGCTCCCCCTATTCGTGGTACCATCAGTATTTCCTCCCATAGTCATGCTGCACTCACCATCTATCTTCACCTCTTTCACTGATGCGTCTAGCACTCATACTCACTTTTCAGTCTTCTGTTGTTGGGCATGGGCTGGGGCACCAGCAAACCAATGCTGGAAACTTAAGTCAGATATCACAGACAGATAGAACAACAGACATGGATCCCCATCCTTTTTGTCCCCTCAGCAAATTGTTGAATTTCTGGGGTAAGTGTAAAGGATCTCTGCGCATCAAGTATATACAAGGTCAGCCCAGGAAGCAAAGGTGATAGTGGACCTCTCTGAGCCCCAGAGACTTTTGTAGGTGCCTGAACGCACCAGCGGCTGCCGCAAGCCCTGCTTAAAGGATTTCTGAAGTTTACCTAGCATTTCCTCAGGATCTTTTTCACCCAGCATAATTTCAGAAGAGTCTATTTTTGTGTGTCTGTTTAAAAGCATGTCTGTCAAAGTAGCAGAAAACAAAATAATTGGACTACAGGTGCTCATGTATTAACTACAAAGTGCTAAAAGGAGTGCTTTAAAATCTCTAATATACTGAGTCATAGAAATGTGTAAAGGCTAATGAACAAAGAATAGTTTTTAAGAGGGTCAAGACTTTTCAAAGCTGCCGGAGAAGATGAAATCTAAACAAACATGCATTTTTCTCCATCTATATGGTGAAGCTCAGCTTGTCTTCATCTGCATTCATGATGCATTACTGTTCTCACTGTAATCGGAGTAAACTCTTTACAAAATGAAACACACACAAACACATTACACCCTTGATGATTCTGGGAAGAGTTACTAACCTGACCATGGAAAGATCAAACAAAACATCAAGCACTAAAAGCAGGAAAGATGGTCCACTATCAAATGATCTAAAACTGAAATGCTAGTCGGAGATTTTGATTTAAAGAAATGGGAGGGAGGAAGGTCATAGAACAATAATTCTCAAGCCTGCCTGGGAATGGGGAAAAAATGACCAGATAAAGAGACTAAAGGAGTAAGCCTTATACTGGATGTATGTGTGTATATGCCTTCATATGTGTTGACTTATGGAATACCATCAATACTTTATTATATGTCTGTTTTAATGGAGCAGTCCTTACAGGAAGGCATAGCCTTCCAGAAGCTTAATTGCTGTGAGTCAATAGGACCCTACAGAGATCCAGAAGTGAAAACACAGAAACACGCTGCTAGAAATTCTCATAGTGGGTGTTAGTGATGATAACTCTAGATTTTCTTGTTCCTCGGAGATGTCAAAAGCAGTGTATTTTTCTTCCCATAGTGTTGAAGCACTAAGGAACTTTTTTTCCTTGAAATGAAGGGAAACTCCAGAACTTTCGGAAGAAAGCTACAGAGCTTCCCAAAAAGCAGCATAGTTTTACAGAAGGCTGTGCAGCTTTCCAACAAAAAAGACCCCAAATGGAATGATGAGCAGCTTTCAAAGCTGCACAACCTGGAGGGAGAAGAAAGCACAAAACAGAATGATGTACAGCACCTACAGCTACAGAACATTGCAAAAAGACAGAGAAAAAAAGCACAAAAGAGAATTTTGCACAGCCTTAAACGATATACAACTTTAATTATTATACAGCTTTAAAACAGGAATGGGAACCACAGCTCTAAAAGTACAAGCAACAGTATATTGTTCATAGAACAAACAGAGAAACAGCACAAACTACACTTTATCTAGAGTTTTTTGTTTGCTTGTTTCATTTTATGCAGTTTTCAAACTGTGCAGCTCCAAAAATGCAATTGTTTTTCTGCTGACAACAACAACAAGTTTCTGCAAAGTTGTGAGAACTTTCTGGGTGTTATTTTTCTTTCTGCAAATGTTTCCCTGGGGCTGGAACTCCAAGCTATCAACTACAAATTCCATTCCTAGTGGGTGCTTGTATACATTGCAACAGTTTATTTCTTTGTTGCCTAAAAAAATAAGTCAAGCAAATGAACCACCTATCATCCAGAGGACAAAACAGCACCATTCAATTTCTTCTCCTTTCACAATTTTGTGAGTAATCCAAGCATGTGAAGCACAGCAGTTGGAATGCTCTGCATGGAAGGTGCTTCCCATTAGAGGAAATGGCTGGATATCTTGTCCTGTGCTTCACACTGTTAAAAAAATAGAAATTTGATCAGTGCTGCTGCCCTGTAGGAGTTTTGCATGCTTTAATACTTAATTAGGATGTGTACGTCAACAATCCAACATTAAAAAAGGTTTAATGTGGGACATTTTTCAGTATTACCTACTTCTCTTGGGACTGTGACACCTCTAGCTATCCAGCTGTATTTCACATATGGACTATGCAGACAAGTAAAGAAATCACTATGTGAAATGACCTGTAGGTGAGGGTACGTTGAATAAGTTTCAGAAAGTGTGGTCACAGGACATAGGTTGCAGGTGAAATGGGCCTGTTCTTTTAAGCTGCATAGAAGACTGCTTGAAAACATGTTCTTTTATGCTGTATAGAAGACTGCTTGAAAACATGGCTGCTGTGAGTTATTGGATAGAAAAATAAGATGACTGTGGAATAAATAAGAAAAGGGATAGATAAATCTGGGACAGGGAAATACAACCCCATTGCTGAGAGGCTGTAAAAAGCCAACATCAGTAGCCCTGAGCATAGTAAAACATGAGCAAAATTTCTGGCCAGAAGATTTAGCTCTAAATCTGAGATGGTGGGAGTGGAAAAAAGGTTGCCTGAAACCACCACCCCTTAGTAAATATTTTGTCAGTATCATTGGTTTTGTGGCAGTCATGCCACTGTCACTAGCAGCAACATTCTCTTGGGTAACTGATAGTCACAATTTTTATCTTGCAAAATTTCAGTGAACTATAAACTGTGTGGTAGTGAGATGTTCTTCTGATGGTTATACAAGGGAGAAAAATGATGGTTACCGCCACACTGGTGCTCCTGCCTGCAATAACAGCAACTTTTGTATCCATTTACTGCCTACATTTCATTCCTATTCTGAAAATCACTAGAATTTTCTCTACTATTTTACCTCCCATGAATGGCTTAATGAAATCACATTGGAGCAGCACTGAAGTTTGTATGGTGATGCAGGTGACAGTGATGGACATTTAGACTATCCTTTTAAAACAGAAACATACATACACATGCACACAAAGGTGGCGGTATTTAGTCCCCTGGTTTCATCATTGCAAGGAGGACTCAGGCCATTTCCACACTAGACTGTTAAGAGCTATTATTCCACTTTCAACATCCTGTGGAATTCTGGAGTTTCTAGTTTACTGAGGCCAAAGAGTACTCTGGCTGAGAATGCTAAGAATGTCCCTCATTAAACTGCAAATCCCAGGATTCCATGGGATGTTGAAAGTGGAATAATAGCACGATTATCGTGTGGTGTGGAAATGTCCTTATTGTCAGTGATATGGATGTAATTCTTTACTAAGTGTGTTCTCAAAGGTAGCAATGAGTAATTTCTCAAATTTTTTTCCTGCTGCAAGAAAGGCTTGTTTTCTAAGGTTATTTGCAATTTGAGAATTCCTCTGCAAAAAATTCACCCATAGTTATTTTGTACAGGAAGCAACGTTTCTGTGCAGGAAACGTCTTTGTTTTGTGTGTGTGTGTGTGTGTGTGTGTGTGTGTGTGTGTAAAATGGCATTTTTGTTTTTGTTGTTATATTTGTATCTCATCTTCCTCCCAAAATTGGGATTCAAGGCAGCTTACAGGTTAAAAGAGCAATACAGTTAAAAACACAAAAAGTGAACATCAAAATTGAATAGAGCTAGTCACAATATTAAAAAACACATCAAATCTCTAGTGAATAGAGTGACACCATCAGCAGGAGTGATTTTTTTTTTCCTTTTTGGTCAATAGCTTGTGCTAAACCAAGGACTCAAAACAGACAAGAGAAAAAGTTGGCTCTGCTTAGTGAAGGCTCTTCATATCTCAGATTCTCCTTTCCAGAAAGTGTTCTCTATCATTAGATTTTAGCAGAATAAAATAGATGAATAACTGAACAAATCAGATGGCATTATTAGGCTCACAAAATTATGTGCTTGTCGATATCTTATGTATAAAAAACTGATGATACTCTTTAGACACAGGTATTATGAACTGAGTGTCTTTGTGTGTATTGATCAATAGTTGAATGTAATCAAATAAAAATGTACCACATATTTTACACCATTATGCATAGGTTTAAATCCCTTAAACGCACTGGAGCCCAGCTGATCTTGGAAGCTAGGCTTGGTTAATACTAGGATGGAATACCACCAACAAATACAGGTGCTGTAGTCTATATTTCAGAGAAAGGAACTGCTAAACCATCTCTGAGTATTCCTTGCCTAAGAAAACCCATGAAATTCACAGAACTGCCATAAGTTGACAAACAACTTGAAGGCATATACACACTCTCATAATGGTTCATTCAACGTAAAGTTTTATGAATAAGAAATACCAGATATATATATATATGCTTCATTGGACTTTTGTAACGAGGATTATTTATGTTGTTGGTATTTTTTAAAAAATCTATTCATAGAAAATCTGGGGAAAGGGTGGAGAGAATGTTTTGAGTGCAGCATTTCAGAACCACCTGCAGTCCCTAGTAGGAACCATCCCCCTTCCACCCAGTTGCTAAAATTATGCTTGTCATTAGCAGTGATTTAAAAAGCTATCACTGTCTAATCAATGCAGTCTGCAACATTTGGCTGAAGGAAGACATCCAAGGGAAATGCTTAGCAGTGATTAAGACTGTATTGTGTGAGAGCCATCAATGCATAGTACATCCTGTAAATAGTGATATAATGCTGGCTTCTTCTCATGCTTCCTTATGTGTTTCTTTGAACTGAAGTATTTGCTAAAGGAGAAGGGAATTTACAACCCAAGCAGAGCAAATATTAATCTGGCCTAGCATCTTTTGCTCTCATTTGTTGCTATTATTTGCAGGTTGTTAAATGGAGTGTGCCAGGAGGAAAGCACATCTGCTTCAAGTGTTGATCTCTTTATTTCTTAATAATAAGCTCAATATCCTTTTGAGGGTTTTTTAAAAAGGTGGAAATAGTACTTCCTCCTCTATCTTGATTATGCATTCATTCATTTATCCCTTTAAAATTATGCTTAGTCAAAATAAAAATAGAGAGGCCTAAGTCCACTTTAACTCCCCAATCACTGGTTTAATACAACATCCATTTATGCCAGTGATTCTGAACCTGTGGGTCCCAGATGTTCGTGGACTTCAGCTCCCAGAAGCCCCAGCCACTATGGTCAATGCTCAGGGCTTCTGGGAGCTGAAGTCCAAAAACATCTGGGGACCCACAGGTTGAGAGCCACTGATTTATGCTAATAAGGCATACACTGGGAGAGTGTCAGTACAATTTACTATTCTACTGAATGAAAAGTTGCTGAATAATGCCTTGCAGCTTTATAAGGACAAATTTGCATGACAGTGACAAATGGTCAGCACTCAGAGTGTCTGGAAAACCCAGGGCCTTTCTGCATTACACTGTTGTAGTGCTATTATTCTGCTTTCACCATCCTGTGGAATCCTGGGATTTGTAGTTTCCTGAGGCCGAAGAACTCTCTAGCTGAGAATTCTAAATGCCCCTCCCTCAACTGCAAAGCCCAGAGGGTGTTCAAAGTGGAATGATAGCACTGTAACAGGGTCGTGTGGGAAGGTCCTCAGTTTCCCTATGCATCTGCCCAAGTTTTAAGATTTTCAGTAGAAGAACTACCATCCTCACAGACACGTTTGGTGAGGCTGTAAAAGAGGGCCTTCTCAGTGGCTGCTCCCAGGCTGTGGAACTCCCCCCTCTGCTTCCACCAGCAGGCAAAGATCTTGCTATTCCAGAGGAAGGGCTGCTCCATCATCTGCAATTCCCTTCCACAGGAGGCTAGGCTGTCCCGGTCCCTACTCTCCTTTTGGTGCTTTTTGTTCAGGCAGACTTTTAATGTGTCATTGCTTGCAGAGGGCCTTTCTGTGAAGGTGTTTTTTTTTTTAACTTTTGCATGCTTTTACTGTTTTTATACTGTGCATAACCTCTTCTTTTAATGTAATGATTTTAAATTGTGTTTAAACTTTGGTTGTTTGGTTTTGGCTGATTCTTTTTGTGAACCATCTTGGGTTCTGGGAGAAAGCTGGCATGTAAATGAAATAAATAAATAAATAAATAAATTCAGACAGGCTTTTGTCTACAAGCTAGTTGTAACAGAAGAATCCTTTAACAGGATGGGAGAATGTCTCTTTTCCTTTCTTCTTGTTTTTTTTAATTTAGTATGTTTTTAGCTATTTTAATGCAGTGCTTGGTATGAATATGATGATTTTTTTTTAAATCAGTCTTTAATATTATAACATCTTGAGACTTCGGGCCCTTCCACCCTACACTGTTATAATGCTATTATTCCACTTTCAACATCCTCTGTAATTCTGGAGTTTGTAGTTTACTGAGGTCAAAGAGCTCTCTGGCTGAGAATTTTAAATGTCCCTCCCTAAACTGCAAACCCCAGGATTCCATAGGAGGTTGAAAGTGGAATAATAGCACTATATTGGTGTAGTGTCAAAATAGCCTTAGTGATTGGTAGAAGCTTCCTGACCAGGGTCATTTCCGCACTGCACTGGTATAGTGCTATTATTCCACTTTCAACCTCCTGTGGAATCTTGGGGTTTGTAGTTTAGGGAGGGGCCTTTAGAATTCTCAGCCAGAGAGCTCTTTGGTCTCAGTAAACTACAAACCCCAGAATTCCACAGCACACTGAAAGTGGAATAATAGCACTATCACAGTGTAGTGCAGAAATGGCCCAAGCCTTACAGGTCTTACTGAATGTTGTTGAAAGTGGAATTATAGCACTATAACAGTGTAGGGTAGAAAGGCCCTTAGCTGTACAATATTTTAATTCATGTCACAGGCTGCTTTGGGTCCTGCATTGTGAGAAGGACTGTAAATAAATAAATAAGCAAATAAACCAATAAATCGAAATCATCATGTTTCCGAAGGCCCATGCAGTGTAATCTAGGACCAATGGGAAGAAACAGTGTCAAGAGACATTTTTGTTATTTTGCAAGATATTAATAGCCTTTCCTAGATGAATTCTTATCCTCATGCCCATGTGTTTCAGTAAAGTTATTATGCCCGTATTGCTGAACACCTTACAGCCACTCTCTGCCACAGAGGGAGCAAAAAAGGTAAGTAGCACAGCAGGTTGAGGTATGGAAAGCAGTATTTCAACTTGAGAATGGAGAGCAAAGCTGGGAATGAGCCCTAGGCTTGTTCTCCTCCTTCTGCTCTCTGAGATTTAACACCTTTCCATAGAGGGAGAAAGAGGGAGACAGCCACTAAAACCTTGGATGAAGCCAGGCAACCCTCCAAGGAAAGGCATAATTTTCAAAAGGGTAATAACAGAATGCCCAAGGATGCAGTAAACCTTTGGTTAAGACAATCTCAGGAAAAGAAAAAGAAATATGTGGAATGTTTTATTTTTGCAGTATCCATGTGCTATTAGTCTATCACAAATATCTAGCCCATGCAATTTTCCACTACTTAGATAATTTTTAATTCCAAGTGTTTATTTCCTAAATAATGCTTAGTGGGAATAAAAAGGAGATAGATGTTTGGTATTTTTTTATGAGAAAGCTGTAAGATTAAGATAGAAGTCCCTGAAAGTTCAGCTTCTTTACAGCTGGTAATAGTAAAGGGATTCTATATTAATTAATAAGGAGGAAAATGATTTTCATCTACCTCTGAGCTAATATTGTGTGAGTTTAATTTTAATACATTTAGATTTTGAAATACATGGTTTAGTTTGGTAAGCCAGTCTGCAATTGTGGGTGTAAGACTGGGTTTAAAAACCGATATGAAATAATACTGGAAATAATATGTAATAATATCCATCTTAAAATGGCCTAAATACCCAGAAGGCACCACATCCCAGCTGATCCTGGAAGCTAAGCAGGATCAGAACTAGTTAGTTAGTGGATGAGTGACCACCAAGGAATGCTGAGTTCTGTAGGCTATATTTCAGGTGTAGGCAGTGAATATTCAGAAGCTATTTCTGCATATTCCTTGCCCAAGCAAATCCTATGCAATTCATGGGGTTGCCATAAGTCAACAGGCATATTGAAGGCACATAGGCACAGTATGTATGCAGTGCATACAAGTTCATTTAGGCCAGATTTCCAACACAGCAAATTAAAGCCTTTATGGAATCAACTCAGCTTGAGGCTCTATTGACTTCTTAAAGGTTTCTTACCTTGCTATTCATTTGAACTACATAGGTTCCATATGCTTCATATTGTAACTTAGACTTAGAAAAATTGGGTTTGTGATATCAGTATGCAATCTGCTTACTGCATGAGTGCCGTTCTACCATGCTGGTATTAGAACGTCTGTTACTATGGCCATTTCCGCACGAGACTGTTATAGCACTATTATTCCACTTTCAACATCCTATGGAATGCTGGGGCTTGCAGTTTAGGCTGGCCCCTCCCTAACCTGCAAACCCCAGGATTCCATAGGATGTTGAAAGTGGAATAATAGTGCTATAACAGTCTAGTGTGGAAATGGCCTATATCTTCCATATGACCCTAGGTTGTAGGGAACTGATACACCAGCTGCTAGAATCAGATGGGGAGCGCTTAAAAATTGTCAGGCTCCAGATGTTGAAAAACAAAATGTATTCACCAGAGGAGGTATGATGTTTGTAATTTATTTGAGGGAGGGGTAAGGTTTTGCCACCTTTGGCATACTGGACGGTTTCAGCAATGCAATCACTATTCTAAGACATTAATTATATCTTTTATCTCATTCAGTCAGCTTTGTTTTCTGACCAACAAAATAGAAGAGCACACTTACATACTGATCTTAAGCAACTGACATAAAAATATGCTTTATCAATTTCCATTGGACTGCCTTCATATAGCACTGATCTATGACATGTATACCATTTTTTTTTTATCACCAAGACGGAATTTTCTTTTTCAAGGCATTTTGGGATTTCTTTAATTTCTTTGGACAATGTTTTTGAGCTCACCTTACCATGTCTCCTTCATTAAACATCTTTCTATAAATCTGCAGCTTCCCTGGCCACTCATATTTCCTGATCTGAAAAAGTCCTATGGGAGAAGTTATCTTATCACTTTTTTCCATTGGATTTTAACTGATGTCTGGGAAGGCTGCTGAATGCCAGAGAAAATTTTTCCCAATGAAATGAAAATTACTAATAGAAACCTCTTAGTCATTTTGTAATTAAGTTAACTTGAAGAACCTAGTGTTCCCCACTTGAAAATTACCTCCTTTGCAACTTATTTGAAAACAATTTCTTTACTATCAAATTAAATGACAATAGTTAAAAAAAAACCAACAGAAGAATGTACTGGCACAACTTTTTAATATGCCATTACTTGACTTCCTTATATCTTGTTCATTTTTACTTGGATGGCTGAGCTCTTTCCATTCAAAGTAATTATGTTTGAAGTAACACCAGACAATATGAAACACCTGTCTGTATGGTATATGATCTGTGATGGCTATTTCACACATCCATATAATCTCATAATGGTGATGAATCTTTGAATGCAAGTCAAGTTATTACTGAATAACTAGGACATTTCTGCACTAAACTGTTATAGTGCTGTTATTCCACTTTCAACATCGTATGGAATCCTGAGTTTTGCAGTTTAGAGAGGGGCTTTTGAAGTCTTTGAGGCCCCTCCCTAAACTGCAAATCCCAGGATTCCATAGGATGTTGAAAGTGAAACAATAGCACTATAACAATCTAGTGTGGAAATGGCCCTACTTTCTTAGGGAACTGCAAGCAGTATCCCATAGGCAAATAATCTCAGCAAATAATGTACTTCTTAGAAATTTTGCTAACTGCATTAATGTAGCTAACAGCTATTTATAATTAAAGGAAATGCAGTAATATGAAGTCTTTTAGGGTAATGTAACATTAATTTGTAGCTAAAAGCTGTCCACATGCTTACCTTGTATGTTATTCAAATTTAATGATGGTGAGAGTCATTAAAGCTATGAAATTGCAAGATATTTCATTTACACCTATCAGAAAAGCTAATATTTATGATTATAAATGCTTAATTTTGCCTTTATTATTGGTCCGGTAATGAGCCCCAACCATTTGCAAATGAAGAATAAATCAGCAGAGCTATAGAACTGTGAAAATGGTGGTAGAAGCAGACCAATAATTTATTGTGTAGTTGAAATACTGAACTAACAGTTAATCTGTGTGTATAATTTATAGGAACACCTGACAAAGGCTCAACAGATAAACTGTCTGATAGTACATCATGGTAAGGATTTGCCTCTTGCTATGGCTGCCTCCGTTTATGATCTTTCTGACAGATGTTTGGCTCAAACAACCTGCCACTTAAAGCACTGTGAGGAAGCCCATTCATGTCCGTTAGAAATGGCAAAATGCGTTCCATTTTCCTGGCAACTCAGGGAAGCTAATTTTCATATATTTTTTTGCTTTATAATTTAAGTTATGGCTTGGTCACAGTAAGGAGGTGTGTAATTTGTCAGCTACTAGAGACTGCTTTTGAAACCTGAAAGTATGCTATCTTCCCTGGCTTATTCATATTAACTTTGGCATAGAGTTGTGTCTGGAGGAAATGGGCATCGTATTTGCTATGAAGAGTCTCAGATCGTCAGACTTCACCTTTTTCAGCAGACTAGATTGAAACTACAGAAAGCAATTGGTTTGCTAAGAAGAGTAGGACACAACTAACAACAAAAGTCATGCATAATCAAATGGCACCTTTACTGTCTCATCCCCATATTTTGTTTTCCTTCTATTTATCACCTTCCTTTATAGTGTATTGCCCTACCTCACTCCACAAGAACCTTTTGAAAGTTGAGTTACACTTGACAAAAATTCTAATGTGGCAACTTCAATGTTACTTTCTGTACAGATCTAGCGTAGCCGTTCTCAACTGTTTTTTAGCCATAGACACTTTAGAAACTATTCTCAGGTTCCAGCCTCCTCCCTGTCAAACAGGGATGCAACACAAACAGACAGAAGAAAAAGTAGTACCAAACACCAAGAAAACTTGAGCGTCCTGACATATTGGACAACATTTTAAAAAAGACTGTATGAAAGTAAACAGGCCTAATGTGATTCCTGAGTTTTGTGCTTTTCTACAAGTTTAATGATATAGGACTCCAAATTAGTCAATGACAGTCAGAGGTCACCTCTTATCACCATATCAGTCTACAAGGGCATGAAATATTTCACAAAAGCCTCAACTTTTGCAGATTTTAGCTCTTAAATTGAGGTCCGGGACGAACTTAATCAAAGAATTTACTCAGTGCGCCAAATTCAAACAGTGTGTTGGAAAGCTATTATAAATAGGAATGAAACTGTTAAATCCAATTAAGGTTGCTGCTTGGCTGTTTCATTGGTTCAGTTACCAAGGCCCCGTAAACCGTTGGGGCTCCCTTTCTCGGTTTTCCATCTGTGACTCCCTTAAAGTGTGCCACAGCCCCCCTAGGGTCCCTGTTGAAAATGGTTGCTCTAGAGTACAGCTAGGAATGTAAATCCTCACTTGTCTCATTCATCTGCTCAAGAATGAGAGGCCACATAATTTTTTTTCACTTCACCTGGAATTGGCAAGGTATCTCCTTCCATTTCTGGAGAAAGTTATTCACAGTTGTTAGTAAGCTTACTAAGCAAATTGTGGCGGGGGGATGATAGTAGCTATTCAAGACTGTAGTACAGAGCTTTCCAAACTTTTCATGTTGGTGACACACTTTTTAGACATGCATCATTTCACGACACAGTAATTCAGTTTTACTAACAAACCAGAGGTTAAACTAATCCCTTATAAGAGATACAGACACATACATAAATTGTAATAACAAAATGTATGGGGACACAACATATCTCATGAAAACCTTTCATATATTTTAAATATATATTATTTATAAATAATGACATACATTTCCAAGATTGTAGGCAACACACCTACACACTTCAGACTAACATGTCACGGCACACCATTTGGAAAGCCCTGCTGTAGTGCTTATTACATATCTTTTTTTCTTTTTTTTAAAAAAGAGAATCTGATGGGTTGTGTGCATTTAAAAAACACCAAACAGTTGGCTAGTCCTTCTGTGCTTCTTGTGTATGCATGTACTCTGCTTCACAAAAGCCAAGAAGTTGATTTGCTCAGAGATATCTTTGAGCAAATTAAGGAAACTGCAATGAAATTTCAAGTACTTGATGAAAAGGAAAACACAGCAGATGAGAACTCTCGTGATGCCTGGCAATTTCTTTGTATAAGGCAGCTACATAAATTAATATTTACAAAGCAACTGCCAAGAATTGCAGTCTCTGTTGCAATTAGCATATGAGGAATTATTTGGAAATTCCTCACTGTTTCTGGGAATGAGGAATTTTGTTCATATTCTTCATCCCCTTCCATGAAACCTAGGCTTCAATCCTTAGCAACTATTTTGTAAATAGACATGAAGCTGCTTTATACCAAAAGAAAACAGTGGTGTATCACACCCAGTGTTGCCTTTACTAACTGGCGTTATCCCTGCAGGGTCTCAGGCAGAGAACTTCACCTGCTGCTACATTAATCTTTCAACTAGAGATGTCACAAATAGAATAAAAGACATAATCTACATGTAATCTACTGCTGTTTCAGTACTGCCAATGAGTCTAATATCAGAATAATCATGGGCTGAAAGAGGAAGGACTGATTTAATTAGCAAAGTTGTGTTAAATTGTAAAAGCTTTGCTTTTGTTTGGGGTTGGCAAAGGTTGATGATCACTCTGTGATTTCTCCAAATCATATTTCTCCAAATATGAATGACAGCCTTCCTCCCTTCTCAACCTTTATTCTTTTACTTCATATTTACTACCACTTGGTTTGGGGGTTACAACTTTGCTAAGACATGCAAGTTATTTGCCTACTAGTTGTCCATAAGCTTGTGAATCTGAGCTAATTATTGGGAAATCTGTTAGTTTTGCTTTCTCCTGCATTCAGAGTTTACAAATGTTGATAAATATTTATCAACACTTATCAAACTCAAGTCATTTCTGCCCTACACTGTTATAGTACTATTACTCCACTTTCAACTTCTTATGGGATTCTGGGGTTTGCAGTTTAGGGAGGGGCATTTAGGATTCTCAGCCAGAGAGCTCTTGGGCCTCAGTGAACTACAAACCCCAGAATTCCACAGGATGTTGAAATGGCACTATAACAGTGTTGTGTGGATATGACCTCAAACTGAAACAATACTCTTCCTAAAACAGAGTCCAAAGCTTTGATATTCTAATAGTTTATTTGGTCTGTTTATATATATTGTTGACAATGAAGCATTAGGTATGGACTATACAGATTTTGTTCCACTTCTTTCTTAAGTTATTTGAATTCCATATAACTTTTTCTGACAAATGAGAACAGTATGGGTATCAGTCCAACCCTGAGAAGAGCAGTGTTGGATTACAAATATTTTGCAAGTTTTACCATTCAAGTTATACTTCTATAGAATCAAATTATTTCCAGAGACTAAAATTCAATGCATAATGTGTTTATCTCTTTAATATAAGAACTGCTACTTCAAAAATCCTATGCCCACTGCGATTTTCTACCTCTTGTAGGCTTACAGAAAAACCACATCTGGAAGATAAAAGATTTTGAGATTACGTAATATGTAGAATTGTTCTGGATGATCAGCTAATGATTTTGTAATATTTATATTCCATTAGTAATTAAAGTAAGCATTGTAAAGTACAAAAACAGAGACGAAAGCATTTTTTTTAAAAAAAGGGTCGATAAATAAAGTTCCGTCTTCACAGACACAAACTTTACATTTATTGGCATTCTTACACAATATGGCTTCCATTCATTTTCTGGAGATTCTGCCATCTGCTCTCCAATTTTTTTGTTCTGATCATTCATGTTTAAATATACAATGAATGTTCAAGTCATTTGTGTGCAAGTGGAGTGAAGTGGAGATTGTCAGTTGGAATGCAATGAATGAACATCGCCAGTGGAAAGATTTCAGTTAGGCTGTGTAAATTGTATGCCACGTAGTGTCTCTTTGGTAGATATTATAAAGTACACACATACTGGCGCATGTTTTTGTTGAGTAAAAAAAAAAAAGGTTACAAGAAAAGTTGCAATTGCAGAAGTCATACAGATAGATTTTGTTGGCCGTAATAGCGTCACACAGACTACACACTTTTCCTACAAGTTGATTTGGCAGTCCTAATGCTGGCTCTGAAAAGAGCCGTTGGCCTGTTCTTTTTGGCACAGTTAAGATGTCACAATGGAAGATGCCAGAGTAAAGCAGTAATGTCTGATTAAGTATTAATGTTTAACATGCACATTTATAATTCTCCTATTAAATATATAGTCCTACAAGGTCCTGATATTTGAATGTTGTAAATATGACTTCAGAATATAATTTTTGAATATATACAGACAATAGAAATGAGATGGTAGAACGCAATCAGATATTTGAAATAACAAAATTAAAATTACCCTGTATTTAAATTGGATTTTGATTATAGATGAGAATGTGACTCACGTGGACCGTTCAACAGTTTTGTTGAACACTGGATGGAACACTCGGAGTTGGCTTCCACAGAGTTGGAAGTCAACTCTGTTCTTGTCATTTAATTAATATCTTTGTAGATATTTCCTATATATACTAGGAACAATCACTGAATTACCAAAGGAAGGGGGATTCTAGAGGAAGAGGGGAGACGTAGCATAATGCCACCTGAGCGGAACTTTACAATACATATCGAGATGGAAGGTCTCAGCCAGAAAGTATGGTGGACTGTTTGTGGTAAATAATAAACTTAGCTTTCCATATGTTAGCCAAGAATCGTTGCCTATAAAACCTAACATATCTAACTTTTGCTTGTTTGCATATATGGATTTTGCTCTGTAGGTCCTATTATGCTCTATATCAGTGGTTCTCAACCTGTGGGTCCCCAGATGTTTGTGGACTTCAGCTCCCAGAAGCCCCAGCCACTATGGTCAATGCTCAGGGCTTCTGGGAGCTGAAGTCTAGAAACATCTGGGGACTCACAGGTTGAGAACCACTGTTCTATATGCTCTATGGTCCAGAAGCCTCAATCTCTTGGTTTGACGGTAGGATGGAATTACCTGACTCAGACCTCTAAGTGATCTATCTTGAGTGGAAGAAATAACTGCAATTCTTCCAGTCTTTCCTAGTTAGAACAGAGCTTAAGAAACTGTTGAAACCCATTTATCATAAACTTTCACACACAGAACTTCTGTGTGATCAAGTCTTCTCACCTTACTGCAGTGAGGCATCCCATCTGCAATGCAAATACATGAAGAATGAGGGAGGATATGCCCACACAAGATAATATGTCTGCCTGCACAAGGTATTTGCTCAGAGAATAATGCTTCTGGCTCTATAAAACCAGCTAATGAAAGTTTTCATTCAGAAACAATGTAAAAGTGAGAAGAGATGCTGAATAAAGCATTTGTGGTTGTTATATGTGCGCTTGTGGTTGTTATACATGCATTTAAATTGTCCTTATTTTACCTCAAATATATGTGTATAACAAAAGAATGAGAGACAAGTTTTGGGGGAATGAAAGAGGAATTAGTATACCCTTTGATTTAATTATTCAAGACTATTTACATTTGTTTGGAAAGTTGGCTTGGTGCAAACCTGTACTTAGAAGGAGCATGTGGAGAGGAGGTGATCCAGCACAGGGTGACAGGAAGGATAGTATTTTCAGAAAATTAATTCAGCACTGTGCAGGATTCCACTGACTATATCTTTTAGGAAGCAAGCTTATAAACTGTTTCGTATATTTTTAAATACACATTTTCTGGGGAGGTATGGTACATTCAAGTGATATCAGAAAGCAAATAAAAGCAATTTGGATTTCTTGAAGAATGCTCAGTCACTCAAAAAATTAAAGAATCATGAAAGCTATATAACATATTATGCAGTGAGCCAATAGATGTATTTTAATATTGTGCAAAATATTATATTATAAAGCATTAGCATACTCACAGAAAATTCTGTTGGCACTAAGAGAAACACACACACATTTCCATTTTGCTGTAATGAGTGAGGGTGCTGCAGTTGATGTGCTTCTCAGTCTTGTCAGGTTTCTTTGCACTGCTGCAATAATGAACTTTTTGCTTTCCTGGCTAGTTTTGTTTTGCTTTGCTGTGTTTTAAATATGAATCAGATGTCTATGAAGATACTTACTGCAATGTATGTGTTGTATGCAAATGAAACTATACAAGAGTTGTTCCAGTAGCCAAAGAGAGACTATGGCTAGAATTCTATACATGCTTACCTAAGAGTAAGGTCCATGTAACTTGCTTGGGCTTACTTCTGGTTCTGAGCAGACATGCAGAGGATTACATTCTACAACATAATTTTAAGCACACTGGTGTGGCAAGTAGTCTTATCAAGATCAATTTAATTTACTTTTGAGTAAATTTGCATGAGGTAGCTCTATAAATTGTTCCCCTCCTCAACCGCATTCTACCAAGCACTTGAAACTGAGTAGATAGTCAAGGGGTAAAATGAATGAAAAATGAATTATAATCTTGGGCTGGATACTGTTGATTTTTTGGAGGAGACGGGGGAGAGTGTCATCTCTGAGTTGTGTCAGCTCTGCAAAACAGCCTATGGTTGTGGGAAGATAAAGTTGAAATTAGTGTGTGACAAGCCTACAGTGTAGTCTAGCATTATTATCTCGTTTCCTGGTGACTTGTTTCTGTTATTAAGGGGGAAAATAACTTGTGACAAAGAGCCAGTGTGATGCATCTGAACATTGGACAAGGACCAGAGTTTAAATCCCACTCAGCCATGGAAATCCAGTGGGTATTCTTGGTCCCATCACACTCTCTCAGCCATAAAAGAAGACAGTGGCATGAATCTGGCCAACTGACCCTACAATAGGGTCACCATAAGTCAGATTTTGGCCTTTTCCACACCACCCTCCCAACCTGCCATGGGGATGGGAGAAGGACAGAACCATGACACTTCTGTATGACGTCATCGTGGTCCTGTCCTTTCCCCAAGCGGTGCACTCATGGATTAAATCTTTGACAGGCTTTACCCATCAGTGACTCACGATCGTACCACCATCATGGACTTACCTGTCTTGCAGAAATCTGGGAAAGTACTCAACTGCCCTGCGGAAGGAACAGGTGTGACCATCGTGCTTCCTTCACCGAGAGCCAGCTGGTGTGGAGAGTAGTGCTTCTGTTGCGCTCCCCTCCCCATCAGAGGACTCCGTGAAAAGGCAGGGTATGGAAACGGCCTTTGACTTGAAGACACATAACAATAGCATCTTCATATCAGTGATGCAGTGCTGAGCAGGGAGATGAGTGATAATTAATTCCATTCCCACTCAGTGTGGACCTGTGGGTGGTGGTAGACTGCAAAAACAACTCAAAGGAAAAAACGTTTATTAACCCTCTACCTTATTCTTGTTTTTGCAGTGTGTTTTGTAGCTCTTTCCTGCACATTCATGCTGAAATAATTATGTATATTTTAAACCTCAGTATAAGTCAGTATAGGCCAGGTGGCTTTCAAGTGGCATTAGTTGTCACTAAGAATACAGGGTATAAGAAGCAAGGAACTTCACTTAAATATATTTGTAATGCTCCCTGTTACTACTGCTCTATCACTGTACTGTTTTAAGTGGTTTTGTCTTCTTTCTCCCACTGTTAGCATTTCATTGTCTTCTCCATGCAGTGGTCTGCTTTCCCTTATTCTTCTTTTTGCTTTGACCCTCCCTTTGTTATTTTTAACCTCTCTAACAAGTGTCAGCCCACTGAGAACTTTTATTTTTCAGATTTTCCCCTTTCAGATCTTGGCTATTTATTTGTATTCTTCTTGGGCAATTTCCCCCTTCTTCGATTCCTTGTACATGCCTCTTTTAAATCTCATCCCATCTGAAAGGTGTTATTGTTGTTGTTTTGGACATCCACCCTTGTTTCCTTAGATACTTCCCACTTGTCTTTCTCACTGGAGTTGTTTGCAGTTGCGTGTTTGATGTAAAATGTCAGGAAATAGAACCAGATAAAAGCCTGTCTCTAGCTCAACGGAAAGACCTTCCTCAACACCAGTCTTGGGGAGAACCTCAGGGAGACACAGAACATGGTAACTGATCGGCAAAGCCATGTTTTATTACATGTGCATGGTCCCCTCCAGCACAGAGCCAAACACAAGTAGACACACACTCTGAACTTCAACACTTAATTTCAGTAAGCTTAAAAAAACACTGGCTGAGATTCCATGGTCAAAACTGTTCAAAGGGAAAGGGGGTTCATAGTGTGTGTGTGTTGTGTGTTATGTTTCAGTAGAGAAATCCGTGATGTAAGCATGCTTGAGAGAAGAGTAAGACTTGTCTATAGACTGGTAATCGGGAAGCTATTTGACCTTAATGTAGGGGACAATGCCTTTCTTCCTTCAGCACCACCCTCTGAATTCCATTCTTAGAACTGAAGAATTTTAAAACTGCCACTGGATGCTGTTTATCTTCCCCATTGCGATGGACATTAACAAAGAAGGCAGAAGCTGAAATGCTTGAGTTTTTTAAAAACCTGTTTTTAGTCATCATATTATTTCTACTTCAGTTTTCCAATATCCCTCTGGGATCTATGCTCTATTTGTAAACTGTCTTGAGAATAGTATTTTTTCATGTATTACACAAACACACATGCACTTGCATGTGGACACACCCACACAGAGCTGAAATCCTTCACCAAGGAGATATAGCTTAAAATTTAATGAATTGGAACTGCACCATTGTGTCTCCTGTCTCCTCTCCCACAGGGCTTACCGTTTTCCTGCAAAGCCCCCTCCCCAACAACTGTGTAGTGGGTAGTGGAGAATGGGTGACAGCTATGGCTCTACCCAGATGCACAACAATGACATCATCTTCTAGGACTTCTGGAGGACTTCCAGAAAGTCCCAGAGGATGCCTTCTCGTTGTGTATCAGGCTAAAGGCACATAGCCAGGTACTTTTCTCAGCCAGCCCCTACTCTCCACTGGTCACTACATGGTCATGTCGAGAGGGAGGTAACACCATGAAAAAAATGTGTGTATGTGTGTGCCGGGGTGCATCCACAAAAATATGAAAACATGGTTCTTCAGTTGCAGCACAATTGTGTTTTTTTTTTAATTTCTTATGTATATTCAAGCACTCCTTGAAGCAGGAATTGTATAGATTGTACTAGTAGGAATATTATATGGGCAGAATTTGGAAACAGAATCTAAAATTATAAAGAATAATCAGCCAAGTGACACTAATTCTGGCTAACCATAACTGATTTGCTCTGCTCCAATCTGTAAATCTATGTTTACATATTGTATTTCTTTTCTTTTCTTTTTCTTTTTTTGCATAATTGCATTGTTAAGAGTACATACATATTAGTCATCTTCTAAACTCCCAAATATTTTCTAATTTTATCCACTCATTTCTATGGCAATTGGGACTGTAGGGGATGTTGTTTCTCTTGGGAATAGATAATGGATATAATCTTGGGTTTTGATTAATTCACCCTAGGGCCAAATATTTTGCCATAATTATCTGTAAGCTCCTGTACAACCAATAGGAAAAAGTCAGTCTTCCAGTCAGCAACTGGAAAACATAAGAAGAGACATGTTATTTATTTATTCAAATAAATTTATTCAAGTAAAATAGCTTTTTTTTTAAAAAAATAGTTTTTTTAACTAGATGGAGCTTTCAATTAATTATCATACATTTCTTTCCATTCTACACCTCTCCCTCTTCTGTGAATTGTTTGAAGCCAGCTGAATCAAACCAGTTTATATTATACTAGTTATACCAAGTACAGGTTGTGCTAAACTTGCTTATACTATCCGAAAAGCTCAATTTCATCTACATTCTGCTAATTTACTCATTTTACCAGATGATCCAAACTCTAGAAAAGGGCATGATGGGGAAGAGAATTATCCACTATATGTATTCCCCCTCCTTTTTTTTTTTTACATATCAGTAGAAAACAGAGAAATTGTTCTTTTTCAGTTTACTTTACTCTTGGGATACTGTAGATATAGTAGCTGGCTTGAAAGCAGTATCTTATGTTCCTGTATATATTGGTATGTGCTGTGGAACCTTCCTGCAAAAAGGTCAGATAAAAAAAAAGTTCCTGTAAACAAGGAAGGAGAAAGAGAGAAAGAGGTGAGTGGGGCGTGGGGGAGTATTTTAGTGAAATATATTGCCATGAATACAATACTGATAGAATAATCCCTTAGGAATTTATCAGCAATATTTCAATAATTTTGGAAGCTGAAGTTAGATTTTAGTACATTTACGTATTTGCCTTCTAAGAAATCCTACATACTTGAACACAAATTTATGCCTTTTTTTTTTTTAAGTACTCTGGAAAGGCACTTCAGTAAGAAAGTCACCCAAACACAGAAATATAGAACCAAAGTGAGAAGAGCACATATGGTAAAATATCTCACTTTAAAACATTTTCTCAGTTGTGCTTATTGGTCCTTTGTAGAAACATATGACAATATTTCTCTCTGTATATTTTGTGTCAATATCAGTATTAGTAAAGTATCAGTACGTATTTAGTGAAAGTAAAGAGTTTTAGGAAAGTATCTGGTTAAGTGCTCACTGCACCATCTTGTCAAAGTTTCTTTTTGGTTTGTTTGTTGTTTGCTTGTTTTTTGAGACCAGGGACTCCTGAAACTGTTTGGTTCACCCTCTCATTCTTGTTTATGCAAACTGGCCGGACCAGCTGGGTGCAGAGGGTGGAGCTGTCTGGATCACAGAGAAGTGTCTACTGCACTGAAAAATATGTTGTTGGTTGAAACCGCTCCTGTAGGAATCATCCCTTTATCTGGACATCTATCAAACTACCACACACACACAGACACACACAGGCAAAGTATTTGAGAGGTTGTTCAGTTGTGGATGTTTCTGGAGGACACTGATCATGCTGAGACGCTTCAGGCCTGGTTTTGGGACAGGCTCTTTTTTAGTTTCCCCAGGGGAAAACCCTTTGAATGAGAAGGATAGAGGGGTGTAATTCGGTTAATCCTGTTTGGACTGTTAGTGGCTTTTGATACTATGAGGATAATATTCTCTTGGGTCATTTTTGGAAACAGAGAGTTATGCAGTTTTGTTCCTGCTTACAGAGACAGTTCCAGAGTAGCATTTGGTGACTGTGCCTTGGCAACCTGACCACTAATCTATGGGATATTGGCTACATGGTGCCATCTTGTCCCAGTTCTATTTAACATTATGAAGCCACTGAAGAAGTCATCAGGAGATTTAGGATGAACTGTCATAGCTGATTACATACAGGCATATTTATTTCTAACATCACAAAGTGGAATGGCTGTGTACATTCTAACCTTGTGCAAACATACAGTGATGGGTTGGCTGAGAGCCAACAAAATGAAGATGAATTCTAAGAAGCCAGTGACTCTATAAGAAGGAAGTTCCCACACATGGGAATTGGGGCATGTGCCTATTGTAGATAAGGTTGCACACCTTGAGAAAGTATGTGGTTTGAGAGTGCTTCTGGATTCATCACTTTCATTATGTGCCAAAGTGACTTGTGGTGGTGAGGAGATTTTATTACCAGTTTTGACCAAAATGGTAACTAAGTCTTCTTCTGGACAATGACAGCCTGGGCCCCTGTAAGCCATCCATTGTCAGCCTCTTTCTTATATTACATTCTGTGTAGGACAGATTTTCTTTTTATTCTGGAAGCTCCAACTGATGCAGCTGGCTGCCTACTGGCCTCTAAGTCATGTTCAAGATCTTGTTGTTGACATAAAGGCCCAAATCCAATTTACAGTCCCCAGTAGAACATACCTATTGGATCAATTGTTGTATGGTGTGTCAACAGTTACTCAATTCCTTTGGTTCTGTGGATGTACTCTGAGACCAACGGTTGGATTTAGACCAACTTGAAAAAACTCACGACTATACTACCTGGCAGACCACCTGCCTAACACAGACCCTTGTGATCACTGAGATCATCAGAGGAATTGTGGGTTCTTCTGCTACTTACAGATTGTCATTTAGCAATGGTAAACAAATCTCTGTGGCTGCCCCTACCTTTTGAAAAGACTTCCCATGTTTAATTTGGGGTGGTTGGTGAGGTTTGGTCAAAGTCCCACCTTGGTCTTGCTGACTTGCCCATTGTGCTTTCAACCTTTTATAAGTTTTTGTTAGCTATTCCTTTAACCAATTATTTATTGCTGGTGATCTGATGCTTCCATTCTGAAATTTTTTTATGGGTGTGCATAACCTGAAGTTATACGTCTATAGCAGATCCATACTCATAGTGTCTATATGGTCATGATTGTGCCATTACTGCCAGAAACATAACTTCCTCCCCAGACTTACTTTACCAAACATCAGGCACACAGAAAGAAAGGATCTACTCTACTTGTGATTGAGGTGCCTGCAGATGACATTTCCACTTCCCTACTTCCAGTCAGGAAGGCTGCGATGATCAGAAGCAGGACCCCTTCTCACTTCCTTGTTCCAGCCTCACTGGCTGGTGGGAAGGTGGTGGACACATCATCTGCCTATGTCTCAATCATCAGCAAAATGGCCCCCCCTCTTTCTGCATGAATGATACCTGGTAAAGAAAGTTTGGGGCTCAATCTGGGAGATCCCACTTTAGCTATGCCAGACCTGCACAACTTGGCAGTAGGTAAGCGATGAAATTAAATAGGCTAAACTTCTTCGGGCCATAGATAGGTTTTTAGCGCCTCACTTTCCAAGTAAAGTTAAAATAATGGTATAATAATGTTTTATAAAATTTGCAAAATAAATTATAGTATAATTAATGATTAAACTATTTTGCAAATAACATAAACCATATTATAAAAAAAAAGATATTAGGGAAGTTTTTCCTAATGTTTAGGTGGAACTTCTTTTTTTGAAGACCATTTTCTTTCCATGTCCTAGGGCCTTTTCACACTACACTGATATAGTGCTATTAATCCACTTTCACCATCCTATGGAATTCTGGTGTTTGTAGTTTACTGAGGCCAAAGAGCTCTCTGGCTGAGAGTTCTAAATACCCCTCCCTAAACTGCAAATCCCAGGATTCCACAAGATGATGAAAGTGGAATAATAGCACTATAACAGCATAGTGTGGAAAGGCACCCAATCCCTTAAGCAGCAGAAAACAAGCTTGCTGTATCTTTTACATGACATTCTTTCAAATAAGAGCTTCAAAAAAGTTCCATTTGGTGAGCTACAACCTCCCAAAACCTCAGGTAGCATGATTACTGACTGCGGAATTCTGGGAGTTATAGTCTTAAAAAACAATGCTTTCAAACTCTGGGTAAGCTTTTATCTCACCAGAGTAGACTCAGTGAATTATTGCTGTTGTATGCCTTCAAGCTGTTTCAGACTTATGGCAACCCTAAGGCAAACCTATCACTGGATTTTATGGGGCTTGTCCACCAAGGTTACCCAGTGGCTTTCCATGGCTAAAAAGTTCAAATCTTGCCCCTGTTACAAACTTACCTGGGAATCTTAGGGAAACATCCTTCCTTAAATTTCCTCCACTACCACCAATATACAACATGGGGAATGACAACATTGGCCCTACACTGTCATAGTGCTATTATTCCACTTTCAGCATCCTGTGGAATTCTGGGGTTTGTAGTTTCCTGAGGCCAAAGAGCTCTCTGGCTGAGAATTCTAAAGGCTCGTCCCTAAACTGCAAACCCCAGGATTCCATAGCATGTTGAAAGTGAAATAAGAACACTGTAACAGTATAGGGCAGAAATGGCCACTGTCTTGCCCTCTTGACCTGTTGTTAGGATGGCTGAGATAATGCGGATGTGGCAAGTTGTGATTACACAAAGCCAGTAATTAGGATTATTGGAAAGACAAGAGACCTGTACTTTAAGAAATGTAACCGTGTGTAATTTGCAAAAGATCTGCAAAAGATCAAAGGGAAGGGGAACAACTTGGGGTGACATAAAAAAAGTATTATTTATGAAGAAAGGGGACGAAAATAGATTTGGAGGATAAACAAGGGGAATTCCAGATGGTCGGGGGGGTGTATGTGGAGGAATTTATGATGGTGCATGCCAGAATAGACCTAAACTGTGTTTTAAAATGCAATCTTTAAATGCAATTTAATTTTTTCCAATGCAATTTAGGAGGGTTGGGGGTGAATGAAGACACTGAATTGTAATAAGCTGCTTTCCCCTAGAGCAGTGGTTCTCAACCTGTGGGTCCCCAGATGTTTGTGGACTTCAGCTTCCAGAAGCCCCAGCCACTATGGTCAATGCTCAGGGCTTCTGGCAGCTGAAGTCCAACAACATCTGGGGACCCACAGGTTGAGAACCACTGCCCTAGAGGGTCCCATGTAACATGTTGGCTTGCTCAGAGAGGAGGAGACCACCTCCTTTTTTGCTCCCTCCAGCCCCAGCTGGTCTTGTCCTTTCCCTGGGCACTTCTGCCCTCACCGCCCATCCAAGGGAAACCGAAGGAAAAGAAGCAACTGCTGCCATCTTGTGCATGGGCAAACGACAGCATCAGCTTGGCTCTCTGCAGCCCCCTGGAGAAAAGGAAGGGGGAACAGCCCAGCCAGGTACATTCAAAACCATCAGCAACCTAATAGCTGCAACCTTTTTTGGCCCTGATGGAAGCCACACAAAATCTTTTGGTGAGCCGCATGTGGCCCCCAGGCTGTATGTTGTGCAAGCCTGAGCTATGCAGTTAAGGTAGCACCAGTATTATTCCAGCCCTGCTTCTTTATTATATTTCTTTTATGTATTGTGCAGTGATTTGAGGCATCATTAGATTAAGAAGCACAATGGAAATGAAGCCAATCTTGACAAAATCATAAAATTCATGTAACTATACATAATTAGGATTGCTTAGTCATTTATCTATTACTGAATTTCCCCAAATCAAAAGGGGAACCATGTGCCAGTGTAAAAATCGTTAAAAAAACTACATATGGGAATACCCTGTTGGTGATATTACAAAAGCAAATGAGAAAAGGAACAAAACAGCAATCAGTGGACTATGACAAATTAGATGAGAAATTAAAAATAAATTTTACATGATGAAATCAGGAAAAATACAAGTTTTGTGTAACTCCTTGCAGGGATATGCAATTCCCACCAGCACCACAAGGATATAAAGAGAGGACCATATACTTCAACTTAAGCATGAGCTTAACTTTATTAAGGTTAAAGCAATCTGCAATGTGGTAAGCAGATAGCTATACTGACATGGAACTGTATGGTCCTATGTACCATCTCATAAGGGTGATTTGAGAGTGAAACACTTCAGCTCTGAGATGCCTATGAAGCATATGAGGCTTCAGTAGGGTTGGACAAGCTTTTCTGTGGCCCAACTGCCACACCCCACAAACAACCACCACAGGCCCAAAAGGAAGGGCCCTTGCTGGTTCAAAGAAGTGAAGAACCCGATGAATAAAAGTTAATTTGTAAATTCAAAACAATAAAATAACACAATACCAAATGAAGCAGTCGTCAAAATTGCAAGCTTAACCATAAGAAAAGATGAAAGCTTGCCTGTTTCATTGATTGCTTAGCTGGAAGAAAAGACAACCCTCCTCCAATTCTGATAACCATCTTGAAAATTCCTAGTTAGTTCCAAATATGATAACTAGATAAATATGTGAGAGGGAGCGTGCAGCAGAAAAGCCCAGACTGAAGCTACACATAGGGATGGGGACTATCATCATAGAGCCCCTTCATTGACTGACTCTCCCCAAGGTAGGAAAGACACACAGTTGTATTAATTTCTTTCCCATGAGAAGCAGGAGAGGCTGTCATTTTGAGTTCAATTTCTCTCTCTCTTTCGCTCTCTTTTTTGGTCTCAAGTTCCTTTCCACTGGACCTGTGTAATCTTTTTATTTTTTAAATATTTTTATTGAAATTTATAATTGAAAGTAAAAACAAAACAAAACCCTCCCTACTTCCAAGCTTATTTTTCAGTTGAATCTGCTTGTTTCCATAACATTCATACATAATTACTACTTACTCAAAAGAAAAAATGTTCTTACATTGCTACATCTTTGATTATTGTATTGTTACATTATAACATTGTTGCTTTGGTACATTGCCTTATTACCTTGTTGCTTTACTTTACATACATTCTTACTTTATTCCTTTCCCTTTCTTATACTATGTCTTTATCCAGTTTAAAACCTCTCTCCATTCCCTTTCAAAGTTCTGGATAGGTTTATTTTTCAAAGAGAATGTTAACTTTTCTATCTCAACCATATTCAGGACTTTGAATTTGCATTCTTCTATATCAACATATTTCTTTTCTTTCCAGTGTTGCGCATATATCAATCTCGCAGCACTTATCAGGTATAACATTGTCTTCTGGTATGACCTTATTTCTCTTTGTTGCCCTAGTATATTTAACAGATATTTAACTCTGGCTTCATTTCAAAATTTAAATTATAAATTCTTTGAATTTCATCATGTATTTCCTTCCAAAATTTTTCTTGCTATCTTACAGGTTCACCACGTATGATAAAACGAGCCCATCTTTTCATTACATTTCCAACATCTTGTATTTCCATTTTTAGTTATTTTTTGCAGTCTTTCTGGCGTCATATACCATCTATGTAGCATTTTATAAAAATTTTCTCTTAAATTTAAGCTTGGTGTGAATTTTATATCTGTTTTCCAAGCCCTCACCCATGTATCCAGAGCCTGTGTAATTTTTTTAATGTATTTCCGGGTGCCTTTTGTGATGTATGCATTTTGGAAGAAACTTCTCCTTATACAATGAGTTTTTGTGTGTAATCAGCAGCAATTTTTGTGTGTACTTTTGGGAAGAGAAGAAAGAATAATATTGCAAACGTTTGAAGAAGTGTAATTTTTGGGGTGCACAATAGTATTTCAACTTCTATATTGATTTTGGGGATGTGAATTAGCTGAATTCTCAAAAAATAAAATCTAGATTGAAGAAAATTTCGCCATTGATTTTCAAAGTGAAAAAAGACAAAATTGTAATAGATGGAGCAGAATTTTATGCATTTGGAACTGTAAACCAGAAACTGATGATGTGAAAGAGGCTAAATGAAAAAGTACAAAGGAATATTAGCAGAATACAGTGTACAAAGAAAGGAATATAAAAAGTCAAGAAAGAAAGCGTTGGCCTAAGGTTCAATTCCAGAGTGTCCTTCAGTTATGAGAAAGCTTTTGCTCATCAAAGGGATCCATCTGTCTCAGCAGTAGAACACAGACTGAGAAAAAAAAAAAAAAATGACCGGATAGCTTGAGGAGCCTGTTTGTTACAGCTCTTGAGCAAGATTTACACAAGCTTGTTTTCAAGACCTTTCTAAGGCACAGGAGAATTTATTTACCGCAGATGGTACTTTCCCTCTTTATTGTTTCTTCTATTGCAGTGCCACCCCTAGTGGTGAACAGAATAGCATTGCATTGCAAAGAGTGTGTTGATTCGCTGTGATGTATTTTGTCCTTCCCTTTGTGGTTCCTTGAATTCCTGTCATATCTAGCAAGCCATAAGCTGTAATTAATTCATTCTGATCTCCCAAAAAGGCATGCTTGTGGTCATGTCCCATTAGCAACACTCAGGAATGGAAGGCTGTTGCATTCTGCATGGTAGTAAGTGACACTACAGTACTAAATATGGTGGTTCTAACCACTGCCCATGTTTGTTCACAATATGTGCTTTCATCATCTTGATATACGGAAATATTGATTGAAATTAAGAGTTATATTCCATTTGGTCATTTGAAAGCAATCATTCTTCCCAAAACATTTTAATGCAGCAGCCTAATGCATCAGCTAACTGTCAGGTACAAATACTTCAGAGGTTTCAAAACTATAGGAAAAGTGCTGTTTGTGACCTTCATTTATTTAATTTTGAAAATATAGTATATTTTCCTCCAGCAGTGAAAATATAAGTATACTCAAATAGCAAAGTTCAGCAACACAGTAGTAAATAATATCCTAAAGTACATCTAGATTAAAATATAGACATTTTGCTTTGATTATTTTTAGACTCCCTTTGCACCATCTAGTGGGAATTGCAGGTATGAGTCCTGCATCATATATCTGATACAGTGAAGTCAAATTCAGAACATTGGCAACATACTTTTATGCATTTGGATCACAAGAGTGGTCATCAGAGTTTTTGGTCTCCTTGGAACTTGGATTGTATATCTGTTTTTCCCCACAGTCACATTTGTCTGATGTGTCTTGAAAACAAGGTTTAAGGTGCCAAAATAAGAGAAAAATAACTCTCTATATTGCATTGAGGAAAATGGAATGTATTACGTGTCCTGGTTTGTTTAAAAAGTGCCCCCATGAACTATAATTTAATGTCTTATGTCACTAAATACCACTGTATGTCATGTATTTTCCTTATTTTTCAAGTGCCTTTACATCTGGGCAATTCATTTATAATGCTGATTCCACATCTTGAAAGCAACTTTTCAAAAATATGGATCCCTTATGCCTTTCAAGCTGGAAAGAGTATGATACAGCCCATGCCACTGTGTAAATGTTTCAGAAATGGACTGTCAGAAATTCACTTACCGTCTATAAGATACACTACCCAAGTCTGCACGTGAATGGCTGCACCACTTGACACAATACTATTTAAATGTTATGGGTTGGGTGCACATGAAATCTACATAGGGTTTTTTTTTCCTGTGGAGTACATCACACCAACACTCAAAACACATCTCTGAAGGTACTCTTTTTTCCTCTATGTTGTTTCCATCATTTGCTCTGTGTTGTTTCCAACTAATGGTGACTCTAAAGCAAACCTGTCACAGGATTTTCTTGGCAAGATTAGTTCAAGGGGGTTGCCTGTGAGGCTGAGAGTGTGTGACTTACCCAAGGTTACCCAGTGGGTTCTATGGCTGAATGAGGATTCAAACCCTGTCCCCAGGGTCATCATCTAACACTCAAACCATCATGTCACACTGGCTCTCGTTTGTTTTCTACCTGTACCGATTGCTGTAGCGCAGCGCAGCTTTATTACAGCATCAGACAGTTGTGATCAAATGCCTCTTTCTTAAACATTCAGAGGGCTTTTCAGACTCAAGGCTGGCCCACTTAGTAAGTTTCTTAGTAATAAGTTGGATGGGCTCGAATACATTTCCTTTTTTCAAAATCTATCAGTGTATTTACCATAATCGCCCTTTGAATCTAGGCGCAGGCATACCCTCCTGGACACATGCACTCCCTCTTGGAAATGCACACACAGAGAAGGAGGGGGATGAAGAAAGAATTAAGATTCCAGCTCCCCCTTTCCCCCCCAGATGTATTGGACGCAGGGTATTGAGATATCTAAAGTGTCTTCTAAGTAGCTACAGATCTATTGAAGGAGTACCAGTTTCACAGACAAACAGTGTGATGTAGCAGCTTGAGTACTAGATGGATTGTGGGAGGCCAGGATTTGAATCTCTGCTCAGCTGTGTAAACCCTCTGAGTGGCCTTGGAATAGGCACTTTCTCTCAACCTTAGAGGAAGGCAATGACAAACCATCCTCTGAACAAATCTTGCCTAGAAAACCCTAGGAGAGGGTTGCTATAAGTCCATTTGAGAGCACGTAACAAGCCCTGTAAACCCAAATAATGTATACTTTTAGCAATATAATAACTTTCTAATAACTTTCTGCCAAATTATGAAATATTAAAAAAAAAGTGGCATGTCTTTCACTCTGTAATAATCTTCTCCGTCATCTTGCGTCTTTATTTGGCAAAAAATAATTTACGCCTTTTTGGTATCACATCTGGAAAAAAAGGAAAGTACTTGTTCATTTTCTATGCTAGGCATATAAATAACGAAGAAAAACAGATGGGAAATGTCTTGAGCACTAAAAAGAAGCACCTTACAAACAGAACACTGACATGGATTTTAGTATTCTGGGCAGCTGTCTTTCATATTCATGAAGGCTCATGGCTGCCTGAAGCTTAGCTTCTGGGAATTGCTGTGCTGAACTAGAGGTAACCATTGCCTTGTTCCTGCTTACTTGGCCTGTTGGCCCTGGTGGCTACTGTGTTATAATTAAGCCGGCTGTAGTGAGAGAAGCATGCTTTTACCCAAGAAGTAAAAAATGTTTCTGCATACATTAATATGTGTCTAATTAAAATAAATCTATAATTCATTGCATTTAAATAAAATGTCTGGAATAAGTTGACCGAAATCTAATTTAACAGGAATAGCTAAGTTAACCAATTGTCACCCCTCCAAAAAGAAAAAAAGAAAAAACACTCACCCAGTCACATGGATAGTGCTCTTTCCCAGTGGACTGGCAAACTAGGCTCAAGGCCAAACTAGATATGATATTAAATGTCTGAATGCATTAATGTCTCTCTATCTGTCTTCCTCCTTGTCTCTTACTATAAAGCTGGATTTATTGAAATAGGTTATACAGGTAAAAGATAGCTTGCCCTGTTATCCAGAGGCTTTCTCCATAAATGGGACACTCAGGTTGTCTTGTCTCTTGTTCTTTGAGACACCAGATGGATGAATATAATGTTTTCCTAAGTGATCTCTTTTTGTTTTCCTCGACTGAAAATTGCTGAATCAAAGCCTTCATGAATAAAATGCCTGGCTAACATAGGGATATATACAGTGTTCTGAGAAATTTAATCAAACTTACTGGAAGTCATACCCCCTTGCAAAATTCTTTAAAGGCTTTGTCTAATTGCTCCCCTTCACTTCCATTCTGCTTTAGGCAAAATTAGGGTTTGAATGTAATGCTGGCTTTGCCTTAGAGAAAAGGGTTCCACTCAATCAAGTCAAAGCATCATTCCCACTCATAGCTCCCATTCCACCACTCCCTAAAACCTGGTCCTGAGGTTGGAAAGTTATCCAGAGCACTATGAGATATGGCACAGAGGAAAACAGAGCACACTGCTTTGAGAAGGCTGAGGCACTCTCATAAAGTCCAAGCCACTGTGGGAGACAATGTCATGCAACATGGCTACCATGAATAAATTCAAATAGTTCAGTAAGCGTAACATTGTGGCAGCTAGCCAAAGGTCCTTGCAAACTTTATTCATTCATACCACAAATTACGAACAAAATAAGAAGTATCTTCATTGTGTATATAAAAACCTGACATAATTAAAATAAGTAGCCAGATAAAACTTTTTTAAAAATTAACAACATTCATTAAAAGCATCTATTTAATTTCCTGGCTGTTGTGGCTTATAATGCCTCCAAATAAGTAATATAACACTGTCTTTCACTGTATTTTTGTGCAGGCATTTAATAAAAAAAAATGTCTGATAAAAACTTTCACTGTGGTTAATTTATAGTGAGCAAAGTAATAAGCAGTGAATTACATTAGGGTAGGCAGAAGCTAGATAGGGATCTACTGACAGATGGTTTGATGATTTGCAGTACATCACTGAAAATTCCTGGTTCTCAGTGGTTTGCCATAGGCCTTAGCGTTCTCCTAAGCTGGCTAACTGAAAACCAGAAAGCTTGCAGGGGTAGGTATAGTGTGCAAGCAAAGTCTGGGGTTAGACATGTGCATCTTGTCCCACAATTCCAATTGTTAGTTACTTATTTTTCAAAAGCTATATATTACTTGATTTAATAAAATATCTGAGCTATTCATTGCTTTAATGCAATGGGAATAAAAAACAATGACAGTAATTACTGACTTGGAAATAATTTGGACTGTTGCCTGTAGAAACAGATACATTTTCAGGAGGCATTTGGAGCAAAACATTTTTTTTTCTGTCTGTTAAACCATCTGTGTATGGGATTTGCAAAAAGTGGGCACCACTACTTTGTGATGTTGCTTGATTGCATTTTTCTTGGTTGTGGAGCAAACTATAAGGACTCCACTTAAGAGGTCAGTGCCTGTCTCAAGGAGGAGGTCTGCTAGGTACTCTGTCTCTACTTCTTGAGACACTGATTTTGTATTTTCTCCACTTGGTGGACCTTAAGATTTCTGGTGAAAGCATAAAGCATAAAGTTTGCCTACAACCAAATTATATCTCTAAATTTGTGCTGCTGGGTTTTTCCTGTTACATTGTATGCACATCAGCTAGCTCTGAAAGAAGCTCTGACTGGTCCTGACATTGCAGTGAATGGTAACTGTTCAATCAGGCAACAGATTCATGCAAAAGAAGTCATATAATTGACCAGGAACCAAAAGATGCTTTAGGGA
Organism: Iguana delicatissima; assembly: GCA_948472985.1. Lineage (NCBI taxonomy): Eukaryota > Metazoa > Chordata > Lepidosauria > Squamata > Iguanidae > Iguana > Iguana delicatissima. The sequence continues at coordinate 344,401 of CAOKZL010000155.1, read as the reverse complement.
ATTCCAAGCACACTTTTTTCCCTTTGAGCAGTAAAATCTCACAAACTGAGTTTGTAACGTGGCATAGAAACCTAAGCCAGTTCCCCTAAATATTTGTAACTAGTTACTTGAGAGTCAGTATGGCTGTTGGCCCATGACTCTGGAGACCTGGGTTTGAATCTCCACTCAGCCATGGAAACCTACTGGGTGAGCTTGGGCAAGTCACATTATCTCAGTCTAAAAGAAAGGCAAAGGCAAACCCTCTCTCTGAATAAGTCTTGCCAGGAAAACCCTGTCATAAGTTTGCCTGAAGGTTGCCATAGTTCAGAAATTACTTGAAGCCACCCGATAACGACATAATTCTTTGGATCTTGGCCATTGTGCTGATAACAACAAAAGGTATATGGGGCAGCATCACAAAGAAATATGATTAAGTAACGTCATGTTTCATAACATATTTTTAGATGTACACCCCAAAAAGTCTTGGACATGTATGATGAAAAATAGGGGGAAGATGGAAGGAAAATATTTTCTTACACAAATTAAGCTCAAAGATGCGTTGCAATAATCAGGTATCAGCTGATATTACAGGGCTTACTAAATAACATCTTGTAAGAAAGAAGGTCCGTCTAGAGGACATAACTTGCTAGATGGCTGTGACAGCAGCACAAGGTTGTCCTTGTTCTCTGCTTAGTTGTTGTGCATATCTTCTAGCCCTGAAATTCAGGTTTGCATCCAAAAAACTGAGCTCCTATTCACATCCCTGAAATAGCCAGCATTGTTATTTTGCTGGCTTCACAGCTTTTGTGCCAACTGAGACGAGAGCTACAGAATTGAAAAGGAAATGCATTTGGCTTCTTGGTGGTTGTGACAGAGTAGGCCCTGTCCAGAAACCCTCACGTGAAGTATTGCTTTTAAATCTGCTTTTACAGAAACAGAGTAGAGCCAACCTTGAGAGCAATTTGTACTATATTTGAACACTGGCTGTTGTGAAACATTTCTCATTACATGAACTGCCTTATTTAGATGGCTAAATAATACAGTAGATATATTCAAGGAATATGAGTTAACAAAGTCAAGGGTCAAAATTCTGATAAAATCTTATGTTAACTAATTTTTTTTCTTGCACTGTAGACTAACTGTGAAAAGAGGGGAAGATGAAGTAGTCCTTTAAGATTTTGTGTATACTTACTATCTTTTCAGTTTTTTCTGTCACTGTTTTTCTTTAGTGAACTAGTGAAAGCATAACATTAACAAATACTGATTTTTTTCAAGTCTATCCATGTGATTTATCTTTACAAAGTATTTGATTATTTCAGAAACTCTGAATTTGTTCAGTTGTTTCATTGGCTAATGGAGTGATCCTCTGCATATCTCTTCAGAAGTAAGTCCTATTGACTTAGGTGAGGCAATCCAAAGTAAGTACAGAATAGACATGGTGTGCATGTAAGATGGGAGAATTACTTAGTACCTAGTTTTGGCAATAGAAAGTAAATGAAAGGAAAAAACAACAACAAATGCATTGTAAGGACATGTATTCCCTTAGAATAATCCTCAATACCCCCACCCCATTGGACCAAAATATCTTACAGCTGGAAACATGTCACTGTTTAGTAATGGGAAATTGAATGCTATTTTTAGAACTGAAGGAAATCTTTGCTAAGAGCAGGAAGGGGAATTGCAGTTATATTGGATCACAGTAGCAATTAAGCAGAAAACCAAAAATGCATCAGAATTTCTTCTTCTCCTGTTATAGAAGTATGAGACATGGACTCATGATACTGTTCTTTTATAATGTATCAAAAGAATTTAGATTGAAGCACCTGACACCAATAATTAACAATTGGTGATTGGTACTACAATAGCCCCTCCACATTCGTGAGGGCTCAGGGCACAGAACGCTCACGAAAGTGGAAAAACTGCAAATAACTCCCCTCCCATGATTCCCCCCTGGGGTTCCCCCCTTCCATTCCTTTGCCTCTGGCCCTGGCATTGGGGAGCGGGAGAAAAAAGACAACCTAAAAGGCTTACAGGTACTTTCCCCTCAGGCAGAGAAGAGGGGAGTTCTGGAGTTCTACTTACTTCTGGTGGCCACCTTCAGAAAGGAGCACCTGATCAATCAGCAGCCAATGCACAGCAGAATGTGCAGCCACGTGGCAGAGAGGCCACGCCTTCAGCAGCGGGAGGGAGCTTTGCTCACCCAAAAGGAAAAAAATGCCTGTTTTAAACACAAGTCTTGCAAGCAAGGGATGGGAGGAAGAAAATGGAGGGAGGCAAGCACATGCTTTGTGAATAATACCCACAAATTTGGAGGGAGGACTGTAGTCCAAAATTTATTAGAAATATTAGTATGGATAGTATGGAACCTGTAACAGAAACCAGTGTTGTACTCCCCCCCCCAAAAAAAATCTATCCTGGAAAGCATTCGTCCTTTTTAGGTATCTTCATGTTCCATGTTTTTGTACTACACTAAGGTCTTAATGTTCCATGTTTTTGTACTACAGTGAGGCTTATCAACATGTGGCCTGCTTTAACCACACCCCCACAGTTTTGGTGCTCCCTCAAAACCATATTGCTGGGAATACGGGACAAACCCTTTAAATAAGGAGTAGGAAATGTGTGGCCTTCCATATGTTGCTGAACTGCAAATTCCAATGTTCCTCACTACAGACTACTCCAGCAAAGATTGCTTGAAGTTGTAGTCCAACAATAGCTGGAGAAATTCATATCCCCACCCACACTTAAATTAAGCATTTATTCATGAGTTGATCCTGAATTTCACTGGCAAACCATAGTTAAATCAAACATTTCCGAATTAATTTTAAAGTGGTTCCTGCTAAATTTGACTATGTAATTGAGAGGCAAGGTGGGAAGACCCTCACCTGTCAAAGTTGTCCATTTTGTGCTACCACTTCTGAGGATGTTGAGTGAGGAAAGATCATGAAGGTCTTCATTTAAGAACTCAGTAATAGAAATTTCACTTACCTGACCAAATCCCAGTAATATCAAGATTATTATTCTGAACTGAATGGACTATTTTATAGCTGTGGTTTGCAACTGAGATATTTGCTCAAGAGATCATTGTATTTAGCAAGTTTATACACTTCTGGTTGGATGTTGTCTTCCTCTTGTGTAAATAGAAAATCCAGACGACTGGAAGGGAGGAGAAGATCTTATCTTTGAAACAACCTATAGCATGTTTCACATTCTTCTGAAGGGCTTCTCAGTCCTCCAGAATACATTGACAGAAAAATTGTCTCAGCCTATTCAGCCAGAAGGTCATCTGGCAAGTGTAACTCTTCTAATAGAATCTCTGGATCCAAGTCTTGTAAGTCTTAGACATATTTTTATACCACCCAGTCTTGTATTTATAATACTGAGGAATGGACTTCAGTTCTACACCTAGTGGGTGTGGAATCAGCAAATGATGTCTGAAAGACTTACGTAAACCTCTCTGAGCTTTCTGAAAGGAGAGACATGGTATAGCAAATCAAAATCAATTAATGCCAAACATACAGACAAAAATATTAATTTTGAGAGAAGAAGCAAGAACTTAGTGAGGGTGTGGTCATATTAGAAGACAGGTCCTTCTTGCTTATCATCAATTTCATTCATGGATTGGTTCAAGATCCTGAAGGGCTTTTTAGGTCTGTGTGAAACCTTTTAAACAGGATTTGTGAATCTGTGGGGTAGAGGTTTTCTGTATATTAACTCAAAAAGTGTGTGACTAGTATTCTTTATCAGTTGCTGAGCAACGGTCATACTCTGAATTGTAAAACTCATTAGCAGGCTGAGCAGGCTGGCATTTGGCAGATGTTTGATTTTGCTTAGTGGAAGGTGATGAGGGAGAAGAGCAGCATTCTGTTCAGTGTTCCTAGGCTGCTCCTTAACCACCTCTAAAAAGTTTAAGGGAACACTCTCTTCCTTTCTCTTGCTCTCTCTGTCATTTCTTTTAACCTTTCTCCTGCTAGTTTTAAAGATACTAAAATGCATACCAAGCTTTTTAATGAAGTGCTTTGGGGTTTATTCACAATGGGTGTTGGCATCACTACTTGCAACCTTTGCTAATCTAACAACTGGACAGATCTCAAATCTACTGAATTTTTAAATCCACTGAAATTTATACATATATTGAGAAGACTGTGGATGCCATTTGCAGGTGAACAGTAACTAGAAATAATAATATTTAGCTGTGATGAAAGTGGAGATGTAGAAGGATTTGTGTTCATGATGCACAGACATACATACTTTGGATGTGTTTCTTCAAACACTTTTCTTATTGAAATACTGGATAGTCACCAGAGGCAAAAGTGTGCTTTGTTTATTTGCTTCTTTGAACATTTTATAGGCTACCTTTAGGGCTAAGAATGCCTGTCCAGATGGCTACCAAAAAAAGAGAGATATACAACTAACAATAAACTTTTATTGTAAAACATTGATTTTTTAAAAAGTCTCAAATGAAACTTCCTGAAAATAATGTGCAGTCCAGAAAGATACTTACAAGTAGTACATAAATGCACCTAAAACAGCAAAGACAAGCCCTGAAAAACCTTCCTAAGGAGAAAATCACAGAAAACTAATAGTTCTTTAAGGCTTTTCCAAAACTCTATACTGATAGATGCACATTCCACAAATGGTGTACCACTGTTGCTACTTTTTTAAAAAATGTTATATTTATACAGATGGGTGATAATTAATCTTCAGTTCCTTTTAAATTGAGAAATAACAAAATCTGCAGAATTTGCTTATGGGAGAAAGTGAAAACAGAATGATTTATGCATGCCACTGTATTTAGTACTTTACAATACTTCTTTCTAGTGCCATTTCATGAGGTGAGGGTGAACAATTTTGAGGGGATGGGGACCATTTTCTAAAAGTTCTAAAGTTCTAAAAATATGTGGGAGGTTTGGAGGATTGGAGGGGGGTAACCACTTTGCAATTGGTTTGGAGATCTGTGGGGTGGGGGGAAATCCACTGCATTTTACAGCAGTTTTAAAAAATTTTTGAGAAGTTTAAAATATTTGGGGGGTTTAGGGCTTTGTACACATTAAGTGAAGGAATTAGGCCCCAAAGACTTTTATTAAAAGCCAAGTTTTAACTTGATGTTGAAATGACACCAATTTTGGCACCAATCAGTTCTGTTTGGAGAGGGCATTCCATGACCAGGATGATAGAGCTGATAATGCCTCCTACCATGTCCTCACAGAGTTTGCTACTTTCTCTGATGGGACACAGAGCAGAACATATATGATTGTGTAAAGAATTTGATTTCTTAAACAAAACAAAACAGAATTTAGCAAAATTCACAAAATGCAAATGTGGTAAAGCGAGGTCATATTTTCTCACTCTTATTTTTAACTCACTCTTGATTTCATAGACTTCTTTGCAGATAAAAAATCTTCAGAAGAAAAAAATTACTACCTTTACATATTGAAAATCACTTTATTGCTTCAGAAATATTATAAAATACATTATGTAATTTTGTTTGGCATAAAACAATTACATTTGGTATATTAAAAGTATTGCTTTTTCAAATAATCATTATAAACAGAATTTATTTTCTAGAAGTAGTTTACAGTTGTTGCTTTGTCATTGTGGAGAGATGAATTGATTACCTGTTTCACACAGTGGCTAAAACCTCCATAAGACTTTCTTTCTTCCTGTGGAGGGCCCCTTGGTGGCCATCTGGTTGCTAGTGGAGAGTGAGAAGGCATCAGAGAAGCATCTGGCTATGTCCCTACATCTGGCTATTTTCCTATAGTGAAAAGCAGAATGACAAAGGTATGTGAGACCTCTTGGGTGTCATCTGAAGGATCTGGAGGATGATGCTATCATTGTATGAATCGCTATAGGCATGTATAGTGTGCTATATTTTCTCCATCACCTTCTAGTATCCACCAAATGGCCGTTGAGGGGTGGGCCACAGGAGGAAGGTGAGTCCTGCTGAAGGTGAGAAAGGATTTTTACACTATGGCCCTTTTCGCATGCCTTTTTTTGTGTGTGAGCGCCCCTTGAGCGTCGCGTGAATGGGAGCATTGCTCTGTACGACGCACTCCCACTCGCATGACGCTCATGAGGCTAAAGTGGGGCATGCGCACATTTTATTATTTTCGGCTGTAAGCAGAAAATACTGCGCGCTCGCGCAATGCTCATGGTGCCCTTGCGCATTTACCTGCATGAGGTGCTTCAGCAAGCCAGGCTGGTCACGCTTCCTTCCCCCAGCGCAGCCTACAGCTCCCAGACTGCACTGCGGAAGGAAGGGGCGGGGTGCTAGCACGACGGTCGCGCTACGAAGAAGCCGATGCGGGGGGCAGAAGGGCTGTCATGAGCAGCGAGCGTAAGCGACGCTCCCCATTGCTGCGACGAGGTAAGGTGCGAAAAGGGCCTATGTCTTCTGAGACAGGACTTCAGGCTGCAATATCAAATATTACATACTAGCGTATATACCTGGCATTGTCGGGGATTTTATTTTCTCATAAGTAATACTTGTTAGAAAGATTTGAGATTCTGTGTTTCTAATTTCCCGAACTGTCTTGCCCAGTACCTGTAACTTTTCCCATATTCCTCAATCCAATCTGTATTCAGAGTTATTAACATACAGAGGTTGAGTTCCTCAAATGTGGAAATACACTGCCCTTCTTCTTGCTGCTAGGCCTCATCTCCATAACAACCAGCCTATTCAAGACAGACACAGCTGACTGAGGCACAAGAGCTTTCTGGCTGAGAATTCTAAAGGCCCCTCCCTAAACTGCAAACCCCAGGATTCCATAGAATCTTCTTAGGCAGCCAATCATACGAGGTCTTCACCTGACACAGACAAACAAACATTGACTTTTATATATTAGATTTTCAGTTGTATTGTGGGAGTGGGAAATAACCCCCCTGCCCGCATGTCCTAGTCCTAGCCCTGATAGTCTCTTCCCAATCTTATAAATTAAAAGAAACCTAGGCTTGTTTACCCAACTCAAATGTCTACATAAACCATTGATTACAAATCTGAAAATATGCCCCTCCAAACTCATACTCTGGATTCTCCATATCCTGTCTCCTTTAAAATCCAAATACCGAAACTTGAATAACCAGGAGACTCAAACCTGAACTCAATTACAAAACACATTGTTTAGCTTGCCTTACTTTAAGAGTGCCCTGGAAATGTTACTCATCCCACAGAAGGCATGATAAAAGCAACTTTCTTGTGAAGTGCCCAAAGATGAAATAAAAAACTTAAGACACTAGATTGTGGTTAGTTGGTGTTTTAAGTTTTAATATATGTTGATATTCCTGAAAAAGTCTGGTTCTTAAATTGTAATTGAAGAAAAATCCTTGCTGTTAGTTATGTTTCAAAGACTGAGAAGTAAGACGATAATAGTAATAGGGCATATATTTTAAGGAACGCCAGCTAGTGATAAAATTTCTAGAAATTTGAAGTCATAGCACAAAAAAGTCTCCCCCTTTTTGAAAAAAATGAAACAGTTTTTTTTAAAGTCATATCAATCCTTTACAGATTGAAAACTACTTGCTTACTTTAGGAACATAAAATATATTAAGTATAACTTGGTTTGACATAAAAAAAATTGTCATGTTTGGTATAGTACAGTTTATTCTGAACAATATTACAAAATTAATTTACATTTTTTTAAAAAAAAGAAATATTTTTTGTTCTTGTTACAAATGGAACTAAATGTACCTGAGTTGTAAGGAGCAATTTATGAGGGCTAACAAGCATAGTTTTGTGGTCTGAATATTGGAATATGACCCTGGAGGGTTCGTTTATCAACTTGGCCATGGAAACCCACTGAGCGATCTTGGGTGCATTACATTTTCAGCCCCAGAAAACCCCTTGTTAGCTTCACTTTAAGGTCACTATAAGTCATCAGTGATTTGAAGTCACACAACAACAACAACAACAAGCCAAAAATAATAATGGCCTGACTACTGTTGGTTACCCCTTATTAGAGTAGACCTACTTGACTCAATTGGATTTAGCTATGTGTTGACTTGCCATTCATTTAATTAAAATGGTCTACTCTAGTTGGGTCTAACCAACAGGATTCAAGCTAGTAATAATATTGGTACCTAAAAAAAATATATCACATCAATTAATAAAAATATTTTGCCTCCTCAAATTGCACTCATTCTCACAAAAAGAAATGAAAAAAGGAAACGAGGATCAGGAATTGCAATGATGTGATACCATACATAGCTATATTTTTAGAAATGATTTGGCAGACATAAATGTATGAACATCTTGTTAAACATTTTGTCATTCTCATGAGCATCTTGTTAAACATTTTGTCATTCTAAAAGAGAATTTTCCACTTTTCATTTTTGTCTAAGTTTCCTCTCTGTTTTTCTAGGAAAAAAAGAATCTTCTTAAAAAAAAAAAAAAAGAATGGGGAAAGTCCATTTTCCCCCCTTTCCTCCTTTTTTCTAGGCCCTCACATTTCTGACACCGCCTCTTCTCATTCTTCAGCCAAGATTTTTGATCACAATAAACAGTTGGCAGTGATGCCTTTGGAATTTGATCCTTTCATCTGCTTATATTATCAAACTTATACAATCATTTTGGTTCTCTTTTTACTTTACAGGTGGACTGATGGTGGTATTTAGTCCTCTGTCTTCCTTTGATTAAAATTGCATTGGCAAGCTCTGTTTATAAAATTCTGGTCATCTATTTCTTCTGGAGAAAAAAAAATGAATCACTGCTGTATTTATTCTTCTTCTGTCTCAATGATACTGTCTTCATTATTCAATATAAATTTCTGGGTGGTGTTGTTGTTGTTATTTTCAATTCTGTATTTAAAACATTTTATGAAGATAGGGACAGACTTGACTTAATCTTCCAAGAGAATAGTAAATACATGAGATGTCAGAGAATGCTAATCTTGAAAATCAGGAAAGAAAAAGGACTGGACGAAGGTTTGTTGCTATCTGACTTGCTACTGAATTGTCTCTAGGCTTTCATAGACGCTGTGCTTTGTATGCAGTTTGTTAGCATTTGTTTAGCTGTTTGATTTTTCTGTTTTCTTGTTCAAAAAGTGAGAACTGAAGTCAATATAGAACCAAATGCTATGAATGAGATGTTATTGTGGTAACTCATTTCAGCTGCACCTATTCAGAATAAGCATAGTCATAGCGATATTGTATTTTCCTGTTGCTCATGCAAAAAAGAGACATTGAAAAGGTGCCTTCATAGTGTATGTGTTGAGTTTTCAGTTGAAAAAGTACTTGATCTCTGAATCAATTTGCAGTACTTCATGTGAACTTGTAAAAGTAGGCAGGATATTTTGAAATGAAATTTGGTTTCTTTTCATTTTCTGTTTAAGTTTTATTTTTCTCTTCTCTTGAAAAGCTCAGACCACCTTTCATGAGTCTCCAAAGTGAGTACCTTCTGCTCTGAAACTTTTCTAGCTTTAAACAATGTCCCTCAGAATATTTCCTGAAAACAATCAAGTTAACATATGTGTTTGTACAGAAGAAACATGCATACCTTATAGTGATTATGGTCCCCAGATTTTCTATGGGTACATAGGCTATGAGGTAACATGGTTAACAAACAGAGCAAACAGTGCACGGGTGGTGGAGGCAATTGTGGGTCCCTTTGCTTTGCCACTAAGAACTTACCTCTTTTTCTGTCAAGCACAACAAGGACTGTCTTTGCACAACTAAAATGCAAAGTGCAGGTCAACTAGAAGTAGCCTATGAACCTTCTTGTTTTATACATGTAGGCTGTAAACAGACAGTCAAATAAACACAAGAAAGTCAGGAGAAAGGAAACTGAATACAAATCTACCTCATTCCCACCATTGAAACCAAAAACCTGAAAAGAATTTTTTATCAGCTTTAAGATTGCATTCTGTTCTCAACTCTTTATTAGTGTGAATAATAACAATAAACATCAACCGGGGTGTTTGAATACTATTAACAAACAGATGTGTCCTAAATGAAGACCTGTCAAGAAATGTCCACTATTCAGAGTTTCGTATTTCTGTATTAGCAAAGTGAATAATTTTAATAAAATTGAATGTAAATAAAGGTAGAAAGAAGTTAAAATAGGCATTACAGGAAGAAGAAAGAATTTTGTACTAGGAAGTGTCAGAACTATATCCTGTATATCAGGATTCATTTAAAAGTCTAAGAAAGCATTTCTGTACTCACTTAAATGGCTATAAGTCCCCCTGAACTCAATGAGATTTATTTCTGAGCAGGAATATGGGGTGTTAAGAAGAATGAATATAATGACATGCTCAACCCATTGATAAATGAGTAGTGTAGGTCCCACAGTATCATTATGCCACTGCATAACTATGGCTGGCTTTAGAATGTGATTATGTTCATTCTTAAAAGTAACTTCCCATGTTCTTCTGAACAGATATATATAGGCAGGATTCTGTTGCAAGTCAGTCTTTGTGCACTTTTGTTATGATGATTTGAGTGTTTATGCTTTGTTTAGAAAGTGGGATGGAGGACAGAAAATATACACTGAGAATACATACATTTTAGTACATTGATTTTTATTGTGAGGAAGGTGTATTTGATGCTTCCCATACAAGATAATTTAATCAAGACTAGTGATTCTAAATTATACTGACAAGATTCACTGCGCTGGGTTACTCCCAGATAAAGGCATGTAATCTTAAACTACATGACTGATTCTCGGCTTAGGCTCACTTAAGAATTTGGCTCACTTAAGAACTTGCATATATATATGCCCTTTAGACTTAAAAAAAAGACCCTTTATTGTATATTCTTTGAAGGCAAACAACAATGGAAGTCACCCTGATGAGTTTCTCATGTGGATTTTCATTTTTGATTTTAATTGAGCAATGCTGTTTCCACTGAACCATACAAAGGCCAAGTGTCTGCAAAAAAAGGTATTACATAGCTGAAGTTCAATCAATTTTCCAGCCATATGATTCTTTTATAACATTCTCAGAATAATTATTCTTCTGTTGTTCATTTGCCTGGTAGGTGAAAAAGTCTTGCTTTAAACATTATGACTGTTTATAATTCTTTTATGCTAATTCTCTGCTTCTGTGAGGTTTCTGAATATTTTTCAAGAGGATTATTAAATAATATTCATATTTCGTGGCTGGTTTCAAGATGTAAGCATCTTACCCTCTTTTTACATTTTTTGGACAATTTCAAATATACATCTTCAGTCTCTTCTGAAATACTTGCCAAATGTTGGAACTGTTAGTTGAAATGTGGCTTTAAAAATGAATGATGACAGACTTGGAGCCTGGAAAAGTTACTTTTTCAGACTATAGCTTGTGCAATTCCCCAGCCAGCATGGGTAAAAAGAGTGTTCTGAATGAAAAACGTTTCCCAAGCTGTGGGTGGTGTAGTTGGATAAGCGCCAGTTACAACGTTCTTTCCCAGCTTGTTTGCCACTTCTTTCTGTCCTTTCTCATCTGTTTTATCCTTCTTCCTTCATGATCTTCCTTCTCTCCTTTCTTTCCTTCTCTTTAATGTAGCATCTATACCACCAGCTTTCTCCTTTCCCCATTGCTTAGGCTTATTTTGCTTTAGACAGTGATAGTGAACCATGGGAATATGACTTAAAGACAGATGTGCATTTAATAATGGCCAGGGATGCTATTTTTATTTTAGTGTTCACCTACTGTCAAAGAATGTGTCCAAACTTTATGAAATCCTTGCATTGTAATACAATTGTTTTTCAGAAGGTACCTTACTTTTTTGCTCATTCAGATTGCAACCATATATCCCTACCTGGGATGGACCCTCACTGAACTCAGTGCCCTAGATTTTGCGCCCAGTTGTCAGTGTGATTTGCAGCTTGTAGTTGTGTGAGGCATTGACAGCATACGCTATGTCTTCTACAAATAGTTTTGCTTTCTTTGTTGTGCACCTTGCATCAGGCTGGCTTACTTGTCACTTGGTCATCCAGGCCACAGCTCAAACACCTAACTCCTGTCAAACTAGCAAATGGTTAGCCCATGGGGAGGGCAGAGTGTTGTAAGCATCCAGCGCAGTGGTTCTCAACCTGTGGGTCCCCAGATGTTTGTGGACTTCAGCTCCCAGAAGCCCCAGCCACTATGGTCAATGCTCAGGGCTTCTGGGAACTGAAGTCCACAAACATCTGGTGGCCCACAGGTTGAGAACCACTGGTCCAGCGGAACTGCTGGGCTGGATGCCTCCTTTCTCCACCCCAAGGCTGTGAGCCCACAAAATTAAGCTGGAGGGAATTCCACTCCATCCATGATAAATTGTACCTCAGCCAATGGAATTTATTTTTAAGTACAAAAGCTTGTTATAAGAATTATGCTCTCATTCTTGTCCCTTTGCTTCTAGGCCTATTAAGTGTATTGGGTTTTGCCCTTTTATTAATGTGGCCATGCTGGTTGCTAAAACTGGATCTTATTGTGATATTATCCTGGTATAATTAGTGCTGTACCAGAAATAGCACTTTCTTTGTCCCTGCCAAAAGATGGTGTCCATGCATGTTGGTGCAAACAAGTTGTATCACTAGCAAAAAGTTGCACAAGCAGTTGTTCTTTTCTCTGAGTGTTTCCCTTGTCTTATCGTCCCTAATTGTGACCAGCTATGCAACAGGGCTCTCTGACTTAAGGCTCCTGATTGCATAATGAATGATATAACTGTTTGAGCAAATATTCATTCTGTGTTATACATGTATAAGGACTTTTATTGTCGCTGTTGTGTGCCTTCAAGTCATTTTTGACTTATGGCAATCCTAAGGTGAACCTATCACAGGGTGTTCTGAAGCTGAAAGTATCTGATACATTCAAATTCACCCAGCAGGTTTCCATGGCCAAGTGGGGAATTGAACCCTGATCTCCAGGTTTGTAGTCCAGTTCTCAAACCACTACACCACTCTAGGTCTATTTAATCTTTAGCTCTCCTGTTTTCAATTTTTGGAGCCAGCATGTCTGAAGGTATGGCTCTTACATATATTCCCCCATGTGATCTTCAGAAGAGGCCCTATAGGTGTTTGTCTCATTTTTGGAGACATGGATGGGAGTGGTGAGATTTAGTGCCTTCTTCTTTTTTTAAAATAGTTTTTATTAAAGTTTAATTTCAAAAATACTCTCTCTCTCTCTCTCTCTCTCACACACACACACACACACACACACACACACACACTTCCAGGCTTGAATCTTCCAGTTGCAATTACTTATTTCCATTACATATAAGCATAATTTCCATTTTACAGAGAAAAGAGTGATTACATTATTTCTTTTGATTTCTTATGCATTTATAGCCTTACCCAATCCAATACTCGTTTCCATTCTTTTTCAAAATTCTGGATAGATTTGTTCTTCAAAGAAAATGCTAATTTTTCCATTTCTATCATATCCAGAACTTTTAACTTCCACTATCAATATATTTCTTTTCTTTCCAGTGTTGTGCATATGTTAACCTTGCCGTAGCTATTAAATATAATAATATCTTCTGATGACTTCTTATTTCCCTTTGTTGCCCTAGCATATTTAACAAATAAAGTTCCGGTTTCATTTCAAAGTTCAACTTACAAATTTGTTGAATTTCATCATGTACCCCCTTCCAAAACTTTTTTTGCTATCTTTCATGTCCACCACATATGAAGATTTAGTGCCTTCTTTACCATGCCTCTCTTTTGTATTTTCTTCCATGAAGATGTTCCCATGGAATCCCTAGCTACTTTCCATAGATTAACAAAGTATTTCTTGTTCAGGCAGTGCTCTCCTTTATACATTATGGGGAGCAAACAGCTGTTTGTTTGTTTTTTCCTTACTTCCATTCTTGGTTTAGATAAATTAAATACCATGTGTGTAAGTGAGTGTGCATGTCTATTATTTTCGGGTTGCTTGTTTTTAACTGAAAGCTGCTGCAGGAGTTCTCTGTGTTATTAGTGAATCAGTGGACTAAAAATATGGTTGATTATCAGATTTGAAAGCAGAGTGGAACCAGTCCACCTACAGTGCAGTTACTTCCGCCATTGACTGTCATTATTTCTTCATCATCATTTTACTCTGACAAATTTGCTCATTTTCTTTGGACATATTTGTCCATGGTAAAACCATGAAGAGCAAGAAAGGAATAATTTGTCCAATCAAATGAACCATTTTTAGACAGTTCAACAGTAATTAAAACTAGGAGTAATTACAACTATGATGTGAAAAGCCATGCAAATGAGTCATATACCTCACAGTAATAAATATACACTAAGATTGAACAATCAGTTAATACTCCATTAATAATTCATATGAAAGCCTAACCAAAGAGAGAGAGAAAGAGAGAGAATTACCAAAGCGAGAAAGAAATCGAAACAGTAGCAAAACTAATATCTAAAGGGGATCTTGCAGAGGAACACTATGCAGGCTGTGTTTGGATCTAAAACCTACGCAGACTTTGAGCAGAGAAAATACAAAACCAGCACCACCAGTGAAGGAAGAAAAAGATGGTGCCAGCAGCTAGCAAAGCTTGTTTTTCACAGCTAGAGCAAGTCTCAGTGACAGCAACTCTAATTACAAATTCAAATTATATGTTCATATATTTCAACTCCTATATAATCTCCCTGCAGTACTTCCAAAAATGAAATATAAACCACTATATTAGACCTTTTCAGTACAAACCAATGCTGCCAGTATGCTGTGGGGTAATTGGTTCAGATTATCTTCATGTAGGCATTAAGTTGCACTGGAAACACATTTATAATTTTGGACTACAAAAGTTTAGATAATTGAAGAGTTACAGTGCAAAAACCAAGATGCTCCTCCCTGGTTTTTTTTACAGTAGGGCATTTTACTGACTGTTACAGTCACTTGTTCTTTAATTCCCATCTCTCGAAACTTCTTGATCTGTATTTAATTAAATAAATAATTGTGATGGATAAGTTTACTGAAGTGAGCATGTGTTTATCAGTAATTTGTTCATAACAGAGACCTCAGTGGGGGAATGAAGAAAGATACAGAGAAACTAAAGAAAGAAATGTTTCAGTAAAGGACTGTACATTCCAATTATGAATTATTATTGTTGTCATTGTTATTTCTTGTTAAAGCATATTCAAGAAAGGGGTGGTGGTGATCCAGGCAAGTGATTTGTGCCACAAGGTGCTTCATTGTGCCATACTGTTGCTTCTTGCTACTTTTTCATCCAAGCATTCCTCTGATTTTTTTTTTTAAAAAAACAGTAAAATGTTGGCACATTTTTGTTCATTTGTAGATGTGTTTTGTCATGACATTGGTCATGATGTCAGATGTGTGCACGTCTGATCCTTTCACATTCCTCCTCATTGTGCCTCTGGATTTGTTTCCAGATGTGTTGCTATCTTCACATTGTGTCTCTTCTCCTCAGTGCCTTCTTAGAATTTTTAATTTAAAAAAATTGCTCTAAAGCTTCAGTTGCTGCTGTAATGGCACCCTCCCTCCGCACCCTCAGACAGGCACTTTGTTGTCAGTCTCTTCCAATGCCTCATTCTTTTTTTTGGGGGGAGGGGGAGAACTGTGCTAAGAAAGAATACAGAAATATCATGAAAGCAGTTTATAGCAATATTGTGATAATCGTAAAGTTCTGTAGAGGAGGGTGGTGGTGGTTGGTTGATTTTTTATTTATTTTTTTTAATATAGAGCTCTCCATGGTAGAGTTACCCATTTCCATGGAGATGTATTGGGAAATGGAGGAAATAAAATTGGGAAATGCAGTGCCCAGCAACATCATGAAAAGTTAACACCCACAGCCCATGTCACAAGATGCCAATGATTCTTTACTCTAATTCTCTCTCTCTCTATGTATAGATAGATATGTTGAAGGAAGGAACAAGTAATTTTAGCATTTTTCCCCTGCTGCAGTAAAAACTGGAATTTTCAAAGGCTGTTTGAAATTTGAGACTTGGACCCTTTCTGCACATGGGAAAGGAACTGCGAAAAAACACTACTCACCAGACTTTTTCAGCGTCCGGGCGAGTCCATCGGGACGAGGAGCAGTGCGAGCTCGTCGCTCCGCACTGCTCCAGTGTCCAAAATGGCGGCTTCTGGTTGGTGGAGGCTCTCCACCAACTGGAGAAGCTCGCCAGCCTAAAGCCCACCCCCGGCAGATCTGCAAGCATGCACTAGTGCGCACCTGCAAATCTGCACCGGAGCACGGGGATGGAGCGACACGGAGTTGCGCACTCCGTGCTTTTTAAAACCTCTAAAAAGAGGTTTTTAAAAAGCATGCTGCGCAACCAGTTCCGGTTGCTCTGAACCGGACTGAGGTGCGGAACTACAAAAAGTAGCCCACCCCAGTCCACTCTATGGTGCAGAAGACTTCCATCGGAGTTTGCTCTGCATCGTTTTAATAGCCCGGGGCAGAAAGGGCCTTAACCTGCTCCAAATGCGCACCTACAGAAATATCCTTTTTTACATAAAATTCTGATTCCTGCACAGAAAGTGCTGTTTTCTGCACAAAACATCAAATGCAAATTTTGTGCATTATTGAGTACTGAACTATAGCATTTTCCCCCATAGTTAACATTTTATGTGCAGGACATAATATTTCTGCACAAAAAAATACTGTTTTCTGTACAGAGAATGCTGTTTCCTATGCAGAAAAATCAGTGTGTTTTTTTTTTACAAAACAACCATGTGTAAATTTTGCACAGATTAAATCCTGAACTGTGAAGATTTACCTCAGTCCAGGATTCTTCTCATCAGTGTTTCTGGACAAACATGGTTTTTAACCATTTTCCAACTATATATGAATATTTTCATCCCTATAAGACCCTGCCCCAAAATGAAACAAACTGTTACAAAAAGGGTACACATGGGATTTGAATTCAAAATTCACCCAAATGTGCTAGGACAAGGAAAAATGTTTTATTCATTTGAATTAACAAATTGAAGGAATTGATGGGAGTTACTATGAAATGCCCTGGGAGTTACTATGAAATGGGACAAGAAAAACATAACTTCAGTCTCCTAAATAAAATCCGTAAGTACAACACTGAAAATACCTCCTCCTGACACATTTGGCCAGTCTGGAAGAACCTGGAAATTTAAGACAGAATGAATTCACAGAAGAAGAATAAAATGCAAGATATCCTTTCATCATTAGCCAAACGAAATAGATAAATTTGTGGCTTCATCTTTCTAAAGCTACAGTCCTTGGAACGCTTGAAGGAAATATAGTGGGATCTGTTTCTGACTAAGCAAACATGTAGGATTGTGCTATTATTGTTTTTCTCTTTAAACTCTTTGCCTTTGTTGTACAGAGTATTTTATACAGTCATTGGTGTGTTTGAAAAAGTATTAAGCTGAAAGGACTTCTCTTGCAGGCCTTTTTGTAATTCAGGATGGAAAAGAAACTGCTTGGATTCACATTTCTGCACAGAATTATCCATTCCACACCTCCTGAAATTACTAATGTAATTGAGCCTCAGAAATCTGTATATTTGTGAGGCCTGTGAAACAAGCTGGAGCAGGAGAAATGCGTATCAAACAGTGAAGTTCAAAAGTCCTCATTGTTAAAATATGCACATTGGGAGGAAAAATTCACCAGCATATTTTATTCAGTGGAAAAATGAAACTAAAATGCATACATTGGAAGAATATGTGCACAAATGTAGGAACTACGAATAAAATTCAAATAGATATACAAAGAAGAGGAAACTGCAGAGGTAGGGAAATTCATAGCTAAATATGAATCTGGAATGTGATGTCAATACAGGGAGAGATAGTGAGAAATACAGGAAGAAACAGGATAGACAGGTTTTCACATCCCTGCTTGAAATATTTCTTCATAGGATTGTTTGTCTAAGACGGTATAGGGATAGGAAATCTTAACTGGGCATTTTTAACAACTTTCCATCACTTCCACAATCACAGTCATTAATACAATCATAAAAACAGGAGTCAGATAATCCACATACATCCCTGTGGGGAAGAATTTAATTGTTTTGTGGCTATCAATATAACAATCCATGCTGACCTTTCAGCATAATGGAAATTACTGATCAGATTATTAAAAATAATCCCGAGGCAGAAAGAATTTGACATTGATTAATCTTGAGGAAAAGGACGACAGGTGGGAAGATAGAAGTCCAAAGCTCCATGGGTCTGCTCTTTTAACTTTTGTGGGCCATGAGCTATTTATTTCCCCATATTGCTAATTACATATTTTCACACTTGGGGAAAAAGAAATCTTTTCCTCTGCCATCCATTAATTTTGAATTGGAGGGCTGGTCTGATGAGCCTGAAACTTGATATGGAGAAGAGGATCCCTTTTGCCCATGGTTCAACAAGAGATCAGACTAGGCAGGGCTAACCCTCTTGTGAGGCAGAATTGTGGAGCTGCCTCAAGTGGTGGATCTTCAAATATGGTGACTTTGACATTTTTCTCACCATGGGTGCTGCTCAGTGAAGTTCTCCAGAGTGGAGAACTTTCTCAGAACCTGACATAGATGTCCATCCAACTCTGTAGCAGTTCCCTTCTGACCTCTGGAAGTGGTGTGTGTGGTGGGGGAAAGGTCGGGATGGTGGGTGCCTCTTCAACATTGCTGGATATCTGCCACCTTGGTTTTTTTTTTTTTTTTTTTTGTCTTCCAGGTTTTTCTGATGATAAGGTGAGAAAGGGAGAAATGATGGCTTCTGCAGCCATTGATGTGTGCCACTAACATCACAACATGTGATATGTGCTAGTCACTCCAGAAGTCCTGGCTTGTGGCAACTTCAGTTACCTCCTGAATATGAGTAACGAACTGCACAGCTGTGCTAGCTCTTTACAGACTGTCGTATTTTTGAAAAGGTACTCATTGCTACCTTTGAGAAAAAGTTTACCATTTTTCCTGGTGTATAAGATGCACCCGCGTATAAGACACACCTCATTTATACACTGGCAAACACTGTTTGCTGGTCTATAAGATACACCAGAGTATGAGACACACACCATTTTCAAACAGTATTTTTCAGGGAAAAAAGTGAGTCTTATACACCAGCAAATATGGTATGTCCCTAGTTGCAGCTATAGGTGCACTTTCCCTTGAATTTGATGGATTATTGAACTGCAGACTTAAACCATTTCCACATTACACTATTATAGTGCTATTATTCCACTTTCAACACCCTATGAAATCATGGAGTTTACAGTTTAGGGAGCGGCCTTTCGAATTCTCAGATCGAGAGCTCTTTGGCCCCAGTAAACTCCGAACTCCAGAATTTCACAGGATGTTGAAAGTGGACTAAGAGTACTGTAACAGTGTAGTGTAGAAATGTCCCTTGTCTCTGTCTTTAGTTTTCTTCACAGAAGGAAGTAAGGCAAGCCAGATAAACACACAAGAACCCTTGTGTGGACAATAGGTGCAATTTCAGTGCACATGAAAAACCATGCTCTTGCACACCTTATCCCAAATACTCATGCATATCAGAGGAGTATATTTTGGGATCCGTCCTGTGTCACAGAGACTTAATTGAATGAAGATGAGGTGAAGTCATCTCTCAGATGCTCCCACCAGACTTATTTGTACAGTTGTAGGTAAGGACTAAGAGTTGCAAAGGTGGAATTGCAGTGGTCTGTTTCAATTCTCCTCCCCAAACCAGGTGCCCTATCCCACACTCTGCAGGTTTTGAATATGTATACTTAAAGCTGTAGCAAATAGTAGGTGAACTGAACAGGGATTCTGTTAGTGTACCACCTTCCTGCTGCTTAACACTTTCCCTTCCTAAGGTACCCAGGGTGGTCTCCAGTTTGATGTTAGAGGCTCCTTGGGTTGTAGTGCTAAGAAACTTCAACATCCATTCTGAGATTGCTCTGTTGGGAGTGACTCAGGATTTCAAGACCTATTAGGATCATTGGTCCAAAGAAGATGATTAATTTGGATTAATTCTTGACAGTTTTTACTGTCATTTTGGTTAGTCAATTCTTTCAATGCCCAGGTTGACTTCTTCAATGGGAAGATGGTAAGGTGTGATCACTCTTGAGCTTCCCATCATGTGGATTGGAACCAAACCACAACCCTGGGCTTCCAGGGAGTTGGCAGTAATAAAGTGACTGAAATAGAGACTAGAGCAATGTTGACAGAAAACTCAGAGTGAGTCTGCCTGAACACTTGCTAGAGCATATTTGAAATCCTATTCTGTGTTAGTACTGACATCAAAGAAATTATTCTTTTCTGCCACCATTGCATATGCAAGAAAGACATCCACTAGTTTAAATGGTCAGAGGTCTGTTATATTCTGTCCCTGAGAATATAACACAGACAGCTTAATACCATGATGTAAAGAATTTGCACATCACTTTGCAGAGGTGCTCCTGGTCAGTTGAAAGATACATCAGGGAATAGAGAGTCTGTGCTGGATGGGGTTACTTTTCCTCTGATGACACAGGTTCACAGATTGGGTGTACTCCTTGCATCTGAAGACCCAAGTTTATGTAGTGGCCAACAGTACTTCTGCACACTTAAAACTAGTATACCAATAGGCCTGTTCCTGAAGATGCCTGATTTGGACAAGGTGAGTCATCCCGTTTTTACATCCTACGTGTTCAGAAACTCTCCAGATAGAGTTTTTACTGGGACTGGTTACAGAGATCATACAATTCCCCTGCTTCAACAGCTCCACTGGCTGCTATTCTGCTTCTGGGCACAATTCAAAGTGCTAGTAATGCCCTATCTGGATTATATCCTGACAATTGTATCTCTTCCTATGAGCCTGACTGGACTATGATATCTTCAAAAGAGACCCTTTTTTCACCACCTTCACAGAAACAGTTAATGGGAACATGAAACAGGCCTTCCTGGTGATTGCTCCTAACCTTTAAAAATCCCTCCCTAAGCAGCCTCTCCTTGCTGTCTTTCATTCTCAGGCAAAGAGTTCTTATTCAGACAGACTTTTAAAACTGAGGGGTTTTAAGGAAAGAATTTGTAAGAGGGTCCTGTATTGTTTTAAGCCATACAGCTTTAGCTGTTTCCCTCCCTCTTTTTAGGTGTATGTTTGTGTGTTTATTTTATTTATACACTGCCTTTCTCACAGCATGGGGCCAAGAACGTCCGGTCCCAATTCCCACCATCCCCACTTACTGGGAAGCAGCCATTGCGATCAGTGGAGGCCTGTTCCCCTGTTGATTAGGGAGGAGTTGGTCCTACCACCTCCTGTGAGTGATCTGCAGTGCAAAAGGCAGAAGCAGGAACCCTGCCACAATTATCCCTCATGCCAGAGATCACTTACATAAAAGGTGGTGGGACCATCAGCCAGCTGCTTTTCAAATGAGAGGGAAAGAGAGATTGCAGCAGCTGCTTCCTTGTGAGTGGAAATTAGGGGATAGTTATGGCCTCTACATAGCTCCTAAACTAGGGGATACATAGGGACAATGACTGCAAAACAGTCTTGAGTGTGTAACCCAATGTTACCTGTGCATACCTGCCCAACAGGATTCCAGCCAATGTTATTTTAATATTGATAATAGTTTTTATTCCATTTTAATATTGACATTTTGTCATGTTTTGATTATCTTGTAACTGTTTCACTTTGTAAGCCACTTAAGAGTCTCAGGAAAAAGGTAGAGTATAAATGAAGATAAGAAGGAGGAAGAGTAAAAATAGTAGTACCATGACAACAAGGGATTGCCTCAAGAAATAAGCGTGTGTTCTCTGCTGGACAGGAATTATGGGTTCTTAAGATTTTCCAGCTACTGCTTTCTCATTGCCAGATCACAATCAACTATCATATTCAAATAAAAAAGAGAGTAATGGGATTTAATTACAAGGTTAGTAACATAAAACAAAAGAATTAATTGAACTGGACTGCCAGCTAAAATCATGACTATAGGAATATTTTCTATGCTAATGTAATACATGAGTACTCCTTCCCTCCCCACACACTGCCAGCTCCCTGGAGATCCCTAACCACTTTCAACAATTGAAAATAAAAGAGGTCCTAATTGCATAGGATGTATTTCTGTATGGAAGGTGTGGGGATATGGGATTCAGCAGGGAGAGAAATAGTGAGGAAGGAGAGAAGAAAAGGGAGGAAAAGAGAAATGGGGGAAGAGGAGAGAAAGATGCATGAAGACAAAGCAAATGAGCAGAAGAGAGCTAGACTGAAGATGAGAGCTAAAGAAAGAAAGATGAACAGAGAAAGAAAGAAAATCAGTGACTCCATCTACTACAGATTCTACCCCTGCCCATCATTGACTGAGTTACACCCATGGCCAGCTCTGATCTCCCTCAGTTTTGACTTTGGCCTTCACCCGCTTTTCCCAATCTTGTATGTGGAGATATATTTCAAGGGAACACTGTTACCAGGCAATATACACTCACTACATGATATGATTGGCATAATATAAATCATATGACTGAAATGCCATGCTGGCAAAGAGGACTGGCTTAACAGGTGCAAAAGTAGCTCAGATGGGACCTCAGGACATGGCCAGGTTATATCAGTTGGGAAGCTCTAGTGCTAATGAGTTGCAAATATCCCCTCAATGAGTCAGTCTTCAAAAACAATAGCACTCAAAACTGCCTCAACAGAGCAACTGATTTGTCATCAACCCAATCTCTCTTCTCATCAAAATCCTCCTTTGTTTCCTCACCCACCCAGATATTAAGGAGCTATCATACCATTCCAGACCCCAGTTTTTGGTCTGCCAGAGAGCCATCAACACCTTCCCCCTTAGGGGAGAAACAGGGGAGTTAAACCCTGGTTTTCAGCCAGACAAGTTGTAGTACTTGTAGTAGTGGAGGTCAAAAACTGGCTCTGCAGATGGTGCCACCATGAACGTTTTGGGTTTTTGGACCACAGTCTGAATTTTCACAAAGATGGTCTTCTGGCAATGTATGACGTGCACCTCACAGCTATTGGCAGGAATGTTTTTTGCTAACAGTCTCACAAACCTGATGAAGAGGTCTTTAAACTGTCTTTGGGTGGGGAGGAAGACAGTATTATTCATAGCATGAATTCAGCAAGTGCTGGGCAAAAAAAGTCCAAATGTTATGGGTAGAGCAGGCCAAGTACTAGAGACAAACAGTGAGAGGAAAAGCAACTTTAGTAAAGGGCTTGTGGGAAGGGCACATGGTCTTAAATGTCCCTGTGCTAATACACAGAGCATGGGGAATAAACAATATGAATTGGAACTCGTAATACAACAAAATAAATATGATATCATAGGCATCACTGAAACCTGGTGGAATAAGCCTCATGATTGGAATGTAGTAATAGGGAGGTTTAACCTATTTCACAGAAATAGACCAAACAAGAAAGGAGGAGAAGAAGCTTTATATGTCAAGGATGTTTTCACCTGTGAAGAGATCCATGACTCAAATCCAGGAAGTCAGGTCGAGAGCATCTGGGTAAGAATTAAGGGAATAAGAAACAACAGGGATGTTATTGTGAGGGTCTATTACAGACCTCCAAGCCAGCCTGAGGATCTGGATGATGCCTTCCTGGAGCAGATGAGCACAAATTCAAAAAGGAGAGAGGCAGTAGTAATGGGAGATCTCAACTATCCTGATATAAGTTGGCAGTCAAACTTTGCCAAGACCACAATGTCCAACAAGTTCCTCACTTACCTAGCAGACAGTTTCGTTGTCCAGAAAGAGGAAGAAGCAACAAAGGGGATCAACTATTTTAGGTCTGATCCTGACCAACAGGGATGACCTTGTTAATAAGATGGAAGTGGAAGGTCCTTAGGTGGGAGTGACCATGCTGTATTGGAATTTGTCATTCAGTGGGAAGGAGAAGCCAAATGTAGCCAGACACACATCCTAGACTTTAAAAAAGCTGATTTTTGTAAACTTAGGGAATTACTGGCTGAAATTCCATGGTCAAGAATACTAAAAGAGAAAGGAGTTCATGACAGATGAGAGTTTCTTAAAAGTGAGATATTAAAGGTACAATTTAAAACTGTGCCAATAAGGAGGAAAAATGACAGGTGTCTAAAGAAACCATAATGGTTGACCAAAGAATTCTCAGCTGAACTAAGTGTTAAAAGAAACATGTACAGGAAATGAAAGAATAGTAAAATCACCAAAGAGGAATTCAAGCAAAGAGGCAGGATATGTAGGAAGAAGATCAGAAAAGCTAAAACACAGAACTAACTCAGGCTTGCCAGAGACATTAAAAACGATTAAAAGAGTTTTTTTTAGATATGTCCGCAGAAAAAGGAAAAACAAGGAAATGATAGGGTCACTGCATGGAGATTACCAAGTACTAACATGGGGCAGACAAAAGGCAGAACTATTTAATACCTTCCTTGCCTCAGTTTTCTCCCAAAAGGATAGAAGTACCCAACCTGGGGTGTGGGGAGCAGGTGAGGAAGCAAGGGACGTGCAGCACAGAATAGGTAGAGAAGTAGTACAGGAATATGTGGCTACTGTCAAGGTCAGAGACCTGGGCAGCAAGCCAGCCCAGAGAAGGGAGAGGAAGAGATGGCAGAGTCCCACCAGAAGGAGTCAAAACAAGCACTTACTCATAGGCAGTCCATTTACCTAAGCCTGAGTGACAAGCAAATGCCATAGTCAGAGTCCAAAATCCAGGGATCAGAAGCCAAGAGATCAATCCAAGGTATCAGGGGCCAGGTGCGGGAAGCAAGGAGAGAGCTTGTAGAAAGTTTGCCACAAGCAAAGGAAAGCTTCCAGGCAGGTAGTTATATAGCCCAGGCACAGGTGTGGCCGGTCACCACTTCTTGAACTTAATCAAGGAAGCCTCCCTTTGCTCAGCTCTCTTGAGTCTCCGCCTTGTTTGTGGGCTGATTGACGCAGGCTCCAGGGCATCCTCGGGATCACAGCTGGATCCCTGTTGCCCTAAAGGAGCAGGCAGAAGAACATCCAAGCCTGCTTGGTCCATGGCAGCAGGGGGAGCTCTTGAGCTGCAGGACTCCTCTCCATCAGAGCCACAGGGACCAAGAGCTGCTGCTCGTCATCCCCACCCTAAGCAACAGGGACCAACAGCTGCTGCTCAGCAGCAGCAGCTCTGACAGGGGCCTCAGTTATCACAGCTACACTAAATGAATTCAAGTCTCCAGGGCCAGATGAATTATATCCAAGGATATTAAAGGAACTGGCAGACGTCATTTCAGAACTGCTGGCAATAATCTTTCAGAACTCTTGGAAAACAGGAGAAGTCCCAGCAGTCTGGAGGAGGGCAAATGTTGTCCCCATCTTCAAAAAGGGAAAAAGAGGACCCAAATAATTATTGCCCAGTCAGCCTGACATCAATAGTAGGAAAGATCCTAGAGCAGATAATTAAAAAGTCAGTTTGTAATTACTGAGAAAGCAATGCCGTGATCACTAAAAGTCAACATGGGTTTCGCAAAAAAAAAAAAAAAAGCCATGCCAGACTAATCTTATCTCTTTTTATGATAGCGTTACAAGCTTGATAGATGAAAGGAATGCTGCGGGCATAGCACATCTTGATTTCAGTTAAAGCCTTTGGCAAAGTTCCCCATGACGTTCTTGCAAAGAAGCTGGTAGAATGTGGGCTGGACAGGGCTACTGTTAGGTGGATTTGTAATTGGTTGACTGACTGAACCCAAAGGGTGTTTACCAATGGCTGCTTTTCATCCTGGAGAGAAGCAACTAGTGGGGTGCCACAGGGTTCTGTCCTGGGCCAAGTGCTATTCAATATCTTTATTAATGACTTGGATGAAGGAATAAAGAGTATGCTAAACAAATTTGCAGATAATACCAAATTGGGAGGGGTTCCTGATACCCCAGAGGATCAGATCAAAATTCAAAATGACCTTGGCAGATTAGAGAGCTGGGCCAAAGCTAACAAAATGAGTTTCAATAGAGAGAAATGTAAGGTCCTATGCGTAGGCAGAAAAAATGGAATGCACAAATATGGGATGGGGACACGTGGCTGGCTAACAGTACATGTGAAAGGGATCAAGAAGTCATGGTGGATCACAAGCTGAACATGAGTCAGCAGTGTGATGCAGCA
Organism: Iguana delicatissima; assembly: GCA_948472985.1. Lineage (NCBI taxonomy): Eukaryota > Metazoa > Chordata > Lepidosauria > Squamata > Iguanidae > Iguana > Iguana delicatissima. The sequence continues at coordinate 318,551 of CAOKZL010000155.1, read as the reverse complement.
GCCAAGAAAGCCAACACGATTCTTGGTTGCATCAATAGGAGTATGGTGTCTAGATCAAGGGAGATAATGGTACCACACTATTCTGCGTTGGTTAGACCTCATTTGGAATACTGTGTCCAGTTCTGGGCACCTCAATTCAAGAAGGATATCGACAAGCTGGAACATGTCCAGAGGAGGGCACCCAAAATGGTGAAGGGTCTGGAAGCCACACCCTATGAAGAACAGCTTAGGGAGCTGGGAGAGAGCAGGAGGTTTGTTTTCCGCTGCTCTAGAGACTAAGATAAGGAGCAATGGTTTCAACTTCAGGAAAAGAGATTCCACTTAAACCTCAGGAGAAACTTCCTGGGAGTCAGAGCTGTCCGGCAGTGGAATATGCTGCCTTGGAGTGTGATGGAGTCTTCTTCTTTGGAGGTTTTTAAGCAGAGGCTGGATGGCCATCTGTTGGGGTTGTTTGATGGGTGTTCCTGCGTAGCAGAGAGTTGGGCTGGATGGCTCCTGTGGTCTCTTCCAAATCTATGATTCTATGATACTTTAGACATAGGCCATCACTCTGCTGCTTATATTCCCATTCTGGTACTACCCTTTGGCCCTTTGTTTGAACCACCTCACTTCATTTCTTTTCTGCAGGACAAGTAAGTATCACCCACTTCGCCCTAACTTCTCACTATCCAGTTTTTCCTTCCTTTCCTTCAGTTAGCCTTGTGTGGTTGTGAGACTGCTTGAATCTGATGTGTTTGTGATTTTTCCCAACAAAACTTTCTTTTAAACTCTAACTTGTGTCCCTGCATTAGTACTGGTATACGTAGGTGGAAAGAGCGTGTAAGGTTGCTCCCCTCTCGCAGGCCTCCCTTTTTGAGCTAATAACTCCCTATTGTCCCATGGAGGCACTGAGACCACGGGTGGACCTCTGAGTCATCCACCTTTTGGAGTAACAATTAAGAAAGCAGAGAGCTCTCCATTTATGTTCTCAGATATCATCAGAAGAGAAGTCATTTCTGTGTGCTTATAGTCTCTGACCCTTTTCACACCTTACCTTTTCGCAGGGCTGGGGTGCGGGGCTCGCGTGGGCAGCCTCCAGAGAGAAGCTCTCGCTTCCCTGCTTCTTTGGCTCCGCACGAGCTTCCTGCTTGTGCGAGAGCCCTGCCTCTTCCTTTCACAGTGCAGTCTGGGACCTCCCAGGCTGCACTGAGACAGGAAGCGTGACTGGCTCGGCTCCTGAGGCTCCACACACAAGGTAAGTTTGTGCGGGAGCCCGGAGCGATGCACGACTGTGCAACATTTTTGACTTCAAGCTGAAAATGAAAAAATGCATGTATGTGTCAGGCCCTTGAGCGTCATGCAAATGTGAGTACGTCATGTGGACCACTCCTCACATGTGCGCAATGCTCAAGGGGCCCTTTCGCATCAGAAATGCTGTGCAAAAATGACCTCTCTCTCTCACACACATGCATGGAGGCCATATTTTTGTGCTTTACTTTCAAAACTGTTTCAACTTGTAAGACATATCTTTCCTTAAATCTAATGGTGCATTTTTAATAAGTGATATCACCCATAACAACAGCATACTTGTTTTGTTTTTCAAGGCAATAATTTATTGTAATTCATCATGTAGAAATATATATTAAAAAAACTTGACTGGGAACTGTAGTAATGACTTCAAAATAATCCTACCACCTTTTTTCTAGATTTAATCAGCTATATAACTGTGTAGGTTTTTTTTTTTTAAAGAGATAGACTTTATTAATCTCTGTACTGTGAATATTTGCAAATTACCTTTTTTTGTCTAAAACTACTAGGCTGTTATGGAATTTAAAATGTGACATGCACTATGAATATGTGTTCAAAATCTAGAATACAATTTGATATTTTTATTATCTGAAAAAAATGCTTTTCATGGTTCAGTCTTAGATTGTTTCCTATTTTTCTTGAATTACCACACTTCTAGCTTGTCAATTGGTTTTCTAACAAGACTTAATATAGTACTAATAATGGGCTTCTCATCCTTACTAAAATAAATTACTTTCAGTAATAAGTGCTAAATTTCTTTTGAATGTGATTGATCTATCAAGTGAATGCAAACCTTTTTAGGGCTTAGAAGGAGCATTAATTCATGCACCAAGAAATCACCTTTACTGTCTATATAACCAGGACTCCACAAAGCAGTGTGTGGGAAAGGATCTACTTTACTGGGATCAGCAGTCTAGTAAGCATTGCACAGGGTACAATTTCTATTAGTATAGGAAGGATAAGGATAAACTAGATCACAGCAGAAGATATTTACAGAAACTTATTTCTTTGTATCTTTTTCCAACCTGGGAAATTTTGGAAGCTGTAATTAGAGAGAAAAGAGTAAATTTTCCACACTCTGGAGTGCTGAAGCATCCCACCAGAATAAATCCTCTTCAGATCCATAGATGTTAATGAGTGAGTTGAGCACGTTCTTAAATGTCTCTCACTGAAATGTTAGAGAACACAACTTAGTCCTAGACCAGTGGTTCTCAACCTGTGGGTCCCCAGATGTTTCTAGACTTCAGCTCCCAGAAGCCCTGAGCATTGACCGTAGCAGCTGGGGCTTCTGGGAGCTGAAGTCCACAAACATCTGGGGACCCACAGGTTGAGAACCACTGTCCTAGACTGAACTTACTCCAGTCTGTAGTTGTATATCTTGCATAACAGATCCAATTTGGTGTAATGAAAATTAACTTCACTATCTCTTTGGTGTACAATGTTTTCTTTAGACTGATAATACCACAGTGGCCACCAGACATTCTGATATTATAGTAATTAGATTTGATGTTACTGAATGTATGTGAATAAGATTAATCTTACTGATTTATGACGAACATCAAACACCAGCAAGCAGTAGTGAACTATACAGTCTGTTGTAGTGATTAATGTGGACTCATTTATCTTTCATACAGACACAGCAAAATGACTTTCTCCATTGTGCAAGAGTTTGAATTAGATACTTAATTATGAAGCAAGGAATGCTCACTGTATATAACATTCTCTCTTTTTGTAGTAGTATGAGATAAATAGCTCATATTCCTTTTTAGGACACTTCTGCACAGTCCTCTATTGCTTTTCCTTCATGGCAAAGAATGTGATGTATGATTAGGAGGGGAATCAATTTTTGATAAATATGAATACTAATGTAAGCTTACAGTGTCTCAGTAAACAAGAAAGTTAGCATTTATACTGATCACAGGGAAATAAATGGGGACCATATCGTTCTTTCTAGATTGCTAATTTGTTCTTTGTGCTTCTTGTTGTCCACGTAAAGACAAATAGAATTGGCTTAGTTTGACAATTATGCAATGATTGGCTGTGAAGCATCCAGTGAATTTTCACATCTTCATTTGTATATATTTTTCAAGAAACATCAGAAAGCCTTCTTCCAACTGGACCAATACCTGAAAATACTAAAAACAAATCAAAACAGCAGCAACAACAATAATCACAACACTCTGAAGCATGATAATCTGGAACTGTCAAAGGTCCAAACTTCTTATCTAGAATCCAGCACTGTAGAAAGGAAGATAGAGAACAGAGACAACAGTCTTCTACCCATTCTACTTTCTGTCAACCATAAGGTTTCATTATTATCATTATTTTGCATTAAAATCTGCCCCATGTACATTGGCTATGCTTTCTTCCCATTCATTTCCAAACCAAAGAACAGAAATGGTTATTTTCTTGCGATATCTCTAATAATACTTTTTCCTGCTATAAGTTACCCCGTGATGAATTTATCATGAATGCAATAGTAGAGATATTTTCTCAGTTAATCTTTAAGAAAGAGATAGTTTTACTCTTTGAAAAAAAAAAGGCCATTTCCAACTTGAGACATTAATAAAATAAGAACAGTCCTATGGGATCAGGTCAAAGGTCCAGCTATTTTAGCATCCTGTGTCCAGTGGCTGCCAGCCAGGTGTTCTGGGAGGCAGGGCATGAAGGCAACATATGAGAAATCAGTACTAAAGATCAGTACTAAAGATATCTGGGTTCAGGGAACTTGCAGAGGAAGAAGTTGTTGACGTTCATGTCCATAGATCTGTGTGGATTTAAATGCACTTGGCTCTGAATTGAATTGTGACCTTGTTACCCTGTTTACTGGGGGTCCCGTGAGGGACACCAAAGTGCGCCCTCAAAAATCAAAAGGTGGGGAAATTAGCAATATGAGAGGCAGGGCAACGGAGCGGAATCTTTTACCCAATGTCTACGGGGTCAGGCCAAGTCAAGGAGCCAACAGGATTGAAATAATAAATGTGATCTTTATTAAAATACAGACAAACAGTGTATGCAATGCAATCACACAGAGAACTATAGAAAATAAAGGTTTGAGTGGGACAGAGGGATTTTTAAGAGGGATTGTTGATTTGGGTGATACTACATCTGTCCTGAAGCCCGGGTAGATCACTGTGAAAGTTTGAAGGTGTGTAGTCTCAATACATGGGACTGAGGGGACAGCTCGACAAGCACAGCGGAACTGCAAACTCCAGGATTCCATAGGATGTTGAAAGGGGAATAATAGCACTATAACAGCCTAGTGCGGAAATGTCCATAGAGTATACCTGTTGAAATAAATTGAACTTAAGATAGCCATGACTAAATTAAGTATCATTGATGTCAGTGGATCTACCCTAAAAACGACTGAGAGTGAGATCCTATTTACCTTGTAGTAACTGCCATTGATTTCCATAGGGCTTGTTTAATTCATAGTAGGTGTGCCTAAATGTACTATAAGTCTAATTCAGCCATTTCATTGTTATAGTAGTCAATGATAGATCTGGAATAGATGGATGGATAGATAGACTGACCAGTAATGATTAATTACACCTGGCTAATTCATAAAAAACTAAAACTACAAGATGCAAAAAATAATAATAATAATTGAGAAACAGATTGAGAAAGCTGCAAGATAAATCCAGATTAAAAAGCCAAAGATAACAACAGTGGAAACATGTAATAAAGCAGTAATATAGTTTTTTTTAAAGTGAAGTAAAGTAAAAAATCATGGAAGATAAAAATATTGTTCACTGGGTGCCAAAAAAGGCCATCTTATTACTTTCTTTCCAAATGTATGACTTACGAATCATTTTATACTTTCCTAAAATTCAATTCCATCCCTTTCTGAAAGTGGTGAACTTTATAGTTATACCTATCTTTGCCGATTCCCTTTGAACCTGCACATTTATCTGGAAGTGAGTTTCCTTAATTTCAATACTGATTAAATTTGGGCCTGCCTTGTCTAACTATAGTCTACCGGGGGAGGGGGGGATCCATCATACTTCAAGAAAAAAAAATGCCATCAAAACATAGGCTCATTTGAGGTGTACCTTTTTTAAAAACCAGACATTGTATGAATTGCAGTGCAGGTAGGTGACCATAATTTCACTGCTCACAATACTCCTAGCATTGCCAAATGCAATCTGATAGTCACTCCTGTGGAGGAAAACATATACATATGCACACATGTGCAGGTGGGACACTTACACACATATAGCATTTATTACTTCCTTTTAGTTTCAAGATTACCTTGAAGATTGAAATTATTTCTACACAAAGCCTTATTTGGCAACAAAAACTTTCTTAAGGGCTTATTACTCCTGCTAATGTTCATAGCCATTAATAGCAGCAATAGCAAGAAAATAAATACAACAGTTTCCTTGTATGAGATCAACAGCAATGGAAGTACATATTGCTTCTGTTATAACCAGATCTGCTAAGCAGTTATCTGGAGAGAATCTTAGGGACGTTTTATGCTGGATAATCTCTGAAACTCATTCTAGTTACCATTTCCCTCTTGTGATTCTCAGCATTCTAAAATGGATTATATTCCTGTCTTTCTCCTTTATGTTTCTAGGAGCCTGCAGTATAATGACATTTTTCTGTGGCTCACAATTATTCTTGTCTTTTGTCATTTATCTCCAATTTCAGAAATTTCCTACAAAATTTTGATTTAAACAAATGATTAGTCAACTCAATTTTTAGACAACTATTTAAAGAATAATAAAAAAAAGAAACCGAAAGATAACAAGTATAAAACTATGAGTTCAAAACTCCTGAAACCAACATCTGAGGGGTTTAGATACAGTATATCACACATACACATCTATCTGCTTTGCAAGGAGGGCAATCTAAAAAAAAAAAACTCATCATAGGAAGGTAATTTTTCAATGTATTCATTATTTGGTGAAGTAAGGTCATCCATCTGTAATTATTTTTGTTCCCCACATTTCTCAAATTTGTGGAAAAAAGCTCTAAATTTAACTGATTTATTTTGTACATTTTAGAACTCGTGTCAATATGTAAGCGTACATGTAAGCGTGTGTGTGTGTGTGTGTGTGTGTGTGTGCGTGTGAGAGAGAGAGAGAGAGAGAGACAGACAGACAGACAGACAGAGAAAATTTACATGTATGGAATTGTCTGTTGGGATGCCATGAATACCCGTTGGTTTTCGTTCCTAAAGGAAATTGCATACCTATCTATTCCTGGGGATGTATGTCTCCACAAGATAGCAATCTATAAGCAATACTGTCAGAATTCTGGGGTAAAGACAAGTGAAGTAATTTGGTATACTTTTGACAACTAAGCTGTTGAAAATATTTATACCTGCCATTCATCCTCAAAAGATGAGATGCACAACAAGTTCAGGTCTGCATTGCATCACACTGTTCTCTGTGTTTTTTGAGGGGGTGGGGAGGGAACAAGCAAGTTGACTTGTACCCAGGGAGAAGACAACACATGCCAAATCTGACCAAACTCATTTTATCAAGCTTTTTCTGTGATCATGTTCCTTTCCATCACCTTGTAGAATCCAGAAGAAATTTGATCACAGCCTGGCCTAGAAAGAGATAGGTGGCACCTTTGGTAGCACAATGTGACAGATTTTCAGTACCTCTTCCATTAAGACTTAAACTCAGCAATTCCATTAGTGAAATCTTTGCAGATCATTGTTTGGGCAGAGTTGACTAACTAACTTTAAGTAATCTTGATCTAAAGATGTGGACAAGGTCCTTGTACAGACTGAACACCTGTGTACTTGACTCTTGTTACATGAGCCTTGATCCTTATTACTTTTAATGAAGAGCTGATGTCTATCTGGGTCAAGGATATTACAGATGCCTTCTTGAGGAAAGAGCAGCGCCAGACTCTTTTTTTAAAAAAGTGAGTTATATCATTCCTGAAGAAACTCAGGTTGAACACAGAAATTAGAGATTAGGCTGTGCGGAGACCTCATGTGGGAGACTGGTGCAATGGTGTTGTGCTGTTGTGGAATTTTTGGAGTAAAAAATTGTTCAATTTACCATATATTTTAGAGCTAATAAGGTAAAAAGCTGTCAGAAGGGGATGAAAGGCTAGAGTGTTGAGATGGGTTGTGACTGATGGAATGTCTGAGGAGATCTGAATAACATTGGTGAGTGACAGTTGGGGTGGTAATTGACCGGGCTCTGTTGCAGCCCCAGCAGGGAGGGAGTGTACCAGGAACACTCCCTCCACACCTTACTGGGTCACTGCAGAGGGGAGCATGCTAGCCCTGCCTCTTCCTTTCCACAGCCCAGCCAGGCACTTGTGAGAAGGGCAGCAGTGCCACACGATGGTAGTTGTTACATGGATTTTTTCCATTTTGCAAATACCACATACCACTTGGGAACAAGATGGTGGTGGGCTGGCAACAACATTGTGCAGAAGCATGACCAGCTGACCGTTGCCATCCTGGCCCCACAGCAGTACAGCCCCCTTGTGCAGAAACAGACAGAGTGATTAGGGTGGCTGTCAAGGTCAGAGACCCAGGCAGCAAGCCAGCCCAGAGAAGGGAGAGGGAGAGATAGCAGAGTCCCACCAGAAAGAGTCAAAGCAAGCACTTACTCATAGGCAGTCGATTTACCTAAGCCTGAGTGACAAGCAAATGCCACAGTCAGAGTCCAAAATCTAGGGGTCTGGAGCCAAGAGATCAATCCAAGGTATCAGGGGCCAGGTGCTGGAAGCAAGGAAAGGGCTTATAGAAAGTTTGCCACAAGCAAAGGAAAGCTTCCAGGTAGGTAGTTATATAGCCCAGGCACAGGTGTGGCTGGTCACTGCTTCTTGAACTTAATCAAGGAAGCCTCCCTTTGCTCAGCTCTCTTGAGTCTCCGCCTTGTTTGTGGGTTGATTGAGGCAGGCTCCAGGGCATCTTCGGGATCACAGCTGGATCCCTGTTGCCCTACAGGAGCAGGCAGAGGGACATCCGAGCCTGCTTGGTCCATGGCAGCAGGGGGAGCTCTTGAGCTGCAGGACTCCTCTCCAGCCAGAGCCACAGGGACCCACAGCTGCTGCTCGTCACCAGCAGCTCTGACGGGGGCTTCAGTTATCACACTGGCTAGGAAAAAAAAGTGAGTGAAGTGAGAATTAAAATTAAGAGTGTCAGTCAGGTTTAAAAATTAATGAGTCTGAATTAGCTAGAAGTGGAGTATGTGAGGGAAGATGTGTTTTAAATGTATTAAAAAAATAATCTGTTTTCTTGTGTTTAAATTCTGTTAATACTTTTGGCCTCTGGGAATACTATATTAAAACTTGGATTCAGACATAAAGCCTTTCTGCACTACATTGTTATAGTGTTATTATTCCACTTGCAACCTCTGTGGAATTCTGGGGTTTGTAGTTTACAGAGACCCAAGAGCTCTCTAGCTGAGAATTCTAAATGCCCCTCCTTAAACTGCAAACCCTAGGATTCCATAGGAAGTTGAAACTGGAATAATAGCACTATAACGGTGTAGTGTGGAAAGGCCCATAGTCTCTGTGGTGGCAGAAGTGAATAAAGAGGGGTGCTGTTTGGTGGATATATGAATTACATAGTATCTCACATATCTTGAGCATCTAGGAGATCCTCATGGTTGATGGCCACAGTAGCAGGAGAGGAGGAAGTCCTTACATTAGTGGCAGACTTGAGGACAAAGGGTGGTAACAGTGAAATTTGTGGAAGTCTTTACATTTGATGGCAGCAGAGGTTTAGGCAGAACCTCACATTTGATGGAAAAGCAGTTGGTTCAACGATAAACCTCCACAGTTGTCCCTCTCAGTATTATCATACTGCTGTACCTCTGTGTCTCGGAGAACTGTGGGAGTGGAGTATAAAATGAATATATTCCACTCTTAGTTTGTACCTTTTAACTTCAACCACATACTATTAATTCATTTCTTTACCTTGTTACCTGTCAGTAGCTGTGTTTAAGCATGGGCGATAAACAGTGGTTTTGATTGTTAAACAAATAATGAATGTCTTTACAAATAGTACTTTTATCATATATTTAAATAGTTATTGCATATAGAAAGAATAATTCCCTCTTCCCAACATGTTTTCAAAAGCATCATCCTCAGTGGGAGGGTTATATGATTGGATATACAGTCATATCTTCATCAAATTGTTTCAGGCTTCTCCTTGACCTAGCACCTCTGCCTTCCCCTTCTCATGTGAGTCTGAAGTCTATTCTTCTGTGTCTCTTTTCAAGAGGTCATCAACCAGCCAATAAGTTGAACCGCACTACGATCCTAATTGATTCTTTATTGGTTGATTGACTGGTTTACATGCACTTCAGTCTAAACTTTCAGCCAGTCAGAGTCATAATGTTTAGATTTCTGCAACCTCACTTTTTTCTAAACAAAGGACCAACCAAAGGAATGCCAATAAAACTTCAGCAATTTGGATTCCTTTTTCTTGTACAACAAAATCCAAAATCCACAAAACAGTGATACTTTTATTGGGCCTCCGAAGCATTTTATCTGACGACAGAAGTAACATCTGAGACAAAATGTAGACCTGTGACTCTAGCCTTGTCTCTTTTCTGCTACTGTATGATTTTTTAATTCTTTGCCTGATGAAGAAACTGATATAGCTTTGAAAACCTGAGTGATCTATTTTGTGCTTTTTAGTTGTCTCAATAAAAGTTTCATTGTTTTGTTGATTTGGGATTTTGTTTTATTGTGCTGTGTGTCCAACACAGCTACTCTTGAATATGTTTTCTTGTTATTTACTGATACCTCTCTCACAGTCAGCTTAACTACAAACTATAAATGTCAGCTAAAGGCTGTTTGTCAGTCTGCCAACATGACCTTTAAACTTTATCATACTCTGGTCTAAGTCCCCAGTTCACTCACTATTTGCTACTTCGTTCTAGAAGTGCACAGAAGCACATTCACCTTTTACTTTGCATACATATAACTTCTTCGCAGTTTCCTTCTTGGCAAGATATTTGACCATGTGTTTGCTAGGGACGTTTAGGCTCTCATAGATGAGCCTTTTCTACTTCATCCATTTCAATTGGATTACAATCCTGGTTTAGAATAGAAACCATCTTTGTCACAAGACACAATCAGCAGGGCTATAATCCTGTTTATTCTCTTGGACTTCTCAGTGTCTTTCCTTGACCATGCTGTTGTTTCTGGTCAGCTCTCTGCTTTCATAATCAGAGGTAATTCATTGCAGTGTTCCACTCCTGCAGTATATTCCAGATGATGGTGCTATTGTCCTACTACTTTGCTTCCTTGACAAAATATGGCATGTGGTTCCATAGGATCTATTTTATTTATATTTAACAGCCACATGAAGTTTCTGTCCTCTGAATTGTCACTGATATGCAGATTATATGCAAGCATGCACATTTTTTCATCAAATACACGTGAGGCAGGGGTAAGGCAGAGCGTGGGAGTCTGATCATGGAGTTGGAAGGGAAGGATCTCCAGCTATAGCATCTCCAGAAAATAGCAGCTATTCAGCCTACTTTTGAAGATATCCAGAGAAGGAGGCCTCACCAGCAATCTAGGCCATTGGTTCCATTGCCGAACTGCTTACACTGTCAGAGAGTTCCTTCCAATGTTCAATTGAAATCTACCCTGCTGTAACTTAAAACCATTAGATGTAGTTTTACCCTCAGAGGCAGCAAAGAACCTGCACCTTCCTCTTCATGGCAGCCTTTGAAGTATTTGAAGAGAGTCATTGTGTCATCCTTCAGCCTTGTGTTCACCAAGCTGAACATGTCCAGCTCCTTCAACTTCTCCTCATATGTTTTGTTCTCCATGCCTCTTATCTTTGTTGCTGTTCTGAGAACTTGGTCCAACTTGTCTATATCCTGCTTAAAATGAGACTCCCAGAACTGAATGCGGTGCTCCAGATGAGGCCTGACCAGTGCAGAATATAGGGGAACTATTACTTCCCATGACTTGGAAACTATGCTTCTATTAATGCAGGCTAAAATAGCATTTGCTTTTTTTGTCACAGCATCACACTGTTGGCTTACGTTCAATTTATGATCAATAATAATCCCAAGATCCTTTTCACATGAAAGAGCCAAGTATCCCCCGTCTTATACCTGTGCATTTTTTTGGTGGTCTACAAACAGAATTTTGCATTTGTCGGTTGAATCTCAATTTGTTAAATTCAGCCCAGTTTTCTAGTTTATCAAGGTCCTTTTGAATTTTCTTCCTATTATATTTTAAGTTGGGTGGGTATCCTAAGTCATTATTTTGTGTATGGTTCCTCATACCTATTCATGTATGGCTATAAGGAGAAATATAGGATCTCCACTTGGGAAATATCTGTCTCATATTAAAAAAAAAACCTTGAAATATGGATGACAAGTGACAGGGAACATGGTTCAAAGTGAGATGGCAACCTCATCCTGTCGTTCCAGGGTGAGGTGTCTAGTCTGCTTTATCCATGGGTCATTGGTACTTGAAGGGACCCATAGTTAAGAAAAAACAAAACAAAAAACAAGTCATTGGTCAAGAACATACACATGGTGAGGTGGGGACTACACAAACCCTTATTTTTAAAATAAATACAGATTGTTACTCTTAAGAAATCAAATAATGGATTCTCATCTTTTTATTTCAGTGCATAATAGTATTCTTTGTAAAATAGCTAGTATACTAATAGGATCACCTTTGTTTTGGCTTCTCCAGCTCTAAATAATGACACTGGAAATAGAGGAAGAGACAAAAACCTTGTTTGCTCTTTCTCTTTGAACACTTTGCCTCATTTCTGTTTTCCCTGAAAACAAAACTCACTATGAGGCATCTCCATGCTCAGTCTGTTCAATCTACATTTTTCTTCTCATGTAAATTCCTTTTGGAAGAAACATACTTCAATATACTTACAATTTTTCTATTTGTCTCCACCTATGTTTGGAGATTCTATGTTGAGACATGCCTCAGATCTTATGGTTTACTTATTGGGGGTGGGGGAGATTAGTGGGCCATAAGAGAGATCAAAATAAGACTCCAAACTGTTAAAAAGTAATTAGAGAAGAATAGTAGATGTAACCTGTTGACCCTTGCAGCAGTAAAACCCTTTTTTTAAAAGGATGTAACCCTGCTGAGGAGGTAATTAAATTTAAATAATTTTGTTTAATTGGCTGGCATTGTGATAAAACCTTAGTGACTTCAGTTAAATCTCTCTCAGTAGGAAGTAATTAAAAATCACTTTTCTGCAGTGATCTTTCTGTTTGGTCAAGGTCTTTGCATTATTCCACTGATAATGTTTTCCATGCTGAATTTGGCTTACAACACTGGATAAGTGGTAAATGATAGTCTAATATAGTTGAAAACAGACCTTAGGGCAGCAAAATACACAATGCATTTACAATCCAATCCTATACATGTCTAGTCAGAACGGTTCCCATATTGAATTCAAGGGAACTTACTCCCAGATACATTTGAAATTGTCTATATGCATTCACTTGGAAGAAAGCGCCACTGAATTTAATAGGAAATAAGAGCTGTTGATTTTCTAAATGTATGCCTTGTAGGGGTTGTTGTTATCTACAGGTTATCTACAGGTTATGTAAAAGCATAAGCAAGCAGCACACACATGTGAGCAGTTCCATGCAAGCCTATGTAGACAAGAAGAACTGATGAAAGAGCAGAAAGAGCAGAACTTTAATTTGGAAGCATCAAAAGAGCAAACTGACAGATAACGGGGTCAAAAAGGTGGGGTCTTCCTGTAGTCTAATTTGAAGTCTCTCAAAGCATACATGATTTGCCAAGAAGGTTCTCACCCAAAAAGGCTGCAAATAATTTACCGTTAGTGGTGACAAAACAGTCTTGGCTGTTTATCCAACCTTCACATATAGAAGCAGAGGAGAATCCAGAAGCACTTCAAAGGAAGAACTCTCCATTCAGTACTAGTTGAATATCTAAACATATATCAGTTTCAGTTCCAATCAATAATACCTCAGTCTTGTCTGGAAAAGATGAATTTGGCCACACTTGCACATGACTTTATCACTTCCCAGTTACATTATTGTAACATACTGTAGATGAGGCTGTCCTTGAAAAGTGTTTGGAAGTTTCAGGACACAGAAGTCTAATTACTTGAAAATGACAAATTTCAGACTAATCAATAATTGTTTAATTGAAAAAGGTTTCTTTTCCAACAAACAGCAGCTTAATCAATTGCTGTTTCTTTTTGGGATCAAAGGATAAATTCCCACTGATTATCTCATCCATCCATCACACCATGTTTTGCCACTGGCAAACTGAATAAACCAGAAGGAGTTCAGAATCATAGAATCTTAGAACTGGAAGGTACCATCTAATCCAGCTCTCTATTATCCAGGAATATGTCATTAAGGATCCCAAAAGATTCCTATCCAACTTCTGTTTAATGACTTCCAAAGACAGAGAATCTACCACCCTTCAGGGCAACTTATCCTGCTTTCAGAAGGCTCTTATGGTAAACACATTCTTCCTAATGTTTCAGAGGAATCTGTTTTCTTGTGAGTTGAATCCACTGGTTCATGTTCTACTCTGGAGCAGCATAAAACAAGCCTGCTTGATATTCTCCATGACATCTCTTCAGATATGAAAAGATATCTATCAAGTCACTACCACTTTTCTTTATTTTAACACTATTCTGTGGATGCCGCCAAGAATTGCATTGGCTTTTTTGGCCACAACATTACACTGTTGCATCATGTTTAGCTTGTGATCTATTAAGTCCCCATGTGATCTTTTTCACATGTAACTGCTTTCAAGCCAAATGTCATCCATTCTATATTGGTGTGTTTTGTTTTTCCTGCCTAGATGTAGTACTTTACATTTATCCCTGCTCACATTCATTTTGCTAGCTTTGGCTCAGTAATCCTAATCTACCAAGGTCATTTTGAATTCTGATCCTATCCTCTGGGGATTCAGGACACACTCCCATTTGGTGTCATCTGCAAATTTGATAAGCATCCCTTCTATTCCATCATCTAAGACATTAATAACAATGTTAAACAACATGTAGCCCTGAAACACTCCACTAGTCAATTTTCTTCAAGATGAAGAATACTCATTGGTAAGCTTTCACTGGGTTTGGTCTGCCAACCAATTACAGATCCACCCAACTGTAGCATTTTCTAGCCCACAGTTTGCCAGCTTCTCTCTGCAGTGGCTGTGCCATTTCTTTGTTCTTTCTCTTGTGCCAGATATATCCCCCTCCACTCCTTCTTATTTTTCATCTCTTGCAGAAACCTGAGCTCATTCTGAGTTTTAAGGACAAGAAAAAGAAAACTAGGCCCCATTTCTTTTGCCATAAGACTGCAAAGCTGAAAGTTACAGATCTGGTTTGGATGATAGGAACATCCTAATGGTACCACTGCAGTATCATTGCTTCCATTGATAATGCGCGCACTCTACATATGGAAGTTCACAGGTTGAATTGCCAGCAACTCTAAATAGGTCTTAGGATTTTTTTGTCTCTAAGTTTGGAGACTCCTGCCTGTTGGTGTTGACAGGCTACAGTTTGTCTACTGGGATAGACAAATCAATTGTCTGACTTGAATGGCATCTTTAATGGCATCTGTTGTAAATTTTCATTTCATGTAAGGAAGGGATACACTTCCTGTGTTTCCAGATAATTTGCAAACTGGTTACATCACCCAAGGATGCCCTGGAGTATTAAATCTAGTATTTTTAAGCTGCAGTTCTCAGCACAATTGGATATTTATTTATTTATTAAATTGAACAGATTCAACTGAATGCAACTAGGCTTACTCTCAGAGTAGATGTTTATAACATTATACTACTATCTGTTAGTCCCTTTACTATAAATTGCTGTTAAATAATTAACACAGCAGTAGACTGTAAAGAAAACAATAACTAGTCATTCTGTCTGTATTGGTATTGATAAGATACATGTTATGATTAAAGTTGGGACTGCTTTAAAGGGAAAAAATGCTTTTTGAACAATGCAGAATAACAAAAAAGAATTTTGATGATACATATGTCTCAAGCATTGGCCAGAATACTGGCCATTTCCGCACAAGCCTGTTCTAATGCTAGGATTCCACTTTCAACATCCTATGGAATCCTGGGGTTTGCAGTTTCGGGAAGGGCCATCCGGCCCCTCCTGAAACTGCAAACCCCAGGATTCCATAGGATATTGAAAGTGGGACCATAGCGCTGGAACAGGCTCATGTGGAAATGGCCACTGTTGGGCAGGTAAGAATGCTGAACCTAGAGTTACACACTTGTGAGTATTTTATATTCACGATTCCTATGTAGCCCCTAGTTTAAAGGATACATAGAGACCATGAAAGTCTCCCAATCCCCACTTACTAGGCAGCAGCTGGTAAGCAGCAGCTGCTGTGATCAATGGAGGTCTGTCTCCCTTTTGATCAGGAATGACTGATATTCCCAACCCACTGCATGAACTATCTCCAGAATGAGGGGGAATTGTGACATGGGTCCTACTTCTGCCTGTCACAACAGAAACTGCACATGGGACGAGATGTGAATATCAGTCAGATGCTTCCCAATCTACATGGAAACAGATCTCCATTGATCAAAGCAGTTGCTTCCCAGTAAGCGAAGAGATGGGAGATTGGGATAGGAGTCACTGTGTAGGACTATAACTATGGTGCTTACTCATTTGTAACTCCCCAACAGGCTTCCAGACATTATTTACTTAACCCAGTCAAGGGACACTGGCACTCTGCAGTCCAGGGCAGAGTGCAGTGAAGGGTGCCTCCCCTTGTTGTTTTGGGCAACAGGCTGTCGCTCTCAGGGAAAGGTGTTCTTTAGTAATCTCAGGTACTCTATGGCCCTTTCCTCACAGGGGGGGCGAAATGGGGCGGCGCACGCAGGGACAGAGCTTACCTGCTAGCGGGTTGCTCCATCCCTGCGGGGATTACGGTTTCGCCGCTCTATACGCCGCCAAATTTCGGTGGCACTCTGTGGCATTCGGTGGCGTTCGGCAGCACCCAAAATGGCGGCCAGCGGCTTCCGGCGGCGCTCCACCAATCAGGGCAGCGCGCCAACCAGAAGCCCGCCCCCGGGCAGATCTGCAGGGACACGCTACCGTGTCTCTGCAGTTCTTCACCAGGGGCTGCCACGGAGCAGCGCGGGCGAGTTTCATAAAAACCACTCAGGAAGGTGGTTTTTATAAAACTCGCAGCACCACCCCCACGGCTGTGCTAGAGTGGTTTGAGGTGTAGAGCCTCACTTTTTCAAGCTGCACTAGCGCACCCTGCGGTGAAGAAGATCTCCTGAAGATGTCGCCCTAGCGTGGGCAATATGAGTCAACAAGAGGGAGCGTTTTCTCAGTTGTGGTGCCTCAGTTAGGTAATGCCATCCTTATGGAAGTGCAATAAATGTCAGGTCTATAATTGCTCTGACACCAGTTCAAAACCCTTTTATTTAGCTAGTTTAATTGAGTCAAAGTGTTTTCTTTTTGCTTTCTTTGTTTCAATGAGATGTTTTGAGAGTTTTATTGATGTTATCATTATTGTCACCATCATCTTCAACATTGTTTATAACCCACCTTTTTAATCAAAATCAGGACTAGGAGTTGGGAATATTTGAAAAATAATTTTTAAAAATTCTTGAGTATCAGAAAATAGAGATTTTCAAATCGAATAGATAGTACAGAAATAAAATAATTGTCCCCCCTGCCCTAGCTAGGGAATGAAGACAAGAAATAAGCTTGGATTTAAACATGGGGGATCACTTTGTTTCACTTTAATAAAATGCATGAAGCAGTTACCTGAGAAGTCATCTCTTAAGGACAATTTGATAGTGAAACACGTCAGCCCAAAGACGTGTATGAAGCAATGCTTCGTCATGTCCTGTCACAATCAGAGTTCCATACTGAGAAGAGAGAGAAGAGGTCCTCCTTGGTGAGTTTCAGTAGGATTAGCTAGCTCTAGCAAGTCTTTCTTCCCCAAAGTGCATGCCCCAAATAAGGGCTTCTCACCGAATGGCTGTGAAGATGGCCTGAGGTAGACAAATCAGTCATCATGTAATGCCTCAAAGGTGTTTGTTAGGAAGTCTAAGTTCACATACCTAGTACAAACTGCACTGTGCTACTTAACCACAAATTAGTTAAATACAGGCAGATAAAACAGCCCAATGAATATGAATATAGACCCAATTAGTCAAATTCAAAACAATAAAAATAAGATGATGCCAACTGAAAAGTGGTCAAAATAGCTAGATTAAGCATTCAAAAAATTAAGGATTGTACCATCAAATGTTACAGCATGTAGCAGAGAAAGAAAGGAGATGAACCTTAGCCAATTCTAATAATCTTTGAGAAATCGCTACTTAATTCCAGAGATGATAACTGGATAAAGCTAAATGGGTGGTAGGATAGATTCCACAGAAGAACTCAGATTGATACCATATATAGGGATACAGACTATCAACACAGAGATCACCTTGTGCATGACAGTTGCCTCATAGGTTGACCGTCTAAGTTTAGGAAAAACAACCAGTTGCCTTCATTTCTTCCCTACGGGAGTAGGTGAGTGATAAAACAGACTCACCCATTCAGAGGGAGAGAAGTGGCACTAACATTAAAATGTAATTAATCTACTATCTATCTATCTATCTATCTATCTATCTATCTGATAAGCTGTATGTTAAAAGGAGGGCAGTTAAAAGCAGTTTACTATCCTATTAAATGTTCTTTTCTTTAAAAACTGTCAATTAATTATATTTAATTTCCATACTTAGAAAAATGGCAATTAATTATATTTAATTGTTCTACTGTATATATACCTCCCTGCTGTCTGTAAGGATTACTTGATTTACCAAAATAAAATGAATTATAAAATCTGATGAAGCAGAACTCTTTAACATTTATTTTTTGAGGACAAGAATGTAGAAAACTTAAATGTCAAAAGTCCATTAAAATATCAACTTGGTTAGTCTTACTTTTGGGAAAGATGTAGTTAACTCCTCTTCTTGAAACTAATTATAGCAAGAGTTAACAAATTTAAACAGCAAGAGTAAGCTAAATTAAATCTGCATTCTGTTTCAAAATTGATGTATATGAGTGTCCCGCCCCACTACATACATTTTCTGAAAAGTGAAACTGAGCCCTCATCACTGTAATTTGTTTTGGAATTCAGTTTTTCGATATATCCCTCAATAGGGTTCATTGTGGTGCAGTATGAATTACTTGTGACACAGTAAGCCCAAATTCCATTCTGTATTTCTTTTTATTTTTCCACCCAGAATGCCATTCAAAGACTCATAATTGTGTCTGCTATTTCCCCCCATTTGTATTATTTTGAAATCTAACTACTTTTTAATTCTCTCACTTTTTTCTATGTTCATAGTTTCTCACATCAGATCATACATATCTTGAATATTCTACTGTTCTTTAAAACTGAAAATTATTTTGAGGTGTCTGGTTAATATTCCAAAATAAAACTTTGTTAACAGAACTGCAGCAGCTTTATTTATTTATTTTTCTCAGAACACTTACTATTTTCTTCTGCAGTCCGTAATAACTATTCTAAAATTATATAATTTGATATCACTTACTACATGGTAAAAAAATAAACTACTGCTGGTGAATATTTTACAGCATACCCAGTGTAAAAGGTTGTGGATCACTTGAGTACAGTGGAGTTGCAGACTGTTTTTAATGTCCTTTTTGGTTTAGCACACTTTTTTTCTGGTTGTTTGCATTAATCTCAGTTATTGTTCCCAGACAATGTGGACATGGCATCTTGCTAGGCACAGGATAATACTTGTATGCCTGATCCTTGCCCATCTTTGTTGAATGTTCTGAGCCATGTTGGTGCAACTGCTTGGATCCAAGGAATGGTGCATGTTTCTCTGAGGAGTTGTTGTTGCTTTCCTGAACAGGTAGTTTTGATACTTGTATGGATGAAATTGTCTTTGGACTCTAACAATTTCCTCAGCTATTCAATAGCAGCAGATCTTGGGGTGCAGGGCAGGAATACGTTCAGGTTGGTGGTGATATAGTCATTACCCAGTTGCACTAGTTTGGGTTGAAAAGAGTGTCCATTACCTAACGGATAACATGCACTGGGGAATTAACATTTGTTTGAATTCCTGTTGCATCTTCTAGTACTATCAGCGTATGTTGATATCATTGGCCACAATATCCTTTTGGACCTCTTGTCCACAATGGTGGTTTGTATACTATACTTCCATGAAGCTACTCTTTTCTAGTTAATGACTAGATTATCTCCTAGAAGATAATACTTTTTAGCTGCAACACATATGTTTCAGGAACTCTGTAAGGTTCAATCTTGTTTCTCAAATTATTCAATATACACATGAAACTTCATGGAGTGGTTCTCATTAATATATGAACGCAGTGGAAGTTAGTCCTTTATGGAAAATGGACCACCCCTCCCCCAGACCTGATGAGATTCTTTAGGAGAAGCGATGATCTAGAACTATTAGAGGTCTCACAACTTAAACCTATGCATTTGATCTATCGTAATTTTGAAATGTGAGGAAACAGAATTTAGGTTAAAATTTTTGTGCATCTGAAACATTCCAAGATATGAATACTAACTGCTAGAAAGGCAACACAAATTCCTGAAAATTTATGCCCCAAATATGGCAGACTTTATCTATTTTTTAAATGGTTCAAGTCCTGCCTGGATGAGAGTTTTCCAGAATACCTGAAAGATATGTCAATGATTCTCATTATTCATGTGAAGATAATAAAAGTGTAACTGTTGATGCAGCTGTACCAGTCTCAATTATCATATGGTTTAAATAGAAAGCTAACAACAACAACATGAGTAACAACAGCCCTGAAATGTTATGCCATTATGTTAAATTAATACTGAATGATTTCAGTATTATCGGTATAACTTTATTTTATATGAACTTTGAACAGAGTGTTGCAAGGGTCAAACTAGATTATGCACTTAGCGTATAATGAGAAGCAGCTCTCCTTTAAAAGGTGAAAGATATCTGTTTATAGTACTATATACTTTCTTCACCTCTAAATCTTTCATTCCAGTAGGCTTTGTTTTTATTGGTATTTGCAAGGCATACACAAGGTCAGTTTGCAAGTATTATTGCTGCTACCCACATCTGAAACAAAACTGTATTGTTTGGGAGAAAAATGTACTAATCTCTGTGAATAAGTAACCGTCTTGACATATACTTTCATCCTAATACTGTTTCTTTCAATAACTCAGTGTTGCTTTTAAAAGTATTGCAGCAATTTCTTTAACCTCCCTCTTTGCACTTGATGTAGTGCCAAAACTAAGTAGCAATACTTTTTTTCCAGAAATATCTCAGAATCTTGATTTCTAAATTTCTGGACCCTATGATAACTTGTATAATATAATCCTGAAGCGTAAATCATTAACTGTATCCTTTGCATGGGTTATTTATATTGAAAATATTCTAGTTGTTTGTGATCTTAGAGATAGGAAATGTGATATTTAAAAATGATGTTCTCTTCTTTCTTTGTACTCTTTAATATGCAGAATTAGTTTGTGCATGTGGCAGCTTCAGTGATGTGAATGGTGAATGAGAAGAGAAGCTCTGGAGGGATAATGACTTCAGTGTTCAAATTAAATTTTCCCCACAGAGGCCTTGACACAATAGACAGTAATGGCTCCTTAATAATCCACAGATTATGTGAATATATAAAGTCTGAAGGAATTTTCAAACCTATCATGAGATCAAAAATTCATTTCCTCAATTCAAATATTGAAACTTGTTTACATTTTCCGCAAACAACAGGACTAAGAGAAACAAGATTAAAATGAGGGAAGCACATAGAAGAAGCAACTAGTCATAATGCAGAATCATCTGCTCTTAAAGTTTAATGTAACTTGCTAATGTCTTAGTATATTATTTTTGGGGGAAAGTATGGGCACTGAATCTTGTGCTTAATTTTACAAAAAACCAATTTAATTTAAATAAATTTCTTGATTTTTTGGATCCTTACTATTTGTATTTTAGGGTGTTGCTTGCTTTTTATGATAGTTTAGGTAGAAAGATAAAAAAAATGAAAGCTAATGTAACTAAACTAAACTAAATTAATACTACCCCCAGCTTTTTTTTTTTTTTTGAAAGCCCTTTTAAGGAAGCTGCTTGCTTTTTATGATGTTCATTGTTCCAAGGAGACTTAAAAGCCAAATGATATACAAAATATAACAAAGTTAACTTTCAGTAGCATGTAAAATAACAGCAGATGATAAAATCACAATTAAAATGCAGTGCTATAAAATCAACCAACAGTGGACAGAAATAAATGAGTTTTTAAGATTTATTAAGAAGCCAGTAAAAAAGGTCACTATTCCACAATACAGAATTCTACAAGAAGGGAATATCATAGAGAAGATGCATTGATAGTCATATAATACTCATGCCTTTTTGCTTGGTGGTAAAGTGAATATATGCCTTCTTGCCCACATATAAGTCACAAAGGCCACATAAAATCAGAGGCCTTTTCACACTAAACAATTGCAGCATTCTAATTCTGATTCCACTTTAACTGCCATTCATTTATTCGGTCCATAGGATTTCATGAGTACATTCTTTGGAATCCTGGGATTTGTAGTTTGTGAAGTATCTAGAGGAGCTCTCCGGCTGAGGATTCTGAATAACCCTCCCTAAACATGAAAATCCTAGGATTCCATAGGATGCTGTCATAGTAGTTAAAGTGGATTGATAGTGCTATAAACGTTGAGAGTGAAAGGATCCCTGAGCCACAAGGCCACTGTCTATTTTCTCCCCCTTAAAAATGAAGAGAAAAATTTTCATAAATCGTCTCTTATGCAGTTAAACTCCATTGGTGTACAATATATACAATCAGTGAGTTGCGTAGGGATGTGGGGGCGATTCGCCCCAGGTGGCAATGTTTCTTGGGCGTCCCAGCCCATAGCGACACCCCCACGTGCCCTGGCCGTGCCCCACAGACCCTGGCCACACCCCCATGCACCATGGCCACACACCCCCTTGCTATAGCCCTGCCCCCTACCCCTCCACACACTCCAAGCTCCGCCACTGCAATCAGTGTTTCCAAAGGACAAGAATACAGTATTTCTTTGAGATGCAAAGAAGAACAAACATTGCTGTTGGACTGTACACAAATATATCAGTGCTGTTGGATAGTGAAAGGGTTAAGTTGAAGAAGCTATTGCTAAGGTAGAAAAATATAGAAAAATAAGGTGAGCAGATGCGCCCTTTATCTTATCAAGAGGCTTAGGTATGTGCTTAGCAGTGCCGGGAACCTGGGGAGTTTTGATGTTGGAGAAATACTCCCTTGGTACCAAAATACATCATTTTTGAAAGATGTAACCCAGGTCTGCCTGACCTGTAAACACTTCATATATGGTCATATGTAATCATTTCCTGTAACCTGTTTACAAGAGGGTATAAAAAGAGAGCTAATACCTGGATCGGGGCTCTCAGGCTTTGGAAATCATTCCACTGAGATCCCTGCAGTAAAATAAACTTTTATTTTTGCTTTCTAATCTGGTGGTCTCAATTCTTGGCGAGCTACTTCAATTTGGGGGCTCGTCCGGGATATTGAGGGGCGTTTTGCCCACTTTGGCGGACGCCAGGGCGTCGGGGCCGTCGCCTCTTTCCGACGCGACCCAGGGCGCCCCTGACCTACTTTTGTCAGAAGGATTGACTCGGAGTGAGGCGGCGGCTCTGGCGGTGATGTTCCAGCCCAGGGACCCGAAGACGGAGCAGAAAGCAGAACCCTCCCACGACTGTTGGTGAGTGTCCTCCCTGCAACTTCAGGGAGAAGAGGGGCCTGATCAACCCCTTAAGTCTTGTCTTAGTACCCCACTGTTGTGGGTGAAACCGCGAGGCTTTTTGGAGGTGGAAAAAGAGGTGGGAGGTAGTTTGTTGGCGTGAATGTGGTGTGAAAGGAGGGGCTCAAGGTGTCGCAGTTCCCATTGCATACCGTTGAGAGTCCGGGTGCGTGGGTCGGCACAGAGAGAGTGGTGTCTATCCCCCTTCGTGTTGGCGCGTGAGACCCCTTACTCACGCGCCAAATCCCTTTCTCCTAGTGTGTCTTGTCCACGTTGGGAGGAAATGGGTGGGGGGCAAAGCCGGCAAACCCCTTTAGGTTGTATGTTAAAGAATTTCAAGAAAGGATTCAGTGGGGACTATGGGGACCCCCCGATGACGCCAGGGCATTTACGGAATTTATGTGAAGTGGAGTGGCCTTCTTTCAAGGTGGGGTGGCCTCCGGAAGGGAGCTTAGAACCCGCTCGAATCAAGGCAGTGTATTCAGTAGTGGTGGGTGAGCCTGGCCATCCTGATCAGTATCCATACATAGATTCATGGGACACAGTGGTTACAGAGAACCCCTCTTGGTTGCAGAAGTGTCAGGAACAAATTTGTAAGGCTATGGTGCTGAGGCAGGACAGGCCCAGACGAAAGCTTGGAAAAGCCCAGATTTTGCCTGATTCAGCTCCAGAAGAGCCCACTGCTCCCCCTCCACCGTATGTGGTGATGCAGCCAGCCCTGCCACCACTGGCTTTGGAAGTACCACCGCCTGCTCCACTGCCGCCAGTACCTCAGACAGCCTCACAACAAGAGGGAGTGGCTGGGGGACTGGCGGATTTGGCCCCAGTTACCCATGAAGAGGAAATGACAGAGGAGTTGCCAGGTTCCAGTTTGGCTGTCCAGAATAAGATGACACTCAGACCCAAACCCGAACAGACTGGACCAAAAGAAAAATCCAAGAGTAAGCAGGTCAAGAGTAAACAGACAAAACCCCAGAAGGAAGTAGAAGAAGTAGATGATTCGGATGGGGAAAGTGGAGATGTGATTGCACCATTGCGACAAATCAGTCAATTGGTGCCAGATCCCACCCAAGAGGGTGGTTATCGGCGAGTCCCGAGTTACCAATATACTCCCTTCACCACGTCTGACCTCCTTAATTGGAAGACCCATTATGCTACTTACACAGATAAGCCACAAGAAGTAATTGAACTTTGTTCCAGTATTATGGCCTCACATGTCCCCAATTGGCAAGATTGTCAGCAGTTGCTCCTGACTTTGTTCACTACTGAAGAGCGGAGGAGAATAATTCAGCATGCAGAACGGATAGCTAGAAACAGGGCACCTCCTGGAGAGGCGAACCCTGAGCAGTGGATGAGAGGTAGGGTCCCCTTGGCGGACCCAGGATGGGACCCGAACCTCCCAGCACAGTTGACTATGCTCACTGATTATCAAGCTCTACTAGTGGAAGCTATGAGAGAAGGAATGAAGAGGCCTGTTAATATGTCCAAAGTATCAGAGATACTTCAGGGACCCACTGAACCCCCAGGAACATATTTGGAAAGATTACTTGATGCTTATAGGCAGTATACTCCTGTGAACCCAGAAGACCCAGGCAACCAACAGATGGTGAATTTGGCCTTCGTGACCCAAAGTTATCCAGATATAAGGAAGAAACTCCAGAAACAAGAGGGATTTGCAGGTATGAATTTGAGCCAATTGTTGGAAATTGCCCAGAGAGTATATGTGAATAGAGACCAAGAGGAGAAACGGGAGAAGGACAGGCGGATGCATAAGAAAGCGGAATTATTGGCTGCAGCTTTGGCGACAAAGGAAGGGGGGCGGAAAATTGGAAAAGGAAGTGGACCTCCATTGAGACGCAATGAGTGTGCCCTCTGCCGACAGGTTGGGCATTGGAAGAATGAATGTCCCAGACAGAGAGGGATGGCGAACAGGGGAAGAGGAATGGATCGAGGAAGAGGAAGGGGAGCAAATCGAGGAAGAGGAAGAGGAAGAGTAGTGGATGGAAGATATGAGCAGGGGATGGACGAAGGGTTCGAGGACTTCATTGGACTAGCTGAAATGGAACATTACGATTAGGACAGACCGGGCCCCCTTGCTCTCGGCCCCGGGGAGCCTATGGTCACAGCACAAATAGGGGACCGAGCCATCCCCATGATGGTAGATACAGGAGCCACCCGTTCAGTATTAAATTCTGCAATAGCCCCAAAAACTGAGAAAGCCATAAGAATTGTGGGGGCCACGGGGAAATTGGAAAAACACCCTCTCTTAGAAAAAAGGATTGTGGATCTAGGAAGACATCAAGTCACTCACCAGTTTTTGTATTTGCCAAGTTGCCCTGTGCCCTTATTGGGTCGAGATTTGTTGGCTAAATTGAGAGCTCAAATTTCTATTGAAGAAGATGGGACGATGGAAATAAATTTTAGAGGACCAAAGAATATCTCAGTGACTTATCCAATGGAGGAGGAGTGGCGAAGGTACCAGATCATGGTTTGTCAAGAGCAACCCACTATATTTGGACCCCCAGGCGTGTGGGCTGAAGACAACCCACCTGGGTTAGCCCGGTTCGTGGCCCTCATAGTGGTAGAATTAAAGCCAAATGCTATGCCCGCTCGTGTAAGGCAATATGATCTACCCAGAGAAGCCCTGGAAGGGATCCAGAAGCATTTAGAACGGCTGAAGAAGTACAATATAATTCGGGAATGCCGCTCTCCCTGGAATACTCCATTACTCCCAGTATTGAAACCTGGGACGAAGGAATATCGTCCAGTACAAGATTTAAGGATGGTAAACAAAGCTACAGTAACCCTACACCCAGTGGTACCAAACCCATATGTCCTGATGGGACTAGTTCCATCTGCAGCTACTCACTTCACTGTTTTGGATCTCAAGGATGCCTTCTTCTGTATCCGAGTGGCCCCCCAAAGCCAGGAAATATTTGCCTTCCAGGTGGAAGACAGCATTACAGGCCAGAAGACCCAGTTCACGTGGTGCCGCTTGCCTCAGGGGTGGAAGAACTCGCCAACGATTTTTGGGACATCATTGAGTCAAGACTTGAGAAAATTCCGATCTGAACCCGAGAGACGAGTTTTGCTGCAATATGTGGATGATCTACTGTTGGCCGCCACCAGTGAGGAGGAGTGTAAGGAAGCCGCAATGGAGTTGCTCCAGCTTCTGTGGGAAGCAGGCTACAAAGTATCTAAGAAGAAGGCCCAGTTGTGCAAGACAGAGGTGCGATATCTGGGATTCCAAGTGACTCAAGGGAAACAAGCGCTAGGCCGAGAAAGGAAGGAGGCTGTGTGTGCTCTGCCTGAGCCCCGGAATCGGAAGATGGTGCGAGAATTCTTGGGTGCAGCTGGGTTTTGCAGAATCTGGATTCCTAACTTTGCAGTAATGAGCAAACCATTATATGAAGCTACCAAAGGTCCGGAGAAGTCTGAATTTGTGTGGGGAAAAGAACAAAAGAACGCCTGGGAACAGATAAAGAAGGCGCTGATGGAAGCTCCGGCGCTAGGTCTGCCAGATGTAACAAAGAAGTTCACCTTATATGTTGATGAGAAGAATGGAATAGCCGTGGGAGTACTGACACAGATGTTGGGATCCTGGCATCGCCCAGTGGCATACTCTCTAAGCAATTAGATCCAGTCACTAGAGGATGGCCTGGGTGTCTCAGAGCTATAGCAGCAACAGCCTTGTTGGTAAAAGAAGCAGATAAGTTAACCTTAGGCCAGAATTTGATGGTAAAAGTTCCACATTCTGTACTGGCCCTCATGGAGTACAAAGGTAGCTATTGGTTCACGAATAGCCGAATGTCCAAGTATCAGGGAATGTTGTATGAAAACCCTAGAGTGAAGTTGGAGTTGTGCACCACCCTGAGCCCTGCAACACTGCTCCCAGCAGAGTCTGGAAATATACACCACGATTGCCTTCAAACCATGGATGAAGTATACTCAAGTAGACCAGACTTGCGGGATACCCCATGGCCCCATCCTGATGTCACTTACTATACAGATGGAAGTAGCTTTGTGCGAGAGGGGAAGCGAGAGACCGGCTATGCAGTGGTCACGGCAGATAAAATAATAGAAGCCAAAGCACTACCTGTTGGTACCTCGGCCCAGAAGGCGGAACTTATCGCTTTGATCAGGGCTTTAGAGCTGGCCGAAGGACTTACTGTAAACATATACACAGATTCAAAGTATGCCTTCACTACCCTGCATGCGCATGGAGCACTGTACAAAGAAAAAGGATTGATCAATTCTTCAGGACAAGAGATCAAATATGGAAAAGAAATACAGCACCTATTAGAAGCGGTGTGGGCCCCTAGTAAAGTTGCTGTGATGCACTGTAAAGGACATCAGAGAGGGCAAGATCCAGTGGTCCGGGGAAACCGGAAGGCAGATGCTGCTGCAAAGGAGGCTGCTGAGAGTGAACTAGTGAGTGGAAGGAGAACCTGCCCAGAGAATTGGTAGTACCACTTTTCCAAGTCTCCTTGAGTAACCAGACCCCTAGATACACCCAGCAGGAGAATGAGAGGGCTGAAAAGGACCTGAAAGCTATAAGTGACAAAGATGGTTGGTGGGTCCTACCAGATGGAAGACAGTACATACCCCAATCTATGGGATGGCCAGTCGTTCAGAAGGCACATGAAGCCACGCATCTGGGAAAGACAGCGTTGGCCCAGTTGTTAGCAAAGGATGTGTTTATAGATGGAATGAGACAGTACACCATGCTGGCGTCATCACGGTGTCAACTCTGCGCTCGGAACAACCCGCGTCAAGGACCCAGATTGGAAGAGGGAACCCAACATCAAGGATCTACTCCCTTCGAATCCCTAGTGGTGGACTTCACCGAGATGCCACGGATGGGACAATACCGATATATGTTGGTAATGGTGTGCACTCACACTGGGTGGGTTGAAGCATATCCTACTAGAACCGAGAAGGCGAAGGAAGTAGTACGAGCTCTACTCCGAGACATCGTACCTAGATACGGATTACTCCTTCACATCGGATCTGATAATGGCCCAGCCTTCGTGCACGGAGTAGTTAAGAGTTTGGCAGAAGTCTTAGGAATTACTTGGAAATTACATTGTGCGTATAGGCCCCAAAGTTCTGGGAAGGTGGAAAGGATGAACAGAACATTGAAGACTCAGCTTGCAAAATTGTGTCAAGAAACTAAGCTCAAATGGTTGGATGTACTCCCAATAGCTCTTTTGAGAATAAGATGCACCCCTCATCGGACGACTGGGCTGACTCCATTTGAGCTGCTGTATGGAAGACCCCCGGCCATCCTGAAGGGATTGAGAGGGGACATTCGAGAGCTGGGGAACTTAACCCTCCAAGAAGAAGTGCAGGCATTAGGGAAAGCTCTAGAGAAGGTAAACGCCCATGCTTTGGAGGTTAGACGAGTTCCTTTCCTCACAAAGGCCCATTCCTTCCAGCCTGGGGATGAGGTGTGGGTTAAAGATTGGAAAGGGGAGCCTCTATCACCAGGCTGGAGGGGGCCGTATCACGTGCTGTTAGTCACCCTCACTGCAGTAAAAGTAGCAGGGCTGAAACCTTGGATACACTACACCAGGATAAAAAGGGCGTTTACTGATTGGGCTGTAATTTCATCACAAGAAAACCCTTTGAAACTGAAATTGTCCAGAAGAAAAGGGGGAGAGAAGATTCGGACTAGACTCTGCCGTGGTCATACCAGGGAATTGACCACTCTACGCACAGTCAGATCCGCAACAGGTGAATGAAGACTCTAGGCTAGACCCTACTGCTGCCACCCGCTGGACGCTGGTAGCTCTACGTACGGTCAGACCTAGCAACTGCAGAGGAGGAAGATTGGGACTGAGCCCTGCTGTAGTCACTCCGGAGGCTGACTATTCTACGCACGGCCAGATCCCCTACAGTGGATATGGGAGAGAAACAATGAATATTAGTATTAGTGATCTAATAATAATAGTAGTGTGTATATTTTTTGGTATTTTAGTATTTTTGTATATGTACAGAAGGAATTTGTGTGGAGTAAGTAGATTTGGGTCCCTGAGTGGCTCCGAAAATGAAGTGGGTAATGTTGATCGGGATGTGGAGCGTGATGGGTGGAGTAGTTGAGGCTAACTGGTTCAAACGACATGCTGCACACATGTTCCAACAACACGGACCCAATGTCACCCTGATCTATGAACATCCACAGACTGTAGCAGATTTCGGTTTTATGCCCTCCCTTATTAGTGAACCGGAAGTGGTTGTAGGAGCCCTATAGTCAGCATTGAAAGGGAATCCCAATATGTTTGCCAAAGTTGATAGTAATATAAACAAGACTCGATTTAGGCGGTTGAAGTTTTATACTTATTCCCCGGAATGTGTTTTTGCTGTCACCATAGTGGATCTTGGAATTCTAAGTGGAAAGGATATATAAAATATTCCTCATTTTATGGTAAACTGGGAAATTATTCAGCATGTAGTGATAGATTCTATTTGTATGGCACATATAATAACTCCTATCAACCCAAGGGGGACTTAAATGAAACTAATTTTGGAGATTTATACCCAGAATATCCCATGTTCACTCCTAATTATACAGGGTCAGGTAGTATATGCTCTGGATTGATGGCTAGAGACCCGCATTTATGGTTCTACTTTAATGGGTGGGCCACCAACTACCACCCAGGGACTTACCAGTGTATAGGAATAGGATATATGACTATACCTGTCCAAGTTTTCCTACCAAGACAGATCAAACGAGTTGGTAGGAAGAAACGGCATTTAGTGGGACCACTGGGAAGTCAATGTGAGGATCTGGTCATCGTGAGGCCACAGTTGTCTGAGAGTGAGGGTAGTAGAGTAGGAGGAGGACTGATCACAGGGGTCCTCACTTTGGGATCCTACCCAGGAATTATGGCTCAAGAAAATCGTAGGAGCATAATAGGATTGACTTGCAGATTGGAGAAAACTATAAATGCGACTGGGAAATTGGTACAAGCCCTCCAACAAGAAATTGAAGAGCTAAATCAGCTATTGTTACAACATCGAATGGCCTTGGATTACTTGTTAGCCAGAAAAGGGGGGTTTTGTACCATAGTCAAAGGAGGATGCAAGGTTGTGTTCCATGATTTGAACAAGACTATAGAGGATGAGATACAGCAGTTGCAAGGGTTGATACAAAATAATGACAGTGGCGTTAGTAACCCCTGGGATTGGTTAACTTCTTGGCTTCCAGATCTTAGCTGGTTAAAAACCTTGTTTCTAGGTATTGTACTTTGAATTGTAGTAGGGTTCTTAGTAATGATATGTATTTCTTGTGCTATGAAATGTGTACATGCCTCTCTCTCCCAAGCTATGGAGGGGAAGGCAGCTCATTTTGCTGTTATGGCCCAAAAGCAAGCTTAAGTATGTCAAATTGCGTAGAATTTGGCATAAAGGGGGGAATGAAAGGGTTAAGTTGAAGAAGCTATTGCTAAGGTAGAAAAATATAGAAAAATAAGGTGAACAGATGCGCCCTTTATCTTATCAAGAGGCTTAGGTATGTGCTTAGCAGTACCGGGAACCTAGGGAGTTTTGATGTTGGAGAAATACTCCCTTGGTACCAAAATACATCATTTTTGAAAGATGTAACCCAGGTCTGCCTGACCTGTAAACACTTCATATATGGTCATATGTAATCATTTCCTGTAACCTGTTTACAAGAGGGTATAAAAAGAGAGCTAATACCTGGATCGGGGCTCTCAGGCTTTGGAAATCATTCCACTGAGATCCCTGCAGTAAAATAAACTTTTATTTTTGCTTTCTAATCTGGTGGTCTCAATTCTTGGCGAGCTACTTCAATAGCAGTATGTGTTGTTGCTGCTGTTGTTATACTGTAGTTATTTTATCTATCTCCCATTTGTTCCAAATAATGAAACTGAAGGCAACTGACAACTTATTAAAATTAGTATAGATGAAAAGCACAGTCAAAATGTGCATAGCAGTTATGTTGTACAGTCTCCTAACTTTAGATATGTCTGGAATTTTCTAAGGCTTTGGTGGACATCTGGACTAGGATTATAGGAAATACTTGTTGTTGACAAGAAAAGATGTCTTGAAACACTGAAACATGCAATGTAAGATATATATAGTCTCGGGCCTATTTTGTATCCCCCTCCACAAAAAGAAAAAAAAAACCGAACAGAAAACTCTCAAATGCAAATATAATCCATGGTGGATATATTTGCATTTGAGAGCTTTGTTTTGTTTTTGTGAGAAAAAAACCCGAAATAGGCTCCAGACTATCTGAAAGAATTTATCGCCTTCTATGAGGTTGCTCGACTTTTAAGACCTTTGGAGAAAGGCCCAACACCACCACATGTGTATTTGGTAAGGATGAAGTACAGTAATCCCTCCACATCTGCCACGGTTAGGGGCACAGGACCCCTGGGAAAGTGAAAAAAAACATGAATAACTCTAGGTCCTCCCTTAACAAAGTATGATCACCATATTCAATCCACCATGGATTAGTTTGAGGCATCAAGGTTCCTTCACAAGGCAGAAGTGGCTGGCTGGTGGGGCTTACGTGCTGCCCCACACCATTTTTAAGAGGGACTTACAAGCCTCATTTGCAGTTTCTCAGTCTCACGAGGCTTGCAGGCCCTATTTAAAATGGCATAGAGAGGCAGCAGAGCTGACAGCAAATAATTCGTGAATAATCAAATCTGCAAAAGTGAAACCTGCAAATGTGGAGGGCTGGCTGTAGAATGAAAATGAAGTCTTCTTGGTGGCTCTTGTGGAAGTCTCTCCCATGAGAGACTCAGTTGGCTGTTTCCTACTGTCTTTCTTCAGGAAGGCAAAGACCTTTTTTACTTAGGCAAGCCTTTGGCGGAATGATCTTACTGGGCAGAATGATCTTTCTAATGGGGTATACTGTGCTTTTATCTTTTTATTATCTCTTGTTGTGTTTCTAATAGGGCCCACATTCCCTAAAGGCATCAGATCCCATCTGATCTTATAGGCTAAGCAAGGGCAGCCTTGGTTAGTACTTGGATGGGAAACCACCAGGTGCTGTAGACTATATTTCAGAAGAAGGAACTGGCAGAAAGGAAGACAAAATGAGATTGCAAAAGATAAAATGTAAATAGTCACATAGAAGCCAAAAGTAATAGTATATGATTGTTATAAACTAGACATAATGTATGGAACGGAATGTTTATATGGGATGGAATGTTAAACTCAGATTCAACTGGGAAAATTGATGTTTGGAAGTGGGGAGGTTTTTTTTAATTGTTTTTCCATTAAAAAATTCAATAAAAATTATTTTTTTAAAAAAGAAGAAGGAAGTGGCAAATCACCCACCTCTGAGCCTAAGAAAACCCTAGGAAAATCATAGGGCTCCCATAAGGCTGCCATAAGACTTGTAGACACATATACATAAAATGTATTTTAACTGTTTTAATTTGATATCTTGAATAGAATTGTTTATTTAACACTTTTTCTATTTCTTTTTTTTTTTAAAAAAAAAAACCCTTTTGTATCACATAGGTTTTTAATGTACTATCTTCTCAATTTGATGTGGCCTGCCTTGGGTCCCATCCTATGAGAAAGGCAGGATATAAGTAAAATTTACACACACACACACACACAATTCTAATGTATGAAAAATCGTTGAAGAATGAGAAAAAAACTTGTAAACAAATCCAGAAGAATTAAATTCCCAATTTTTGCATATGAGAATGAAATCAGTGAAGATTTGCATCCCCAACCAGTATCAGGCTCTGTGTTTGCACTGGTTCCCATGACTTAAAACATTCTTTATCGTCCAAATGAAATACTGCCTAGAAGCAAGTCTAGAGTCTTCTATGAGTGGTTAAATATAAAAGGTTTCTAATATCTAGTATACTGAATATTAAAATGTAGTTCATAATTAATTTGAGTAGGGTTTTTCTCCTCTCTTCCCTTCCAATACCATTGTTGATTTGCTGATGTGTCTTTCACAGGAACATTGCTATTTGCATTTCAAAAGCCTCAGGTCAGGGCTGAGGAATAACTCCTGTCAATAAGCCAGAGACACAGTATCTCATTTTCTTTCATAATTGATTAAACAACATAGTCCTAAAATATTATGAATACTTGGGAAAGGAAATCAGCAGAAATGCTTTATTTTGGATTTCAGTTTTCAGTATGTCGTTTGGCAAACTCGAATGCTGTTTGAGTCTCATCTCATCTGTAACCATCTCCCAAGACTATGTATACATGGATTTTCTGTTGTTTGAAAAATTGGCTGCCTATGAAACATTCAGCTGAAAGAACTAGTAATGCTGGTGCACACAATTTTACTTCCACCAGTTTGCTTCTTTCTTCAGTTTTCAATTATATGTTCCATAGTAGTGAGACTATCACAGCTCAGGCGATTTCCTCAGAGGAAATCTATACACATCCTGATCTTTCCATTGAACTAGAAAAAAGATAAGCTTATCCAAGGTTGACAGCTATAGATTCTTAGAGGCAAACAGAGTCTATTTTATGGCTCTGCAGACAACTAACTTTCACAACTAATAGCTTCAAAATGTTTTGAGCACTTACCCTGTGTTGATGGATTAAAAAGGAAGAAAGAAAATAACAGCACATTCTACAGGCATTTGCTATCCTGCCATAACTCAAATGGGCTTTATTATTTCAAATAGCTGCAATTCCAAGGTTCATTCATACAGCGTCTGGGAGGAAAATGTTCAACATCTTTCCACCTCTTTATTCTCTACTTGAGTGAATCCTCAAATCCTTGACTGAACAAGAAAGGTAGTATCCAGTTAGTTCCTCCTGCCAATGGAGTGACTTTAATGAAGATAACAGGAAAGGAAACATTCCTCCTTTTGTCTTTACCCTAATGTTGTGATTAGAACTGCAAAAACAGAAGGGTGGCAGATGGCTACTTGTGGGTCTCAAGTTGAATAGGCCTGACCTTTTCAAATATGCTTAAAATATAAGTCCTGTTGAAGAATTATTCACCACACCTTATTGAACAAAGGAGCTGGGGAGTCACTAATCCTGTCCCCAGTATGTTGATGCCTTTCCCTATATTGAAAATAATGCATTGGAAGAGAAGAGGTTCCTGTTCACGTGGAAGCTTTTGCCTGTATGGAAAGGCTTCACATGGACTAGTTCCGGAGGGACTAAGAGCTCAGTCAACCCTGTGTTTAAGAAAATGTGGTGAACAGTGTCCCAGCAGGGGTGTACTGAGTCAGCAATGGGTAGCACTCTATTTATCATTCTCTGGAGAATGTTTTATGTTAGTTATATTAACATATCTGCCTAAGTAAGAGATTTAAGCTTCTAATTTTTTTAAAAAAAAGATACCTTGAAGCTAGATTCCAAATTTATTGTTACTTTATAACATAGTGTGATGTCTTGGTATCTGCTAGAGTTTGTTTCCAGGATCACTCCCCACCACTCCTGGATACCAAAATTTATGGATGCTCAAGTCCCATTATGTGCAACGGTATAGTAAAATAGCATCTCTTATATAAAATGGCAAAATCAAAGTTTGATTTTTGGATTACTTTGGGGAAGGAGAATATTTTCAAGCTGTGGTTGGTTGAAACTGTGATACAGAATCTGTGGATATGGAGGGCCGTCTATAGCTGTTTTAGGCCATTTCCACATGGGCATATTGCCCACGCTAGAGCGACCTCTCTTGGAGGTCTTCTTCACCGGGGGGTGCGCTAGAGCAGTTAAAAAAAGTGAGGTTCTAGACCTCAGACTGCTCTAGCGCAGCCGCAGGGGTGACGCTGTGAGTTTTATAAAAACCACCTTCGCAAGTGGTTTTAATAAAACTCACCCACGCTGCCCCGTGGCAGCCCCCGGTGAAGAACTGCAGAGACGCGGTAGTGCGCCCCTGCAGATCTGCCCGGGGGCGGGCTTCCGGCTGGCGCGTTGTCCTGATTGGCGGAGCGCTGCCGGAAGCCGCCGGCCACCATTTTGGGCGCTGCTGAACGCTGCCGAAATTCGGTGGCGTTTAGAACGGCGGATCCGCACTCTCCGCAGGGACGGAGCAACCCGCTCATGGGTAAGCTCTGCCCCTGTGTGCGCGGCCCCGTTTCGCCCCCCGTGAAGAAAAGGCCTTAGTGATACACAAATGTGCGGCTGCAATTTTGTCCATACACCCATGGGTATAAGTCTAGTTGATGCAATGGCACTTGCTTCTGAGTAAAGAGGAAAAGGGTTGTAATGTGAAATATGATACTGCAGAATATGGGGAGAATAAATTTCTAATTGTTAAGTACCACTTTGGTCTTTAATTAGGCATTTCGACGAAAGGATGAGACAATCTGTAATAATGTTTGAAAAGAACTCTTAAAG
This sequence comes from Iguana delicatissima, assembly GCA_948472985.1. Classification (NCBI taxonomy): domain Eukaryota; kingdom Metazoa; phylum Chordata; class Lepidosauria; order Squamata; family Iguanidae; genus Iguana; species Iguana delicatissima. The sequence continues at coordinate 283,218 of CAOKZL010000155.1, read as the reverse complement.
CTGGATTGAATGGTGTTAGTAAAGTACAGTTAGCACAATACATGAAGCCGTACTCATCACTTTGGATTTTAATTCCTGCTATAGAATATTATCTGAGAAGTCAGAGATTCCAATATTATACAGAAGGCAGGAGGGTAACCTGCCAAATTCCTTTATATAAATGCAATAAAAAATGTGCTCAGCTAGCAGCCATGCTAGAAATGGGAGATTAATATATCAGATAAACTTGTTTATGAATGATACAGGAAGTGTAGCTATTAGCATGTTAAAATACACTGACACCTATTTAGATGTCAGCATGTTTGAATACTTGTGTGTTCATTTAACACACTTTAATGACAATAGTAATTGTACTGATTTTTATGGCTTTATCTCTCCAGTGTTTTTGTTGCAATAAACTAAGACCACTTTCAAGGTCATTCAGTAATGTTTTGTAAAAAGAGAGAAAAAAAGATGTAAGGCATTAAGATTTCTAATCCTCATTTTAGGTTAGAGCTCTTATATGAATTATACTCATTCTGTCCCACTCAGCCATGATACCCCATGAATCTCTCTTAGTGTGTAGATAATTTTAGGACTGGAATATCTTAAAGGTACCAAACCTGCCTGACTTTGGAAGCTGAGTGGGGTCAGCCCTGGTTAATAGTTGTATGGGGGACTGCCAATGAATTCCAAGTGCTGTGAGCGATATTTCAGAGGAAGAAAGTAGCAAAACTACCACCAAATATTATTTGCCTACAGAAACCTTATGAAATTCATGAAGTCATTGTAAGTTAACAGGTGATTTGAACAAAAACAGGTTATTCAACATTGTCCTCTGGGGAAAAAAAGAACATGGTGGATAGTATTCCAACAGGTTTATTTGAGAAAGTTACAGATGCAAACATACATTATATCATTTATCTTTTTAACTCTTTCTACATAACGGGAATATTTGTTCTATTTAAATAAATGTTCCTTGTGAATATTCATTTTTTTTGAGCAGGTAGGTTTCACCCATGCAGAAAAGCTCAGCTTTCAAATTTGTTGTTTTAGAATGTAACTCAGACTTGTGTTAAGCCTTTCACAGTTACTGAATTACTATGTAGTCTATTGTGCCAACTCAATATGGTTTGAATAGACACACCAAGAATGTTTGAAAATATTTGAAAAATGATTGAACATGTTTTTTGAAACCACAATAAAAAGAATGCAGGGCTGATGAGAATTCTTGCAATTTGGAACTTATTCTGATAAAAAAAAATATAATGTGTAGTTATTTTTTCACAGAAAACAGCATTTATGTGGAGATAGTAATATTTCTACAGGAAAAAAAATCTGTTCCCAGTGCAGAAAATGCTGCAGTTGAGGGCTTATTCTGTGCAAAATTCAGATGTAATTGATTTGCACAGAAAACACAGAGAAATTAATATTTCTATGCTAAATTGCCAAAATATTATCTGATGCATAGAAAATGCTGAATAAGTCCTTGTGTATAAATAAGTTTCAAAAAACAACATGTTTTTGGAAGACTTTCTTGCAGTGGGAAGAAAATTGCCAAGATCAAGAATTTTGAATAGGATTAGGAATAGGATTAATTAAAAATATGTCACTAGATTGATGATTAATAATAATAATAATAATAATAATAATAATAATAGTACATTTCTATTTCTTACCTGCATCTCCACAAGGCTTGAGGCAGGATACAACATAGATTAAAATACAACTAAAATACATCATAGATTAAAATACACTAAAAACACATAAAATAATTTAAATACATCAATTTAAAATTAATAGGTTAAAAACTAACTCAAACGAGATCTACAGAAATGGTCAAAATTGAATTTATCCTTGTTAGGCAGAATGTCTGTAATAAAAATGATGGTCCTCCTGAAGATGACATATTTATTCCATAACCTACCAGTAATAACTAATGAAAGATGTTTTAAAGAATGGCAGAAAGACCTTTCAAAATATATTTGGGGTAGAAAAAGACTCAGAATTAAATGGAAAATCTTGATAGAAAAAAAGAAAAGAGGAGGCTGCGGTGTACCTGACTTAAGATTATACTACCATGCAAACAGAATGACTTGGTTAAGAGATTGGATAACGTTGGAAAATGAAAGAATATTGAACATAGAAGGAGCAGATCTTAGATTCAGCTGGCATGCTTACCTTTGGTACAATAAAGCAAAAATAGACAGAGATTTTTCCAATCATTACATCAGGAGATCACTACTAGAAATCTGGAAGAAATGGAAAAAGAAAATATATTCCAGAATTCCACTATGGGTATCTCTGCAGGAAGCCTTATTTGGGAAATGGAAAGATACAAAAGAAAATTGGATCACATATAAAGATATAATAATAAGAGATGGAAAAGAAGATCTACTAATAAAAACAGGAGAAGAATTGGCAAATGAAGGTTGGAACTGCCAGTGGTTTTTACATATGCAACTGAAGGAAAGGTTTAAAATGGACCAAAAACTGGAAGGTTTTGAGAAAAACACTCAATTAAATAAATTTGAAAAGATAATATTTGAGAAAAAAGAATATCATACATCCCATTTTTATAAATACATGATAGACAGAGAATTGGAAATGGAAACAATAAAAGATACAGTGATCGTATGGGCACGTAACATAGGCCATGAAATAATGCTGGAAGAATGGGAAAAAAGTTGGAGAGATACTCAAAAATTTACTTTGGTACAGAGCCTGAAGGAAAACTACTTTAAAATTCTCTATAGGTGGTATTTGGATCCAGACAAGCTATGTAAAATGTATAAGATGAATGCAAAATATTGCTGGAAGTGTAAAGGAGAAAATGGAACGTTTTATCATATGTGGTGGTTATGTCCAGAAACAAGGAAATATTGGAAAAAAATTCATAAAAGTATGATGGAGATCTTATAAATAAATATTCCAGTGTCACCAGAGATATTCCTATTAAATATGACTCACCAAATAGATAAAGCTTACATCAAACACAAAGATACAATACTATACATGGTGACAGCAGCCAGAATAATATATGCAAAACATTGGAAAAGAGACAAAATACCTGAATTGGAGGAATGGATGAATAAACTCCGAGAACTGGTAACTTATGACGCGTTAACACGAGCAATAAGAGGAGAGAAGAAAGATAAGAAAATAAGAGAAATGGAGATAGTGAAAAAATATATTGATAGCAACTGGACTTGACTATGTCAAGGAGAGGAAGAAGAACTTAAAGAGAAGTAAAGACAGTCGATTAGCAAAATAGATCAAATAAATAAAAAAGATATCAATATTCTGGCAAGTCCACAAAAATAGGGCTAATGGAGGAGGTAACAGAAAAGGAAACCTTAGTTAGCCGACCAAGAGGAAGTAGGAAGTTAACTGGAGAAGATAGGAAAATGGAATAGGATCAAAGTAAGAACTTCAAAATAAAAAAGGTTGATATTAGACACAGTATGGTAAGATAAGAATAAGAATATTGAAATATTAGTAAAGAAGATCCTAACTTATGATGGTATAAGAAATAAATGTAAAAATGGAAAGTAAGAACTGAAGAATGTATAGATTTAATGACTTACACAGCGATATGTTGATTTATCCATACAAGAGAGTATTTTATATATTGTAAATATTAATATGTCTAATGAACTGATGTTTGTAAGGAGGAAGGTTTTTAATAAAAAATAATAAAAAAAACTAACTCAGAAAAATATAGAAGAGATAGATCTTTACTACTCTTTAAAATCCAGACAGCCTATTTTACAGTGGTCTGGTCTAGCTAAATAGTAGTAGAGGAGAATCACATAGTTGAATTTCTGGTTTAGTACTTGCTTTGTGCTGGTGCTTCATGCTCTACTATGGATGATGAAGGAAACAATGAGGGGAAGAAGAGGAGAACGCGTTTCGTCCCAGAGACCAGAATGCAGCCTTAGGAATTTAAATGAAAAGGTATTTTTATTTTGATAAACAGGAGCTTTTTTTAAAAATGTAACTAGAATGCTAACTACTTATGAAACTTTCAAATTAAACTTTTGCCAACTTACTGTTAAATAACTGCCCAAATTCTGGTATAAATACAGGAAACATTAAAAAACGTGATCACTTCCACCAGGAGTTTGAAGTAACATAGCGTTCCATCATATCACCTCCTCCATCTTACCTTGTGTTGCATGTGAAGATCCAGCCTCTGAACATGGAACAGAACGAGGACACCAAAGTGTCAGAATGGATTACGGAAATAAAGGATATTCATCAAATATCTTGTTCTCACGGCAACTGTCTGGTGAGAAATGGACAAGCACCACCTGCTGTCCTGCCACCTGCATAAGACCATGATAAAAGGGCTCAATGTAAAAAAACAATTTTTTTCTTTGTGCTTGGAAAAGTTATTTTCTGGAGTACAACCTCCAGAATCCCCTGGCTCAGTGGTTTTCTAACTGTGGGGGAGTGGGGCACAAGAAAAGTCAATCTGGAAATACAGAAAATGTGAAAGAAGGCAAACCTGTATCTGTGCTCCATTGAGAACTGACTGGTCCCTGCAAAGAGTACAACAGTTTCTTCCCCTGTTATGCCTTTCTCCATCCTAAGACATAGACATTATGCTTTTCCCACATTGTTTCTCAGAATGTCCCATCGTTGGCGTAGCAGGCATATTCCCCTTATTGATCACAAGGCAGTTTCTTGAAGGTGGGAGAGAGGTGAAGAGAGCATAAAACATTGAGCTCTTAACATTAAGATGGAGGGTGCATGTGGCATGAGGAGTCTACAAGAGAGAGGGAGAGAGTGGCTAGGATAGGGGGTGCAACATCAAAGGGGGGCACAGTGTCCACATATAGATGTAAGAGAGGTACAGGGGTAACAAGTTTGAGAACCATTGGTCTAGCTATCTCTGATACTTACAGTCTGACAGACCAAGCTCTAGTAGAATATCTAGACAAGAAGACATTTAGAAAATTTGTAGGGTGCAAAATCCAATATCTTTAGTCCACAAATTAGTCATAGTAGATCACTTCATACTACAATTCCCAGAATTCTCAGGGACTGAATTCTATTAAGATCGCTACTCATGACTCTGGATAGGTTGTATCAGGTAATAATAACACAGTGGCACGTGTTATTCTCCTGTGCAACCTCATTTCCCTTCCAGTGCATAGTGTTGCTCTGAGCTCACCCACCTTTTCTTCTGAGGATCACTTTGCTGCTTTTTCTCATACTTTGAAGCCTGAATCAATGAAAACGTTGTAAATCAATACCAATATATGTTACATTGAATCAGTGGGACTACTCTAATTTTCACTAATAATTGCTTTTATTCCTATGTCAGTCTAAGGCCCTTTTTGCATGGCATTTGCCATGCGAAAGGGCATCTGGAATATTGCACGATTGTGAGGAGCGATCAGCAGGATGCACTCACAATTGCGTGATGCTCCAGGGGCTGGCAGGCACCAATTGCGCACCTTGTCATTTTCCACTGGAAGCCGCAAACGGTGCGCGATTGCACATTGCTTCTTACCTGGCGTGCGGAGCCTCTGGAGCCATGCTGGTCACGCTTCCTGCCCCAGTGCAGCCTGGGAAACTCCCAGGCTGCACTGCGGAAGGAAGAGGCGGGGCTCTCGCGCTAGCAGGCAGCTCATGTGGAGCTGAAGCAGCAGGGACATGAGAGCCTCTCGCCAGAGGCTGCTCACAGAATCTCCACACCCGAGCACTGAAAAAAGGTAATGTGTGGAAAGGGCCACAGTTCAAAATTTAGCTTCTCTATGGAGCCTTCTTATAGTAAATAAATGGGATGAAAGGTTTACTCAAAATTATTAAATATGTTTTTTAAAAAATACTTTCATTTACTGTATGCATTAATCTTATCTCATGACAAATCTTTTTTTAAACTACTGTATCAGGAAATGTTCACATCAGAGAACTTTGTAGTTCTTTTAAATAAGCCACATAACATTTTTTTTTTAAAAAAAATTGTAACTCTGAACTTTGGCATGTTGTAGCTGAACTTTTTCTTAAGGCTTTTTGGTCCCTTTAAAAAACTACCAGACAATGTAAAGATGATATCACCTTCATACTGAACATTTCAAACATAATTAATGCTCATATAACTGACTGAAATGAGAACACCTTGATGATAAAATGGGTCATTTCCTTAAAAACATTGTGTTAATCTGGTTCTTTTCTTGAATAAGCATGATTTTATGCACCATTATACGTTTTAATATTTGCTTAAATATCTCGATGAATCCTTATACATGACTATTTCTAATCCTTAGAAAGATATTAATCATAGCACTTATTTTCATGTCACACAACATAAATGTTTCAATGGATCAACTGAGAGAATCATAGAATCATAGAATCATAGAGTTGGAAGAGACCTAAGGGGCCACTGAGTCCAACCGCCTGCTATGCAGGAACACACATCAGAGTATTCCCAATAGATGGCCATCCAGCCTCTGCTTAAAAACCTCCAAAGAAGGAGACTCTACCACACTCCGAGGCAGCATATTCCACTGCCGGACAGCTCTGACTGTCAGGAAGTTCTTCCTGAGGTTCAAGTGGAATCTCCTTTCCTGAAGCTTGAATCCATTGCTCCTTGTCCTAGTCTCTGGAGCGGCAGAGCACAAGTCTGCTACCTCCTCAAAATGGCATCCCTACAAATATTTAAACATGGCTATCATGTCCCCTCTTAAACTTCTCTTCTGCAGACTAAACATACCCAGCTCCCTAAGCTGTTCTTCATAGGGTGTGGCTTCCAGACCCTTCACCATTTTGGTTGCCCTCCTCTGGACACGTTCCAGCTTGTCGATACCATTCTTGAATTGAGGTGCCCAGAACTGGACACAGTATTCCAAATGAGGCCTAACCAATGCAGAATGGTGTCGATCTAGACACCATACTCCTATTGATGCAACCAAGAATCGTGTTGGCTTTCTTGGCTGCTGCATCACACTGCTGACTCATGTTCAGCTTGTGATCTACCAAGACTCCTGGATCTCATTCACACGTACTGCTATCCAGCCATGTGTCCCCCATCCTATATTTGTACATTCCATTTTTTGTGCCTAAGTGCAGGACCTTACATTTCTCTCTGTTGAAATTCATTTTGTTAGCTTTGGCCCAGCTTTCCAATCTGTCAAGGTCATTTTGAATTTTGATCCTGTCCTCTGGTGTATTAGCAACCCTGTCAACACCAAGGCCTGGCGAGCAGCCAAAGGAGCCGGCTACAGGTCTCTTGCAGATAAGCCAGGGAATAAATTAAAGGGCTTTACTTCAGCAGAACAGAACAGGAAAAATAGCAGTAAATACCGGCAGCAGGGAGACTCCCTGGCTGTTACGTCACAGCCAAGCGAGCACACAGTCAAAGTCTGTTCGAACGGAAAAGTTACCAAAGCTGGTCCGAGATCAAGACGTGGTGACGTTCCAGCAGGTCGGGCAGCATTTCAGGAGGCCAAGCTAGGATCCACAACAAGCACTCTCCCCCAGAATGGACGGTTGTGAGCCGACAAAAGACCCAAGGCTGAGTGATTGCTTTTATAGGCAGATCACTCCTCCAGGTGTTATCGCAGCTGGACCCTGATTGCCTGGTGTTTTCTATTTAAACGTTCTGACCTCCTGAGAGCACTCTTTTGCTCCCGATGCTGCTGGTAAGTAGGCACCCGCTCTTGAATCTCACTATCCGACTCTTCTGGCTTGGCTGAGTCTGGGGCAGCCCCTGGCTCTGCTTCTGGGACTACTGGAGCCAAGGGCTTTGTGCCTGGGGCAGCCTCGGGAGTGGGCTGTGCTGGTGCAGCAGGCTCCAAGGACTCTGGCTCAGACTCAGAGCTTGTGTCCTGGAGTTCCAGGGTCCTGACAAACCCCTCCCAATTTGGTATCATTTGCAAATTTGATCAGCATGCCCTCCACTCCCTCATCCAAGTCATTGATGAAGATGTTGAATAGCACTGGGCCCAGGACAGAACCCTGTGGCACCCCACTAGTCCCTTCTCTCCAGGACGAAAAGCAGCCATTGGTGAGCACCCTTTGGGTTCGGTTGGTCAACCAATTACAAATCCACCTAACAATAGCCCTGTCCAGCCCGCATTTTACTAGTTTCCTTGCAAGAATGTCATGGGGAACTTTGTCAAAGGCCTTACTGAGGTCAAGATATGCTGCGTCTACAGCATTCCCTTCATCTGTCAAGCTTGTAACCCTATCATAAAAAGAGATAAGATTAGTCTGGCATGACTTCTGAGAAATCCATGTTGACTTTTAGTGATTATGGCATTGCTTTCTAAGTCATTACAAACTGACTGTTTAATGATCTGCTCTAGGATCTTTCCTGGTATTGATGTCAGACTGACCAGGCGATAATGATTTGGGTCCTCTTTTTTCCCCTTCTTGAAGATGGGGATGACATTTGCCCTCCTCCAGTCTCCTGGGACTTCTCCTGTTCTTCAAGAGTTCTGAAAGATTATTGTAAGTGGTTCATAAATGACTTCTGTCAGTTCTTTTAATATCCTTGGATGTAATTCATCTGGCCCAGGAGACTTGAATTCATCTAGTTTAGCCAGATATTCCTATACTACTTCTATTCTTGTACTACTTCTCTACTTATTCTGTGCTGCACTTCCATTGCTTCCGCACCTGCTCCCCATGCCCCAGGTTGGGTACTTCAATCCTTTGGGAGAAAACTGAGGCAAAGAAGGTATTGAGTAGTTCTGCCTTCTCACTTCCCCTTGTTCCCCCACTGATCGTCTTCTCCACGCAGTGACCCTATCATTTCTTTGTTTTTCCTTTTGCTGCAGACATATCTAAAAAAGCCCTTTTTATTGTTTTTGATGTCTCTGGCAAGCCTGAGTTCATTCTGCGCTTTAGCTTTTCTGACCTCTCCCTACCTCTCCTGGCTATTTGCTTGAATTCCTCTTTGGTGGTTTCACCATTCTTCCATTTCCTGTATGTGTTTCTTTTAAGACTTAGCTCAGCTGAGAGTTCTTTAGTCAACCATTCCGGTTTCTTTAGACATCTGCCATTTTCCCTCCTTATTGGCACAGTTTTCAATTGTGCCTTCAGTATCTCACTTTTAAGAAACTCCCATCTGTCATGAACTCCTTTCTCTTTTAGTATTCTTGTCCATGGGATTTCAGCAAGTAACTCCCTAAGTTTAGAGAAATCAGCTTTCTTAAAGTTTAGGATGTGTGTCTGGCTACACTCAGCTTCTCCTTCCCACTGAATGACAAACTCCAAAAGAGCATGGTCACTCCCTCCTAAGGATCCCACTCCCTCCACCTCATCAACTAGGTCATCCCTGTTGGTTAGGATCAGATCTAAAATAGCCAATGCCCTTGTCGCCTCTTCCACCTTCTGGACCGTGAAATTGTCTGCAAGGCAAGCAAGGGAACTGTTGGACCTTGTGGTCTTGGCAGAATTTGACTGTTGTTCAATTACACTGTGGTTAGGCACTGTGGTCAGAATTACATTGTTGTTGTAATTTTCAGATGATGCCACCACCTTGTTAGTTCTTGATGGCATTGTTTAGTTAATGTGTGCTAAAAGCTGACAAACAAACTGAAATGAATGCTACAAATAGAACCAAATTGAAATTGTATTTTCCCCCCAAATCAAACAAGCTACCTATTGCTGGTTTTGCAAATCAGTTCCATATTCTTCTTGGGAAAAGTGAGAGTTCTGTATACAGGGGCCCTTCCATTTCTGCAAGGGTTTGGGACACAGGACCCTTGTGAAAAGTGAAAAAAAAATTAATATATTCCCCTCTCACCTAAATGAACAAGCAAGGGATTGCACACATGTACCTTCCCTCTCTGTGCTCCCCTTCCCATTCTGTCCCCAGGCTTCCCATTGCCATTCCCTTGTATTTTGCCTGACCACAGGAAAGAAAGGCAAACATGTGCCTTCCCGTCTGGTGTTCCCTCCTCCCATTCCCTCGTCTTTTGTCTGGGCAAGGGGAACAAAGCCACGCACGGGCCTTCCTTCCCAGGGCTCCCCCTCCTTTGTCTTTGCCAAAGTGCAGGGAGGGAACACATGCACACACCTTGATTAAAATCATTTTCACAAAGTTCAAACCCAGAAATGTGGAGGGAGGACTGTATACTCATATCATGAGCTTGCAATGCTTGAAATGCAAATTTAGTGTGCTGAAATGAAAATGTAATGTGTTGAAAAAAAAAAACATATGTCTTTGAGATAAAATTATTTATTCTCTTCCTATAGTAACCTCTACAAGAGATCACATATCAGGAGCTTTACAAACTTACTATTCACGTAACAAGAGTTTCCCTCAGTAAATGCAAATTCCCATTGAACATGTATACTGTTTGCCCCCTGGTGGCAGAAGTAAGGAAAGGAAGAAGCTTCTACCTTCCAAATTGTGGTCTGACCAGTTGTTCCTCGGAATCCAGTGTGGATTTGCAACAGAACAACCAATACAGGATCAGTTAGTTTTTCTGGTTACTCCCTGGAAACAGATGTCTTTCTCTGGTCGAATCCTTGCTTGTTCAGTCAGGTCCCACACATGACCCTGATATCTTTGGACTAATGCTGTAAATCATCACAATCCTTTTCTCTGCAGGCAAGAAGAAATTACTTTACCATTTTTTTTCTTCCTGTGAGAAAGTACTCAAAAACTGCATAGTTTTAAAAGATTATTAGCAGTTCATGACTTTTTTGGCGTCAAAAATTGATATTTTTTTGCACAGAAAACTGTTTCTGAGCAGAAACTAACATTTCTGCACCAAAAACAGAATTCCCCTTGTTTTATAGAAGAACCACATTGATTTCATGCTTCTGGGATCTTCTGTTTTTCTCAAAACACACAGAGGAAATGGGGCTTCCAGCCATGGGCCATGTGAGTCCTATCTTTCCAGATATATATATTTTGTCTCTTCACTGATAAGGAAAACTGTAAATGATTTTTTTTCCAGGCAGAAAATGCATTGCAGATCATAGCAAAGTAGGGAGAAAATCCTGCAGAATGTGTTATAATTCAGTGTGGCATACTTTACTGCCTTGAAAACAGACCTCAGTGTTTGTTTTATTTAGTATTTGGGAATTTATATAAAATTATATGTATTAAATATGATTATGAGTTAAGTAAAAATCCTGTGGGCCATATGTTTCAATGCCAGCACAGTTAATTGAAGTAGGTTATGCAAACATTTCCCTTCAGCTTTTCTTGATTGAGCCTTTTTGACCTGACAAAACTGTAGTTGCATAATCAATAGTCTATGAGGAAAAAATATGCATTTTTTGTAGCTTGAAAGGAAGCAACTTCCGTCTCTTAACATAAAACACATGTTTCGAAAAGATTCTTATTAGGAATAAAATGGTCCAGTTGCAAAAGCAGTAACTTATTTCAGCCTTATTGCTATAAGCTCACTCTTCTAACATTGAACTGGAAATAGTTTTGCCCTCCTGCTCCCCTTGGAGGGAAAGAGACGCCAAGTTGCCACTCTTTGACACAACATTTGTGCAGTGGGCTACACTACTCTCTCTCCAGCCTCTTCCTCATGTAGTTCCATCCTTCCCTGGATATACCATGGGATTTTCAAGTCACCTCAGGGCTAAATAGGAATTTTTGGTGTGGCCGTTTTGTGTCAGTTTTTGCCACAGCTGGCAAGGTGTTAAGTACTCAGGTAGGTAATATTCCAGAGGTACATGTCAGTGAAATACCTCTCCTTCTTGTTTGGCTCTAGAAGAAAAGGTGGAAGTGCTCCTTTGTCCCACATGGAATTTCCTTTTGCCAGGACTCAGACTTGCTTTTTGGATCCTTTATTCCCCTTTAAAAAGCACAGATCAAAATGAACCACGGCATCCCTTCTTCTCGCAGGTTCTGATTCGGAGCTGGGAAGCAATCGTCTGATAGGATGCCTTGTCTTGGCCTTTTCATTGGGAAGTCTGTATTTGTCCGGTGCTGCTACCTTGTTACAGATTCTTTATTCAACAGAGTTATGACTTTTTATCACACCATTACTGTTTTCTGGTATCTTCCTTCCTTCCAGCAACAGTTACATTACATTGTTCATTAGTGTTTACAGGGATGTCATTCCATGTGTGATACTGCAACAGTATTTTTACTGTTCAAAGCAGCAACTGGTGCCTAATGCAAGCCAAGCCTCTTGATGCATCCTGCTATTCCTGCCTCTCTCTTCCCACTTTGCTTCCTAAAATGTGTTAAAGGGACAGAGTAGAAAGAGAAGGAAAAATAGGAACAACAAAAATTACTTTTCTTCACAGTAGACTGCTGTTACTTTTTAAAGCTATGTGTTCCTCTAATTTTGATATTCATGACCCCAGGTTTTAGCAGTGTCTATTTCATTTACCACAGATGGCTCTTTCCAAGCTGAGAGGAGGAAAACAAATGATTCTAGGAGGGCTTTCTAGTCCAAGATAGGTGGGATGATGGGGAGAGATGACAGCTATTTTAAATTCCTTCAGATCTTTAAGACCAAATAAACTACACCCTGGGTGCTGAAAGAGCTTGTAAACTTGATTTCTTATCCATTTACTGTAATCTTTGAGAACTGGAAGGGGATACAGATGGGTAAGAATTTGTTTGGGGTTTGGTAATGAGAACACCCAAGAATTCACATTTTTTTCCCAGTAAATTCAACACAAAACCCTAAAACTCATAAAAATTCCCATGGATTTCAGTGACTTCATTCTAAAGAGATTCTCTAGGTATGACTACATCTGGTTTTAACCCACTGAACTTCTTATACAGTTTTAACTTAATCATCTTGCTCTGATTTCTCTGATATATTGGTAATCAGTGAATTTCCTTTCCTTTTTATTGGTGACTTTACATTGATATGCAGTGTTCTTCTTTTCTGTGTCTCATCTTTTACTTTGAAGCAAGTTCCATGCAAAAATAAGTCCTTCTCCACTCAAGTAGGAATAATATTGTACTTCTCTCCTTTCAAGCAGGGAGAAAGACAAGTGAATCTGAAGGTGTTAGGAGGAGGTGGTAGGTGGAGAGAATGGTGGTTGCTCAGAATGGCAAATCTTTGCTGGCCAGGATCACATTTTCATTAGTATGCTTAGAGCAAGGGTGGAGAAGTACATTTGTCCTGAGGACTGGCTTGTCCATCAAGAAACAATTTGCAAGTCTGGGTAATAGTACAGAAGAAGGAACTTGGTATCTATCCAAGATGTTATTTTTAATTGTGTGCATGTTTGTTAGCTATTATATCTTGTCTTCATTTCAGACTTAAAAGTGTGCTAAGTGGAACTACCATCCTTTTTTTTTTTTTAAGATCTTGCATGTGTTTTTCACCATAGTGCTTTCCCCTGCCAGGAAATCCTGTGATATGCAAACATGAAATAAATGAAGCTACACAGATTAATGTATTGATCAGGTCAGAGGGCAGACAGCAAATTACAAATAGTAGAAATTAATCTATAGCATGACCTGTGTCCATGAAAGACCATGTGACCATATAACATATGATAAAAGGGTTAAAATTAATTCCAGTACCATCGGACGTAAGATACTGGACTCGACTGATCTTTGTTCTATGCAGAAAGACTCATCTTATGTTCTTAAGTTTATAAGCATGGCAGACTTAATGGGCAATAAGTACTACTGATCATGGCTGCATCTCTTGAAACTTGTAGTGTGTGGAAAGTAGCATCTACCAGCTTCTGACTATGGTGAATACTAAAGAATTCCCAGAGACGGGAAAATAATTCCTCTAGGAGTGATAAACCAACTGTAGCCACAGAACATCACTCCTTGTTGTTCTCCCTTAACTGAGTGGATTTGTTTTGAAAATTGGTAGCCATTGTGTTTACCTCCAGAGTTCTCTGTCTGTCACCAAGGAAGCTCTGGTATTCTCAGCAAGCAGTAGGTAGATTATATGAGCTATTTATGACATGAAAATGGATCATGTAGTTGTGTTTTCATCATAACTCTATCTCCTAGGGTGAATGTTCCATCATGTCACCTGGGGCCTCCTTAGACACTCCACAGGAGTTGGTTGCTGACGTCACTACTTTCACAGTAAATTACTGTGGGAAGAACTTCATGTGAATTAAGCAATGCACAGAGTTTAAATTGCAGTCTAAATGAGTGGATGGGTTACTATTTCACATAACATTATTATGAAAACTACTACACTAATTTGACTGTCTTCTGTAGGGAATATATGAAATGGATGTTTAAGGCTAGTTGTGTTTTTCAAAGATAAGGAGAATTATTGTGTGGCTGTGTTTCTTTTAGTAACTGAGGCTGTAATTTTTCCCAGTTTATATTTTTATTATGAGTGTTAAACAAATTAAATTTAAAAGTGACTGATTTTATAGTTTGTGTTGTTTGATGTATATTGCCCAGCCCAATCAGTGTTGCTTCTGCACTGGTCATCTTAACAGCACTGTTTCAGTTTATTCATTGTGATGTGACCCAGAATTATCCAATGCTAGTTTCTGTATGCTTCTCTGAAAACTCCTGCTGGATTTGAATATAGCTTGTAGTAACTTTATGGACAGCCTGCTTAGAAACTTTGCTCGGATATATTGATAAACAAAGATTTGGTTCCCCCACCCTTCTTCTTCTTTCAGTGGACTTCTTGGCAGATGGCCATGAATATAATCAACTCCAAGAATTTCTAGTTCATGTGCTTTCTTCATAATACATGGCAATAAAAGTCCAAGGGCAGCTATTTGCGCTGCTTATCTGACAGTCTCTGGCTGAAGATTTAAAATATGTATTCAGCCATCTTATAAATTACAGGATGGCATATGCAGCCATTGTTGTACTGCAGTGAACTATGATAAGTATAGCTGTCACTGTATGTGAAGGAACTGCAGTGTATTTCAGGATAAGTTGGAGTTATTGCCCTCCTTTTTTTTTTAAAAAAAAACCTACTATGAAATCAGTTATACTGATTTTTATAGGTATCACAATTCATTCTCTATGTCTAATTACAGATTTCATTCCTTTGCCTCAACGCATTGAGGGATATTAAAGTGCTTCCTACATGTGAGTTCTGGGAAGTCTCCTTTAAACAGAAATCGTGATTGCTTCATTGTTGTCAGCTAGATATTGTCAGAGGGAGGCAGACAAAAACAGAGGTCTCCTTCATTCTGAGTACTTGTTCTGAGAAACCAAGCAGTTGTATACCAAGCCAACTAGAATGCTTCTGCCAATCATTGCTGAGTCCTTTCCAAAGTATTATGATTTGAAAAGGCCTAGTTCACGATAATGGTGCTGGCAATCTGTGAGGTCCTGGCTTAGAAGTAAATACAACTGTTAGTATCTGTAGAAAATATATCTACCGGAATTGCTAGTTTCTGCCTCGCAGCCAAAGCAGTATGCCAAATAACCAGTGGGTTGGGGCACAGAATAATACTGAGTTCCTTCCTGTATTTCATCATCACCACACATGCAACTGCAAATAAATGGATAGAGGACTGGGAGAAGAATGTTTTAGAGAAGGAAGTGACTGGAGATAAATGTTAAAGTCTGTGCCAATAGGGCACCATTTAGCTCAAATTTAGGCTCAAAGTATACTAGGCAGGATTGCCAGACTAGAAATGGTTTCTGTATAGAAGAGGGATCAGCAGGTGTTGCTTGTCAGACAGTGCGGTAGCAAGCAACACCTGCTGACATTTCTGCTTTCAGAACTGGAGCCATCTCCAGTTTTCAGTCTGGAAGTAGCCACTCACTGTTGGCAGCTGTAGGACATATAACACACCTTCCCCAATCCAGCTCCTTGTAGAGGCCCAAGGAGGACCCTCCCACACATGCACACAGATCAGGATTAGAAATCTGTCTGCCTCATTCAGACACGGTAAGGAGTCTTCTTTAGGATTTTTAGAATTTGGAGGACTCCTGTTTATCACTATGTGGTTGCTTTAACCATATTGCTTTTCCAACTAGAGCAGTCTCATTGAATCAGTGGGATTTACATATGTGTTAACTCACCATTCAACAGTTCATCCAGAGTCTATGCTAGTTGTGTCTACAATATGATATAGATCTCTCTCCCTCTCTCTTTCTCTCTCTCTCTCTATATATACCATCCAGACCACATATTTTTGTCAAGGAGGAAAAAATGCTATTCTCTGCTTACCATTCAGCTTCCTCCCTCCAGGTTGGGAACCAATTCTTACTGAATTACATAAAGTTCTGTTCTGTGTACTCTCTCCTTCTGAAAGGACAATATCAGAAATTTCAATGAGGCTACCAAGTAAACTCCCTGTTGAGGTTAGGTGGTGCTCCTGCTGCTCTCTTTAATTTCTGTAAAGGCAGCAAGAAGATGCATTTTTTTTCCAGCTGGTACTGGCTTGTACTATGCTGTGTGTATTCCCCTATACAACCCTACTAGAGCCCTAAGATCTGCAGGAGAAGGCTTTCTCTAGGTCCCACCATTGGTCCAGGCTCGCCTTAGAGGACACAGGAGAGTGCCTTTCCGTGGCTTCTCCCACCCAGTGGAACACTCTTCCATGGGAGGCTAGGCCTAGGCTGGCCCCCTCCCTGCTCTTCTTTTGCTGGCAGACAAACACATTTCTCTTTAAGCAGGCTTTTATGTGAACTGGAGAGCTTTTTATTTATTTCTCAACTTGTTTCGAAAATTCCACATTGTTATAGATTTTTATAATATTATTTTTTTTTAATTGTTTTTAATGTTTTTAATGTTTGTAACTTATTTTTGGAAGCTATTTTAGGCCCTGTTCTGGGCGAAAAGGCAGCATACAAGTACAAGAAATAAATACATATTTCTCTTCAAGTTGACTGTTGACTTAGGGTGACCCCCATGAATTTCAGGTTTTCCTAGGCAAGGAAAACTCAGAAGTGGTTTTGCCAGGTTCTTCCTCTGAAATAAAGCCTATAGCACCTGGTATTCTTTGGCAGTCTCGTATCCAGTTATTAACCACGGCTGACTCTGCTGAGCTTCCAAGATCAGTCAGTATCTGAGCCCTTTAGGGTATACCTTGTATCAATAATTCATATTGTTTAAAGCATAGTTTTAAATTGTTAGATATTATTGCTTATAAAGGTTATTTCCCTCCCTTTTTCCCTACTGTGAAGCCACTTGGAAAGTAGCAGTGGCATAAGTAAAGAAACTGAGTGTCTCTTGCTTCACTGACTAGGATGGATAGCAATACTCAGAATGGAATTCTCAATTCTGTTCTCAATGCTGCTCAATAAGAGCACTAAGTATATTTCAAGGCATTGCTCCACAGCAGCACTTTGTGACAAAACACTCATGAATGAGACCCAGTTGATGTTCATACATATTTGAACAAATCCTGCAATTCTCATGTTTTTCTGATCTGAGACTCAAAATAATGTGTTTGAGGAGAAAAGTACTGTTTGGGGAAAAAAAAAAATTAAATCTATGGGGACTTTGGAATCTCTTTGTTTCACGTCCACAGCAGACTACTATAAAGATCAGAAGACTTATCACATAGGACCATAATGAGTACACTCAAGAATACCTGTTGTATAAGCTTGCCCTTATTGTTGAACCAGTGGAGAGTAAGGAACAGACCAAGTTAGACAGTGGACAGTAACCTATGCTGGACTTTTTTCTGGTGGAACAGTCAAATCCAGTGAAAATATGAGAGGGGCAATTCTTGTTCCCCACTGTAGCTGTCTGTACTCCTTAAAACCATTTTTGAGGGTATCAGTTTATATGGAGAGATGCATTAGAGAAGGAAGTTTTCTGGCACCAGTGTTGCTGTGTGTGTAGTGAGCCTGGTCTTTGTATTTTCCCCTTTGGATCAGCAAAGCATTAAAGCAAGAGGAGACTGCAGGAAGCTAGAAAATCTGCAAATTGGCTTAACTTAATTTGAGGTCATATTCAAACTCAGATGATTTATATCATATGCTCTAGAGTGAATAACATCAAACTGCTCGTCTTATAACTAGTTCATGATTTCTAGGAAGAAAGCTGTTGCATAATGCAAATCTTGGAATGTATCATGGCAAGTGAAAACTGATGGATCCCCCTGATGTGCTTGTATTTGGTCTCAGTAGGAAAAGATAAGCTTGTGCTGTCATTTGAATGAGGCAACAACCTCAAATGAATGTTCCTACTAATATTTATGGTTTTACTCAATATGTCACATCCACCTCTGAGATTTGGAATGGTAATACATCTTACATAATACCAATGGCACACTAGAAAGCAATAGAAATAGCAACAGGTTTATGTAATGGTATCTAATTCAAGTTTCATTTAATTTTCAGTGCCAACGCACAAGCTACTCTAAATCTTCTTTAATTTACTTTTTGGCTTTCTGGTTTTAAAACATATTATTGCTTGCGATGACTAGTATCTATGGGTAAGACGTCCCATCCCATTTTGCACTTGTTATATGGCTTGCCTCCCATTTTCTTCCCTTGAAAATCTCACAGAGCCATATGTGCATATTGATTCAAACACCTCACCAAGAAGCACTGTGATACAGTGACATCATGATTCCTTTGTGTGGTTTAATGTAGAAGTGCTCATGTTAACAAATTAAAGGGAGAAACAAATTGGTTAGTTTTATTTTCTCCCACATTTGAACATTTTTACTCTGAAATTCTTTCCACTGACTATATGAAGAAATGTGGGAATGTTGGTTATTATCAAAAAGAAACTTGGATTTTTTTTTAAAAAAACTTAGGCCATTTCCACACGGGCATATTGCCCACGCTAGGGTGACCTCTCTTGGAGGTCTTCTTCACCGGGGTGTGTGCTAGAGCAGTTAAAAAAAGTGAGGTTCTAGACCTCAAACTGCTCTAGCGCAGCCGCGGGGGTGGCGCTGTGAGTTTTATAAAAACCACCTTCGCAAGTGGTTTTTATAAAACTCACTCACACTGCCCCGTGGCAGCTCCCGGTGAAGAACTGCAGAGACGCGGTAGCGCGTCCCTGCAGATCTGCCCAGGGGCGGGCTTCCGGCTGGCGTGCTGTCCTGATTGGCGGAGCACCGCCAGAAGCTGCCGGCCACCATTTTGGGCACCGCCGAACGCCGCCGAGCTCCGCCGAACTTTGGCGGCGTTTAGAATGGCGGATCCACGCTCTCTCCAGGGACGGAGCAACCCGCTCATGGGTAAGCTCTGCCCCTGTGTGCGCAGCCCCGTTTCGCCCCTCCCCGTGATGAAAGGGCCACAGTTGTCTGCATGAGTCTCCAAATTTAATAGGTACAGTTATGTTCAGTAAAGAGAACCTATTTTGCTGGGTTTGGAGCAGAACTTGTCAGAAACAAGAGGTTTCAGCCTTGACTGAGCCCCTCAAATACTGCTGAATACATAAGGGTTCAAAGACAGATTAATAAAAGTTAAGTACTCATCCTGGATAGACAAATCTGTCAACTTTGCTTTCTCTCACATTCATTTTTTCCCCTAGAAATCTTAGTTTCTTTCCTTCTGTTGAATATATAGAGAAATGTATGAACTTGGACATATCTTACTTAAAAATCAAACCTGAAAAAATCCTTAGTCTCAATCAGAATATTAAAAAAAGTATCTTCACACAGTGAAGTGATTGAATTGTCTGCATTTTTTCAAGAAATTTTATTTATGCACATGTTCACTCATGCACACTGTGTACTATAAAGGAAACTAGAGAAAGCTGCATGAGCACAGTGATGTGACTAAAGTTTGGAAATAAAGAATGAAACAGTGCCTGATTGCGAACACTTCTCTCTAGAAATTTCAAATTATTTGGAACCCCAAATCCAGGGAACTACAAACAATATGTAATAATCACAACTACCAAGTTAGTAGTAATGCCAGTATTAGCACTACCCTTTAGAACAGGGCTTTCCAAATAGTGTGTCGTGACACATTAGTGTGTCACCTGAAGTGTGTAGGTGTGTCACCTTCCTGGGCTGAGAAAGACCCCCCTCACCTGAGACATTGCTGTTGCTCTCGCTGGGGTCTTTCCTCACCAAGGACAAAGGCAGCAGGTCAGAATTTGGTAGGGGGGGCTGCCTTTCCACTGCCGCCTCCTTCCCCGGGGTCTTTCCTCAGCAGGGGCAATAGCAGCGGGTCAGGATTGGGTAAGGGGGCTGCCTTTCCCACTGCCGCTGCTCTCACCAGGGTCTTTCCTCTCTGAGGGCAATGGCAACGGGCCAGGATTGGCTAGGGAGACTGCCTTTCCCACTGACGCCGCCCTCGCTGGGGTCTTTCCTGGTGAGAGCGATGGCAGTGGGCCAGGATTACTGTGTTGCGAAATGATGTATGCCTAAAAAGTGTGTCACCAACATGAAAAGTTTGGAAAGCTCTGCTCTAGAATTTGGGTATCAGAGGGGATTTAGATGAAGTTTTCAGATAGAGTATCATTTTATCCCTCAGGATGATAAGTAACAAAACCAACATATGGATAGATTCACCATTGCCTTTTTACTGTATCAAGAATGGCACTTTCCTTTTGTTTTTGTACTAGTTCATAATCAAGCTAAGCACTCATTATTTTGTGATGTGGGGGTTAAGTACAAGTTTGAATTTTTTACACTGAAATTAGTGAGATATCAAGTCTTTAGGAGACATGGTGAGAATGAGGGTGGGGAGAAGGAGGATATACTTCTTTCTAACAAAGATGGAAGCTACACTGATAATTCATTTTGTACAGGAATAAAGCACTGGGTACTCATTCCCCCACAACCTGCCTTGCTGAACAGTTGGCTGGGAAGATTCCAGGTCTATGCCTAGACAAAACTGTAATAAACTGAAAGCCATTGATTAAATGCAGTCATGGCTTTTAGCAAAAAATATCTCCATTCATGCATTCTTGACTGATTCTACTTATTCCCTGTCACCTCTTTCATTCCTGCCCGCTCTTCTGTTTCTGATTGTTGGATGGCCTTCATGAAGGCAATTAAATGTAGGGCAATAACTGAGAGGGGAATCAGTGACATTTATATGCCTTCGCTTGTGTGAAAGAAAGTCTTTCTTTCCAATAAGGCAAAGCCATCACTAGTTACCAGTCTATATGTATTAATGCTATTTGAAGTGAGCTCCTTGAACTATAGAAACATGTTTATGTTAACCTTTTTGGTGGTTAAAAGCAAATTGATGGTTTTGTCAATGCTAATTTCCTCTGAGTTAATAGGAAGGTGTATAGCACTTAATTCTAATGGAGCGGGAGGAGAAGGAGGAAGAGATGCTGTATTGGGTATCAGCATTTAAAGTTGCTTCTAGAGCAATGGTAAAGTCTATGCTAAAAGCTTGTAAGGTCATGGCCCCCTTAACCATTTGGGACTTGTGAAGTCAATTAGCTGTTTGCAACATTTCTCTCTCTGTTGCTCTTGCTGTGTACACCAAACTTACTAAATATATCTTCTATTACTGAAGAGCTAAGAACGTATAGCTGAGGAATCAATATGCTAAGCTTTCTTACAATTGTTAAGAAAAACTTCTAATGGACATTGATACAAATGAGTCTGAAAGAAAATTATCCATAAGAAAAAAATATTGTTGTTGTGGTTTGAACAATTTTAACTCATTTTTTCCCCCAAACCATTTTGCAGAGGGTGAAAATCTAGCTAGTGTGCTTTGAATAACCATGGACCATACAAAGATATGATACTTTTCTAGACATTAGCTTAGTGCTGTTAGTTTAACAAAGGAGTCTATCAGAATAGTTAAATATTAAGAGGAATTGTTATTGATAAGCAAGTCAGTGTATTAACTACGTGAGGGTATTGAGAGTTTTCACAGGAATGCATCCACTGCTGAAACCTCAACATGGAAAAATAGTGAGAACCACTAAGCCCTTATGCCTGAATAAGGAATCATATCTAGTATTGAAGTCCCATTCAAGCATCCCACTTGTGTGTTGAACAGACACATGAGGAGGGGGCACACTCTAGTCCTGCTCCATTAAGGGTAACTATCTGGAAAGGGGAGTCTCTTCTATCAACGAAGGCTCTTCACACAATTCAGAGCACTGGAGAATCAGTGTTCCAAATCAAGTGGAGAGTCAGCACAGAGGGGAGACTTTTCTCCTGCAGAAAATTGCTTTCCACTTGTGAAAGGCAGTAGAAATGGAAATGGACAAGGCTAACATTGTCCCCCATCATACATTTATTCAACAAACAATTAGAATACCTAAAGATGTATTTACATACATTATATTTATGAAGGGTCATGCAGATGCAATAATAGACAGTGGAGACAATCTGTCTTCCCATGTCCTCTCATATGATTTTCTTTGCCAAATAAACTATTCCACAGATAGACCAAGGGATTTATGACCACAGCATATCTTAGGAAGTGCATCCTTAACTGACGTATAGAGGAAGCCTCACTGCAGTACAGGGACAATCTGTCAGATAAAAAAGTGTGCGCCGCCTCATGAGAAGAACTTGATTTAAGTCTTTGTTGGAACCCAAGAAATTCTAATTCCTGCTCAGGCATGTTAAGGCTAGGTGGAGCAAATGTGTGAAGAGGGGATGTGCATGATGTCCTTCCTTCTCTTCATTTCTCTTTCTACCACCCTACACCCATGGAAGGCAACTTTCTGAAGAGAACAGCCACCTCCTCTATCCATATCCCATTCCAGAATACATCAAGAAATTGACTAAAGGGGCCTCAGCGATTGAAAGCAAGAACAACTGCTACAATCTGTTTCAAATACACTGTCCTCATGGCGACAGAAGCTTTGGCTGTTTCTGAATCCTTCCTTTTGATAGGGTAAGTCTGTTAGTCTGCATTTTTAGCTAACACTGCCTTCAAATATAAAGCACCAGCAAAAAATCATAAACATGACTAAAATACATATTCAGAATGTTTACTATTGTACCATATATAATGAAGCAACAGAGCAGAAGGTAGAATAAGCATTACCCAAATGTCAGGTTTATAATGAGCGTCCTTTGTTTCTCTTTTCCGTTAAAAAAAAGAATCTGAGTATTCATGTGAGAATTCATAACCTATATACTAAGATTTTTTTTAAAAGTCAGTCATACAGCACCACCGTTGAAGGAGTGAAGGGGAAAATGAGTTTTCCTGACCGAAACTTTATTTTTGAACAGAGTTATAGACTGGAGATGGATAACATCTGAGTGAAAATTCAGAGATATTAGAAAATCTAGGTGTGTGCTATCTTCCTGGAACTGTTAGATTTCTTTCCAGAAATTAGATATGGAAGTACAATGATTTTGTCAAATACATTATTTCTGTTTTGTTTGCACATATGACTTATTTGAATACTGATGCTTGACATTATGGAACTTTTGGGCATTCATAGTATTTGTCTCATTTTCTCAACTAATCCTTAAAATAACTCTGTAAGGAAGGTCATAATTAGATTAGAATCTCCATATCATGCGGCAGACCACTGTATCCATTTTGCACATGGGAACAGGAGATATAAAAGTATCATACAGAGGCTCAGTGATAGGTGAGTACATGTTGGGTTTTTCCCCCAGCATCTATCCCCACTGAGAAATTTCTCTTACACTCATGCAGATAACTGGTTGCAGAAAAAAGCCCTCCTCTCTCAGCTTCAGGCCAGCTGTTTTTGTTGTTATCTTTGTTTTACTCCACCTTTTGCCCCATTGGGATTCAAGGTGGTTTACAAAATAAAATGAGTACAATATATCTAAAAACCAAGAAAATATCAACACTGAAATAGAGTTAAACTGTTAACAATATTAAAACAGTTTAAGATATAAAAATAAGAATCCATTAAAAACCAGTACAGCTAAAACAATATAGCACCATTCATTTCTGAAAGCCTGTCTGAACAGTAATAACAAAAAGTCTTTGCTTGCCAGTGGAAAGACAGCAAAGAAGGGGTCATTCTTGTCTCCCTCTTTATGACCCCTCTTGTGTGCATCACACAGTTGTCAGATATTAACAATGTCCCCATGTTGCATCCAACACAGATAGATAGTCTATGTGTAAATACACCAATTTTTGATTTATACCATTGGTCGTTTATTCTCATATAACATTCAACACATGACTATATGTAGAACTCATACTTTGAGGGTCTTACAGATATTAGATCAGTGGTTCTCAACCTGTGGGTCCCCAGATGTTTGTGGACTTCAGCTCCCAGAAGCCCTGAGCATTGACCATAGTGGCTGGGGCTTCTGGGAGCTGAAGTCCACAAACATCTGGGGACCCACAGGTTGAGAACCACTGTATTAGATGGAACATGATTTCACATTCTCTATACGTTTGTATGGATGTTTGTGAGCATCTCTATCGCTACACTTTTTAGGGTTTGAAATCTCACCTCTTAAAAAAAAATTATAAATTGAACTATGAAGCCAACACAGAGATAAGTGGGAACTGGATTATTTTTTTGGACACAAACACCCAACCAATTAGCAATATTCTAGAATGAGGGAAGTGGCATTATCATTGATTGACAGCTCAGTTGCCCAATGAAGACTATGGATCTGCAGCTTCTTCTCAAACAGAGGAAAGTGGAAAGACTTACTTCAGTCCCAACCTGCAAGCTCACTCTTTAATTTATATGTCCCCATATACAATCTAAGACTGTGAAAAATAATGCCTTTCCTAAGACACTCAATGAGCTCATGGCAGAGGTGTCAATTTTTGAATTATTATTGTTGTCCTGGGTTAACTATACTGGTGTGAGTAGTGATGGCAATGCTGAATCACAAGTGGCAGCATGAAATGGCTACATGCACATGGGCAATGTGTATGTGTTTGCATGTGTTTTGTGTATGCAGAGATGGCTATCTGTGTCAGAAGAGAAAAAGCTTTCACTATTGTCCCACTACCATTAGTATTCACCACTCAAAAAAGTGTCTTAAGCCGGGGTAATACAGCAGAATGTCAGCCTTAGTTGACAGCTCAGTTGTGTTAGCCACTAGGCTATTTTAATAAAATAAATCATAGTGATACCATTCCAACTAAAAAAGTTATTACCTTGATATATTTTACCTTGGCTACACAGTCCTTCAGCCACAACTCTTGGTATATTCCATTGCACAAATTGTTATAGCTGTTGCATTCCTTGACAAAAGTTTTCTGTCATACTAACACACATTTATTTTAAAATTGTACTTCCAGTACACTTGAAATGTTCAGCACCCTAAACATTTATTTAGTGCTATAAAAATCACAGTAAAAGGTCAGGAGTACTAATTCAGTTAGTTTAATCTCAGTTATACTGTAAAATGTCAAATACGTTTGAATTTAGTACTATATTGTATATTGTATATTAATGCTTGATAAAACATGTGGCTTCCTGTTTAGACCAGGCATTTGCTGCATGAATTTAATGATTATGGCATTCCCTGCCTGTTTTTATCATATTATTGTTGCAATTTTATTGCATTTTATGTGTTTTATCATATTCTTGGAATTCTAATTATTCTTTTTATATATATATATATATATAATGATAACCAACTATCAAGGTTAAAATTAGGTCTGTAATGGGTGTTACATTGATACATTTCATCCCTGTCATCCTTGTAGTGTTGTGGGGTTGGAAACTGGATCCGTGAAGGGCTACTGAGTTCTGGATGGGACACATGAAACAGGATATCTGCATTTAGGAAAAGGTTGGGAAAAACCGAGATGGGAACTGATCAACATATTGAGAGAGCCAGCATGGTTTAGTGATTTGAGCATTGGACTACAATTTTGAGGAATGGAATTTGAACCCCAGTTTGGATGTGGAAACTCATAGATGACCTTGGACAAGTCACATTCTCTCATCCTCAGAGGAAGGCAAACTCCTCTGGACAAATCTTGCCAAGAAAACCCCATGATAGGTTCACCTTAGGATCACTATAAGTCAAAAATGATTTGAAGGCATGCAACAATACAACTGGGTGTTTATATACTGATATCTACTAAAGCCATGGTTTCTGAGAGCGTCATTGTTACTATGCAGTGCACCCCTACTCTATGGTACAGTATAATTGGCAAGAGATATCATTTCTAATATGAAAGTCACACACTTATAGCTGGAAGACATGTAGAAAGGGACTGTAGTTGGAAGCTGCATGCTAAGACAGATGACGTCAGGTTACATCATCAAGGGAATTAGACAGGGAAGCCCTGGTGCTGATCGGCTTGCGATAATTCTCTCAGTGACTCAACATTCAAATACAATAGCAAATGAGACTGCTCCAGTGAAGCAACCCATGGTCATCATTGAATAACTTTTTTCCATAGAAACTTTCCTTTGTTCCCTCACCTGCCCAGACATTCAGAGACTATCACAACACCCATCAATGCTATGTGACCTGAAGTTGAGACCATTTTCCCATTCCAGATCTCTTTTGTTTACTCTGCCATAAAGCAATTTACACATTCCCCTTCAGGGAAAGAAACATGGTATTTAAACCCTGGCCCCAAGCAGTACAATTTGTAGTACCTTGGATGCATGTAGGAGTGTCACTCTGTCCATTGTCTCCTTGGTTCTTGTGCTCTGTGCTACACTCAAACGCTTGTTTGAGCCATCTCGCTTCAATCTTCTGCTTCTGGTAATTATCACCTACTTCACTCCAAAATCACCTGTCTTCCAACCTTTCTCTTCTTTCTTTCCCTTCATTAGCCTTGTATTGTTGATTTGTGAAACTGATTGATTGCTTGTGTGTGTCTGTGAATCCCTCAGTAAACATTCTTTTGACTTTTAACTGGTGTCTTGCAGTTAGTACCAGTATACAGAGGTGAAAAGTTCCTGTGGTTATCCCCCTTTCGCAGGCCTCCTTTGACCTTTAATTCCCCATCTTTCTAAAGAGATACTGGCATTGCTGGAGGACTTCAAGGTCCTCCACCTTTTGGGGTAATGCTATATAGAGGATCACTCCTTCTAGGTCTGATAGAAATGAGGTGGGTGATTCACTCAAGCAACTGGTCTGTCCTCCTTTCTCTCCAAGAATTCACTTGTACCCTTCTTCCCTCAGGGAAATAGGAAAAAGCAGATTCGGATTAACACTACCTTTTCCCCTGAAACAAGTGTCCAGAACCCCTGAACCTACTATTGCATAAAGCCTTTTATTTTGATTTGACATCCTTGCAAGTGAATATCACATTTGGTATATAAAGGAATTTTGTGCTGTATTCTCTAGGGTGCAGGGGCATGTGTGTGCATACCAGGAAATGTTCAAACGTATGTGGAGTGTCTCTTTGTAGACCAAACTGAGAAGTTTTACGTTGCATGGGCTGCTGAAGCACTCTCATTTTATAGAAATTTCACATTGGCTGTAAATTATTTGCTGCTGCTAATCTCTTCTATTTGGCTAAGGAAGCAGCAGGCTACAAATGGTTTCTTCAAAAGCAGATTACTTCTCTCCACAGTGGTAACTTAAGTTAACTCTTCTAAATGATTTTTGGAGGATTGTGTGGAGTGTAGGCATTCTCTGTACTTTGTCTTTCAAAGAAACAGAAAGCCAAAAAAAAAAAAAAAGGCAACCCACAAATGTACAGGGGCCTCCACCAGTGAGAACTTTATTTAGGACACCCCTCTGGCTTCCATGTGGAGGAGATCTTTTGCTAATTCATCCTTTGGGGACCATGGTCTTCAGTACTTATTGCTAGTTGATTCCGTAGCTGATTCAATATTGGTTCACTTGTAGTCATGCTGGGTCCTAATTTAGCCCCTGTGGCAGGAAGCGTATGAGCAGCTAGACTTAACAATGAGTTACCTTTTAAAAAGGGGTATTGTTCAAAGTTGCTTGAAAGCCTTTGTGAAACTCAAAGTTGAACACTGTATTAAATCAACATACAATCTTTTGCATCAAAATTGTATCTGTGTGAGGGAGTGAGAGAGAACAAAAGGGGAAGAGAGGGGGAAATAGACTTTTAAAATTAATGATCTTCTCCAAAGAGTACAGTCATATGCAACAAAGTAACATAATTTTATGAAGAAATAAAGTCTTACTTTCAGAATTCACGTGTGGGCAGTTCTCATCATAAAATACTGCTGCACTCTGACTCTCATCAGGATGGAAACCTCTGTGTGGTGGCGGTGTTATAGATTATGACATCACACTGTTACCAGAAATGCTTTAACAATAGAAAGACCTGGTGACTTCTGAACCTACTTTAATGTCCTGTCAGAAATATTCAGGTCATGGGAGAAAGATTTTATGTTTTATTTAAGCATATTGTCAGAGAACATCCTGGGAACTCTGACATCTAATTGCCCAGTGTTAATACTATACAGGTTTCCATTACATGGGAAGATTAGTTTCCTTTTTTTTTTTTTTGGTGCAATGTGTCTCACCCAGTGCAATTTATTCAAGATATGCAATGAAACAGTTACATAGTTTAACCTGTTGTAGCTCTTGTACTCAGTTGTATAGGTCAACCTGTACCACCTGTTTCTCTCACCTGACTGCAGCATCATGATTCACATAGGAACAAGTTATGTTGCCATTGTTGTTTTGTCACTATTGTGTGCCTTCAAGTCATTTGTGACTAATAGCAACCCTAAGGTGAAACTATCATGGGGTTTTCTTGGCAGTATTTGTTAAGAGGGGGTTTTGCCTTGCCTTCCTCTGAGGCTGAGAGAGTATGACTTGCCCCAGATCACGTAGTGTGGTTTCCATGGCCAAGTGGAGATTCAAACCCTGGTCTCCCAGTCCAACATGCTAGCCACTGCACTACTGGCTGTAGGTGGTTTAAATATAGGAAAGAGGTAAGAGGAAGGAATGAAGGAAGAGAAAGAAAGAAAGAAAGAAAGAAAGAAAGAAAGAAAGAAAGAAAGAAAGAAAGACGGAATCCAGTATGATCCTAGGCAAAAGTGAGTAGCTACTGAGAGTGCTGCTAGCTGTCACAATCAGCAAGTATTGTAATGGGCTGCCAGGAGAGGCAATCAGGTGCAGATGATTTATACTGTTGTAAATGTATCATTTATTAAAAGTATCACAACACTGACAATACAGAACATAGTCTGTGCTTTCATTTACTGTGTGATAGGAGAGACTTAGTCAAATAGTTTCCTGCTGCATTTCAGAATGTGCTGAGGTGGTGGTTTCAAGTGCACAAATGATTTGGAAAGATTAGAGCAATAAATAGCCATTCAGAGAGAACTAGAGGGGTGGGAAAGGGAAGGTGGATAGGGGGGAAGTGTGTGATGCTGCAATACAATTCAAAATGATACATCCCCAGATGCCCAATAAGCCTCTCTGGCTACACTTATTTATATCTTTCCCCAGTCAGCACCTTTCATTTTCTGTGCGTTTTAGGGTTGTGCTGAATATTCATTGTTCTTTGTTCACAATGAAAGAGGCTGTCTCGAAACATTGAGACAACATGACTAGATATTGCTAGATTCTTCAGGAGTTGTCGTCTTTAGCACAAGAACAAGACCAGAAATGTTTTGTTTTTTCAATATCAATGACAACAACAACAGGAGTATTTGTGCCAAACTGTGGTGTTTTCCTTTTGTCCTTCTAAACAGGAAACACATATAGAATTGACTAATTGTTGAAAAAGACTTGGAAAATGTTGGTAACTGGGGGGGGGGATAATCATTTTGTGGAGTTAAATATCAAAACTATTACAGATTTGTGAAATTGTGCATAGCTTTGTGCAATTTCACTATTGCAAAATGTTCAGAAAGATATTCTTGCAAACTCGAGAAGTCACAGAAGAGAGTAAGAGATATCTCATTATCTCTTGGATGATGACAAAAATAATTAAAGAGTTTCTGCTTCTCTTGTGCAGTTATTTTTAAGTTTTAGGTTATATGCCTAGTGCTATTTTTATGATAACTGTGCAGGCAAGACTTTTACAGTAGAGAAAGACTTTCATCCATTGGAGACACAGGTTGTGTATCTAGAAATTGTCAGGCTTAGTCCAGGGAATCTCCAGATAAGACTAGCAAAGTCTTCTGCCTGGAACCCTGAAAAGCTGTTGTCACACAGTACACACCAACTATCTTGGGAGCACACTTTGCCTACAACTGTCATATATAATACTTCCTGAACTCCAAATATGAAAACAAAGTAGCTAGTGAGAGGAGAGATGCAGCGATCAGAGACTGAGAATGTGTTCAGTTTCCTTCTGTAGAATGGGTTCAATTCAGCAGAAGCCTCTCATGGAGATTTTCCACGGGCTTAATGGCAGAGAAAGCAATCCCCACCAATTTCTGCCTCTTCTTCAGTCTTTTTTTTTTTATCCCAGAAATGTGCTCCTGGGTGGGATTGGGTTCGCTCTGTAACATTAGGGGACATACGGTCAGTGATAAGAGATGCTGGAAATTGACTTTTTAAATTTATTTTTTTCTTATTGGGGGCAAAGTGGATGATGATAATGGTGGTGGTGGTGATGATTATGATGATGACAGTGATGACGACAACAACAATGACAACAACAACATTTTTTACCCGTCTCTGCCTGTGGATAAAGGTGGAAAATTAAAATTAAAATACTACAGATTAAAATTGAATTAAACTACACCAACAGATAGATGCCAGTTAAAAAAATATAGAACACCAGTTAAAATGCATAACCAATTAAAAGAACATACATATTAAAAAAATCAATTCATAATTTAAAAACTCATAATTTAAACATCATATGGATGTAGACCTGCTGGAAGAGCTTAGTCTTTAGTGCTGATTTAAACTCAGTCAGCATATCCATCTGTTGTATCATTCAGGTCATTCTGCAAATTGGGGGCACCTGAGGAAAAAGTCCTCTGAGTGATAGTTGTCAACCTAGTCTTGGCTGACAGAAGGAAATGGTCCCCAGAAGACCTGAATGTATAAAGCAGATTATGGCCATTTCCACATGGGGGTAAAACCCCGTGCTGTGACGACCAGACACGGAGGTCGTCTACACCGCGGGGTGCGCTAGAGCGGTGAAAAAAGAGGAGGTTCTAGACCTCAAACCGCTCTTGCGCAGCTGCGGGGGTGGCGCTCCGTGTTTTACAAAGACCACTTTTCAAGTGGTCTTTTTAAAACTTGTGCATGCTACTCATCGCAGCGCCCCATTTAGAACTGCAGAGCTGCCCGGGGGTGGGCTTCTGGCTGGCATGCTGCCCCAATTGGCGGAGCGCTGCCGGAAGCTGCCGGCCGCCATTTTGGGCACCGCCGGCCGCCACCAAGCCCCGCCGAGCGCTGCCGCCATTTAGAGCAGTGAATTTGTGCTGCTCCCCGCGGGGACGGAGCGCCCCGCTTTAAGGTAAGCTCCGTCCCCGCGTGTGCGGCCCCGTTCCCCCCATTTCGCCGCCCTCCGTGTGGGAAGGGCCTATATGGGAGAAGATAATCCTGTCAGTAACCTGGACCGAACCTTATAGAGTTTTAAAGGTAACAGCCAAAACTTTGTACTTTTGTCTGGAAACTTATTTGCAGCCAGTGCAGTGATTTTAACATAAATGTAGTGTGCTTACTTCTAGATCTACCAGTAAACAATCTGACTGCCATGTTTTGAACTAACTAACGTTTCTGAACTTGGTACCAAGGTAGCCCAATGTCCATTGCAGTGTATTGCAGAAGCCCAGCCTTCAGTTTACCAGCATGTGCACTACCATCTTAAAAGTCCTCTAACTCTAGGAAGGGGCTGTGTAACAACCAAAACTGATAGTAAGCATCTTGACTGTTGAGTTTGTCAGGGCTGTCATTTGGAGGAATGGATCCAGAAGCAACCTAAAGCTGCAATCACAGTCTTTCAGGGGAAGTGCAACCCCATCCAGGACTGGTGATACACATCCAACAGTAGGTGCAGACTTTTGACAGTAAGCATCTCCATCTTGCCTGGATTCAGTTTGTTTTTCTTCATCTAGTCCATTACCTTCTCCATGCATTCATTCACAGGAAACACACTATCTCTAGCTGATGCTATTTTTTGGAAGGTATGGAGAAGGGCATTTGGGTGTCACTGGTTTACTGATAGCACCCTGCCTCATGCCTCTAGATGATCTCTTCCTGCAGTTTTATATATATGTTAAAGAGTTTTGGGATAGGATGGTACCTTATGGTATGCCATACAACAGGTTTTTTTTTTCCTTTTTGAGGAGCAGCTATCCCCAAGCACCACCATCTGGAACCCATCTGATAGATAGGATCGGAATCACAGAAACACAGTGCCCTCAATTCCCAAAGTCTTCCAGTGTTCCATAAGGATACTATGGTCAATGGTATTAAATGCTACTCAGAGGTCCAAAAGCACCAGAGGAGACATACTCCCCCTGTTGATGCTGACATGAAGACCATCCACTAAGGATGCTGACATGATGCTGACATGAAGACCATCCATAAGAGTCTCGACTGCAAGCCAATTTGAAACAGGTTGAGAAAACCTATGTCATCCAAAACTTCCTGGAGTTGGATGGCAACTACGTTGTCAATCACCTTGCCCCCCAAAAAGGGAAGATTTGATACTGATCTATAGTTTCTAAAGTTCAGAGTACCCAGGTAGACCTTTTGTAGAAGTGGCCATACCACTGTTTCTTTTAAACAAGGTGGAATTCCCCCCCCCCGAGAGATTCATTAATAATACATTTGAGCTGATATCTAGCTGCATTTCCTCCCTGCATGACCAACCAAGGACAGGGATCAAACAATTAAGTTGTCCCTCCTTATCCTAGCACCTTGTACACATATGTGGTAATCACCAAATGAAGCTGATCCAGTGCAATCCTATTTATGGAGTTGCTAGACACCCCATTGTCAGATCATGACAATATCCAAGCTGGCTCTTATTTGAGAGATTTTGTCTGTGAAATATCTTGCTGTATGTTTTTTTCTTCTATAGTGCTGGTCATACACCATAATAAGATTTTGACTGACTGAGTGAGTGATAAAAGGTGGCTTTCCAAGATCCCCTGAGGGAACCATGCAGCCCCTAGCCCTCCACCTCCACCCTGAGTTAGAGAAAAGATTATTTGCCCAGGATCCAGATATAGTGATGTTTAGTTAATCTAAGTCTCATTGGCTCAATGAATCTGTGCTGATTATGACTTTGCCTATATCCTTCTCATTCAGTTATTACAGCACTGTAGGCTGAGAACCTAATAAATGAGAAAGAGGACCTGCTCTGCGTGAGGGACGGGGAGAATAAATGAAAATATTCAAAAATGTTTGAAAAAAATCATTACTGAATGTCAGAAAACCCTGGTAATAAGAATCTTGACTGATGAGAAGCTTTGCAGATTTTTTTAAATAGTTTTCTGTTCAAGAAATACTGTTTTCTGCACCAAAAATTAAGTGCAAATTTTGCACAAAATAAATTCCCAACTATAGTTTGTTATGTGCACAATATGATTACTGTGGTTTCTTGTGTTTTCTATGGAAAAAAAGCCACATGTGAACCTTGTGGAAAAGTTCCAAACTGCACATGATGGGAACAAAATTGCTACAATTACTCATTGCTTCCTTTGAAAGTAGTGAAGAATGATACCTTCCCTTTCAGCTTCTGAGTATTAGTAGTTGGGGAAGTTGTTTCTAACAAGTGGTTTTCCTTTACATACTTATTGTTGCTCAACACAAGGCTGAAACTACTGTTAGATTTTCCAGATCAACTACATAACTATGTACACAACTATGATAGATTTGTGTATCCTCATTGCTACTAGATGTCTGAGTAGAAAGAGTATGAATAGGAAAATTTGCCAGTTTCATTTTTCTGCACATTTGAATTCTGTAGATGTTTGTAAACTCTGACTAGAAGCAAACTGAAAAAAAAAATCTCATCCTTCCCTACTTGCTCACTTTTCCGATAAAGAAAAATATGATACCATCATGCTCACTAATGTAATAAAAAGCATCTTTTAGATGTCTAACACATTCAGTATGTACTTTCCTTTGCCTCCATATTTTTGATAATATTTGAAGGCTGAATTTTGTATCCATGGTCGATTTTTCAAATAAGGGATGGGATTAATCCAGAATTTTCTGAATCCAAATCCCTGGAAGGTTCTGGGAATCCACAAATCTCATGAATCTCAAATCTTTCGAATCCTGTTTTTAAAAAGGGTTTCAAAAGCAAAGGAAAGAACGCACTTACTGAAAAGTGTTTTTGAAGCAGAATTTGACAAGTCTCAAGTCCTGCAACAAGGAAGGCACTTAAAAAAACAACAACCCACCAGCCTCTAGTCCAGTCTCAATTCTGCACCCTGCAGTCTCAAGTCAAGTCTCAAGTCCTACAACAAGGCACTTCTAAAAAAAAACACCAAAACAGCCTCTAGTCCAGTCTCAATTCTCTACCCTCAAGTCCAGTCTCAAGTCCTACAAGGGACTTTCAAGTCAAGTCCCTAGTCCAGTCTCACTGATTCCCAATCCCTACCCTCCAGTCTCAAGTCAAAAGAATAGAGATTATTACCTTGGAGAGGGAGGCAGCCGCAGGGATAGGCAGCACGAGCGGGCACTGGCAGCACGAGCAGGCACTGGCAACCTCCAGCATGTGCGTGTGTGGCTTTATGCCACGATTTTCATGCGCCCAGGGGCCCACCGGCCAATTAGGCCTTTGGCAGGCCCTAGAGGCACCAATTTTTAAAAACAAACTATTTGGTGGACTCAGAAGATTCGGTTTGTCTATTTTGGTGTGGGGATTCGGATTCGCGGATCTCAAATCCTTGCTGAGGACTCAAGGATTTGGGTGGTCCATCTCTATTTAAAATAATATGCACTTGTAATCTTAGGTGGATCTAGAAGAAGCTGAAGACAGTACTTTCCCTGAGCATATATGGCATGTTACCTTGGGGTCTTTCTATCACTTAGAAGAATCTGAAGACGGTCTGTTCCATTCAGGTTTTCTAGCAATGAGAGCTTAAAAGAGACTTGAAACTAATTCCTCATATTTTTGTTCTGTGGGAGGAAAAATGACCAAATTCATATTCTACTGTTCATGTGCTTGAAGTCTTTTATTTATCTGAAGGACTCTCTTTCAGGAAACATTTGAAAAGCAACATTTTAGCCACTTCTTTCTCCTCCTTGCCATTCCAGTAAATATGTTGCACCCATGCCACAACTCTCAGGATGCTCCTGGCATAAATTTATATCCTTGGAATTTACAATGGACATGGATGGGTCATGATGTCAGAAGTAGCTGTTGTAAAAGATAAGGACTGCTGCTGTTAAGATGAGATTCTTGTATTTTCCCAGACAACTAGAGGACAAGTGAAGTGAAGTAGGATAAGAAGCTGACATATTTTTTAAAAGAGGAGTAGCTGGTAGGAAAACAAAGTTAAGGACCTACTAGCAACATGTACAGTTGCATTCATTATTCTGGAGAAGAGGACATTTGAGAAACAATTCTGTTCCATATTTACAATTTGCAAAGTGACAAAACCCCTTTTGTTTTTTAAAAACAGTTTTAAAATGCTGTGGTTAAAGCAACATTCTTGGTTAGAATGTTTAACTATAACAGCAATTTCACAACATAGCTGCCAATTACTGTCAAAAGTTTTTCATAAAAGAAAGCATTTCCTTAGCCCGTTTTACTCTCGTCCCACAAGTTATTATTATTATAGCCTACTAGTTTCTTGCTTTCTTTGGTGCATTTGTATTGTGATGTTATTTCATTGTTCACATTTTAACTTTCCTTTTTTTAAAAAAAATCCAAGGCAAAAAAAAAGAAA
The DNA here is from genome assembly GCA_948472985.1 of Iguana delicatissima. NCBI lineage: Eukaryota > Metazoa > Chordata > Lepidosauria > Squamata > Iguanidae > Iguana > Iguana delicatissima. The sequence continues at coordinate 247,777 of CAOKZL010000155.1, read as the reverse complement.
GGAGGGAGGGAGGAGAAACTTAGGATAAAAGTTCATGCAGCACCTTGGTCTGAAGGAATTTTGAAACTCTGAATTCAAGGACAGCAGGAAAAGCCATTAACGTGTGTAATGAGAATGCAGTATAAATCCTGCAATGTGATATTAATGTATCAGTTAATATTTTGGTTCATTTCACATTACAATGTTATCAGTTTCATTGTCTAACTTTATTTCCCACATGCTGTGTGCTTTGAAATAGAAGTTCTTTCTACAGATATAAATCTTGCCCCCATCCTCATTAATATTTACTATATGATTACCCTTTTTTTTCATTTCTTCCTGTGTTTGTAAGTAACCACAGGTGGCAGACTCACAAGCATAGACAGCCACGTGACTAAATGGTAGTGTCGCATCTGTTTAATCAGCAACATCTGACACAGCGTGCATTTACTGCATGATCGCACTGTCATGTTTGACACAAATGATGGATTGCTGCTCCAAAGGAGCTTTCAGTACTTGTTCCTTGTAGATTCAGCTAAATTGTATGTTGCTTCCAGCAATTCACTGAAACCTCTGCCCATAATTACAATACAGCAGGTGCTGTCTTACAGTTTAAGAGCAGGCCAGGTATTGATCATTTTCTAATGCACTGTTTTATGAGAAGGCCACTCTGCAAGCTTTGGCTTGTCATCATCATGTGATATGAGCCTAGTGTGGAAAGCTGTCTTTTCTAGGAACTGCCACTGCTAAGCAGTTACTGTTTTCTTTCCCCAGTAGTAGTGTTCTCATGTGCTTTTATCCCAGTTTGGAACAGGAAGATATTATTAATACACAATAGTTAAATTAATTAATATTGAAGTTGGAAGAAATGGTTGCTGAAGTCAGCCTCAAAAACTAGTTATCAGACAGATTTTATTTCCTCTAGTTTTACCCTGGGGACACTCAGATACATTGTATTTTCGTTATTAGTATGGTGCCAATTGAAGTAGACAACTGCAATCTTTTAATTTTTTAATTGATTGTGGAATCAAACGGATGGTTATACACCTGTCTAAATTACAGTGATCTGCAGTGAGTAGAAACTTGGGCCATTTCACAAATGGGACACATAACATGAATTCCTAAAGCACAGAGAGACACTGGGGCTGGATTTAGACATACTGAGGTCCTATGTTATGTCAAATCTAAAAGTTCCCATATCATCACCAAGAAATATGTATTATTTTGAGCTTCTCTCTCTCTCTCTTTCTTATACATAGAGACCCCTCCCAATCAGAGGCTCTAGATTTTAGTTTTCTTCATTTATACATAAAGCAGGCACTCAATGGGACCTAGGAAGGTAACCTACCTATCATGAAATAATAAGTCCACCCTTTCTTAATGCACTCATTAATTAGGCACACAGCTGTGAAAGACTCTAAATGTATATAAAGAGGGACCAGAATGGGAGGAAGCTGTTGTACCCAACCAGCCCAGCTTACACTTGAATTCCTTGCTCATGCTCCTAGAACCCTTGACCTCATCTACAGGTTTTGCCATCGGACTGTCTCTTCCAATGATTGATAATTTGCTAGCAAACCAAGATAAACTTCGCTAGCTGGATACTGATAACAGACTTTAATGAGACAGCTGTAAGCCTTGGCTGGCTGCTGGCACATGACAGACAACTTGAAGTGGTGTATTACAAATAAAAATGGTAGGCAACTCCCTCAAAATTACTATTGAGCCTCTAATAGTAGCTAACGAATCCCACATTAGAGAGCCAGCATGGTGTAGTGGTTTGAGCATTGGACCACAACCCTGGAGGCAGTGGTTTGATTCCCCACTAAGCCATGGAAACCCACAAGCAGGCCTTGGGCATGTCATACACTTTCCACCCAGAAAACCATGTGATAAGTTTGCCTTAGGGTTGCCATAAGTTGGAAACAACAACAATGATGACAACAAGAATTCAGAAATGACAAGAGTTCCACAACAATCCCACACTGCCAACCCTGTGGTTGTAGAGTGGGAAGACTACATCTCTTCAGTGTGAAAAGGTTATTGTTGAGGGGAGTATCACCCTTCCTCTCTTCTTTGGCCAGGTGATGCCCAGGGGAGCCATTGTTCCACAAATCTTCTATTCACCCCAGAGAGAGTGTGGCAAACTGTCACAATCTATGATAGGGAGAATGACTTCCCCCTCTCAAAAATTAATAAAAAAATAAATAAAAGACTGCATGAATCATGCAAACACATATAGAGTCTATTAAAGGAGCATTTCCCTCATGTGTAATTTCATAAGCATAGGGCAATGATTGTATCTGCCACCCTACCATATGATCTCAGGTGTTATCTGCCTAATAGTAGTAGTTATTAGTCATAGTAATGGTTATCCCATTTGGGACTTCCTGCTGTTTTGAACAGCAGCAGCAACAACAAAAACAAAAACAAATGTTTCCCCAAAATTGACTTGTATCATTGAGGATGCTACTTCTAAGTGTAGGAATTAAAATGCAGTTTGCAGTAGTGTGGATATCAATGACAGACATATGTCAAGTACCTTTTTTAGTGTACTACTACCTGCAAGTCTGGTCTGTCAGTTGTTCACTTTCTTTCCAGCTAATGCAAAACAAGAGGAAGGTATAATTTTAGAAATAGAAATGTAAAACTGAAATAGATCTTGGTGTGGATTTCACACCATCTTTCAGTGATGAGCTGAGGTTTCCAGTGGTTTTAGAGCTCATCAGTGCCACTCATCTGTACAACAAAGAGTAGCGCCTTCTGACTGACAGTTTTCATATGAGTTTGAAAGTGACCACAGAGCTCTTTAAACATGTTGTGACAGAAGCAATCTGAACTAGCTACACAAAGTTAGCACATGAACTTACCAGTGTCAAGTTTTAACTTCTCGTATCAGGTAGAACATCTTATTCTGAAAAAGTGGAAGAAAATAAAATGTGATACTGGCTCCATCTTAATCCCCCTTCTCATCAGAACAAAAGAAAATGGCACTTACATAATGTATGAAAATCCTTTCTGGATCAGGCTAGTGGTCCCATATACTTTTTCTGTGGGAACACTATGAGGTATGAATAAGGTGCCTATAGCATGAATAGCTTTTAGTGACTAGGGCTTCCTCTTACTAACTTTTCACAGCTGACTTCACTGGTATGTATTTGCATGTAATAGAAGGCCCCCCAAATAGCCCATAACATGATTAGGCAGAGATAGGAAAATCTTAAACCTGAGAGCCACTGCAAGTCAGTGTAGATAACATCATGGTCCATGGTCCATTGGCTTCTTTATTTGCCCTGCTCCTCCCAAAAACTAAACAGTTCCAAGTGTTCCCAGCTTCTCCACAGGGAAGTGTCACAAGACAGGTTTCCTCTGTCACAGAACACACTTTTGTTCTATGTTATAATTGAGCAATGTGCTTGAGAGAATGTGCAGAGGGAAATTTCTATCAATACAAACCACTGAAATAAATAAAAACTCCATCTCATACATTACCAAGGGCCTATACTTTATCCTTCCTCATAACAGTTAATTTTATTTCTAGATTGGGTAGCAGACAACACATGGGTTCCAGATGGGAACCCATCATCTGGGGAAAAATATGCAAAGCTATATCTGCATGTATGTCCATAGGTCAGATGTATCACAGTGTGTTCAAATATTTTGTCCTTCGGGCAGGTTAGAAAGTAGTGTTTTGTGTGAAATGCCTCTAGGCTGAGATATGAATACTATTACTTGGAAGTAAGTTCTCTTGAAAATAATGGGTGTGTTTTGAATTGATATGCCAGGAAAAATACATTTGCAACAGATTCTTTTGCTTTTAAAATACTGGTTTTTCTATTGAAACTTTTATTTCTGGCAGCTTACCTGTTTGACATTCTCTTCCACAGTCGTATTCTAAATAAATAAAGCAAGCAAACAAAATCCCAGTCCCCTATCTAGAAGTGCTGCCATTATTTTCTCATATTATTTCTGTATTTATCACTTTGACATGCAAAGCTGGGGGACGGGGGCTTGTGTTAGGAAAGCATATTCGGACACATTTCCCAGAGTATAATCCTAGTTTGGTGGCTGTTTGCATTATTGAGCCTGATGGTGCTTTGAGAATTGCTCTGAGCTCTTCACAGCTTTATAAGAATGCTCTCCTCAGACCATTTGAGTCATTGCTCCCTAGGCCCTTTTCACACCTTACTTGGTGCTGCTGGCATCAAGCAGGGATCGTGCACAAAGCCTCGTCTGGGGGGCACTCGCTTCCCCTCCATACCAGCTCCACGCTGGCCGGAAGGAAGCGTGAGCGCTCCGCCCTTTCCTTCTGCAGCACAGCCACGTATTTTCCCAAGCTGCGGTGGGGGAGGAAGCGTGACGACCGTGCGTCCGGAGCCTCCGCACACAAGGTAAGTGCGTGTGGGGCATGGGAGGGATGCTCGATCGCACATCATTTTCATCAACAAGCTGAAAATGATTTAATGTGCGATCACCACCTAATGGCCTTGGGAGCATTGCGCGATTTCAAGGACGTCATGTGGAAGGGTCCTCGCAATCACGCAATGCTCCTGAGGCCATTTCACAACAGGACTGGTGTGTGAAAAGGGCCCTAGTCAGAACTAATGTATTTACCTGGTGTTGCCCAGGATTTTTATTTTCCTCTTAACTCACCAAAGTGTCTTCTCCATTTCCTGTAAATTTTCCCCATATTCCCCAATCCAATCTTTATTCAGAGTTGTTAACATTCAGAGGTTGGGTTCCTGAGGGAATACACTGTCCTCCTGCTTGCTGCTAGGTCTCATCTCCATAGCAACCGGCCTATCCCAGTACCTGTAACTTTTCCCCATAGTCCCCAATCTGTGTTCTTTGGCGATGTTGATATACTGGCTTTTGATTTTTATTTATTTTTTTTGCTTTCTGTTGAATTTGTGCAATGGCTTTGCATTTTTTCTGGAAGCATTTTTTGTTTTGAATTTCAACTTTAAGAGTCCTCACATATGGAACCCGTACAATCGACTGTGTGATGCAAGAAGACCTTGTAACTATGTTGTGTATGTCACTTTAATTTTTCTCACATATGCCTCCCAAAAGTTTTCTGGCATCCATATTGATGGTAGGCCTCATCTCCATAGCAACCAGCCTGAGGCCCAAGAGCTCTCTGGCTGAGAATTCTAAAGGCTCCTCCCTAAACTGCCAACCCCCAAGTTCCATTGAATCTTCACAGCCAGCCAATCATATGAGTTCTTTTCACCTCACACAGCCAATCGTATGAGGTTTTTGCCTGCCTGACGCAGACAAACGCGGAGACGTTGACTTTTATATAGCAGATGGTCAAGGAGGCACTAGATTAATTGCCAAGGAGAAAAGAGTCCCGGAGAGCCCTTAGGTATCCCCCTCTGCCAGTCTTATTACTGATGGGTCCATTTTTCACAGGCAGTTCTGCACTAGCTTGCCCAGATGATTGATCAAAACCTACTAATCTAAAGGAAAGACAGGTCTGAAGGAAGGTAGGATAGATGGTGTCTTCTGGCCATTCAGGCTTGGGGCCTCTTTTCAAGAATGTGTCTCACGTTCAGCTCATGTATAGATAGGCCTCCCCATTCTTTTTCATTGTCAATCCTGGATGGAGGATATGCCCTGGTGGGATCTCTCCTCACTTTCTGCAATGATTCCAGCTGCCATTTCTATATTTCCAGGCCTGGTTCTGAGTCTCAGGGCTTAGACCCTTTCCTCTTCTGATCCTCAGGACAAGATGGAGGAATCAGGTTGAGAGCATTGCCTTCAGTTTGTATATGTATGTGTGTACACATATATATTACTGTGTTTTGTTGGCCCTGATGCAGACTGCTTAGGAAAGTTTGCGGCAGCTCATTCAGGGAGTGCACCTGGCCAACTCCTCCCCTCCCCTCTCCTCTCTCCTCCTCCTCTCAAACATCACTAGGGATGTTTGGATCCTTGATTGTCAGGGATTCAGCTCTGAAATCTCAGGAGCTAAGGTGCTCCTGACTGGCAGCCATATTACCAGGTATCCTCTATTGACTTCAGATGTGACTGATTATGCCAAAAGAGTCCTACACAATGCGCTTATTCACTTCTTTGTTTACCAAAATGGGAACAGTTCTACAGCTCTACACCTGTGAAAAAATAGTACACTTTGCACACTGATAGCTTGTGCAAACAGATTTTTATAGGTGCAAAGAGCATCAGGATTCCCCCATCCCCATATTCAGGTATCAAAGAGGGTTCAGGTTGCTAGGCCCTAGGCTGAGATTTTATTTTATTTTTTAAAAAAGCTCTCTTCTGAGTTATAAATATCTCCCTTTGCTGCTTTGCCTTAGATAGCACATTTGCTGCTGATAAGAGACATGAGGATGAGGACACAAGCTGGTGCCTACTGCCAGCAGGGTGAAAAATGACAGTTTTAATTAAAAACGTATTTCCAGAAACAATTCCGATTTTATATATAGCAAGGTGGTGCATCTCACACCATGAACTTTAAGATTGCTGTGCTGAGCAAATGCTTTCTTTCATCATTAGCCTACACTGCATTTTCCCCTCTCTTTTTGGTCCTTGATTTGATGAATAAGTGGTTAGCTGTTAATGGCTCTTAGGCATTCACATTAGCAAATTTAAGTTTTTCATCAAGCCACAAATACAGAGGAATTTCCCACCGCAGAAGCTTGCAGGAAATGTAGTACATTCCCCCTTATTTTAATTATCTGAGTACATTGTTTTATTGAACCAGATGTTTTAAAGGGATATTTCAAATGTTTTGTGTGCTCTTTCCCATGTCAGCAGTCAGATGAGCACAGAAGGAGGCTGAAGTTAGCACGCAGCAGCAAACAATAAGAGGCCCCCCGGTTGTTGTTTCTTTGCTGCGAAGCGGAAATCACGGATTTACAAAAGAGAAGAGGTCTAAATTAGAAATCTTTAACCTAACCCCCATCCACTACTTTTCCCCACTTGGTGCAGCAAATGCACATCTGGGAACAAAGCTGCAGTGGTAGAACTAGAGGGAAAAAATCATATCCCATATGCCCTCCAATTTGCTCCTACTAATAGCCTGATACTATCACTTCACAACAAAGGAGAAATCCTGATTCTCCTAAATTATCTTTGTCAGCAAACTCTTATTGGGCTGCCCTGTTTGACCTTGTGGTTCCTTTTTATCCTCTTATCCCTGTGCTATTAAACATTTAGAAAAAAGAGCTATGAATTTAATTCATTGTTAGAAATGCTTCTTCACTGCCAATCAATATGGATTATGTCCACAAGGAGCGTCTTCAGCAGAGAGTTATTAATCATGTGCAACTATGTATTTATGTATCAACGCAGATATTTTTCTCTTTCCTTGGCTTGTATTTTCTCTCTTTTGGGTTCATATCAGGCTTCTTTAACTTCATCTTGGCTTTCATGATAGGGTTGGATCCAGCATTTGAATCCCACAGATGGAACAGTTCTTTCTCTCTGCAGAAGGTCAAGCAGAATATTTCTGGTGGTAGAATGGAGGGATGTGCAATTTTTGCTCACTCCTTCTTTCGCCTGAAGCCCCTCATGTTCCATGAAAATCTGCTCTGTGGACTGCAGTACCCTTGGGAACAGTGGAAGAAGAAATGTCACTAAAAACTATAGAAGGAGAAAGAAACCAGCAAAAAATTTAAACCCACTCCTGTATATCACTCCTGGTATAACTTTTCTCAAGAGGTGCTATTGCTAGCAGAAGGAAATGCTGGATCCAAGAGACAGACTAGTTGAGTAATACAATTGAGAACATAAGACAATATCACCATTTGAGCACTGCCCAAAGTAAACTGCCAAATGAAGGTCCAAGAGCCAAAGCTATACTGCTCCTTTTTGACACTACACCCATTTCTTTGGTACCCCCGAAAGAAACCTGACAGACTGAGTACCTTGCTCCCTATACAGCACACACCAGTGAATTTGAATCAAACATGAATTTGAAACGTGTGGCACAGCCAAATGTGATCCCCCCACACACACAATCTGCCACATAGTTGTCACCTGCTCTGTCTTGTAGTGATACTTAACTCCAGACAAATGGATGCAATACTAACAAAAGATTAAAATGATAATGTGGCTGAATGAGACACAGTGTTGTCCCAAACAGTGATTAAGCAGCAAAGTTCCTTGAGAAGAATAATGTCACTCAAACCCAAACTACAGTCATTTCCGCACTAGACTGTTATAGTGCTATTATTCCACTTCCAACATCCTGTGGAATCCTGGGGTTTGCAGTCTAGAGAGGGGCCTAAACTGCAAACCCCAGGATTCCATAGGATGTTGAAAGTGGAATAATAGCATTATAACAGTATAGTGTGGAAATGGCCTACATATCATAGTATCAAAGATGGGTTGGCCACAACCACATGTAATGATGGTCAAAGGTACAGATATCTACTGTTTCTTCACTTCTCTTTCTTTTCATTTCTGAATGTTTCAAATCAGGTAAGTAGATATGAGGATAAGTATTTTAATATATTTCCCCTGACCTGGCCTATTCAAGTAGATCTTGAACATACAATCAATGAAGCCAGTTTTTTTTAAAAAAAAATCTAAAACAATTTAAATAACATGAAACTGTTGTTGTTGTTGTTAGGAAGAACCCTTTTTTTCTGACAAATTTGGAACTCTGTGTGATACTGGAACCTGCCAGGGATGGAAAATAGGCTCCTGGACTGACTGCCATTGGCCACAACATTCTAGGTCATGTACAGTCCTGCTTAGATAACTGTGTGTGTGTGTGTGTGTGTGTGTGTGTGTGTGTATGTACGTATGGTGACAAAGATTTTATGAAACACAATTTCAAAATGGAAGGGTTCAAGTATAACTAGTGTGACAGCCAATAACATAGTGATATCTCCTCACCCATAGTCTGAAATATCCAGCTTCTCAGTCCTAGGTTCGACATTATAAAAGTCCCATGCTAGATGTACCTCATGTATATCCGAATTAAAAAACAAAATATCTGTAATCAATTTTTTGAAATAAAGATTCCCCTCCTCTAGAAATTTGTCTTCTGCCATGTATCCATTTTTAATATATGCTAGAAGAAATTCCTACATATGAACACTTATGGGATATATGATTAAAGTAAATTTTTGATTTCCTTTCCCCCCTTTTTTTTAAACTTTAATTCTGATTTACTTTACAGATTTTAAGTATGTATATACTTAGTTACAGTTCTGACTATACACAGTTTTTGAGTCCAACAAAGCAATCATCACCATCCTGTCCATCTGCGTTTCCTGCTCTGCAGTTGTTCACCTCCTCATGTAAGCTATTTCAGCCATTTAATGTGTTTTCATGGCATACTGTCTAAGGAACTATGATCAAGATTAGCAATCAAGTGCATTTTATTCTAATGGCTACACTTTGCAGAAGAAGGCCTCACATATCATGCTTTATTGATTAACTGACCAGGCTGATTTTCTTCAACTCTCATTTTAGCTGCCTTTCTTGTATTTTGAAGTTTCTAGTTTAGTATAAAGCAAATTTCTCTCACTTTCTCTTTTTCTTCAAGGACTGCTGTCTGAAATGAATAAGAGTATAAAACTGAACAAATATGTGTGTGTATATATATGTGTGTATGTATGTATGAATAGATGGATGGATGGATGGATGGATGGATGGATGGATGGATGGATGGATGGATAGATCGATAGATAGATAGATAGATAGATAGATAGCAAAGCTAGTTTACCAGCTTTGCAATTAATCAAAATTCCAACTTTAAATTACATAACAAATAAGTCTTCAGTTTCTTCACACACATGAATTGTTTATTAATATTTATTTATTATTTATTTATTAAAGCATTCTGGAGACTAGGATTCAAATCTCTGTTCAGACACTGGGTGACTTTGGGCAAATCATATTCTCTCCGCTCTGAGGAAGGCAAAGGCAACCCCCCTCTGAACAAATCTTGCCCCCCCCAAAAAAACTTTAATAATTTCAGGTTTGGGTCACCATAACTCTAAAGTGACTTGAAGGCATACAACAACAACATGCTATTGACAGAGGGAGGTTCTTTCCAGCCATTATGTTTCTCCCCCTTGAAAACTAACTGACTTAGGGTCACCCTAAGGTGAACCTATCATGGGATTTTTCTTGGCAAGATTTGTTGCCTTTGCCTTTCTCTGAGGTTGAGAGAATGTGGCTTGCCTGAGATCACCCAGTAGCCTTCCATGGCTCAGTGGAGAGCCATGGTCTCCAGAGTCATAGTTTGGGTATGCACACATGCTTGCTGCTCTGCTCTTTTAGTCAGAAATGTGGCAGCAGGGGGTGTGGGTACCGAGGGACACAGCAGCAGGTGCGTGTGCATGCCCAAACTACTCCCTTGTTTGCAAATGAGAGCAGTTTGGATGTGTGCATATGCCTGTTCCTTTCATCAGGGACATGGCAGCAGGGAGTGTTTGCAAATGAGGGAGCAGTTTGTTTGCAAATGAGGGAGCAGTTTGGGTGTGTGCACATGTCTGCCACTTTGTTTCTCTTGGTGTCTACACCCCCTGCAGCCATGTTCCTGATGGAAAAGGACATGGTGACATGTGTGTGCCTGCCCAAACTGCTCCCTCATTTTGCATATGAGGGAACAGTTTGGAAAAACATACATGCACATGTTTCCTCAACCAGATTGTTTGTCTCCTATCCTCATACCTTTGCCATCTTTCAAAACTGGAAGTTCAAAAGAGTGGTATTCTGCTTTGGAACTCTGACTCTGCCATCTATCTCATACTTAGAGCAAGTTTACTTTTCTGTTAGCCATACAAGTTTGCCTTCTAGTAAACAGTGTTTTGCAACTAGCCATGCCTGCTATGGCACCCGCTGGGATATGGGATACACAACCCATAGCAGACATTGTATGAAACTACCTCCACTTTCAAAATCCCAAATGTGCTTATAAGCCCCCCACAAACTGGGGTCCCTTGTTGTAAGAGTCTGTATCTGACCAAGTTTGGAATCCTTGATAACTTATACACTGGGAAAAACTTCTGTGAAAGCAGTTTACTTTAAAATCTAGCAAAGGAGAATTCCAGTGATTTTATTAAAGCACTGAAAATTGGTAAATTTGTTCTTGTGACAGTACTGTATATCTTGTTAGAATGAAGGGCCTGTCAGATACCTTTATTTTTATCTGTTGCTAAATTGTGTTTTTTAATTAAATGTTCTCATTAATTAACATCTGTCTTTGATTGGTGTATGTTGACAAAACCAAACATTTTATCAGTAAAGAAATCAATAGAATCTCCAGTTTGTAATTTGTGTCAGAGAAATGTGTTTAAAGGAAGTTACATTTGTTTCAATGTTTGCATACAAACACTTTCTATGTAATATTGAGCAGGCCTGGGGGATAACATTGGAAGCCTATGTTTTCGCATTGTCAAATGGCTTTATGAGCAGTGAATTCATTAATAGCACACTGATATACATGACTCAATGTTTTGTAGATATGCCAAGATACTTTGTGGATATGCTAAGGCTCAATGTTTTATGGATATGCAAGAAGAATCCCGTTTTTTAATGTGTGCACAAACACATGCTCTCTCTCTCACACACATTGCTTTCATACAGCATGATATTTATGAACAAACCAGGCTGATATTATGAAGTCTTAACACATTCTCTAAATGTAGCTGCACATCTGTTGACTGCATGGCAAATTCTAAACCAGATGTTAGAGGAGGAAATGTGCAATTAAAACATAGTTTCCAGTAGAATCACCATCATATTATAGTACTTTAATGACTTTATTATGTTATCCATTGATCTATAGCAGATCATTTTGTAAGGCTTTTGAAATTGTAACATTTCTTTTTTTACAGTAGTTTTGTCAGACATATCATTTGCTTTGCATTATGTAGACTCAAATTGCCCACAGGTTCCTCTTGCTAATATGGTGGGGTGGTTTTATTTCCTCAGTTTTATATTTCTGTTGGAAGCCAAACAAAACAATGTTTGGCTGAATTATGGCCAATACTGCAACCCCTTGGCATAATCTTAGCAAACTAAGACTAATTCCGTGTTTTAAAGTCTTATAAAATTGAGCAAGTGTTATATATTTTAGTGAGCTGGTGATCATAGTCACAACACATTTTTTTGCTCTAGAAATCAGTTGGAATTGAGTTTACATCCTAATATACCTATAGCTTTTAAAATATTATTTGTTTAATTAGTGAATTTACACTCCATCTTTCAGCCAAAAAGACTCCCAGAGCAGCTTACAAATTGCTAATTTGACAGTTTACTGCCCTTAGGCTTACAGTTTAAAAAGACAGGACACACAAAGGCCATTTCTGCTTGAGGTCAATACATCATAGTCGCCTCAAATTCTCACCCTCCTGTCTGCATGTTGTACCATTTTAGCTTTGTAGTTTTCCTCGTTGTTCTGCATATTTTCAGCTCCTAAGCATGGTTCACTGTGATGAGAAACTGCTGTATGTGAAAACTGGAAAAACTCCAATGCAAACCTCCCAAACTGGTTCTGCATCATTTTCACCTACATGCAGAACTGTAACATCAATTCACAGGGCAGAAGTGGCCAGCTAGGGGCATTCCCAGGCTGTCATTTCTGTCCCTTTCTCCACCTGTCAAAGGACAGGCTGCTGTCATTATTGTCTTCGGGTGTTAAACAGACAGCGGGAAGAGAGTGGATCTGGTAATGGATCATTAAGATGTGGTCTTGTCATTGTATCAACCAACATACATACCTATGCACAAACGTAGCAAGGCAGAAATGACGATCTTTTACTGCTCTGCTAGAAGATCACCGCCGCTGCAGGCCACTGATTGATTCTAAGGATAATCGGTTCATTCTGCACCCCTGGCAAATTTCCCCTGGTAAAGTAACTTTGTGCTGCAGCCTTAAGGTTTTCTTTCACTTTACCCAAGTAGGGAATTTATTCTGACAGTTTAATTTGACAGCTTTAATTGACAACTTAATTTGACAGCTTACTTTGAAAGACCAGTTTGGAGTTGTTTTGTAGGACTTTGCCCACTTTCTTGGTTTTTTTTTTTTTTTTTCTTTTTTTTGCTCTTCAGATGTTGCCAGTGGACTTGGAAATTGACCTCCCCCTTTTTTTTTCCTTTTCCCCTTTTTGGACTCTCAATGCTTGGTTTAGCCTGGATTTTGGATTTTGGAGATGTTTGCTTTTTGACCCAGCCATTTAACATGTGTTTTTTCCTTTAAAAAACAGACCAATCAGTGATGGTGGGGCGGGGTGAGGGAGGGGAATGGGAGTAGCCAGGGACTTGATGTTGTGGATGCAGTAACTGCTGTTCTCTGTGGTAGTACGATCTAAATTGGGCGTGTACAGATGGAACAGTTTCTGAATTGGAGTATAAAACACCGCTCTTGACGTGTGGTGAACCACTCCTCCCCAATCATGTGGAAATGACTAAAAATAGGGGAGTGGCAGTAGAGGAGGGGATTAAATCCATCAGATTCTGGCTGCTTTTCTCACCCTTGGATAAGGTGGTATGGAGAGAGGGCCTCTCACCAGTCACTGGGATAAATTAAAGCATGCTAGAGCTGCACCTGGATGCTTTTCTCTCCCTCAGGGGCCACAGCAGTGACAGATGGTATGGAGGGATTGTTTTATCTCAAATATTTATATTGTGATGGGCTCCTGATTAATTCAATTGACAGCAGCTTAATGTTCTTCAATGTATATTAGTCAAAACTTTTTCATCCTCAGACCTTCAAAGGCAAAGGCAAATAATCATAGAGAATATTTTAATCCCAGAAAGCAACCCAAAAATAGATAATTGGAAGTTCAATTCAGAATTTGCAAGTGTTTTCAGGAAAGACCATTTCCAATTACTGTTTCTCAGCTTACAATCACAACACGTGATAGCCTTTTCCAGGTACCTTTGTAGCATAAGATGAATATACTTGGGTAGGAGTAAGAAACATTCCATGTGGCTGTGATCCACATGTGATCATTATAATACCCATAGAGAGCTCCCCAAGTGCTCATTTTACCTTAGACTGTGAAGCAATTTCACCTGTGCCTCATTTATGGTTGAGACAAGTTGTCTCTACACAGCAAGACAGCTTGCTGAAGATTCATAAGTCCCTGCGAGAGATCTCACCTCTAATGCAAGAACAAGACACAAAGATTTTTTTTTTAGTTTTCCTTTCTCCAATTTACTCAAAAATGCCTCTAATGATTTCCCCCCTTCGTTTGTGAAGTTACACACACAGCAAGCAAAACTGAATAGGCTGATTGTTCTCAAAGATGTGAAATAGCCACCCTTTACGTCTATTTTTTAACTGTAGATGTTAACAAGGCAATAGTAACTGTAGCCATAAATTGGTCCCATTTACCCACCCACCCCAAAACAAAGCAAAAGTAGGTATTGCATGTATGCAAATTATCTCTGGGGGGGACTCTTTACCATCTTATTGTGCAAAAATGAATTTGTGTGCTTTCTCAATTACGACAAAATCCAAACTCCACAAAGGAGTGGTATTTTTACTGGCCAACCAAAATGCACAAAATACATCATGCAAGCTAGTCTGCGCATTTTGGTTTGCCACTTAAGGTATCACTCTTTTGTGGATTTTGTATTTTGTTGTATTTTGCTGCATGGCCCCATGGCTACCCTAAATATGTGTCCTCTCTCTTAATGAATTTCTGAGAATGAATTAGATCACAATTTATAGCCTTAATTTTACCTTTTACAAACATCAGAAAAGCTCCAATTGACTTCACCATTTAGATCATATTGAATTTCCACTGTTGGAATTTTACTGTGCTGGGAATTTTTCAGCATGGTTCCCAATCAGTTTATATTTGATTTTTCTTTCCCCTTTGAATGCAGGCCAAGCCACACATTCAACTATTTTAAACAATCTCATAAGGATAAAAGAGGAAGGTCCACTGAATATAAAGTACAAGAAACATCAGTTGCTAATGATGTTGGTTTGGGTGAAATGTTCGGAAGAAGTTCTTACCAACGTATTCTACTGAATTTCAGCTAACCTACAGCAAAGTGTAATGGAAAATTTGGAGATTTTTTTCACCTGCAAATTAAGTGTTTTGCTTCAAGGAAGCAAAAGTAATTTCATCCTTTGGCAAACAGTCTTCTTATGTTGCTACCAGTTTTCTGCTACAAGAAGATTTCAAGATAAATTTTAATGTTCTAGCTAAGAAAAATCCCAGAGATGTTTAAGCAACAAAAATTATTGATATAAAATATTCTGAATTTCATGGGGTTAAAAGAGAGGAGTGTAAACCCCTACACAGTGTGGAGATTTCCTTAAATACAATTTTCTAAGTTAGATTTAAATGTTCTTAGTACTCCAATGAAATATCAAAATAAATAAATAAATAATAAAAAATGGTTTCAGTAAGAGTACTAAAAGTATTCTAGTAACAACAGCAGGTCAACAATATTGAAAACTGCTGAGTGGAGCTATGGGATTTCTTGCGTATGTTCAGGTAGGAGAAGGATGAGAGAAATCTACCGTATTGGTACAAGATGACCTCTGTCAAATCAAGATATTGCACCCCACTGAAGAATTTTCACCTAATTTCAGTCAGTTGAATTTGTACACCAACCACCTCATGTGTTCAGCAAGACTCTCTTTGCCTGGGTGTTTCATTGGTAAAGGAATATTGTGGCTCACTAAGCCAAAAAGTTCAACTGCACAAATGTCTTTATCATTATTAAAAGATGCACAGACTAGAAAGTTAGGTGTGAAAGGCGATACTGGGCAGATGAACTGTTTACATATTAAAGTACTGGCTGTTAATGTTTAGAGTTGCGGGGAGCCAGTAATTTGTTTTATCTCAGACTGTTTTGCTGCACTATGCTACTTTACTGCTTAATAGATCAGTTGGTTATTTGATTGATTAGAAGTGACATGACAAAGAGACTTAAAATGCTTGTCAGATGTTACAGATTACTGAACTCTGATTCAAATGGACATGGTAGCTTACACAAATTGTCTTATCATTTTGTGTCCATTCTCACTTACTGACCATCATGCTGTTTAAATAGCCTTAAAACAAAGAGGGCCCCCACATTACCTGAATGGAATGTGGGGACCCAATACTGTGTCATGTGGATGGGTTCACGAGCCTTTTTTTTTAAACAGGTACTAACTCCTAGCTTGTGATTTTTGTTTCTCAACATCAAACCCACCTGGGACATTCAGCATGCAATTAACCAGTACTGCTCTGCCTCCTACCCAGTCTTCTGAAAGTGTAGCTGTAAAAGAGAACTGAGTGCCCCATGAGGGACAAGGATCCACTACACCTGTGGTAGCTCTCACCTCTCTAAGGATCCTATTCACATCCTCAGACTGTACAAATTGAAATGTGTCCAATAAAACAGGGCAACAGGTGCCTAGATTGCCTCCGGTGGACCTGTCTTGACTACAGTATCCAAGTCAAAGCAGATCTAAGCAATTTTGTCTGCAAAGTGTCTTGCAAATTCCTCACAGTTGGTTGCCTTTGTTTTCTTCCTGTAAAAAGAACCTTAACCACTATGGACAGCCCCAGTGGGTGACACTGTGCAGGTGCAATAGTGACAGAGAAGTATAACTTCTTTGCTGCCACTGTTGCCAAAGCATAAGATTTTCAATGAGCTCTGGCTTGTGTTCAGTTGGACTCACTCCCTACTGCCTTCATTGCATCTCTGTTCTACTAGTTTAATCACAACCAACTCCCTAGTGAACCAGGGAGCTTGCTTTCCTCACTCTGTGAGAGGGGATGTTCAGGGCAATCATGTCCACCACTCTGACTATTTCCCTGTCCTAGTGATCAGCCAGAGCTTTGACAAGATCACCTACCAAGGTAACAGGGAATTCCCCAAGGGCAATCACAAACCCATCTGGATCCATAAACCTTCTGGGGTGGACTCTTTCAGCCCTGCAGATGTTCTAAGTCTCAGTGAGTCTGAACCTCACTAGATAGTGATCTGTCCATGACAGTGGGAACTATAGAACATTCCTCCATGCCAAAATGCTACCCATGCTACAGGACACACTTGGGGCCTGGTTTTCTTTGCTGAGTGGAATGATGGTAATCAGATGGGAGGGTATTGAGAGGTAGATGGGTTGAGGCAGGTGTGGCAGTAATGTGAAGTGAAGTGACCAGGAGAATGATGGCAGATCCATCTGATGGAGGAAGCGGTGCGTTGCTGCTATCTTACTCTGCTGTATAATACACTAAGTTCGATCCAGACAAATATATAGAAAAGGGAGAGTTAGTGAATCATGCCTTTCCAGTCCAATCCTTCCATCTGTTCCCTGCAAACATCTTATTAGGGTTGGAGGACCCTGGCTGAATGAGAAGTTTTGTGGCATTGGGAAGGGTAAGGTAGATGGTGAGAAGTGTAGTATTTCACAAAGGATTTGTATAAGTAAGTCTACTAAAATCAATCTGTTGAACAATATAAATTGTGCATGTAACAGGTACAATGGCCTCTGGAATCTTCACTTGTTTCAGTTTTCCAATTCCAAAGTTTTATCCCAGATGGATGTGAATTTGGTATCTTTTTAACATTGTGTTAAGTATTTTTTTTGGGGGGGGAGGTTTTAAGCCAGTGTATCCCCTGACTGTAAAATATTTTGCACAAAACAGTTAAGTTGCCAACAGTTTATCATCATTCTACCTGCCAGCCTAAGCTATTAATCTCTTCCACCACCACCCTTACTCACTGTCTTCTTTTCTCACACACAAAACTACAGTGGCAAAATGTCTGATAAGCAGCTATATCAAAGTAGTGGGAAGAGGGTTCTGTAGCAACCACACAGGTAAGGAAAGAAGAGGAATCAGCACACTTTGCATGACTACACTGTGCCCATTGTGTGTACACATCTGAAAAAAAATGCTAAACCCCTGAAGTGTGGATGCTTGGTTGCATTTCAAAACTGCAGTTCCATTGTTTATAGCTGACAATGGGAGGATATTGACTGACAGCTCCATAAGTCTTCCACAAACACACTGTGTTTGGGGGAAGTGACGCTGCATGGTGTTGCACATTTTTAAAGAACCATTTTGGTTCAGAAAAATGATCTGAGTACTTTTTTCCTTATTCTTTCCCTTTTTCTTCTTTTCTGGCAGAGAGTTCAGGTTAGATATCGGTGGTGGTGTTACCTAGTGTAATTATTCAAATTACTGCAAAAAGAGGTTACAATTCCATCCTGACATTGCTATATGTAAGTCCCACTGAACACTGTGACAGACTTCTGAGTAATCATGAAAAGTTTATAAGATATTGAAACCAAGTAACAATTTACTTTACCCCCCCACTCCCTTAGCAAAGATTACACCTTGTGAGTTACACTGAGTTAGAATTAAAATTCACACTTCTGTGAGACATATACTACAAAGTCTAACTGTATCATATTTGGTTCTTCTTTCTCTTTCCCTTGATGTTTACAGTCTTGAGATTAGCTTTTAAAGAAAAATAAATTAACAGGTGCATGTTTTTATAATACGCTCTTAAGTGTAGTTTCATTAAACTAAGGGGCTGTGATAATGGGGCTTCCCATTATCTAGGCTTAGCTAAAGAAGGATACTTCCCTCTTCAGGTAAACCAAGGGTTAATGAGGTGTTGGGGTTAGATTACATTTTAGTGTGGGTCAACATCACAGGTCACAGGGTGAGAATTGACCAATCAAAAAGGAAAGAGGTGAGCATTTTTGGGATGCTTCGAGATGCTTCCAAGGAGAAGTGATAAAAACTCTTGGGGGGCCATGTGGCGAGATAGGACAAAGAGAGAACAAAGGGATACCTCCGAGAGAAGAGATCTGGCCAGTTGTAGGCAGGCAGACATGCCTGGCCTCCTGGCTCTCTCGTCTCTTTTAGAACATCTAAGCCATAAACATCTGTGAGTACTAGAATAAAGTAGTTAGCCGCATTAGGGCTTTTTATTATTTTGGAATCGGCTGATCTTAAGAATGTATCTGTGCTTTTATATCTGTATTTGTAACTTCTTGTAACTAAGCGTACCTGGGAGGGGGGAGCCTCTCAAGTGTGATATTGTCTTGTTTATTTGCATGCCTTGATTAAATACTATCTGTAAAACCTTCATTTCTCTCCATTCCCATGCCAGTATTTGGCACACGCTAGCTAGGACCTCTCTCACTTAGAAGTGGAGAGGTGGAAAGATCCTTAAGCTTAGAGATTGGACAGTGTCCCCTTGTACTGTTCAACTAATTCATAATTCAGGGGGTGGTGGCAGCATACCTGATAACTCTGGGGAAATTGCCAGCCTTTGCAAGGGTGGGAGTCAGCCTTGGGGGGCTGGCAAGAACCCCCAGTATAACGCTGGAGGAATTTCCAATCTTTGAAGGGACTGGAAATAAACCCCAGTACCACAGGGGCAGATACCAAAAACTAATTACATATCTTGAGACTTTTGTTATCATTTGGGAAGCTGAAATAGATTAGCTCTGGCTAAAGTGCTGATAATACCAGGTTTAATTTTGTAATGGCTACAAGCAGCCATGATGTAGAGTACACAAAACACACAAATATCAGAATAGTACTAAGGAAAGACAAATTAACGTTGGACGGAATGGTCCCATCAGTGCTGTCAAGAAAAAGAAAGACAAATCTGATATGGTTGAGTCCTAGTATGCACATGACCTAACGCTGCTCCGAATAAGTAGGTGAATAATGAATCTATAGCATGCTACTCTCTTGAGACTCTACTTCTCACCTTGACAAGCTCTTTTATAACTTGATTGCCTGTTTTGCCATAAGAGGCTGCTGTGATTGCTGAGCGAACATAAAGCTGGCACTTATCTGTCATGTCATTGTTGGCAGATTGCAAACTACTTTTCTGGGAGACAACTTCATAGGTTGACATTTTCAGACAGATGCAAAAAGTGTTTCCTGTTAAACATTTTTTATATTATACATATTGGCAAGAGGCAATTCCCTCAGACCCTGTTCAGAATGATTTGTATCTTTGGTGTACAATAGATAGCGTGGATGCATATCAGGTTGTAATGTGCAAACATTGACTTCCAGTTCCTATTACCAGTAAGCAGAACACAGGGGAAATTGATGTACATTTCAGCTGAGGAAGGAACAAAAGTTGATAACTCTGTCAATTGTCTAAATAATGAATTTCTATAAGTAAGAATCATAGAATCATAGAGTTGGAAGAGACCACAGGGGCCATCCAGTCCAACCCCCTGCCATGCAGGATCACCCATCAAAGCATTCCCAACAGATGGCCATCCAGCCTCTGCTTAAAAACCTCCAAAGAAGAAGACTCTACCACACTCCGAGGCAGCATATTCCACTGCTGGACAGCTCTGACCATCAGGAAGTTCTTCCTGAGGTTCAGATGAAATCTCCTTTCCTGCAGCTTAAATCTATTGTTCCTTGTCCTAGTCTCTGGAGCAGCAGAAAACAAGCCCACTCCCTCCTCTACATGACATCCCTTCAAATATTTTTTTATATAATTTTTATTGAAAGTTTGTCTCAAAAATAAAACACCCCCCCACACTTCCATGCTTAGATCTTCCAGTTGAAATTGCTTATTTCCATTCCATTACAAACATAATTTCCATCTTACAGAGAGAAGAACAGTTACATTATTTCTTCTTTGATTTCTTATACATTTATATCCTTAGCCAATCCAATACTCTTTTCCATTCTTTCTCAAAGTTCTGGAAAGATTTATTCTTCAAAGAAAGTGCTAACTTTTCCATCTCTATCATACCCAGAACTTTTAACTTCCATTTTTCTATATCAATATATTTCTTTTCTTTGCAGTGCTGCGCATATGTCAACCTTGCTGCAGTTATTAGATATAATAATATCTTCTGATGACTTCTTATTTCCCTTTGTTGCCCTAGCATATTTAACAAATAAAGCTCCAGTTTCATTTCAAAATTCAGCTTACAAATTCTTTGGATTTCGTCATGTACCCCCTTCCAAAATTTTTTTGCTAACTTACATGTCCAGCACACATGGAAAAAAGACCCCGTCTTTGCATCACATTTCCAACAATTTGAATTCTCATTTTTTGTTATTTTTTGTAATCTTTCTGGGGTCATGTACCGTCTGTGAAACATTTTATAAAAGTTTTCTCTTAAATTTAAATTTGGTGTAAATTTTATATCTATTTTCCACACTCTTTCCCAAATTTCTAATTCAATTGGATGTCCCAAATTCTGTGCCCATCTAATCATTGTATCTTTGACTACTTCTGATTCCATTTCTCTTTTCAGAGATAATTTATAAAATTTGGAAATTCTTTTCTTTTGGTTGTCTTTCATCAGTACATCTAATTCATTCTCTTTTCTCTCAAATCCATATAGTTTTTGGTCCATTCTAAATCTTTCTCTGAATTGTCTCCATGGAAACCAATTTAGTTCATGCCCTTTAGCCTTTAATTCTTTTTCTGTACACATTCTTGGTTTGTCTCCCTCCCATTTCAATAACTCTTGATATCTTAGTAAATTTCCATGTTTTGTTGGGGCGATTTTATAAGCTTCTTGTAGTGAGGTCCATATGGTAGTTTTGTGTAAAATTTTTCCATTTTTTGTGGCCAAACCTTCAACAATGTCTTTTGGATGCAATAGTTTTTAAACTCTTTATTCACTATAGATCTACCATAACATAGATATCCATGCCATCCAAATCTATTACTTATTTCTTCTAATTCTTTAGTGGTTATGTTTTCTAATTGAATCCAGTCTTTGCTCCAATCTAAACAACATGTGTGGTAATAGATTTTTAATGATGGTAACCTTCAAATATTTAAACATGGCTATCATATCCCCTCTTAACCTTCTCTTCTGCAGACTAAACATACCCAGCTCTCTAAGTCTATCCTCATAGGGCATAGAAGAAGATGTGTTTTTCTCCAGCTTCCCTTAAGAAAAAGTAGATTGAGTGTTAGCTTCTGTTCAAATAATAGATCGACAGCATTATTCTCCTGGGTGCTTTGTACCCTCCAACATTTCAAAGATGAAAACTGGAACGTGTGACCAAGCAACATCCGAGTGTGTTCAGGATGACAAATGGGAATTAATGAGGAAGAAGACCTAAGCCAGGAAAGGTTCTCCCCTCCCCTCCCCTCCCTTGAGAGGGGGAAACTGGGAAATTTTTAGAGCAGCTGAAAAAGTGAGACAACAGACAATTAATTGTGATACCCCCTGCCAAACTGTGAGAGTAGGAAGTTTTGGGTCTTTTCACACTACACTGCTATTATTCCACTTTTGACATCCTGTGGAATTCTGGGGTTTGTAGTTTGCTGAGGCCAAAGAGCTCTCTGGCTGAGAAGTCCCAAACTGCAGACCCCAAGATTCCAAAGGATGGTGAAAGAGGAATAATAGCACTATAGCAGTGTAGTGTTGGAAGGCCCTAAGTTACCTTATGATATGTATTCAGTGTTGCATTTCTGATATTATAAATTGTCCTGAGCCATGATATGGGTACATTCAGAAGACATCAAGTAGTTTCTTTTTTAAGAAAGAAGCTTTTTAAAAAAGAGGCTTGTTTGCAGGGCATTGCCCTAGCAGCTTTGAAGCCAGAGCTCTCGGTTGTTGTGGGTTTTCTGGACTTTTAGGTCGTGTTCTGTTAGTATTTTCTCCTGATGTTTTGCGTGCATCTGTGGCTGGTATCTTCAGTTGTTTAAGGAACTCTTTGATACTAGTCTGACTAAATTATGTTTTTGGCACAGTCGGCGTTTTTGCTAGAGGATTTTGCACTTCTCAAAATTTTAAAGGTATTACCTGCTATACTTTATTTAAGTATAATCTATGGGCATCAAAAAAATCAACAAGATTTATTTCAGGAAGAAACTCATTCTTGCTAAGTTTCAGTTAATGACTCCTAGAGTTCCTGCTGACAGTTCAGTTATAATATCGTATGATTTGATTTTGTGTGTGTGTGGTTAAGATGAAGTCGAGAACGTTCCCCATTATTTTGTTTAGTTGTTTAGTGACACAAGAGAGAGTAATATAACATGGATTTGCTAAACACTTGTACTAACTGATCAGTTTCTCAGAAAATAGACTTGTTCCTCCATTTGTTTATTTGTATTGAGAAACTTTCTATTTTTTTTTTGTTTTCATTTCATCTCTTTTCTATGTTTATTTTCACTCTATATTTTGATGACTTAAATTTATAAATAAGTATAAATAAATCCATGCCTATAAGTATAAATTTATAAGTATTTGTCAGTTTGGTTTTGCTCATTTTCTCCCATTTCCAATATTACTTGCGTTTTGTCACATATCTGCATTATATTGTGATTTTTAAAAAAATGCTTACATAGAAATTCATATGCATTTTTATTTCTCTAATTCTAATAAATACCTTCTTTGTACACTTACCCATAATATAGCTATTTCTGTATCCATTTTATAGGAACGTGCATCACAAAATTCAGTAAGGTCCAAATATTTTATAATTACAAGTTAGTTTGCAAATTGATTCAAGAAGTACAGGTGAGGTAAATTTGCACTGAAACATGAACCAAATGAATTTTTCTCAAACCACTTTTATAAGCAGTGGTCTAAATCCTGCTAGGGATAAATACATATGCCTAAATACTATAGCTGTGGTGCTACACACTGAATCCCTGTCCCAATCCCCCCAGTTCCCTTTTAACAGGAAGCAGGTGCTGTGACTGTCGGGAGTCTGTCCCTCATCAAGCAGGAAGGAGATGACTGATGGTGCCATCTCACTGTCCATGAGTGAGCAGTCTCTGGTGTGACGAGCAGAAGCAGGATCTCTGTCTCAAGTCCCACTTGCACTGGAGATTGTTTGCTCAAGGGGGTGGCTGGAACTGTCAGCCTGATGCTTCTGGACTGAGAGGGGAACAGACCCTCATTGACTGTAGGTGCTGCTCCCTGGTAGGTGGAGATTGGGGGAAGGGCTGCATAGGAAGCATGAATACAAACCAATCATGAGCGTGTAACTCTCAGTTACACATTCAACAGGATTCCGGCCGCCAATACTGAATGAGTCTGCTTCCAGTAATAACAGTTTTTGCTTTAAACGCTATTGAACCTCCACATGCAGCCATTATTATTTTTATTTTCAATATCCTCCAGTTGAGTTAGGAGAAACTCTAGAAGACAAGACCATTCATTTATTTATTCCCCTCTTGCAGAAAGGATGCTGTTGAGTTAGACTCCTTTGTAAATGTTCTTCTGTTGGATTAAAGAAATGAAGTACTTACATAAGGTTTTCGTATCCTCCAACATTTTAACTGATCAAAGCTCAGACCCATTTAGCCAAGCACTATCAGTGTGTGGTCAAAATGGGGAAAGGTATTAATGAGAAAGAACACACAACTTAGGAAAAGCTGAAGCATTTTTCTTTTGATGAGCTTACTGGCAAGGGCATGGTTTCACCCATTTTCTCTCCCCACCCCCAACCTGACTAAACTGAGTGCAGACTACTTTTGCACTTTGAACTCATTTTTCATTGCTTAAAGTAATCCAAGGACAAAGGGGAAAGTGGGAATAAGTGAGAAAAACTGGGAACTACAGAGAATAAATTTGGACTGTCCCTTCCAAATCAGGAAAGTTGGAGGGACACGAGTTTTAACATTTAAATGTGAAAGAGTTCCTTAAGAATTGCTCTCACACCTTGAACAACCATGTAAGCTAATATGTCACTTATGAGAGTACCATGTGGATTACCTCCGTGCCTATTCTTCATGGTTTGTACAAGGCAGAATATATGTCCTGCATGGTTAAATATCTCGGGAGACTGTATTCTGTGGTCCCCATCTGAATATGATAATTGTCTACTGTACTCATTGTGAACTTGCTCACAAAAACAATACTGAAACAATAATTACGCATGTTGCATATCTTAGCGGTGCTAACAGAAGCACTAACAAACACTCTCTTGTGTTTAACGATGACTGTCACTGTCACATTTACTTCCCTGCTGACAAAGTAGAGTAGTGAACTTGGCATTTTTTTCAGAAGTTCTTAATTTTTTTTTTAAGATAGCGATGATAATTAATTTTTACTGTCGAGGCACTGGCAATATACAGAGGAATGGGGAAGGCTTTTATCATGTTTCATGAGCTACTTTGAGCCCTGACAACTACAAAAGTAGCTGGCTGATTTGATTACAAGCAGAACATTATGAGGAAATCACTATTAGTCTGTAAGATAGTTATTACAGCCAGAATATTATTAGGGTGCTTGACAAAAAGCAATATTAGCTGATGAAGCAATATTAGCAGATGAATGCAGGGGAGTAGGAACCAATTTGCAGGCTTTTTATGGGGATTTAAATTAGTCTTGCAGTGTGAATATCAGAATATCAGAGAATTTCAACTGGAACTTTAAGTATTTCCAATGCATTGCTCCAACCCTTATGCGTCAGGATAGAATATTTTAGTCTTTCAGAATCATGTTTTCAGAACCAGGATGACAACCCCCAGAATGAGGAATTAGAGACTAAATTGGAAGGTTCAGCTGGGACATCTTCACTGGAAGCTGATTTCAGCAGAGCAGGTTAGTAGTGCATATAGCAGTACATAAGGCAGAAGTCCAGCCATGAAACTACTACTCTCAAGCCCAGAGAATAAGGACCAGCTTCTGGGATATAGGAATTCCTATACCTGAGACTGAAAAGGGAGGAATTAGGTAGGATCTAGCTTATCATATATGGCTGGTGAAGCAGATAGATACTTGGTCATCTTAAACAGGCTTGGTAGTACACAGGGATGATATTTTGCACAATGATTTGGAAGAAGGCGTTATTTTTTTGAGAAACAAATTCATGCAATGTGATTTCAATCTGAAAAATATATAGCACTGGTACTGAGAGCCAGCATAGTGTGGTGGTTTGAGCATTGGACCATGACTCTGGAGAACAGGGTTCAAATCTCTGTTCAACTGTGGAAACCCCCTGGGTGACCTTGAGCAAGTCACACTCTCTGTCTCAGACGAAGGCAAAAGCAAACCCCCGCTGAACAAACCTTGCCAAGAAAACTCGGTGGAAGGTTCACCTTAAGGTTGCCATAAGTTGGAAATGATTTCAATGCACGCAATAACAACATACTGCTATTGTTTCTTCAGTAATCAACAGAAATCATTAGGCACTGAATTGTGACCTTCTGCCCCAAAACAATATATTATTCCATAAAGACTATATATAGGAAATAGATTTTAATAAAAAAAATATGAAAGGAAAAGGACACTGACAGCTGTAAGTAAATAACAACTTTTGTTGGCTTTTTAAGTGCCCAAATTAGTCATTGCTGGACAGTATTGTCATATATATTGGCTAATGTGTGGTTTAGAAAGAAAGAAAGAAAGAAAGAAAGAAAGAAAGAAAGAAAGAAAGAACAAACTGTGAAAGATCCATTTACAAGAAGCCTCCTCTCAATTAAAATTACACTTCCTAAAATGGCCTATCTCAGCATCTGAAGTTTTCTAAAAAACATTTTTTTTTAAAATTTAGTCTCAGAATAAGGATACCAAAGTCCTTTAGTCTCAAAGTAAGGATACCAAAATGAGAATGCAACACTGACCTGGAATATCACAAGACAGATGTAGAATTCATTGAAAGCAATTACATGATACAAAGGAAGCTTTTGCCTTAAAAAAAAAAAAAATAGAAAAGAAAAAAACAGCCCTTGAAAACCCTGGGATTATGCTTGCGTAGTATTGACATTTATGGTCCTGTAGCCTAAGGCCAAACATTTGTCATACACTTTATAATAAAAGTATACACAGTAGAAACTGAAATCAATCAATCTTTCATGATTACCTGTGTGAAGAAATTAAATTATCAATCACGAGCAGAGGGACGTGCTGGAATGTAAAGTCTGTTACCTACCCTCAAATGATTTTCATACCAGAGCAATCCAATACAATTTTGCACACCCTTAGAGAGGCTGACAGTTATAGTTGGATAAATGCTTATCAAGCAAGAAAGCCACAAAACAACAAACACAACAAAGTAATCTCTTGCAAGTATTTTATCTGCAGTGATTTATGGCTACATAAATGTGGACAACCCAGACCAAGGAAGAATGAGTGATAGATCTCTCTGTGACCTTAGCAACTATATATTAAACACCCACCCACACACACACACACACAGAAGCTTTATTTGTGAGCTTGTACTCTAACTCCTTTGCCTCAGCCTCTGTAGGGAAGAAAGTGACTGAGAAATAACTTTGTAAAATGTCTTGCCTTAAACTGAGACGTGTGCTTGGCATGCAGTTGTATACACTGAAGGAAGTGGACAATGTGATTGCTTCAGCTGCAACCCGGTACTGATATCCCTGGGCGTAAGTCTCAGTGAAGTCAATGGGACTTACTTCTGTGCAGATGGATTTAGGATTTCAGTTTTAAAAGGCATCAGTTGTTGTCAAAAGCCAATGAGAATAATGTTAGCAGTTATATGTTAAAAATGTGTGTTCTTCAGCTGCAATCCTATGCATGCTTGCCTAATTATACACTCCTAATGAACTTAATGACATCTACATCTGAATAAACATGCAAACAATCAGTCTGTAAGATTCTTGCCAAGTGTTACCATGGTAATAGTGGCCATCATGTTCAAGGGCACACTGAAAATAAAAGAACATATTCAATGTCAGCCAAAATTTATAGTTTTTTGGGGGAAGGAAGTGATGCAGTTTTATCCCTGCCTTCCTTGTAAGGCCAGAATCTTTTGTACAAAGTTCCACAGTTTCACTGTAATCAAAATAAAAAGAAAAAAGGAGGTGCATTCTTCATGTAGACTCAATAAAACTGATAAAAAATGTGGATTATTTTGATGGTTTGATACTTTACTTGCTCATTTCGTACATTTGTCAGCCACCCTTTAGTTCTTAGAATGCTTGTTCTAATCTTCAGTGAATCAGTAATGTAACAGTACTTCTTATGAAAGTCTACCAAGTTGTTTACAAGACTGCAAGCCATGTGTTTTGGGTGCAATGTCACACTAAGAGCTTAGAGGGGAAATATGTGGTTAGGTAATGGGACTTGACATGCAGATTATGTATAGCAAACAAAATATTAGGAGGAGTAGGGTTTGAATGTGATGCCAATAAATTTGAGCAATATTCTGACACTGAACAAATGTGGCTGCTGTCACTGCTGTGCATGTGATTGCTTCCTATATTTGATGTTCTGTAATGATATACCAAGGCGTTATCTTCCCGTCCTTCTTTTATTTCTTATCTCACCATTCTTCCAAGATAGGATCTAAGGCATCTCACAACATAGATAAAAACATAGATTAATACAGCTAAGAAGCAATTATCATAATAAAAAACAGTTTAAAATATGGGATGTTTGCTCATAATTCCTAATACAGTTTGCTGCTACTGGAAAGTCATAAACCAGTGAAGCTCTGTGGGTGGCTGCTGTCAGATATCCGGAAGACTGGAATGCAAATTCTGATGTGGTTTGTCAGCACTTGGTTTAACAGGACAGCATAGAGTGAAGGGGGCGGGGGTATTTTCACCCTTAGAAAGCTAATCATTATTTCAGTTTTTGAAATTTTACAATTTTTGGAGACTACTTTTTGTGCATGTGTACTTTAGTTTGTTTGTTCCTGGGTGCTGTCTCTCTATCTCCTTGTTTATGTCAGCCTCACCAGAGGCATTTATTCCAGAGACAATCATGTGTAATTGAATCAAACACAGGTTTTAAATCAATACAGGCAGTAAAAAGCTTGACTTCTTTTGTTGTAGTGTATTTAAGCGCAAAATGATCCAGAACCAGGCAATGGTCAACAGTGGAATGGTCTGCTTTGAATCACTGGTCCATGCTTTTAATTTAAGAATATACCTTCTTGGTGATGGGTAACAAACTAATGGGTTAATTATTATGTGTATCATCTTTAGGACTCTTCTTGTAAGTAGGAATAGCAAAAGTTTTTAACCAAGCTGCAGGAATTATACTAGATTTGTTAATTAGGGAAAAGAGAGAAAACAGCATAGGTATCAACTGATGATACATTTCAGCAGCTCTGGGGTTATACCATCAGGTAAAAGTCCTTGCCAGATCTGAGTTCCTCAATTGTATCCACATTCACAGTAGGCCTTTCTGAGAAATCTAATGGTAAAGAAGGGAATATTTTAAATTTAGATGTGTAAGAGTCATTAAAAGTAACACAAAAATGATCTTCCCGTACACTAACTGGGATATAAGAGTCTAGACTAGCATTATGGTTACTTAGAGCACCTTGTCAGAAAGTTCTAGTGCTATGTTTAATAGATGCAGCTTTTAGCATTTGCCAAGGTTCTCTGATAGCCTTGCTTTTTTCTGGGATAAAAGTCTCTTGTATTGTTATCTTAGTTCATAATAGGGGTGAAGTAACTGGTGCTCATTAATTGCTCAGTAAGTATAGTAAATTGTTTGGATTCTTCTCCTGAATTTGGCGTGCTTCCTGTCAAAATACTTATTGATATGGGGTTTGGGCATTTTGTAATATTAGTATCATCCCATAGAGATAGGTACAAATCCTATGTAATCTTATCCCAAGTCAATATACCATCCTCATATCTAGTATCTACATTAATTTCACTGATGTAATTTATAATGTGAGGTAACTGGATGAGTGTAGTAGAGGCCTTCCCTGTTTTAGTGGATCATTTGATCTTTATTGTGTTTGTAGCAAAAGTTAAGCTAGATGGTGAGCATTACTACCTAACCAGTTTTAGCAAGCCTGGTATAGCCAGGGTATATTCCAAGGGCAGATGGTCACTGTTAAAACTCTTTGCTATTCTAAAGCTAAACCCCAATGTTTTCAAATATTTATGGATTAAAATTTAATCAGTGAAACTTGATCACCTGGAGGAAACAAATGTAAATTCTCCCTGTATGTCTTCAGGACTAGAGCTGTTTAGAATATACAAAACATTTTTTTAAACTAACTGAAACAGACCTATTCCGGCAGGATTGATGGAACTATCTTTAGAGTGGTGTCAGTGGGCTTTCAGTTGCTCCTTGCCTATTTTTTGATGGTCACAGTGGGAAGAGAGATTCATCAGATGTGTTCCTGTCCTTGCATTTGAAACCCCTGCAATAATAGAGAAGGCATAAGGGAATTTAGTCATCTGTTTTTAACAGAATGTAGATAAAGCATTTGCTGTCCTGGTTTCATGCATCTGGTATCTTGGTTTTATGCAAAAGGCAAGAACTCTTGCAGGAGCTGGAGAATTCTTGACAAGCTGTTTCACCATTCTGAAACTGATTGTCCTGACCAAAATTTCAGCAATAACTAGACTTTTTTTTTTCTCCATATCCCTACTGGGATGCAGACATTGCTTTGGCAAGAATCTTAGTGTGTGCTGGCTGCACAACATTCTCAAACAGAGAAAAACTTTACAATAAGCGTTTTCTCTTTCATCTGTTTGTTCCAAGGGATCCCAAACTTAAAAAAAAAAAGACAAATGTTTAAGAAGGTAACAACAGTAATATGTAGTGTTGGCAGTGAGTTTTATGTTGCCTTTCAAAACAACTATGTATGGAGCCCATTCAGATTCACTGTATACATTCATAGAAGATAATCAGAAATGGCTCAGCTAAAGCCATTAGTCCCAATAGACACATTCAAAAATTTCATGGTGAATTGTAAGGCACCTAAGGTAGAACTGGAATTTTTGTTTTGTGAATAGAGCTTCTTTAATTGCTGGCATTCATCTTTATAGACTAGTACAAGGCGATTGAGCTATCCCATGAGCTTAATTCTAATACAGAATTTGTTTCCCTGCAGTATTGGCTTTACAGCGATTATACCAACTTTTATCTGATAACGTAGATGCAGAATCTGAGTGTTACATTATGCAATGCATTTAATTAGAGGGTGGTTCTGCTTTATTCTTAGAATCTACCGCATTACTGAGCAAATATGCTCATTTTAGCAAATATGAAATTCCAGATGTTCAAAAGAGCTTGGACTGAGTGGAATACAAGATGCTAATCTTAAAACACAAGCATCTCTTATGAAATGTTTTTTTTCTGCAGCCGTCCCACAAAAAGCTGTAAAGCACAGTTTACAAAAGAATATAACAATTAAAACTTTCACATTTAAAAATAATAATAAAAAGAACAATAAAAAGCGAAACAAATGGAACTTTTAAAATATGACTCTGAAGACCAGGGTTCAAATCTCCACTCAATCATGGAAACCCACTGGGTGATCTTGGGCAAGTCATATTCTCTCAGCCTCATAGGAAAACAAAGGCAAACCCTCTCTGAAAAAACTAAGAAGAAAACTCCATGATAGGTATGCTTTAGGGTTGCCATAAGTTGGAAATGACTTGAAGGCACACAACAGCAGGATTTTTTCTTACAGCACTTTAGATAGATTTTAACTTACAGGACCATGGTGTATTGGCTCTTCATAGAACATAATGTTGGCAATATGTAGATATCCCATACTCAGTGATAGCAATATATTAGTGCAGAGGCAACTCTAAGAAAACCTGGGCATGAAATGCCTTTGATGCCCTCCATTAATTTTTGTTGCGTTAACAACAAAAGGTTTATTGGCTGATTACCAGTTGCCTAATCTCAAAACAGAGTAGACACATTCAATTAATTGTGGCATAGTAGTCAAAAGTTACAGAGATCCCTTGGGTTGAATGGACCTACTTTAATCATGATTAGCAATTAGATTTAGGTTTTTGTGTTTTTACTGTTTTTCATGCTTGCAATGCTTGGTAATGTTGCTTGTTGATGTTTGTCTCATCATCATGATCATCATGATCATCAGCATCATTAATATGTCATTTTCCCCCCAGACTAGGACTTAAGGAAGCTTACACATCAAACTAGAACTTGAAAAAGAAACATACTTGAAAACTAGTAAATTAAAATTAATGTTCATTTACAGTGGGCCCTCGGTAACTGCTGGGGTTTGGTTCTAGGACCCCCCCCCCGGTGCCAAATTCATGGATGCTCAGGTCCCATTATGTACAATGGCATATAGTAAAATGGTGTTCGTTATATAAAGTGGCAAAATCAAAGTCTGCTTTTTGGAATTTTTTGAAAATTTTTCAAAGCGTTGTTGGTTGAATCCATGGGTACAGAATCTGCAGATATGGAGGCCCAACTGTATTTTTATAGTTTTTACGCAAGCAACCTGTATAACGTTGGCTGGAGCGGGGGAGTTAAAAACATATGTAATTTGTTTTTTACTCTAGTTCAGTGGTTCTCAACCTGTGGGTCCCCAGATGTTTTTGGACTTCAGCTCCCAGAAGCCCTGAGCATTGACCATAGTGGCTGGGGCTTCTGGGAGCTGAAGTCCAAAAACATCTGGGGACCCACAGGTTGAGAACCACTGCGTCTAGTTGAATGCAATCAGTATAGCTCATCTCACTGCCCCCTTTATCTTGGCAGCCAAATCAAGTACAACTAAGGCTGTCTTTAAAAACTATTATATCTCCCATTTGGGGAAAATGAAATGGCTTTATATGATAGCATTGCTCAGGAAATAGGAACCATGAGGATTCTGTACATGTTGTTTTAGAAATGATGCCTGAACCTCCCCCTCCCAGAAAAACCTATATATATATCAATGATTCATTATTGCCACAACCTATTATTGTTCTCTGTGAAATCCAGAATTCCTTTCAGCTTAAATAAATCTGGATCCATTATTGAGGCACATGAAATAGAAACATTTTTTTAAAAAAATGTGAGTTAATTGATAAGGGCATATTCTTAGACATAACTACCTCAGCATATTTTATCTTTTGTCTTTGGAGAAAGAGGAAGAATGGTGAAAGGACACAACGGGTGATAAAAGAATCATTACAGTTCAGCATGATTCAAAGACTTTGCCACGGGGACATTTTGTCTGTTGTGTATTCTCATAGTTTTTAAATCCAGTACCTTCTGAAGTCTTTTCCCATACCACAAAATTAGACCATCTCAGTTGTTCCTAGAAAATATCTGTCTATTGTAAAGTCAGAAGCTGTCAGAACCAATACTGCACCAGGATTAGGTGCAGTAATCCTGGGACTTGCACTTTAAGGAGCGGCATTTAGA
The DNA here is from genome assembly GCA_948472985.1 of Iguana delicatissima. Classification (NCBI taxonomy): domain Eukaryota; kingdom Metazoa; phylum Chordata; class Lepidosauria; order Squamata; family Iguanidae; genus Iguana; species Iguana delicatissima. Next base: position 214,830 of record CAOKZL010000155.1, on the reverse strand, counting down.
ATTCTCAGCCTGAGAGCTCTTTGGCCTCAGTAAACTACAAATCCCAGAATTCCACAGGATGTTGAAAGTGGAATAATAGCCCTATAATAATGTAGGGTAAAAAGCCCTGAGTGTATATAGTTATGGAATACTTGTTGTTTTAGACTGAGTACAGTGTTGAAAAAAAGACTTTTTTTTCTTGGTAGATTTCATCAAAATTATTCAATCCATCTTTAACCAAATTCTCATTTTTCTTTCTGCTTTACACCAGCAGTTCTTTATTCCCACCCCTCAACCTGTATCAAAAGTTCACAGGTATTCTCATTTACTCCACTGTACTGAGAACTGTTGATGGGCCTGGTTCAGCCGTTGAAACTGAAAACAACCTTTCAAGAAATCTTTGATACAGCTTGTCTAATGTTCCCATCTTTTTTTCTTCTTTAGTAGGTGTCCTACACCTTTAAAATGGAACATTATCAGACGAAGTTGTAACAGAGAAAGCATTCCTTAAATACATTTTCATGCTTTACAAAAGTAAGTCATCTTGGCATTCTGGGGAATTCGTGAGAAAGTCCTCAAAACATAAAGTAAAACATAAAGGGAACAGTACAGTAAGGCTTTTCCATACCTTTCAACTGTTTTGGTTTGGCAAGTACAGTCCTAATTAATCCTCTGTCATCTCACATCTCAGCTGATGTCAAAATATCCCAGGTTCTCTTTCCTCCTTCCATTTCCTCCTTTCCCTCAGCTTATTCCAGTTGCTGCAAACTGAGCAAAACTAGTTTTCATCCAGCTAACTCAAAGGAGAAGAGGAGGGGGTGGAGTCTTGCTGTTCTCAGTAGGCTCAAGCAAAAGCAAACTGCTGAAGTCTCTCCTAGCTTGTGAATTTTTCATCATCAACTTTTGCCATTAACACTTCCGCTCTTTTTCCAGCAGTGAGAGAGACTTTAACAAGGAATTGCAACAAGGATTCTGATTCTGATGGTTGCAATCTCACTGGTGGTGAAGGGGATTGTTAATGGTTTTAATTAATGACTTAATTCCTATTAGTAGCTTTTAATTTGGTTAGCTTAAGAGCCTTTCACATTAGGACCTTTCACCAATATTCAGTCACATTTAAAGTAAACTTCTGAGGAATGTATGCTGAAGGACGCTTCTCTCCGCTTCCCTCTGAGAACGGTATGCAAGGATAGATAACACTGAAGGATAGCAGACATCTTGGTCAGGCACGAGAGAGCCAGGGTCATGGTATATTTTACCGCTGGAATGCATATGATAGGTGAAAGTAAAGTATAGAAAGTAAGCAGGTGGGGGCAAGGGGGATGTCTTTGTGTCAGAAGTGTATAAAACCCTCCTGTGAACTTTTCTCAGGGCTCTCTTGGCACTTTGGAAGCGATTTCAGCCTAGAGCTCGGCCGCTATTTTAATAAACTCTTTTCCCTTTATCTTCCGTGGTCTCCTTGCCTCTGTGTTCCTGCTACAGTGGGAACAGGGTGGAAACATCATCCTGCTTATGACCCAATTGTCATCTGAATGGACCTCCTTTGCCTGATCCAGCAGCTGGCTCTTAAGGTGGACCGGGGGCTGCTGGCTGGTAAGGTGGCTTGTGACAACAAAGGATTAGTGAATACAGAGCAGTTACTGATCCATAATTCTAGGTTATGAATCTTTAACTGTAATACTGAGTACCACCCAATATCATTACTTATACTGCCTTACTTTCAGTAAAACTTAAGTGCAACACTGCCCATCTGTTCAGAGCCTTATCACCCATGAATTTGTCTAATTGCCCTTTAAAGCCACACAAACCATCACAACATCCGGTGGCACGGAATGTCACAGTTTAGCTATGGCCATTTCCACACTACACTGCTATAGTGCTGTTATTCCACTTTCAACATCCTGTGGAAGTCTGGGGTTTGTAGTTTACTGAGGCCAAAGAGCTCTCTGGCTGAGAATTCTAAAGGCCCCTCCCAAAACTGCAGACCCCAGGATTCCACAGGATGCTGAAAGTGGAATGACAGCACTAGAAAAGAGTAGGGTGGAAATGGCCTATGTTCTATATGCAGATGGGTGCAACCTATTGACAGAGGCTGAGTTAGACTCCATACCATAGATTTTAGTATAATTTTAATTAATCCTTCACCCCATATATTCAGAAAGTTTCTAATGTATGATACAGAGCTTGCCTTCTCCGAGTTTGCTTTGCAACCTCCTTTCCTCGTTCTCTTTTTCTGTGTGTGCTGCTACTGGCTTGGCTTCAGGCAGTATTGTCATCTGAGAAATTATAACAATATTACTGGCTGAGATATTTTAATGTATGCAGTACTGAATACTCATGTAAGCTGTTACTGTTATCCTCAATACATGTTGAATCCCTATTTTCTTTTATATATATTTTTTCTTTGCAGGGAGAACAGTATAGGTCTCAGTGACTTTATATAAAGAAACAGTTGGTTAGGTGATTATCTATTACAACAATAGTTAGATTTCAGAATTACTTCTCTTTTCCTTTCCTCTTCAAGCACACCCTAGGAGTATGATAATAAGCTTTATAAAATATAGTTTGGTAACAGCCCATCTAGAGCATGTATTCTGCATGAATTTTCAAAATTACTCATTTTGTTTATGCCACATGACATAAAACTTCCAGTTTTGTAATCTGATCTATTTATGGCTAGTTCAATATTGTAAAAAGCTGTTAGGCTCAAATGAATAGAAACATACAAAACTACAATATCTAGTATTCTTATAAAATGTGATCGTTTGCCTCAGTAATTCTTGTTCATTCAGAAAAGGAACAAATGTATCAGCATGTTAAAGGCAGAGTAATTAAATTAGGTTGGACTGACAACTAAGTGTAACACCAATAAGACTACAATTGTAACACAATATGGTAGTGTCGTGCAAATTAATATAATAAAACCATAGTTGCATTCTTGCTATTGCTTGAAAGAGCTTAGCAGCAATTATCTATGTGGTACAGTTGAAATAGTAACTGTTGATTTGAGGCATTGTTTCACCCAAGTTTCCAGCAGCTAACATTGCTTAAGAAAACATGAAGAAGCAAAAGTACAAATATGTAATACGTGTTTAATTACTTTCTTGTTTTCTTTTAAAACAATAGAAACAAATAGCTTTATTTGATGGATGTAACATTTTTTGATGGGTATTTCCTAAGAAACCTCTCTGAGAGGCTTCTGTAAGTGCTTACTAATATTGAAAATCCTTTTGAAAATCTAAGATCTAATGAGGTTTAAAGTCCCCTGCTTACTTTCATACGTGCTTTGTGTGTCAGGTTACATATGCAAGTCTCAGGAGATAATGTGCTTCTAGGATGTTTCATATGAAGAAGTATTTACAGAGTACAATACTTTGATTCCTTCAGTGCACCGAAAGTTTCATAGCATTTTAAAAGTCAATTATAGGTGGTTTAAAGTTTCCTTATGGAGTTGTGCTGAATCATCTTGGCACTCTGGGGAAGTCGTGAGAGAAGTCCTCAAAACATAATGATGAACACGTCCTTTAGAAAGCCCCAGGCAGCCACAGCAAGTATAATTTTATCAGCTCTTTTAGCAAAATTGCTATGTTGGTGTGTTCTGTTCTTGCAGTGTTTCCCAAATGTGAAGGAATCATCAGTGAATTTGCAAGAACAATGTGTACAAGCTATAGGGATGCCAGCTATGGGAACCAAGAGTGATGCAAAAAGAGAAAGAAAGAAAGAAAGAAAGAAAGAAAGAAAGAAAGAAAGAATAAATAAATAAATAAATGAGAGTTTCATATCCAGGAATAGGCTCAGCAGAGTAATGAAAGATGCAGCAATTCTTTGTGAAAAAACTTAGCTGGTGCAGATTTATGATAAACCGTGAGGCATCATGACAGAAATGAGTGATGTGTCACCCACTCTTCTCTTCTCTTTTTTTAAATATACCTATGCATAGATAGAAAATGCTTACTTCCATTTTAAGTTAACTACAACTTGTTATATTGTCCTAACTGGAAAAAAATGCATGATTTATCTGAACAATAGCTCAGGAAGCTGTCTTGTTCTAGCTGAGCATAGCTAAGGTTAATCACGATGTAGGTTTTGGATATAACACTAAACTGTAATTATCAAAATGCTAATGAAAGGTTCCAATCTCCTCCTTGTGGCCATGCGGGAGGGGAAGAAGAGGGGAGCATGCAAATCCAAGATTCAGTATGCTCGATTCTCATCATAGTAAATCAACTACTCCCATGTCCGTTAGGTGCTTTGGATTTCAACTCCCACCAGTCTCAATGACCATGGCTAATTGTCCTGAATGCTCTGAGGCATCATCCAAAATGTTTGGACATTTCCTGGGACCTTTCTGCACCTTACCTTTTTCCACTGCTGGGGTGAGGGGATCGCGCGAGCAGCCTCTGGCGAGAGGCTCTCGCATCCCTGCTGCTTCAGCTCTGCACGAGCTGCCTGCTTGCATGAAAGCCCCATCACTTCCTTCCGCAGCACAGCCTGGGAGTTTCCCAGGCTGCGCTGGGGCAGGAAGCGTGACCGGTGCGGTTCTGGAGTCTCTGCACACCAGGTAAATGTGCATGGGGCCTGGGAGCAATACGTGATCGCGCACCATTTTCGGCTTCCAGCTGAAATTGAAAAGGTGTACAATTGGTGCCTGCCGGTCTCTGGAGCTTCGCGTGATTGTGACTGCGTTGTGCAGATCACTCCTCACAATCGCGCGACGCTCCAGGTGCCCTTTTCATGGCAAATGCCATGAGGAAAGGGCCCTGGTTGAGAAAATGTGTTGTAGGCATGGCTTATTGGAACATAGAACTTTCCCATTGCTCTAATGTTGCCAGTAAGGAGGAGTCAGGTACTAGTAGGTCCACATTCCTGAGTCAATAGAGGATCATAACCTAACATTACTCCAGGATCACAAAACACCTCCCAAATTATTTAGTGTTTTGTGAAGGAATAGATGGCAATGCAAATAGAAGGTGAAGATCCCCCCCCCCGTGCTTGAGGATAATAGTGCTGTTTTCTCTGTTCTGCACCACCACCACCACCACCCACCAGGAACATTTACTGCCTTCTTGTAACATCTCAGTACTCTGCTACAAAAAGGGCATTCTCTACTTGATCCAATGATCAGGCCAGACTTCTGTTTATGGAAGTGATGAGGGTAATATTTACTGCATTTCTCATTATTGACAAGAGAGTCTGTCTCAACTTGCTGCCTCAGCCTGACAGGGAACTGCCAGCCTCAATGAGATAGGTCTCTCCTCCAATGCAAGAATAAGACAAGGCATATTTTGCTTTTGGTCAATGTTTGTATAAAGCTATCATCTTTCCCCTTTGTGAAACACTCACAGTATGTCAAGCACAGTAGGACTGGCTAATGGATAAAAAAGATGCAAACCACCAGCCAATGCAACTCACCCATTAGACCATGATAAGCATAGATTTACATCTCCATCCTTAATTAATTTCAATACCAGCTGATCTGATCCTTATTTCTAGGACTATTGAATGGATCTTAAGTTAGTTATTCTCCAGATCTTGGACTTCAGTGAAAGAAGTAGTTCAACACAACAGTATTTTGAGGGGTAAAATAGACAATAAATGCATAATACTTAGCATAGGTTTTTATGGAAACAGTATAGAACAATGAATAAAAGCATATGAAAGTGACAGGAATTGCAAAGATTCATTCACCACTTACCTTCTTCCCCATAATGATTGGAGATTTTTTTTATTCTAAATGTGTATGTGTATGTTTGTGTGTGTTTTAAAGTAGTATTTCTCACTAGTGTAGAACACTGACTACTGTCATCATGGATCCAGGATATATTTTATATTTAGTTATTGAAAAGTATATAAGGTAAGTTGATATGCAGGAATCTCTTCCAACCAAATAAAGTAGGTCACTTGCTGAAATGAACATTAAAATCAAAAATATTGAGGTTTAAAAGCAAGCCAGGCTGAACAAATGTTATTGTGACATTTTGTAGTGTAAGCTTTAATTATTCAAAGAAGAATTTTCAAGCCACTCTCAGCCTGTCTATACAACAGCTGTAAGAGTCATACTGAAGTTGAACATAAACTTTAAAATCAATACTTTTCAAAACAGTTATGATATCAAGTGTCATGTTTGGTTGAAATAACCCCACTATCTAGCAGTTTTCACTGCAAGTTGTAATCCAATAGGAGTGCCAAGGTAAGCTGATATCATAAAATTCTGAATTCTGCTGTGCTATACAAAATATCCAATTTTTGTTGAGAAGTAGTGAAGAGTATTTATAGATAAAAAAAATAATAAAAGACAAGTTTGATTTATTGCCTCATGAATTTCACTTTGTTATATATAAAAACAAACTAAAGTTTGAAATAACAAAAATCAATGTGTTTCAACACAAGCAGATTTATGCATACAACATGTGGTTAGTCAAATAACCTGAGACTGATGGTTTACATCCATCATATATAGGAAAAGAGCAAGTGTCCTCTTTTCCTAGTTAGGAGCTTAGGTCATATGCAAGCATTTGAGATAATAAGCTATATGTGTGTGTGTGTGTGTGTGTGTGTGTGTACAAGCAGAGACCTCCTGTACTCATGAAGGCAATTTGCTGAGTCAAGGTGTCTCCTCAAATTTAGCAGCTATCTTCACGTAAAGATGTAGAGCTCTCACAAGCATCCACTGGACATTTTTCAAGTGAAGCAGTACCTGATTCTGATGCTGAGTTGAACTTCCCATCCTGTCTTCAGAGAATTCACTGAAAGTTTAGAGGGATTGCTATGAATCTTCTTGCTGTGTCTCTACGTGCTCTCTCTCTTGTGGTCTAGGGCACGTTAAGGTTCAAGTTGCTTATTTGTGTCTTATTTAGCAAACACATTTCACTGAAGTCAAGTTAACTTCCTAAAACATTTCTTCTTCCTGGATGTTATGCCATATCCTTGATTTTCACAGGAAAACTTGTGAATTTTTCTCCCCAGTGGGCAAGCAGAGTATCTCCCCAGCTCATATGAGCAACTTTGGTCTCTGGAAAATTGAGGAGAGATAAAGATATAAGAGAGAGCCCAAGAGGCAGCTCAAATGTGAAGACGCCAGCTCAGCAACTCTATTTCAGTCATGGAAAGTTTCCTAACTCTTTTATCTGTGTTCTAATATGAAAAAAAAAATGAAGTGGATGGGCTAAAATCTTGACAAAGCAAAAGAGCTACAAAATATATAAGGAGGAATAGCTGGGGATGCAACTGATGGATTAATACGCAGTGAAAGAGAACAATTTTAAACCAAAACTCTGAAACCATTTCAGCCACTGTGTTATCACTATTTCAAATATTACCTGCCTTTATTCTCATAACATCATTAATTAAATAGAAAAGTGTGTTGGAATCCTTTGTTTTGACTGGTTAGCAGTAAAAGAGTCAGCCTAAAATATAGCAAACGAATTCTACTTTTTTATTATTATAAGGTACAAATACAGGTAGTGTCAGACAAGGGTAAATAATTTGTTGTTTTGTGCCTACAAGTCATTTCTAATTTATGGCAACCCTAAGGCAAACCTATCATGGGGGTTTCTGGGGCTGAGAGTATGTGACACACTCAAGGTCACCCAATGGATTTCCATGGCTGAGTGGGGAATCAAACCCTGCTCTCCAGGGTTGTAGTCCAGTGCTTAAACCATTACACTATGCTGGCTCACAGGTAAATAATAGTGGTGAATTATAGCTGGTGCTATTAATACTTTAAAATACTGATACATTCTTCTTCTTTAATCCTGTATCTGTCAAATAAGCCAATGTCATAGTTTGTTGTATGGTCAAGGGGTCATTGCTCACGGTGTAGGGCACTGAGAAAGCCCCTCGGTTTAGTCCGCTTGCATCTCAGAGTAGAGATGAACTGACTTATGTCATCAAGTAGTCTCATTTATTTTCAGCACATTAGATATGTTTTAATGTCTCCCCAAATCCCAGCTTTAAGGTACAATGGCCAGTATAGTACATCTACAAACTGGAAATCAATTTATAATCTTATGTCCAACTCTCTACCCCAGCAGTCTGAGGAAGGTCATCCTGTAGTGTTACTCAACCAGTAATACAATGATGCTGTGTAGGAGTACTCATTATTCTGTTTCAGAGGTCTGCTAGCAACTTAATCAAAAATAGACTTTGTGGGGGGAGTAGAGTGGGAGATTTGAGTACTGACCCTTCTGTTTCAATGAACAGTAAAACTTCACAGGTAAGATTAAGCTTTTGAGGATCATCTAACTAATGAGTCTTACCTCTATGTGTATGTGTGTGCATGTGATTGTATGTGTGTGTCTTTATCTGGAGATACAGAAACCAAAAGTATGACATTCCCTTATACAGATCCTGCTGTGTGGTGAGGCTTCCCTTCTAAGGTGACAAATATGAGTCAACTATTAAAAAGAAAACAGAGTGGCAACAATTACATTTATTAATATTTTACTAATATATACCGTTTGTGTTCTCTGCCTCTCCATTTCCATTTCTTCCTTAGACATCAAAATCTCTTAGTCCTTCTCACATGTACATCTGGAAGACACCCGAGACCAGTGATATAAAAATCCCCCAGCCTCAATTTTACTCCACTTTTCTCAGTCTCACATGAATTTTCTGTCCTTTGTTTCATAGGTAGTTTGAGACAAGGTGGGGGTGTTCACGTGGAAATTGAATGTACATTTTTTACACATTTTCCCCTAACGTGTACATTTATTTACATATTTCACCCATTCTGTGCTTTCCCCTGAGACATGTGCATTTATCAAGCATTTTTAAAGCATTATGTGTACATTCTCAAAGTGCTTCTTCTTGTAATTATGCCTGAGAGGTAGAGAAAGGCTCTTTTTGCTGAATCCAAGAGGTCCTGAAACTGCTCCTAGTTATCCAAGCCAATATCCTTATCTATATGTCCCACAATGCTCAGAAGAAAGAATATGTGACAGCTTCACTGAACAGCATTGTTACATACACAGAGGTACATGCCTGAGCTGGGATTCTGTGAATATGTATGTCCAAATTTTTAGTTGACTGTATTGTTAATAATAAAAGCACAAGTTATAGCCTTCTGTCATTTCTAAGGGCAAAGAAGCTTGGATGTTCTTTCTGAGAAGCCCCAAGGATGCTTCCCATAATGCTGCCTTTTTAAAGGTGTGTAAAACTTGATCAGGAGTTTAAGAAGCTCCACTTTGCTGATTTATTACCATATTATCAACTCATGAGTCGATCATATTGCAGCAGAGATTATTCAAATTGTTTTCTTATAATTAGTTTTCATATCCAGCTACTGTCAGAAATTACACCATAAGGTTCCTCCCACCTATGAGCCATCCCACCACTGCATGGCATAATAAATCTAAGACTGGTGTTCAAATAGACTCTGGCTTCAGTTGAAGCCACAGTTAAATACCTTCATATCCCTGACTTGGACTGGCTTCTTCCATGTACTCATTGAAACTCTTATCCCTTTCAGTCAAAGTTTAGCATGTTACTTATAGCTGTATAATAGATGCTGGTGATTGCCTTCTAGCATGGTTTATCCTGGCAGCAGAAAGTATCTCAATTCTGCCTTACTAAGACAGAAATAAAATATAAGTACAACAAAATAATAACAAAAATAATAATACAACAAAGTAAATAATTATCAATATGCTGCTTTTTCAGGCACCTAAAATTTGCTGTCTGAAGCAGGTATCTCACTCTGCCACATGGGAGATCCAGCTTTGAGATTGTTCCTCGGGTAGATATTTGTCCTGCCCATGATGAAATACAGTGGAAATTAATAACAGGTAGCTAAATAACTAGGCAGACAGGCAGACAGACAAGAGAGCATATATTCCTAGACTTCGCACTAGTGCTTTCACAATAATCACTGTTTCAGTCATGTGAGCTTGGAGCCAAAGTAACACAAGGTTGCATCTTAATTTCTATGGCTACTTGTTGTAGTTCTTCCGAACCCAACCCCATCTCTCCTCAAGGTGGTTTGCAATTGTTTCTGCTGGACCTGTCCATGGTTTTTGGTAACATTGGCTGTGACATTTTTCTGGGCAACCTTGGGGGATGGGAGTTAAAGATATTGCTTAAAAGTGGTTCCATTCCTCTCTTGAAGAGTGAACCCAGAAAGCATTGCTGGGTGTGAAAACTGGATGATAAATAAATCTGACAGGAAGAAAACTAACTCATTTGAAATGCAGTGCTGGAAGAAAGATGTATGGATACCACTGATTACTGAAAAAGATCAAGCCTAAACTTTCACTAGAACCAAAGATGACTAAAATGAGGTTGTTGTACTCTGCATTAAAGCGAGGCAATGTGACTCCTTGGAGAAGATGTTAATGCTTGGTAGAGTGGAAGGAAGTAGGTGGATTGATTCAATCAAGGAAACCAGAGTCTTATGTTTGCAAGACCTAAGCTGGGCAGTTGATGACCATAGAGGTCCAACATAAGTCACAGTCGAGTTGATGGCAAATAATAAAATGTGTTCTAGGTGGGGCTGTCTTTAAAAAGTATTCAGAAACTTCAGTTGGCCCAGATAACTGCAATCAGATTGTTAATCCAGGCTGGCTACAGGGAGCATATAACTCCTCTGTTGGAAAAGCTCCACTGGCTGCCAGTTTGTTTCTGAGAACAATACAAGTACTGATCTATAAAACCATATATGGTTCAGTTCTAGGGTATCTAACACACCATTTCTTTCAGTATGAGCTGATCAGGTCTGAGATCTTCGGGGAAGGCACTTTTCCTGGTCATGCTACTTCCCCAGGCATGTTTGGTGAAAACACAGAGGAGAGAGCCTTCTTGATGGCCTCTCTGGGCTTCAGAACTTCCTCCTTCTGAGGCTACGATGATTCTCTCATTGTTGTCCTTCCATCAGCAAATGATTCACCCAGTAGGCTTTTAGGCAATAAATGCTAAGCTTTTTAATAGGGTGATCTTTTGCTGATCTTCGGTTGTTTGTTTTAAATGAATTTGTGTTAAGTGGTTTTAATTAAATTGGTAATTTATTTGCATTTTAATAATAACTTTTGATATGTTTTTATTCATAACTTTGAAAATGTTTTTAACAGTATCTGTTTTCATGTTTGTAAGTCACCTTGAATCACAACATTGGGAAATCGGTGGGATATCGGTGGCAGGCATAGCTGAATGACTGGGAAACACTCATGGATTCCAGCTGTAGTTTCTAAGCCATTTTTTCTTACTTTGCTGGTTTTCCTTGTGTAGCCTATGATAATGTTTAAGGCAACTGAAATTTGGGCTTTGTTGGATGATGTTTTGGACTTTGTTGGATTTCTTTACATTTTTTTGCTTAAGATATTGTCTTAGCAGCCCGCATATTTCAGTTGTTAATACAGTCTTATCTTCATCATCCCAGATTTTAAAGGGAATACTACATTAATATAGACAGTTAAGAGAAAGACACTGTGAACAAGTTACTTCATAGCAGATAATCAATTAAATAAAAAGCTGTCTGATTTCATAAACTTTACCAAGGAAGATGCATATTTAAATATTGACAGAAAAAGGTTACTTTTCCAGGAGATCTAACATTGTAAATGCTTTGTTTATTTAAAAATGCTGCACTTATAGATTATATATCAGAAACTTTGAGTATTTAAATTCTCCACTTCTGTGAGATGTATTTGAATTGTGCATATGCCACAAGTGAGCTGCCACTTGGATAATGAAATATTTAACTGTGCTGCTTGGTTTTATGATGTGACTGTCATAATCCATTTTAGAAATCTAACCAGAGATTGTACAGCTGGGCCTGCGCAGAAACTAAAATTCAGTTTTTGAATTTTCTAAAAAGTGTGTAAATAATGTAATAAAAGTACTTGATCTTGACAGACATAACATCATGTGAACTATTCTGTATTTTATTGAATAATACTCTATAGCTCCTTTTCCAAGATCACTTGTGTTATGTTGTGTTTGGGCAGGTTCTTCCACACTATGTGCTAGTCTAAACATAGACTAAGAGAAGACAGAGACCATACTATAGATGGATTAATCTGTAGTGTGGAAGCTACAACCCTGAGTTTGCAAGACCTGAATAGGCCAGTTGATACCCATCATTCTTGGAGATCTCTCATTTATAGGGTTGCCATAAGCCAAAGTTGACTTGAAAGCAAGTAACAACAATAACAACCAACTGGTCAGGGGCCACAGTTTTGTGACACAAGAGCAGAGGCTGGGCTAGCAGTGAGCAGGACTAAAACTATCTCAACATTTTCTCTTTTTTCTTGTTCTTAATAATGTTAAGATCAAAAGAATGAAAAATGGTTGTGGTCATGATCATGGTTTTAAGAGAGAATCTCTGTGCATTCCAGATACATTCCTTCTATTGAAACATGCACCCATTTACACTGACCTTTGTTCATTACTTATATGTCCATTCCTTTCCACCATGTTTAACTGGATGCTGCTGCTTCAAGTATCTTGACAGAGCATGTCTTGATGCTTGCCCTTCTTGTTTGTATCTGAATGGGAGAAAGCATGAGTTGATGCTTTGAACTGTCTAGTGAGAGTGAACCTACAGACAGAGCATGCTTCATCCTGCCTTTCTCAACGGAAGGATGACGAAATGTTAGAATGCAGGCTTATCCATTTGTTGAAAAAGCTCAGGAAGAAATTTTGTGCAGCTGCTACTTCCTTTCTACTAGGAAATATGATTCTGGTGGAATCAAGAGGGAAAAGCAGACATAGCCAAAGGAACTGAGAAAGAGGAGGTTTCCAGTCATGCATGGTTTAAGGAGAAGCAAAGAGAAGTGGCATGAGAAAGGTGACACATGAGGGGATATGTAGCCAGGGGAAACACATCCTTAAAGAAGGAGATAAGGAGCTAAAAAATGACACCACAGCATTGTGGTGAATGCATTGTCCTCCACCCACACCCAGCCTAGAGGCTGGTAGTTCCTGCCTTTTGCCTTCAGAAGTCTTTTTTTATATCCCTTTTTTTTTTTTTTGTAGCATCTGGTAGATGCAGGTTCAAACAAAAAGAAAAACACAGCATGGTAAAAAGTGTTTATACAGACAAGAGATATTAATGGGCACCAGTCATTATATATTTGACTTCTCTGTAAAAAAAAAAAAAATTAAAAAAAATCCATGGTTTGCTCAAAAGTTTCTCTGCTTCAGAATAGACTTGGTTAACTTTATGACCTGTAATTAATGCACTTTGTAAACAGCACACTCACATATAAAATGCACTGGAAGGTTAGTATTTACAATACTAGCCCAAGGGCGGTTTATGATGAAACTGTATTAGAATATAGCTCTTTCTCATTTTACTTTTTTCAGCAGAGTTCATGTTCACAATTGTCTCTCCAAATCTGAACTGTTAATAATACCTTATCTATAAGGAAAGGTCATGCTGCCAGTTTCAGTTTGTTGAGTATTTCAAAATAACAAACCTTGCTCTTGTTTTCTGCACATGGTTTTCTAATATGAGCATGTCACTAATTAGTGTCATTACCTTCATGCACACCTGTAATCTCTAAAGTTCACTTGAGACAGATTTTTTTAGAAAAAATTAAAGAAATATTTAAGGGAGATAGCAAAAGTCTTGTGAAATTAGTAGTTTGCTGATCAGTTGGTAATCTAAGGTGAAATTATTATTATGTGGGTAATGATTTGAGAAAATAATTACCATAATTGCAGGAGTTATGGACTACTGTAATTATGCAAAAGCCCAAACTGTGGAGCTATGCAAAGTGCTGAATCTATTTGAGGAATAGTGTTCAGCACCTCAGATAGCTTTGTGTCAATTGTGACTAAAATCTGGAACACATTAATCACTCCATAGACATGGGAGTCACCAGACATCACTGCTTTGAATGTAAGAGAGTTCAATCGCAGGTATTTTGGGGGTGCGTATGTTAAGGGCCATACTTAGGGCCACATGCATCTGAGTACATGTAAAACATTGTCTGTTCTCCTCATTAATGAATGCCAATTTAGGGAAAAAAAGGTTGCCTCCATATTACCGAAAAAGGAGGAATTGTTTGAACAAGCTTTTGGTGTTTATATGCAGTCAAACCCAATATTGTTTTGTGTAACTGACCAAATGAAAAGCCTTGGATTCTAATTATTCTGAACAACATGTTGTTTAATAAAAGGGGAGTTCATGCCTTCCTTTTTATTATTTAGCATCTTGTGTTCCTACCATCCCTACAACACATACCAGAAAAAAATAATACTGGAAATTTGATAAAGATGAGCTGGAACTGGAAGAACCTGGAAATTAGAGAGCTCCTCACATGAATAGAATAACTTTCTATTACTGCTGCATTGTAAAAGCTATTGGTAGAGACAGACAAAAATGTATCACTGTACAACTTTTTCTACAAAAAACCCCCACAAAAAAACCACATGCTTCTAAAGTACATTTCTCCTAATACACACTATTCTAACAAATATACATTTGCTAAATATACTCATTTTTGTAAGCAGTTTCCCTTAGTATAAGGGGTTGCATAGGTTATGTTTATAGACAGACTTTTGTACATGCTTCCATAATGTGTGCATTATTTGGAGAATTTCACTGCAAAAGATGGAGAAGTGTAAACGTTGAAGGACAGATGAATTTCATTTTACATATTGTTTGGTGGGAGGCACAAATTACGTAAGTTTTCATTTTATTAAAAGGCAAACTGAACTGATCTCCTCTCCCCAAAAAAAACAACAACTGTAGAATGTGTTAAATAACTTTGCTGTTGGAAGATGAACAACTTTTAAGTTAATTCTGATGAAAAAGTGAAGTTGCAAGTAGCCTGCGCCAGCTATTTTATTAATGACCATCTTGTTACACAACTAGAATTCTGGGTAAACGTGACTCACATATTGGCCTGGAAGAAGGCCAGTATTAGCCAGGTGGAAACACAATTTGCCACTGAAGTGAAAATAAATGAATGTGCATAATTGATATGACTAATTTTCATGATACCTTTAAGTTTATCCCCTTGACTACACAAATTGCTTTCAGCTATCATAAAATTATCAAAACAAATGGAGACCACACTTTTTCTTGGTGAAATGCCACTGATTGAAACAGATGGAGACTGGGAGAAAGGGAAGAACCTTAAGAAATATGCTTCTTAAACTAGATGAAGTCACTGTGGCTTAAAATCCAATTAGAGTTGACATCACAGGCATAGAGTCTGTGATTTTTCCAATAGGAACCCTGATATTCAAGAGAGAATGCTCTCCTCAGCCATGCCATAACAGAGTCCTACTGGTTCTTCGAAACCTTCTACCCAAATAACATGTATATGAATGGGGTGCAGGATTACTCCAGCTCAGTGTTCATCAGGAACTTCATCCCAGTACAGGAACCAAAGTGGTTTGTAATATAAGCCAAAACAAAATAACTAAAAGAATATATAATACAACAGTTTAAAAAACATTAAAGAACTTATGCAATTAGCACATTAATTTAAAACAATTAAAATATATTCAATAGATATGAACACATGAAACAAAATGCAGGACACCGACTGAACATCCTTCTGCCCCAACCTGAAGGCCTGCCAAAATAAGAAGGTCTTTGTCTGCTGGTGATAAGAGATCACACAGGGAGCCAACCATAGCTCCAGGGAATGACACAGTGGGGAATGTGTAAAAGAAGTCCCAAAGCTGCTGCTAGCGAAGGGTAGATAAAGCTGAATTAGATGAACCAATAATCTGGCACAGTAAAGCACCAGATTCTTGTGTCCAAACAGTGTGAACTAATATACATGCTCTGGGGAATAGCCACTTCATCATGCAAACAGAGGCTATGCTATGTGTGTACTTGTAGGACCTATACAGAAATGACAGTTCATGATTTTGAGTCAATTTATGCATGTTTGATTGTATTAGAGACTACGGTTTATGCAAAAAAAAATTAAAGAATACAAGTCTATGTAAGCCACATCCAATTGATGTGAGTGACAAAACTCTAGTTGATTTTTACACATATGGATCACGATAACATAACTCTGTAGTTCCAAGATGGTAAATTAAGCATCTAAAATTTTAACAACAAATTACATTGCTAATGATTAAGTAGCTGTGATGTCTCTCCACGTGTAAGATTCATTGATATTATTTACTAAATTCCTATAGGAAACAGAATGTCACATTTATCTGACAAGCGCATGTTTATCTCCTAGAGAAGCATTTCCCCGTTCCTTAAATGTAATAGATTTATTCTAAGTAAAAGCAGAGAAAGAAAAAAAAGGATATATGTGTATATTTATTACACAAAAAAGAATAAGTTAGTGTGTTTATTTCATACATTTTGCCACAATGATATCTGTTCTTTTTTAATAGTGTTACCCAGCCATACTTGTGGCAATCCTGGGGAAATATCTAAAGGAGTTCTTCATGGCACAAGATTCAATATTGGAGATAAGATCCGCTACAGCTGTATCTCAGGCTACATCCTGGAAGGCCATGCTATGTTGACATGTATCATGAGTCCTGGAAATGGAGCGTCATGGGATTTTCCTGTACCATTTTGCAGAGGTAAGGTTCCTAAAAAAATAAAGGCCAGCATAAACCCTGACACAGGGAAATATTGATTGGAAAGTAATATTGCTTTTTCAGGACAGCCAAATGATTGTGCAAAACTGTTTCAAACGTGTTGATATGTTCCAAGGTGATTTAGCACTGTTTATGTGTTCCATACTGTGATGTATAGGATAGCTTCTTGTCCAGAAATTAGACTTAGAGGTTTCAAAAGCTTTATTCAGGAACGCTGAGAAAAAAACAACAGCTGCACACCTTGGCAATTGCCAAGATGAAAAGACTATTGGATTTACCATACTATATAAGCCATTATATTTCAAAATGAGTGCAAATTATTATCCTATTTGCTTACTACTGAAAGCATTTTTTCCTCTGGGCCCACTGTCCCTTCCTCCCATGTTTTCTCACAATGTGCCACAGCATGACCTTGTAGCAACGACTGTTGGTTCTTATCACAGATTGTTAATCAAACATTCCTAGGTTCCTAGCAAAGCACCCAAGCTCTAACACATGGCTGTAAAACATGGCAGAGAAACTACAGCCAACCTGACACACATATTGATCCTATAACTATGAGAGTTGTTAGATCTGTTCTTATCTAGCTCCACTCCAGATTAAGACAAAAAAACCTTAATTTTATGGAGCCACTATAAGGTCCACAGATAAATTGAAGGCACACATTTTTTGCCAATTTTAAGGGCTTTAATTGCATATTATTTTATTTTGATGGGCTCAATTTTAATTTATTTTAAATGGGTATTGATTGATTAATACTATTTTAACATTTGTAAATGCTTTTAATTCTAGTTGTGTTAATCTTTCTAGCTTCCTTGAGTCTTAGTCTTTCTTGAGTCTTAGTACTGGGAAAAGGAGGAATATAAATGACTAAATAAATACAAATATTGGTTTGGTGGTGGTTGAGAAGAAGGAGAAGAAGAAGGAGGAGGAGGAGGAGGAGGAGGGGGGTACTTTTGGATCAGTTCCAAATGGGCTGACAAACCATCTCAATGAAATCGTCATAGATAGGCGCACAATTACAAAAATCGACACTGCTTGGAATATGCCACATTATCTGATGATATTCACTTATTCTATATTCTTGAATAGAACTTGAATCACTGATAATCCAAAACTCTACCAATAACACCTGGTAGACTGTGTTGATGTGTTACTAGTAGGCTAGTAGATTGGGAAGCCAATGCTTTGCTATTATTACTGGTTTATTACTCAAACCAATTCCTGTTCAGTTAGCTCCGAGCCCTGTCATTTCTCTTTACCTCCAACCTTACATTTCAATATGCTGAGTCCAAAATAGCAACTGGAGCTCCCTGTCCCAGTAACAGATTTTAGCAAAAAGTTAAGACACACAGCAGCTGCACACTCTGCATGTATTGCTGCAGGCCCAGTTAGTAGATGGGGAGCCTACCCAACAGACAGAAAAGGACATGGTAGCAGACTGAGAGGCGGCAGCAGTGATAATTACTGAGGGAGGTCACAGGTCAGTGCTCATGTCCCACAATGTCTTTTTCCTTTAGTAAGTCCGGAAGTATCTTAAAAAGAAGTATCCACATTCATCTGGATGCTTGCTATATACTGAATAGAACTTACTTGAGGAAAATTTAGAGAAAATGATTGGAATCATATTGAGATGAAAAGCTTCAGTATAAAACGCCTTTATAATGTTTCCTATTATTGACAACATTTTATAATAGTTATTCCCCCTAATTCTAGATTAATGTCCACATCACAAAATTTGAATCTAAATGTATCTGAATCCAAATGTATACTTAGGTTAAAGTGGGATCAGAATGCTAAATCACATCAGTAAGTGCTCAACACACAGAAATGATTTTATGGACTTTTTGCAAGTACTATATTTCAGACTTTCAGATATTGTAATCATTACACATTTGCTTTTTTTTTTTTTGGCTACTTCAAATATGGCCTGTCTGAAGGACAATATCTCCGATGATCCTGCTTGGGCTGTAAGTTGTTCAGGGGAGGCCTTTTTCATAGCACCACTGCCTTCACAGGAAAGCCAGTTGAGAGTGGGTTGAGATCCAGGCAATTTTTCCCCCGTAGAAGTTCACATGGTTCCTCACATTCCCTCATTTATTTCTGGGGAAGGGGAAGCATGCAGTCACAAACATCCACAAGCAACTTTCTTGTCCCCAGCCACTTAGCCAACTTCAGCCCACACCCAGAGGCTCAGTTTTCTCTCACCACATGGACCTTAGCAGCCAATTGGGGCCAACTAGGTCATATTTCTCTTACAAGCAGTATTTAACAACATGTCTGGGAGGTTTATCAGTTATCAGGGGCAGCATGGTTTGGAGGCTGCATTAAAGGCTTCTCTTTGTATGTTGCAGACTGCAAAGCAGTCTTTTTGTTATTGCCTTTTGGCTTCTTTTATTCTCTCCCTAGCCTCCACTCAATCTATCAGCAGTCCAACTGAAACAAAGGTGGTGAAAGTGCCTCATTTATGCTATCCAATCAAAACAGAGATCTTAAATAAGACATAATTCTAGGTCCTGTTTGAGTCCTTAGCTGTCTGCCATCCTGATTATATCAGGCAGTACACCTGCTATGCAGGTTTATTAGGAGTCAAACCTACCTGTCTCAATGTTGATAGAAATACAGGCATCCTCATCTCTTTGTCCACATTTGAGTAGGTGTTCTGCCTAGTATTAGCCTGTCTCTTTGTTGTAAAACATACATACACAGACAGATACACACTAATGCCATACATTTCTTCATTATATCTTGTTCTCTATATATTATACTTGATAGGTTATAGTCTGCACTCTATATGTATGTTTCCAGGCCTCAAAGTTTGCAACCAAAATAAGGCTGACCTGTGAAGTATAAATGAGTAGATAGTAACTTGTATTCAAAATTTATAAGTTAGTTGATTTCAATAGGCAATAAAATTAATTGGATTTAAAAAGGCTTAATCTTTGCTGGATTGTATCTCTTTTATGGGTGCTTTATAGTATTGATAAAATGAAAGCTGTGAAAATTGTACTGTGTTCTTTGAATTCCCCATTTTGTTAATTTTGCTGATTCTTACAGATCAGGATAATTTTGATGATACTTGAGAATGGCTAATTTTGCAATTATTTTGCTTAATACTTGAAACATACTATTAGTTTTTCTTGTTAAGTAATTATAAATATGCTTACTAAACAAAGCAGAATTTCCAAGAAGGAAATTTGATTCCAGTTGCCAAGACTGAGAATAATCATTTCAGAGTTCTTAACTATTGGTGAGCTTGAGTATGGGTGACTTCCAACAAGCCTTCACAGTAATACCTCCAAATTCAGTATGTGTCACATATAATAAGGGGACCTCATGCTCTCCTTGCTACAGACTGACTTCTTGTAGGGATTTTCCATGCTATAAATGAGTCTATTTGTCAGGGACTTTATCAAGGCTTTTAGAGATTTCAGTCACAACTCTTTCTTCACTTAAAAGAAGCGTATACAAAAGAAATCTAGCTCTTAGGGTCCTATCAAATGTACATCTTTTTTTCTTTCCAAATAATTCCATTGTACCTTGCCTATTCCTAAACTTGCCTCAGCTTCTTCTTGGCCACTCCTTGTATTTCCTTTTTTATTTTTTTTAGTTTAAGATCTCCTGTTTTGTTTCGTAGTCCTTTTTGGGTGACATGTTTCTCTTAATGGTATCGATATAGTTTGGACAAAATGGCCTCATGAGCCACCCTAATGAATAGAGAGCCATCGCATGGATCTTTCCCACAGTGCTGGCACTTTATTGTGTGTCAGCTGTGTCCTGTTCATCCCATGAGTTTAATCACAAAAAGTCATATGACTTTTCCAGCAAGAATAGATGTGTTAAGACTGTTGCAGAAAAACCAGAAAAGAGTTTTGCAACACTTTAAAGGACAGCAACTTTAGACGCAAGCTTTTGTGGAACACAGTCCATTTCACTAAATAGATAGAGATTAACAGGTACCACAGGACTCTGTGATTTTTGTGATTTTTTAGGAAAATGTCGAACTGAAAAAAAATAGAATTCCTTCTTCTGCCTCAGTGCATTAGAATGTAAAATACCATGTTTATTTAAATTCAAAATGTGGCATTATTTTTTATTAAAGAATGTTGTAGACAAGTTAGTGCTTGGATGGGAGACTTCTGACAAATACCAGGTGCTGTAGGTTATCTTTCAGAGGAAGGAACTGCCAAACCACCTCTGACTTTGTTTGTTCATTTGTTTGTTTGTTCGTTTGTTGTACTTGTATGCTGTCTTTCTACCAGAATGGGACCTAAGCCAGCTTCCAAAACAATTACAATAAAAATTTAAAGAATTAAAATCAACTATATAAGGTGGCATAAAATACTTTTAAAACCATACAAAAGTTTTTTTTTTTAAAAAAAAAAACATCATAAGAAATAAAAAGCTTCCCTGCTCATTCATTAAAAGCCTGCTTGAAAAGAAATATTTTTGCCTGCTGGGAAAAGGAAAACAGGGAGGGGACCAGCCTAGTCTCTCACAGAAGAGAATTACAGAAGGTGGGGGCAGCCACTGGGAAGGCTCCTCGCATGTCCTCCCCAAGTGAGCCTGGGTCAGTAGCAGGACTGTTTGTATAGGGAGATATGGTCTTTCAAATAGTCTAGACCTAAGATATATAGGGCATTATACGTCACAACCAACACTTTGAATTGTTCTCAGAAACAAAAGGTAGCCAGTGATGCTGTTTTAACAAGGAAGTTATGTGCTCCCTATAACTGGCCCTGCTGAGCATTCTGGCTGCTGAGTCTGGAACCTCCTAAAGTTTCTGAACACTTTCCGATGGCAGTCCCATGTAGAGTGAGTTATAGTAGCCCAGCCAAGATGTAATTAAGGCATGTGTCACTGTAGTCAGATCTGATAAAGAAAAGGTGCAGCTAGTGCACAAGTTAGTTGTGCAAAAGTGCACCTGGCCATTGCTGAAACCTGGGAATCCAGGCTTAGAGTTGAGTCCAGGAGAATAGCCAAATTGCATGTCTGAGATTTCAGGGACAGCATAACCCCATCCAGCACAAGCAGAGTCCCTATTCCCTGATCTGCCTTACAACTGACTGGGAACACCTCTGTCTTGTCTGGATTAAGCTTCAATTTGTTTGCCTTCATCCAGTCCACTGCTGACAGCAGACACTGGTTCAGTACCAGGGCAGCTTCCTTGGTGTTGTAGGCACTGGCTGTCTGTTGTCAGGCAATGTAGTATCAAGATACTCAACAGGCAAACAGATACAGCTTAGCAATAAAGCTTGCCTGGTTAGGGTGAAACAGAAGTTAAGTCAAGTGTCATTCCCAAGGTCAGGAATCCAGTGGGTGGCAAGGTCAGACAATACAGACAGGTGGCAAGCAGGGAATCTGTAACACACAGGAAGGCAAAGGCTGGCAAACACACAAGTTGTTTCTGGCATTGGGCCACTGACCTATGCCTTCCTTTACGAAGGCTGGAGCTAGGTGACTCTCATCTCAGCGTAGGTCCTGGTGTTCTTGCATCTGCATGTCGTCCTTTGAGGCCACGGTTTACCAGGAGAAACTGACTCCTGGCCCACAACACTTAAGATCAGATGGAATGATAAGACAGAGTTGGGTGTCATTGACATATTGGTGACATCAAACTCCAAAACTCCAGATGACTTCTTCCAGTGGTTTCATGTAGATGTTAAACAGCATGGGGGACAAAACAGAACCTCGAGGGATGGACCCCACAGGCCAATGGCCAGGGCATTGAACAGGAGTTCCCCAGTACCACCTGAATTTGTTTCTCCAGGAATAACTGGAACCACTGCATAACAGTGTCCCCAAGTCCCATTCTAGAGATTCAGCCCAAAGGAATACCATGGTCAATGGTATCAAAGCAGAACCAACCGAGACAGACTCCAGCTGTCCAGTTCCCAGTGTAGTCATTGTCCTATCTCAGACCCAGCACAGCTGATAAAACAAACCAAACAAATTGAATAACTCTTGGCTCATTACTTACTTCTAGGCAGTAAGCACAAAGTCATAAATAAAGTCCAACTTAAACAAAGTCCAAGAGGATTCCATGGCAAGGGAGTGTCCAAGATCAATCTGAGCATTCGTCAAGGCATCCAGCAAGATAGAAAGTCAGATAAACTCTGACACCTCCTGGAGGGGAAGGATGTCAGCTAAATAGGTCTGAAGCCTAGCACAGCTGTGAGTTGATCGATTGTTGCTGGTTATAGTTATGCTGAGAGAGTGATGCTGGGTCTCTCTTTGCTATCTGCACTCTGCAAAGCTGGGTACAGGTAACTGTTCTTCTCTGTCTGAAGAGGCAGGACTCTCTGTTGGAGATGGCACTGCCTCCTGTTCTGTTTCTGGCCTCTGTAACCTCTCTCTGTACAGCACATCCTGGCATGCTCCCTGTCTCAGCCTCTGGCATGTCCTCTGTTTCAGACTTTGAGTCAGAGTCCATGGTCTGGAAGCAAGACATGACAATCATCTACCAAGACAAGCAAAGCTGTCTCTGTCCCATAACCAGGCCTGAAGCCAGATTGAAATGGATATAGATAATCTGCTTCATCTAGAAACCCTTGCAGTTGGAAGGCTAGCACATACTCCAGAACCTTGGCCCAGAATGGAATATTAGAGACTGGCTAATAATTACTGAGAACAGAGGGATCCAGGGAGGGCTTTTTAAGCAATCACCTCACCACAGCCTCTTTTAGACAAGATGGAAACTTCTCTTGTGCCAGTAAGACATTCAGCACTCCCCTTATCCACTTGGCCAGTCTCCCTCTAGCAGCTTTCAGAAATCAAGAGGGGTTTCCAAAGAAAACATTATGAAACTCTTGGGGTTGCCGTAAGTCAACAGGCAACTTGAAGGTGTGTGTGTGTGTATGTGTGCATACAGACCAGTCTCAAACTACAAACACCAGAATTCCATAGGATGTGGAAAGTGAAATGATCTCACTATAACAGGGTAGTGTGGAAAGGCCCTAAGTCAAAAGGAGCCTTTTTATCAAAGCCTTTGTTAACTAGGGTATTCCTGTACTTACAGAGGCAAGGAAAGTGTCCCATGAGTATATGTGACACAAGGACCTTATAGTAACCCCCACCCCATAAATATTCCATTAAAAATATGGCCAAAAATATCTCCATATGCCCATATGTGGGACAATCTCAACATGTGTCATCACCTCAAGCTATTTCAGACCCAAGACCTCTGTTTTACAATTGAAATAACTAAACAGTGTGCACATGCTTCTACTTGCTTTGTGCAGTCTAATCATTGACTGTGCATTGTTGGAGCTATTGGGAGTTCAAAAAGAATTTCTTTGAAAGAAATAGCATTTTGTCTCACATTTGGACAGCCAGGTTGTGTACAGAATAAGAGCCATGAACCAGTGGTTCATACACTCTAATATAGTCTCCAGAAACTTTGCAATACCCTCATATATTACCCATGTGCTAATGTAATTTTTCACCAATATACACCTTTCAGATTGATCTATTGGTTATATATTATGTCGGGATGAACCATTTATTGTTTAATTCTGAATGAGCAACTTATTATATCAGAAAGCCACTGTACTCATCTGCTCCAGTGAAGAACAAGATATGCTGTATGTGACCTTCACTTGCTATCTTAGCAGTTTCTGGTGGAATTTCCCATTAGACATGGCACATATTAAGTTGAAGCCAACAGCACCATAAACAAAAACCACAGCAAAGCTATGATTCCTTCCCCGTCAGAGCTGAAGTCCAATAATGTCTGGAGAGATGCATGTTTCCCACTCTTGGTATAGATTAAACCAGATTTCCACGGTTAGACTTCCCCTCCATCTTCCAATTTCTACTGCCTCTAGTTTCCCTTTCCTTTATTTTCTTATTATTTTCCCCCTGACTCTCAGCCAACTTTCCTGCCTGGTCAGCACTTGACTCTATTGCTCTTCCAGCAAAGAGCACACATCCGTTTGACCTTAGGTCATACTAAAACTTTCCATTGTATTTCTTTTTTATTTCTTCCACCATTTAGCCTCAGTGGGTTGATGCTGAATTGAAATGATATGAGAGGAGGAAAAAAGCTTCTCCCTTTCTCTACACTATGCATAGTTTTATATAACCCTATTATGTTTTTCCCCCAACTTAAACCCCAAACGTTGTAACCTGTAGGGCAGTTATTTGAGTAACTTGGTAATTTGGGTTGCTCTTTTCAATACATTATCACTTATGAATACCAGTAATGCAGTATAGCTTGCATTGTTATTTTTAATGTGTTATTTCCAAGCTCTGGCAAGTTTGATTCCTCCATCTATTCCTCATCTTAAGGTTCCTCTATGAGGATTTCATTGCTGTCATACTGCAGACCTGTGGTGCTCGTGAGACATCCATAGAGAGGTATTTACAGTTAGGTAAAGCAAGTGTGGTGTAGTGGTTTGAGCGTTAGACTATAGACCCTATAGACCAGGGCCATTACTGCACTAGGATGTTATAGCGTGATTATTCCACTTTCAACATCCAATGGAATCCTGGGGTTTGCAGTTTAGGGAGGGACCACTTGGCCCCTCCCTAAACTGCAAACCCGAGGATTCCATAGGATGTTGAAAGTGGAATAATCACGCTATAACAATACAGTGCGGAAATGGCCCAGGGTTCAGTTCCCCACTAGGACATGGAAACCTACTGAGTGACCATGGGCATGTCACACACTCTCAGCCCCAGAAAACCCTGTAATAGGTTTGCCTTAGGGTCACCATAAATCGGAAATGACTTGAAAGCAAACAACAGCAGCATTTAAAGTTGAATAAATGCAATTTAATCAACAAAAGACACAGAATACCAACAGTGACTTTACTTTTTTCTCTTTACCAGTTTTCAGGGAGTTCTGAGGGAGAATAAATCATTTTGCTTTTTTAAAAAAGTAAAAATAGTATCTTTCAATTAAAAGTAAGCCATTTTATTATGAGAGGCTATGATGTCACTAGGATTTATTAGTACATGTCTTAGCTAATCTGTAATCATATTCTTTATAATTGCTACAGCTTCCTTTGGGTGTTTCCATACTTGTGTGCTCACTCTAAAAACTGCCAGTTTGGCTCAGATATACATGGTTTAAGATTAGTAAAAGGGCACTTTAAAGTGTCAGTGTAAGACACATAATTTCAATAAAAGGTGTTTCCATACTTGTGTGCTGACTCTAAAAACTGCCAGTTTGGCACAGATACACATGATTTAAGGATAGTGGTGGGCCATTTTAAAGTGTCAGTGCAGAACACATAATTTCAATAAAAGGATAATAAAATAGGAGTAATAAGCCACAGATATCTTTGGGCAAAGATCTTTACATATGGCTATGACTGCTCTACTTTTCAGATTTGCTGAGCTAAGGAACTGGATTATTGTGCCTGATTTATAAACTTTTTCCAAGATTTATAGAAAAAGATGTCTTCTAATAAAGAACCATTAGCTACTTTGCAGATACTTTTAATAAGCCTCACTAAATAATGTATGCTCATGGTTCATTTGGAGCTGTCTAAAGCTGCAATTTTCTTTAATTGATAAGCCTTACATAATGTGACTAGAAGTGACAATATGTCACTTGCTAGAGCTTTATAATATGTCAGTCAAGTTTTTAATTGCATTTTTTTTTCTATTGCTAGTGAGGAGCAGTAGGGGAAAGCCTTCAAAGGAAGGGGAAGGAGGGGGAAAGGTGACTCCTGGCACCTCTAATGACTGTCTCTGTATTCCATAATATTTAAAATACAACAGTGTTTCTATCAGTTACATAGTGGCATAACAAGTAAAATGAATCTTAAATGATCTGTCAAATTGGGGCCATGTAATATGAATGCTAAGATTGTATGGAATAGTCATAATCACCTAAAATCTGGTTCCAAATTAAATGTAAAGGACTTAAATTTATCTGCTTTTTTCTGTTTTATTTATTTATCTGTTAGCACACAAACTGTACAATAAGCACAATAGTGAGGAAAATTAACTTAAGGTATCTGAAAGAAAACTTACTTTAGTTTAAATGCAATGTAGAGTGGCTTTGCAAAAGCTGCAATGAGCTTCTATGAATTGATCTTGGACAGTGGTCCAGAAATGCCAAGTCAGCTGCTCATATATGGGCAGCATTGCACAATTAATATGTGTTATGTTGTGCCTTTTTTCCATAGTAATTTCTGAAAGGCAAATCTGTTCCACCTCCTCAGCCTTGAAGGCTCCCAGAGTCGTTTATATATCAGTAAAAATATACTAACAACTACATGCCAAAGAAAACATACCATGAAAGAGAAAATATGATGGGAAATGAAAACGGTAAGGTTATTCCAGTCACCAGCTGTAATCCAGTTCCAATGATTGTAAGGCTGCCGGACTGTTTTGGTCATGAACACCAGCAATGGAAATACCCAAAAGAGAGGAGCAGTCCCAACTCGCTAGTTTCTCAGCCAAGATGACTGAATAGCCTGGCTTCTCTCTTTTAAACTCTTATGGAACGTCTACTGCACTATAAAAATTACTGTAGGAGATGCATAGCCTGATGAAGCTGACCTCTCAATGTTGTTGATGGTGGCCGTACTTTCCTTCTCTGTTGCTGCAGCAGTTTTACAAGGCATGTTCTATAGAGAGTTATTGGAAGTTCAGAGAAAGAGTATTTGTAAATCTTGTACAATGTAGTATAAAAAATTTTACTTGGATCTCAGTTAGACATGTGTCCAGACCTTGTAAAGTTACTTTAATTGAGATGAGTATAGCAGTTTTGATCATGGAAAGCAAATCCTGGCTCCAGTCCATAAACTGTAGACATTTTCATTTCCTGTAGTACTGAATAGTATGACTGCATTATATATATTCTATTTCAGCAGCTCCAGATCTTTAATTATTATGTTTTGTACTCTTTACACTAATATTAAAAAAAAATGCAAACCAGACCTATCAAGCTACCAATAACAAATTGTTTATAATTACATCTTGGGCAATTAAAAAATCAGCTACTGTTTTGAATTTTGAAAATATAAGCATGTTTGAATGTGCCAAGTTTCATGCTTCTGTCACAAAGTTCATAATTCTTCCTATTTCAATATTTTTAGAATGGCTTTTGTCACGGACAGAGTCCAGTCTCTGCCTTCAATACATACTGGGGATCCCTAGTGAAAATATGAAAGGTGAAAATGATGGCCGCTGACACTTTATAAGAAATTCTAAACTCTACAGCTGGAGAACAACAGAGTTAATACATGGACACAATTTCTATACTTTTGGGTACAGTCCCATGCACTTACCTTAGAGGAAAACCTTATGAAACTCAACGTGACTTTTGAGTGTTATGGTGCTATCTGCCTGAAAGAAAGAAAACTTGGCCAAAATTATTACAGCATCCTTCATTTACTGATTACTATCTGGGATGTTTTGTCATTGTACCCCCATTAAGAGGTTGGTTCATGTTTGCTCAGAGCAGTGTTGGATATGAACAAATATGCACACACACAAACAAGAGTCATTTGTACATACATACAAATACATAGATTCAAATTAAGTGGATTTTCTATTACTGCTCTTGTCTTTCTTTCATTTAAAACTTAGCTGCCTAAGGTTGTCAGCTTCAAAGAGACATATTTTAGGAATTTCCATGTCACATTTGACAACTGTGATATTGATGGAGAAATTAAATTCATTTTGGATTCTTTACAAAACCCATTTCCATATGATATATTGATATATTCTGCCCATACACATACCCAGCTGTCACCTCCAAACAACAGCAGCAACAACAACAACAACAATGACAACAGAACAAATACAATCATAACACATAACTCAGTCAAAAAAGAAAAGAAAGCACTCTCTCTAAAATTGGTTTCCAACTGCCTCAGTGTGGACTAAATGTTGTAATATTAAATAAACTTCTGTTAGTCAGATATCCTCTAAAAATTACTTCTAATTTTAGTTTTACAATATATTATTAGAGAGGCCCCTCTGGGGTGAAGTACCCTCATGAGAGTGGAAAAATTTGAATACCCCCCCCAACGATCCCCCTCGCATTCCCTTCCAGAGCTCTGGTATGGGAGCCTCTCTTCTCTGCACCTGGGCCAAAGGCAAGGGAGTGAGAGATGAGAGCTCCAGTGGAGAAAAGAAAGGACTGTATGTGCTCTCCCCCTTGCCTTACTTTTTGCCCAGTACAAGTTCTCAGTGCTGGGGCAGGGGCAAGGGGATAGGTGGGGAGAGCTTGAAAGGGGTGAAGGAAAGCACACACACATCTCCTCCCCCCATTGATTTACCTTTTTGCCTTGGCACACTTGCCTTCTTTTTCTGCACTGGCAAAACACAAGGGAGTGGGAAGAGGAGAATGGCAGCGGAGACATGGGTGCCTTGCGAATAATCAAATTCATGAAAGTAAAACCCATTAGTGTGGAGATAGGCTTGTATTCAAAACCAATAGTTGATAGGTTATTCTTTTTGCCTCTCAGAAAATGTGTTAATGGATCCCAGTCTTTTATGAATGTCACCAATTTCATTTCTTATTCAACAAAATTGTTAATTTATCCATCTCTACTAAGTCCATAAGCAGTGTCTTCTAAGGGTCAGCCTAAACAATCGGCTTAGCGTATATGTACAAGAGTTGCCTCCTTAATCATTAAATATCTCTGTTATGCTAAAAACTATAATGAAACATTTGGATGGGTGGGTTTCTGTGGTTGAATGGAATCAAACTCTAGTCTCTAGGGACATAGTCTGGTCCCCAAACCACTACACCACATTGGCTCTTATCCAGACTTTCCTAGGACAGTGGAAGAATGGTGATGGCAATCAACAGCATTAGGTGCCCTGGACTTCTGTTGCATTTGCATGTTTCTTCCAGAGGAAGCAGCAGCTTCCCAACACATGTCATTTGCCAGAAACAGAAGCCATTTCCGCACTAGCCTGTTATAGCGCTATGATTCCACTTTCAACATCCCATGGAATCCTGGGGTTTGCAGTTTAGGGAAGGGCTGGCCGGCTCCTCCCTAAACTGCAAACCCCAGGATTCCATAAAATGTTGAAAGTGGAATCATAGCACTATAACAGGCTAGTGCGGAAATGGCCACTCTTGAGCCACTTGCTTCTTCGGTGTCTACTTCTAAGGGATACTATAGGAGGAACTTGGAAAATCACACAGTAAAAAGAAACAGGCAACTTCCCAAGCCTTTCCTTCTCCGGTGCCTTAGTTCTGAGAACACCAAGAACCAGGTAGTGAAGAAATAGGTGGACAGGGAGTGAGGAGAAACAGTTTATGGCTGGAGATTTTTGCTGCGTGATCCAGTGAAATAATTCTGTTTGAATGCTTTTCTGAAGTTCCAAATTTTGGCCTAAGTTTGAAATTTGCACTTTAGTCTAATAAGCAGGGACTGGACCATTTTGTGGAGAAAATGAGAAAGATGTAAGTCTTCATACCTCCATATGTTTATGGCAGAAAAGCATAATGATGATCATGAATATGATGATGATAAGGAGGAAGATTAGATTTATGTTTTCATTCACCATTTACCAACTGAATAAATGTGTTTTCTGTACTGCAACTAACCACCAGAATGCCAGGCCCTTTTAATATGTATTTTGAGATTATTGAAAATTACAAAGTAATGCAGAATCAAAATTATTGCTACAGGCATGCAATAATGACATAAGGTAGAAATAGACAATGTCTTTATTACTAGGAACTAGTATCTCGATGCCTCAAAACATGATGTTTTCTACCTGCTATGTGTCAGTTGTCCTATATTTTATTTTTAAACTAGGATAGATACTCTGCCTTTTAAATGTGTGTGGCAGTGGTAAAACTGTAATAAAGTAAAAATATTAGAAAATACCTCTTCCAGTTCCAAGGTCAGTTATGATTTAGTCCAAATCTTGCATTGATGTTGACCTCAGTGGAAATCAATATCTCTGTATTAGTTTTGTGCATTGAAGTATTGGCATGTCATTCATCAAGTTCTTTCCTTTGCTGGAACAGAAGATAACATAAACTGAAGTGTTTGAAACTTAAAAGGCACGTCAGCCACTTGAACTCTCATCATCAAATGAAATAGTTAAAAGCATTTCCAGACAATATGGCACAGTAGACTGTACGTTTCCTTTGTTGATTTATTTTTGATGGATTTATGATTTAGAAGTTTAATTCCCTCCCTTCCCTCTCCCAAATAACCTCAGTTATCGTGGCCAAGGAATAACCTATAAAAGAAGAAAAACTGTGAATGCACAATATACAGAGAAATGGAAAAAGGTAAACAACATGAAAAGAAGGTTTGTTTGGCCTTGCCGCATCTTCTCAGTGAGCTGTTGCTTGTAGCAAAAAGAACGATGGATTGTTTTGAGGCAGAGGGATTTTAAGGTGATGTCAGCTTTGCTATGGAAGTGCAGAGAGAGACTGTCTTGGTAACCACAGAGCTGCACACAAATTGGGATCCCATCATTTAGAAGTATTTATTGATTTATGGTGTGCATGGATATATTTATTATTTTGGGGTACCCCCTGCATTTCTTCTGTTAGTTCTTAGAGGAAAATATATACAGTTGTGGTCTTTAATTGCTCCTGTATTCTTATTTCACCTGCTTCTAACAGACTTAACCTTGTGTCAGCCCCAAAGAGCTGAGGATTAACGTACAGCAGAACTGGCAGAATATCATATCAACTGACAAACATTGCAGATAGGAACTCAGCAGTGTTTGTTTGTTTGTTTGTTTGTTTGTTTCTAAAGCAAACTGCTCTGCTTGTTGGTACAGACTAGAGCATCCCTTACGCAAAATGAAGGGCTCTTCCTGTTTATGGAGAAGACTGAGATCCAGCAGAGACTGCCAGTGAAGAGATAAGAGTATTTTCACTAAATCTTTCCATCACTCAACACTGCCCCTGCTTTTGATGCTCTTCTTTATTCATTTCTTGGAGGAGGGGGGCTGTTCCAAAAGATGTGATGGAATGTATGGAAAAGCATTTGCAAGAAGGGTTCAAGAAGTTCTTTTCTTTTCTTTTCTTTTCTTTTCTTTTCTTTTCTTTTCTTTTCTTTTCTTTTCTTTTCTTTTCTTTTCTTTTCTTTTCTTTTCTTAAGTGCCACTAAAAATTGCCTTGTGAATTAGACCTTTCACTAAATAGCCTGATTTGCTGTCAGGATGGAGAAACCTAATTTATTGTGTTTTATGAAATGTAAAATTTGATCAAACGACTTAAGATCCAAGATGATGAGATTGTTTCCCCTGTAATACTAAGGTTGCAATGGTACAGTTGTAAATGCAGGTGTGTGGGTGTGTGGGTGTGTGTGTGTGTGTGTGTGGAGAAAGACAGGAAATTGCATTAACGCAGCAGTGGCTGCACAGAGGCTCTTCTGATGGCAAATGATTCATAGTTCAGCTTTGCCATCTGGGGACAATGAGACTCCATGACTCCTGGCATGAAAAGATGCTATGTGCATCATTTACTGTGAAATAGAGCCCTACAGGGAGTGTGACAGGAATCCTCTGTGCCTTGTTCCTCCCACTCCGAAGTCAAAACGTAAGAGTCTGAAGTAAAAATAAAGGAATGAGGGGTCTCAATGTGCTTCTGGAGTTTCTGGCAAGCAAGAAGCCAGACAAAGATAAACAAGTGACAAAAGTGTAGTTCTGACGTAGATGGTACATTTCCCTACATTTTGTCTTCATGGGCCATTTTAAGATCCAGGAGATGCCCTTCTGAAATAGAATGCAACCAAAGATTCCATTAAAATGTTTTTAATAAGCATATTGGGGGGCATGGGATGGGAATGTACAGCCCTCAAGGTCCCATGGAGGAGCAAGTCTCTAGCAGTTGCCAACTCTGATCTTGCTAGCAAGTGGGGAGTCATATGAATACTATTTCATATGGGGTAGAATCCACTGCATGTAACAAGCAAAACATATCAGGAGCAGACTAAACTGGACCTGTTCACTCTGAGTTCTGCGTGGTTAAGACTTTTGCTTATCTCTTTAGTAGAGAGGAGCATTCTGCACTCCAAGGTAGTGTGTGTGTGTGTGTGTGTGTGTGTGTGTGTGTGTGTGTGTCTCAGAGACAATCTGTACACCCACAAAAATGCATTTCTATACATGTGCAAAATTGAAAGCTATGGTAGCTGCTGCCTTCTTACCTTGACTATTAAACAGTACATGTATTGGATTGTTTATTTTTGTCTTTGCGAGCAATAAATCAGGCTATCCTTTTCCACTTCTTATGTAAACTGCCATGGAGGGAGAAGAGATCTGTGCAAATTGTGCTAATCATGATAAACATGTGCCAAGTGCAAGAACTCTAGCAGAGGAATTCTGGACAGGCCGTCATACGATGGCAGCCTGCCTCCACTGTAATTGAGACAATTGTGAAAGCCCTTCATACTCCTAGTTCAAATGTAAAATTACAGCTAGGCAATATACAAATAATCCTCAGACAAATCAGTGGGCAACAGGTACCCTGTGCATCCCCCCCCCCAAAAACAAAACACTGCACCAAAATTTGGCTGCAAAACACTAAAAGGGACTTTCAACATTTTTAATGGTTGTGTCTCCCTCTCTCTCTCCCTCTCTCTCTCTCTGTGTGTGTGTGGTTTATTGCTTCCATTCACTGACAACTTGTAAAACATGTTTAAAACCAGCAGGAGAAAAAAATGCTTATTTTAATGGTTCTTTATGATTTGCCACTGAAAGTAGAAAATATAATTTGCTGGTAAATTTTAGCACATGGTGGTGGATACAGCTGGTCAACATAGTCAACAGGAGTAAAATTGACCACTAGACCAGCTGAAGTTGCCCACTGCTTCCTTCTATATCACTCAAACTGGCACTGGTATAAAGCACATCTTGTCTTGGAATCCATAACTTTTGGCAAGGAAAGCTTGTCCACATAACATTAGCTGCATTTGAAAACGAATGATTTAAAAGGCTTCCAATTGAAAATCAGTGCGTGCAGCCTGCTTCAGTCAACAGAAAAAAATGCAGACCAAACTTGCACAGTTTCACAACTCTGTACAGCCCTGGGATGTGACAAGAATGTTGGTAGGGTTTGAGAAATGCAATGTTTCACATCCTTAGTTTAGAAGCCAGCCATGAATCATACCTTGCCATTTTGCATACAAAGGCAAGTTATGGATTGCTCTATAAAAAACCATAAGATCCAAAAGGAGGAAACCAGAAATATGTTTTAGCATACACAAGGAAGTGAAGGATACAATAATATAGCAGGTTAATACTATGCGTGGATGGTATTATGAGTTCACCAATCAATGTGAACTAGGGCACAGAAATGACATTCTTTGTAAAAACAGTTCAGTTAAATCTGGACATCAAAGCAGTCAATATTTGAGAGGCAAAAGTACTTCTAGGAAAAGGAATCACTAATTGTTTCAGACCTGTTATGTCTATGCTTGAAAATAGGGAGGAGACTAAACAGAACTTGGTCAAGGAACGTGATTATGTTTCAGAGTGTTTTTTCAGATAAAGCATAGAAATGACTTTATTTACTTATTTATTTATTTATTTATTTATTTATTTACTTCTGCAGCCACTTTTCACAGCTTGGGTCTTAAGTTGGCTTGGAAGAGTTAAAGCAGATACAAAGTTCTTGTCACAAAGGCATGCTAAAGTTAAGGTATAATTAAACTGTCAATAGAACTAAATGCAGTTTATAAGATTACTGCCAAATCAAATGCAGACAGTACAGATATTATTAAAAACTATTCCCCATGAGCACTCAGTTCCTCAAAGCCAGTCTAAACAAAAAAGTCTGTACTTACTGCTGGGACATGCAGTATGTCAATCTAGCCTTTCTAGGAAGGAAGCCTTGGAATAGCCACCAAGAAGGCTTTCTTCTGTTTTCCAAGCTGATGTAGCTGTGAGGATGATGGGATAGAGAAAAATGTCTCCTCTGAAGATTTCAAAATGTAAGCAGACTCGGGGGGGGAGGCCTTTCAAAGCTGAATAAGGTTTTATAGATTGTATCCAGCACTTTGAATTGTGCCCAGAAAAAGAATGATAATCAGTGGAACTGTTGTAATAAGAAAGTTGTACGCTGCTTATAACTATTCCCAGTCAGTACTTTGGAAATAGCTTTCTAAACTGTCTGCAGATTTTGAAAGTTCTTCAAAGACTGTTCCACATACAGCATGTTTAAACAGAATGTAATCAAGGCATGTGTTACTGTGGCTGGATCAGAAGTCTCTATGACTGGGCACAGCTGGCACACAAGCTTTGTGAAGATGCTCTCCTGTCCACATCAGAAAGCTGAGCTTCCAGGCTCAGCATTGAATTCATGAATACATCACACAGTAGACTTGTGTCTTCAAGTGATGTCTATCACCGTAACTGACTCCCTATTTTCTGTTCTGCCTTTTGACTATCCAGGGCACCTCAGTCTTGTTTGGATAAGTTTCGGTTTGTTCACTTACATTCGTTCCATTACAAGTGGAAGGCACTGGTTTTGAGCAGAAACAATTTCCTTGGATTGAGTAATAAAGGTAGATGTTACGCACGTACTGATAATGCCAGAACCTCCAAACTCCAAACATTCTCTCCCAGTAGGTTTACATATATGTTAAACAATATGGGGAGGGGGCTGATTGAGCCCCAAGACCCTGCAGACCAATAGCCAAGTGGTTGAACAGCACTGTCTCACCACTACCTTTTGGCATTGCCCTTCCAGTAAGAAATGAAGCTAACTATAAAACAGTGCCTATAAGTTCTGTTCCGGTAAGGTGGCACAACACAATACCATGATTGATACTGATTGTTGCTGAGAAGTCCAGCAGAAGAGCCAAGAAGGATGCAGTTTCTCTGTGAAGTCCTTAATGAAGTTTTCCACCAATGTAGCCAAACCAGTCTCTGTTCCTTACCCTTGCCTGAATCCAGACTGAAAGAGATCTAGATAATCCATCTTATCCAGGACCCCCTGAAGCTGGGAGGTGACCAGACTCTCTAGCACCTTGCTCAGAAATGGAATGTTGGAAACTGTCTAGTACTTACTCAATATGGTGAGATCCAAGGAGAACTTTTTCAACAAAAACCTTATAAATGCCTCCATTGGGTGTGATGGAACTCTGCCTTGTTTTAGTAAGACATTGTCCACTCCTTTTTCACAATCAAGCAATCCCCCTCTCAATTTTTTAGTAAGCTAGGAAGGGTAAAGGTAAATACATATGAGATGGCCCCCATCTGTCCAAGGATGCTGTCCATATCCTTAGGCCACGTGAATAATAAAAAAAAGGAGTAATTGTCACTGGATAAGCAAGGCCCAAAGTTACATCCTTGGAATCTGAATTAAATATAGCATCTAAGTCAGACTGAATCCGAGTAATTTTGTGTGGAAAGTGCTGGGACAGTTGTTCACAGTGGTTATTAAGTGGTCTGGATTTTCTTCTTGCGTATTAGTGTATAAAATACTGCTGAAACAGCTCCACTGGATGGCTCTTTGTGGATGCAGTAATGTCAGAAAGATTTTTTGCTGCCCATGCTGCCATAAAATAGACTGGATAAACTCAAAGTTGTGTTCTATTTGAATGTTTTCTATCATTTTGCTCTAGTTTCTAATTCACTAATTTCATCTTTTGTCAGCTCACTGGAAAACCAGGGTCTGCTTTCACTTTGCAAGAGGGCACTCTGTAGGAATGATCCTATCCTATCCTCTGTAGGAATGATCCTATCCTCAGCCATTATTCCATTTCAGAGATCAACCAGAGCTCTAACAGAATCGTCAGTAAGAAAATCTCCAGGAAGCCATCCAAATTCATCTACCTCCTGGTATAGAAACTGCAGCAATTTTGAGACTCGGAGTCCTAAAACACGTGTCTATAATTAGTTCATCTGCTTTCATTCGCTGAATCTTTGCAACTGTAGCCTTAACTTATCCTCCTTAAACAAGTACTATAAATGCATGTGGGGACAGGAGTGAGCATGCTAGAATTACATCCCTTTCTCTTTATGTCACCTTCCACATGAAGAGTGTGAATTTTTGAAGTGAAGGACTTCCTGTATCTGTGGAGGCTCTCTACAATACCTGGGACTCTTATTTCCCCCTTTTTTTTTTAACCCATGGATATGAAAAACTCTCCCTTTCAGAAAGTGACATGTGGACAAGGAGGGAGATGGTTTGCTCCCCCTTGTTCCCTTTCCTGTTGTGTTAATCTGACAAAGAGTTGCCTCTCTAGCCAGAATCTGTCTTCTGTCTGTACGAGGCAAGACTTTATTTCTTCCTTCTCATTGTGCGTTCAGGAATTGATTCCTCTGTCATGCCTTTGATCAGAAGCCCCCAGTGTTGCTGCTCCACAGCGCTTGTACCTAATCCCTTAATTAAAGTTGTATTGTACACAACTTCATTAGATAGTAGGTTCTCTGAGTCAGAATCCTTGTCAGGTCTTGTGTACATGTACTTGTACTTACAAAGGAGTATTTATACACACACACACACATCACAGTGTGTGTGTGTATATGTGTGTATATATGTATATGCATGTATGTGTATATATATATACATACACACACACACACATTGTATACAAAACAATAATGGTCAATGTAGGTTAAATCAATACAATAGAATAAAATAAAATACATAACAGTGAAAGGACTTCTGTCATTCTTCATTTCCATTAATATAAAACAAAAACAAAAAAACTATTCATTATTACTGCTGACTTCTAGTTTTCGGTCATACTACTGTCATTGTAGGCAACCAAATGCTTATATTAAAAATGTTCCCTTAAAATTTTCAATAACTTCTTTTCTGTATACACAGTGATAATTCTGCCATTCATTGGATAAGAAATACT
The DNA here is from genome assembly GCA_948472985.1 of Iguana delicatissima. NCBI lineage: Eukaryota > Metazoa > Chordata > Lepidosauria > Squamata > Iguanidae > Iguana > Iguana delicatissima. The sequence goes on along the minus strand of CAOKZL010000155.1, from coordinate 177,568 downwards.
TAAATCTTATTTTCTTACTTCTGGGCTATCTCACAATTGGATTTTCTTTTTCATAAATGACTAAATATTCAATGACAGCATTTTTTTTAAAAAAGGTTCAGTTTTATTCCTGCCATCCACTTAAACCATTTAGATTGCACAAACTTTTTATTTAAAATAAATAAATATGTGCTGTAGTATGAAATAATGTAATGCTTTTTCATATAGTGTATATGTGTATGGATGTACCTGAAAAGCCAACTGACTTTCACTGAATGAAATCACAGGTTCATCTGGCTGCTATATACCCGTTTTGAAGGATGAAAGCTATCCAGAGTCTTATGCAGAGATCTTTTTCCTCACGATGGAAATTTTTTTCATAAATTTCCTCTTTTTTTCCATTCTTTTTAAATTAAAAAACACATTTAAAAAAATGTAATTTTTTTTTGCCCAAAACTGTGTACTTTGCAGAAAACAGAAATATAGTGCAAAATGCAGAAAATGGTGTTTTTCACACAATACAAAAAGGATTTTTCTTGAGAAAATGAAGGTTTTTTTTAAAAAAATCTTTTTTAAAAAATATCTTTTTTTAAAAAAACTGTTGTGTACAAAATAATTGTTATTTCACTTGATAGGGAGAAAGCATTTGAACTTGTTCTTGCATGCAGGATCAAAATATGCATATGTTGACAGTCATACTCTCTCATCTCCCATTATCATGAGAACTGGAGATAGGGACGGATCAAAAACTGTTGACGTGCAGCATGTTCTCTACCACTAAGTTAAGTTCTGTCTGCTGTTCTTTAATGAGTATTATCTTCTGGTGACAAATCTGGTTTCTGGTTTGTTATATTATCACAAATGTTGAGATTCTATGCAACAAAATACATGCAAATATTCACATAAAAATGATATATTATTCTTTCTAAAAACCACACAGCCGAGTTCTAGCAGAAAACATATTTTTGAACACCATAGCTAAAATTGCTTAATGGAAAAGTCATACCAGTGGTGGTGGAGGAAAGTTCCATAGCAGAGTATCTACGGGTTTATACTAGTGAAGAAACATGTGGAGACATCTGGTATTCCCACAAAACAATCCCATTGTTGACCCCATTTCAAGCAGAAGTTTTAAAAATGTATGAAGATCCTATGAGAAATTCTGAACCGTCACAACAAAAATAGTATCAAGTATTATTGAAAGACTATCCACCCATATTAGATTCCCTGCCATATTTTTCATATTTTTATTGACAATTATGGCCTTTCTAAGGTGACTAGAGAATATTAGAAGGTACTTTGCTTTGCTAAATAAGTTAATCTGTCAGCATTTCTAGTTTCGTATTCAGCAGTGCGCTGAGTGAAACCTGAGGACCACATAGAATCATAGCGTTTGAAGAGAGCCTTATGAGCCATTAGATCCAATCCCCTGCTGAATGCAGTATCCGCAGCTAGAACATCCCTGGCAGGTAGCTGTCCAACCTCTTTTTGAAGACATCCAGAGAAGGAAACCCCACCACCTCTTCTAGGTAATTAGTTCCATTGCTGAACTGCTCACATTGTCAAGAAGTTTCTTCTAATGTTCAATCAACATCTACCCTCCTGTAACTTAGAGCCATCAGAACTTGTTCTATTTTCTGAGCCAGCAGAGAACAAGCCAGCACCCTCCTCTTTGTGGTAGGCCTTGAGGTATTTGAAGAGTGTGATCACATCACCCCCTCAGTCTTCTCTTCAAGTTGAACCTGCCCAGTGCCTTTGATCTCTCCTCATATGTTTTATTCTTCATACCTTTTATCATCCTCATTGCCCTGCTTGATTGTTGGCCCCTAGCAGCTGGCATTCAGCATTGCAATCTTTCTGAACACAGAAGTTGCGTTTTAGCTCGCATGAGTTATCAGCCATTTGACAGAACTGTCTTAATTTCTTTTTTAGATATATCTGCATTTACTTATTTTTAATGATCCCAAAAGCAGAGCAAGGAAAACAGTTATTCACGGTATATGGGAGGGGGTGGCAATTCACCAATCCATAGATAAACATCTGTGACCTTTCAGCCAACCTTAGGACCATACCCTCTTGAACAGTCTCTGTAATTGATGTAGTAAAACAATCAATTCCTAAACACCCTTTCACCACAGGTGTCTCTGCTACCTGATTATGGACAGGGGAGGGAAATGTTCTTTTCCCTCTTGCCACATAAGAAGAGGTTGGAAATCATGCCCTGTAGTCTTCACTGAAAAAAAATGTAATAAATGCTGAAATTTCTCAAGGAGAAGTTGTACAGAGCTTTATGTGATACATTGCACTTTGCTGCAGAGTACAAGACCTAAAATTACTGCAGCATTGTGTGTCAGTGTGACTCATTATATCTATCTATCTGCTTTTCAGCTGAAGGTGCTTGTGGAGGAACTCTCCGTGGGACAAGTGGAATTATTTCAAGCCCCCACTTTCCCTCAGAGTACGATAATAATGCTGATTGCACATGGACTATTTTAGCCGAACCAGGAGATACTATAGCTCTGGTTTTTACGGATTTCCAACTGGAGGAAGGCTATGATTTCTTAGAGATCAGTGGGACAGAAGCACCATCAATATGGTAAGTCACTACATGGGGCGGTGGCCTCACTTTTTCTTTTTAGAAGCCTCTGTGTAATGGTATGCCTTATTTAGAGTAAGTTCAGAGTTGTGGTATCTCCAGGAGTAAGAAGTGTGATTGATACTTGATATTATTTTCATGAAGGACGTGCCTAGTTTACTGCCAGTGGATGCAGTTAAATGTTGTTAATACTGTTCTAGAAATATTTTATGAGTTGCTTGAAAACAATGTTAAAGTTGCAGTAAGGAAGGGAAAAAAAACACACACACACCTGAGATGTTAAAATGATGAAGTGGTCAGATACTGCCCTCTAATGGCTGGAGCCAGAATTATTCTGCTGTGAGCTATCATAATAATCTCCTAATAAAAGTTACATGTTAGGAATTGGTGTAAAAAAAAAGTGTTCCTCATTTTGATGAGAAAGTGTGAAAAAGAGGACCAGATACACCTGATCATTGGTTTATATTTTGATTAAACTTATGTTACATGAAAACCACTGAAATGGAGGTACAATCATGTGTGGTGGTCTTTAGCATATCGTACTGAAGACTGTCTTTGGCTGTTTGGTTAGTTTTCTCATGCACCAGGATTCTATACTTTCTGTCATTTGAGAGTGGTAATCTTGCTTTTGATCCATACGCATTGATCCTCCCATTTATAAATTATCATTGCACATGCCTGCAAGTACACAACAATTGCTTTTTGAATTTTACATAAGGACCTATGTTAGTATAAGATTCTCTAGCATGCCCCCCTAATTTGCAATGAAGTTGAAGCATGAATGGCTACCATAAGTCACCAGTAGCATTCTAAACATGGTGTATGATGCAACAGAGCTAAAATTAGATCCATTGTACATAGAATTATTCAGTGTTGAAGCCTAGCTACTCTATGTGCGTCAATTGTTAACAGAAGGAGCTAAGAATGTTCTAATATCTTCTTTTTTTACCCTTTTTTTTTTTTTTTTAAAAAAGTCCATATCTGTTTTTGTGCCAGTAAAGAGCTTTAGAACATATTTATTAGTTCTGGTATATCTTCCAGCCTTATGTTGTTGCTATGGCTTTTTTTTTTTTTTTGGTTAGTTATATGAAATTTTGCTGTTGAAATTCTGCTGTCTATAATTTTTAGTCCAATGTTCAGAATAAGAGGCCTATATATTTTAAAAAGCCAACTGAAGTCATGAAGTGCCTCACATATTTTTTTAGGAACTAGCTGCCAATGTATTGTTAACTGCAAAGACTTACCTTTAGATCTCAGTTTACCAAAATTCAGACTATTAGAGCAGAAGGCCAGAAGTTCATTCTAGGGAAAGCAAAGTCAAGTCATAAAAACCTACCTACTTGTAACTAAGGCCCACTGTATTCAGTGACACACATCTCTGAGTAGATGCTGCTATTTACCTTCAACAGGACAGGCCAAAACAGGTAGAATGAATGTGTCTATGGCCTCCAGTTTGACTCAGCGCCCAGTGTGGCAATTCACATGTGGGACACATTTAGGCTGTACTGATCTAGGCCTAATCTGTTCTGGCCCAGGCCCTGAATCTAAATTAGGATTCTGGACTCTAGATTTCAAGTTGGGGATGGGAAAAATGTTCAAATGTTCAGAACAAAAATTAGAAAGGGTCTTTTTGACTGTACAGAAACCCCCTAAAAGAAGAGTCATCATCAAGACCTTATCTTGTTTTCTTTCTGAGTCCTTGAATAGACTCAAAGACTACATTCTCACCCAGCCCAGTCCAGGCTCGGTCTTTTCCTGCTCCCATATCCTCATAGGGCTATACAGCAGCTGGCAGGTCTAGGCCAGACAATGGCCAATACAGATTGCACACCATGAAGGCATCATGCTGAAGGACCTTTGGAAATCCCCAGGAGGTCCCAACAGGTGTCTGCATAGGTGTGTGCAATTCTTCTGAACTGAGGCTTGACTGTTACTGGTTAGGTAATGATGGATGAGCTTGCCCACTTGGCTGCACACTAGCTTTAGGTGTTTGGATGGGTGGGAGAGAGTGAAGGAGCCAAGCAAGGACTATCACCCATCTCTGGTCATGGTAGGAGGCTACAGGCAAGCCTCCTCACTTGGCTGCTGCCTCTGTCCCTCTCCTTCCAGCCACTACATGGCCATCTGGGAAGGATGGGTGCAGGAGAAAGTAGTCATCTGAGGCTTTTCTGTAACTGGCCAACAGGTGATGGGCAAGCCTCCTCATTTGGCTGCCCACCTTATCCTTTCAGGTGGCCATGTGATTGTGCAGATGGGAGGGGCAGGGAAAGTTGAGCAGGAAGGATGCTCCATCACTGGCTATGATAGCTGGCAATGGATGAGCCTCCTCACTTGGCTGTTCCCTCTATCCTCTCCCATGATGGGGCAGGAAAGAAGTGAGGAGCAGGAAAAGGGTGAGTTGTGTGGGAAAGGCTTTGTCCCCCTAGATGGTATCTTTGAAAACTGCACAGCTATTCATGGAGCACAAAAAAATGTTTAAATTGCTCATCCACAGTTGCAGGATCAAGTGATTTAAATAAGCGCAACCCTAACTCATCTTCTGCTGCACTCAAATACTATACAAGCTATGATTATTATTTTTTTTCATGCATCCACACAAAATTTGGACACACAGTGAACACTGAAGAAAAGACTAATCCAGACAAATTCTAGACTGGTAAATCCAGGTGATAAATCCATCTGTAAAGTTTGCTAGTTGAAAAAAAACAAAACACTTTTATAAATCTGTAGTTGACTGGTTACTCCTGGCAATTCAATTCATACTGTTTTTCTCCTGGCACTATCCTCCTAGAGCAGAGTGTCGCGACCAGGGTTCCCTGGAAACCTAGGACTCCAAGAGAAGTTGTTGGCATTCCATAAGAGATCGTGTTGGGAGTGGGTGGGTGGGGTTTGTTTGTTTTTTTGAGTTGTCAATACAGTAATTTGTATGCAGGTGTTCCCTGAGATGTCAAAATCATTTCAAGAGTTCCTCCAGAGTAAAAAAGGTAGAGAAAAGCTGTCCTAGAGCATCAGTTATCTATGTCTGTCAAAGTTTAACTAAAGTGTGGTAACTATAATGAAATGGCAGATTCCTGGTACATTTGTTCTACCAGTAAACTTGAGAGATTCAAGCCAAGTGTAAAGAATGGGGGTGGAGGTGATGACATCATGCTCTATTCATTGCCAGCAATCTAACTGCTGTGATTACTCTGAATTCCTCTTGCTCAACCATAAGGCATTTGGTGACATTGGGAATGCCCCTCTCATGATCTTCCAACCCCATCTGTCCAAGAGTTGCCTGCCCTAAGCCTTTTTCTGTGGAGATGGCTGAGACTTGCTCCTGCCATCACACACACACATACACACACACTATTGGTCTTGACCCTTCTCCCTGACTACTTGCCTTCTACCCCTGTGCTGAGTACCCTAATGCCTCAGAAGGGACCGGCACTCACAGCCTCAGCTACCCCTCAGATTCCTCCTGCTAGAGCCTATCTTCCTTGTTCTTTTTCTCACCTGAAGACTCAGGCTGCTTGCCTTCCAATACCTATATATCACCAGCAATAATCTGGAGCAGTTGAGGGTTGGGTGAGAATAAGTTTCACTAGCTAAAACACACAAAGACAAATTAATAAGAAAGGCAAAGAAGATTAAGCTAGGTGATTCAATAAAACAAAAGGAAATTAAAAAGACCAGTGAGACCAACTCCACAGCTCATACATAATTGGCTACTAGCACAGAACAAACAGATGCCAAGAGGAGATAATTGATTATATATATGATTATATATATGATTATATATAATTGATTAAATGATCTCACAGAATCCCTTTCCCTAAGCACTGGTGAGATTCTTTCCTCAGATTGCATGATAGAACCATCAGTGAGTAAAAAAGTCAGCTATATTCCACTCCCTGTATATCACAACATCTTGGCATTTTCCTTATGTTGTCAAGTTGGAAGTGTCTTCACACTTACTTTTAATGTGTGCAGCTGGAATTCACCAAGGTAGTTAGGAATGAGTAATGTAGAGTTATGCATTCATGACTCTTTTGTATTCACAGTCCCTGCATTGTTACCAGGCCATACACTCCCACTCCATGATATAATTTAATTGGCAGATATCAGCTGGCATGATATATAAATCATATCCTGCTATGGCTGAGAAGTCTGCTGGCAAAGAGGAAATGGCTGCACATGTGCACTACAAAACTAGGTCAGATTGGGACCTCAGGGTATGACTAATCAGGGAAGTTCCAGTGATAATGGACTTGCAAATCTCCCTCAACAACTCAACCTTTAGAAATAATAGTGTCTGAAACTGCCTCTGCAGAATGACTGATTTTTTAAATGTTTTATTTATTTGAATTATTCATCATACATAAAAGTTACACATCACATTTATATTTCATCCCTTCCCCCCTCTCTGACTGATTGTTTTTGACCCTCTTCCTTTGTCCACAGAAACTCTCCTTTTATCTTCTCACTTGTCCCACCAGTAAGGAGCTATCACAATTTCCATCAGTCCTTTGTCATCTAATGCTAAGGCCATTAGCTCATTCTGGATCCATTGTCTACCCTGCCAGACAGCCATTAACACCTTCCTCCTCAGGGCAGAAATAAACTATTTAAACCCTGCGTTTGAGCCAGATAGCTTGCAGTACTGTAGAACTCTTGATATAGGCCATCACTCTGCTGCTCCAATTCCTGTTCTGGTACTACCCTCGGACTCTAGTCTGAACCAACTCACTTCTTCTCTTCTCTCTGGACAGGCAAATATCCCCCTTTTCCCTGACATCTCACTATCCAATTTTTCCTCCCTTTCCTTCAGCTAGCCTTGCATGATTGTGAGAGTGGTTGGATCTTATGTGTGTGCGATTGTTAATTCCCCCAATAAAACAAATATTCTTTGAGTCTTCAGCTGGTGTTCCTACATTAGTACTGGTATTCACAGGTGTAAAAGATCCTGCTAGGTTACCTCCCTCTTGCAGGCCTCCCCTTTGAGCTAATATTCTTCACTGTTCCGAGGACTCACTGGCATCATGGGTGGACCTTGGAGTCACCCACATTTTGGGATAACAATATGTTCCCTAGTTTAGGGGATATGTAGGGACTGTAAAAGTCCCCCAATCCCCACCTAGAGGCAGCAGCTGCTTCAATTGATTCAGGTCTATTCCTCTGTCAGTCAGGAAGCAGATGACATTCCCACCGACCCCTCTTGTGTGAGCCATCTCCAGCGTGAGAGGGAATTGTGACAGGGACCCTTTTTCTGACTGTTGCAGAATGAGGGATGAGAATATCAGTCAGCTACCTCCTGATCAATAGGGGAAGACTCTAGTACATTCCCACTGAAAGTTATTACATCTTGACCATATGATCCTGTAAATGTTCTCCCATTTCACTAGCAAATAGATCCACAAACATGGGAACATTTCACCTAGCTTTAGCGTTAACCTGTTGAAGATAAATGACACTCCCATGTATGGTGGGTATGTGGTCTGAGACATGTAGTTGAAGAAAAGCTTTTGCCTACACTGCCCTCTAAGTTACCCAGAAACAGTTGAGCTGACCATTTCTGGTAACAAGATGCCATATTAGGTGGACCTGAGCGGCCAGTAACATTCCAATGGTCTTAGAAATCACATTGTGTTCAGTGGAGTTTACTTGTAAGTATGTAAAGACAGACTTACAGTCTATTAGAGCAAGTAACAACACTTTTTTATGGGTAAGCATTTTATTTACTCAGTAGAGAGAAAATGGGGGTGTTAGTATATGAAAGGTGCGAAATTGATGCAAGCTAACTACATTTTAAGCAGCAAAACTAATTTTAATCTACTTAGCACAAATTGCCATACCATACCACAGGAACATAATTTAGGTTGCTTAGAAGTGAAGCAGCTGTTACTTTACAAATATTAGCTGCGGTGTGCATATAAATCACTGTTTTATAAAAATAAATCAGACTCATGTGTCTTTTATTTGCAGATTATATCCTGTCTTTAATAAAATTATTGATACCTTAAGAACTTTATGTGCTTCTGAAATGTTTTCCATGGATGTTTACTTGTACCATTTTTTAATTTTGTATATCATGGCAGATTTAGTTTTCTGAATAACTGAACAGTCCTGACTTGTAAGCATAAAAACAAAAAGTCAGCAAACCGACCATGCTCCAAAGGTTAGAAGAAAAGTTACAATGTTCACTTTACTACCCTTAAACATTTTGCATGGTTGTAAACAGAAATCCCTTTGTGTGTGTGTGAATGCACTATGCGTTGTGTTTATTTAATAGAAGTAGCCCCCTTATAACAGAGGTCAGTAGAATATATCTTTATTTCTAAGAACTTGGTGTCCTTGTCTAAAAGACAGACTTTCAATGCAATAAATGGGTTATTATGATAAAAAGTTTTTACTTTGATTTGAACTGTTTAAAATTGTAGTTTTGCATGGCATTTTGATTTTGTTCTTTGGTTCCAAGTTCTGAATGCCTCAAGCCCTTTTCCTCTCCCAAAGGTGCAACAGTCTATAGAGCAATGAGTTAGAGAAGGGAGTAATTTGGTCTGATATAATGCATTTTCAGCAATGAACATAATATTTCCTTGCTGAATTTCATTCATAGAGAGAAATGGCTACACTGCCATGAAAATTACCCTAAATGCTCAACAACTTAAATTCACAACAGTTTCAGTCTTTGATTAGAAACAGCTCAACCAATATAACAGCATTTTGCATTCAGACAATCTTTTCTGTGATACTTTGTTTTAGAAAATGAAACTACATTGAATTTCATTACCCATCGACCTAAAAAGCAATTGAACACCTCTTTGATTGACCAGTTTATTAAACTGAAGAGCAAATAAACAATTTTTTTTTTAAAAAAAGAATGAAACATCCTTACAGAATCTCATTTTTTTTTGTGACCTTCATGTTTTGGGGAATGTCCATGTAATCTACCCACTATTGGAAGGACTCATCATCTGCCACCAATATCCTTTGCTGTCCTATGATGAGAATGGCATACCACAGTGTTGCTCTAGAAAGCTCTATAGCTGCTTTACTGGTACGACAGATGCCAAGATGGTTCACAGCTGGTATGGCTGTCTAAAGCAGTCATCTTCTCAATGAATTGCTCTGAGAACCTCTTCAGAATGAGACATCATTCAAGTGGGCTTTCTAAAGAGGGTTGTTGGTTGCTTTCATTGCACCAGGAAAGCTGCTGTAGCATGGCTCACTTGCCAGCTGGACTCCTGTTCACTGGTGGAATAGCATAAAATTATGCCAGTAAAGTTACCCTGGAAGCACTCTATCATACCAGGCACTACAGATGTGCACCTTCCCATTTTACATCAGTGGGTCCAACCCTCATCCACCATTAAGAAACATACTTGCAGTTCCTAAGCAGAACAATCACTGGCACAATTGCTATTTTGGCATGATATGACTTGTTCAGTGCTGTACTTGTTCAGTCCTGAAGTCCTTGCATAGCCTCAGAGAAAGTGCAGCTGGTTGTATAATGGCAGCTGCAGTAGCATAAAATCACAACAGGATTTGGGGCCAACCAACTTGATGCCTCACTCTGGGTCCTGTGTCTGCTTCAGCAAAAGGTGGCTGGCGGGTTTCTTCAGATGGCCCAACCCTACTCTGCTTTTCTTTGAAGGAATGGTTCTGCTATGACACTACACTTACAGAGCACGCAATCAGCTGAGATGGCTCTCCAAGGACAAACCATCTAATCCCCCGTGTGATCCCTTTCCAGGAAGCGTAGCCTGAAAACAAGCAGTCTCTTACCTTCCAAAGACATTTCACAGATGAAAAGCAGGTCACACGGGGCTAAGCAACATTAGAATGTGGACAAAGAGGGCAAAAAAATATCACTGAGGAAGAACACACAAGCTAGGAGAGGCTGCAGCAGTTGGCTTTCACCTTAGCTACTATGAAGGGGAAGATCCCTCCACCCCTGTTCTTGAGTTAACTTAGTACAAACTATTTTTACTGTTTGAGCTCAGTTTGCAGCAATTGAAGATTGAGAGAAAGCGGGAACATGGGGGAAGGAGGAGGGGGAGAAACTGGGACACTTCAAAAGCAAGAGAGGAATAATTGGAGTCTTCCTGCCAAATCAGGATGGTTGGGAGAACATGCAGTCTCCATGTTCATTCTGCTTGCAATGCCCTGCTCAGAGCACAGACTTCTGAGAGGCTAATCTATAACAAGGTTACAATATCATGTTAATATCAGCATCTTTTTTCAGTGTATCTCTTCAATCTTTTCTCTTCTCTTTAGCCTTTGCAGTTCATTTATTTGTTTCTCCATGCTAGGCATAACTGGGGTCTCCAGCAGCTTTAGAAGAGAAGTCGACCTCAAAACACTTGCCCAAATATTGTAGCAGTTTATGATAACATGCCTTATAATAAAAAGTAAACCATGATATGCAAGAGTATTTCCAATAGACAGGCTGATGATTCTCTTTGGGCTTTAGTGGTAGTTACTGAAATAGATGTGTTTCAAGAAAGAGAAATTACATATGAAGTAATTTAGATTTTTGAGTCTTTCAAAACTTTTAGCTACCTATAATTGCCAACAATTACTCATGTTGGTGGTGACTGATAAGTTAGAAATTGTTTTCCTTGTGAACTGGATCAATCACATTCAGTCTTAATATACCAGAATCAAATGGCACTGGTACCCTCATGACACACTGGGGCATAGGAGAGAGAAATTCAACCATTACTATCAAAATGCAGATTGTGGATAGAGGCTTTTCAATAGCAAGATAAACAGGTGAAAACATTTGAACTGAACTTCAGAGGCTGATCAAAGCAACATAATTAGATTTTAATACACATTATTTAATTAAACACTGGGGCAAGTGCTAATTGATCCTTGCCCATATGTAGTGCAATCCTTTATTTATTTTACAGTGCAGCTTAAGTGTATGTATGTGGAAGTATGTTCTAAAATTTAAATGCTTAGGACTGCAATCCCACATTTCTTAAATGTACTTTAGAGTCATGCCGAATTCTTATTACAGACTGAGCAGTGAAAGTAAATTTTGAGTTGAATAGAATCTCTAGTTCTGTAAACTGCTGTCATAAACTCAGTAGAAGGAAATTGCTGATACTATTAGTAGATTTTTTAGCTGATCGTGCCATTTGCTTTTCACTGGGTAAAAACAAACCTGGTTTATGTGTTTGCAATACTGGACAAGTTTATGCCATTTTCTCCCTGACATCCTAATGTATGAAGTTGGACAGATAAACAAGCAATTCTATAGCAATCTTATGTAGCAATCTTTCAACTATAATTTTACTTTTTGTGCCATGAAAAAGAAGTCTTATTCAGATGTCTAAAGTAACTAGGGATGTAATTCTTCAAGTTTCTTCTTGAAGGGACCAACAAGTAACTTTAACAATTTTCTTTCTGAAAAAGAAATCTTTGAAAACTCCACAGTTTTCAGAGTCTATTCATAATTTGGTACTGAGTCCGTGCAAAATTTGCATGTGGTTGTTTTGTGAAGAAGCCAGCAATTTCTGTGCGGGAAACAGTATTTTCTGTACAGGAAATGATATTTCTAAGGAGAAGATTGTTTTCTATGCAAACCATCCCCATGCAAATTTTGCACAGAATAAGTCCATTTCTATGTAGAAAATAGCATTTTTGAGGTATAGGAAATAGTACTTCTGTGTAGAAATATTTTCTAGGCAGAAGATTCTTGTGCAGAAGATGTCATTTTTGGGGGCAAAACAAACACATAAGAATTTGGCATAGAATTAGTCTTGAACTGTGAAGCTTCTCACCAATCCAGATTCTTCTTATCAGGGCTTTTTAACACTCCAAAATCAGGTTTTTGATTTTTTTAAAAAAGAATCCTTTCCATCCCTAAAATTAACTATATTGGTATATTGCTGTTTTACCTGATATGTGTGATGATAGGAATACTCACGTGCAAAGATTAATTCAAAAGAAATGTTTGTAGCTACCATGATGACTATATTGGATGAGATCTAACATGAAGCTATCAAACGAAATACAGAATTGCTTATGCCCATCTAATTCATGAGATATGTATAAATAGATAAAGTGTGGGTGAGCTCATTAAGTTTGAAAGTCAAGTTTTTTCCACAGAACCTGCCTCAGGCCACATTGCAATAACAAAACCTCGTATTTGGAAAGACCATTACTGATTTTTTTTTTTAAGCAAAACAAGGCATGGGTAGAGCCTTTTTTTAAAAAAAAAAAAAAACCTGCTTCCTGGCAGTTTCTAGGAATCTAATTTTCTTTCTGGGGGATATGTGTGTGTCTTCTAAGGTCACAAAATTAGGCAGAGGAACACATAGCCTATAGGGTTATCCACCTAAGCTAATCTATCAAATTGCCTGTCCCTTCTCTTCATGTTACAGTAGTCATGTAGAACTGCTTTCTTATAATTGCCAGCTTACAACGCTGCTGTAACATTTAAAGATCTGGCATCATGATCATAGGAGCCAGCAAGGTGTGGCCATTTGAATGTTGGACTGTGATGCTGGGGACCAGGATTCTAATCCCACTCATTGATGGAAACCCACTGTGTGATCTTGGTCAAGTCCTACTCTCTCAGCCTCAAAGGAAGGCAAAGGCAACTCCCTCCCTCCAAATCATGCCAAGAAAACCCCATAATAGTTTCACCTTAAGTCATAACAACTTGAAGGCACACAACAGCAGTAGCAGCAACAATAACAACATGATCAAGTGGGAAAGAACTGTATTTCTTCCTGCCCAAGGTAATCTAGGCTATCAGAAGTTACAGAAGCTCTACAGGGTTAAATCACAAGAAAAACAGATCATTGCCCTACAAACTAAAGATTAACAGAATCATATATGCTACATTTACTATAGCAATTGTAGAGAATAATTGTGCTCCTTTGACAGAATACATGCTTCCCATACCATGCATGCAGAAAGTCATAGGTCCTCTCTTGAAAATCTGGAGATGGAGCTAGAAAAATTCATCAGGGTGATTCCTTTTTGGAATACAATGTATTGGGCCATCTCCCCGCTACTAATATGTGCAGCTTTTAAAGTTCTTGTGGTGAAATTTCAGAGCATTTATTGTTATTTAATTGGCTGAGTAGTTTTTATTTCAAATCATAAAAGTTGTGAAAACCTTCACCTTTCTGTTTATGTATTGTAACCAGAGTAGAATATTCTATAGTTAAAATTTTTGAGAACAGTTATTCTTTCTTTCTACCAAAAGCATTCATACCACAGTGTGGAGAATTTACAATGGTTCTGCAACCAAACCAAAGTATGAAAGCATGAGGAAGAAATGCTTAACATTTGCAATAGAAAGGTGCAATTTATTGTCCCTTGTAGTTTAATATGTAGTTCTTGCTTAGAGACCAGTCATCTGTTGAGATCCAAATGTGTTCAGTATGGAAGGTGAAGGCAAAAGAAGCAATAAATTGGTGCTTAATTCACAGAGCATTAGCAGTTCTTGTACACCTGCTAATTTACCACCTACTGTGCTAGTGTAATATAAAAGCTTACTTCAAATCCATCATTCTGCATCTGAATCTGGCAGGAGTATAAGACTGAGCTTACACTTTCAGAACTGTGCATGACCTACGATATAATTTTCTAGTGCACATTAAAGTAGAGAAAAGGTAATCAGTTTCTAAAACATGTATATATTCCACCTGGTTGATACCTTGCTTTGGTAATATATAGTTTGTTTCCATCAATGCCAGGCCAAACAATTTTGCTACCTGTGATGAAGGACAAGATGGTACTCTTTGCCATTTTATGTACATGCTACTTGGACTGACCATTGAGTCTTACTTCAGTAACTGTGATGGGGCAGTGTTCTCCATTACATCTATAGGCAGAAGATTAGCTTAGAGAGCACAGGGGAAGAATGGGCTGAAGATAGTGATGGACAGTGTACATACCTTCTAAAGGGACCAGGCTACCCAAAATGGCAGAACCATACCACCTGAGTTAAGGTTTTCTTATGGATTTCTCTATATGGAAACCAAATTGGAGCCCAAACTTAGGTGTGTCCCAGTGGTGTACCTGGGAAGTGAAGTAGTTCAGCACACCACAGCCAGAAAAGTGGAAATATCTTCTTGTGTGACCTCCACAATGTAACAGGTATGTAGAAGAGCCTTTGCCACCAGGCGTCAGAACTTGTGTTTAATTTACTCTACTTATATCCCTGCTATTTTATTGTAGTCTTCACATGCAAATCATGAAAACAAGAAAAAGCTGGATGTTATTATTATTGGTTTGGAAAACGGAAGTGAGGAAGAAACTCCTACTTTTTAATCTTCAATGGAATGTGATTAGTGCATCTATTCAGCAAGATCAAATGAAATAACAGAAACTCCACTGTAAATTTGTTGGCCTGCTGCCATTTCTTAAATGGTTCTCTTAATATTAATGCAGTAGTTTACATTAACTTATAGGAAATTCATCAATGAACTGCTCTCACAATAATGTTTGATAAACACCTTTGCCCATGCTATTACTGTTTAGTTTGTACACAGACCTTATTGATTGCTACCAGGGCTTGAGAAATATAATATTCAGTTTAAATTAATACATATGTTGGCAGCTGCACTTTTTTTAAAAAGAGTCTGGCAGGCTGAAGATACAGGTTTAATATTTTTTATTTTGTTATTCAGCAAGTTAGAAGGTAGAAACTTAGTCTTGTGTGGTGAAGCAGAGAGATATGCTTGTACAAAATTTAAATACGGATGTAAATAGTCAGCCATTCTTTATACTGTTTGCCTTCTGATGCTGGAAAAGTTCTCAGAACATGACAGTGAAAAACAGACTAGAGATGCTTACTGCCCGGCTATGTGTATGAAATCTTTAATAAGGTTGCCTTACAGTGAACCTTATTTTTTTTAAAAAAAATCCTTAATTACTTGGAAATTTCCCTGCCCTTAACTTGAAAAAGTCAGGAAGACATGAAAAGAAAACAGTCACAAAGTATACATTGGTAGCTCTTGGTCAAGATAAGTCCAGTATGCAATCAAAATTACATTCTGGGTCTCCCTAAAAATTATGCAGTTTGCTTTTAGGCAGATTTATAAAAAGTAGCAGTAAATAATGATAATTCCAAAAATCCTGATTTCCATAAATTTACTCTGAAGGTTATTTTTTATGTGAAATAGGACTTTGAAATACTTCTCTGTAGAAATAAGAAAGCAGATTTAGGGTTGGTCAGCTAAACAGTCATCACACCTTTCAAACATCCAAGATGTGAAAAATATACATTATTTTCAAAGATGATTGTTTGGGGTGCAGGTTTATCGTTTGAGGAGATAGCTGTGAGAAGTGTAGAATTAATTAAGAATTAAGAATTAATGGGGAAAATAGAATTTTATACAAAATCAGACATTTCCTAAAATTGTACTACAGCTATGTAATAACTCATCAAAATTGATATTATAACAACCTACTTGTAACTAATCAACCCTAGTCCAAACTTTTTTTTTTAAAGGCTACTCAGAACTGATCTTTCTCTAGTGAGACATGCTTTGGTTGCATCCCATTTGGATTATTGTAACAGACTGTACATGGGTCTCACTTTGAAGAACATTTGGAAATTGCGATTGGTCCAAAATTCTCTGATGTGTTGACCAACTGGGATTGTTGACATTGATCATGCAATTCACACTGGCGACCACATTGAAAACTAGCAGTAGAACTAATAATAATGGTGATAATGCTCCTGCAATTTTTTCTTCTTCATTTGCATTACTTATTAAAATAAATAGTTGTTATTGCTGCTGTTGTTATATAGATGAATGGTAAAATCCTATGGTCTCTGACATAGCATCCCAGGTCCCATTGAATATATGGAATCCCACCTGTGAAGGGAGGAGAGAGGTCCACCCTTGAGGGAGAGGTTTCAGTCTCAGATCCTTCCTCCTAGGCCCCTGAAATCTTCTGTCCTTGGGCCCTCTTGGATGTCAGAACTCCAGAGTCAGTGAAGGGGAAAGGAGGCATTCTGGAACATAAGGGAGTAGGCATATTGGGAGAGAATTACTAATCATGCCTCCAGACAGCTAGAGATCTCCTCCAGCTTGTATTTTCAATGGGTGAGAACTAATGGGTAAAAATTGGCAGAGCAGCAAGAGAACAATTAAAATGTTCCCTTATTTCTCCTTTGTTAGAAGGTATCAGACATTCCCTTGGGTGCTTTTGACCTGAGCTTGGAGCACTCCATAGCAAACAATGAATTTGTTATACTCTGAACTTGCAAATTACTTTGAAAGGCAAAATTTCTTCACCTTTCTTTATAGATCAAGGGGATGATCTAATTACAGTCATTTTTTATTACCAAAGAAACAAACCACTTTCCAGTTTATCAAGAGGCTTGTCCCTTTGGCTTGTCTCTTTGGCAATAGGAATTATTACGAAGTAAACCAAATTATCTTCTTTGTTAATGTTCCTTCTTTGTGCCAAGTAGGTAATATGTATTTCAATTTCTGCAGCATTTTTAATAATCAGAGTTTGTAGACCTTAATATCACTCAATGGCACATTTTAATATCTATTATTTATGAGAGTCTTTTTATGAAAAGCTAACTGATTGTAAGTATATGAAATAATCTTCTAATGTTTTAATCAATGAAACCTGTCATGTAAAATATTTTTTAAGGTTCTGGCTTGCATTTCAGGAGATAGTGTTAATTTATCAATATCAATCTGATTTTTCTGATATCAGGGACAGTTAGTGTTTTTCTCAAGTGGATGGAAATATATATTAACTTTTATTTGTTTGGATTTACCTCTCCAGTATGTAAAATTCCACTGAGTATAGAAACAGAGATGTATCCATTTTTATTTTAGGAACATGTTTTCTGTAACAGTCATTTTTGTCCATTGCAAGAGTTTTTGTTGCTGTCTCTAAATATTTTACTACCCTTTCAGATTGACTGAACTTGACAGACTAGCTGGGTTGTGATCTTGTTTGCAAAGACGTTTATTTGGAGCAAATTCCACTAAGCAGATACTTCAGTAATGGAAAGTGGGAGGCAATGTTTGCCAGTTCCCCCTTTCCCCATGAAGTCCTTCGTGATCTGCCACCCAAAAACAAAACAAACAAAAAAACCCTATTCCAGAAGTTCAAGGGATAAAAAGGAGAGAAAAGGGAACAAATAGTGACAGCAACCATGCAGATATTCGTATTTTACTCTCCAAAACACAAGTTATTACCATGCTTGCAAATGAAAATGTAATTTTGTTTTAAGGCACCTTATTATCCGAAGGTGATATTTTAAATTGAGAACATATACACATACATTGCTGTTTGCAGCTTGCGAGGGAATGTGGTGATGAGCTGTGCAACTGCAAATGCTTTCTGATGCTATTATTATTTGTATCCCACATCTATCTATCTTTCTTTACCCTTGCATCTGTTTTAACCTTTGTAAGACACCTCACAAACAAACTTAACAACAACAACAATATCCCACCTTTTTCCCAATCTGGGACTCAAGGCAGCTTACAAAAATCAAAGCAGGTAAAGGATAAGCCTTCCCTATGTGGAAATCTGAAATCCAAAAACCTCCAAAACGTAAAAGTTTTGGCCACTAGCCACCTAGTTCTGCCTTTGAGGTGGCAGCTGCAGCACTCTGGCTCTTTTGTCTCTCAGGTCTGAGGAGTACTGCAGTTGATGCCTCGAAGGCAGAAGGAGGCAGCTAGTGACACAAAGAGAGAGACTGAGAAACTGAGGGATGAATGAGCAGAAGTGTCACAGCTGTTACCCCACTGGAAAACCCTGTCCCACGCTCTACAATTTTGATATTAAAATATGATTGCATGTGCCTGAGAGGTCGCCCGGATGAGCACGCAGGCAGCAATGGTCGAACGATTGAAAACCAGGTCAGGCCAGTAAAATCCCCAGTCACGTAGCCCCAGGAGACCTCAAGCTGTGCAAACCCACAGTAAACAAAGGGTCCTCAGCCCCTGAGAAACTGACTTGAGAGGATTAGCGTGTTTGCCCCAGGTTGAGCAAAATCCTATCAGGCAAGGACCATTTACAGAAAGTCACAGAACCCAATGCAGCCAAAAATCCTCAGACTTTGGCAAAACCTTGTAATCTCATCACGCAAAGGAAGTTACCATTGTGGAGCTTCTTTCTCTTTGCAACACCCATTGTTCTCCCTGGGAAAGGATTAGCACTCCACGTACTTTCCCCCCTTGAAATAGCTCCAGTTTTTGAGCAGTTCTTTGGATCGCTCCCAGTCATTCCAGCAGACCGTTTCTCCATCTGTTGAGTAATCCCCTCAGCTCTCTCTGTGCTGAGCTCCACTCTCCACTGTTTTTTCCAGACCAAGGACTTCAGGAAAAGGTGCAGTATTACCCCAGCTACAACCCCTTTCAATACTCCTCTATCCAGTTTCCTCCCTTTTGCTTCTTAATAGATCTTGAGTTGAGTGTGTGAGTGATTGCGTTGATGTGTGAGACTTTCATTCAATAAAATAATTTATTAGACATTTTTGTTTGGTTTTTGGCTTGGCCTGACCCCGTAAAAACTGGGTAAAAAGACCCCGCTAGGTTCCCCTGCCTCTCACATTGCTATTGTTTGTGCTCTGGCTAGTTTCCATTCCCCATCACATGGAGCACATTAAGGTGTTCCCCACGGGACCCCAGAAATCAGGGTAACACAGCTACCACTTTGAATGTGGAAGTGGCTAGCAGAAAAAGAGAGAGGGAGAGAGAGAGAGGTTGAGACTGAAGCTCTGTGAAATGACAGGAGGCATGGTTTCTTGCCAAGCACTATGGTTAGATATCTCCACCCTTGCATCTCATACACAATACAAGTAGCAAATAAATGAGATGTGAGGCTATTCCTCCCTCCCACAAAAAAGAGTGGTGTATTCCAGAATCTGGAAAAAAAAATCCATATATAGAAAACTTCTGCTCCCCAGCATTTTGGATAAGGGAAGTTCAACCTGAACAGCTAAAAATTTCACATCAGACTTATGTTAAAATATAGCTAAACTACTGAAAGGATTAAAAGCATGACTCTCACTTCCCTACTCACTTTGTTTGCTCATGTTCTTTCTGTGTTGATGATTACAAAGATTATTGTTATTTTTTGCTTACCACAGACTCAAGAGATCATGAACACTGCTTGCCAAGGTTAGATGTGTTAAGTTTTGTGTAACATTTGGAGAATGACCAAAAAAAAAAAAAATGGGGGGAGGGGCTTTCAATTTAACTTTCATACAAATTCCTGACTTTTCTTTATACTAGGCTTTTTTTTTTTGGAATGTCCAGTTGTGAAGCGTGTGACAAGCATCTTCTCTAAGAAGGTTACACCAACTAGCCTTGCCCTTGAAAAATAAAGGACAACCAAAAATTAAGAACAAAACAAAAGCAAAGAGATTTAGTATAGACCATTTATTATCTATCAACAGCATACAATAGCAGGAGCCAGTGTAATCCCACCCTTTCTTTCCTGTTCTCTTTCTCTGTCTTTTAAATGCCTGGCTGTTCCTTTGATTTTTGACTGATTGGATTATATATCAGCAACAGCCTTGTCACTTTGAAAAAAAAAAGTAGTGTTACAAAGGTTCATTGGTCTGGGATGGTCCCAGAGGTGGAGCTTGGAGTGTGTGGAGGGGTGGGTGGGAGGGAGGGCTATGGCGTGAAGTCTTGCCCATGGTGCACTGGGACATGCCCTTGGTGCATGGGGGCATGGCCATGGTGCGTGGGGTCGTGGCCACGGCATGCAGGAGTGTGGCTATGAGCCGGGATACCCCGAAAGCATTCCTGCTGGGGTGAACTGCCCCAATCACACACACACCATCCCTACATGACTGTACCCACCATGGCTGTAAAATTAGGACTGTGAAAATCTGTCAGTCTTGATATAGCATTTCTTTCTCCCTCACCTGCTTTTTCTTCCTGATCTTGTTTCATATCTGGTGATCAGAAACGGTGCTTTTTTTTTATTCTCACATGGATATTTTTTTCATATTTTGATACATACTTTTCCTAATATACATGCTTTGCTATACATGATTTTTAATATATACATTGTATATGCATTTCTACATTGACTAAAAGTGTGTTTGTATGTGTGTGTGTGTGTGTGTGTGTGTGTGTGTGTCTAAGTCACCTTTTTGTGTGCAATATAATATGTTTAGGGCAAGAGAAGTGTCCTTGCCACTCAAAAACCAAATCGAAGCACAAACTTTCATGATACTATGAATTCTATATATTGGTATGCTTCTGTTGGCAGCAGTAACAGAACCGATAGTGACAGCTGACATTTTTTTCTGTCTTCCCAGAATTCCCTAGAAGGAGAACAGGAAATACTGTCCTCACTCTGATTGGCTTCATGAGACCAGATTATAGAACATGTAGCACTGTTGGGAATTCAGTTTGAATGATGGCAGCAATGCAGTCAGAATATTTTTTTTAAAAAAAAACACCCTAAATTGGGCCATTTTCTTTTATAATCTTTGTTCTACTAAAATCATTGGACTCAATCTTTTGTGGTCTTTAAAATATCAAAATAAAGTTATAAAAAATAGCAAAAGCATTTCTCTACCATCTTAGGCAATTAAACTTCCAAATGGGGAGCACTGGATTTAAGCCTAAGCTCTAAGCATATTGTATAATTGTTAATAACTATATATTGCAAAACATTATAAACTTCCTGTGATCTCTCCCCAGAGGCAATGTAATCTGGATGAACACGACAACCCTAAAAATGGACATGTCAGAAAATGGATGTGCGTACAACAAAGGGATGTGTCTTCCATTGGAGGAAGAGTTCTAGTCACTGAAAGCAAATCCAGACATTTCCCTCACCTTCATACTATAGCTCACTCACATTCAGCCCTGAACCTTCTGTGTAGCATGTTCAGGCTATGGTAATGGAGAGAAGGATATTATGGGTAGGAATCTACTTTCATCATCCCAGTTGTGTGTGCCTAGGTCAGGACCAAATGCATTTATGAAATGCAGTTGTTCAGTTGGAACAAGTTTTATCTCTTTTTTAAAAAATTGTCCTAAAAGCTGTACAATTAAATGGGCGACTTGCTTGACTGAATTTTAAGAATGGAGGTGCTCACTAACAATAACTTTGTCATGCAGTTTTTTCCACCTACTTGCACCTAATTTACTATGCTGTTTCCTGGAGTTTTTAGAAAGCTGGTATTATTTTGACAGATCTGGATTCAGTTCACAATAAGATTTTGTTTCTGCTGCTTTTGCATTTGGTTTATCTGTTTATTTGGGTATGGGTGCTGTGGTGCTTAATTGAACGTTCGTCTTTTCCCTCAGTGAAGTGCAATGTCAAATTGGAATGCTTTTCCTTTAAATACTTTGTCAGGCTGCAACTTGCCTTGGAAAGCTATCATTATAATAGGCGGAGAGGTTAAAGAAACTGTAAATGATGACATATCTTTCCGGCAGTCTTAGTTCACAGATTTTTTTCCATGACTGACATATTATTATGAAATTGCTGAGAAGCAGAATCACACAGTACAGATTAATTCATTTTGAGCACTGGTGGACATGGCAATTTAAAAAAAATCTTGCTGACAGTGAAGCTGTATACTCACATAGCCATAATTTGGTCCTGCTTCTTTAAAAAAATGAAAGTAGGGCTTGATGACATGCATATTGAATTGCTAGGCTACCACATGTAATTTACTGAAGCTAATGCCTACCAATGAATGTACTTTCAAAAGTAATGCAGAGACTTGACACTAATTTCTAGGAGCATTGCACTTGATGTCAACACAAGAAACATCATGCCTACTGGATGCTTCCATGCACGTGTTTACTTTTGATTGTGTTATTATACTGAGATTTAGTTTTGAGATGCACTGAAGTTGTATTCACAGGCAAATGGAGAGGAGGTCTGAGTCTTTTGCAAACCTGGTAGTATTGCTGTGAGACTTTCAGGCCCAACTTTTGCCAATCTGGTTGGATGCTAAAAGTAAAAACGATTCTCCTTAGGATATACCTGAAGTTGTCCAATAACACCTTATAAAGCAAAGTCAGATTCTTCTTGATCTCATTTGTAGAAATTACAGTTTAGACCAGTGGCTCCCAAACTTTGTCCCTCCGGATGTTTTGGACCTCAGCTCCCAAGCTGGCTAGGGTTCTTGGAGTTGTGGTCTATAACACCTGGAAGACCAAAGTTTGGGAACCACTGAGTTAAACTGAAAGGAGAGGATATTGTTGCACACCTGGATTTTGACCCAGAGACTATGCCCAGCAGGAAAGTCTAGGTAGACAGTTTCTTCTGCCTTTCCTGTGACCTGCTGTCTCTGCAAATGAAATGGAAAGGCTCAATTATGGTTCAACTTGTAGTCCAATATCCAGTGCTGTCCCACAAACCACCATCATATTCTGTGCAGCTCCAGAGGCTCAGGGAAACTGTTACACTATTGCACCTAAAGGCCATGGATGGTTGTAGCCGTGGCCATACTGGCTGAGCATCAGGTTGAGGAATGCTGTGCAGTTACAAGCAACTCCTTTATCCTCTTTGTCCCTAGAACTGGCCACAATTTCTACCTCTCTGGCATGCCTTGTAGGTGATGTAGCACAACTCAAATGAATGCTGAGTATTATTTTCTCTCTGTCTCTGTCTCTGTCTCATTCTCTCTGTGTGTTTTTGCTACAGAGATACACACAACCAAAGAGTTCTCTCATGAAAAATTTCCTGTTTCTCTATGGATCAAAGAACAGCTTAAGCCCAACAATGAATCAATCGGCCTCCTTTGTTCTCTGTTACCTTGCGAACCCCCCTTTCTAACCTGCCATTTTCTGTTAGCTGGAAAATTGCAGCACTATTTATCTTACTGAAATTGAAATTATGCTGACAAATATAACATTTTGACATTGTGTATATGCATGGGGAAGGGATGGACAAATAGTCTTCAGCCTTCCAATGTTATATGAAACCATAACATTTGTTGTTGTTCTTGTTGTACGCTACAAGGGATCAAACTGTTGTTGGATGTTATTGTGATTTGTTATCAAGTCAGCTTTGTCTTACAGTCTTACAGTGCCTTTACCAGTGAGAGGCCTCCAAGAACCCTGGGCATGCACAACACTGCTCAGATCTCGCACATGCAAAGCCATGTTTTCCTTTATTGAGTCCATCCATCTGTAGTATCTTCCTCTTTTCCTTCTGCTTCCATATCATCAAGCATTATAATCTTTTCCAATGGGTCCTGTCATCCCATGATATATTGGAAGTGTAATAGCCTCTGTTTAATCATTTTGGAACTCCATGGTACCTATGGTACCCTTTTCCAGCATTTCCACATTTCAGATGAGATACTTTTCTCATGGTCAGTTTCCTTTACTGTCCAACTTTCACAACCACGCATAGAAACTCATGAATCATGCAGACTTCATAGTGTAAGGCATTCCTGCACTACTCTGCTATAGTGCTATTATTCCACTTTCAACGTCCGATGGAATCCTGGTGTTTGTAGTTTGGGGGAGGCATTTAGAATTCTCAGCCAAAGAGCTCTTTGGCCTCAGTAAACTACAAAGCCCAGAATTCCACCGGATGTTTAAAGTGGAATAATAGCACTGTACCAGTGTAGTGTGGAAATGGCCTACGTCCCTTGTCACTATCATGAATTTAGATCTTTAGAGTTTGGAAACATTTTTTTTTCTGCAAAGTACTGGGAAGTTCAGGAGGGAAATTAGATGACACAGATGAGACCTTAACCTGGAAGTAGTTTGAGAAAGATTCCCCTTGCTGTACATATAGTAAGCCATTGGTATCCAGTAGGGTTTGGTTCTAGGGCCCGCCCATCCCCCGTAGATACCACATTCATGGATGCTCAGATCCCAATGGTGCAGTAAAATGGTGTCCCGTATATAAAATGTCAAAATCAAACTTCCCTTTTTGGATTTTTTTAAACATATTTTCAAGCTGTGTTTGGTTGAGTCTATGGATACAGAATCTGCAGATATGGAGGCCCAACTGTATACATGCATGTTTCTTTCACCTCATGGTCATCAAATAGTTTTTGCCCCGTTTCAAAAACAAAGTTTCATGGATATATATTTTGAATCAGTGTTGAGGAGCACAACATTGCATGGCATGCTGTCTTGGTGATGTCCAAAAGACTTACTATGTTCTGTCCCCCCCCCAAAAAAAAACCTTTATCAGGCAAAGGCAATTAAGGATGTGGGAATCCCATGGACTTCCTAGTGTGAATTCCCTGTTAAAAATTGATGTTGCTTGTAGGTTTAGAAGACTGGATTTGGAGACTAGAATCAAAATAAGGAAAGCACAGAGCTTATTTCTTTCCTTCTCAGGTTCTTGGCAAGTTAAGGAACTAAATCTTCACAAAATTCCTTTGGGAATCTGTAGGTTTCAGTAAAGAGAAGTGAACTGATGAAGTGTTCCTTTTATGACAGCAATATTACCAAGAAAGTAAATAATACAGGAAAAAGCATGAGCTTGTCACAAACCTAGAATAAAGAATCCGTAAACTGTTTTCATTCCAATCTACCTACTCACTGAGTTCTGTCAACCTCTCTGCCTTGCCTTTTTATACGCAACTTGTTTTGTAAACCCCCTTTGCTTATGGAACTGGCAAAACCTTCTTTTTGGTAAGCATCCCATACTGGAATATTAATGAAAATAATTTATGCAAAACACAAATTCTCTTTATTTGCCAGCACTTCAGCTGGTCCTTTGTGAAATGAATGCTCTTTAAATTCTGCAACTTTGTGGGGTTGTGAGTAGAGCACTTTGTCAGAATGGTCTGTCTGTTTCTGTCTATCTATCTATCATCTATCTAAAAACTTCTGTTGCTGTGAGCACATGAGGATCTTATGCATATGCTACTTTGCATAATT
The DNA here is from genome assembly GCA_948472985.1 of Iguana delicatissima. Classification (NCBI taxonomy): domain Eukaryota; kingdom Metazoa; phylum Chordata; class Lepidosauria; order Squamata; family Iguanidae; genus Iguana; species Iguana delicatissima. Next base: position 152,170 of record CAOKZL010000155.1, on the reverse strand, counting down.
CAGGAATGTAGCTTTTTGCTAATTTCATTCTCAAAGGAATGCATAATTTTAGCAATTATGCATGCAGTTTTTCAAGGCTGTTTCTAGTTTGGGACTTATTCTTAGTTATGGATTTATTTTACAGTTTATGGTTTTTGACAGAAAGTGCTGTAGCTGGGGAATTATTCTGTGCAAAATTAGCACAATTTGGTACAAAACAGCATTTTTTCCCTAAGAGAAAAAAGATCTCTCTAAGAACCAGGACATTCTGTGGAGAAAATAATATTTTTATGTGGAGATATAATTTTCTGTGCGGAAAATGCTGTTCTAAGTTTTCTGCAAAAAAAAAAAATTGCAAATTTTGCACAAAATAAGTCCTGAACTGTGAAGATTCTTGTCAGTCCAGGATTCTCTTCATCAGCCTTTACTGACACTTGAAAAAATATATTTTTCTGATCATATATATATTTGAAGATTCTTTCCATTCCTAGCATGAGAATGTACAGAGTTATCCAGCCAGATGGCCTCTAATTGCTGTCTGTTTTTATGATTATCTCTGAGTGCTAGAGAATCCGGTGTTAGTTGCTCCAAATATGGCATTGGTTCTAAGATCAAGTATCATCCCAGGGAGGGAGTCTCAGTATAAATCTGTAACTTGGTAACTATCCCATACACATCATACTTTTCCATGCCCTATCATACCATATTATAAAACAAGAGGGAAAGGGGTCAATTTCAGTTCTGCAATTACATTTTTGTTTAAAAATATAAATTTGTCATGTTATATCATGGTCTACAGTGGGGTTTTTCTAGCATGCTTTCGAAGCACATCTCCTTTTTCCTATTTTTTGTACAGAGCAGAGAATCCATGGCCCAAGAGAGATTATACTACATTTTCCATCTTTTTTTGATGGAAAAAAAACCCACAACAGAAACACAACAGTCTAATCACAATAGAAGTCCGAGAAAGTTTATTAACTATTTCATTAAAAAAAAAAATGCACCAGCAGTGGCTGCAACTACCTCTGGGATCAATATCCCTGACTCTTATGATGTAAATACACAAGAAACAATTCCACAGGGTAACACAAATCTCTTCTTCTTGGTTTTGATTTTCTGATTAATAATCTTTTTTGCTGTGGTGGAGCCCATAGTCACTAATGGGGGCAAAAACTGACCCCATAGACTGTTGGAAATTGCCCATCCTATTGTAGAATCAAGAAGAAAGTATTTATTCTTCTCTGCTTCTAATTACAGTAAGTCACACACCATCTAGTCAGCATCTGCTTCCAGAAATATCCTCAAATATATTATACAATTTAGCCTTTTTTGACCCGATGTTAGTGAGGCCTCAGCCAAGGCCTGGGACCCTTGATCTCTGGGTATCTATAAAGTTTACCCCTTTCCCCAGTCATTCTTTGTCCCATTTAATTCTGCCAAAATGGAAACTACTTGCCATTTGGTTTCCATTGTAATTACAATCTGAGTCCATCCAGAGAGACCACGTGCAGCGCTTGATATAAAGATCCCACAGAGAATAGGAAGTCCAATATCCGTTTTGTATTCAGTGGGTCTAACCCAAAAGGGATTCTGTTTGGTTAAGGTCTGTTTGTGTAGGGAGAAGGGGTCCAATACTAATTTTGGAATTACTAGTTTTAAAGCAGGTAGATGTAGATATACAGAGATACCCAGTTATGAAGTGCTCACTAGCGGACTGGGAGGGAAAATAAACAAAATTCAAATTCTCAGTTAATCACAACAGAAACAGTAAATGTAGTGTGACACAGATTTTAATCATACATCTATTATGTCAGGACAAATGTAACAGGAAGCATAATTAATAATATTTAATTACCTGCAGTTGGATGTAAAAATGAACTTGTCTACCCACCTTCCTTTCTGACTGTGTAGAAATAAGATCCTGCAAAATTATACTGCAAAATTAGACATACGCTTGTATAACTAGCACACACACACACACACACACACACACACACATGTCATTGATAGCAGAACAAGGAAGAAAGCATAATTTTCAATTTCCCGGTGAAGGGGAATCTTTTTGAGTGTAGTATGAAAATGAATACACTGAATATTTAATATATCTTTCCAAATCTTTTAACTTGCAGATATCTTAACAAAACTTATGCAAAATAACTGCATCTGTTAAAGTTTTTCTAAAGCATTTAAGGGACACTGACTACAGATTAGGGCTTTGATTACTAAACAGTCATGAATAAATGATGCTTTCCCATATACATACACTTAATCATTTCAGGTTCCTGCAAGGCTTCTTCAATACAAAATACATTGATTTTTTTAGTCCCTGACTTAGCTGATGAGTAGCAGCCTACGCACCCTAAAGGCACCAGATCTCATCTAATCTTGGAAGCTAAGCAGGGTCAGCCCTGGTTAATACTTGGATGGAAGATTGCCAATGAATAGCAGGTGATGTAGTCTGTATTTCAGAGGAAGGAACTGGCAAAACCACCTCTGAATATTCCTTGCCAAAAGGAAAAAAAAACTAGGAAATTCATCAGATCACCATAGATTGAAAGGTAACTGAAAAGACACACAGACACAAGCACAAATATCATAGATTTGGCACAGGATTTCATTGTTGATATGACACCAATTCAAAAAGATTCCAATAAAGTTAATAAAGGTCAACAACTATCTTTGCTGACAAGTCTGACATCTGAAGAATCTGTAAAGATAGACAGGAAGACCTGAGCCAGACCACATTTTTTAAAAATTGAACAACAGCTGTTTGGCCATGAACTCCAAAAGAGCTCAATTGATCCCCATTCAATATCTCTTCAGCAATGTCTTTACTTTTATATTAGCCATCATATCTTCTGTATTTCTCTAAAAGACCTCAACACTACATATGCTGGCACTTCTTTTGGTCCATTTATATTACCCATCAGAGCTGATCTTTGTTGATAAAAATGCAGACCAAGGAATAATAATTCAATCTGTGCTAGCTGGAGTTTGGGTCTAGTCCTGAATTTAGGCCTTGCCACTCAGTTTCTGTAGTAGGATTAGAATAACATTTGAATATTTTCAAAAATGGTCAAACACATGTTTTTCAATGGTGATGTGAAGAATCCTGAACTGATGAAATTCTTCACAGTTTGGGACTTATTCTGCACAAAATTTGCATGTGGTGGTTTTATCTGGAAAATGTATGTTCTACATAGGAATTGACATTTTATGTACAGAAAATAACATTTCAGTGCAAAAATATTGTTTCTTATGCACAAAATACTGTATTTAGGGACTTATTCTGTGCAAAATTTGCATGTGGGCAATTTGCATAGAGAAAATAATTCTCTGTATGGGAAACAGTCTTTTTTGCACAGAAACTAATGCTTCTACAGACTTTTGAATTCTGTGCATATTTGTACAAAATTGTCATTTGTGAACAACCAAGGAAGCTTACAAATTAAACTAGGTACACTATAGGTAAAAACATATTAATGATTATCATTAAAATGTAAGTAAACTCTTGTTAAGCACACCTTAACAGTGCTCTTTAAAAAAAGTATGCTGCCCCATTTACTCCCTCTTGCTCCTTTTCCCTCTCTTACTGTCAGGAATCTCTCTCTGCCGGGCTGCAGCCAGCAAGGGAGGTCAGGAACACTTGGGGAGTCCAAATATACCAAACACCAGGAAAACACAAGCCGAATCAGGTCAAGGTCCAGTCCAAAGGTTCAGGAGGCAGAGATCTGTCCAGAGGGTTTCAGGGAGCGGGAGACACAAAGGTCGGGAGGGCTTCCTAATAATTTGCTGCAAGCAAGGAGCAGCCACGCCAGCAGACTTAAGTAGCCCCTGTGAGCAGGTGCTGCTTGTTATAGTTTCCTCTGCCTAGTCCATGCAGCCTCCCTCTGAGCAGCCCGTTTCAGCCTTCTGCGTGATTGAGGGCTCATGGGCACAGCTGGCTGCAACTCCTCTGCATCATTGCTGGTTCCCTCTCCGTCATGAGCTAGCTGGGGCAATTCAGTCTCTGTTTGACCTTCCAGTGCAGGGGATGTCTGCAGGTTGACTTGCTCACTCACCGGCTCGGCCCCCTGCACAATCAGTTGCTCCTCAATCACAGCATCATTTCCTCCCTCCCTCCCTCCCTCCCTCCCTCCCTCCCTCCCTCCCTCCCTCCCTCCCTCTTTTTTAAAAAAACCTGCAAGAATTAAAAGGTCTTTGTTTGCCTGTGGAAAGACAACAAGAAGGAAGCAATGTAGTTTCCTAGGAAGTGGGTTTCAGAACCTGGGAGCAGCCATCAACAAGCCCCACTCTGATGTTCACACCAAACATGCCCATGAGGTTGGGGCAACCAAGCAAATTTCCTCTACTGAACATCTCAGAGCCCAGGTAGGCTTGCACAGATGAGTATGTTCCTAGAGAGATCCTGGTGCCAAGTTAGATAGGGCTTCTTATGACATAAGCAGCACTTCAAATTGTGTCCTGAAACTAGCAGCTAGCCTATGGAGTTATTGTAACAAGAGAGTTGTGTTCTCTATAATCAGTTCCAGTTAGTCTGGCTGCAGCTTTTGGGGCCAGCTGAACTTTATGAACATGCTTCAGAGATAGTGTATGTACGAGTCACCATCAGCAGATGATATCTTCACAAGTAGGTTCAGATGGATCACTACTTTTTACTATGTAAATACAATCCCACACATTATAGAAAGCTGAGCATGCAGGCTGAGAGCTTAATAGGGAGGCAGTACCCTACACATCTCCATCTATTTCTTTGTCTCTCTCTTTTTTTGTATCTCTCCCGTGCCTCATGGCACCCTGAGCTTTATCACCTGTCACTTGGAAATGTATCGAAGTTTCTACACTTCTCCCACAACTAGTCATCTTCATTGAGCAACTATCTCTTGTGATCTCTGTTGCTCCTTTGTGATTTTTCACCCTCAACAGATCTAACTTAAAACCAGTGCGTTCTTAACCTTTGTTCACCAGGAGATGAGACTATATCCCATGGCTGATTGAGATAATGGGACAGCCCGTTATCACAAAAAGTCTGACAACTCCTCCATTAGGCATATGGGAAACTTACCTCACTATGCAGACAAATTGTCCACTCTTTTCACTCACTATCGCTGTTCCCTCATGCCCTTTTATCTGAGCCAGAAGGAGCCAGCTCTAGCAGGCATGTGGTCAGTCTCTCTTCTCCTGTGTTCCTGTCCACATCCTGGAAAGGCATTAATTATTATCACCAGATAAGCTGGGGGCAAAGTCATATCAACTTTAGTGTTTAAGTTAGAACAGATATGAATGCTTTTATCTCCTAAGTATTGTGCAAAGTCTTCATAGTGGTCTGTAACCTACAAAGAACTAAATTTCCTGCTTTTGGTAATTTATTGGTTGCTGAAGAAATATCTTTTAAATGGGTGGATTCTGTGCTTGATTGAGATGGTTTTTGAAATAATAGCGTTGAAAGAGAACACAAAGACCACCTCCGCCAACACCCTGCAAATGAAGAAATCCATATCCATGAGAGGTGTCCATCCAACCTCAATCTCAAAAACCTCCATGAAAAGGGGATCCACCACTCTCAAGACAGTCAATTCCAGTGTTTAAAAACGGTCCTATTGTTTGGAATTTCTTCCTAATGTTTAGTCAGAATTTCCTTTCTTGTCATTTGAATGCATTGATTTGGTTTTTTTCACCAGGGTAGCAGAACACAAGCTCACTCCGACTTCCACATTAAACAAAACAAAACAAAACACTCTCCTCTTTAGATGTTTAAAGATAGCTATCATATCTTTTCACAGTTGTCTCTTCTTGAGGATGAATGTACCCTGTTCCCTCTACCTTTCCTCTTAGGACTTGGTTTCCACATCCCTTATCATTTTGATCATCCTCCTTTGAACATATTCCAGTTTGTCAACATCCTTCTTGAACAACAGTGATGTCCAGAATGAGACACAAATAATCTGGTCAGGTCTGCAAATTGGTGCTTTCTCTTTCATACTCCTGTTAATGCAGCATAGTGTTCGACTTGTTGTTGCTGTTGCTGCTTCTGTCACTGCCAGATCACACTCTGAAGTCAAATCATACTCTTTACTTAGTTGGTAGTCAATTCAGATGCTGTTTTCATACTGTGTTTGTGTTTTAATTGACTATCAGTCTTGTACCTCTACTTTTAAAAGTTAATCATAGTATAAGCTGCCTTGCATCTTGGGTTTGGGATAAATGAAGGGTATAAATCAACTATATAAATAATTATTGTTAAGTATAGCTATGCAAACTGAGAAACGTTCACTATAAAACAGGGATAGGCAAAGGGTGAGTCTCCAGATGTTAAGCAGCAATGCCCAATATTCCTCATTACTGGATATGCTAGTTACAGCTTGTGGCATGTCCACCCACATCTGGGGGGCTGCAATTTGCCCATCCCTGATTCAGAGAAAAATACATGTGGGGAGAATGTGACCAAGTGTCTTGGTCTCTCAGTTTGTTGTCCACATGGTAACTATTAATAGACAGCTTCCAGGACTGTGCTCTCACTTCATCCATTCTTTACATTAAACTTGAACTGTGCAGACTTTCAGTAAGAGAACACCTTCAAACAGGAGAGCATCTTTGTTAAATGACATGGGAATGCTTAAGGAGATTTAAAAAAAATCATTAATGCAAAACACTGTGGACCAACATCAGGATTTTCTGGGTTTATAAGAGAAGAGGCTCACTTCTCTTAATAATCTCATGAGTTTAAACTTTTTTAAAGATAAGTTTTAGAACTTTCATTTGCTAGATTTAATACCTTTTTAGCAATCTGTGTGATGATTATCACATGCGTAATAATGCAATATTTATTAAATGGTGCAATTAATTTAAATTCCTATTAAGCTGAAGAAATCTTTCTATGTACTTTGATGTCTAAAATTATTGCCCTAATCTGTTGTATCAACGAGCTCAACTAATTTCATTAGGTAAGCATTTAGCTTGTCGGTCTTAGATTTCTAAAATAATTGTCTGACTTCCACTTAACTTCTTTTGTTTTTGCATCTGTTATGTAGCATACAGATGAATAAATGGGCTACTCTTCCCTTCTTTTCCATGTAGTTGCATTTCTACTTCATGTGAAATTAATTACTTCATTATAGTAATGTTGATTTAAAATGAATAAATAAAAGAATGGACTAATATGCCAGCTAGAGGAGAAATGAAAAACCAGTAATGTGGCAACTGTAATTTAGTGCAGCTGGAATTCAGATTAATTTTAGACTTTGTATACTTTTATTCTTCTGCCACTTCTTCTTATGTATTTATGTTTGGTTTGAGTAATGTTCTTAGGCACAGCCTCTTGTGCAGATCCAAGGTATGGGGCAATTGTTCTGGGCCTCACACATCAAGATAGATAGTTCAGATTCAGATAGTGAATTTGCTTTTAAGAAAACTATGGGAAAGATAATTTTTACAACATTTTGGGTGCAGTTTATCATCAAGATTAGCTGGGATCCTGGATTGTAGGAAGAAAGCATAGCAGTTCCTCATGTGGATCTTCCACATGTACATACAGGAACATGTGAAAACAGTTCCTACAGAAATAAACAAATATAAGGATACCACTTCAATAAAATGTAGCCCTGTGTTTTAAGACCTTTATTGAAAATTGTTTGGAAGCATTGCAGGCACAAATCCAATAAATTTATGTCCCCATAGTTAAGAGGTCTATTATAATATAATTAAACGCAGGTCCAACAACATAAGTCTCTTCCATCCTGAACTGTAGAAGTTTCTGCATAGTGTCCATAGAAACCTTAGTTACATTTAAAATTTTTTGCTATAGACTGTAATATTCAGATTTGAAATGCAATGTTTTCCTCCTTGATGTTTTCTTTCTCTGATACTATCTCTAGTTTCTGTAGAATAGTGGAAAGGTGGAGGATTTCTTATATCATCTTCCATCTGTTCTGTTTTGTTTTTTTTTTTTCAAATTTTCCTTCCACAAGCTTTCCTTTTTTGCTTTCATTGTGTATTCCTGCATGGCAGGGGGTTAGATTGGATGGCCGTTGTGGCCTCTTGTGACTCAATCATTCTCTGACTCTATATTCCTAATTGTGATTATTTAGCGAGATTTATTATAATTCCTTTTCCCCCCTCTATTTTGATTGCTGCACTTTAAAAGGAAATTCCTGCCTCTTGATTCTTGGCTCAGCTGGAAGTCTGGTCCACCTTTGTTTTATCTTTTTGCTATTGCCTATTGTCACCAGTCCTCAAGAGAGAGGAAATTGTTTCCTCTCTGAAAGAAAACAGGGGAATGGTTGCTTTCAGGTTAATTCAGGGAGAGAAGACAGACCAATATGTCCCTAACTGGAAAATGACTTTATTTCTTCTGTGTAGCAAACTAGAATGAGAGTATAAGTAACTGCTCCAGGCTGAATGTAACATCACCTGTAGCTTATGAGCAATGCTGAAGTTAAGCTATACAGGAGAGTTGCTGCTGAAGATAATGGGCCATCTGTGTCCTTGTACAACAGGGGTGGGCAATTGTGGGAGGCTCAGGGGGCCCTTTCAGTTCCACTGCCTCCCTCCAAAATTTCCCCCAGTGCCTCCCAATGCCTTCTAGAGAGCACATTGGCAATTTCACTATATTTTTAGCCCCTCTCCTGGGCTACTTTAGGTTTAGAGGAGGCCTTTTTTAAGCACAGGAAGTGACCAGAAGTCACTTTTAGTTTACTTCAGTTTACTTCCTCCTAAAATGGCCCAGGATAAGCTCCAAAACATGGCAAAAATGTCCCCAAGACTCCTGGAGGACATTTTGAGTCCCCTTGCTGGCAGAAGTTTTAACCCCAGGAGGTTCAAGACAGAAAAATGTGCCTGCAGGACCACATGCAGATTGTGGGCCAGCTGGCCCCTCCCTAAACTGCAAACCCCAGGATTTCATAGGATGTTGAAAGTGGAATAATCGCGCTATAAGAGTGTAGTGTGAAAATGGCCTGTGTCTATCCTTGCTCTTTAGGAACTGGTTTGGCCTTCATATGGACCAGTGAATTCAGACTTCCCCCCTTCTCCCCACTCTCTGTTTTAGGCTTTATCATGCCATGGCTCTTGCTTTTTTGTTTCAGATAGTTGAATGCAAGAAGGCAGGCTGGATACAGCATGGAGTTATATAGTCCCCTGCCATGAATGGCTATGCCTGGTGCCTCCATTCCTGGCAGTGGAATGATCAGGAATGCAATGTTTTCAACACAAAAGTTTTGGACACGTGGTTTTCAACTGAGCAGATTCAGAGAAAAGACCTACATTTCTCTTGTTATATTTGAGTGACAAAATAATTACTGTTTGGCATGCATATGGCACCCCGGCTCTGCTTCTCAGTTTTCCAAGAAAATTAGCAGATTGGTCAAAGATATAATCTGATTTTGATCAAATAACTTTTAAGCAGTGGAGAAGAGGAAAAAATCATTAATCACTAATAATGAACAAAGAATTATTCATGCTATATACCATGGTGATTGTTTGAAAAGTAAGCCTTTAATGTTCGGCATGAATTAAGCACTGGGTGACAATATTTCTAAGGGCATTGTTACAATTCTATTAGTGTTTGCTCCTCGCTTATTATAGGGTGTCATTTTTGCTATTGTTAATGGAAATGTTTGTAATTCACTTTAGACATCTTTGCGTGTCTATTTGTTATTACAAAAAAAGTTATGTTTATAGCTCACTGTCTGAAAGCTGACTCTTAATCTAGCCATGTTTTCTGCATCATCTATATTAATGACAGTGAAAATACTCTTAGGTTTAATCAACTATTCCCTTCTGTTTGGAACCCAGTAATTAAGTGCTGAATAATTTATATTCCTGTATCATACAGTTCTCTATTAGCCTAACAATTAGTACTATTGTTCTTTTTAATGCTCCGTTACTGTTAAGAGAAACAGATGTTACAAGCAGTTAGCCCATGCACACTTGTCTGAGGGTGTCCAGGCAGACAGAGGCTACTACAATCCAGACAGCTATTTCAGGGTTCCGAAATGCAATCCTGTTGCCTTGCTTGCAATTTTGAGATCTTTATTTTATTTTATTTGAATGGAAGAATGCTCCATTATGCAATCACACAGGCTGCTTTTCTCTTGATGGCCCTTGTAATTTTCAAACAAGGTTTGCAATGCAGGCGTCGGATAGAGAAACAGGCCATCAACTGTCCATTCACAGCTATTGGGGGTGCTGGGGTGGTGGATTGCTGCTAAAGCATTTTTCCAGGAGAGCTGAAAACTTCTCCAGAAATAGTAGATAATTTTTGATCCCTAAGATAGGAGAAATAGGATTTTGTCCTCTTATTGCTCATAGAAAAAAATGCTCATTATCAGTCACACATATCATCCTGTTCAGGTTTCCTTTCCCTATTTGCATCATTTGCTAAGCTAGCCTATAGTGTCCTTTATTCACTAAAACCCAAACAACTCCACCTGTTCCTCCTCCTAATGCAGTCTATCTATTGTTTTCATTTTTTAAATAATGTATTTTGTTAAACATACCTTTCCTCACTTGGGTCTGCAGAGGGAGGAAAAGTTGTGGAGAAATATTTCACTGCTAAAAGAAAAAAGGAAACTACATGTTGTTGCTGTGTGCCTTCAAGTCAGTTCTAGTTTATAGTGACCCAAAGGCAAATCTATTTATGGGGTTTTCTGGACCTAAGAATGTACGATGCACCCAAGGTAATCCAGTGGGGTTCCAGTGCCAAGTGGGGAATCTCACTGCGGTCTCCAGAGTTGTGGTCCAACACTCAAAGCACTACATCATGCTGGCTCTCGCTGGAAACTATAGGTGCAGTATTATTACATTTCATAGAACAACTTTATCCTCTGTATCATGGGCAAAGTGTGGACTGCAGGCCATTAATCACCCACCAATTTCTGAGGCTTCCCAATACCCACAACATACTCTGATTATTTATTTATTTGTTTGTTTGTTGCAGTTGAGGCGTGAGAGTAATATACTGTTTCTTCCCCTTTCAGGCTATGTTAAGCCCAGGAGAAACTTTTCTTTTCCTAAACAAGACTGTAAATGATTGAAGTGAGATTGGAGAGGGCGTTTTTAAAACTGGCCAGTATTCAGTATTGCAGTTACAGATCTATTAACTGACAATTACATTGCTGTATCTGACCTATCTACTATATAAAAGTCAAAGTTTGTATGTTTGTCTGTGTCAGACAATGACCTCATGTGATTTGCTGTGTGAGGCAAAGACTTCATATGATTGGCTGCCTGAGAAGATTCTATGGAATTCTGGGGTTTGCAGTTTAGGGAGGGGCCTTTAGAATTCTCAGCCAGAGAGCTCTTGGGCCTTGCCGGTTGCTATGGAGATGAGGCCTAGCAACAAAGAGGAGAGCAATGCATTTCCTCAGGATCCCAACCTCTGTATGTTAATAAGGCTGAATACAGATTGGCTTGGGGAATATGGGAAAAGTTACAGGTACTGGGCAGGACAGTTTGGAGAATTAGAGACACAGGATCTCAAATCTTTCCAACAAATATTACCTATGAGAAAATAAAACCCCGGGCAATGCTGGGTATATACGCTAGTATTCACTAATCCTAAAGAGTCACAGATCATCTGAATAGCTAGCAGCCTTCAGCCACCGTAACAGCCAAAAGCTACTCCAAGACATGGGCCATTTCCACATGAGTCTGTTATAGTGCGATGATTCCACTTTCAACCTCCTATGGAATCCTGGGGTTTGCAGTTGGCCCCTCCCGAAACTGCAAACTCCAGGATTCCATAGGAGGTTGAAAGTGGAATCATCGCGCTATAACAGACTCATGCGGAAATGGCCATGGAGGTCTGTTCTGTTGGTGATTGGGGCTCAAGAAGGATGACATTTCACCCCTTCCGTAGCCAGCAGAACAGACCTCCCTCTCTCAGAAGAGTTTGCTAGCTGTTATAGTGGGCTGAGGGGGTCAGTCTTGGGACGTTATTTAGTTATGGAGACAAGTAGCCAATGTAGTATTGCAATGATTTAAAAACAAAACATTCTGTGGTTCGCCCCTGCCCCCAGATTGGAAAAATGACATCTAAAGAAGAAACATTTTCAGATCATATTATCTATCTTCACTGAAGGGCAAATTGTTGTTGTGTGCCTTGAAAATAATTTCTGACATGACAACACTAAGGCGACTCTATCGTGGGGTTTTCTTGTAAAGATTTGTTGAGAGGGGGTTTGCCTTTGCTTCCTCTAAGGCTGAGAGAGTGTGAGTTGTGATTTGGTCACCCTGTGAGTTTCCATGGCTAAGTGGGGATTTGTATTTTTGTCTGCATAGTTACAGTCCAATACTCAAACTACTACACCACATTGCATCTATTTCAATAAAGTGGAATATTTGGAAATTACAGGTGTCTTTCTCCCCCCCCAATTTACAACTAGAACTAGAATCCCAATTCAGATTTACATCACAGCAACTCACTTTTTTGGTCATTGTGGACGTTGGAATTCACTACCAACCATACACTGACTAAAGCATATGCCAAACCACATTGTCTCAGGAGCAGTCCATAGAGATCTCCTAGAGGTCCCTGCAGATGCCTGTCACCATGTGTCCAGCAATAGGAAAATAGCTGGATGCTTTCCACCAATCAAGAAATGTCCTAGTTTGGGGGCAGCAACTGAGAAAAGGAGAGTTGTGGGGCATTGGGTGGGAGGCTCTCATAGTTCTGTCTCATAAATGTATCTGGGCCATAATGCTCTAATCCATAGTGGCCCAGAGTTCCCACTAGCGTTATGTAATTCTGTTTTAACCATTTTACTTTCAAGAATCAATTACAGACTTATTACCCCTTTTGATATTAGATTGAGTTGCAGAAAAAAAAGCAGTCGTCTTCTGCAGAAGTTGAAATATGCCCTATTCTATTGTAGCACCTATGTTGTGGAGCCCCAATCTTAGAAAAACTCCAGGAGAGCAGCTAAAGACTCTGGCCATTTCTGCCCTACGCTGTAGTGCGATTATTCCACTTTCAACATCCTGTGGAATTCTGGGGTTTGTAGTTTATTGAGGCCAAAGAGCTCTCTGGTTGGGAATTCTAAATGCCCCTCCCTAAACTGCAAACCCCAGGATTCCATAGGAAGTTGAAAGTGGAATTATAGCACTATAACAGTGAAGTGCAGAAATAGCCTCTAACTTTTGGTAGCATTGGTTAAAGTTTGAACTCCTTTTTAAATGCTAAATTATTTTATCTTGCTGTTGGTTATGTATTTTAGTTTTTATTGCACACTTGTAAATAGATTGTATGTTACAAAGAACATGGAGTATGAAAATTTAAATGAGCAAAAACAGCTGAAATGGGAAATATTTAATGGTAAAAAAAAATCACTCAGTTTCCTCCTTTGAAAAAACAATGATGCAGTCTGTCTATCTTCTCTCTTCTCTCTTCCTTACAAGCCACAGTGTCACTTAGAAATCTGCTCCAGAGGATTCCCCCATGTTCTAGATCACATTTGGGAGAGCTATGGGAAGACTGCAATCAGAAAAAAAGAATCCATTCCACCAGTACTATATGTTCCATTGGTGGATGAGACTGTGGAAAATAATCTTGATTGTAAAACTTGCAAGAGCCAGCATGGTTTAAGTGTTGAACTATGACTCTGGAGACCAAGGTTCAAATCCCCACTCAGCCATGGACGTCCACTTGAGCACGTCACACTCTCTCAGCCTCAGCAGAAGGCAAATCCTCTGAACAAATCTTGCTATAGAAAACCCTGTGATAGGTTGGCTTAGGGTCACCATAAGTTGGAAATGACTTGTAGGCACACAACAACAGCAATAAAACTTCCTTCAAAAGTTTCATTCAGGGTTATAAATAATATTGTTTACTGAGGGGACTTTGTAAAGAAAGTTTTATTGCTTTTACCTTGCTACTTAATTAAAAACAAAAAATGAACTCAGTAGCACTATCGCTCAGGATATTTCTGGCTTTTTAGTAACTTACTAAATGTCAAAATTACTGTTCACTGAAAGAATGACAGCATATGCAGACTTGAGCTGTTAAACTGAGTGCTAATCATATTGCAATCAGCAGAACTTTAACTATATGAATGGATTGATTTTAATAAGGTTAACATCTGTCACTTCCCGATACGCTTAGCATTAAGATCATACATATCAAGGTCTTATTGTCAGGCTTAAGATTGGCAGTAACAGATAAATACCATAAGAAATGTCAACATCTCTGGCATATGTTGCAAATAAAAAAAGTACAGTAATAATCATATTTATTTATAGGTTGTATACATATCCAATCCACATAGCAAAAAGAATTACATTTTTTTTCAGGGCACCTAAGTTATCAGAGTAGTTCTGTGAGATTTTCCAGTGCAGCATATGCAAAGGAGCTGTGTGAGAAAGAATAATATCTCTGAGAGGAATTACTGTTTTGCCACGGTGGCATAAAGTACCTTACATTATTTATTTATCACATTGGCATAGGGACAAGAAGTTATAATTAACAAGAGACTCCAAGTCCAAATACTGTAATAAGCTGGTAAACAAAATGGACCCATCTTCCTGTAAAAAGAACCATTTGACTTTCATCCCCTAGCCTGTCTCTAAGCTCTGTTTAGAATTTCCTTACCTGTGTTCTCAACATTTACTTTTAGGAAAATGTGATATGCTTAAGACACTGTTTATGAAGGTATAAAGTGGAGAAGAGGTAGATTTTGACAGTTGTCTTGATGGTCTCCATAGCCAGACACCTAAGGAAAGTCCAAAAGTGCATGTAGCTTGTCTAAGGCCCTTTTTGCGCAGCATTTCTGATGCAAAAGGGCCCCTTGAGTGTTGTGCACATGTGTGGAGCGGTCCACATGACGCACTCACATTTGTGCTATGCTTGAGGGCCTGACGTGGACCGCGCATGCATTTTTCCATTTTCGACTTGAAGCCGAAAATACTGCACGGTCGCACATTGCTCCAGGGCCCCGCGCGCACTTACCTTGTGTGCGGAGCCTCGGGAGTCCGGCTGGTCGGACTTCCTGTCTCAGTGCAGCCTGGGAGGTCCCAGGCTGCACTGCGAAAGGAAGAGGTGGGGCTCTCGTGCAAGCAGAAAGCTCGTGTGGAGCTGAAGAAACAAGGAAGCAAAAGCCTCTCTCTGGAGGCTGCTTGTGCGAGCCTCACACCCAAGCACCTCAAAAAGGTAAGGTGCGAAAAGGGTCTAAATCCATATATAAAGCCACCACAGGTTTAGCAGCTTTCAGCTGCTCCAGGAGTGGGTCTTTAATAGAGCATGGTGGCGGTGAGGTTTCTTCAAGCTGACTCTAACTTATGACAGCCCCGTCGCTGGGTTTTCTTGGCAAGATTTATTCAGAGAACATTTGTTGTTGCCTTACTTTCCTCTGATGCTTAGAGAGTGTGATTTTGCCCAAGGCCACCCAATGGCTATCCGTGGCTGAGTACAAATCCAGACTCTGGTCTCCCTGAGTCCTAGTCCAATATACCAAATACTATACCAAGCTGGCTCCTAGAGCTAATAGGTTGAACTAATATGTCTTATTGCCCATTCAGGACCAAATCTCTTCCAGATCATTTAGATTACAACAGGAATGACTCACACCAATATAATGTTACTGGGGGGGGGAGCGGGAAGTCTACTCCACTCCTAAGTACTGGGATGATTGTAGCTCTAATCAGAGGGGACAGGGAAGCATAGAGAAGTGGCAGATGATGACACTTGTATTTCCTATTCATAAAGTCCTGACACTTTGGCCCTGTAAAAGTCTTGGCTCTGCTACTACAGTGGCTGTGTGGTGAGAACTGAGGAGGCTTTCTGTGAGAAGTCTATCTAGGTGCGACATTTCACTACATTGAATTTTGTAAAATCTGCTCTGTTTCCAGCTTATAGTTTTAAATTTCAGTTTCTATTTATTAGTGCAAACTAACTGCAAAGAAATATCCAGTAAAAGCATCATCATCATCATCATCATCATCATCATCATCATTGTAATCATAGTCTGTAAATAGAACAAGTTGTTATCGAATATTCTAGATTTGGTGGCAAGATTTTTTTAGAGAAATCTATGTCTTTCTTATGAGCTATCTGAGATTTTCTTAAGAGGAACTTGTTAATGACACCACTTCTGCAAATTGTTGTGATGCTTCTGGAATATGAAGCCAAATATCATGGCTTAAAGAAAAGTCTAGTGGGTAATTAAATAAGCACCAGTGTTAAATATTAAAGTTAAGATAAATGTCATTTTTTTATGTCAGCATAAGCATGCTGTACTTTTGGAGAACTTTTCATTATGCATGAAGAGAGTGTCTTAATTAGGTTATTAAACCTCTGGTATAAAAATGGCCTGGATTAGAACAGAAGACAAAGTGCAGTGTCTCTCTGTGTGTGGGAGGGATTTGTTCAGAGAGAGATGTATCTGCCCTACACAGTCATATTGACTTCATGTCATCATCTGATAATAATTTGTACTTTGGAAAGGGACATATAATTCTGTGTTACAGACATTTATGGTCTCTATAGAATTCTAAGTAGTTCAAAAAACTACAAATCCCATGACTATATGCAATGCAGCCCTCATAGTTTGAAACTGATATAACTGTCTAGTGCAGAAATGTAGTCAGCATTCTGAAGTTATTGAAGGGTACATTGTCCAATAAAAAGAGGAAAAGGGTGAGAATGAATTCTCTTTGCTAAATGCACTTCTGATCAAATTCTTGCATACAAGACAAGAAGCAGCTAACAGATTCTGAAGAGTGAAATTTCTTGTCTTTCGTGAATGGATATTGGCAAAGACCTTTGAAAGTGTGTGCACATGTGCACACATACCTATATATAAAGTTTATCATAATTAAGTATTACAGTAGACCAGGGGTGGGCGAAGTGCAGCCCATATGCTGCAAACAATCCCCCAGGGCTGTTTTTGTGGTCCTTAGACATTTCTAGGGGTCTTCTTTTTTTTGTTTGTTTAAAATGCCCCAAAATCTAGAATCATAGAGTGGGAAGGGGCCCTAGGGGCCATGAGGTCCAATCTCCAGCTAGAGAATGCCAAGCAGATAGCTGCCACTCTGTTTTGGATGACACCCAGTGAAGGAGACCACACCACTTCTCCAAGTAATTGGTTTCTTTGCCAAGCTAGTCTTACTGTCAAGAATTTTCTTTTAATTGTTCAATCAAAATCTACCCTCCTGTAACTTGAAACCATTACACCTAGTTCTACCCTTTGAGGCAGCAGAGAACAAGCCAGCACCCTTCTCTCTGTGGCAGCCTTTGAGGTATATAAAAAGTGTGATCCTGCCACCACTCGTTTTTCTCTGCACCAGGCTGAACATGTCCTCTCTTTCAACCTCTCCTCCTATGTTTTGTTCTTAATAACTCTGATCATCCTTGTTTCCCTTCTTTGAACTCACTCAAACTTGTCTATATCCTTCTTAAAATGAGGTGCCCTAAAGTGAACACAGTGCTCCAGAGGAGGCCTGATCAGTGCAGAATAGAAGAGGGACCACTACTTCCCTCAACTTGGAAACAATGATTCTATTAATGAAATCTAAGAGAGCATTTGTCTTCTTTGCTGCTGCATCACACTCTTGGCTCATGTTCAACTTATGATGCACAATAATCTAGAAGTCCTTTTCGCATGCAGTACTGCTAAACATAATAGCTCCCATTGTGGACCAATGCATCTGGTTTTCTTGGCCTAAAATGTCTTGTAGGAGGTTGTAAAAGACATTTCCACCATGTTTGGAGACTGTCTGGGTCCCTTGGGTTAAAAAAAGAATAAAAATCTCTGTCTCCTATATGCCCCCTAGCAGGTGTGGAAAGCATTTCCATCACATTTTGATACCTCTCTGGTTCAAATTAGGCCCAGAAGAGGCTTTTTTATTCATAGTGTTGTTTAAAAAAGGCCTCTCGTGGGGCTAAAATGGCTTAGGGTATGGAAAAAATGCTCTCATGTCCCCTAGAGGAAATGTGAGGGCATTTGGGGATATTTTCTTGTGGAAGCTGGTCCGGAGGTGTGGCTCTCCAAGCTCTTCTGGGGATCAAATGCAAGCCCTCAAGAGCCGTCCGTAAACTGCACACCCCACGATTCCATAGGATGTTGAAAGTGGAATAATAGCACTATAACAGGCTAGTGCAGAAACGGCCTCAGAGTGGTTTCCCTACTCCACTGACATGGGTGCCTGCAGTTTCCATTATTTGCCTGCCTGTCACATAGCTTATGAAGATAAGAAGCCTATCAGAGCCAGCAAAGGAGAGGAGTCTATTACTGGATGATCCCTTTTATACTTGAAATAACTGTACCAAATGCATTTGGCCCATACTGATGACTGGCAACTTTGTTTTGTTCATTTTTGAAAGGAACTGACGGAAATTTTGCCAGGTCTTGGTAGGAAGGGATTTATGAGCAAAGAAAGAATTTATGAAAGTTAATGAGAAAACCTTATCCTAAAAAGAACATGGGGTTTTACAGTTTTCAAATGTGGAAGAAATGAAACTGACAGATACTTGCATTCCTGACACTTGTCTCCTAGAACCTAATTTCAAGAGATTTTTTTTTTTCTGATTGAAAAGGTCTGTGTGTGTGTTTCCCTTCTCTCAATCTCTCTCTCTCCCTCTCTCTCTCCCTCCCTCTCTCTGTGGGGTGTGTGTGTGTGTTTTGTGTGTGTGTGTGTGTGTGTGATTTGTATGTTCCAGTAAAGAACAGTACTGTCCTGCTGCTACTTGTCTGGTATTCAGAGGAAATCAGAATTAGCGTTCAGGTTCTGTGCACCAAATTCATTACCTAATTTTGGTTTGTAGACTTCTTACAATTAAATTAGTTCAGCCTTACATTTAGCTTTGGTGAAACACCACTGTAATTAATTATTGTATGTTGGATGTGAATGTTAAATCATATTCCTGATGTCCATGCTGCCTTAGTATACCAGTGGAATATTATCTTCAGCTCAATGTGTAGCTTGTAGGAATTTACTCTGTAACTGTGAGAAGCCACAGATCAGGAAAGACATTTCATCTTTCTTATACCTTGACGTAGGCTGCCATCCACACTTTTCTTATTGTGAGGCAACCATAAAAATTGTAGTGCTCTACATATAGGCTGATTTATAGCTATAAGCTTTTCACTTGAGTTACATTCAGCCACAGCAAACTGTTGATTAGGATTCTCAGATTTCAAAGCCTGGTCTGAGTTGCATGGGCTGGCTCTTCTTCCAGTCCTCAAAGTAAGGGGAAGGGATTTCAGGACAAGAGTGGTGCCTTGAAAAGAACTTATGCTTATTACTCTGTATTGCTGGCCCCCAATTGGCAGGCTGCTTTGAAATGGGCTGTTTTTGGCTACATCGAGGTACATCTGGTTCTCTCTTCCCCCTTGCAAAATTTCTTAAACTGTGGCTGGCGTCAAGGCTCAACAAGAAGGAACCCGCAACATGGGAAAATACTGAACAGGATTATGTGCTTCTGGAATCACTCAGTATGGTACTACTGAACTGGTGCTTTGTGCCTTTTATACTCATCTTCAGTTTCTTCAATCGATCCTAAGTGATTGCAGCGTCAGTACAATTTCTTTTCTTGGTCTGAAGGACACATAGATTGTGCCATTGTTAGAAAAAAGGTAAAACCAGGACAAATATTCTTCAGCTCTGCTTTGGCAATTCCTTTCTCTTATAATTATTGATCGTTCCACCTGCCCCATGCTCTAGTTTTCCTCCAGGCAGCAACTCTTTCTCCTTAGCTTTCTCTATTGTCCTTCTTCTCTTTCCCCCAATAACTGCCTACACTCATTTTCTCTTCATTGAATTTGCCACTCTGCATGGCGGCGGTGCCCAGCGGTGCCCGGCGGCACTCAAAATGGCGGCCGGCAGCTTCTGGCGGTGCTCTGCCAATCGGGGCAGCATGCCAGCCAGAAGCCTGCCCCCAGGCAGCTCTGCAGGGATGCACTACTGCGTCCCTGCAGTTCTGCACAGGGCACCGTGATGCAGTAGTGTGCACAAGGTTTTAAAAAGACCACCTGAAAGGTGGTTTTTATAAAACACGGAACACCACCCACGTGGCCGTGCGAGGGCGGTGTGAGGTTTAGAACCTCCCTTTTTTTGTCTGCCCTAGCGCACCCTGCAGTGAAGATGACCTCCATGCCC
Source organism: Iguana delicatissima (assembly GCA_948472985.1). NCBI lineage: Eukaryota > Metazoa > Chordata > Lepidosauria > Squamata > Iguanidae > Iguana > Iguana delicatissima. The sequence continues at coordinate 132,103 of CAOKZL010000155.1, read as the reverse complement.
GGTCGTTGCACCGCGGGGTTTCACCCCCGTGTGGAAATGACCAATGTCTCCGAAAGGTCAGAATTTAACATGATTGAGTTAAGTCCGAATTGACAAAGGAATGGTCAGTATGCAGATGCAGCTCGCTTGGGTGAGTAAGCTTCCAGCTCATCAGTGTGCCTGCTCGGGGCAGGGGGCTCTTTGTATTAGCGTGCATCCTTAATAAAGTGTTTGTCTAGGGAGGTCTCCTAAAGCAAGATCTGGCTGAGTCTGGCTTGCCTAGGTGGAGATCGGAATGTACGGCAATTAATAGCCATGTCTAGCTCCGTGCTTGTTCGGGGGCCTCACAAACACTTGGCTGAGGGTGGCAAAATGAGACCAAATTGTGATATCAAAATGATATCAAATATCTACCGAAACCAGGCTAGGTCACGGTGATAACAGGGCCAACTAGCTATAACAGTCCAGTGCAGAAATGGCCCGTGTCAGCCTCAGAGGAAAGCAATGGCAAATCCCCCTTGAGCAAAGCTTGCCAGGAAAATCCCATGGTAGGGTCACCTTGGGTCACCACAAGTCAGAAATAACTTGAAAGCACACAACAACAACAGAAAAGGCAATGAATTCATTGTTCTTTAATTTGCTGCTGTGTTATTTTTATTGCAACTTGTAGGATTCACTCTGTCGTGTGTCAAGATGTGCCAATATTAGATAATACATACTTTGACTTGTGTGTGTATGTGTGTATGGTTGCCATGTGTTGTTGTGTCTCAGGTAGAAAAACATTTTAGGCCAACCTTGCATGAAACCCTGGGAGGTCAGCTTCATAGTCAAGTGTTTGTTGCTCACCAGTCTCGGTCATTGTTTGAAATTATTTTTAAAATTCAGAGATTAAAAAGCAGATTACAGTGCATAGGACGGAGGTGTTCAAGAGAAGATGGCCTAGCAGGTGTGTTTGTAATCTCTGTACAGGGCATTGTTGGGCCAGTTAATGTCATAACCACATCTGTGTTTACATTATGCCAATAGCTGATTCATTGACGTGACTGCAGTGGAAGAACTGTTTCCATTATATGCAATGTTGTTGCTCTTGTTGTTTTACGTGGAAGGAGTTAAAAATCTGAGTGTTGTTATTTTGCTGTCAAATTGGTTTCAATTTATGATAGCCCCATGAAAGTGAGGTCTCTAAGATATTCTGTTATCAACCATGCTGATCAGGTTTTGCAAGCTCACGGCCATGGCTTCCTTTATTGAGTCAATCCACCAGTCTCCTTTTTTCCTACTGTCTTTAATTTTCCCTAGCATTATTGTGTTTTTTTCTCCAGTGAGTCATTTGTTTGTGTGTGTAATATCCGAAGTACAATAGTCTCAGCTTAGTTATTTTGGTCTCTTTCATTGAGAGTCAAGATTGACTTGAATGTTCCATTTCTCTTCCTCAGTCTGTGGTATCTGTAAAATTTTCATCAAACATAACATTTCAAATGGGTTGTTTCCTCCCCTCCTTTTCAACTTTCTTCAATATCCATCTTTTACATCTTCCTATAATTATAATTATCATGTTATGGATAAGATATTGACTTTGGTGTTCAATTATATTTCAGTAATTTTACATTTGAACAATTTGCCCAATTTCTTCATAGCTTCCTTTTAAAGATTTGTCTTCTCATTTCCTGACTACAGCCAACAACTATATGTTGTTGACTGAGTTCGTATATAGAAAAACTTAACAATTTCAGTATCCTCATCACCAACTTTAAAGTTCTGTAGATTTTCTTTGTTCATTATGTTTGTTTTCATGCTATTCAGCTGTAATTCTGCTTAATTTTTATCAGTAGTTGTTCAAAGTCTTTGCTATTTTCTGCTCGTAATATGATTTCATCTGCTTGTATTAAATTATTGAGGATTCTTCCTTCAGTTTTCACACTTCCTTCATCTGAATATAATCCTATTTGGTATTATGCATGCTAGATATAAATTAAACAGGTATGGTAATAAAATGTATCTTTGTCTGGCACCCTAGCTAACTAAAAGCCATTGTGTTTCATGCTTGCTTCAGCAGCATATATACTAAAATTGGAACAATATAGAGAAGATTAGCATGGTCCCTGCGCAAAGATGACCTGCAAATTCATGAAGTGTTCTATATATTTTTTTTAAAAAAAACTTTTCTGTTTCTCCATATTCAATCCTAAATGTGGCCTCTTGTCCAGAGTATAGGTTACATATCAGGACAATAGAACACTGAGGCACACCCGTTTCTTTTAAAGCAACTTATAGTTATGATCTATGCTTTGCTGAACTCTTTGAACTAGCAATGCTAACTCTGGTACATATAGGTGCTTTCCCAAATATTTTCAGCCAATTTCAAATTCATTTATACATACAGAATATTTGATTCCTGTCTTATTCAAACTTATAGGCTGTCATTGTTATAGCTCTGCAGGTGGGTTACTGAACATTTTACTAAACTAATCCTGCAGTAGAAATCCTGGCATCTGTTATAGTAGTAATAGTGGGATAAATCCATTGATTGGAAAAATTGAAATCTACAGCATTCTTGGAGGTATAATCCAAAAAGTAACTCCTCCAAGTTCTGGTTTGGTGATATTGTAAAACTGAATCAAATAATAAGATAATTTCATATATAGCAACCCAGTACGTACAACTCACCATTCACAGTTGTACTAACCACAGCAGACAATACTGTTTTTGCCATAAAGATGATCTGGCAGCAACAAAGCATGCAGAAATTGCTTAACTACCATTGCTTTCATGATCCCTCAGTGTTTCTGGTTAACCTACACATTTAAGTAATTTATAGATTTAATATTTCTGCTATATTTTTAAGCTAAGTGTTCCCATATTGTATTTTTCTACATGCATAATAACATACTCTCTGGACAAATAGTGTGTTTGCAGTATGTGGCTGATTTGTTTTTATTGTTTTAATTGTTCAGGGGGAAAAACAAAATAGCCATGTTCATAATAATGTTGGAAAAGAGAGCCTGACAAATGACACAATTAGGAATATTGGGTTGTTTTCTTACCAGCCATAATAGCCATATATTAAAATAATTTGTCTTTCTCCATATTAGATACAAAATGTTAACACATTTGGAACAATTCCTCCAAAAATTGGGTTCTTTCAACTTCTTAAAACCTACCATAGACTGATTATTTTTTTAAGTTTTCACTGGACTGAAAAGGTTTTTATAAAAAAGATATAAAGTATTTTACATGTTACATGTTACAAATTAATACAGTGTTGTTTCACACTAATATTATGTTCTGACTTGAAGTATAGATATATATTTAGAGTCATTGCATATTTAAGCAGTGAAGCCAATTGATAGCAGTAGGCTGCTGAAGCATGTGTAACTCTGTGTTGGAGTGTGGCCCAGGCTTGTTTGCTTGCTTGCTTGCTTGCTTGCTTGCTTGTTTTAGAGTTTATTTTGTAAGTGACTTAATGTCTTTGAACTTGAACACAGCAAGGTCAAATATAAACATGTTAACTGGCAGTACTCTGAATCATAAGTACGGCTTTAGACTGATCCTGACATTCATCACTTCATCTGATCATTTTTCTGTGTGTATGTGAGAATGATGATATAATACCTGATGAGTGCAATCCTGAAAAGCTTGGAATCTTTGATATTTTGTATTATATGCATGATAGGAAGTCGGCCATTGACAGTGGGTTTCCATGGCTGAGTGGAGATTCAAACCGTGGTCTCCAGAGTTCTAGCCCAGCACTCAAACTACTACACTAGCTCCATTAGAGTAATTGTTAATAATTCCCCATATCTTCAAGAGAGTGCAAGACACACTTTAAAATATTATATCTCTTGATTTTATAAGACTGAAATATCAATTCTTGACCAAAGATCTTGGATATGAACAACATTATTAAAGTAGTAGTAGAATTCACTCAGACTTCTAGACCTATATGTGTTAACTTGGATAAATCATACCTCTTCTTTTTGTGGCTATTGTTTTGCTATCTGTTCTATATATTTCAATTTGAATTATATTATTCATAGTAAGAAACAGGTGATAATTCCAGGAGCACAGCCATGATAGTTTACTGCATTAAAAAAAAAACATTTGTGATACTTCAAAGGCTAACAGCTAAGTCAAGTTATGATATCTCATCCAGATACCATTTGGGTTGTGCTCACTGAATTCATCCTTGAGAGTATTGTCTGAACCTCTGCATGGTAGGCTGTCTGTGTCATTTGGTGGTCTCATATCTCTCCTTGTTTGGTGCTTTTGTGGAGACCAGTGCTATTCAACATTTCCACTGTGGCATTGTATTCCCCCCAAATTTTTCACAGACGTTGGATTAGAGTCAGGTGACACCTTGTATCAGTGAGCACTTTTGCCTCTTTACTTTTATGGGTAATATATTTGCGTCAGAATTGACTTTGAGGAGGTCAGGAAAAGTTCACTAGTACAAAAGCATTGGTAGCTTTACTTAATCGTACTAACAGTAGAAGAGAACTGATGGATCCTTTTATTTAAATGTCAAAATTGTAATGTGCAAAGATGTGATTTCAAAAAGCCTTCTACTGATAGCTTGTCATATACAAACAGTGTTACAGAAACTTGTGAGACTGTTCCTTTTAAACAGCTACTTCACTTTCAAGATTAAAGGCAGATTATAGAATTTATTCTCTCTCTGAAATCTTTCCGCATAAGCCTTTCTTTCATTCTTTCTGCTCTTCCTGTTCCACAGCTACTGTGTCTCTCATTCACTGTCTTCCTGTACCTCTCAACACCCATTTCTCTTTGGGAAACCTGCATATTGAGCAAGCCTTTACCTAAAAGTCCATTGGGTGGGAATTTTCTATTTTGAAGAACTGGGACATCAATCTCCTCAACAACCTATCTCACGAATCACTGGATGTAAAACCTACAATTCTCATAACAAAATTGTGATTGATTTCAGGAAACTGTACTGCAACAAAGGAAGAGTTGAGATGTGTGAGAGAATTCATTTGCCTGTTAGAGGTAGCATGGGAAGAAGAACCCCTGGTTGTTCATTGCTATTGTGAAGATGGCTCATTGTACTTTGAAGTGTTAATCATCAGCTGCGGCAAGCAAGAATAAGTTGGTGAATCCCAGCCTCTAACCCTCTGGAGAGTCTCCTAATCACCAGAGCCAATGTTAGTACCCTGCAGGGGTGAAAAGGGATCGCCCCCCTCCAATTCTGCTGATGGAAATAGTTCAGAACTTTGTTGTTGTTGTTTTTGTTGTTGTTTGCTTTCAAGTCATTTCCTACTTATGATGACCTTAAGGTGAACCTGTCTTGGGACTTCCTTTTCAAGATTTGTTCAGAGGGCAAATCTCTCTGATGCAGAGAGAGTGTGACTTGCCCAAGTTGCCCCAGTGGGTTTCCATGGCCAAGTGGAGATTTGAACCCTGTTATCCATAGTCTTAGCCCAATAGTCAAACCACGACACCATGCAAGAATTACTCTGTACAATATTTGCCTGTGGTGTTTCTGGGCAGAAAAAAAATCTACACAGGAAACACAACATATTTCTGCACAGAAATATTTAAACAGCATTTGCTGTGCAGGAACAGGATTTTTGCTGTATAGGAAATACTGTTTTCTGCATCCAAAAACCAAAAAAACCAAAAAACCTGACATGTGACTCTTGTGCAAAATAAGTCGCTGACTGCAACATTTTCCATGAAGGATATAGCATTTTTTCTATGTGAAGAAATATTAGTTTCTGCACAAAAGAATATTTACCTGGACTCATGTGGAAAATGTTGCTGTGGAGAAGGGTAAGCTTTTGATGGTCTCCATCGAGTGAGACCAGAGGGTGATGTTTCATTGGCACTAAGTACCAGATCAAGGCACATGATAGAGGCAAGTGAGATAGCAGCAGTCTGACCCCTACAGGTGCCATTCGACTTTTGCCGTCGACCTGCCCTCCTGTCCTCAATGTAATGTGAGTTAATCTGTTAGCTTTGGGGCCAAATAGGGCTTCCCCCACTTTTCCTCATTTTTTTTCCCCCTATCCCATGCGGTATTTGATGGAATTGGGAAAATTGGTTCCAGGTGTTGTTGTTAAATAGGTTGTCTTCTGGCAGATTATGGGGAAGAATAAGACTTTGACCTTTTGGAATCCCTTTGGTGTAGGGTAGGGCTCTGGAACCCCCTTTAGGGCTCTGCATCCCAGGGGGTTGGTGAAGGAGGCTACCCTTGAGGTTAACCTGGGAATAAGACTCTGACTTTTACAGCCCTGCAGCTTAGATAGGAGTCATTGGGTTACTTTCCAAGATGCTGGACTGGGGAGCAACTTAAACAATTTGGAGTGCCCCTGGGGCTGAAGTGTTATTACACATAGGTAGCCTGAATAGGTTGTCACATAGTGATCCTGGCATGAGTTGGACTGATATCAGGTTGCTCCCCCTCCTCTTGTATCTTTCAGGCCTATGTAGTTTTAAATAGGACAGGTCAAAATAAAGTGGCTCTTAGTTTACCCAACTTTCTGTCTGGTCTCTTTATTCCGCGGTTGAACATCATTTTTTTTCCTAGTGCAAAAAATGTTGTTTCTTGCTGCCAGAATACCATGTGCAAATCTTGTCCAGAAGTCCCACACTGTGAATAGTCTCCAAAACCCATAGACTTTTCAAACATTTTACCACAGCAGGCAGAAAATAGCTAAAATCATTGGTTGCTTCCTTTCAGAAAAAATTGCATCCCTAGTACAGGCATGATTGCACTGCTGCTCCTTCCCATGCTGTATGGGCAATGCGAGAAGAACCAGAGAGGAGCCAGCATCATTGCATCATTCCTTCTTACCAGATTAAAAATGTTGCCATTCCAGAGAGGTGCAGAGAAGAACTGGAGCATGCACATCTTCAACATAACTTGGAGAGCTTTATATTCCTCAGACGGCATGTGGGAAATTACGTACTGCATACATGCCACATGTGTAGCATGTTTAAAAAGAGCCTTTTTAAAAGCCTTTATTTATTTGCACGAAAAGCATATATTAATTGCTTTTCTGAACATGGAGGCACCTAAGTAACATAAATGAGATATATTTTAAAATATTATTTCGGTAAAAATTATAAACAGTTCTCAAAACCAAAAGTCACATAGAATAATACCGTTGTAAATACCCACCAGAAGATAGAGTTAGCTTGACTTCCTTTGGAAGGGATTTCCAGAATCAAGGGGCTGCTGAAGAGAAAGCCCTGTCTCATGTATTCACTGACCTGGCCTCTCGGCACGGTGAGACACACAACAGAGCCTCTGCTGAAAGGCTCAATTATAGGTAGGCCCAGATGAGAGGAAATGGGCTTTAAAGAATACAAGGACCAAGCTGTTAGACAAATCAAACAAAAAACTAATTCAGGAATCAACAGGGATTTGGGGACTGACTTTTTTGATTAGCTTTCCTGATTTACGGAGAATTATAAGAGTTTCACTTTTTGAAACATCACATTGCTTCACACTGCATTCAAACTCTCAAGATTTGTTGAAATTAAATGACAGTACTTAAAATGCCTAGACAGAAAAGTCAACAAATTTGAAGCAGCACACCTATTTTGGCAAAGTTGTACAATTTTCAGATTGACTTATTGATGTAGAAGACATGACCCTGGTAATTTTAGTTGTTAATCAAAAAAGTAATTGGTGTAGTTGCAGCATCAGGAGAAGATCAATGTGATTTTTATGTTTTTCTCTTCAATTACTCTCTCTTGTTAGCATGAACACTGAACATTTATTTTAGCGTCAGCAGTGAGCATTTATTTTCCTGTAAACAGTACAACTCTGGCAACAAATCAATTTGGAAATGCAGAAAATAATTTAAGTTCCCTTTGGAGTTCCTTGTTGAGTGATGAAACAATACTTTAAAAATGTGTACTGAGAGGAGCATTCTGCTTGCACAATAAACAAGCATAAACATTATTTTTGTATAACAAACTCCTGTTTAAAAACATAATCTTTGGGGATTTATCTCTTGTTTTCATGGTGCTTCAGTACTGGAGAGGAAAATATAAATTAAAGCAGGGCTGTAAATTAGCTTCAGAAAATACAGATCTGATTGGTTTGTCTAATATATATCCACATTATTAGAAAGTTAAGGAGCTGCTTAGTGTAGTATTGGTACAGCTCCACATCCTAAATCTAATGTAAATGTGGTCAGAGTCTAGACACAGATGTCTGTTTGGTGAGATGGATGAAGAAGATTGTTTTGCTTCCTGAAAACTGGACTTAACAGATGTATACTTAATGTTTCGATCAATTCAGTGTTCAGGTTTAGGTGCACACAGTTCACCGAATTCCCATTTAGTTCACATAATTTGGTTCAGTGAGGAAGTAAACTGGTCAGAGTAATGTCTTTCTTAAAATGCCTCATTCCAAACTGGAGGACGTTCCTTCTAATCTCTATTATAGAGGTACTAAGGGCAAAATACAGTTGTTACTCCTAATTAGTGTGGACCCATTGAATCTATGGATCTTGCTTAAATATTGGCTTACCATGCTCCCACTGATTCAGTGGAATATCTCTGGTTGGGACTAGCAATTAGATTTAATCCCATGGGTCCAAACTGACAACACAAAATTCAGTTCTGTCCTTGATTCAGCAGAGGTTCTCTATTGAGACTTGAATGAGGATCTCAGTGTCAGCTCAGAAATCCAAATTATTCTGCCTCTCCCTAATTATCAGTAAAAAGAAAAATTCCAACAAACTGATATAATTTTCTGTTTGTCAGAATTTTGTGTGAAATCTGCAGGTATACAGGTATTATTATGATTGACAACAACAACAACAACAAATTTTATTTATTACTCGTGTCTCCCCACGGCTTGAGGCAGGGTACAAAATATAGAACTAAAATTCATAATTAAAATATACTAAAACATGATTAATATAAACATACTCTGCTTAAAATATATCATGATTAAAAGTGCAATTAAAGTACAGTTAAAATGCAATGTAAAGTACAATTAAAAACAAACATACAATTAAAAATAGACTGCATAGGCCTGCTGGAAGAGATAGGTCTTTAGTATGTTTTTTAATTCAGACAGCATATTTTGCTGCCAGATCTCTTCCGTCAGGTAATTCCACAATGTAGGGGCAGGTGATGAAAAAGTCCTCTGGCTGACTATTGCCAGTCTAGTCCTGGTCAGTTTAAATAAATGACCCCCAGGGGACCTGATTGTATAGGGCAGATGGTATGGGAGGATGCAATCCTGTAGGTAATTTGGACCCAAACCATGTAGGACTTTAAAGGTAATAACCAACACTTTGCATTTTGCCAGGAAACTAGTATACCTGTATGAGTGGATTACCTAGATTTCAGATGAATGGGAGCAGAATTTTGTTTTATTTTTGCTGGAGACTGTTATGTTTGGACTTTGGAGATAGGAAGGATACTCTTAGTACTTCTTTTATTTTTGTTTTCCTTTTTTTTTATTTTTTAGGGTTTTTTCAGCAGAAATAGGGGAAATTTACAGAAATAGTTCCCTTTTTTGAGGGAATCAAGGCTGTCAATTGCAAATTAATGTTTGTAGTAATTTCTGGGCAACAAAAGATTGTACGGTTTGAGAAGACTCCAAAACAAAACTACTTGATCATCTACCCTTATTTTTTTTATTTTTTTCTGAGAGAGAGAGCCAATGTAACACACACTTCAAGGTTTTTGTCTGTCTGTTTTCTGCTCAGTTGGCATCAAAGTTACAGAAGGTGCTCCAGGACAATTAGGTGGGTAGATAAGGGATATGGAACATACAGTGCCAAAGGCAGATTAATGTCAGCATCTAGCATCCTCTATGCAAATACCAAAAGCTGTACTGTGCCAGGTTCCACACACTCCACAAAAATTCCTCCAATATTCATCTTCCCACAAGAGATAACTATCAAATAGCAATGAATACTGAAATAAGCATGAAATGTTTATCACTTCAGAAAGCCTTCCCCAGAGTAGAGGGATTGGGGAGCTTTGATAAACCATCTACTCTGATTAGAAGCTACAGCTGTCACTTACAAAATTGTACTTCATTTCCTCACCTGCCTTCATCCTGCTGTAGAAGCATTGTCTCTGTCTCCTTCCAAATCACTGGAGAAGTTCAAACTTCAGTTGGCTTCAGAGGAGCCCTACTTCAATATAGATATCTTTCTCTCCACATCAGCCTGATTTTCACCCTCTCTGGGGTAATTTTGCAAACAAATTATGAAAATGTAGTTGACAAGAAATTGGAAATAGAAATACCAAGAATCATAGCAAATTTAGTTTACAGTAAAAAAATTGCTGAATTCGTTACTTGTTTTCAACTTTCTTTAAACCTGGGCCTGCATAGGTCATTCATTCAAGACCACTGGAAAAAATGGATGATCAATGGAAGTGACTTGTTCTTCCAAACTTATTGGTGAGATCCCATGCCTTATATATATATAGTGATATCTGTGAACTCTAGAAGTAATTCAAAGCTTTCGTTTTTTGCTGTGAGTGAAGCCTGTACTTGGAATATTGATTAGATGTATTGTTGTTAATTCTTTTTATATATCACCTTTTATCCAGTGCTGGGACTCAAGGCAATTACAAAAAGTAAGACAATTCCAGAATCTAGAATCTAGAAAGATTCTACATTGGAGTCAAGGACAAAATTGATCACACATCAAAACAGGACATTTTGGTAATTGTAGACAATTGGAATGCAAAAATCGGAAACCGACAAGAACCAAAACAGTAGGATCAAGAAATAAACAGATCAACTGATTGAATGTTGTGAAGCCAACTGTTTGTTCACTGCAAAGACATTCTTCAGATAGCCAAAGAAGAGACTGTATACATGGACATCACTGCTGAAAAGGGTTCTCCCATGCTTGGTTCTGGATGTAGTGACCCTCTGAGGCTGTTTTAATTATGAAAAGGAACTGATGTCAGGATCTTATTTGTAGTTCAGTTGCTGTGTGGCTTCAGATGGACAACTGTTTCAAGTGCCTACTGAATCCGTATGCAGAACAAAATACCAATACCAATTCAGAAATTATTGCTTTCCACTTATATAATTTAATAAAGTCGACTTGATTGTAATGTTTTCCAGATTTTGGCCTGCTTATATTTCCTTTTTTAAAAAAAAAAAGCAAAAAAGAAAGCAAAAAAAAAACAAAACAGGTCCCCTGATACATTTGCCAAATTTGATTAACTCTCAAAATATGGACATGAAATGGTTATGGATTCCTTGTCTTGGATTGTTGCCCAGCCCATTATTGAATCCTAGTGGAGGGACCATTATGTATACAGAGAGAGAGAGGGAGAGAGAGCAGGATCCAGACAACTGTGAAATTACTTCATGAGCCCAAAAGGGACTTCTCAAACAGCCGCCTCCCACGTTAGAACACAAACTGCTTTTGAAATAGAGCAGGATTTCAAATACAGTTTGTGATATAGCATGTGAGTTCATTGTTTCCATTTTAAGCAAGAAATTCCTCATGGGCAATAGAAACCACTGCAGGAGTCATAAAGTTCCATCTTTGCATTTGGAACGAAGGGCATAATTCCAAACTATTCTTCATATTTACCATTATAGTTCCAATACCATTTCAGAAGCTTCTGCAATTACTGTATTATAATAACCTAGATTTGTCAACTTAAAAATAACAACAGAATTTTGAATACAAGGACAGGCATTATTAAGCCATCTTCCTGATGACTCTATAATTGTGATTGCTATAGAGTCTGGTCCTCTGTCAGGAACCATGCAAAGTTAACAATCTCGCACAAATCTCTCTCTCTCTCCCTCTCTCTCTCTCTGTGTAGGCATTTATTCAAGGTCAAAAGCAAGCAAAGCTTTTGACAATCTAAGAAAAAAGTGCAACACTGCAGAGTCATAGCCATCACAGCTATCAAGCACATGCAAGTTAGATCCAAATGGCTTTGCCTGATGCTCTGCCTCTGTGTGGGGCCTTTTCAAGTTCCAAAATCTCACAATACCTCAATATTCCTTTATATCAGAAGAGTTGAAGGTCTCCATCTTAAATTAGTCAGGAATAACACCTAAATATAGGGCACTGCATGCTTAAAATGGCTGTGTGATCTCATGTCTTGGGGCAGTCATAAATGAGCATTGCATGGATAGAGTAGGATGCGCTAGCAATTTTTTTCCAGACCTTTACAACAAGTTTTTAAATAGGGTTTTTTTTAAATGGAAAAATAATAACATAACAAATTAAAAGAAAATAGTTGTCTAATAGAACTGACATTGTACTTTATTGACCCAGCTTGGCAATAATACAATCTGTTGCTGTTGTTACAGGTGCCTTTGTTTGCTATTCCTGCAGGGAAAGTAAGCATAAACATCCTTCCCTGTTGTTTCTTTCTGATTTATCTAGAAGTCTGAACAATTTGTTAATCACAGGATATTATTTAATCAGCAGGGCAAATAGTATGTGGGTGTTAAAAGTATTTCTGAATAACACATAATTGAGCTGGGAAAAGCAAAACAAAACAAAATCAAAAGGAGCTGAACTGGGTATTTAGCTTTGTGTTAAGCTTCTTGCATGTTAGGGACCAGTTCAAATGTGCTCTGTTTTCTGTGCAGAAAGCATTTTCATGTGCAAAACACCACGCCAGTTGTCAGGTGGGAGGACTGCATGAGCATGAAGTCTGCTCTTTGTGTATTCAAAGTGTATACTTAGTCTCAAGTTGGGAAATAGCACTTATATATGTGAATGCAAACATGAAAGATGTGGAATACTGGCTGTGATTGATGCTACAGTCATGAAGAGAGAATGTGCTTGTGTGTGTTGAATGTATATCTATCTTTCCACTACAAATAGCGCTGAAGGTGGCTAACACTTAAAATATAAAATATAAAATACAAAATTATAGTTTATACATGTACACAAAAAGAAATCAATTAAAATACAGTGACCAAAATAAAAAGTACTAGCTAGTTATAGGCTTACTTGCTTAAGAGCCAAAAGCCAGTATGATTAAAAATATCTCCGGCTGCCTGATGAAGGACAAGATGAAACTAGCCTGGTCTCCCTTAGTAAATAGTTTCAGAGGCTGGAAAAACCACTGAGGAGGATGAAAGGCCCTCTCTTTCTTTCTGCCAAATTTACCTGGTGGGCCGGCGAGGGGCAGAGAGATGCAGAGAAAGAATTCTTCTTCATATCATAAAATCTGGGAAAGTTAGTATGGATAAAGCAGTCTTTCAAATTAATATATTCCAGAGCTTGGAACGTTACTTCTAGGGAACTTATTGTTTACTGTTCTTGCTGATCACCCAAAATGTTGTTGCTGTTAATGCACTCCAGAAATGTGACTCTGAATTATTTGTTGTCATTGCTGCTAATAATGTGCCATTGGGGGAAAAAAAGAAGTATACAGGAAAATGTTGTATTTTCATCTAAGTGGCCAATTTGAGTACTGCCTTTTTGGAAATTCTGAGAAAAATGCTTTAAAAAAATATTAGGAGACAATTGCTCTCTAGCACTTTTTCCCCAGATGCTTTGAACTACAGTCCCATGAGTGGGATCTTGTAGTACATGAATAAAGTGCCAGGTTGGCTGGAGTTTAATATGGGAAGATATGTTTCATGCAAGTATCTGCGCTGTCAATATGGGTCTCCTCTTTTGCCTAGTCATCTGTTGCTGACTGTAGTTGGAGGCCGCCATTTATATGGTTATGTATCCTTTCCTTGCCATTGCTCAGACCTAATCAACCCACAGACTGAGTACCAGGAGAACACACGTTTGTTCCACTGAAAAGTAGAATTACAGCCATGGCTGTTATTTCACAAATAATTATAGGTGACAGTAACTCAGATACAAGATGTTATTTGTGGATGTTCCAAGTCAGATGCTGTCTTCTTAACTACTCAATTGGCAGCTTCATGCACTTATATTTTCATTTAATTATATAAATGTCCCTGTGGCTGCCAAAAGAAAAGAAAAGAGGAAGGAAGGCAGGCAGGCAGGCAGGCAGGCAGGCAGGCGAGCGAGCAAGCAAGCAAGCAAGCAAGCAAGCAAGCTGGAAAGGTCAAGCTGGATCCATAACTCAAATAGCTATCTGATACTAATTTCTTCCCCTCCCAAGGTTTTGCATACATGATTGTTTTGAAATAAACAATTTAGATTTTACTTCTTCACACAAGATTTAGAACATAAGCACTTATATCCATTTATGTAGGAGTAAACCAGTTAAATTCAGTGAGTAAGCATGAATGGGAATAATTATTCCAGTAATATGCTTTCACTCGTCTAAATCCTGTTGCAAGGAGAGTCATTGAATCAACTAGGTTTGCAAAGGTGTTGACTCATTACTCAATAGTTGATTGAATGGGGGTATGTTTTAGTCAGGAAAAAATTATCAGGATGCTAGCTTTTGCCTATCCGTAGCGAAACCGATTTCCAAAATATTATCTGACATAACTGTATCATTATTCTTCATATATGAAATGCATTTTCTCTCCCTTTTGTTTGTGGAGATGCAAGTTACTTGTTAAACAAAAGCAGAAAACCCCACTCCTAACTGGCAAATATCAATCAAGGCACAGGAGTCATCATTCCTGGTTATTGATATTTTTACCATTGGACCTTTTTAATATATATAAAGTAGTCTCAGGGTATATAATTTGTAATCTGTGCTTGATCTAAAATCATTTTAGCTTTTGCGTAATAATGCAAATAAGTTCCTTTTCATTGCCCAAAGGGTAATATATTGACCACACATTGAAGACTGAAGGATAGCCTTGCCATAAGAAAACAGTTTTATCAGGTGAGCAGCCTGCTGGCTAGTTTGCACTACAATAACTGATAAAAGGTGTTTAGTGTTTCAGGAGGTTTTTTTTTCCTTTTCTTTTTTAAGCTTGAACTTGAATCAAAGACATGCATAACATAGCACACTGCTGCTATAGAATGGAAAGGGCCTGACTTACTTGTATTGCCAAAATGGCAAGGTGAGTGGAATTGTGGAACTACAGGAGAATTCTTTGGTTTTATAGAACATGGTAGGCATTGGATAGGTAATTGATTGTGCTTCTCAAAATCTTCTGATATTTGATGGACTTCAAGATGTTTTGCACTCTGAAGTATAGTGTAACATGCCCCCTCCTTCTCATTGCATGTTCACAACCTAATCTGACTGGCAGCTGAATCACCAACACCCTGATTGGACTTCCAGCACATCTCCTTGGCTCCTTTTTTCACTTGTCATTTACCATGTGTGACAGCTACTCCAGTTTGCCTACTGGCTGGGCTGATCCTGAGTTCCTCTGAAGTCCTTAGTTCATATCTCAGTTCAACTAAAAGATAGCTGCTATCATTTTGGCCACAACCACTCTTGCCCTTGTATTCTGCACTGATGGAATGAAAATACTGGTTTATCTTCCAGTTCTTTTATAAGCATTATAAGTCTAACCATGGGCACTTGAAATGTCTTGACTCAATTATCGTGTCTTTTTGCCTACAAGCATTGGATCCAGCAGCTTCAAAACTAAGTACTGTAGGTTTAACTGAACAAAAAGATTCAAAAGTCGGTATCCTATTACATCTGTGTCAGTGAGATGATAAATTCACTCCATATTTTAGCTCAAACTTTAAAGGTGTTATTCATGTCTTAAACCTGTTTTGGGGATTCTGTGTCTTGCTTAACGTCTTTAAGGTTTGGAATGAAACCTGGAATCAGTTCACCATCCTATTAACATGAAAACAACCAATCACCATTATGGAAAACTTGTCACTCTCCATTTGTTCTGGTTATTTATGCTATAACCATATGTGCTTGTTATTTACTTATTTATTATGGTCTGGCCTTGATAAATCTTGGCTAAATCCCAAATTTATTAATGATCTGGTTTGACCTATGCTAATATTTTGATGATATAGATATATATTTAAGGTCAGTCTTGATTCAAATCATCTAGCAACATACAACAATTCATTTTATTTTTGACAAAGAAGCAGACATCTCCCTATAAATCAAGACTGACCCAGCAATGTGCAGACAACCACAAATGGATATACGTAATGTGAAATCTAATGAGAAATTAATGACCCTCGTGATTTTTCAAAAAAAAAAAAAAAGTCAGGAAAACTGTAAAAAAAAACAACACTGGAAGAGGATAGAAGGCTTGTTCACCTCTCATCAAGACCTAAGGGAGGATTAGGGTTAAAACCATCTGATGATTTACTTTTAAATTAAAAACTTTGATGTTTTGCTTTTTCTGAAGTCCAGTCTCTAACATCTCTGCTATTTTTTTCCCCACTGGGAAGACATTTAGGAAAGCTGTTTTGTGGTTGATATAACTTTCTTTGTAAGACTGCAGTGACTGAAGCTGTTCAGGAACCATTTGACTAGGAAAGTTGTACAAGACATCTTCAAATTCCTTTATACTGCACACATATGTTTTCTCCTCTCCCTGCTAACTTACTGGATGTATAGCAAGGATGGGCAGCCTGTTGCTGGATTACAATTCCCATTGCCCCTAGCCACCATACCTGACCATGAAGGATGATTATAACTGGAGGACCATACATCTCCCACATCTAACATATGGTGTTAAGAGTGCAATAGAAAAGAAATATTCAGAGGCTTAGGGTGGTTTTGAAGAAAAGCTACTAGAGTGTTGAGAAACCCTGATGCGATGAGTTCAGCCAAGGCCCAAGGCCCTCTTTTCCTTTATATTTCCTTTCCTAATATAGTCCCAGAGAACTACTCCCAACCCCTAGAGACTTACCATTTTCTTGCTCCCTCCAAGTTATATGTCTTGTTCCCCATATCTATTTAATTTTTTGGGGGGAGGGGAGTGTCTGAAAGCAAATGAAGGCCTGACACACAAAGACTGTCCAAGGGCCATATTATTCTCCAGAATGGATTGTAACTTGTTGATAGTGTGTTTGGAACCTCAGCAACAATTAGTTGTTTTCTGTCATTTTTGTGGTTTGGCTTGTCTTGTGGTAGGTTGTTCCTGTTACCAGTCTTACCTTGTTAATTGTTCCCTTTTCCATATCATGGGGTGGGCAAGTTTGTACAGATTGTTCCAGACTAATGGTACCGTGTAAGTTTTTAAAATTCTGGTGGAATTTCTCAAGTAAATTCTTTCCATGATTCCAGATAAGAAATATGTGATCAGTGTATCTCAAGCAGAGGAAAGATTCTGAGTGCAGGAGCGGTTGTTCCACATCAACCATGAAGATATTTACATAAGCTGCTCTGGGAATACTTTTGGCTGAAGGGCAGGGCATAAATAATAAAATAAAATACAAAGCAAAGCAAAATTGTTGTTCCATGTAAGTAGCCAGTATAGTGCCATTAACTTGAAGGTACATATTCATCCTAAAAATGAAGTAATTATTAGTTCATATGAAGTGGCAAAGTTTGGTGTATTTTGGCCCCATTCAAAATGGTATTCTTGATGGCTTACCCTCATCCTTGTAAGGTATGTTGGTATAGAATGACCCTACATTCATAGAAGATAGCATGGTGTTCATTGAGAGGTCACTGGTAGACTGCATTTTCCTCAGGAAGCCAGCTATTTCCCTCCTGTAATTTGGAGTACTGATGAAATATGATCTGAGAATTGGATCTATATATCCAGATACGCTTGTAGTGGAGATTCCAGTGCTAAGACAACAAGTCGTCTGACATTCTTAAAAACAGTAAGGGCAGTTTGAAAACAGAACTAATTATCTATGTAGAATGGACTCTTTTCCTTGCTATTGGTCTTCAGGCAGAAGTTGGGCAACCTTCTGCTAGAAATGCTCTACATCTGGATTTCCATAATTAAGCATGGGTTTGGTCAAGATGGACTGCATGATCTTTTCTCACCATATAACAGAGAGACTAGGTTTCTGAGGCAAGGGTTCTGTGTTCATATTCAAAGCCCTCCAAATCTGTACTTATATAATCCCCTGATTGCTTCAGTCTGGGATTTGGAATGATCAAGAGAAGAACTAAATGGAAACAATCACATCCTTTCTCATGTTATCCCAATCCATCCTTTATTTGCAGAAGTGGTATAGAATCTTTCAAAAGGCAGTATTTTGACCTTCTGTTCCAGAAAGTTTTCCACCCTCATTCTCCATCTCAAAAAGGTCCAAAAGGCATACGTGTTCTATGCATCTACCTGTGGAATGAGATCATGGTGTCAGAAATCAGGTTCTGGTTTACTCCATTCCTCAAGCTAGTATTTTGGCATCTGTTGTGATAGTTTTTTTGTTTTTGTTTTTTGTTTTTTTGCATGTTGTATCCAAACTGTGGAATACATTCTCCAAGCAATTTTACAAGGCATCAACACTTTTGTTATCTTATGGAAACAGATGAAGACCTATTTTTCTCATCATTCTAAAATATTAGATGAAATGTTGTCCTGCTGTGGTGCAGTGGGTTGTTTTGGAGTTAATGTATAGTTTTTAATTAGTTAGTGATCTGAAGAATGTATTCCCAAAGAGTGGAACATAAATTTTAAAAATATACAGTATAAAGTATGGGTAATTGCAGTCATCTATAAGTTGTTCAGAATTTTTTGAGAGGCATTTTCATCTGTCTTCACCTAAGGTGGAAGTCCATATTTGATTTCACAACTGCCTTTGAAGTTTTCTACCCCTTCTTCTTGCACTGTTACTCTATTATATAGCAGGCAGAAGTAAGGGTTAAAGATGATGTTCTTGGAACTAATGTTTCACAAGTAATCATTCATTGGTAATGCAGTACTTCCATAGTAATATAGTAATGATTGCTGATACATTATATATTAACTGGAGATGTTAATGGTGGTGAGGGGTTTGCAACATTTCTTTTGAGGATCATTTGAGAGTTTGGGGGACATTTTGGCCATCTTTGCATATTAAGAATATCTTAATAATGACAGTAGCTCTTTAGTATTGAGTTACAAGTTGTTGCAGTGATCATTAGTAACAATGGTGACCATTTACTTTTTAAAATAACTTGCAACGAGTAAGGAATTATTTCTTAGAAATGTACACTCAGGATTTTCATCCAGGAATCTAATCCAGTCAAGAGAAGCTTCATTTTCTTTGTAAGATGAATTTTATAAAACAGTTAAATTCACTTGTAGATTCTAACCTTGGGGATTTCAGTGTCAACTCTACATTCAGGTTTTGTTTCCATGTTGAAAGTGGTGGTATACAACCCTCTCATTTTAAAAATTGTTTCATTGGAAGATTACTTATGTACTCACTATTACTTGTAATATAGTCTCAAGGGGCAGACACATATTGGAAAATCTTGTTTGAGACCTGTACATTTTCATGAATGTTGTGTCTTGCTACTTCCTATACAACATCAGTGCTAGTTTTTTTACTTTGACTGCATCAACTGTATTTACAAGAGACATTAAAAATGAATAGTGTTTTCTTTTGCTCTGAAGTTTCCTTGGAAGCAAGAGCTAATCCAGGGATTCTGTATAATTCATGACTAAAACAAAAATAAAAATAAAGACATTTCCTCTAGCTTCCTCTATTCATGGCTGTGATTTTCTGCCTTCCATAACAATATTCTTAGTATAACATCCTGTTTCAATGTTGGTTAGGGTCATGCTCCACATTACATTTTCATGAAGAATCATTCTCATCTCTGGAAATGTATGTGACAAAGGATCTGTGACCATTAGCTGAAGATGCCAACAAATGGTAGCTTTTTCTTTTTTCCCTCTGATGTGAGACCCCGATTCTTCCTTGCTTATAATGGATTACTTCAACATGCAAAAGTGGAGTCATGTAAAAATAAGACTAATTGGATTAAGCATGTTGATCCAAAAAACCATATCTGAAACATACTGGAGTCCTTCCACTGGCAGAAATATATTTGATCTAGCAAAGGCTTCCATTAATGAAGTCAGAACAACTTTTAAAGGGCTTTCTCCTCCCTTAATTCTCTCTTGCTCTTTCACACACAAACATCCCCATGTGTTCTTCCATTGTGTTCTAAAGAAGGCTCTCTGGAGAAGATTTTCAGGTACTTTAGGGGAAAGCAAAAGCTGGCAAAAATGTCTCCCTTTCTTTAATAATCTGAAGCCTCCCTCAGAGCAAGAATGCTTCTGTGAACACCACTGGATTGCACCCTCTTTCATGATTCTGATGACTGAATTAGAAACACTTGACAGTACATAAAACTCTAGCATGATTAATAGAAAGAGAAGAAAACAAATTAAGTCATTAGAATTTTGCTGCATAAGAAGAGCATTAGGGAGCCAATGCTTATGATTCTAATGATATTCATGAGTCTTCTTCAGACTGATCTGGTTTACAGGAGAGATGCAATGGCCCTTTCCTCATGGGGGGCGAAACGGGGCCATGCACACAGGGGCGGAGCTTACCCGAGAGCGGGTTGCTCCATCCCTCTGACGAGCGCGGATCTGCCGTTCCAAACGCCGCCGAATTTCGGCGGTGCTCAGCGGCTCCCGGCGGCGCCCGAAATGGCGGCCAGCGGCTTCCGGCGGCGCTCTGCCAATTAGGACGGTGCGCCAGCCGGAAGCCCGCCCCCGGGCAGATCTGCAGGGCGTGCTGCCGCGTCCCTGCAGTTCTTGACCGGGGGCTGCTACGGGGCAGCGCGGGTAAGTTTTATAAAAACCACTTTTGAGGGTGGTTTTTATAAAACTCACAGCGCCACCCCCGGATCTGCGCTAGAACAGTTTGAGGTTTAGAACCTCACTTTTCTTAACTGCTCTAGCGCAGACCCCGGTGAAGAAGACCTCCTGGGGAGGTCGCTCTAGCATGGGCAATATGCCCATGTGGAAATGGCCAATGTTTCTAAAGTTCAAAGAAAAAAGTGTACATCTTCATGTAATTCAGTTTAAGTTGCAAAAGTTAGGCATACTTCAGTAAGCTCAATTTAACCATCTCCCAACTGCTAAAGGAATGCTGCTAGTACCCAAGGATTTGCAGCCAATATTTACATATCTAAGGTTACATCGGAGTGGGAATCAAGCAGCCTTGCAGCTTTTATTGGATTGCAACTCCAACATTCCCCAACGTTGGCTATGCTGGTGACCACTGATGGGAGGTGAAGTTCAGCACCATCTAGAGGGCCTTGTTATTCCCATGCCCGGCCAGAATACATCTGCTAGTCCTAACTAAAGTAGAACCATTTCATCAATTGAATGGGTCAATTGATGTACTGAATTAGGATTGATTCAGTGGAACCAATTATTGGAGTTAGGCTTTACTTTTTACTTAGTAGCATGAATGGGTGCTTTCACTCATAAGTTCTAGAAAATCACAGATGGAGAGGAAAGCATCAAACACCCATTCTTTATATGTCTGCATGTTTAGATCCCAGTCAAAACTGCACCCTTGTGCTATAAAGGGCGGGTGGGGTTGTGTGGTTTGGTACTGGGTTCTTCACTGCAAAAGAGGCCAAGTGCTACATACAGCTCTGTCCTCCATGGGAAGGGATTGCTGGGTGGAGGAGCTCAGGAGAAATGCCTGACTGGTTGTCACTACTGCCTCATCCCAGTATCTGTTGTCTGTTTGCTTCATTCTGCCTAGGGGTAACCTGCCTAGGGGTAATCTTAGCATTTGAATTTAACTGTCATTACCTCACAGATACAAAAAAAGGAAGAAGCAGAAGGGACAGAGCAAGAGGGATGCAAATATAGTTGCTTCATAAAATTGGAACATTCTGAGTTTTCCACAGTGTAACTCTGTAAAAACAGGAAGACAGTCCTGATAGCTAAAATAGAGCAATGGAATGGAATGATGAACATATACACCCAAGGTCAAGCACTCCTGGTATTAAAATTGGCCTCTGAGACTCTGTTCCAGACTAGGGCTCTTTCCGCACCTCACCTTTTTCCGGTGCTGGGGTGCAGGGATCATGCGAGCAGCCTCCAGCAAGAGGCTCTCACATCCAGGGTCCTTCGGCTCCACACAAACTGCCTACTTGCATGAGAGCCCCCCTTCCTTCTGCAGTGCAGCCTGGGAGTTTCCCAGGCTGTGCTGGGGCAGGAAGTGCAACCGGCGCAGCTCCAGAAGCTCTGCATGCCAGGTAAGTGTGCGCGGGACCCGGGAGCAATGTGCGATCGCGCACCATTTTCAGCTTCTAGTCAAAAATGAAAAGATGTGCGATCAGTGCCTGCTGGCCCCTGGAGTGTTACGCAATTGTGAGTGCATTGTGCGGATCGCTCCTCACAGTTGCGCGACACTCCAGGCCTTCTTTCGCATGGAAAATGCCATGTGAAAAGGGCCTTGAAACAGGTTATGGATACTCTGGGAGAAAGACAAGATTTGACTACTTCCCCCTGGTTTTGACTATAGCGCGAAAGATTTTTGTTTTCCTTTGCTTCATTTTCTTTTTTTAAAAAAGTTTAGAAAAGTGGTATTTTAGAACTATTCAACAACAGTTTTGCCCAAGTTTTGCACTCTTGGAAGACTGACTATCACAAAGAAGAAAGCAATGTAATTGCAAACAAAAAAAATATGCATTGTTTACTGTGAGTAATCCTGTAAAAAGCAAAGTGAAATGCTGAAGTCTTATAGCTGTTTTTGGTAGAGGACAAATTATGCATGGAGAGTCTTTGAAGATGATTCATGATGTTTAATGGGACTAATAAACTATGTGTAGAATTTTTCAGTATCTGTACAGCCAAAAAGATGGGGTGGAAAAAATTATCTGCCAAGAGACAAGTAGCATGTTTCTAAAAGCCATGATTATGAACAAAGCAGTCAGGAGTTGGGGTTTGTCCAAAAGTCAAGAGGAACTATTGATCTTTCTGTGCGTTCCAAAAGTCTGCAGTGCTGTTAGGAAACTACATATGTGAATAAAGCTTGATATTTTCAACACAGCATGTGCAATAGGAGTAGGCAAAATGTGACTTGTGGACCCTAACTGCAACCTACGTGCCCTCACCCCAAGACTGCCTCCAGACCCCTGAACTACCCATCCCAAATTTCTCTTATTTCTGTTTTATGCCAAAAAATTCTGTAGTTTATTGTAGTTTATTGAAGACAATAAAACAGAACACCACAACAATACATGGAATGAAATCCCCAGCACCCCACCAGTTGCTACCCATCTCAGCACCTTAGACATAACTTAGTGACTTAAGATGGTGCGTCAAAGAGGAAGGTCTTCAACTCTTTACAAAAATGGATGAGATCCTCCTCCAGCCAGAGGTCCAAAGGAAGACCATTCCACAAATGGAGAGCGAGATCCTGAAAGGCTTGCAGCCTTGACAGAGTTGTACAGATTGTATTTTCCATGCAAGAATACTGTTTCCTCCACTGAAAATGCTGTAGCTGGGTAATGATTCTGCACAAAATTGCATTTTTTTTACAGAACACATTTTCTGTGCAGAAAATAATATTTTAATATTTGCTACAATATTCCTGCACTAAAAATGCTGTTCCCTGTGCAAAGAAATGTGTGAATTTTGTGCAGAATAAGTCCCAAACTGTGAAGATTCTCAACAGTTCAGGATTCCTTTTTTCAGGGTTTCAGGATTTTTCAGCATTTGAGAAATATAGTTTTTGACCATTTTCCAAATATTTCCAAATATTGGCCATTTCTGCATTTCACATTGGTGCGAGCCTGCGAATCTGCACAAGGGAACAGGCTCGCAGTGGCGCGCTCCATGCTCCGACCTGATTTTTCCGGTCTTTCAAAAGCACGCTGGATGACTATTTGGGGTCGTTCCGGAGTGGGCTGAGGTGCAGATCTACATTAAGTAGTCCGGATCCAGTCCGCTCCCAGGTGCAGATGTCCTCCCTGGAGGACGGACTGCACCGTTTCAAATACCCCGTGCAGAAATGGCCATTCTATCTATCCTATTGCAGTGTGAACATATTTGCATAAATTTTGAGTAATCTGCATGGCAATGGAACATGCAGTGTTTTTCAACATATTTTTGAAATACTATCCCTCTTTAATTGCTTTTGTGCTTATTTTTTCACTTTGTAACAGTGGTATAAGCCAATTGTTATATTGATAAGTATTATGAAACATTATGTTCAAAAGCAATTCCAGATTGGAAATGATAAGAAAACTATAACATATGAAATTATGAGAACACTGTAACATTTCTAAGAGCATATTAGCCCTATATGATCACAAAAGTAAAAAAAAAAGTCATGTGTCAGAGGAGCAGGGGCACACTAGAGGGCCTTCTGCACTATTCCACTTTCTGGAGGAAGGGAACAGGGGTAGACAGAGGTAATAAATCCTCTAGCTCTGTTTCCACCTGGCATCATGGCACGTTGCACCCAACATCATCAACACTGGCCTCTCCTTCACCAGAGGCCAGCCAATGCAGGTCCTCCCCTACAGCTCCTCACACCGCACGTGTCTGGATGCATATTCTTTTCATTCTGGCTCAGTTCTCTAATAAAGAAATCTGTAAAATGATATACCCTTTTGTCAGCTTCTGTAAAGTAATTTATGGCCCCCTATCTGTCTTTTGGTGTGATTGGTATAATTTCCTGACTGTTCAATTTCTATGAAGTCTGTTAGTATGTATTAGTCAGAACTATAAGTCAGACATGGATGGTGATGTAAAGCTGGTTGTCACATTAAACTGCAAAGGTCACGTCTTTCCAGAGGCAAGGGTCTTCTCTCTAAAAATCATTTATCAGAGTTTAGCAGTCAAATTTGAGTTTTCAAATTTCATCGCAATATGTCAGATAGAAAGGAACAATTTCCAGGCATGAATGCTGATGCTTCTTGCAGTGAAACTCTCAGGCTTGTTAGAGTGGAAGATTCAATGGTCAGTATCGTCTTCCCAGAATCCTACCAGCAAACAGATCCCTTCTAGCTGTGATTAGACAAATGATTTTAGGTCATGTCTAATGCATTACTCAGAAAACAGCTGGATTCTCCTGCCCTCCATAGTTCGCTTGTCTTTTTTTTTTTTCAATTTCCCTAAATGTTCCTCTTCCAACTTCCCATTTCCATTTCAAGCTGCCAGCCCAGTGCCTGTAACCTTTTTCAAAACCATGTAAAAACTCAAAACTTCAACAGTGGCGTGCGGTTCAGGCTGAGGTTATACTTCCACAGTTCTGCTATAACACTCCCCTTAAAATTAGGATGGACAAGAGTTTCACATTCTATTCTCCATGGGCTTGACAGACTGCGACATCATACTAACAGAAAGTTCTTTAACATGATGCAATCCAACCTTCCATATCATGAGAATAAGGTTACAGCATTAGAGGGCTGTGAAGGAGAATGTCACCTATTTCTGCCACAAGATTATATTTGAGAATCAAAGGATTGCGCAGTAGTAGTAGTAGCAGTAACAGCAGTATTTTTAAAATCTTTTACATTTCAAACTTCTGTGTGATACATAACAAACTATATTTTAAACAAAGAGGATTGCTTCCTAAGTAACTGATAATTCTTTCTTTGCTGGGTAATGGCAATTAATTCTAATAGAAGTCAGCTTCGCACTTTCAAACTCTAGCAGATGGTAGACCATATTTTATAAGTTTTTAAACAGATGGTGGTGGTAGTGGTGCAGAATGTCAGCAATCAAAAAAGCATATATCTTCTCCTTCCCTTTTAAACTTGCTCCTTGTAGATCACTGAGGAGATGAAGGCTAGGAAAAGAAAATATATACTCAGAAACAACAGAAGATAAGTGGGACGTGCAACAGAGTATTGCAGTCTAGAATTGTCATGTACAAGTTGCCAGCAGGCCAGTCTCATCCTTTCCTGGGTTAATCTATTATGCCCATCTGCATGACATTCAAGTGGTATATCATGCCTGTTGAATCCTGCTTTGGCTGTTCTGTCCCCCTCATATACTCAAGATGTAATGTGTTTTCCTCCAAATTGCTCTGAGGTAGATTTGCTGGTGTCCCGTATATTGCAAGACTCTGCCCATATAGTAACCATGAAGTAGAATGTATGAAGCACATTCTTTTGTCTTGTAGCCTTTACAAGCAGGTTCATAAACATACAATTAACCCATTATTGAATAACCTACCAGGAAAATCTGCCCAATTCTATGTAAAGGTCTTATCAGAAGACAAGTCTCCCCACATGACTTTGGCTGTTGCCAAGTTTCTCTGCAAGGCAATCAGGATTAGAGAACGATTTGTATCAGGTAAAGATTTGAAGTAAGCTTTCTGCCAGTGATTTAGTACTTAAAGTGTTTTAATTGGTCTTTACATTTTGTATCTATATTCTGTCCAAGTATTTGATGCTTTTATTGATTTTATATATCCCATATGTATTTTATATGTTTATATGTTTACCATATTGTTGGGTCTTTGATCACTATATATATATATATAATCTAGTCTAATCTAATCTAAGAGAGAGAGAGAGAACTTCCTGAGATTTTCCTACCTCCTTTTGGTACATGGTTTGCCATAAGGACTGGCTGACCTCAGGGTATTAAGACTGTGAATTTCTGATCATATTTTTATATGTACTCTGAATCAAGCACTTCCAATGAGCTTCTGACATACCATGGTTGTTATAAAATGGCAGTAGTTATTAGGAGATTAAAATAGTGAATTAATTTTTTTGGTTAACGTTTTCAATCAATTGGGATAATAAATCAATTTTAATGAATTATTTCAAAGTGTGCTTTTATGTGTATAGGTGATGTACTTGAGGGCTCATTACAAAGGTGATAATGGCCACATATTGGAAGGAGTAGTAATCTGCCACAACATACAGCCCAGATCCCAGATGAATGTTAAAAACTTCTGAACATCTGTAGGGGAAAAAAAAATTGAAACTTCTGAAGGGCATGATTATTATTTTCCCTGGTATAAATGGATAGGCATACATGTGAAAGAGGGCTGGAAAAAAAGCATGCAGTCTAATCTTATTTAATGCAGATTATTTTCCCCACATGTAAATAAATCTCTTTTTATGAAAAAAAAAGTAACATGTGAAGTTGCTCTAGATTTTGGAAGCAGGAACAATGCAAGGATTTTTGGTATTTTCTCAAAATGGCTGTGTGCTTCCAAGCAGCTTTGAATGTTTTGAGATAGCTCTGAAATAGGCTGCCAGCTTGCTTTCAAACAGGTTTGGCATTGTACAGAAGTACTTTCCCAAAGAACTACAGGTGGTTTTTGTGTAGTGTGAATAGGGTTTTTTATTATTATTTTAAAGAAATAGTAAGAAGGAGATTGGATGTGAATATAGGCTGGTCGTATTTGCTTGAAAAAGAAGATTAATAGGGGGGAAAAATGAACAGGAATCAATTGGGTTTGCGTATTATGTTTCTTCCCTGTAACCACAAAGTGACATAACTGCTGTGTAATTTGCTGAGCTAGGAGAAAATCTTAGCCAACATTTAATAATATACAACTTGAAGTTCAGAAGTTTGGTTGTTTAGTTTACTGATCACTTACACTTTTGCTGAATGCAAGTATCTTTATAAACTTGAAAAAAGCCGATCTTAAAAAGTTACTGCTGAAACAAACATACTTACAATGCCACACAGTTACAATGCCAAAATTGCAAAAGCAGTTCGTGGCTATTGTAGTTATTTTTTAAAAAGTTTTTTGCTTATTCATCATTCATAAGTAACTAACATTGTTCTTTTCATTTCGCATTGAAATGTCAGAATTCTATAAGCTGTGGATCTGTGTTACAAAACATGAGGACACAGATGCTCTGTATCTAAAATAAACAAACAAACAAGTTACAGCTACAAAACAAAAGGATTAAAGTAATTTGTCAGTATGCCAACATAACTTGTCTTCACTCAGCACTGTTTAGATGGGTATCTGGGTGGTATGTGATGTTCACACCTTTCATACCAGAAAGGGAATTTTCCATATGATTCACAAAACTATCACACACCACCTCACCTATTTATGCTTCTAATGATGAAATCATCTATTTATGCTTCTAATGATGGAATCATCTACCACCATAACTACTATCCACTGAATTTGTGTCTTCAGCACAAGAGGATACCTATCCATCCACCAAGGGACAGAACCCTTCTACAAGAACAGTTTGCTCACTGTTAAAGTAGTGGTTTATTTGCCTGAGACCTTTTGTAACTTAGGGAACACTCACAGAAGAGAGAATTGTCTTGGAAGTGGAAGGATGCTACCACATCCCCAAAGGCCTTGTCCACTTATATTTGGGCTTCTTCAGGTCAGCTCCATGGCTTACAGAAACCAATATGCTCCTAGAGGGTCAGACATTCATTGGAACAAGCACACAACCACTTCTGTCAAGCAGGCAGGCAATCATATATATGGCACTCAGTGCAACAAACTAAGTAACCATCAAGCCTTTGCTGGCTTTCTACCTACCTAACTATTTGTGTTTTATTTTGCTTTTTTATTTTTAAGCTGGGATGTTTGCCTGGAAAACTATATAGCAGCAGTCTGATGTTACCTTTCC
Organism: Iguana delicatissima; assembly: GCA_948472985.1. NCBI lineage: Eukaryota > Metazoa > Chordata > Lepidosauria > Squamata > Iguanidae > Iguana > Iguana delicatissima. The sequence goes on along the minus strand of CAOKZL010000155.1, from coordinate 103,810 downwards.
CCCTTCTTTCCTCCTTCCTGAGGCCCTCAGACCAACTTGGAATCAAGTATGGCAGGGTGTCTGAGACCTCTGGAGATATTTTTTGGGATGCATGAATAGGGTTCCCACATTCCAGCCTAGGTACCATGTTTTTTTAAATGGTAGCTTCTCATCTGAGCAACTAATAATGTTTAGAATGCTGGGCTTGGAGCAGGAAGACTCAGGTTCAAATCCCTGTCTGATGATGGAATTTGCTGTGTGACCCTGGGCCATCACTACCTCTCAGCACTTCTTCATTACAGATTTTTTTGGGGGGTGGGGTGGCATGGGGAATAATAGCAGGTCACAAATTATATAAACAGGCAATGTGCATGCCTTGTGTTGTAAGTAATAACAACAGAAGCAACAGCAGCAACAACTTTTTGTCATGCACAGGTACTGCTAATGCTATTGTATTCTCATCAGATCACCATAGTTGTTGTTGGGCTTCAGCCATCAGTTTTTTGGTGTGTTTTTTTTTTTGAACTGATGATAAAAAAGGTACAGTACCATAAAAATATCCCAAGAAGCCCCTGAAGTGGTTGCCATCTTATTCACATGGAAATGTGCAGGTAAAAAGTTTATGAATGATACCTGATTCCTTTGCAGTTTGCTTTATCTTCTACCTACTGCCCGTGTGCTCTCTTTCTTAACCTCCTTCCTTTCCTCTCTCTTCCTCTGTTTCATGTCCTTGTAATGCCTCCTTCCTTGAGTGTATATCTGAATCTCTTTCCCTTCCTTGTCTCTCTTTCCATCTTTGCCATGTTCCTTTCCCTTCCTTCTTGCAGGCCATTGCTTGCATCTCCCATCCTCCCTTCCCTCCTTGTCTCATCTTGTGCTTTTGAGAAGATGCAGCCAGCACCAAAAACACATCACACTGCACATTGCTCATCCTCTGGCCACAGACCATAATTTTGGCCATTTCCACACTGGACTGTTATAGCACTATTATTCCACTTTCAACATCCTATGGAATCCTAGGATTTGCAGTTTAGGGAGGGGCTGGGTGGCCCCTCTCTAAACTGCAAACCCCAAGATTCCATAGGATGTTGAAAGTGGGATAATAGCGCTATAACAGTCCAGTGTGGAAATGGCTGCTGTCTCCCTGGTGAATGTGGGAAGATCTTTTCCCTGGCAAAATATCCATATTCCAGAAAATGGCCCCAAAAGCCAACTTTCCACTTCCACCCACTTCACTGGCCAGACACAGTAAAGATGGGGGTGATGCAAGAAGCCAGTGTCTCCACCATTTTTTTATCTTCTTTGCAAGGAGCACTGCAGAGGTTTCAGGTTTCAACTAAACTTTTCATAAAAAGGTAGGCTTTGATTGTTAATAATGGTCCAGGGTACTGGAAATTTGTACTGAACAATGGCGAGTCCTGGCAATTGCTAGAGTTCTATCTCCTTTAGTAGAGCTAGTATGAGATTTCATTTATAGGCTTAAAAAAACAGAAGGATCTGGCTTGATTCTGATAAAACTATTTAAAAGAATGGCTGTACATTTTACTAAATAACTCTGTTCCTCTAAGAGTTACAAATTTGCTTTAATTAAAAGAAAAAAAAAAAGCTTGGAATCCAGGCCAGATAATGCACTTACCTAGAAACCAGGTGAAATCCATCCAACCAATTGTAATGGCAATATGACTGGGGGGCTGTGATGAGGACAGGAGATTGCCCCCAATAGCAATTAGAGAAGCAGTTCTATTTGTGGTTGTACCTTGTTGAATAAAGGCCAGTAGCTACAATTCAGAGAAATCCAACCTTGCAAAAATGTCACTGGGATCAGTGGGACTAGTTCTGGTGTTGTCTTCAAAGAGATCTTAAGTGCAGCTGGATGGTGCCCAGTTCTCTGGGTCATGGTCACTCCCTTTTAGTAAAAAGTGTTATACATCCAAGTGGAATGATTTTGGCTCAAATATTTATAATATGCTAAACATCAAACATTTTAGAGCTTCTTTTCCTGATATAGGTACCCACCAATATAAATACTATCCATTAAATTGCTTTGGTAGGTTATTCAGCCATTCAGAGAACTTTTAGGGGCCTGAAGGACTCACCCTCTCCTGATTCTCTTGCCAGTACATTGCTGAATTTTGGCCATCTAGAGTTTCTTTGTATTTCCTTCTGGACGTAACCTGCTGTGGGTTTGCATAACCTTCATGTGACCTATTCCATTTCATTTAATTAGTTGTGTATTTTTTTTTTACATTATGGTGCAAGTAAGCACAAAGTTAAACCAACATTGTCTTGACAATACAATCTTAATGCTTTCTGACATCCCCTCCCTGTTTCCAGTCTAGTTTGATGTGCACTAACATTAACAGCTCTCCTATACTGGAAGAGTAAAAGTGACCTGTAATTTGTACATTTTTTGGCTAACTAGTGTTGTAAAATATAGGAAGATAGACTTGCACAAAAGTAAGTGAAAAGTATATGAAAGCAAGCTGGATGTTAGAGTAACTGTCTTACATACCAGCTATGTTCCCGTTTCAGTTATAAAAGTTGCCGTCTAGGCCCTTGCTGGCCCCTTTTGTATTCTCATCCGGGTGAATTACTCTGCTATATACACCAATAAATTTGTCTGTTCCTCTAAATGTTGGAACTAGAGAAGTGATTTACCAAAACACTATGCTCCCACCTCCATATATACATTTTGTTCTTGTTTGTCATGCACTTCCTCTGCCTACTGCAAATCAAGTTAGTCATAGGGATGTAAATCTTGGTTTATTTCATTCCTGCATATTAGAATGAATTACTCAGCATTTCTGACCGGTCTTTTTAAGCCTATTTGTGATTTTTAACTTTGATGGGAAAAATTTTCTTGAGAACCATGGATGTGGATTTTCCACACAGAAAACCTGTTTTTGTCAACTAATACATTTCCTATGAAAAAAAATTTAAAAGGAAAGTTTGTGCAAATATGCAGGGGAAAAAGAACTGTAGTTTTCATATGCAGAAAAGAAGCCTTTTTGCTTTCTTAAAAAGCATGGTTCTGCTGAGAAAAGTGACTTGAGAAAGGATTCAACCATCCACCAATAAAATCCCAAGTGTGAAAAGTCTCATGGCTGTTTGCCCTTCCCTTGGTTGGCTTTCTCAAGGATCAAAACACACTTTCTCCATGAAAGATGTAAATATTAATGAATATACATCACAACCTTAGTAGGTAACAATGGTCACAATATTTCATATTAATGTATCTACACTTGGGTCCTTCCTGCCATGACCATCTGGGGCAGAGTTGAGCCTTATTCCTAATCCTTTGGTCTACAGAAATCTCCTATCAGTTACTGCTTTGAATTTTACCTTGAGGCAATTTAGAGACCTCACCTGCCAGGGACTAGAAGTGTGAAACATATGTCAGTGCAGAGGTAATAAACTCTTGAAAGTTAAAAGCATGTCTCTTCAAAAGTCCAGAGCTTAACTAACAATATCTGTCATTAGCCAAATCTATGAGCCTGGCTGTGATTAGGAATGTCATTCTTTGCTGTTTCATTCTCAAATGAAATAATGAACACTTTTTGCAGTTTTTGCCCTGCTGTGAGAAAATCTTCAGGGACTGTGCAGTTTTCAAAGACTATCAAAGTATGGGGCTTGCTCTACACAAATTTCACACTTTTAAAAATAGAAAATAGCATTTTTCCAGCACAGAAGATGCTGTTTTCTGCATAGAAAATGCTGTCATTGGGACTCTTATTGTGTGCAAAAGTTGCATGTGGTTTTCCTTAGTTCAGAAAACATCATTTTCTGCACATACACATACACACACAGAGCACACATGTGCAAAATTTGTACACAATAAGTCCCAAACTGTGAAGTTTCTCATCCATCCAGGACCCTCCGTCTCGGGGTCTCCTGACACTTGAGAGAGAAAAATTCAACCATTTTTTCAGATACTTTTATTCCCCCCCTCAATTCCTAATTACAAGTTACACTTTCTATATCACATAACACCACCACACTTATTTCTATCTCTCCTCATGCACTGATAATTTCTTCTTTCTTTCCCAAAGAACAGAGAGCAGGAAAGGAAAGGAGAGAGGGCAGAGAGAGATGTTCCATAGAATAAGGGGCATTTCAAATGTGTTGCATACTTTAACAATATAGATATGAGTATTCCTTCTCTCTTTAAAATGTATAAGTTGCCCCGTGAGGCCATTTGATGAGATGGATTTTCTGCCATTTATTTTTGCTGGCATGAAAAGGTATGAGCCATACAGCAATACCAGTTCAGTATTTCTCATTAGGGATTATTGACTTTCGGGGGGGGGGGGGCATTAATCCTCAAGGATATTAAGAAAGAAAAATTAATAGTAGCATTTCTTTAATGTTTGATATTAGATGCCAGAAACACTGCTTTTGGGGTGTGGGCTACAAGGATCTATATGTAGTTCATTTTCCTCTTGGGAATAGGTGAGAAAAACTGATGCTTATTTTGTAGCAAGGGCCGAGCACAAAAATATTGTTTGCTGCTTGTACATCCATTGGTTCTGCAGCAGCTGAGAAATGCTGTTGCTTTGGAAATGCTGCTTTGCTGCCTTGTCCTGTGGACTGAGAATGTTCTGGTGCAAAAATAAGTAGTAGTAAACTAAAATGCCAAGTTCATTTCAAGGTCTATTACAAACATTGATCTACTTCTCTCTGCCTCACCCCCATTTTCTATTTGATATGGAGAAGGAGGCAGGGGAAGAAATGGCTGGGAAGTGTGCTTTTTAAGCTTCTGGAAGGATGCCTTGTGAGAGACTAGCAAACACCAGTCTTTCTGAATATTGTTTCTTTTTTACATTGACAATCTCATTTTGATTTGGCACTTAATTGTTACCTGAGCTTACTGTCATGGCAGAATTGTCACCATGTGATCAGATGAAGGAGTTCCATTCAGCTGCTGACCAGGGTGCAAGGAGGGTGAGCTTGCCCTCTCCCACCAGTGGGTGAGGCTGCAGCAGTCAGAGGCAGGACCCCTGTTGCAAGTCTTTGCCACACGTCTTTGTGGCACTCTCGCTCACTGGTAGAATGGGACTGGACATGTTAACCTGTTTACATGCTCTGATTGGCAGCTGAAAAGATCTTGTTCACCCAATGGGGTTGCTGGCTGCTAAAGTGGGTTTTGGGGAGTAGGTGGGTCAGGAGATGTTACTTAGTTAGGCATATGTAACTAAGTAGCTGGTATAAAATATCAGTGTCTGCTGTTAAAATATTCTTCTTCTTCTTCTTTTAAATACAGTATTTTTGTTAGGTGGACACTGAAATATTTACTTAAATATTTATTGGTTTAAGTGGGAAAAGGATGGAAATTCCACAACATGAAAACACCTGGCAACATGGAAAAATACCCCACTTATTTCTACAGATCTCTTCATTCTGTTTCATTTTGTCCTTCCCATTTTTCTTGATAAACAAGATTCTCCTCAAGCCTTTCTATATTTCCATCTATCATTTCCTGCAAAGACTGTTTGTTAGGTGCCATGTTTTTTATTAGTCAGAAATAGCTCCTAAACTTTTTCCACTGTAGAGGCTTTTAAGAGAGCAGTTGCACTCCTGTTTTCTTATTAACTCTACCTCTTTGCCCCATAGATCATAGATCATTTAGGAAAAAAAACCAAGAATATCTTGAATGCATTTTGAGACGTAAGATTTTTAAAACCACTTCTATTGTCTTTTGTGTAGCTCCCTTGATGGTATTTTGCTGCATTAAGACTGGAAAATAGGGAGGGGGAGAGAAGCAACTGGAAGAGGCAGTTCAGACTATTTTGGGATGGAAGAGTATAGTCTGCAAAAGATAGAGCCGTGGGCAGCCTCACGGAGTCCCAGGACTGTACACTGTTCACTCTTGATATACTGTGTGTACGGGAAATGCACACTCAAGGAAGGTATATAGCAGATGCATATTGGGGAGCCATGATTGGCCGCAACTTGTCTTCTGAATGTTTGAAATTGCAGTTTGGCCCTCAACCAGTTAAAATTGTGGACATCTGGCTACATGCAAGGAAAGCCAGTGGCTGCATTAGTTGATGCACAGCACCATTAGTGCCCATAGTGGACCAATTCAAAGGGACTCAGATGATTGTTGTTAAAAGAAATAAAACACAGAGGAATGTTTGCATGTGGAAAGTTGATTCTCGGCACAAATCTTCCTGCTGGATTAAAGTCTTTGTGTATCCTGCAGTGCATACTGCCGTAACCACAGCAAATATAATAGCTGCAGTAGCTCTTCGTTCACGACCCAGACTGTGTATTAAATGAAAAAGCTTCGCTGGACTCAAAGAAATGTTTTCCCTGTACTGCTCCTCTTTTGTAGTATCATTTAAACAACAACAACAACAACAACTTATAATTAATAGCTCTGCATGGGAAAACTTGGTCTGATGATGTCTGTATGTGTTTGGAAAGGCAGCCAATTTTAGAATGCAGTTTTACAAAACGATGCCATTTTATATAGATGAAATTACTAATATTTTCCACTCATGTAATACTTCTTTATCAAGCCTGATATTCCTGAGTAATTTTTGATTGATTCTGGTCTTTTCAGTGAAGATAGGTACCTACCTAAAAATGGATTAAAATCTGGTTCCAGGCAATTCAGTTCATAGATTAATAGATAAATACAGAAATCTGTTTATTTATGGTATTTGTTCATTATCTCTTGATACACTGTTCTCCCTCCTCCCAAAGTGTTGCCTTCCCTCCTGTCCTGTTTCACTATATACCTTTCCTTCCATTTGATTGAGATTTCAGGGCCTCAATAATTCTTAGATAAATCTTGAAATGGTACAAAATACTATCCAATCATATATCTGAAGTATAGAAACCAATATGTAGTTAGAAGGAACTTTCACTAAATTCTGCAGTCGCTACTGCCATGTAAGAGTATATAGAGTCTAACAGAAGCTGGAACAGCAGTGAAGCTTTCCCCTGGCAACTATTTTTCTCTTTCTACTGGGCCTGCCAAAGGTTGCAGCCTTGATTTTTCTACTCCTCTATCATAGAGAGACTGCGGCAGTTAAATTGCTTAGTAGAGACTAGACTTCCAGCGCAATAGCTTGCAGCTCTCACTCCTGTAGTTCCTTTCTTCCTTCTACATAGACATACTAATTCTTTTGCATTCATTGCTATTTCTCTTGAAGCCATATTTGTGTCCACCAACACTATTTAGTTCCTTGTATTACCTTACGTAAATATTAGCGCTTGTGCCTTTCATGCTAAACTTAAGAAATTTAAGCTTAAGGACTTTAAGCTTTTGAGACCAGTGTTTACCTTTCCCCATAACATATTAACCCCATAATCCTAAATACTTTACACAAATATTGAGTTTAGCCTTTCATGCTAAACTCAAGAAGTTTCAGCTTTTGAGACCAGTATTTACCATTCCCCAAATTAACCCCTGTAATCCTAAAATTCTGTTTTAAATTATGAAAATCCAGTTGTAGTCCCTCCCTTTCTCTTGCCCTTTTTCTTTGTCTTGGTTTGAAAGGATTAGTGAAAAGATACAACATTAATACAATGAAACTGGAGAGTCAGACTAGATTATTCATTTAACTTTTATTTCTTTCCTTTTTTTTCCTTTCCCTTTCTTTCTTTCTTGCTTGCTTGCTTGCTTTCTGTCTTGTTTTTGCAGACCTGCCCCCATATGCTATAACTGTACATCATAGCACTTGACTTTTCTCACTTGGGTATCTTGCACTTAGTATGTTTTGTTTTATGACCTAGTTGCCATACCTCATGACACCTTCTCTATTTTTGCTGTCTGCCTCAGAAAGCTTCAGGTGAGCTTGTCCATTAAGACTCTCCATTGTTCAGGAATGCTGCAAATCCTATGAGGTGTAGTCTTTGACCAAGATGGATCAAAGTCTTCATTTGAGCCCCAGTTCTTGTTTGTACCTGTTGCCTATTCAGAGTACTTCAGTACCCTCCATTTCTAATCTTTGTCTACATGATATCATAATTGCCCCTTCTCCAAACATGCACATATGCTACTTGGTTTGATGGGTCTTTTTTAGTAGGGGTGTGCTGTTAGGATGAAGCCCAAATCTAAAGCCACATTGGGCTTATTAAATGTGTATGACAGATGATGTGAGGAGAAAAATTATGTTGAAGTTATGCTCCCTTTCGTTAAAATTTGACTTTAGCTTTACATTATCTGAACTATACTGACAAGATTTCCTCTCTCAAGCAGAGGGGGAAAAATGTTGTTATTCGCTGGAATTCTGATTCCAGTTACTGATTTATAGCCTTGTAGACTTAACACCTCTGTATTCAGTCAGACTACATAGCCTTAAGAAAATGTAAATGTCTTCCAGCCCACCTTAAAAGCCAGCAACCTGATCAGATGAAGGAGTTCCATTCAGCTGCTGACCAGGGTGCAAGGAGGATGAGCTTGCCCTCTCCCACCAGTGGGTGAGGCTGCAGCAGTCAGAAGCAGGACCCCTGTTGCAAGTCTTTGCCACACGTCTTTGTGGCACTCTCGCTCACTGGTAGAATGGGACTGGACATGTTAACCTGCTTATGCTCTGGTTGGCAGCTGAAAAGATCTTGTTCACCCAATGGGGTTGCTGGCTGCTAAAGTGGGTTTTGGGGGGTAGGTGGGTCAGGAGATGTTACTTAGTTAGGCATATGTAACTAAGTAGCTGGTATAAAATATCAGTGTCTGCTGTTAAAATATGCTTCTCTTCCTCTTCCTCCTCTTCTTTTAAATACACTATTTTTGTTAGGTGGACACCGAAATATTTACTTAAACATTTATTGGTTTAAGTGGGAAAAGGATGGAAATTCCACAACATGAAAACACCTGGCAACATGGAAAAATACCCCACTTATTTCTACAGATCTCTTCATTCTGTTTCATTTTGCCCTTCCCATTTTTCTTGATAAACAAGATTCTCCTCCAGCCTTTCTATATTTCCATCTATCATTTCCTGCATAGACTATTTGTTAGGTGCCATGTTTTTTATTAGTCAGAAATAGCTCCTAAACTTTTTCCACTGTGAAGGCTTTTAAGAGAGCAGTTACACTCCTATTTTCTTATTAACTCTACCTCTTTGCCCCAGTGACTGCACCATTATTCTTCTTTAAGGGCTCTGGAGTATGTGTGTTTACATCTATCTGTCACTCTGTATGTCTATCCACACTCTGAGTGCATTGCTTTGTAGCTCAACTTTTCTCTTGTAATCCTGATACAAAAATAATGATTTCTGGTGCATTCAGCTGGATAAGTCTGTTTCAGAAACAACAACAAAAGTCTTATGGCATTTTGAGTAATTTTTAAAATTAGGATAAGCATTCAAGAACTACAGCCTATTACATCTGGTACATGGACTGTTGCCTCAATAGGTGCTTGACAGATCATTGAGTGGCTGGGGAAGTGAAATCTATGGGGTAAGAGTAAACTGAAATGCAGATGCCCACAAACAGTGATTGTACTCTTAGCAGTGGCCATTAACAAGTTGGGTGGCAACTTAGATTCTTCAAAAGCCTATGCCCTCTTCAGATCACAGGTGATAAACTCAATCGTTTCATGAATTCTTGTTCAGACAGATTCCCAGTTGTTACTCTTTTCCCAAGCATATGCATAATGGTTTATCAATTAAGGTGACATTCCATGCATCTGATGAAGTGGTCTACAATAGCATAAACAAATAGAAACACTAGCATACTGCACTGTTTATAGAGCTATATCCACTTTAACGACCATGGCAATATTCTGTGGAGTTCTGGGATTTGTGCTTTATTGAAGCCTAAGAGCTCTCTGGCTGAGAATTTCAAAATGCCGCTCCCTAAACTGCAAAGCCCAGGATTCCAGTTAAGGAGAAATATAGCACTATAACACTTTACTGTGATGGAGTAGTAAATAACTTTAGTTTTTAAAGTTCTACAGGACTTTTTGATATAATATGACTTCACAGAGAGCTTCATAAAGGTTAGAAGCCATTTGAATTCAATCCACTCTCACACCACTACCTTTTCAGTCTCCAAGTTCTCGTTGTCCTCTCTTTTTTGTTTCTTGCTGGTCTTTCCCTCCATGATGGTGTTGCTCAGCCGTTCTATCAGCTTACTCTACTCCCAGACTTATCAGGTAGCAGATTTCTGTCCTCCTACAGCCTCTCCTCTCCCTCTCTTTCCCTTTTCCATGCCTTTTCACTGTTTGAAGAGGTTCAGGACTCTGTAGATGAAGCAGCATTGGAATACTCTTGATGCCTTCTGGGGAAATATATCCTTTGCAGTTTTCCCTTTAGGGAACTCTGCCGTGAATTGACTGAAAATGATGTTGCAGGCTACAGTCAGATTTTAATTAACTAACATTTGTTAATCAGTTTTAAAAACAAGGTGACTCTCAGAAGCACACATCTAGGGTCTTCTTATATCCTTCACTTGCAGGTGGCTAGGTTTCATGGGCTTAGAACTATGCTGAGAACAGACAGACAAACAGATATAGACACACTTTTAGACAGTTTTTCAGATGTCATGAATACATTAGGAGAGGAATTAAGTCAAAAAGGAAACAGAAGCATTTTTAAATAACATGAAACCATGATTATGAACCACTTTCTTTGTTTGTCTATGGGATTACTGGAGAAAAGCTTGTCTACCTCACTTTCTGTTTTGTTTCTTGCATAGGAGCTGGAGCACATGAACACAATGATTTTGTTTGTTACAAAACAGTGTGAAATGTATTCTTCCATGCATACCTGCAGTTGTAATAGACAAGAGCTGAATAATCCCTGTGGGAAGATGCAGTTTTTACCTCTTAAAATGAACATAGATTTTCACAGTGCGGGGGAAATGACTTTTCACCTTGTTTGTACTCTAAAGTTGTAGCATGCTGCTGACACAATCTCATAGGCTATCAAGTCCTGTGGTTGAAGACAAAGATGATCTGTGAATAGTTTGTTGGAAAAAGAAACCTCAAGGAGACTTAGAAACTTCACAAATTCATCAAGGAATTATTTCCATTGAATACCATGGGGCTTGCTGCTGACCAGACATGCCTGAAATTGCACTATTAATGTTACATTGAAAGAAATAGCATGTTTTACTACAAAAACTGCACATTAACTATGCTTTTTCATACCATCAAAGCAAAAATGAAATCAATTGTTAACTGAATGTAACAGTTGTCAAATGGATTGATACATAGTAGCCTTCCCCAGTTCAGTGTCCTTCATTTGTGTTTAACACTACACTTATCACCTCAAGCTTTGCAGGTTAGTGGGGAAGTGTGCTAAAGTTAAACACAAGAAATTGTTGCTCCGTCACACAGAGTATATTTAATTGCTGCCAGGTGATATTAACCCAAGCAGACATATCAATATAAATCTATTGAAGCATTCACATGTATAAGGTCTACATATGAGAGCCAGTGTGATATAGTGGTTTGACTGCTTGACTCTGGGGACCAGAGTTTGATTCCATGCTTGGCCACTGGGTAACCTTGGGCACGTCATGCTCTCTCAGCTTCAGAGGAAGGCAATGGCAAACCACTTTTGAACAAATCTTGCCAAGAAAACCCCATGATAGATTCACATGAGGGTCACCATAACCCAGAAGTTACTTAAAGGAACACAACAATAGCAGCAACAATGAGAAAGAAAGGCCATTTCCACACGGGCTTAAAGAAACGGTGCAGAGCGTCCTCCAGGGAGCACGTCTGCACTTGGGAACAGACGGGATCGGAACTACTTAGTGTAGTTCCGCACCTCAGCCCGCTCCAGAATGACCCGAAGTGGTCATCCAGCATGCTTTCGAAAGACCGCTTGAAACAAGTCTTTCAAAAGCATGGAGCGCGCCACTCCATGCCCGCACTCCGGTGCAGATTTGCAGGCTCGCAGCAGTGCGAGTCTGCGATCTGCCGGGGGGCTGGTGAGCTTTAGGCTGGTGAGTTTCAGTGGTTGGTGGAGAGCCTCGACCAACTGGAAGCTGCCATTTTCTTCCCTGGAGCAGTGCAGAGCGGCGGCCACGCACTGCTCCGGACCAGCTTGGACCCAAGTGTGGAGCCAAGAAGTCGGGTAAATACTGACATGGGGCGATTCCCTTGCCCTGTGCAGAAATGGCCAAAGTGTGGACAAATATGTTAGCTCCTCCTCTTTTTGCTGTCTTATCACCTTCTACACTTTTGCTGTCCTCAGAGGCTTTTCTTGAGGTTTTGGAATCTGAGAAAAAAGAGGCTAAGATCTTGAAGTGATGCTGCATGGATAGAGGAGGCTCTCTTCTGCAGCTCATCATCCTAATGTGTTTAGAGTGAAACAAGAAAACCTAGAAGGCAACTAGCATACTTCCTTGCTTTCCTCTCAGCCCAAAAGTTTAGACCACCCTGAGAAGAACCAACGAAAGCCATTCAGTTCCTTCCCAGATTAAGAGAGCACTTGACTCTCATGGAAAAATGCATGTCTAAGAATTTATAATTCTTAATCCTCTGTGTCTTGTGAAATGTCTTGGTTGATCTGTTGCCCCAGTTCATGCAGAACAAAGATGGAAAGAATATTCACAATCATTCGTTTCCAGGGTGCAGTGGTTAAATGCTGGTACTGCAGCCACAAGGTTGTGAGTTCAATCCTGCTGGGCTTCAGGTTGACTCAGCCTTCCATCCTTCTGCAGGTTGGTAAAATGCGTACCCAGCTTGTTGGGGGAAATTAGCTAACACATTGTAAACTGCTTAGAGAGCACTTAGCTAATAAGTGGTATAGAAATACACGTTATTGCTACTATTATGGAAGGGATGTTCAAAAATATTTGGGGAAAAAATTGGTCAAAATGTGTCTCTCAAATACTGGGAAAACTAGACAAGGAGAATCCTGGACTGAAGAGAATAATTGTAGTTCAGGCTTTTCTGTACAAAATTTATATACAGTGTTTTTTGTGTGTGCATAAAAACATCATTTTCTTCACAGGAAAGAGCATTTTCTGCCTGGAAAAAAATATTTTTGTGCAAAAATGGCACATGTGAAGAAGTCAGGAGGTATGAATAGTCTGAAAACTACAATTTGCAAAGACCTTTTCACACTGGAAAGAAAATTATGAAAAATCACTTATTTTCTTCAAGAATGAAATTAGCAAAGAATTATATCCATAATTTGCATGTCCTGGATTACTGTGGAGGAAATACTCTTCAGAGAAGTACATGTGATGTCACTGTGTAAAAAAACAAGGCTTTTGTGCAGGAAAATACTATTTCCTACACAGGAAACATGTTTTCTCTGTGGAAAATTTTGTGTGTTTGTGTGTGCAAAATTTCATGTATATTTCTTTGCATGGTAGTTTTTACAGTTACATTACTCTAATACAGGAAAAGTACTGGGTAGATTTTTTTTTCATTTTCAGCCCTAGCATGTCTGCATATGTGTGTGTGTGTCTGCCAAGGAGGTGTCCTTTAGTTACTAAATTGCAGTTCTCCCTCCAGATTTCACAAATTGATTATTCATGAGGTTTCCGCTCCCTTCCTCCATTTCCTTTGTGTGTGGAGAAGGAAGGCATGTGTTTCTACGCAGAAGGCAAAGGAATGGAGGAAGTGTGTATGCCTCCTCCCCGTTCCCTTGCCTTTTGCCTAGGCATAGAGAATGCATTCTGAAGCAAAAGGAAAGGGAATTGGGAGGGGAAATATGCATGCCATCACCACCCCAATTTCCTTACCTTTTGCCTGGGCATGTGTGCCTTATTTATCTATTTGTGCCTGGTAAGGGAAGCAGGGAGTTTCCTGTGCCTGGGCAAAAAGCAAGGGAATGGGGGTGGGGAGGAGCACCATGCATGAAGAAGTAAGACAACACATGCCTTTCCCCCTCCATTCCCTTGCCTTTTACCTGCACATGGAAAATGCATGCTGGGGGGAAAGGGAAGGGAACAGGGGAATCAGCCCCCACCTTCTCCGCCATTCGCTTGCTTTTTGCACAGTTATAGAGAAGGAAGACTTGCACCAGGGCAAAAGGTAAGGGAATGGGAGGGAACCCCAGAAGAGAATGGGAGGGGAGCATGGGGAGGAGTTATTTCTGTTTTTTTTTTTTTTCACTTTCACAAGGGTTCTGCAGCTCGAACGCTCATGAAAGTGGAAGGGCCACTGAGCAGGCACTGCTCTTCAGTTCTACAAACCCAGTGAAAACCTAGTCAATAGATTTCAGGGTGAGGATTTTCATAAGCAGTGAGCAGATGAAGGGTTAAGTATTATGGTTTGCCCAGTGACTCTTCAAACTCATTTCAAGAGAAGGAAACCTTATTTTTTCTTGGAATGCTTAGATCCTCTCTGAGGAACAGTCTTTTTGTAAGTGAAAAGCTGTTAACTCAAGCAGGAGTTACTGTAGGATTTTATAGCTTTCAGGAATCTAAAAAAGTCACATGATGAGTCATGTTATTGGCTGCTATGCTAGGTTTTGGACCATTTTGCTGGATGGGAGATTTTTAAATATTACTCTCTGCACATCCATGTGTGTATGCACAATGCCATAAATATATGATTCACACAGTTTTATAGCAAGATGTACAGTATTTTTCTTTTGTAGAGAAATAATGGAACAATGATACTTCATAATTAATATCATCAGTCTGAGTGCAAAAGTTTCTGAAAAGCAAACCTGAACACATACTTTTTTCTGATTTCTATAACTACTGTTATAGCTGTACAGTTTTTTTTAAAAAAAATTGTTGCTGCATTCCAGCCATATCCATATCTTTGCAGTAGATAATTGAACATTAAAATAAATGATACCTTCTCTCACCCCGAGACACTACAGTAGATACAAAACAATGCACACTTTGGTCTAGCTTTAACATTTTAAATGCAAAAAAATCAACAAATATTAAACAACTGGTTAAAAATTTGTGTTTGAGACACACGTAATCATAGTCTTAAAATAAATTAATCGTACTTTACAACACAATTCTCCGGGATAACTAAGCTTATTGGAAATTTCCAGATTAGACAGTTGCAGTTTACTCTATGTGGAGCTGTCCTTGAACACAGCTTGGAAGCTGCAGCTAGTGTATAACACAGCAACTAGGCTGCTGACTGGGACAGTGCACAGAGACCATATAGCATCAGTCTTAAAAGATTTGCATTGCTTGCCAATATGCTTCTCGTATGAATTCAAGGTGCTGGTGATGACATTCCAAGCCCTAAATAGCTTTGGACTTCTTCCTATATGCACCTTCCTGATATCTGAGGTCTGCAAGGAACTCTCCTCTTGTCTCCCACACTGTAGGAAGACATGGGAAAGGTTCATCTGTGCTGGGGCATTTCAGTTGTGAGATGCCCTATATTAGATGCCTGTTTAGCACCAGTGTTGCATCATTTCAGCTCTATACAAAAACATGGCTTTGTGTTAAAGATTTGAGGGCCTAACTGATGTTATCCAAATCTATACTTGTTTTGTGGCTTTAACTTGTCATCAGTTGTTTTAACTGGTTTTAATTGTCTTGTAGATTTCTTAATATGATTTTAAATTATATTTCTTACTGTTTAAATTATTTCTACTTTATATTTTTGTTTGATTAAGGCCATTTCTGCACAGGCTTAAAGAAACGGTGCAGGGCGTCCTCCAGGGAGGATGTCTGCCCCTGGGAGCGGAGTGGGTCGGACCTACTTAGTGTAGTTCCGCACCTCAGCCCGCTCCGGAGCGACCCGAAGCGGTCGTCCAGTGTGCTTTTGAAAGACCGCTTGAAACACCGGAGCGCTACTCCGTGCCTGTGCTCCGGTGCAGATTTGCAGGCTTGAACCAGTGCGAGCCTGTGATCTGCCAGGGGTGGGCTTTAGGCTGGCGAGCCTCAGCAGTTGGTGGAGAGCCTCAACCAACCAGAAGCCGCCATTTTCATCCCCGGAGCAGTGCAGAGCGGCGGCCATGCACTGCTCCGGACCAGCCTGGACCCAAGCATGGAGCCATGAAGTCCAGTAAGTACCGGCACAGGGCGATTCCCTCGCCCGATGCTGAAATGGCCAATGTTGGTTTTATTATACATTACCTTGAGATCATATGACAGATGGTGGGATATAAATATTTCAACAAAACAAACTGAAAGATGGCAAACTTTATTTAATACATGTATATCTCACTTTTCATTGCTACACTGTCACAAAGTAGTCCATGACTAATTTATGTCCTATTGCGTTCAAGCATGACTTAGACATCATTCAACAGAAGCCTGTGTGCATGCAGAACATTCTGTCCCATGGAAACAATAATACGTTTTCTGCTTTTCATTTCTGGCTTTAGCCCACACTGCATTCCAAGAAATACCACTCTGAAGAGTTCTCAATCTCTTGTATTTTAGAAGAATACAAAGAGCTTTAGTAAAAATGCAGATGCAAACCTTACATGACCGTTTGGTTCTTCCCAGCTAACAATCAGACTTGTAGTAGCTATGCTGGAACTTTTTTGAACTGATACAATAGTTTCGAAAAATCAGTGGAACTGTGTTTCTGGTACAGTATTATTTCTGAAAGTAGTTGGGGAACTTCAGGTTTGAATACCCTATACCCCTTAAAAACTTCTCCGTTGCTGCTGTTTTGTTTATTTGTTTGTTTTCCCAGTTTCTTGCATCATCTTGTTAGCAAGCACACTGGGAAGCTACATGGAAATACATGATTCTCCCACATGTGAATTCTTGGATTATACCTGGCAAAATTACCTCTGAGAATTCCTTGCCTAAGAAAACTCTATGAAATTTCATGGGGTTTCCAAAAGTCATTAGGCAACCTGATGATACACACACACTGAACTGTACTCTGGAATAGTTCTTAGTTCATTCATTATATGACATACCTTTTGCTACTACACAGAAAGCTGTGTAATATACAGAGAACAGTAAAAATAAGCAGCAAGAAAAAGAGACTCAAAATATTTAGATTGCAGTCCTGTATACCTTTACAAGGAGGACCATCATACTGAAAACAGTGAGACTTACCTCTGGGTAAGCATATATAAGATTGAATTGCTAAAGTGAAATTCCAGCTGGCAAAGGTGAACACTAGGCCAACTGAAGCTTTGCTCCCAGCCAAAGCCCGATGGAAATTATTTAGGATTGCTCTCATTCTTGTTTAACTTTGTGCTGGTACTGCAGCTGTGTCCTGGACTGGTTTAAGTCACTGTGCAAGATAATTTGGGACCGGCAAAACTTGGCTCCTCTCTTACCTTCCAACTTTACACATTTGGCCAAGCAATGTTAGTGTCATCAAAAGAGTGTTGCCAGACAATGAAAGGGAAAAAAAGTTACTAAGGAGGAAAAACACACAAAACTACTATTTTAAGAAGCTATAACCTGCAATTTGAATTTAGGAAAGCCTGGGGAAAGGAAACACATACACAAATGAATCTCCCAGGAAGGGCAGGACACTGCCCCATCCTGTCCTTCCCCTCCTGCTGAGTTAATTGAGTGAAAACTAGCCAGCTGACTACTTTGTTAGAAGATATCTGGGATCAGCTGGCAGGAAATGGTTTTTCAGGCAAAAAAGATTTTTAACATGAAAAGAGGCCTGTACATTTTCTCTTATACCTGACACATCTCTCACTTAGCATTGTGCTGTTGATGTAAATGAAAACTGACACATAAATATTTATACTCACTCACTCTTCTTTCTTTCAGTCTTGATAAATAATCTTGATGCATTTCTGCACATTATCTCCAATCCTTGCAATTACCTTAGCCATTAGAAGGCCTTAATTCAAAGATTCCTCCCTTTCTTTTCTGCTGTCTTGTATACTTGGAATATCCTCCTAGGACACTTGCATGGTGCTATCCCCTTCCCTCCCTCCCTCCCACCCATGAAATCATTCTCATAAAGCCACTGAGTCATTCTTTCGGTTGTACATGTTGCACTATAACCTAGTTTATAACTACAGCTGAGCAAATGAAACTGAAACAGCTACATGTTCTTTTTCTGTTTAGTCATTCCTGCATTGTGTCTGTGGGACTGAGAAAAATGTGGTAAACTCTTATTTGGACAGAAACATTTTTGGTTAATTACTGCCTCTGTGAACCTTCTTATATGTATGATATTCTTGTACGATGGAAAAAGTTTGTTCATTTTAAGGTAAGGTGGTACTCCATTTCAGGAGCAAATTGAGGGAAATTATTCCACATTGTTCTCTGGTATTATTGTTTTTGATGTTTGACTGTTTTACCCCACAATTTGGTATATTCATATTTTTCTGTTTTAATTATGTTGCGTGCTATTGATAACTAATCATATAAAACCAGACACAGAAAATTGGGTTAAATAAGGGCCACTTTATTTGACCTAACCAATTTAGGTTGTGTTGGCCAGGAAATCGAGCAAGAACGGGGAACAACCTGATGTGGGTCCAGCTGAGGCCAGACGTCACCCGTTGATAACCCCCTCAGGCTTCACTTGGGTGAAATACCTGAGCCCCGAAGGCAGTCCAGATACTTGGGTTGCTTCCCAGCCAGCTGTAATTGGAAGGCAACTCAGAGGACTTCCATCCAAGCCTCAGAACTCTACAATTGAGAGCCTGCATCTTATGTTAATGTCAGGGGTATCCTCTTTCCTCACTCCTTGGGTCATGGAACCCTGCAAGAGAAAATTTCAGAGCCCTATCCGACACCAAAAGAGTGCCAAAGGTGATAACCAAAAACTTATATTCTCCACCTCTACCTACAATGGAGTAGGTGGGGAAGACTAACTAACTGAATATGTAGCTCACCTAAAGAGATAACAGCCAATTAAATCAGAACCAACTCCCAACTTAATGGGGCCCACACAGCACAATCTTCCCAACCCATTCTTTTCCATCAACCCAAGCAGGTAAATGAGGAAAGAAATAAACAGCCCAGACCACTCAATCACTTCCCAAAATTCCCTGACCAGATACAACAATGGTAAAGGACAAACACAACCCTTGATTGCCAGGAGCAGAACAGAAGACAATCCCTCTGTGCTGCCTCTGACAACCAAATCTACTTCAAATTGCTAACATCACAATGTCCTGGACTCTTGTGCTGTGAATATCCAAAAAGGCATGTGAGGGAGTGATCAGGCCTTAAATAGAATTTAATAATATAAGTGGCATGAACAAGAATGCAGATAGGGAGCTTTGTCCTATTTGTTGTAGATTTTCACAATCAAATGTGTAAAATTTCCTTTGTACTCTCTGATTTGCAGCACAATACTATACACAGGAAACCCCTTACCTTTTGACCTTCTGAAACTTGTTTTTTTTTTCCAAATTAAGGACAACTTCTGTTAATTTGATGAGGGTTCCACTCTTTCATCTGTTCTTTTTGCCTATGGAAATTTTTGTGGAACTGCTCACATGCCTGCTGCTTCCAAAGTGAGCTGAGAGAGGAGAAAAAGTTGCTAAGCTGGGTAGGGGACTTTGCAAGCAGTGTGTATGTGCTTGGTACCAATTGAGCCTTTCTAAGCCCTTCATGCTCCCTATAGTACAGTATATGGGTTCTGCTTTTCAACCAATTCTGTTTTCTGATCATGCTCTGGGTTCTAACCTGTCAGATAAATTAGGGAAGCCAGAACATATACTGACTTAAGTTCTAAGTAACTCCTTAGGTCAGAAGAAATTAGTCTTGGGTAAGTGGCAATTGAGTACAGCTACAATCATTGACTTCATAATTCTAAGCTTGTTTGCACCAAGGTAAACCCCACATAGTTTAGTTGGACTTCTTAATAGTTATGCTTAGGATCATAACCTAATGTTGCTAGGTTTTCAAAGTAACAGTAAGGGACAGTTGAAATTCATGATGTGCAGGGTTGACTATCAAGAAGTAGCTTTTAACAAGTTTGTGTTCCACCTAAATACTCAGTGAGATTCCATGACCTTTCTTTATAAAATGATAACACTTCAAAATACAGTATTTTTCAGAATCTTGTTCAGTAGGTACAAAAGGAAAAACTTTCCAAACCTGAAATAGGGAATAATAAAGGACACTTCCCAGTCCTAAGAGTAACAAGCTTTCTGATCCTCAAATAAGGGATGTCCCTTATAATAAGGTCATCGGACAACTTTGCCATAGCTTGAAGCGTTCAGGAATTAGATGAAGTAGAACACTTTTTTTTCTTATTTCTTTCACTTTTGGGGTTATGACAGTGAAGTTCCTCTAACCCCAAATAACTTAATGTGGATTAAGTCCTGTAAACATTGTGACAAATTGCTGCACTAGTGGAACCCAGTGAGATTATGTGCCCACTTTCAGATTCAAGAATTTGAAGATGAGTAAGCAGTGAAACCAAGTGAATCTTCTGCTTATTTGATATTTATGTGCCTTTTCCCGTCTTTTCTTAGATTGACAGATTTTAATGAGATCTGTATTTTCTTATATGCTGATAATATATTTTTTCTTCCTTTGGTGTCACATAATCAAGTCATGTGATTTGCTTCTAGCAAGCTCCAGGGTATGACACAACTTTCTGTGTTGTTGTTTTTTTAAAGAAAGAACTCCTGAAACTAAGAAATCCCACATTTTTTATGAGTGAATACAACTAATCAATGTGTGAGTTAAACATAGCCATTTTATTTAACTATAGATGACAGCACTCATTTGAAATTAACTTCATTGTAATACAAAGAATTTTGAGTGACATGTTCCAAATGCCTATAAAGTCTATATATAATAGGATGCAGTTCCTTTTATTTTTTATTTCAGGAGGCTGCACATAATCTTTACCAGAGGCAGCTCAGGTGACACAATGAAAGAAGAGGGGCGAAATGATTTTGAGACAGGGATGTGATTTAAGGGATAATGGAAGAGCACATAATTGCACTGAGAAGGCTTCTTACATATTCTTCCTTTCTTTTTTTCTTTTTAAAGCTCCAGTTTAGGGAGGGCCCTTTAGAATTCTCAGCCAGAGAGCTCTTTGGCCTCAGTAAAGTACAAACCCCAGAATTCCACAGGATGGTGAAAGTGGAATAATGGCATGATAACAGTGTACTGCAGAAATGGCCCAAGTGAACTGTTGTAGAACTCAGTTGCCTTACTTCTATGGTATAAGAATGGAAATGATAATCAATACTAGAAACGAGATGAATAAAGCTAAGATGTTTGCAAGGGAATTATTTATGTGAGGAGAATAAACAGTAACTTTTCAAATAATAGGTTGTGATTGTTTAAATCAAATTTAAGTAGATAAAATATGCTTAGATACGACTGATTATACATTGAAAAGTATTTCCCTCTAACCAGGTTTCCCTTACTCCCTCCTACCAATCCTTCAAGAACCAGGAAGAATTGCTGTGCAATAGTCATCTGCTGTTTCCAGCTGTCCCCGTTGCTTGTAGATTCTAAGGGTCTAGAGCTGTTGATTCCTCTGTCAGATTTATGTCTGAAATCATCTGGTTCTGCCTCCCTGAAGCTTCATTGTATCCCTCAGACCATAGCTTCCTGCTTTCCTAAATAGGCTGATCTAATATCTAGGTCTTCCAGTAGAGTTCTCTCAGACTGCCTTTTAAATTCCTGGCTCAAGAACTGTGGGCTGGTATCATCTTAACCAGCTATGTCTATTATAAAATCTCTTACAGAGGTAAAAAGCCAGTGGAAAACAGGAAGAAACACTCTTTTGGCCATCATTAGAAGTTATTTAGTATGCATCTTGACTGTAGATGAGTCATGCTGCCACCATGGGAAGTTAGTTGTACTGTAGGCTCAACGTACAGCCTCATCATAGTAGTAATCTGTCATCTGTGAAGGACTGAATAAATATGTTGCTCAAAAAAAAAAAAAAAAAAAAAAACCTAGCTCTGTACAACCATGTTCCTTATGGAAGTTACAGTTGCTCATCATGATTCTCAAGACTCTTTAGCAGTCCATACAAATGCAACCTCTTCTTCTAGTTGGAAATATCATTGTGAATCTTTCTTTCCATAACTAACACAACAACTACTACCTTATGCTGAATAAAAGAATAGTGAACTAGGATTTCTGGCCTATTCAGTTATATGTTATAATCTGTTTGAATGGTCATTGTGCACATAAACATTACAGAACATAAAAAAGATAGAAATATTGGCCCTTTTCTCATGTGGGGGGGCCGAAACGGGGCAGCGCACGCAGGGGCGGAGCTTACCTGCTTGCGTTTTGCTCCGTCCATGCTCCGTCCCTGTGGGGAACACGGTTCCGCCGCTTCACACGCTGCCAAATTCCGGCGGCATTCGGCGGCGCCCAAAATGGCGGCCGGTGGCTTCCGGCGGCGCTCCGCCAATCAGGGCAGCACACCAGCCGGAAGCCCGCCCCCGGGCAGATCTGCAGAGACGCACTACCGCGTCTGCAGATTCTCACTGGGTGCTGCCACGGATTAGTGCGGGCGAGTTTGATAAAATCACCTGGGAAGGTGGTTTTTAAAAAACTCGCAGTGCCACCCCTGCGGCTGGGCTAGAGTGGTTGGAGGTGTGGCGCCTCACCATTTGCAACCGCGCTAGCTCATCTCGTGATGTGAACGACCTCCGTCTCCAGTCGTCACACCGCGGGGTTTTACACCTGTGTGAAAATGGCCACAGTGTTTCTCCATACATTCCATTACTTTTTTAGAAGAGAAGTAATATATTCTAACTTCCTGGTAACAGCAGTCATTGTCCAACTTTCCCTCTTTGCAGACATTATCCAAACTCCCTCACTATAGTCCCTCCCCAAATGTTGTAGTCACTTTTTTCAATAGGCTGTTCTGCACTTTTTTTAAAAAAAAGCTAAACACAGCAGTTCTTTTGCTAAAGATACTTCTGCTAAAGGCACACTAGAAATAAATGCTATCTTCGCATTGACAATGGATGCTCAGAATACAGTATGGTAGACCTGCTGTGTCCATGAGGGATTGGTCCATGCTCAAGTAAGCCTCACAAGGCTTGCAGTGAGACTGTGAAGCCTCGCAAGATGAAGCTTGTAGAATAAACCCATATTAAAAATGGTGCAGGGTAGCGGTGGAGGAAGCATCAAGCCCTGGACACCAGGCGCTCTGCATTCTTTGACTCCCCTGCTTCAAGGGTGGGGCTCATATTTCTCACTCTGGACTGCAACTTTTAGAAATTCTAAGGAGAGAATCTGTATTTTATTTCTCTTAATTTGTGTGCTGTTCACAGCATGGAACCCAAGGCAGCTTACAAAGGGCTAAAAAAGATAAGAACATATAACAACAACAGCGATGATGATGATGATGTTAAAACACAATTAAGAAAGTAGGATAAGTAGAATGATTTTTCCCTCCTACAAAAAGTCCTAAAATGTTCAGCATTTGACTGTTTTATTGATGGACTGTCTCTGTGTCTTAGGACACCCTTTTTTGCAGAGGACAGGAAAATCTGTGAGTACTCTTTTACATCCCTAGGAAAAATGCTGGCCTCTGAAGAACTGCAACTTTAGTAATTCACAGTAACATTTAATAAAGCATCTTCAAAGGGAATAGG
The DNA here is from genome assembly GCA_948472985.1 of Iguana delicatissima. NCBI lineage: Eukaryota > Metazoa > Chordata > Lepidosauria > Squamata > Iguanidae > Iguana > Iguana delicatissima. The sequence goes on along the minus strand of CAOKZL010000155.1, from coordinate 80,459 downwards.
TAAAAGCAGATGGTTCACCAAAGGCTGGCATCTGAAACTATGGATCCTTCTCACTAATTAAGGATGTATGTCCTCATGAGAAGTGTATGCCTCCTTAGTTTTAACAATCCCATGAGAGTTGTTTCCATGTAGTAATAGAACAAAAATAACTTTAAGAACAAAGGAAAGTGACCTCTCATTGAACCCATCAAATTTTCATTGGCTGTTTTCTCTTGTAGGGACCTATTTGAACATTCTGCTCATGAAACTGAAACAACTTTGCTTAGGGGGGAAATATAGGCTATGTGTAATTTTATAACTATTTGTGGGGATATAAAACAACAACAGCAGTGCAATTGTTGTCATTTAAAGAAGAAAGCCAGCATGATGGAAAGAGGCTTCCTAATTCTTTCCCATTAAAATGCCTTTCTCCTAGCTGTTGTTCCCTTCTATCAGAGAAAATGCACAGCTAATGATATGCATGACTGTATGAGCCAGCCAGAATTGTATAGTAAGAGAACTTTTCTATCAATATGTGTGTGTGTATATATACATATATTGCAAAAAGTTTGACCATCTAAATTTGGCCAAGGAATGGAGCTTGGAGCTTGGTTTTAACTACTCAGCATTTACAACTAAATTTGTAGTTCCTTGTAATTAGGCCAAAGAAAATTAGCCATTAAATTCTGTATTCATGAGATTAAAATATTTTACTGAGAGCCCAGTGCTTTAGGTGTGAGATACACATACATTTCACTAATGGCTATGCAGAAGGGTAGGCAACTTCTTTCAAGCATGCTTTCTGTGCTCCATCCAAGTGACAAGGAAGAGTGCAGGGTTTGTACAGTGAATCTGTAATTAGTCTGAAGATAAAATGAACTATTTCTGTCTGGGAAGCTTGCCAGACTGAAGGCCAATGAAGCTTTTGGTTTATTCTTTTTAATTATTTTTTATACAAAATACAAACTATATTAGCATCTTACTCTGTTATTGCATGTATTCACTTGTGCTTTATAATACTGTACAATAATGGGAAGAGACCAGGAACTTTTTTTTAAAGTATGCTAATACGTTTATAATGGTTTGTTTTGTGCTGGGAGAAAAAAAATGAAAGGAGATGTCAGAGTGCATTGTGACTCTTCTGTTTTCATATGCCTGTACATTATTTAGGTTACAGAGTTGGATCCAGAATAAATTCATTGCATTCGAGCCCCACTGAAATTATGGTGCGACATTTCTCGATTTCAGTTGAAACTAACTGCAGCTGACTTAGCCTGGATCCATTCCAATGCCTCTGGTTGGGAAAGGGTATAATTGTATAATAATAATTGTATAATAATGGAGTAGGTTTTTTAAAAAAACCCTATGTTCCGAAGCCAGTTATGGCATGGTTAAAAAAAATGCTACGCAGCTCCCAAAGGAAACTAGGGCCATTTCTGCACTACACTTCCTGTGGAATCCTGGGGTTTGCCGTTTAGGGGGGCCTTTAGAATTCTCAGCCAGAGAGCTCTTTGGCCTCAGTAAACTACAAACCCCAGAATTCCACAGGACGTTGAAAGTGGAATAATAGCACTATAACAGTGTGGTGCAGAAATGGCTGAGGTGTAACCCATACTATGTAGGAAGGGAGGATGGAGGACAGCTGATGGGCAAAGAGGACAAGTTTCAGCCTGCATCATCTTATAAGGAGTCTACAGGGAGGAGAATCTCACTGGATGCTTCCTGTGCCACTTTTCCAGGGAAGGCAAAACCATCCCTGGCTAAATGTATGATTTTCAGGACAGGGGGAAGCCATACTATGAGATTAAAGTGAAACTTCAGGAAGCAGCAGAATCCAGCACAGAAAATTTCAGAGCGCTGTATGGCTGGACAGCCATTCAGCAAGAGCCCTTGACATGAACTCATCCTAGAAGTCAAAGACAACAAGAAATATTGAAAGCAATAATGTTCAGTTATCTTGTCCTGGTTGTGATTGTTGGGGTTGGAGTGGAGAGAAATGTAGTCTGAGGGAAAACTTAGGAGAGTTTGCTACTGGGAAAGACTCTTATTACTAATGGCACCAAGCATATTTTACATAGGCATATTTAAACAATCTTACTTTGTTTCTTAGATAAAATCAATTTATTCCCTTATATAAATAATTCTTTTAATTAACACCTTAGTTTTACTTGCATTGTCTCTAGTGGTGCCTGTGTCATAGGAGCCAGAATATTTAGTTCCAATTCTGGAAAAAAGATAGGATCTACATAAAATTAAATCCTTAAATACATGCATGTGTTATTTAGTTCTTCAAGTTGGGGGTTTATTTTTGGATCAGAGGAATTGCGGGCTTATTTGTCCTGGTGGCTGAGGAGGAAATCCACATTGGTTTTTTTTTATTATACTTGAGTGGTAGCAGAAGAAAAAAAAAATCTAAGTTGCTTTTCCATAGATGATGTGGAGTTTTAATGTGCCACTCATCAGTCACAAATATCTTGCATGCTCCTCATTTTATTTTGAGAACTGGCCTAATTAGTACATTACCGGACAGTTTTTAGTGTAAGACTGTATCTTCTCAAATACACTGATTATATTCCAATCTGGGCAGCAAAAAAGAGCAGTAACTTTACTGCACTAAAGTGATTATTCTGATCAAGTGATAACTGGCAAATATATATACACACATACATATTAATTATATATTCCTCACAATTATTTCCCTACTCCTCTATATGTATTCATATTTACATGTTTCTTTCACATTCATTGTAGACATATATACACAGAGACCCATCTTCACTTGGTATCAGCTCTGTTTTCCTCCCCAAGCTTTGTATAGCTATTGTTATGTCCAAATCCGGGGACTCTACAGTTCTCACAAATTTCTCTTTCTTGCCAATCTCTCTCTCCTCCACCCCCAAAAAACCCTTTGTAAATCTGTGGGAAATTAAAAATATCCATAGAGCTAGAAATTGTTGTTGGCAATGGTCTTTGCCTGAAATTCAGCTAACTAACTGAAGCAATAAATGTGTTTGTACCATACATGAATGGGAAACCTCACTCTAGAGCAAAGACAGTTTAGTAAAAAAAAAAAAATACAAAAGAGTGGTATTGTTTATATATTTATACAGCACTAGCGTATTTACCTGGCATTGCCTGGGATTTTATTTTCTCATAGGTAACACTTGTTAGAAACATCTTGGGAATTGTCTTACCTTAACTTAGGAATTAGATGCAGTTGAAATACACAATTCCCCAATCTTTCTTGTCCAGGTCATGTAACTTTTCCCCATATTCCCCAATTCAATCTGTATTAAGAGTTATTAACATACAGAGATTGGTTTCCCCAAGAAATACACTGCCTTCATTCTTGCTGGTAGGCCTCGTCTCCTTAGCAATCGGCCTGAGCTCTTTGGCTAAGAATTCTAAAGATCCCTTCCTGAACTACCAACCCCAAGATTCCATAGAATCTTCACAGCCAGCCTATCATATGAGGTCTTCTCACCTGACACAGCCAATCATATGAGGTCTTTGACTGCCTGATGCAGACAAACAGACAAACTCACAAACAGACAAACTTTGACTTTTATATAGTGGATTGAAGATGAGAGCCACCATGGTATAGTGGTTTGAGTGTTGGACTATGACCCTGGGCACCAGGGTTCACTTCCCTGCTCAGCTATAGAAACTCACTGGGTGGGTATGTCGCACATTCTCAGCCTCAGAAAATCCTCTGATAGGTTTGCTATAAGTTGGAAGTGACTTGAAGGCACACAACAACATATCCAAAGTATTCTGACATCATTTGCCAGTCTTTTAAGTGAAAATGATCCTTTGCAAATAAGAGTCACCAATACTCATAATCAAATGAGCATTGTTGGCAATAATGACTTTGTATCTGAAGGAGCTCTACGGGTTCTTTTTAACTTGGGGATTTATCCATGTTACCAGTAAGGGTACTGAAGGAAAAAAAATGTAATTTGCTTATGCAGACTGGATTATATACTGTGATGCCACTTTATTGAAAATCTTTAAAACACACACACACACACACACACACACACACACACACACACACTATTATGATGTCCGGTTTTATTCTACTGAGATTAAAAAATATATATTTTTACAGAGTCTTCATACTTGAAATGCTGCTCATACACTTTAATTAAAATAATAAAACACTACTAAAATAGTAAATAATTATAATCATCAATACAGCTAGTGAATTTTCCAAAGATCTCTTCTGCTGGCCAGGCAAAGTGGAGGATGAGTGCTGTGGGGAGGGGTGATATTTTTGATTCTTCAATGGTGCTATAACTACACCACTCAGATGGTTGTCTTTGGGAAGATGCGTTGCCTCTTCAACCATTCCTCTTCCCTCAGTGATTGAAAATAACCAATTATATTTCAAAGGAAAAAAAAGTGGATACCTTCTGTATAGAATTGGAAATAAGAGGTTCCTGGAACTAGCCCAATTGTTATACCCTTGATTTTAAAAGTTAATTGCAGCAAGTCCTAGAAAACCACTCAGTGTTCATGGCAATTAATTGTGACATCCAGTTAAAACATACCAAGTAACCAAGTACTGAATTTTATTTCATCAAAAGGCTGTTTTAATAGAAAATCTAAACCTAAAGTTTTCTGGCACCCATGATGATGATGGATTACAGCTTCATGGTTTAGTTTTGTTTTTCTAACCCAGGAATGGAAAGTATATTTTAAAACAAGTGCAGGTATGAAAGCCAGTGGGAGCTACTGCAAGACCGGAGGAGAAAGGAAATGTATTGTCATGTTACTGCCTGCATACCAGTAAATAAAATAAAGTAGTGTAGAGTAACTCATGCTGGCTGCCAATACTTGATACACTTGCTGTCTGCAAACACCTGTGTAGTGTTCTTATATTTATTAGTCCTTCTTGAGATAAAATATTGGTTTTTTTCTTGGCTGCAGAAGAGAACTTTATTTTGAAATGATGCCTGCTTCCTAAAATAAATAGCCCCTTTGTGTGTTGTTTATACCTTTGTGTGTTGTTCACATTTATTTAATAAATTAACTATTGTGTCTTGAGAACATGATATATAAAGCAGTGCTGTATCTTCTGCATAATATGCAAACCCCAGGATTTAATTTGAGCTTAAAGTCACTAATGGTCAGCCATAAACATTCCCTGCATGTTTGCATGCTCAGGGGCGAGTGATGCTGCCAAGAAAAAACATAAAAGACACAGAAGTGAAGAAAAAAGACCACAACTTTATTGTCTACAGTTGCTGAAAGGGTTGGCATATGGATGGATCTGGATCAGAGAATTGATCAACTTGCCTGTTGATTGATGAGCCCAACCTTCCAGCCCCCCACTAGGAGAAACTCCCTTGTGCCTCCTCCACCTCCAGGCTGTGTGGAAAAGTCATGCCCTTCTGGTGCTGTGCATAATTGCTTCCACACCACACCACACCCCTTGAGTCCCCAAAGGAGACTCAGTACCATAGCAATGCCTGGGATACACCAGTTACCGCAATCCCAGATCCAGGACCCATGCTTCCACCACAGAAGGTATGCTGGGGGCCCCTGGCTCACCTGCTGCCAACTCAGGGCATCTGCAGCCAACAAATGATACCAGATTCCCAGACTTCAAAGTCCAAACAAGTTCATAAAATTAGGATCCCCCATTGCATCCCACAGCAGAGCCATTCCAGGTATAAATCCTTCTGCCGGTCTATGAGGATGCTCGCCCTTCTACCACCATATATAGCCTATCCAATTTGCTATCCTAGCTTGTACCTGCAGAGGTCCCTTTCCATTGCTCCCCCACTAACTCCAAAATATCCAAGCTCCTATTCAGAAACAAAGAACATATTAACCTATGTTGAATGTACCCAGCACACTGGATTTCTATCTCCCAGTCCTCTTGATGGTCCCACCAGCTGCCTCTTTGGCTGCTCTGATCCTAAATGAATGCCTCCCAAACTCAGCAGTTGGGAGCCCCAACTTAGTGAGGGCTAGCTGGCAAATGGCCATCTGTTGGAACCTGGTGAGGGGGAAGTAGTCCTAGTGTATAAACAGTGGGCCTGGTCCAAGAGGCCATGGACACAAAGCCCAAACAGGACATGGCCCATCACCATCAAGGGTGTGAATCCTAACCATGGCACGCTCATACTTGCTTGGTCACACTTAGAATGCCTAATGCAAATGCTGACAAAGTCCCTTGCAAAGGAGATGTCCTTGACCTGTAGTGCCTTTTCTGACCAGCCCAACTAGGTACTATCCACAAGCTCACCAACTCTAAGGGCCCCCCAAAAATATTGTGTGGCAAAAGCATCTCTAAATAAAGCCACTTCATAATCAGATCTGCAAATAGCTTGAAGGTGCCTGACCAACACCCTTAATAGTTGGAAAGAAATGAGGTCCCAATTGTTTCTACTCTGCTACAGTCCCCGTTATCAGGAATAAGCCACATGGGTCCCCAAATCCCTGCACCTAAAAAAGTAAATACCAGCCAATTGAATGGACATGGACTTAGGTGCCATGCCTGAATCCTTAAGGTGAGCTTAAAAATGCAAGACCTGTCTCTTAGAAACCAGGGTTACTACCTCATACCCTTCTCTCCTTCAAAAGGCCCAAAACCTGCCCACTGGCCCTAAAAGTTGTGGGGCCATGGAGTGCAGTACTCCCTGTATTATGCTATCTTCTAAGCTACTCCAGGTCATCTGGGAAGGCCACTGGCTGCTAGTTCACCAGTGGTGCCAGGGACTGAAACTTGCTTTCCTGAAAGTGAGATAAAGACCCAGCAATTCTATTATCCAGACCTAGAACATAAGAGAATGGGCTAAGAATGTGATGCTAGCAGACAAAGAAACCACAGCTTCCTTACCATCCTTATGACCCTCCCAGAGCAAGAAGAATGTCTGTTTATAACACTGACCACCATCTGGTTTTTACACACACACACACACACACACACACACAGGAACCTCTCTTATTTCTGAACAAATAGGTCCATATGGAAACTGCTACAACAATCAGAAACAGCTCCCAGAAAGTGCTTAAATAAGGACTAAGAAGTAGAAGTTTGAAGACTGGGAGTGTAGCAAGAACCACCCAGATGAGACCAGCCTGCTGCAGCTCAGACACAAGGAATTAAAAAGGGTGGAGAACCACAGCAGCCCTAACCAGGCATGCCCAGTGAGCCAGAAAATACGCAGCCCCCAACAAGATGCAGAGGGGTGACAATTGCCCCAACAAGTGATGCTGCCCAGGTAAATGCCACTGGATTGCAGTATAAAGGCAATACATGTATGGTGACTCTGCCCCCCATGCACCTCTGCCCCCACCCCAGTGACACCGCTGGGTCCCCCTTAAAGAGCTGTTGGACAAATGGCCAGCTCCTTCTTGAAACACTCCTCTCTCCATCACTACCTCTCATGCTACCCTGCTAGCACTGACATTGTATCTCTCACCACTCTCCTCACTTGCTGCTCCTCTGATGTTGCTTCTTTGATGGTTGATGAAGCACTGGCTGGTTGCTGGGAGAGAAGGGAATATACTGTTTCTTTATCTTTGGAGGTTGGGAATGCTTTAAGAGACAACTATTCCCTTTCTCCAATGACGATTAACATTGAATATTAATTTTGTCACATTCTTTAAAACTACCATACTTCTGCTATTTCTCTTCCAGTGTCATGTTGTTGTTTGTTGCTATTGTTGTAGTAGTTGTTTAACCTGGTTGGTCTGTGTACCAGGGATAGTTTAGCAAACAGGAAAACATTAGGATGGTAGATAGCTAGACTGAAGCAGTCCTAGGAAGCACTGTTCTCACCATCAGTGAGCAAACATTTCCCCCCTTTTCTATGGTAAATCTTTCACTTAAATGCAACCTAGGAAAAACTCTAGGTTTCAGTGGTGCACTGCATGTGTAAAATTAATTCTCACCAGACCAGAGAACATTCCAATAAACATTCACTACAATTTACTCTTCTTGGAAATCTCTCTCTCTCTCTCTCTCTCTCTTGTGTGTGTGTGTGTGCGTGCGCGCGCACACACACACACACACCATGAGTGTTATCCTTGTTAACTGTACAATAAGCATCATGAAAGATTACTTCAGTGGATCTTTTTTTGGGGGAGGGATTGTTGATTGTTGTCGGATTGCTATAAACTAAGGGATGTCTTTTGGTGATTTTATACATTATAACTGTGCCAGAACTGTACTTCCTAAAATAGCTCTCCACATCTTTAGCACAAGATATGTTAATAAGGGTGAAATCCATCATTGTGTCACTCTCTCACTACCAGACTGCCCATAGGTAATTAGGATAAATTCCAAAACATAAGTTTAGTTGGATTGTCAGAGCCAAATCCCTCCAGAAAAGAGCAGACATTCTGTAACTGTATCTTTAGTGTTTTTCCTTACCTCTATTAAAACCTAATACACATGTAACTGGGGGGGGGGATTGTACTTCAGTACAATAAAAAATGAAATGCCAAGTATTGTCAGCTCAATTTTAAAACACATCTATTTCTCATACATGAAGAAATGCTGAATCCTATTTCTCTTTTTTTGAATTACAGATGAGTAATTGCCATAGCAACCTCAAAATGTCAGTGGAGAGCCAGGCACTCAGACTTCACATTTCTTATATCTAATTGGCATAGCATTTGTTTCCATTTGAAAAGGCCCAGAATGGACTTGTTTAGCATGACAAAATATGGGTGTCTGATGGGGTTAGCAGGAGTAGGATATACTCTGTATTTCTGTGGACAGCATTGCTAGAATAAGGAGGAAAGAAATGCTTAGGGGCATTAGAAATCAGAAACAGAAGGGACAGATGCCCCATGGTGCTTCTCTGGATGCTTTCTTTTCAGTACTGTAGCTACACATTGTAGCCACAAAACCACATATTTATTCAAATTTTATACCGATTTGAACGCTATGGCTATTCCTACAGAATCCTTAGAAATAAATTATTTTAGTATGGTTAGCAAGATTCTGACAACTTTTTTTTTTTTAACAGTGATCTATGGATGTATCTGGATAAATCTGATTTATCACCACATGTTTCATTCTGACTTCAGGCTGAATTTTGGGTTCAAGACTACCCTGATTGCCCTTTTAGATCATGTAAACCAAGTGAATGAGAGAGGAATTGTGATTTTGTTGTTTCACTTGGATTCTTCTGAGGCTTTTAGTGTAATTGATCAATAATGTTCTAGACTTTCCATCTGACAAAGAAACTGGAAGCCCCATACCCCATTATTTTGTTTCTTTCTGCAGACTAGTTCCAGAAAGTGTTCATGCACTTCTGCTTGGCTGGTTGGATCCTTGGCTCTGGGAACATGAAAGTTCCATTGTTTTTCAAGATCTCTGTGTTAGTGTTATACAGCACTCTTGTTTTTTTTTAGCCACAAAGGTGGTAGTCGTAGAAATCCTGAACGCATATCAGGAGTCACTAACGGGCTAGCTGAGTCTAATATGGAACAATGGAAGCATGTTCTTCATGACTTTGCACTTTCAGTTAGGGATCAATTTATAGGAATTCCAAGTTACTTTGGCACCTCATTTTGACCTTCATGGTATCTATAAGATGGAACCACTTTTAATCATTTTAACTTGTAAACCTGCTGCAGCTGTTCCTGAAGAGAGAACCTCACCACTGTTTTTATGTTCTGGTAACATCCAGGTTCTATTAGTAGAACATAATTTATACAAGGACTGTCATTCAACTCTTTTGAGGAGTTGCACCAACATCAGAATATGTCAGCCAGGTAGGGATTGGAACTCAGTGAAAGAACAGAACATATCTCACAAGATGAAGTGATAGTTTTGAAATGTAAACCATAAATAGTTTAGCATCAGGATATCCAGCTCATCATGATGGCAATGGATATGGCTGTTTTACTGACATTCCTGTGCTATGTACTTTGTGGCTCATCAAAATGTGAAAATTGTAATGGATTTAGAGTTTGTTTGTTTGTTTGTGTGGGTGTGCATGCATGTGCTGACTTGTCTTGACTTTCATCCATCAGATCATTTTTTCATACCAGCTTGCATTTATTCCAAATTACAACTCAAGATGATTCTAAACATTTTGGTCTTGGAATGGATTCTTGGTTACTCAAAATTCCCTCACTTGGATATCCCAGTTATTATCAACATCAGAGCTCCTACATTTAAAAATCATATTCATAGGAAACAGCTTGTTTACAGTCTTATATTGTAATTGATAGACACTGGCATCTCTCTCTCTCTCTCTTTTCTGTGTGTGTGCGTGCGTGCGCATCTGCATGCTTAAAGCTCATGTAGAAGGAGGGCAGGGTGCTTTGTTTTCTTTCTCTATAACATTCTATAGAATGATGGACCTGTTGAGAGCAAGAAAGAGAAAAGGCAAAGACAGTCCCAGTCGAGGTTAAGCAGTTTTATGGAATCATTTTGATATCAAAAAGCAGTTGGGATAGTTTTGTCCCCCTCATCAGGCTTTGTTGCAGAAGGTTCAGAACATTAGACCTACATTGAAGACATACTATGGCATTGTCATTTGAATAGATATAAGTCGTGTCTCCAAATGTCATTGCCATTGTCATTTGGGTAGCTTTTTGTCCCAGTTAGTCTAGCAAATTGGGACAAAAACTTTCTCTGTTGGGTTTCTGGCAAGCCATTTATGAGTTTTGTTTTGTTTTACTTCATTTTATTTATTTGTTTTGCAAACTATGAGTGAAATACACCCTATACTTCACACAACACAGGTTTATTATTTATGGTATTAGAGTAGGCTTAGGAAAAAAATTAACTCTCCTGTAATATGTATTGCATTTATAAGAGTTTAATTTTGGTTGGATCATGTTCTGTGTAAATTTGTATGTCAGAGAACCTCATACAGACCAACGATACCACTTTGTATTGAGAATATGAAAAGTTTATCTACGAGTTTCAGAGAGAATTCATATACTCTACAGTGTGCCCTCCTCTCATGTGACTTCCACATGCATGAATGTGAGGTTACATGAAGCATCCCATTTCAGGACACAATGGGTGTGTATTGTGTCCATTGACTATAAGGGGACTTGATGCTTTGCGTTTTGTGTTTTACACAGGGGTTCCTGGAATATATGGTGGATGCACTGTGGGTCTGTTTGTCTTTTTCTATTTACTGCAGAAACTGGGCTGTCACTTGTGTTCAGCCCTAAGCATATGGCTGCTTTATTTCATCAGGGAAAGGGGCATAGGTGTGAATAAGGGCTGAGGTGGGAACAACCACAAGGGCAACCAGGTTACTGAAAATGAATACAAATATTATATATGGGCCAAAACTAGTGAAAGAAGAAGAGTAAATTGAGGAAGCTCTTTAAGGATATGAGCAGCGGGTTTCAGAAACAGTACAGTACAAGAGATCAATCAGTTGTGTTTCTTGCCCTGTATATTTCACCACCTTTCCCTCAAGCTCTGTCATTTAATTCTCTTTTCCTCAAATGTTGCTGTATTTCTTGTCATCCAGTAATTTATTACTACTTGTCAGTATGTCTTAGCTAAAGTCTCACCTGGTTTTACTTTAGAATCTATCATGTTAAAACAATCTCTCATCCTAGTGACAAAAAAGAATCAATGTGCCTTTCTCTGATACTAGGGCCACTAGGTGTTCATTAGCTTGAGGATACTTTATGATTTTCATTAGATTTTCATCCTTACTGTAAAGCTAAAAAGTTCCTGTTTAATTCTGAAAAAAAATTGTCAAGGATCATTGATTTATATTATCTTGCAAAATAAGCCTTGTAACAAAAAAAAATACTGTATACAGTATTAAAAATAAATAAAATAAAAAATGAATCTTAATATGTTAATAAAAATAAATTAACAAAACAGCAATAGCATGTGCTGTATTTATATGGATCTTGGACAGGAAATATTGTTTCTTACAGAAAAGGGAGAGAAATCTAAATTCAACCCCTCTTTTAGGAAGAAGAAAATTGCTGTAGGTTAGAGGTGAGCAAAGTGTGGCTCTTGGGATTGATATAACCTTCAAAATATAGGCAAAGTGTGTATTGGGGGGAGTGGCAACAGAAGTACTGTTGTTGTCCACCCTACAAAGTTGAAATTAGAAGTGTGATTTTATAATTTTTGCTCATTTGCAAGCATTGTGCACTCCACAGTGGATCTTATAGGTAGAAAATTGCCCATCATCCCCTGAGGTTAATCACATCTAATGAATTCAAGGTCCCATGATTTGTAACTTGACGGTGGGGAAAAAACCCTTTCCCCTCTTAGGAAACATTTTCTCTACCTCACCCTCCCCTCAGCTATAAAATCTATGAGCCACAAAGCTCAACTGAACTATCTAACCACATATGGTCTATTCTACAGTGGCTTGATAAAACTTCCTGGATTGGATCCAGACTTTACTTTTCATGTCTGCAACAGCTTCTTCTGTCCCTAGAAGATCTTTTGATCCAATAGAATAATTTTCTAGCTAAAAGACAATGTCTTAAAAGTAACTGAGTTACTTTTAGTTTTTTAAAATAAATTCACACTGGTAAAAGCCATTGGTTTGTATTACAAAATACAATTTCCTCTCATCCGTATCACTGTCGTATCAATGACTATGTGGAAACCCAATATAGCATTTAAACTATGTGACATTTTTCTCCACCATTTGTTGAAGCTACATCCTTATCCATATACAAATGGCTGAGCTCTTAAAGTTGTGCCACAGAAGGAGTGAAGTTAAATTACAATAATGATGTTAAATTGCAATCATATTGCAATATAGTTGCACCTTTGTTATTGGGAAAAGGAATGATTTGGAATTAACTACCTATTTGTAACTCTTTCCTCCCAAACTCACCAAGACTTTTATTGGGTTGGTGCTGATCAAGTAAGTTCATAGAAGACTGAATTCTCTAAACATGGCTACAATAAAAATAAATTCAAAAGACGAAGAAAATGGACATTGGCTAGAAGGCTTACGTTCCTCCTCACTGGTCACAGGGAGCCAAAATGCCCCCAAGCCATCAATAACATTTACTTTTTATTTATATTTGTAGTTGGTAGACACCAGACATCAGATTTCCCATTCTATTCCAATCTAGTATTTGCTGATGGAAGGACTGGCCTCTGCCTGTGCTACACTGTGCTACGCAAATAATGGCATTGCATAAAAGTCTTGAAAAGTTGGATGATATTGAGATAGTATGTCCCTGAACACCTCTTTTATACCATCATTTTTATGTTAACTATAATTTCCAAGAGAAGGCAGGCCAAGTTGCTACCACAGAATCTGACAATTTTCATATCAAATTTCATACACTGCACTTTATGAGCCTTTTCAAAAATATGCTTTGTTTGAAAATGGCTTTAAAAAAGATTAGTTCCATCTGAATAGCTTATTTTATTGATGGAATTGCATCTTTATATTGTCCTTTGTTCTAATGTACAAAAATCTCAGAATGATGACAACACCTAAGGGAAATCCAGATGTCAAAAAAGCATTACAAGCCAAGATCATTTATTAAGAGAAACTGTCTTGTTTATGTGCTGTTGAGACAATAGTTTAATAAGATCTCTTCTAAACTTCAAGTTGTGTACTACAAATCATGTGGCTAATAACTGACAGTGCTTTAATAACTTGGGACTTTTTGAGTTTGTTAATGCAAGCCCTCCTGATCTCGGATGTAAATAAAGAGTTTTGTGGGCACATATGTAAGAACAAAATTTAGCTCTGAAAATCCCTCATTACTTTGATGGATCAACACACAGAGATTGGGTTATTCTCATGAGAGACATCCAATCTGACAGACTATATATGGGAGAACTTCACAGTCAAATAGGCTCTCTCAGATTCCACATCTGAGATCTTATTTATATCCAACAAATTTTGGGGGGGGGCTTTAAAAACATATCTAAATCAAAATTCTTCACTTCAGCCTTCATAGGAATATTTGTCTAAATTATTTGTTTTATCTATCAGCCTTTTTCATTATTCTTGTTTCTGCTGACCAACAGATTAAGACACCAGTTTTGTTTTTGTTTTTTTAACATCTATTACCCATCTACAGTCTGCTCCAAGTAGCTGGAGCAAGGCCTTAGCCATTAAGGTATGAAACAGCCACTTTATGAAGCAGAAAGCCATTCTGAGGGTAGAAATACACATTCGTTTAAAAGATGTAATTGGCAGCCATGTCTCTGGCCCCATCCCCTTACTAAAAATTAATTGTGAGCATCTGATTTAAATCAGAACAAAATAGAGAGGCAGCAGGGGTCTTGAACTCATGGGCCATTTCCACACTACCTTGTTCTAGTGCTATTATTCCACTTTCAACATCCTATGGAATTCTGGGGTTTGTCATTTACTGAGGTCTGAGGTCTCTCTGGGTAAGAATTCTAAATGCCCCTCCCTAAACTGCAAGGCTCAGGATTTCACAGGATATTGAAAGCAGTGTAGTAGCTCGTCAAGGGACTGAGGCCATCAAATCAGAAAACAAAAGTTTATTTTACTGCACAGGAATCTCAGTGGAATGAATTTCCAAAGACTGAGAACCCCGAGTCAGGTGTCAGCACACATTTATATATTTTCAAAAACAGGTACAGGAAATGACTACCATATATGAAAAGTCTACAGGTTACGAAAGCCCCCTTTACAGTTTTGAAATGATGTATTTTGGTACCAAGGGAACCAGGGGAGTACTCTCCTCCCTGGATCGCGTCGACTCCAAAACTCCCTAGGTTTTGTGCATAGCTAAGCCGCATACCTGAGCCTCTGATAAGATAAAGAATACATCTGCTCAGCTTATTTTTCTCTATTTTTCTACTTAAGCAACATCTTCTACAATTTAACCCTTTCATTCCCCCCATTATGCAAAATTCTATTGCAGTTTGAGCATACTCTACTTAAGCTTGCTTTTGGGCCATAACAGCAAAGTGAGCTGCCTTTCCCTCCATAGCTTCAGAGAGAGAAGCATGTACACATTTCATAGCACAAGAAATACATACCATTATTAGGGACCCTTCTACAATCAGAAGTACAATGCTTAAAAACAGAGTTCTTAGCCAACTAAGATCTTGTAGCCAGGAAGTTAACCAGTCCCGGGGTTACTAATGCCGCTGTCATTATTTTGTATTAACCCTTGCAAGTGTTGTATTTCATCTTCTACAGTCTTGTTTAAATCATGGAAGTTGACCCTGCATCCTCCTTTGACTATAGAACAAAACCCCCCTTTCCTGGCTAATAAGTAGTACAGAGCCATTTGATGTTGTAATAGTAACTGTTTAAGCTCTTCAATTTCCTGTTGGAGGGCCCGTACCAATTTCCCAGTTGCATTTATGGTTTTCTCCAACCTACAGATCAATCCTAATATGCTTTTACGATTTTCTTGAGCCACAGTTCCCGGATAGGATCCCAAAATAAGGACCCCTGTTATTAGTCCACCTCCTACTCTACTACCCTCACTTGCAGACAACTGCTTTCTCACAATGACCAGGTCTTCACATTGGCTACCCAGTGGTCCCACTGGATGCCGTTTTTTCCTGATGGCCCGTTTTGGTCATCCTGGTAGGAAAACTTGGACAGGTAAGGTCATATACCCAATTCCCACACACTGGTAAGTCCCTGGATGGTAATTGGTGGCCCATCCATCAAAATAGAACCATAGATTTGGATCTCTAGCCATCAATCTGGAGCATATACTGCCCAACCCTGTATAATTAGGAGTGAACATAGGATATTCCAGGTACAAATCTCCAAAGCTGGTTTCATTTAAGCCTGCCTTGGACTGATAAGAATTATCATATGAGCCATACAAATAGAATCTATCATTACAAGCTGAGTAATTTCCCAATTTACCATAAAATGAGTATTTTGTATACCCTTTCCACTTAGAGTTCCATGTCCCACTGTGGTGACAGCAAAAACACATTACGGGAGAATAAGTATAAAATTTCAACTGCCTAAATCGAGTCCTATTTATGTTACCATCAACTTTGGCAAACATGTTGGGATTCCCCCTTAATGCTGACTGTAGGGCTCCTACAACCACTCCCGGTTCTCTAATGAGGGACGGCATGAAACTGAAATCTGCTACAGTCTGTGGGTGTTCATAAATTAGAGTAACATTAGGTTCATGTTATTGGAACATGTGTGCAGGATGTCGTTTAAACCAATTAACTTCAATTGTTCCACACACTATGCCCCACACCCCATCAGCATTATCCACTTCACTTTCGGAGTCAGACAGGGGTCCAAATCTGCTTATCCCACACAAATATCTTCAATAGATATACAAGAGATATACCAGAGTTAGAACTCCAAAGAGTACACACACTACTATTATTACTAGGTCACTAGCATTCATTGCTCCTAATCATCTTCCTCCATATGGGATCTGGCCATGCGTAGAATAGTCAGCCTCTGGAGTGACTATGGCAGGGCCTAGTCTCAGTCTTCCTCCTCTGCAGATGCTAGGTCTGATTGTATGTAGAGCTACCAGCCTCCAGACGTGTGGCAGCAGTAGGGTCTAGCCTAGATTTTTATTCATTTGTTGCGCATCTGACTGTGCGTAGAGTGGTCAATTCCCTGGTATGACCACAGCAGAGTCTAGTCTGAATTTTCTCTCTCCTCTTTTCGTCTGGACAATCTCAATTTCAGAGGGTTTTCTTGTGATGAGATCACAGTCCAATCAGTAAATGCTCTTTTTACCCTAGTGTAATGTATCCAAGGTTTCAGCCTTGCTACTTTTACTGCTGTGGTGGTGACTAACAACACCTAGTATGGCCTTCTCCATCCTGGTGATAGGGGCTCTCCTTTCCAATCTTTAACCCACACTTCATCCCCAGGTTGGAAAGAATGTGCTTTTGTGGGGAAAGGGGAACTCGTCTAACCTCTAGGGCATGGGTGTTAACCTTCTCTAGAGCTTTTCCTAGTGCCTGCACCTCTTCTTGGAGGGCCCAAATTTCCCAATTCCTGAGTATCCCCTCTCAACCCTTTTAGGAGGGCCCGGGGGGTTTCCAAAACATTTCAAATGGAATAAGCCCAGTTGTCCAATGAGGGGTGCATCTTATTCTCAGGAGTGCTTTTGGGGAAAAGCAACCACTTGAGTTTATTTTCCTGACACAATTTGGCAAGCTGTCTTCAATGTTCTTTTTCATCCTCTCCACCTTCTCAGAGTTTTTGGGGTTTTGTATGCACAATGTAACTTCCAGGTGATTCCTAGGGTCTCTGCCAGCCCTCTCGATTACTCCATGCACAAAGGCTGGGCCGTTTTCAGTTTTTCGATGTGGAGGGGTAACCCTTTCTTGGTTTTACGTCCGGGGAGCAAAGCCCGTATATTTCTTGGCCTTCTGGTTTTTGGTAGGATATGCTTCAACCCACCCTGTGTGAGTACATACCATTACCAACATATACCAATATTGTCCTGACCGTGGCATCTCTGTGAAATCCACCACTAGGGATTCAAAAGGAGTAGATCCTTGATTTTGGGATTCCCCCTTCCAATTTTGGGCCCCTTTGGGCGCGGGTTGTTCCGAGCCCCTTTTAACACCGTGAAGTGAACATTATGTACAGGCCCATTCCATCTATGAACACGTCCTTTTCTAATAGCTGTGCTAATGCTGTCTTTCCCAAGTGCGTGGCTTCGTGCGCTTTCTGCAAAACCTCCCATCCCATGGATTGGAGTATATACCGTCTTCCATCTGGCAAGACCCACCAGCCGTCTTTATCATATATAGCCCTCAGGTCCTTTTCAGCCCTCTTGTTTTCCTGCTGAGTGTACCTAGAGGTCTGGCTGCTCAATGATATTTGGGAAAAAATTGGCTTTACCAGCTCTCGGGATGAATCTTCCATCCCATTCCCCCATTCTCGTTTCGCAGCCTCCTTTGCAGCTGCAGCTGCCTTTCGGTTCCCTCAAACCACTGGATCACGTCCTCTCTGGTGCCCCTTACAGTGCATCACAGCGACTTTACAAGGGGCCCGTACAGCTTTTAATAGATACTCTGTTTCTCTCCTATATTTAATTTCTTGCCCCAAAGGAATTGATCAGTCCTTTTTCTTTATACAGTGCTCCATGTGCACGTAGGATAGAAAAGGCATACTTTAAAATCGAATGATTCGCAATGAGTCCCTCAGCCAAGTCCAAGGCTCTAATTAAGGCGATGAGTTGCCTTCTGGGTCAAAGTGCCAACAGGTAACTTTTTGACCTCTATTATCTTGTCTGCTGAAACCACTGTGTATCCAGCCTTTCGCTTTCCTTCTCATATGAAGCTGCTTCCATCTATGTAGTAAGTAACATCTGGATTGGGCCATGGAAAACCCGCAAGCCTGGCCTGCTTGAAATACGTCATCCATGGTTTGAAGACAATCATGGTGTGTATCCCCTGATTCTACGGGGAGCAACGTTGCGGGGTTCAAAGTGGTACAGCTTGACTCTGGGATTTTCATATAACATTCCTTGATACTTGGACATTCGGCTATTTGTGAACCAATAATTGCCTTTGTACTCCATTAAAGCTAAAAAGAATGTGGGACTTTTACTGTTAGATTCTGGCCTAAAGGTTAACTTGTCTGCTTCTTTTACCAGCAAGGAGGTTGCCGCATAGCTCTCAGGCACCCAGGCCACCCTTTAAGCCAAGGATCTAATTGTTTAGAAAGATACACCACAGGGCGATGCCAGGATCCCAACATTTGCGTCAATACTCCCACTGCATTCCTCTTTTTTCATCAACATAAAAAAACATCTTTGTCACATCTGGCAGGCCCAACATGGAGCTTCCATCAGTGCCTTCTTTATCTGTTTCCAGGCCTTCTTCTGTTCTTCTCCCCATATAAATTCAGAATTCTCCATCTTTGATAGCTTCTTATAGGGGTTTACTCATCACTGTGAAATTTGGAATCCAAATTCTACAAAACTCAGCTGCCCCCAAAGAATTCTCCCACCATCTTCCGTTTCCCGGGGCTCAGGCAGAGCACACATAGCCTCCTTCCTTTCTTGGTCTACCGCTCGCTTTCCTTAAAATATTTGGAATCCCAGTTTACTTTTTTCTGTCTGGCACAACTGGGTCTTCTTTCTAGATACTTTGTAGCCTGCTTCCCACAATAGCTGGAGCAACTCCGCGGGGCCCTCTTTAAAATTTTCCTCACTGGTGGCTGCCAATAGCAGATCGTCTCCATATTGTAGCAAAACTCATTTCTCGGGCTCAGATCGGAATTTTCTCAAATCTTGACTTAAGGATGTCCCGAAGATGGGGGGAGTTCTTCCAGCAGGCAACACCAAGCAAACTGGGCCTTCTGGCCTGAAACACTGTCTTCCTTTTTGGGAAAGAAAATATTTTTTGGCTTTGAAGAGCCACCCAGATACAGAAGAAGGCATCCTTGAGATCCAAAACAGTAAAGTGAGTGGCTGTGGATGGAACTAGTCCCATCAGAACATATGGGTTTGGCACCACTGGGTGTAGGGTCACTGTAGCCTCATTTACCATCCTCAAATCTTGGACTGGGTGATATTCCTTCTTCCCAGGCTTCAACACAGGAAGTAATGGGGTATTCCATGGAGAGCAACATTCCCAAATTATGTTGTATTTCTTCAGTGATGCAAATGCTTCTGAATCCCTTCCAGGCTTCTCTGGGCAAATCATACTGCCTCACACGAATGGGCACAGCATTGATTTTTTTTTTCCATATTCTGGGATCCACAAATTGGGCTAACCCAGGAGGATTATCTTCGCCCAAAACCCCCCGGGGGGCCAAACGTAGTGGGTTGTTCTTGAAAAACCATGATTGGATCTCCACCACTCTTCCTCCATTGGATAAGTTACTGAAATGCTTTTGGGTTTTTCCCCCCTAAGTTTATCTCCCTCTCCCCATCCTCCTCAATGGAAATCTGGGCTCTCAATTTAGCAAACAGGCCCGACCCAATAATGGCACAGGGCAATTTGGTAGATATAAAAACTGGTAGGTAACTTGATGCCTCCCTAAGTCCAAATTCTTTTTTTCCAAAAGAGGATGTTGTTCTGCTTTCCCTGTGGCTCTCGGAAATTTTTATGGCGTTTTCAGTTTATACTGAGCGGGCAGCGCCCGTGTCCACGATCATAGGGATGGCTCGGCCCCCAAAATTTTTGCTGTGACCATAGGCTCCCCGGGGCCAAAGAAAAGGGGGCCCGGTCTGTCCTATTCATAATGTTCCAGTTCAGCCAGTCCAATGAAATCCTCGAACCCTTCATCTACCTCTTGCTCATATCTTCCATCCACTATTCTTCCTCTTCCTCTTCCTCTGTTTGCTCCTCTTCCTCTTCCTTGGCCATTTTCCCCCCCCCTATTCGCCAACCCTCTTTGCCTAGGGCATTCATTCTTCCACTGCCCAACCTATTGGGAGAGGGCACACTCATTGCGTTTTAAAGGTCCATTTCCTCTTCCAACTTTCTGACCTCCTTCCTTTGTCGCCAGAGCCGTGGCCAAAAATTTTTTTTTCTTGTGTATCCGTTACCCCTTTTCCCACTTTCTGGGCAATTTCCAACAATTGGCTCAAATTCATGCCTAAAACTTTTTGTTTCTGGAGTTTCTTCCGTATGTTAGGATAACTTTGGGCCACAAAAGCCATATTCACCAACTGTTGGTTGCCTGGGTCATCTGGATTCACAGGGGTATACTGCCTATAAGCATCAAGTCCCTTTTTAAATATGCCCCTGGAGACTTGGTGGGTCCCTGAAGTATCTCTGAACTTTCATGTTAACAAGTCTCTTCATTCCTTCTCTCATAGCCTCCACTAATAGAGCTTGGTAGTCAGTGAGCATAGTCATCTGATCAGGGTGATTTGGGTCCCATCCCGGGTCAGCTAGGGGAACTCTGCCTCTCATCCACTGCTCAGGGTTCAGCTCTCCAGGAGGTGCCCCGTTCCTGGCTATCCTTTTCCCATGTTGAATTATTCTCCTCCACTCCTCAGTGGTGAACAAGGTCAGAAGCAACTGCTGACAATCCTGCCAATTGGGGACATGTGAGGCAATAATACTGGAGAAAGTTCTATTATTGCTTGTGGCTTATCCGTGTAAGTAGCGTAATGTATCTTCCAATTAAGGAGGTCAGACGTGGTGTATATTGATACCTCTGAACTCACTGGTAACCTCCTTCTTGGTTGGGGTCTGCCACCAATTGACTGACTTGTTGCAAAAAGGGGCGAAAATCTTCCCCTTTCCTCATCTAAATCATCTGCTTCTTCCATTTTTTTCTGAGGCTTGGACTGTTTAAATTTTTGGGCCCCCCCCCCTTTAGAACAAGTCCAGATATGAGGTCATAAACCTAGAGGATGGCCCCTGGCTCTGGACAACTGGGCTAGGACCTGGTGGCTGCCCGGCCATAACCTCGTCCTGCTGTGGGGGGCCTGCTTGAAAATCCTCGGGGGGGGGCAATAAGGCTGTTGGGGGTGGGCACCAGGGCTGGTGGCAGCCGGGCTGACTGTGGTGCCACTGGAGCTGGTGGCAGCAGGGTGGCTGCAGTGCCATGTACGGTGGAGGGGGGGTGGTGAGTTCCTCCGGAGCTGAATCTGAAAATCTGTCCTTTTCCAAACTTTCACCTAGTCCTATCCTGCATTACTACCATGGCCTTACAAATTTGCTCCTGACATTTCTGCAACCAAGGGGGGTCTGTGTGACCACTGCGTCCCCCTAAATCTAGTATGGATACTGACCAGGATGGCCAGGCCCCACCCACCACTACTGAATACACTGCCCCAATTCAAGCAGGTTCCAATCTCCCCTCTGGGGGCCCCCCCCACCTTGAAAGAAGACCTCTCCACCTCACACAAATTTGGAAAAACCCCCGTGTCATTGGGGGGTCCCCATAGTCCCCCCCTAAACCCCTTTTTCGGGTTCTTTAACATACAACCCAAAGGGGTTTGCTTGCTTGGACCTCCACCCATTTCCTCCCACTGTAGACCACACACAATAGGAATCAGGGGTTTGGCACACGGGAAGGGCCCCCCTTTTGCCGAAAACAAGAGGGATAGACAACAGTCAATCCACCCCGACCCAAGCACCCCGGGGTGCTCAACGGTATGCATTGGGGGAAATTTCGGCGTCACAAAGCCCTTCCTTTCATACAATCACACCAACGAACAACCTCCCACCCCCGGCACCACTTCCAAAAACCCTGCGGTTTTGCCCACTTTAAAAAGGTGGGGTACTAGGGCAAGGTTGAAAGGGGTTGATCAGGCCCCTCCTCTCCCTGAGTTTGCAGGGGGGTCACTCACCAACAGTCGTGGGAGGGTTCTGCTTTCTGCTCCGACCTCAGGTCCCTTGGCAGAAGCGCCATCACCAGAGCCACTGCCCCACTCCAAGCCAAACCTTCTGACAAAAATAAGTCGAGGGCACCCTGGGTTGTGCTGGGAAGGGGTGATGGTCCCGACACCCTGGCGTTCGCCAAAGTGGGCAAAAAGCCCCTCATGATCCTGGGCCAGCCCCCAGAAAATGTAGTAGCTATCAAGGGACTGAGACCATCAGATCAGAAAACAAAAGTTTATTTTACTGTGCAGGGGTCTCAGTGGAATGAATTTCCAAAGACTAGAACCCCGAGTCAGGGTGTCACACACATTTATACACTTTCAAAAACAGGTACAGGAAAAAACTACCAAAATATGAAAAATTAAAAAAATTACGAAAAACCCCCCTTTTCAGTTTCGAAATATGTATTTTGGTACCAAGGGAACCAGGGGGTCCCCCCCTTTTGGTCCTAAATCCAAAATTCCCTGGGTTTCATGCATAGCTAAGCCGCATACCTGAGCCTCTGATAAGATAGGGAATACATCTGCCCAGCTTATTTTTCTCTATTTTTCTACTTAAAAAACATCTTCTACAATTTAACACTTTCAGTGGAATAATAACACTAGAAAAGGAAGGCAATGGCCATGGCCTTCTCATGTTGTCCCAGTCCAGGTGGGGTGGTAATTTGTGTGCAGGTCTGCAGATTCAACTGCCCTTTTGAAAACTTTCTTTGTATCTTGTGTGTGTGTGTGTTGTTAGTATCTCAGTAAATTTGTTTCATCCGTTAGACCCCTATAGTTGTGGTTTTGTGGATTTTACTGTACTACTTCTCCTTCGTTAGTGGTAGAATTTTCTTAATAAGATATTCTTGATAACACTTGCTAAGGAAGTAATACCCTCTTTTCTCTCTGTGTGTGTGTGCATGAAAGATTGCTAGTTTGTCAGCCCACTCAGTATAACATATTTGATGATACTAATTTGCAAGGAATGTCTTCCCTATACCAACTGCATCTATAATTTTTTTCCCTCTAGAATTTAGGTAATTATTTCCTGTTCCTGGATCTGTACCTGACACAGCAAATTTTAATGGAAAAAATGCATACCCACAAAAGAAAAACCACCACAACAAAAAAACCCCCCTTTTTTATTTTGATGCTTTTTTTTGGTCTGCAGTCAGAAAGGCTCCCTGAGCAGTAGTAGAATAGTCCCTGCCCCCGACTTACAATCTAAAAAACACAACCCAAGTGAAAGGGGGTGAAGAGAGAAAGGGGAAAAAAATCAGGTTTGTCCAACAGTTCTTAAATCATTTTGGGGAAAATCTACGCTTTTACCAGCACACCTGATGATATTGAGGCTTCTGCTTCTATTCAAGCAGTGACAGAGCAGATATGAGGGAACCTCCTGCACAGAATGTCCTGCTTTCCTGCTTGTAGTGGGCATAGTGAAGGCTGAAGGGAAGAAAGCATTGCAGTTGGGGCTTTTGTGCATGCTTATGCCTATTTCTTTATTCAGTTTCTCAAATTTCTCTCAGCCCAAGACCCAAAATGATTTACAACATGAATTATGCTCTGAGAGAGGAAGAGAGCATTAAAACAGAACATGGTAAAAATAATAATGTCAAAATTAGCATCAGGAGAAGACGTGTAGGACGAATTTTAGCTGTTTTGTGTGTGTGTGTGTATGTGTATATATCTGGAAATGAAAATCTGGTGATGGCTGTATTATAAAGTATCATGATTTTTATTTTTATTTTTTTCTAAGCTAAGAAGACAAAAAAATTGTATTGTGTTTAACAGGGTGTGCTCTTGTTAAATAATTAATAAAAAGATTTAAAAATTGTGGCCATAGTCAAAACATTAATAGAAGTCTGATTTATATTTTAAGACACATTTTAACATAATTAATCAGTTTTGATTGAGAAATTTTATTTGATATAATGAAATGTAAATAAACATAGAGGAGGGAGAGGGCTTGTTTTCTGCTGCTCCAGAGAACAGGACAAGGAGCAATGGATTCAAACTGCAGGAAAGGAGATTCCACCTGAACCTCAGGAAGAATTTCCTGGTGGTCAGGGCTGTCTGGCAGTGGAACATGCTGCCTCGGAGAGTAGTGGAGTCTCCTTCCTTGGAGGTTTTTAAGCAGAGGCTGGATGGCCATCTGTCAGGAGTGCTATGAGGGTGTTCCTACATGGCAGGGGGTTGGACTGGATGGCCCGTGTGGTCTCTTCCAACTCTTCATTTCTATGATTCTATAATTCCATGATTAAATAAATTATATTTTAATCTTAAATAAACAACAACAACCAGAAGATATAAAAAAAAGCAGATCAGCAATTGCTTATAGCATTATAGAATAATCTGAAAACCAATGGAATATGTTATATTAATACTGGGTAGTGAATTAAAATAATTTAAAAGCATTATCTAAATAACCTTGTGTAACAACCAGTTAATGGGCAAAATCTATCTGCCAATTGAAGGGAAGGAGAAAGGGGGTGTACTGGAATTACACAGCATGGGAGCAGCTACTAAGAAGGCCCTATTTTGTGTCTTTATCTTAAACAGTCCTTTTGAGATATTCTCCATATAATATTTAACTCTGTATTTACAGAGAGGACAGTGTGTGTGTAAACCAACTGTGAGTGCCACTTGGAAAATGCCATTCCCTTCCTACACCTCACCAGAATATGACTTTTTATTATAATCTTACTAGAATGGCTCTGAAGTGCTCCTTGGCTTGAGTACCTCATATGCAGTTGTTTCCATTTACACAGTAGGCCCCAGTTGGAAGAAACAATAAGAGTAGGCAGGCAAAGACAGAAAAAGAGGGTACTGGAATCCATTGCTCATTCTCCTGTATTGTATGGATGGGACGAATCTAGAATTTTCTGAATCCGGATCCACATCTGGATCCCTGGAAGGTTCTGGAAATCCACGGATCTCACGAATCTCGAATCTTTTGAATCTTTTTTTTAAAGGGTTTAAAAAGCAAGGCAAAGAAGGATAATCTTAGGCAAGACATACTCTCTCAGCCTTAGCAAAAGCCTAGGCAAAGGCAAACCTCCCTCTGAAGAAATCTGGCCAGGAGAATTATCATAGTTTTGCCTCAGGATCTCCCCAGATTGAAAATGGCATGAAGGCCCTTTCTACACAGGCAGGAAAATGTGGATTAATTCCACATTTTCCTGCCCATGTAAACAGGGCCACATACTACAGTACAGAGATAATCCAGGTCAAAACTGGATTTTCTTTGCATAGCTCATTCTGGCATCGTGGAGTTTGTAGTTTGATGATGCACCAGTACACTTTGGCAGAAAAGGCTGTGACCCCTTGTAAAACTACAAACTCCAGACTTGTGTATGAAAGAGGTTTGCAAAGGAGCGATGCAAAGGAATCTTTCAGCTGTCCTTGAAATCTCAAGTCGACTGTACCTTCCAGACGATCACGCCTTTGGCGGGCCCTGGAGGTGCCAATTTTTAAAAACAATTTTTCCTTTCTGCTACATGTGGTTTGTCATGTGGCTCATAAGAAACCATGACAGACATTTCACTTCTTATCTTATTCTAGCAATAGGTTTACAACCAGGCACTGGCCTTATGGAAGGAGGTCCACTGGCCTACAGGTGGCAATCACTGGATGAGATTGTGTGACCCTGCCCTCTGCCCCACTACTTCTGATAGGCATCAGACTCACTGACCCCAGCATTTATACGTACTGTTGATTTTCAGCACAGAAAATAGTGCTGAACTTAAATATTAAATGTTAAATTTAAATATATTAGAATACAACTCCAAATGTAATTTCTGAAATTGTTAGCAAAGGCCATTATTACTCCAAGGGAAAAACTCACCTACTTGCCATCTCCCCTTGTGTGTCTTGGTCTTCCAGGTTTTCAGGTGTGCCGGTCTCTAACAAACAATTTGGTTGGTGGATTTGAACGATTCAGTTTACCTATTTCTTGAATCTTGAATCCTTGCTAAGGATTTGAGGATTCAGTTGACCCATCCCTACTATATTGCCTGTCTGTTCCTAGGGGAAAATCAGCTCCACAACCGACCCAGAGAAATAGTCCCCTGGGGCTGGTAGCTGAATGAAAGTACAAAGGTGGTTGCAGTGGAAGGAGAAGGCTGAGAGCTTTGAAGGTGATTATTCAGGCCATCCATCCATTTATTCAGACCATCCATCCGTAGTGCTTTGGCTCTGTCCCTTTCTGCTCTCCTCAACCCTGCAAAACCAGGCAATTTTTTTTAAAAAAACACTTCAGTGTCATCAGCCATCTCCTGTAACCATCACTATCTGTCTACCTTCAGCATCATTCCCCATTTTTTTGTAATTAGTTGATGCAGGTATTCTGCAGGTGAATGAAGCATTTCTGTCAGTTGCATAGTAATTAACTAAACTTCACAAGCATGCATGAAATACTCCTCAGTCACTCCAGTATTTGTAAACTCTTCATTTCTCATGCTAGTATTCATTAAACAAATGAACAGACAAAAGAAGCAGTAAATGATTGTGGTATTTAAAGAAAATACAGTTTAAGCTGAGTTAACAGAAAACCAGGACTCATCACTATTCAACACTGTCCTTAAAATAAAGCACACATAAGAGAAAGCTTTAACATACAGCAGAAGAATTTTTGTATATTCCTTGTACACCACTCCTATGAAAGTAACAAACTACTTAGAAGGCCTTCTAGGTTACCAGGTTTCAGAGGAATAGTTTCGATTTTATAGGTGGAATGGTTCTTGTGGAAGAAGAATCCAAAAGATTTTGGGATGGGAGTGTTTCCCTCCTTCCATCCAGAAAGCTGCAAAGCTCCCACCACTAGTGGGATTATCCTTGGGCCTCCCAAGCTTCCCATAAAATACACAAATAAGCTTTCACAAGGTGCCCATTGTTGATGTTTAAGAAGTTCTCAGTTATCTGTGATGATAAGTGTACTTACAGAAATATTAAAATTACTTTGTTGGAAGAATCCAGATTTGTTTGCAATCAAAGATGTTGACCTCTATGGAACAGGTCAAAAGTTATTTAGAGCAGCGCTATTCAAACTTTGGTCTTCCAGATATTTGGAACTTCAAATCCCAGAATTCACAACCATGGCCATGCTGGCTGAGACTTCTGGGAGTTGAAGTGTAAAACATCTGGAGGACTGTTATTTGAAAAACACTGATTTAGAGTGAGCACACCATGCTAAAGATGTGAGGACATTATTTTTGCAGCTATTTCTACATTTCCAAAAAGTGATACTCATACTCATATGAGTACAAAACTGCATACTCATGGTTGCATTTTTCAGAATGATATATTTTCCCAAGTGCCTGATTAGTTCATATCTCAATTACTAGGATGAATCACTTACTATTCAAACTGCTAAAGAGTTTGCTGTTGCTCATATTTGTCCCCTAAGTGCTCAGCAGGTTGCTGTCAATTAAGGTAGAGTATCATCAAAAGACTCAGTGGCTTACTATTATGCCAAAATGGCTATTGAACCCCAACCATATCCTATACAATTGGGTTAATATTGTAATACCACTCCCCCTTCTCCACCCCGTGGCTCTTTCAGAACCTCACTTCTTTTCCCCCTAAGACATTTATCTGTAGTCTGATTTTTTTTTCATGCTCAAAACCTTCTAGAACAATTTTCACCTACCAAAATGTGTTTTGAGTGGTATACAAACTGCACTTAAAATTCAATAAAATGTAATGAAATATCAGTCCATCCAACTAAAAGAAACTGAAACAAGGTTCATTGACAATCTGAAAGATGCCACACAATTAGAATAAACAGTAATCAGAAGGCTGTCTGACTAGTTTGCCCTTTATATCATTTCGTGTTGTCTTTGAGTCTTTAGAAAAGTTGTTTATGCTTGTATAAATCTTTGTGAAAGCTTACCTTTATTACAGCCTGCTTAAGCCACTGTTGAACATCAATATTTCCTTTTTCTTTGAGATTTTGATATGTCATTACTTAGTGAATCATATTAGTGTTATAGCTTTTTTCAAAGAAACATACTTAATGAGAGATGACATAATAGACTTAGAAATTATGCTTAGGAATCTAATATTTTATTAACTTGGGAGATGACATCTTTTCCATAGATGTTTCTAGCTATGTGTTACATCAGTAATAAAAGAGGAGTGATTCCTCCCCCCTATATTTATCAAGTGACATTTTCTTTGGTTTTGGGTAAAAAGACATAATTGATAACAGAACTGTCACATCTGAAGTGATAGCAATGCTAAAAAAATAATAATTTTCTGTTTGCTGTATACATCTGTAGTTATCCTGTAATCATAAGGAGCAACAGATTTTTCCTCTCTCTCTAAAGTCTTGAAAAAGGAGACTTGGATTCTAAATCTAACCTTCACAGTCTAATTTACTCCATGTGGAAGCAGGCAAGAGGGCAGAAAAATGTGTGCTGCCTTGGATACCAATAAATAAACAATCTCTTTTCATATCTTCTCCTTACATGTGAATCTTCGGGTACAGAGCTGCAACAGAATAGTATTTATTGACCCCACACTCACTTCTGTGAATCTGCCATTCTGTGAATCTGCTCATGCTTTTCTGTGTGCCTCTCAGGGGCTGGAAGCTGGTGACCCTCCTCTTCAAATTGGACTTTTGGTTCTCACTATATAGCTGTACTGGTTGGAGCTGGTGGGTCTTGGCATCCAATACTGTGTAGAGGACCATCTGTACTCCACTCTGAAGTTTGGAACCCTGTATGACCAGAAATCCTGACTGATTGAAAAGCCTACACATGTACAGATATACAGATCTAGAAGTCCCATTCAGTGGGTATAGGCTGGGATGAAGAGAGCTGGTTTACATATTTTGGGTGTGAAGCCAGAGTATGATCCTATTATATCTCCGTGCTGTCAGTCTATGCATGATGAGAAGGTCTAAGAAAGTGTTAATATAAGGTGCTCTGTATTTGGTTCATTCATAGGCCAAAACCTGTGCCCTATTAGCATAGGATAAAAAGAGGGCAGTATAGTTACACTGAGGCTGACAGTTGTAAAACATATTGCACAATAGATGCCATGGCTCTGGGCTCATCTATCATGAACCAATCAGTTAACTTCCTGGCCACCATATGAGGAAGAACAAGATGTGTGGGTGCTTGCAAAATTATTAGCTACACTAAGGACCATATGCAAACTATTTAGACTATGAATATTAGGCTAGTGCAGTTACCCAACAGGATTGTGGCCTTAATATCTCTATATGTATTGTGAGAAAGGAGACATTGTTGGATCCTTTTCCATCAAGGACATAATGACAATCTGAAGTAATCCCCAGAAAGTGAGGTAGCCAATTAATAGAAATGAAGATGCTTATGACAGTATGGCAAATATTTGTATAGGATCGATTGTGAGATGGGCCGTATTATACAAGGAATAGTTTGATATATGGCATATGTATATAATATGAATGGAAAATAAAGTTTGACTAGCAAAGCTAAAAATGAGATACTAGGCAGATTTAAGTTCAAGTGAACCAATGCAATCTAGTTTAAGAACATCTAGAATAATGTGAGGAGAAGAAGAAAGGGAATATACAAAAACAATTCAGAGAAAATTTGTTTTTCGAAGAAACTAATTTCATATTTATCACTTATGTTAAGTTTTCATCTCAGCTTGGTTGGAACCGTGTAGAAAATACTGGTTCAGTTTTCATGGATGCATTTTAATATACGACCAATAGTTGTCACTTTTGGTTTGCGTTAAGGCACATTGTCTTGCACATCTTCTAAGCAGAAATATAAAGTTATTTATTAAGCTCATAATTTAAAAAGTGAATGAGTATAGCATGGAAGAATAGGAGCATTCATGTTACAGGCAAAAATTCAATTCAAGTAATTGAGAATATATAAGAAAAACATGCTGCATTCCCAGAACAGTACAGGAAGAACTGTGCCTAGCTATTATATAGAATATGAGATATTGAGTTGACAGTGTATGAACAATAACTATCTTAAAAACAAAGAGCAAATATCAGGTTGCAAGTACAATCTTTTAATGAGAACAATTACTTAGAGCAGGGGAAGTACCAAAGTTAAAAGTGTTTTTGTGTGTGTGTGTGTGTGTGTGCACTAAAAATAATGTTCTGCCTCACTCTTCGACCATTCATTGTTTGTAGTATTTTAGTAAACAGTTAGAATTAGCCACATTGTGTATCTGTTCAATCCTGAATAGATAGGTTGTGTTCATAAAGGTATTAAAAGTCATGCATTAGTATTTGGTTCAGTTGTAATTACTAGGGATATAAACTTGAAGTGATTGTCAGAGATCATTAAGGCTATCTAAGGACTGAGATAAGCTTTAATAAGACAAACTGCTTTCCAGCTTGTCCTGTGACCCCTGATGGCTTAGCTACACTTCATTCCTGAATGTGCCTTAGCTACCCAAAATTGGTAATGAAGCCTATTTTTATTCTCACTCCTAGGTACTAATGGGGTGTCTCTGCTATGTGAGCTCTCACAAGAAAAGACAAATTGGGGGCAAACTGGGGAACTTCTGGAGATAGAAAGGTCCAACCTACACAAAAATATATTTCTAAAATATCCAAAATGTTATGTATGCCTATACAGAAATCAACATAGGTAGCATCTGACAGTACACTGATTTTGCTAGCATCATAAGACACTTTGCTAATTAGTCAGAAAGATTACCGCAAAGAGGATAAATGAGCAATTTCAATATACAAAGAAATCATAAAGAGGAGACACTGAGGAGAGGGGAGTTTCAATATGCTGGTGTGAAAGAAACAAAGCTAAAAACCTTGGTGGTATCACACAACTGCTGACCCTAGCTTAGCTCATGAGATGAAACCTCAAAGATGCGAAGAATACAGAGGGAGTTAATTAAATTGTTAAAAAACATTGAACATGATGAGTGAAAATAGTATTCTTGGTCTTTCGCACATTTGTCCTAAATTCAGTTTTGATCTGATGTTATCTTTGGGTCTTTTTTTCCAGATTGTGCTTTTGTAGGATGTCATCTTGGAGATGATTTGTAATCTATGCTCTTCTTAAGTCTAAACATACCTCCTTCTTTCACTTCTGCCTCTAACAGTTCTGCAATAAGGGACATATGTTGCAATAGAGATTCAGATGTACAAACAGAGCAAGACAGAGTTGTTTAGGGATCAACACGCACTGTTTATTTTAGTATAAAACACAGTTGAGAACTATAGCCTCGGCCTACAGTCTTACCAGTAACAACAACAAAACAACAACAACAGGTTATTGTTTCTATACTTCTCCAGGAAGCAGATCTTCCCCACCAGTGCTGCTTCATGTATTTGGTATAGTTGGAATGAACAAACTTTCAGCCTATTCTGAATAGAATAAGCATGAACTCAGAAGAGAAAACTACAACGGTGGGATGTGATAGTTCAGGCAACATCTTTTCAGAGGCAGCGAATTTGATTCTAATTTGTAGCATGTATGCAACAACAGAAGTGGAGAAATCAATGAAATTTCTAGTCAGTGAATTATTTCCTTTTGCTCCCATCCATCTACTTTTGATGGTAATTTAGTTTAATCAGAAGGAAGTAAAATTGGCTTTAATTTTAGTACAGCATGCTGTGTTTCAAAGGCTTGAATTCAGTCCCCTGAGATTGTTCCTACTGAGGAGCTGCTGCAGATCAAAGGAACAATGCTTCCCCTCCCCTCGACCTTGTGTAACCTGTGTTAGAAAATCTGAAAAGTTCAAAGAAGGGATAAAGTGAATGTTTGAAGCATGCTTAAATATGAAAAAGTAATGTAGTGATGGCATACATCTGTAATCTGGATAACATGCCGAGCAGTAAAACCTAGATGAAAATTGTCTTCCTTTTCTAGCAGACATAGCCTCAGTTTCTCTCTTCCAAGTTCTCCGTCAAAGGGCTCTTTATCTTGGTAATGATTTCTAATTTTCTTGGGTCTCTTGTTCGAAACCATAGCACATATTATGTGCCATTCACTTCCAATGTTTCAATCCTCTTTTGAACATGCCTGTGGAAAGTATGTGAACACAAAAAATGAAAGGGGATTTAAACAGAAATTGCTCATAAAACTTTTCTTTTAAAACCTGCTTGCGAATTTCTCTGCTAACCTTTCCTTGGCTTATACTATTATTTGATAGGATCTTGATGCCTCAGGGAGAACTTCTAAAAATGAGTGTGATACAAAAATTATAAGTGAATCTGTGGTACAAGAATAGGCTGAGAATTTAATGTCAAGATAGACACTTAGTTTCTTGTTTTGCTATATGTCATATGTTCTGGCTTTGGAACTCCCTGTCAAAGGAGCCCAGACTCTCTCTGTGCCTATCCTCCGTCCTTCTTATTCAGGTAGGTCTTTGGCAGATAAGCTAGTTTGAAGTAAAAAGGGCTTTCTGTTGGGTCATTTTTTTGGGGGGGGGGAATTGTTTTTAATGTTATTTGATGTTTTATTTCAACTGTTTTACTTGCTTAGGTTTTTTCTTAAAAAATTGAAACCTACATCAGGTTCTGTTTTGTGGGGAAAAGGTGAAATAGTAATCAAATCACTCATTCAATAAACCAATCGAGGTCTGTGAGAAAAGATGAAAGTATTTCTCACAGATTTCAATATAAAATTGCTGACGAGTCCTTTAAGGCAGTGGGTTTTCCATCTAGGATGGGGGTGAATATGATATCCCAGCAAGGCAGAGGAACAGCTTTAAAAATATTAAGTGTATCTCAGACCAACGACAGTTTCGTTGGTAGCCGTTTCTTGTGTCATGGTGAAGTGGGTGTTTTTGGCCATTGAGTGATGCCCCACAGTGTTGGAAGGCCATAGGAAAGGCCTTGGAAGGTTGTTTGTGGCCTCTGACCAAGCACCCACTTCTGGTCAATGGATTTTATATTTGGTAAAAATAAAATGGAGCAATAGGACTACTAACAAGGGATGTGAGACTCAAACCACACATTATGTTAACAATGAAGCATGTTGCTTCTTATGTGTTGTACTCAAAAGTGTCAGTGTGGACCACAGTGCAGTGAGAAAGAGGATTTAATTCTCCTCTTTCCCCAAAACTGCTGCCTTGCAGCAGGTGAAAATAGTAAAAAACATTCCATAGACAGACAGACAGATGCTGTGCTAATTGAACTTATTGCAAATTCATCTGCAATGGACTGACAGACTTGTTTTCTTTACTAGTAGGGAACATAACCTGTTAAGTAACACAAGAGATAATTCAGAATTTCCAACCAAGAAATTGCACTGCCTCTTCTCTTTATAATGATAGATACCTGACGTTATCAGAGAGGACAAAACACATTATCATGGGCACAAAAGAACTGGCATGTCATTAAGCTGCTCCTCAAGCTCCTGAACAGTTAATTTGGGAACTGATTGAATAAATGGTGGGGAAAAAAATCTTTTCAGCCCCAAAGTAAGGAAGTTCATTCTTTGGGTACTACTGATAGCTTCCTGACTAATTGAAATGGGCAATAATGATCAGGTGTAGAATTTTGTGAAGCTTGTTGAAGTAAAAGAACGGTGGCTTTTATATGTTGTCATTTTCATGTTGTACCCTTTGCCTGATCTTTGTATCTCTCTCATCTTAAGTCGTGTGCTGCTTTCTCAGTTAAGAGTTACTGACATGTCTGCAATTTCTTTAATGGATTCTCTTGAACATCTGAATTCCTAAGGTACTGTATGGGCTTTACAATTTTTCCATGATGCAAGTTTCCATATTTCATAAGGAATCATGTATTTATGATCTTGGAGTATTACACACTCAGAGATTCTACTATACTTATGAGTGATTTGCGCACACTGAATGTTAGAATCTTATCAGTACTGAAGTCTATAGTAAAACTTTTCAAGTAGAATGCTAGGTGTCAAACATAAGTAATGAAAATAAGGTCATGAAGGAAAACCAGCAATGTGGGCTACTGGAGATTATTCAAATAATATTTATCATTTAGTGAAAGTACTGGAGCCATATTGATTCGATAAGATGTCTCACCCGTGCAAATGTTTCATCATTTAAGCTTTCAGATCTAAGAGTTCTCCTCTACATGGCCCTTGATCTCTCTCTCTCTCTCTCTTTCTTCCCCTCTGTCCCCCATTAGCAAAGCCTGACTTATTTGTATGGTGATGTCTCTTCTCATAAAACTTGCTCAACATTATCAGCATTATACCTTGATGTGAATCACCCTGGATCTGTCTCCTAGGTGAGACTCCATGCCAAGCATCTTCAGTGGTTGTGGTTACCATTTCAGAATCTGAGCAATCATTCATCTAACTGGCAAGTTTTACTCACTATTATCCCCACACAGTGGGACACTCTGGTTAGCAGTCTGCCACTGTGTGAACTCCCCACAGATTCAAAGTAGTAGCGTGAGAGACCCCTTTGAGTTTGGAGCAACAAGCAAGAAACCTTGTTCATGGAATATGGACATCTCAGCAAGTTACAATTCCTTGAACTGTAAACTTGTTCAGACTGAGAAAGCCTGCTGTAGGAGTTCTCTCAGAGTTAACATGTTCTGATGTTTATCAATATGTCTTATGTGCGTGCTGACTGTCAAAAGTGGCACAAGATTGCATGACCGAAGTGTTAGTTCATCCAGGTGGAGAAGCACTGCTACTCATCAGATGTGAGCTCCTGGAATGTTAGATACTATAGTTCCATATAGAAATACCTGCTTCACACTGAAATAGCCATCAGAGCAGATTATCTTGTATTATCTTGTGGGGTTTGCACTGATTTTCAGGGAGAGGGATGGGCATAAAGCCATATAGATATTTGAGAAATGTCCACAACTAAAATGCATACTTTAGAAAAATACTGAAAGTGTGAAGCTGCAGCCTCCTGTTGAGCAGTACCACTCTCACTTAAAGCAATGGATGTGGTAACATGAAGCTCCATTTCTTTCATTGTCTGCTCACTATAAAGCCAAACCAACAACAACCTGACTACTATACCTCAACTCCACTGTTCAGCACTAGATGAGATTAAGCTTCCAGGGTCCGAGGATCTCTCCATACCTTTCACATCCTCTTGAGGCAATCACCCATGAGAAGTAGGCTATGGAAGCTATGTTTCTCCTTCTAGATACATCAAAGTGTTCACCAGGATATGCCAACTAATCTAACTGGATTCCCCCTTTCCTATCAACTATGAGTAAGGATGTGTCAGTTAACCAAATTAATGCCAAGATGTTTGTTAGGGATGTGAGGTTGGTTGAAGAAGAAACCATGAGAAGGAAGGGCAGAAATGCTCACTTATCTCACTTCTTTGGTCACAAGGGTCCTTACCCAGGCAAGCCCATGTGTCTTTCTTCCCCCTAAAGGCTGAGAAGGGTAAATCTAACCTTATGCCAAGGTAGAAGAATGTCAATCTAATCACATGGAAAAAATTCTGATTAAGATGGTATAAGTCAGTTTTGAAACAACAGGCATCTAATTTGGTGTAAAAGCTTCAAGGGACTAAAAAGTCCAGTGCTTACTCCTGACTAAGGCCCTTTTCGTGTGCCATTTCACATGTGAAAGGGCCTCCGGAGCATTGCACGACTGCAAGGACCATTCCACATGACGTCCTCACAATTGTGCGATGCTGCCGGAGCCAGCAGGCTCATCATTTTTGGCTTCTTGCTGAAAATGATGCACGATCGTGTGTCGCTCTCGGGGCCCCATACACACTTACCTTGCATGCAGAGCCTCCGGAGACGTGGCCCTCGCACTTTCTCCCCCAGCGCAGCCTGGGAAAGTACCCAGCTGAGCTGCAGAAGGAAGGAGTGGAGCCCTCACTCTTCCTTCCAGCCAGCAGGGAGCTGCTGCAGAGAAGAAGCAGAGGGGACGTGAGTGCCTGCGCGCCCACGCTGGAATCAGATAAGGTGCGAAAAGGGCCTAAGTTGGGGTGATGTCTCTATATGTACAAGTTTTGTCCTTATTGACAGCCTAAGATAAATGCTAAAAATGGACAACAGATTTTGCTGGAATTTCGCTGAGCAGTGCATGCCTATCAGTGCACATCAGGTCAGGTCACCTAGTTCTCTAACCAATGCCATCCCTAATTCAGTTACTCAGTAGACCAGCGCAGTAGTGTTGATACAAGGAGTCAGCCTGTGTCAGAGCAGTAACATATTGGGAGACGCAGAGGCTGCATAAGACTGTCAATGTGTGAAGAGAGAGATCAGGAACTGTGTCAAAAGTCGCAGACCTTTCAATTTCTTTAAGTATGCACATATGCTAACAGTGCTAGAAGAAGCTACTATACTGCATTTGGCAGCAATACCCTTGAGTTATGACTTCTGTCAAAAAATGGTACTTTGTACACAATGAAAAAGACAGGACGAATTTTGTTTTTGTCCTTTAAGCAGCCAAAATGCTTAGCTTTTAGCTTTCTGTGTTTTGATTACCAAAATGATAAAAAGTTTATTGATGACTAAACAAAAGAATTTATCAGCAGAAATCCATTTTGTTTTCTTCCTTGTCATTTAATATAATGTCCCTTTGTCCCTTTAATGGTAGACAAAAATACATTAGGTGATTTCCTAAGAGAAGTGTACCTCTCATTTTTTAAATTAAATCAATAAGCACTGATTAAGAAACTTGTTCAAGTACTTTTGTCATGTCAGAAGATTCCTTTCTTTAAACGGTGACATTTTACTTTCTTGATAGCCAGGGAACATTAAAAAATGAGAGATATTGTATGAAATAATAAATCTAGAGTAATGTGAATCAGACAAGGACTTAACTACCACAGTTTATATACAGTTCCAGCCATTACTAGGAATATGTTGCTATTAGTCTTGGGCTCTTTAATGAGGATTATGAAAATTATGTTGTAAATGCTCCAAAATGTGGCTGAAATCTTTCATTGTAATTGTAACCAACCTTTACAGTCTGGAAAGCATTTCTAAATCATTGGATCAGGGTTCTGGAAAATCATAGAATCCTGCCATACAGCCCCCAATCCATGGTGCAGTCTAATTGGCAGGAAATATCATTTAATTGGCAATATTTTTAACATAAAAATCACAAACTTATGGCTAGAAGGCCTGTGGACAAAGGACTCTAGTTGGAACCTGCATGCTAAGACAGATGACTTCAGCATGGCAAGGTCATAAATTCAAACGGATTAGTTGGAAAGCCCTGGCACTGATGGGCTTGCAATAATCCCTCAATCCAACCCTCAAGTACATAGCAAACAAAACTGCCTCAATGGAGCAACTGATGATCATGAAACTGTACCCTCTTCTTGTGGAAACTCCCCTTTGTTCCCTGCCCAGACATTAAGAGGTTATCACGTCTCCTATTAATGCTTTGTCATCTGAAGTAGGAGCATTAATCCATTCCAGACCCTTTTGTTTACTCTACCAGAGAGCAATTAACACATTCTTCTTAAAAGTGGGTAACAAGACTCTTAAACCCTGGCTCCAAGTCCAACAATTTGTATACCTTGGATGCATGTAGCTGTGTCACTCTGTCCATTGGTTCCCCCATTCTTGTGCCCTACGGTGCCCTCAAACTCTTATGTTTGAGTCATCTCACTTTGATCTTCTGCCTCTGGAATGGTAATTGTCACTAACTTCACCCCCAAATCTCTTGTTATCCAACCTTTCTCTCCTTTACCTTTGCTAGCCCTGTGTGGTTCATGAGACTGCTTGATTCCTTGCATGTGATTGTGAATTCCTCCAGTAAAAACATTCTTTTGACTCTCAAATGTTGTCTTGCAGTTAGTACTGGTATACACAAGTGAAAAGGCTCTGGGGTTACCCCGCCTTGCAGACCTCGTTTGAGCTATAATTCCCTACTTTTCAAAGGAGATGTTGACACTGCTGGAAGACCTCAAGGTTCCTGACCTTTTGGGGTAACAGATGGCACAGATGATCTAGATCCATTTCTGTCTGCTTTCAGATTTACTTGTGGTATGGAGTGAGTGGTGAGTGACATCCATTGGGAATGGGACAATAGGTTGGTTGGTAGGGAATGGGACAATAGATATCTTAGTTGGTTCTTCTGGACTACTGAGAGGGTTTCAGTATCACTGATGATGGCATCCCTCTGGGCCAGTTCTTAGGAATGGAACTAGGAGGCATGGTTTTATGGTGGATCCAGTTTTTCTTGGGGTGGTGAACTCATAAAATGGTTCTAGAAATCCCTGACTGATACCCTGGGTTCAGTTTTGACCCCCATGCTCTTTAAGGTAAATATGAAACTAGAGAGAGAGAGAGAGGTGCCTAGAGTTTGAGAGCCACCAATATGATGATGAAACTGAACTCTATCTCTTGATTCCATCAGACTCTTTTTCGTGCTAAACCAAGACTTAGTGTCAGCAATAGATTGCCTGAATGTGAATAAATTGAAAATCAATCCAAACAGGACACAGATGCTTCTTTTGAGTTGAAAGGGAGATCAGGCAATGGGGATTCGGCCCATATTAAATGAAGTTGCACTATTCCTTTTGGCACAAATGTGTTTACACAGTTAAAGCTACTATACCTGTTTGTAGTGATGTCTGATCTGCTACAGTGATGTATAACTTCATTATATCCTATTTGGTTTATTGTAACATATTCTAGATGGGGCTGTCTATGGAAAGTGTCCCAGGCCATTTCCGCACTAGCCTAACTGCAAACCCCAGGATTCCATAGGATGTTGCAAGTGGAATCATAGCGCTATAACAGGCTAGTGAGGAAATGGACCCAGGCTCTCAGAATATAGCCATATTTTCTAGCTTCCCACCCCTTCTGCATATTAACTCGTTTCTTATATCCATTAGAGCATACCCAAGTGCATATTAGTCTTTATGAAATACTCTTCCATATTTGTTCTAATCATATTGGTACAGGATTGCCATATGTAAATAAATGGTGGCGGGAGGAGACCTGTATACCAAAGCCACTACTGAGTGGAGACTAAGGCAAAATGGCAGGGTTTGTTCTATGTTTCCCCCCAATACTGCACAAGAAACTGGAAGGCTGGTATCAAGCAGAGGCTTTAACTGGTGCTACCTGCTATTTTGCATGACCATGTCATATAAAGCGACAGAGACAACTTCACCAAGACACTGAAGCTACGTTGGCATTCTCCCTGAGGTGT
The DNA here is from genome assembly GCA_948472985.1 of Iguana delicatissima. NCBI lineage: Eukaryota > Metazoa > Chordata > Lepidosauria > Squamata > Iguanidae > Iguana > Iguana delicatissima. The sequence continues at coordinate 41,211 of CAOKZL010000155.1, read as the reverse complement.
GGTGGTACTGTGGACCACACTGGAATAGATTTAAATTTTTGTATGATCTGAAGGGGCCTTAGGTAATATCAAGTTTACTATCTCCGTATACAATTTCAGAAAGAGGAGGGTAATCGTTTATGGTTTCACTACCTGATTCATGGTTTTTCGAAGGTGCATGCTTGTGGCTTAAAAGCAGAGCATACAATTTATGATTTGCCAATAAAAAAAAGCCTGAAAAATAAAACTTTAATGTGAACTAATCTATTTATTAAAAAGTTTGCAGTCATATTAGACTGTAACAGTTTAAAAATATAAATCAAAACATCAACAAGGTTACCTTTACTAGCACTGATTTTTTTTTTTTTTTTTTTTATGAAGCTATAATTTAGTGAGCAAACTTTGTAGGACTCATCTTCCGGTTGCCTGCTAAGGTAAACAAAATCAGCAAAATGGAGACCAGAGTAGAAAAGTTACAGTTATGGTCCATGGTGCAACATCAAAAACACAGCATTAAAACATTGAAGCATTAAAGCATTAAAAAGTTAATATACAGGCACTTGAAAATTTATGTACCTTTTATTTAAATTTTATCAGATAATACTCAGTGTATGTTTATATCCCGAATGCAAGAAAATCATAGTGGGGAATATGAGCATGAAAATGCATAGATCTCCTTGCCATAACAAATAATTTTGGCTTCTAAATTAATTTGTTTGCAAAATGGGATTGTAAAAGTTTTTCTCCCCTCCTCAAATGGGAAAGAAAAGAGGGAGACATTGAAATGGCTTTAATATCAGGTTGTGCAAACTAATTACACCAATGTTTATCAATTTCAACTCACAGTCAGATGAGATTTTAGCTTAGTTTTTATGGCATTGTTATGTAAGTGTCTGGGTATTTTCTTCATTCCAGTATGCTAAAAATAAGTCAAAGTTTTAATCTTCATCTAAATTCTGCAGCATTCTTGATGCTTCTTGCACACTCTGCAAATCTTCAGATATCCAATAACCACAGCAATTATTGAGGAAATTGTTCTGTGGCAAAACACTAGGGCAAGTTGATTGAATTACTTTCTTCTAGATTGATCTGTCCATAAGAATGTCACTGCAAGAGATTAAATCTGTTTTATGTGAGAAGCACCTGTACATACATCACCATTCTGTGTTCCTTTTGTTGTCATCTGAAATGGTTGGTTGGTAATAGGTAAGGTGATTCATCATTATCTCTAGTGCCCGGGAAATAGTCCAGGTTGACTTCAGCTGAAGTGACCTATTAGAAGCACTTTAGGATTTGTGAACTTGAAAATAGCATGTTGTGAGGAGATTTTTCTCATTACAAGTACCACAGAACCATTTGATATTGCCCCTTCCCCCACTGCTGCTGCTGCCACTGCACATTTTAATGTTTAACCCAATTTATCAGGAGAAGAGATACCTACTAATAGCAGCATTGTTAGCAACATCATGTCAGTATAGATTTGAAAATGGATAAATAAACATGAATGTGCACTTTTCTTTACGCTCCCAAATATATCACCAGTTTATCAATGCTTGTTAATTTTTACCTTGTATTTTATCTCCCTTTAAAACATTTTTTTAACCCAAGCAAATGTTTCAAGTATAACTTAAAACAGTTGCTGATCTAACTTCAGGTTAGTAAGAGGTAAGTCTCCCCTGAAGAATTTCCAAGATCCTAGTTAAACTAAGGCAAGCTTGTATCAGGATTCATTCCCCCCTCTGTCTTGGAGGACTAAACATCCAAGGCAGAAAAGCTCTAAAAACTGCCTTCTTGGTTTCTGAGAACACCTCTGCCTTTGGATTAGTTACATACCACAAACATTCATATCAGATTCGAGATATCTTTCCTCTTCCTCTAATCAAAAATGGGTGCTCGAAGCTCCAACAGCTTTTTTACATTTTGTCATTTTTAGTTTGAGGGACAAATGGAGACTCCCAGCTCCGCATTCATCAGCTATAAATAGTATCCTAAGAATAAGCAACTTGCACACTCTACATGTTGGACTGCAGTTCTCAGCATTCATCGCTGTTGGCTATCTTGGCTAGATCCAATAGGAGTTGCAGTCCAGCAACACCTCCATCATTTTTTTAAAAAATAAAAAGCTCAAAGTAGTGTGGAGTTCCAGTCATATATGGTACTTTACTATCTAACAAAGAAATAGTTCTGAAAACTGTTCCTGTTGTATTTACACACATAGACAGATGAAAATTAGGGATCAGAATGGCTACTGTCCAGATTTTTCTCTCCTACAACTCCAAGAAGTTTAGACAGCTTAGTGAGGTGAGGGATTATGGGAGTTGCAATTCAGAAATATCTGGGGAGTGACAGTTGCCCATTTCCAATCTAAACTAGCACAGTGTGTTTTCCAGCAAGTAATTACAAATACCGTTGAGTTTCTCAATTACCAATAAAGCTAGCCTGAAGAAGAAGTACTGTTGGCCTCTTAATAATAAAACATCAAAATAACAGATGTTTGGGCAGGTGTTACATTTTTATGTCAGACATGAACATTTTGTGAGATATACACATGTAGTTTAATTATCTATTTTCATCCTCATAATCAGTTTTTTTCTCTTATAGTCTTTTCCTCACAAAGCCGTCTATTCCAAGGGGCACCCGTGCAGAGAAACCTACAGCTATGCTGTTATTTTTTAATATATAAATAATACTTTTATTTTTCCTCTAAAACCGAAAAGAAGAATTAAAATGCTCATCCTGGAATTCACAGCTGTAAGGTTTTCAACTTCAGTTTTCCTGTCACACTGATAAGTAATACGAACTGTCATTTATAAAGAACTTTTTTGCAATGGACTCATTTTCTGTAAGAAATCTGATAAACTAATATGAAAATATTTGGCATCACCTCAAACAAGACAAATAAAGATGATTGACAGCAATCAGAATTTTCATAAGTGGACATCACATTTATTGAAGACTCATTTTAATGATTAACTCAAAAGATAGCACTGATGGAAAGACTGGCAAACAAGAGATTATTATAATTTCCACAATAAATAAATGAAATTTGGATTAAGATTTGGCAATAAATTAGAACTGCCAGAGCCAAAAATGTAGCAGTGTGTACTAACAGCCTGGAAAGTATTTGTGCAAATTGGTAAGAGATTGGTATGACTCCTCAGAAGTATTTGTTGTGGGGAAAAGATGACTTTCCCGTACCTCCCCGACCTAGTTGCTGCCCTGTGTTACTAAACTGTGCATGGCAGCCTTCAGTGAAGAACGTTCAGGTGTGAGGCTGACTCCACCCGCTAGTTGACCATTGAATTTTCCTATTTCAATTGAGCCTTGCTTCAGCATTTAAGTTTTCCTGACATCTGCATCCAAAACACAATTTGTCATATATTCCTGTGTCTTGGTTTGTCCTTTAATCCTGTCACATGCCTTGCTTGGTCCTAGCATGTCCTGAGAAATGCTTTGTCCATGGCTTCCAACTTTTTTCTCATTTCAGGCTGCTTTATAGCTGTCTCTGTTTAAGAAGGACATACCTTGTTTTTGGCCTTTGGGGTGCTAACTTTTTGTTAGATGCATTTCCAGAGCAGTCGTTATAGGAGTTTAGATCTCTTTCTAGAGTCTATGACAGCTCTGTCTCTCAATGGAGACATTTTGTAGTTATTTACTCCACCTTTGTATACCTGCCTGTAAAAGCATAAGCATAAACAGTGGTCATCCATCCATGTCACACAATGCAGATACTGAACTGTCAGCAACATAACTGGATCTTCAGACAGTTCTGCCTTCAAAACACAGGTATATACCAAAAGGAGCAAGATACATTATTGGCCTTGTAAATCAAAGGATTACTACAGAGCAATGTGTAATTGCAAAAGGGATTGGGTTTGCCTAGTGATCTTTCTTGGTATGAGAATTAGAATGTGGCAACTGCATGTCTGTTTTCACCTCTGAAATTTAAAGGGCAAGTCCTTTACAATGAGAATCAAAACATCATTTTGCTTGACACCCTTCAAGCCCACACTGGAGAGGCTTTAAGTATGCAGAATTGTGTGTCTTGTGCTTGCAGTATTATTTTTTTTTAGGTGTTGTTTAACATACATGTGTATTACTATTTATATAGCATGCATATATATACATATAGACACACACAGATAAACACACTATGTGTGTGTGTGTGTGTGTGTGTGTGTGTGTGTGTGTGTGTGTTGCTTGCAATCAATTAAAAGTGGGTAGTATTTGGCTGTCCGGAGTGTCACCTTCATTTAATCCTGGCCAGCCCAGCCAACATTAAGAGATGATGGAAGCTGTAGTAGAATGACATCTGGAGGGCTACAACTTCCCACTCCTTCAATAAATCAATAGCCTCCCCTTTGAAATACATCACTAGCATTCCCTCTTCATGAATTAACATTAAAAGTACTTCCCCCCCCAAAAAAAAAATCAGAGGTAGACTGCCAACTGTTTCTGTGAGGTTTCTTCTTCCTCTTCTTCTTTATATGCATTTTGGCCAGTCCGCACAGCCCCCACTGGGTCTCAGCCGCAGAAAAATGGTCTTGGGGATATAGCTGGAGACATTTATGCAATACCCACTGTAGTTGTTTGAATGAAGTGGACAAAATTATGTTCTACTTTAAAAACACCTTCCTCTCTCTCTCTCTCTCTCTCACACACACACACGCCAACTCCAAGCAGATGCAGAAGTGAAATATACTATAGATCATACTTCCAGAAAGAACATATGGTAAATGAAAAGAAAAAAGGTCAAGCAGGGGGCTACTTTTGCATATGTAAAGTAATTGCTTTAACAGACTAATTAATTTAATGGTCTCCTTCCACAACCTTCACTTTCTTTTACCAATTTATCAGTTGAAATTCCTATTCATCTGTGGTGATACCTTCAGGTAAGATAAAACCAGCATTGTTTGTGGAGGCTGAACAGACTGGTGATGAATTGAAGGATTTGTAAAAAGTACCATCATTGGAAGGCCTGAACCAGGATCCCGGAGGCTCTCATAGTATTGTGCAATTACATCCCCCCCCCCACATTGAAGTTGCCATCAATTTTTTAAAGTTAATTTTGGGAATAATTTGGCTATCTCTGGGAAACATTCCAGAAATTTTGAAGCAAAAAGGATTCTTACAAACTGGAGGAATTTTATAGGGGATGCCACATGTATGCCTGTGCCACACCAAAGCATTGTATGCTGCAGTTGGAGTTGCTACACTAACGTGATACTCTGCTCTTACACTGTATGTTCCTGTCTCTTCTGCCACCATTCATATAACCTGTGCCCCTGGTAGGTGGCCTGAAACAAAATCAGCCCATAAAATCTGTGATGATATAAACTGCAGTTCTTTTGCTCCTCTTGCTGAACAAAGAGCCTTTATTCCATAATTCCCAAAGTTGAGGGAAATACAGGCATTACTTCAGGATATAATGCAAGCTTCCAAATATGGTGTGTGGCAGATATTTTAGATTACAGTTGCCAGCTTTCCTGACCATTGGCCATGTTTGATAGCCTGATGGGAATTGAAGTCCAAAATATCGGGAAGGAACCTGGTTAGAAAAGGCTTTGGTGGGGAAGAATAACTTTGGTGAGGAATTCTGACTGCAGTACTGGAAATAGAAGAGGCATTCTCTGTGTTTAGGGTTATTTTCACAGAGGGATGGATCTCACTGTACTGGTGTATGCATTATAACAGTACAGCTGAGGCTTGTTCACAATGTTTTCATACTTCTTATTCACGCTGCTCTTCATAACGGACACTCAAGAACAGAGTTACATAATAAGAAGAAAGCAGAGGGCTCCCAACAGATGAGTGAGGGCAGGGGAGGCTCATTTTGTAGGGAAGAATCGACGGGTTGACAGTGGATGCATCACCCTGTTGTCTCCTGCTGCTTCTGCCTGCATCCATAGAAAATTTAATTCTCTGACCTTAACATCATTGAAATAGTGCTGAGGCTGAGGTGATACAGACTGGCACAACATTTTATCGTTCAAGTTGTTTCTGGCTTATGGTGACCCTAATGTGAACCTATGACAGGGTATTCTTGGCAAGATTTTTCAGAGAGGGCTTTGCTTTTGCCTCTTCCTGAGGCAGAGTGACTTACCTAAGGTCACCGAGTGGGTTCCCATGATACAGTGAGGATTTTAACCCTTGTCCCTGGAGTCATAGTCTAATGTTCAAATCACTACACCATGCTGGCCCTCTAGAATTCTGTGACATACTGTTATATTTGTGATAACTAGTATATATAAATAGTGATGCAGTTATCCAGTAATAAAGAAGGGTGTGTGGACCAGCCTTTAGTGCAGCCCTGAGCTATTTTTGGCCCTCCAGATGTCTCTGGACTGCAATTTTCATCATCCCTCTATCGTGGCTAGAACTGATAAAAATTACAGTCTAGTAATACCTCAAGAAGTAAGTTGCCCATCCCACCTCAGTGTGAAGATTTGTTTTGAACAGAAAGCGGTAAATATGACTCCAATCCATTATTGCCAGGATATCCTATAGTTGAAAATGATTCTTCAGATTGAATATTTTTTCTAGTTTTGATAGCTAACATTTAGTTGCGTCAGGACTGTTACTTTTCAAGGAAATATAAGACTTTATCTCTTTAGCCAACAGTTGTACTCAATTTTTCAGTTTCTCTTCCTTTTCAAGAAATAGGTAACTTGTTTTTATACTTCCATATTTTTGCACAGAGAAGAAGTCAGGTATAGAAACAAGTTTCCCATGCCTTGATAAAGAAGAAAAAACAAAAAATTGAGTACAACTGTTGGATAATGAGATAAGGTCCTATATTTTCTTGAGAAGTAACAGTCTCAACACAACAAAAAATTAGATATCAAAATATCAGAATAATATCTCCTTTCTCGAGCATTAGCTCAAGTAGTGAACACAAGCTTTCTGAAAGAAACAGTTATTCTAGGATTAAAACATGGCTATCATGAATATGCTTGTGTCTAGGAACACCCCTGCCCAAACCCCCCCCCCCACTCAGGTGCCTAGAAACTTTTTACTGAGTTTTACTGCCTTCAGAAAATGGCCTTTTTTTGGGGGGGGGGGAATATGCCTCCTTGTTCATTGTGCTATTTTGTGGACTTTCCTGTAGATTTAAAATTGGTTTTTCTTCAGACATTTTTGACAGACAATTTATCATCTGATATAAAAGGTGAAACATCAGCTGTATTTTGAAATGAACTACAGGGGTGTATTTTAAGGCTACAGTCCTCCATACAGACACAGGTGTACCTGGAAGTAAATGTCATGGAACTTAATATGACTTGCTTCTGAGTAGACATGTACAGAATTATACTGCTGAGCTATTAATATGTTTCATTGCTTATAACTGTTTTGATATCTGTGATGTTGTTCATGTTAAATGTCAAATGTACAAAATCAGGAAGGGAATGCTAATACTGAGATTGAATAAAGGCAACAAATTACATGGCAGTGATGGTGGTGGGGCTGCATATTCTTTGCATTCGTTAAGCATTAGTATTTGTTTATTTTACAATATTTCTCTTCTGCAACAACATATCCAACCAGGGCACCACAACATAACTAAAAAATAATAAAACATGATCAATAGGCCACATGCTGAAAATCACAGTGGCAGGTTTCGGAGATCAAAAAAACACTGAGGTAAAAAGGAAGAAGGGGAAAAGTTTTCAATATGAGCCTAAATTGCATCAGGATTATGGGACAGGTTTGTTTTGCGGAAGGAGTATCCTGGACATTAACCTTCAGCACAGAAAATATTTTCTTCTTGGTTGTTGCCAGATAGCCAGGTACATATATGGGACGCAGCCATGAACAGCAGTTGGGCAAGTTCGTACTGGGGATGTTTCCCAATCCTAAATTGGTTAGGGCTTGCAGGTTAATACCAAAACCTTTCGCATGACCTACTAGCATACTAGAAGCCACTACTGTTCTTTCAGCAATAGTTTGCCAATCTGAATAGCAATGAGCAGTCAATGAAAGCAGAATCTGTTGTCGGAATACTCTTGTCAGTAGGACCATTCTTTTAGACCACTATTATGACTGCAAAAACATACTATACCCGTTTCATGTGTGAGTATGTGTTGTGAGGTAAGAGAATACATATTGTGCAACAGGTAGCTGTCATGAAGATGTTTTAAAAACCCTGTGAGACATTGAGCAATCTGTTTTGTTCATATTTCAGTGGCATTCATTTTTACTGAATCTATTTATGTTAGGAATACAGGAAGCTGCCTTATACCTTGTCATACCATGATATGCTACAACCACATATAATATTTAGAAGTGAATTTTATAGTTATGATGATACATTCGCATAATAGCTTTCCACATACTGGTGCACTGTTTGAGAGCTCAGAGCACAGAAGTTTGCTTTCAGAAAAGGCAAGTGCTCTGAAAATTGGAAGCAGCTGGGAAAGCTGCTCAGTTTGAGAGAACTGCTGCTGGTATTGTTAGTGGCTGTGATTAGTGGTTTTGCATTACTTTGCCTACTTGAGTTCAGAGAACAGTTGTGTCTGCTTATTTGTCAATCAGTATGTCAAGGAATTGTATCTTTACAAATTCCAGTGCCTACTGACCTATCTATACTTGTGTTAGAACCTAGTAGTTAGCCATCCACCAGCTTTTGCACTTCCCAAAGGGTCTAAAGTCAATGATTTTTTTAAAAGTCACACATTAATGCAGAAATGGATGGAACTGGTTTAAGAAGGAACACATGTGAAAGTAACTCAGACCAGATGAGGGATATTGACATATCCATATTTTTCACAGAGTAAACTGTTCTATGTGAACTAAGCCATATAGACAAAAGATGCACGGGCAATAAATAAATGTGTTTTGGGAATATAAAACTGCAGCAATTTTGTCCTTGCATGTAAGAATGAATAATTACAGTAGTTTTCTTGCTACTGTAGCTGCAAATCATTGGTTCTTCACAGTGTTCTCTCCATATTTGAACATCCAAAGGTCTTGTGGAGGAACGGGAGGACATGTTGTTGTTCAAAAAAAGTCTTTGTAAGCAGGAAAAAGTGTTTTCTGTGCAGGCAATCCATTTTCTGTTGCAGAAAATAAGTGTTAGTGCAAAAGAGTAAGCTTTTTCTCCACAGAATAATTCTTCCACAAGACTTTGGGATGTTGAATGCCAGAAGAAAATCATGCAAAAAACTCACTGGACTATTAATCATCCTAACAGGATTTCCAAACTGTCAGGAGGCATTTCCCTCCTTGTTTCTTTTTAACCTGGAAACAAATAGTTAAAAATACTCTTTCCATCCCTATGTATGTGTCTATATGAATGTTTAATTATTTTACATACAATTTTTATTACAACAATATTTTGCACTTGTGACTCATACCATCTCTGTCCCATAAGCTGTTACTTAACAATTTTGCTTCTCAGTCTATACTCAGTCAATACTTAGACCTTTTATTGGACTCTAAGCACTTATCCAAACAGGTCCCTGGATATTGAGACTTTGCAGTGTTTTATCTTAAGATCTTACCTGCGTATTCACGGTTTTGCATCCAAATTCGTTCTTGAAATATCCTCACCCTCACTCTACCCTTGTGTTATTTCTTCTCTCACTCCCACTGATCACATGTCACATCTAGACGCAAGCAACATTTCTGAAATTGCCTTTCACTAGTTTCCACTGAGATCTTTTAATTATTATTCAGGAGTTATAGTCAAAATGTTAAAAGTGCTTTAGCCATATTACACTAGTTAAGCATTGGGATCATCTTCTTTTAGGGCTAGAATTCCTGTTTCTCTCACTAGATCACTGTTAAATCAGCTATCCTGGGAACAGTTGCTATGTTTCTTGATGATAGCCATCTTAGCTAGCTCCAAGGTAACAGAATCACACCGCCATGGAGAAGTACATTTCATTTAAGGAAATACTGGTTTAACTTAAACTGACCTGAAAAGTGAGAATAAAAGGTCCTTGCAAGTACTGGGTGTTCCTGGGAAGACTTTAGAATGAGGAGAACACAAGATCCCCTGCCCAAAATAAAAACAATTTAAAAAAAATCAGGGAAGTTTTGGTTTCTCCAGTCTAGAAAGATGGGCAGAATCTGCCCAAATTCTGGGCAGAATTTGAAAGCTTAAATGTCTTCTTCTTCCATCCCTGCCTGTCTCTTTAGCCCATAAATAATGGCAAGAATTCACTAAGGCAGTTATGAATGTGTACACTAGACTTACACAATTGTGACTGATTCATGTTTACAATACCTATTTTTCCCTAGTTCAGGAGATGCATAGGGATTATGAAAGTCCTTCAGTCCCCTCTGACTGGTCCGCAGCTGCTGGGTATCGATCAGGGAGCAGCTGACTAATGTTTCCACACACACACCCTTGCATGAGCTATCTCTGACACAAGGGGGATTGCAACAGGGACCTTGCCTCTCTTGTCACACTGGATATCATTCATGCAAGAAGGGAGGAAATGGAAACATTGGTCAACTGCTTCCTAATTGACAGGAGAACAGAGCCCCATTGATTGCAGTGAGTTCTGCCAGGTAAGTGAGAATGGGAGGAGGCCTGGAGACATTACATAACTATAGTGGTTATGTAGCAAGGTAACTGATAGAGAATTCCAGCCTATGTTTCTGTCTCTTAGGTTATGGCAGAGTAGAAAGAAAAGTCCTGTTAGCATTTGATTGAAATTAAGAGTTCCTCTTCATCAAGCCTATTCAGAAGTTGCCATCCATGAGCTAAATATTTTTGTCTTCATCTATAAGTTGTTTCTTAAGCCCCAGTCTTTTGGAGCAGTGCCCTTTACTAAAGAATTTTGTTTCCAGTGAGCCATGATACTGAAGAGATGAAAAAAGTGACATCGCCTGGTTGTCAGGAGACTGCACCTGTTTTGGAGAGGGAACTTTGGAATTTTCAGTGGGTTTACAGTTGTTGATACTTCCACTAACCCTTACCTCTACCATCAATACATAGGGATTCTCATTGCTTCATAATATATTGCAGAATTTGCACAGTGCAAAGTTGTTGTTGTTGTTGTTGTTTTAAAAAAATCCTTCTGGATATATGTTAGAAAGGTTGTTCAATATTTAGTTGTCTTCTGCCAGTCTAATTAGGACAAGATATAATTTAACAAGACTGATAAAGCAATCAATTGTTGGAGCTTTCTATCCGTACATTCCAGGTTGAAAAATATTGAGGCAAAGTTTGATGGATTTTGCAACATGTCTGTAATTTACTGAATGGAACATATAAGATTATATCAAATAGCAGTGCATATTCTGTTGGCAAATGAGAATTTTAATGATAATTGCAATGACAGCAATGCGTCTGTTTTTGAGCTGATATTTATCTCCCACATGGTTATTATATTTTTTACAATTCCAAGTTCCTGTCATACCTGTTTAGTTTGTATGTTAAGCATATCACACATAAATCAGGATTAGACTCAGAGGAAGGAGGCATAAAAATTGGAAGAAAAAATATCAGCAGTTTAAGATATGCAGAGGACACCATACTATTAGCAGAAAATAGCAAAAACTTGTAACAATTACATCAGAAAGTCAAGGTAGAATGTGCAAAGGCAGGTTTACAGCTGAAGATTAAGAAAACAAAAATGATGACCATGAATGATTTACACAAACATAAAGCAAACAATTAAGATATTGAAATATTTCAAGATTTTCCATATCTTAGCTCAGTTGTTAATCAGAATAATGACTGCAGTCAAGAAACCAGAAGAAGACTGAGACTTGGACGAACAGCTATGAGGGAACTAGACAAGATCCTAAAGTGTAAAGATATATAATTGAATATTAAAGGTAGGATTCTCCATGCCATCATATTTCCACTTTCTATGTATGGTTGTGAAAGCTGGTCAGTGAAGAAAGTTGATTGGAAGAAAATCAACTCCATTAAATGTGGCTCTGGGGAAGAGTTCTGTGAACACCTTGGATTGCTAAAAAGATGAATGTATCCTAGAGCAAATCAAGCCTGAACTCTCCCTAGAAGCCAAGATAGTTAAACTTAGGCTGTCATACTTTCGCCATATAATGAGAAGACATGACCCACTAGAAAAGTCAATAATGCTTGGTAAAGTAGAAGGCAGTAGGAAAAGAGGAAGGCCACATTTACAGATGGAAAGACTCTATCAAGAAAGACACATTCCTGAATCTGTAATTCCTGAGCAGGGCAGTTGAAGACAGAGTGATCTGGAAGTCTCTCATCCATAGGGTTGCCATAAGTCAAAGTCAACTTGACAACAGTTAACCAAAAGAATACTATATAATATATGTATATCAGTAAACTAAGTTTCTTAAGGATTTATTTTGAATTAGCATAAATCAGTGCACTTTCCAAAGCAATAGTTCATAGTACCACCTTTTTTTTGTGAAATAACTACCTTATGATTAATATATTTTTCTGTATTTTACATCTGAAGTGGTCAAGTATTTGGTCAAGGCTTGATATCTTGCTAAGCAAGGATAGCTCAACGGGAAAAACAGCTTTTAAGAGGTACACAAGGTGACCTAGGCAACAGAAAATTAGATATAAAAAGCACATGATTTTCAAAAGAGATTAAAGGTAGTGTTTACAGTCTAATGGTACCAACTGTTCATGAACAATGTTTTAAGATGCTTACTAATTTTGCTTCATGCATAAGTTTGTTGATAGATATTTAAAATCAAAATCAAACAACTGCTAAGAGATACGTAGAGAGGATAAGAGGAGGCTGGTCCATGAAAAGTTAATTTGTTGCAGTGGTGTAATTATTGGACCATTGTCAGTTTACAGGAAAGCAAGCTATGCTAGTGTTGTATGTCTGTAATCTCACACCTCTGAAAGGTAAATGTGTTCAGAGCAGAAATGCATCTAAAAGTAATGACAATGTAAAATGGAACCCAAGAGTAAGCATGGTGTAGAGCTTTGCACATTGGACTATGGCCCCGGACACCAGGGTTCAGTTCTCCGCTCAGCCATGAAAACCTGCTGGGTGACTTTGGGTGTGTCACACATTCTCTGCTCCAGAAAACCTCACAATATGGTTGCCTTAGGGTTGCCATAAGTTGGAAATGAATTGAAAGCACACAACAGCAATAACAAAATGGAAACACTTGAGTGAGGTTCTCCTTTCCGTTTTTTTCTCTCATCTGTCAAATTCCCTAATTATCCTGACAAGGTTGAATCCAAAGTGAATATAGGTTACACTATCTATATATGGTACTGGATATAAATTTGCAATTCATAGAACACAAAGCTATGTTCCAAAACCATCTGTTGGTCACTTTCCATAGTCTATGGTCAGCAGCAGTACTTTTTCCTTAGTGGTTTAAAAGCAGTGTCTCCCTTTGTTCCAATCCCAGATACTTATTTTTGGGCATGTGTTGTTCATAGAATCATAGAAATGTAGAGTTGGAAGAGACCACAGGGGTCATCCCGTCCAACCCCCTGCCATGCAGGAACACCCTCAAAGCACTCCTGACAGATGGCCATCCAGCCTCTGCTTAAAAACCTCCAAAGAAGGAGACTCCACTACACTCTGAATCAGCGTATTCCACTGCCGGACAGCACTTACCATCACGAAGTTCTTCCTGAGGTTCAGGTAGAATCTCCTTTCCTGCAGCTTGAATCCATGGCTCCTTGTCCTGGTCTCTGGAGCAGCAGAAAACAAACCCTATCCCTCCTCTACATGGCATCCCTTCAAATATTTAAACATGACTATCATGTCCCCTCTTAACCTTCTCTTCTGCAAACTAAACATACCCAGCTCTCTAAGTCTATCCTCATAGGGCATGGCTTCAAGGCCCCTCACCATTTTGGTCGCCCTCCTCTGGACTTGCTCCTGCTTCACCATGTCCTTCTTGAATTGGGGTGCCCAGAACTGGACACAGTATTCAAGATGAGGTCTAACCAAAAGCAGAGTAGAGTGGTACCATTACCTTCCTCGATCTAGACACCATACTCCTATTGATGCAACCAAGAATTGCATTGGCTTTCTTGGCTGCTGCATCACACTGCTGACTCATGTTCAGCTTGGGGTCTATTAAGACTCCTAGATCTCTTTCACACATACTGCTGTCCAGCCACGTGTCCCCCATCCTATATTTCTGTATTCCATTTTTTTCTTTCTAAGTGTAGGACCTTACATTTCTCTCTGTTGAATTTCATTTTGTTAGCCTTGGCCCAGCTTTCCAATCTATCCAGGTCATTTTGAATTTTGATCCTGTCCTCTGGCGTATTAGTAACACCTCCCAATTTGGTGTCATCTGCAAATTTGATGAGCATGCCCTCTATTCCTTCATCCAAGTCATTGATGAAGATATTGAACAGCAGTGGGCCCAGGACAGAACCCTGTGGCACCTTGCTAGTCACTTCTCTCCACGATGAAAAGCAGCCATTGGTGAGCACCCTTTGGGAACGATCAGTCAACCAGTTACATATCAACCTGACAGTAGCCCTGTCCAGCCCACATTTTACTAGCTTCTTTTACTAGCTTCTTCTTGTTGTGACATGGCATTCCATGGTCTTTTTGTTCACTTCCCATATTTGTGAAGTATTGCCTCATCAGAAATGAAGCATAGCAGGCCTAACCCACGCATACCCACCAAATCATCACACTCCTTATGAATGCAGACTGGAGTACGTTGAATTGAAGTCTTATTTCTGATTAGATATACAGTTGGCCATCCACATTTGCAAGTATGAGAAATGTAAGATCCTCATGTAAATAGAAAAAAATATGAAAAAATCTTCCCCCATCCAAACAAGTGAGGGAGGAAGCACAATCCTTCTACTCTCCTGTCACATCCCCTTCTCCCTCACTCATCTGCCCAAAGCATGAAGGAACACATATGTGCACCTTCCCTGCTCCCACTCCCCCATCCCCTCCCCTCCCCTCCCCTCCTCCTTTGTATATATATAGTGAAAGCACAGATATTCTTCAGGCAGGGCATATGAACATGTAAGTGTCTGTACTTTAACTTTTCTACCCTGATTGGGAGTTTCCCATCCACTTCAGTTTGTAGAACATTATGCACATCTTTCCTAATGTTTGGTTCTAAGAATAATTCCTACGCAGAGCCATGAAAAACCACATGCAGCTTAAGGGCCTGCGGCTGATATCACTTCTCTAAACAACAAAAATATAATCTATCTGTTGTGCCTTTAGGCTTAATGTTCTACTGGCAGTGGGCAATGGAAACCATAAATCAAGAAAGTGCCGAGCATGTAATATCCTAATTGTACGGTAATGATAGCTTTAGAGTAATTAAAAACTTTTTGAGGAAGCAATTTTGACATTAGTATTTGCAGAACTATATTTATATTATGTAACTTGGGTAATATAACCTCATTTCCCTGAACATTGTTCGGTAGCATAAAACAGTACCTCGATGTTACAATATCATAATCAAGTCAAAGTGATGGTGATTGCTAATATATCGTATCATATCTATGTTGATGTGTGGTTGCACCCCCCCAATCTGTGTCCCCCCCAGTGACTTTTCCTGGCACTTCATGGCATGGGGAGGTTCTGTGCTGCTGGTCTGAATGACTAACAGTGGTTCTCCAGGGTTTCAGATAGTACTCTTTCTAAGCTGGAAGATGACAAGGATTATACCTAGAACCTTTTTTTAAAAAATTGTAATATCATTATGACAGCAATTTTTCTGAAGAAAAGTGAACCATCTATTCACAGAACTCTTATCAGATACCATCCATCAATATATAAGCACATCAAGACTATGGCTCTTGGGCCCCTTTAATTCTGTTCACTGTAGTTATGTTCTGTTAGATTCCATGTAAATATGCTTTAGATGCTTTAAATCAGTGGTTTTCAACCTGTGGGTCCCCAGATGTTTTTGGACTTCAGGTCCCAGAAGCCCTGAGCATTGACCATAGTGGTTGGGGCTTCTGGGAGCTGAAGTCCAGAAACATCTGGGGACCCACAGGTTGAGAACCACTGCTTTAAATGATGAGAAGAACTATTCCCATTTCTTTCTCAGTAGCAGGTCTGTATAATTAAAAGAAAAGAAGATAGTATTCTTCATTTCTACCAAATAATATTTATGCATGAGTGGAAGATTCCAGTCAAATAAGTTGGCAAATTACAAGGCATTTTATTTTATTTTTTTTCAAAAATAAATCAGTTGTTTGAGTAGCAAATCTGGCTAAGTTGGCAAATTTTAATAAGAGTTTTATTTCTTTGACGATCTAATGAGAGCTTCAAAGACAGACTCTCCACTTCCTCTGAAAGGGGCAATAACATAAATGTATTAAAGAACATATTTTTTTATTCCTTGAAGTTTCTATTTAATGTATACATGTGTAAATAATTCATATTTGCAGGTTGAAGTTTAATTCATTACTTAAGTTCTCCACTGGCTGATGGAAGTATACTAATTATTTAACTTCAGAAGTACCTTCTGCTTTTCAGCCTTACCATAGAGCATTAGGGTAGAATGGCAACATGCTTTCAGAGATACAGTGATGACCAGAGAAAGCTGTCCTGTGTGTCAGACCAACAGAAGGAGCCAACCTGACTTGCTAGTCAGCAGAAAGGAGTTTTTATACAACAGTCCCACTGGGATATCACCCTCGCACCCAGTGAAAGAGTCACAAAATATATGACATGCAATCTGGTCTGGCATGGGGCAATATATCTGCCACTCCCTTCCTTGTCAAGAGAGGGTGAAGCTGTCCTTCTTCATGGAAACCACAGAACTGCAAAAGACAAGAAACAGGTTGTGAATGTTATCATAGTAACATCCTCATGTTGTGTGCTTTCAAATTGTTTCTAACTCATGGTGACCCTCAGGCAAACCTGTCATGTGATTTTCTGAAGTCTGTGAGTGTATGATGCACCCAAGATCACCCAGTGGGTTTCCATGGCTGAACATAGAACTGAACTCTAGTCTCCAGGGTCGTTGTTCAGCACTCAAACCACTACACCACACTGGTTCATGGCAATGTCCAACACTCACTAACATTGCTGAGCCAATTGCAAATCAAGAATCGCTTAAAATTGAAGATGAGGCAGCTGAATTTGAAATGCTGCCTATCATCATCATCATCATCATCATCATCATCATCATCATCATCATCATCCTATTTTGGTCTAGCAAATCAGGGAAAAGTTTCCAGGTTAAATTTCTCTCTAAACAGCCAGTTTTGTTTTGTTTTTCAGCAGTTGATCATTTGATTGTCTCCTACTCCATAAAATAATCCAGGAAGTTCAGAAGTGATAAAGTGCACTACTAGAAAGATCAAACATTCAGACAAAAGTGGACTATGTATGAAGGACCTGCTCAAATTCCCAGTTGAACCCTAGGACCAGTTTTCCAACAGTGTAGCACCTATGAGTTCTTATGGGCATATGTTTGGAGGCACTATGGTATATAGAAAAACAAAACAAAAGCCCTATCGGGCAATGTTGCTTTAGGATAACTCACATTTTTAAATGTATTATGTATGTAGGTAGGTAGGTAGGTAGGTATATTTTGGTGCTGTTCAGATAAAGTTTTTCAAAGTGGTTTATGTCAGGTTACAAACTAAGTAGAAAATGTTAATAAAATCAATCAGTAAAACAATGGCATAACAAGGCAGATAAAATCCTAGTATTAAAAACTCAAAGAAAAGGGATCTAGAAGCAAAGTATAGAAACATAACTTTTTTGGACCATAACTCTGGAGACCATTATAGATTGGAGATTCTGGTAGTTGTGATCCGAAAGGGGAAAACCGGGGAAGCCATTTTTCCAAGCGCTGCTTAAATGTCTTGGCAAAATGACATAAAAAGAATACCATGTGATGCCAGAAACAAGCCCCCACACAACAATTGAGCCTCCTTGGAATGGAGTTCTAAGCACTGACAACCCTGTCTGAGAAGGCTTTCTGCTCTCTTGTCACCCATCCTACTTTTGAGGGAGGAAGGACTCAGGGAGGGGGTTCAGAAAATGTGGATGTTCATGTAAGAGAACATGGCCCTTTCAGTAGGTGCATTAATAGTTCATTATGCAACCTAGATGCCTTTGGGACCACTGGATGGAAAGTAGCATACATTTAGGTATTGTACTGTGAACACAAAATAATAAAGTGCAGTGTATGAAGAAGGTGGGAGTAGGAAATCTCATATAAACAAAGCGCTCAGGTACAATGTGAATGAAAAATGAAGGTATGATGACAATATTGTGTAAGCTTCCTAGCACAAAACTGTTGAGGATATCCCAGTTTTATCTTAGACCTTGCCATGCAAGTAGTCCACCTAAATGATTTATTATGTTATTTAATCCTGTCTGGGTTTATGTATTTGTGAATTGGTTTCAGTATGCCTACAGGTCCCAGAGGAGGTCATGGCTTCATTATATTAACCACACTGCCAAGTACATAGTAAGCAAAAGTCCCCAGGGTTAAAAAAGAAAAAGAAAAGAAAAATAAATCCTTACATTTTATACAAGCAGGAGACAAATAGAAAAGAAAACAGAGACACTGAGAGGTAAATTAGCTTGCACAGCACAGAATCAAGTCAGATCAATGTTTTGGCTTGCAGGTGAATGTTTTATGCACTGAACCATAGTAGACAAAGAGGGAAATTTTTTAATCTTATTTACTGCCTCAAGGACATGCTTTTAATTGAAAGGAAGTAACCCATGGCTGAAAGATACAGTTTTAGCATTAATTGGTGGTCAAAAGCAATTCTGACTATGAATAGGTTTAACACTTGCTTTCAGGATATTTTTTTTAACAGACAGGATTTGCAAAGAAGCTTGGCGATGTATTTAATACATTAAACAGAGATGTAATACCTTGGTGATTCACTGTCATTACTTCAGGTGCAACTTCAGAGTTGGAATGCTTGGGCCTTTTCACACTACTGTTATAGTGCTATTATTCCACTTTCAACATCCTGTGGAATTCTGGGCTTTGTAGTTTACTGAGGCCAAAGAGCTCTCTGGCTGAGAATTCTAAATGCCCCTCCCTAAAATGAAAACCCCAGGATTCCATAGGATGTTGAAAGTGGAATAACAGCACTATAAAAATGTAGTGTGGAAAGGGTCCTTGTCTCTGAATTAAATCTGAATAATTGAGGTTGGCTGGGGTACTGAATGAACTTCAAATTTCTTCACAATATTCATTTCCATGTATGTCATGACGTCACTTTGGTTAACTCATGTAACCAGGAACCGTGTGGTAGCTATTCAAACCATGTTGCATGCTTCCAATACATATATAGGGGAAGTCAATCGTCCATAACCTTCAGCAGTATATTTCAACTTCTGTATTCATACTAAAGCACTCTTTATCGATTTATTGAAGGTGGTTCTTAGCTGCTTTTCAAGACTGAAGCCTTTCCAATTAATGTACAAAGAAAGTGTATGTCCAAGCCTTGACCCACAAACTCAAGGAACCTGATTTCTTCAGGTGTCAAGCACAAAGGTCTGAAGGGGCTTCTGTGCCTTATCAGGATGACTGATCACAAGGGGTCTTTTATTTGTGTTTGGCTAAATGTCCATGAAAGCTTCTTTCAGAGCTTCATGTCTAATTAACAAAAATCTGAAACTCCTACTACAGGGATAATGATGCTGATCCAACTGAGAAGGGTCCAACTGGAATCAGTTGGGATCCAGTTGAGAAGGTCCAACTGAGATCCAATTGAGATCCAATTGAGAAGGTGATTGAGAAGGTCTGACCACCTATAATTATAATTTGTTAAGGAGCTGTTAAGGATTTGAAACTATGGTGCACTGCTGAGCCTCAGATATAAAATGTCTAAAACCAACCATTTCACAATGCATCATGGCTGAACAATGAGAGGAAAGCTCCACTGAAACAAGATTTTAAAAATGGTGTAGTCACATTGTATTAAAATAACATTAAAATGTATTAGTGAACAAAGTCATCCAAGTATTGATTTGACAATATGTGCATGATGATATATTTATAACTATGTACCTGTCAGTCTGAAGAACATAATGACGATCAGCATAGCCTATCAAGGTTTTTTTAAAAAAATATTTGTAATAATTATGATGTCCTCAACTCTTCAGCTGGATTATATAACTTGATGTCATGGAACATTCTGAAAATGGGTTGGATCCAAAGAAGTTTCCTTTGCTGGAAGTGTTTTATCTATTAAATTCAATTTCTTTGGATTCAATCCAAAGGCTTTTTAAAAAGATAACATTAAAACATTACACTTAAGCAGTGTGGAGTCAGTTCTGCTATTACTAGACACCTTCCTCACCAATAGCTTGTTTAACGAATACTCATTTACTGTGTATCTTGAATTTCTAGGGTACACATACCAGAAATTTAAGAGGTTAGAAAGCCATTAAGTTTTAACAGTCACAGACAGGCAGGGATGTATAAGAGTTAGAGAAGATGAGAAGAAGTCTATGGTAGATTACTGGAGGCATTTTTAAGGGATGGTAAGACACACCAGATGCCTGCAGAGGTCACCTACCTTCTCCAACTGTGCAAATACAATCTGAAGGGCCATGGAAGAAGTTAACTCTTTCTCTGACCTCTCCTATGGGATTTTTTTTCCAGGTTGACAGGAATTAATCCTGAAAGACGGGGCTGGTTCTTTGCACATCTTTTTCCTCTTTGCTGATGTCATTGTTTAAATAGTAAAATGCCCCTAACTCAGCCCACACAGCTGTCTTTTCTCTTTATTTCTGCTTCTGCTTTCAATGTGACATTATGTCTGAGAAACTCTTGGATGAAAACCTGTTGTTTTGAAAGGTAAATTTAATCATATTTGGGGGGCATTGTACCATCTGCTTAATTATGGTACAACAGATATGTAGTTATTTTGAAAATAAATAAAAAAATAAGAAGTGTTAGAATAGTCTAGCAGATAGAGGAATTAGGTCTAATATGTCAAGAATACTGCATGTAATTATATGGCTTTATTCATGGTGAGTATGTGTTATCATCTGATATAAATACTTCATTGTAATAACAAGCTTGATGAGTTTTGTTTCTATTTTTTTAAAAATGAATCCATTTTTCCCCTCAGGTTGACTGGCATGAATCTGCCCTCTCCTGTCATCAGCAGCAAAAATTGGTTAAGGCTCCATTTCACTTCTGACAGTAATCACAGACGGAAAGGATTTAATGCCCAGTTCCAAGGTAAGAATTACACAGGAACCTGTCAGTAGTTGAAATCTATTTTTCCAACCAAAAAAAAAAAAAAATGGCTGAAAGAAGTGATGGTTGTGCAAATGTTTTATTTAGGCACTAAATGTTTGGGGAATAAACAGATGAGTGCAAAGTCCTTGACCATTTGGAACAGTAGCTACCACCGCTAAAAAATATTAAGTCCAACTGAAATCTGTTTAAAAGTCACATGTTTGCTGCTGTCTTTATTTCCATTTATTTACTATGGCATATCATTTATTTCCCTTCTGAAATAGGTCACAGGCATTAGTTATATTGATTTTTAATGTATATTAGGCCAGACACTTCTTTATACCAAAATAAGACCTACAGAGTATGCTTTCAAACAATCTTTTTTGTTTCTACTACCCCTCATGTCCCTGTACTTTAAATCTGTACAGACAATTTAAATATTGTTTGAAATTCTGCTATAGCCTCAAAAGATAAGTACACAATATAGTAGTGCCTAAGCAATCATGTTAATATTGACAATTAGTAAAATCAGTGGATGCTTTCTAGGCCAACTTTCCCTAATCTGACCTTTCAAATGTTTTGGCCTGTAACTTTCAACAACCCCAGCCAGGTTGGCCAGCGCTCATGAATTATGGAAGATGTAGCCCAAAACGTGTGTAGGTCATCTATGAAGGAAAGAATGCAAACTCTGGAATTTCCATGGGAAACTGACACAAAGCATGTGGACATTCTTGACAGGAGTGTTGCACATCAGCGTCAGTTTCTTGTTCTAGATTCTTAGATGAGTAGTCCCAGTCCCCAGTTGGGAAAAAAGGTGCTTTCAGAGTCCAAAGAGTACCCGATGTCTCCATTATATTTTTGGTGAGAAACTGCAGAAAACCCAAGCTCTCCTGAGTGTTCATCTGGAATTTTTGAAAACATACAGGCTTTCTGAGAATAACCAGTGAGGTATTTTTCCATTTTTTACTTTACTAGAGCAAAAAGCTGTTCCTGAGCATGTTAATGCTAACAAGTAAAGTGTGTGGCTCTTTGAACAAGATTTTCACTGACAGAGGGGATTTCATGCAATCTGTATCATTTTTGAGCAACAAGCTTTTCACTTTTGCAAAACTAAAACCAGAGATTTAATTTATTCAAAATTAATGTTTACTTAAGCTGAATCTTCATTCTTTGATCATCGGTCTCAAATGAAACATAAAGTATAGCATAGATTATCTAATAATACAGTTGTCTCTCCAAATTCACATGGGTTTGGGCACAGGACTCCCATGTAAATGGAGAACTTGCAGATCTCTGTAAGGCCCCTAAACCATATTTAACACACAGTTTGATCTGCGGATTCAACCCACCACAAATTCAAGTGTACAGTGCACAATATATTTGAGTCTGTGGTGGGCCACAAGGCAGAAGTGAGTTGCTGGTGGGTCTTGCTGCCGCCTCCGTTGCTGCCTTGTTCCTTGCCTTCTTTTCACAGTCTTTCTTAGTCTTGCAAGGCTCAAAGAGAGACTGCAAACATGAGGAAAAATTTATAAGTTCCTACTAAAAATGGTGTAGGGCAGCAGTGGAGGTGGTGGAAAATAATTCATGAATAATCAAATCCATGAATGTTAAACTTGCATATCTGGGTGGCCAACTGTATATTATTATTTATTGTGTTATACCATTTATCTAAGGCCATTTCTGCACCTTACCTCATCTAGTTGTCCTTCTGTCACCATCCCAGAAGTCTCTTTGCTGGGAAGGGAGCACAATAGGAATGCTCCCTTCTGCACTCTCCCTGTGGAAGGGAACGTGAGTGACGTGCACTTGTCTTCCACAGCACAGGTGGACTCTTTTCCATGCTGCACTAGAGAAGGAAGCACCTCTATCATGCTTCCTGCCCTCCTGCATGGCTGGGAAGGAGAGGAGCATCACACAGTTGAGGGGCCATCAATGGAGAAACTCCATCGATATACCCCATGATTGCACTGGCTGACGACGTGAGAAGGACATGACCATGACAAAGTCATGTGGGAGCACTGCTGCTGTCCTGCTTCTCTCATGTCCCCATGCCAGGACATCATTGTAGTGCAGAAAGGGCCTAACAGGGCCTTCATATACATCTGGATTGTAGTGCTATAGATGAGAGGAGTTGTAGATGAGAAAACCCATAACTCTCACTTACTTGAAATCTCTCCAGTGACCCAAAATAAATATGGCCAGTTGTTGTTCATTCAAATGACTTGGATTACTCCAAACCCTTTTATCTTAGTCCAAGCTGGATGGTCTCGGTTACTTGACAATGACCAGGTACTTAGAAGATTGTTTTTGGACGTGATGGATAGGATACAAATAAATAAATATTCATGAGCAAACTCCTTAGATGATTATGCCTCCTTTGGACATAATCTATCATATATTTATTTGTTAATTTGATATAGTGAAACTTGCAGCATTCAAGTTTCACCACTCAGAAGCCTGTCTCTTTCCCAACACTCAAGAGAAGTACACACATGAGATTGGTGGAGGGTTCTTTATGGCATCTTTATTAAAATATCTGTTTCATGAGAAAATGAGAGCTTCAGTGTTATCACTTTTTGTGTATGCCCACAAGGATATTTATCAAAAAGCAATTTTTCTATAATGGAATGTTTATTGATTTCCTCCTCGACCTGATAAATCATTTCTCAGAATCAACTTCTATGATTAAAGGAAAAAAGAAAATAAAGGAATGTCAGTTGTTTGTACAGAGAGAGTTAGGAATCTCAAATGTTTTCAAAAGTTGTTTTCCCTACTAGGTGAAGTTTACTGGGAGAGACTTCTTTGTTTTACTTGTATGTTTGCTGTACTTTGCAGTCATTAGCATTCTTATTTGCTAATAAGAATCACTGTGAGAGACACAATTTTTCTGGAAGCGAGCTTAAGACCAAATGAAAAATAAGTGGTACATTTCCCATTCATTTTAATGGGTATAGCAATGATGAAGTTTATATGGTGATGTAATTCCTCAGTTTCAGACTGATCATCACTATGTAGGCTAACAGTTTGTGGAAATGATTTGTTTATATTGATGAACAGAAGAGGAATTTTAGTTATTTGGTTAAAATTGTCTCAGTCCCCATGGGGAACTGCTTGATATAATCACTTGCCTTGTTTTGATTGTTTTTGTCAAAATAGCAGGAGGATCACTTTTGACTAATTTCCAAATTTCTCCCATTTGAAGCTGATTTTTTTTGGAAGGAAATATAGGCCATAAATCCAATTTTAGCTCCAACTTAACTAGATGCATTGAAACAATGGGGACTTGATAAGCCGACACTTACATTTGTTGCCCTGATTCAGTGGGTCCACAGTAGTTGGGACTAACAACTGGAATTACCCAGACATTCTTTGCTTTCTTGGATTTTTGTGAGGCTAATGTCTCCCTTGGAGGCAGCTTTTCATAAACCTAAAATATCTTCTCTGTCCAAGTTTTGAGATGTTTGCATATCTAGTAGTGCCCTTTCTGCAGTATGCATTTTAATATTTTTTTTTCCTCATAAAACTTCAGGAATGCAGATTCAAGTATTACCATAAAGCAAGGGAACAAAACTACGATCAATAAATGCCAGCATTTTTGTATGCATACTAACAATCCTAGATTTATTTTTTTTACCAAATTCTCAAATATGCACCAATGAATGTTGGCAGTGACAAATGAAGTTCTTGTACTGCTTCACCCACAGATGTCTAATAAATGAGTATATATAATAGTGAAGCAGCATAGTGTAGTGGTCTGAGTGTTGGACTATGACACTGGAGACCAGAGTCAAATCCCCACTCAACCATGGAATCCCACTGAGTGACCTTGGGAAAGTCACATTCTGTTAGCTTCAGAATAATGCAAAGACACCCCCCCAACAAATCATGAAAAAATAAAACAAAATATTGAAAATATGTGTCTCAAATAATTTGGAAAGCTTGACAATTCTCATCATGGAATGATGAGAATCTTTCCAGTTTGGGACTTGTTTTACACAAAATTCATGTGATACTTTGATACAGAAAATAGCATTTCTGTACAGGAAACAACATTTTCTGCACAGAATTTTTTTTTTTTCTGCAGAAGTATTATATGCACAGAAAATGATGTTTTCTGTGTTTTCTTCACAAAAAGTCACATGTCAGTTTTGCACAGAATAAGTTCTGAATTGTGAATAGTCTCTGAAAATTGCAGTCTTTGAAGAGGTTTTTTTTTTTTTTTTTGCAGTAAGAAAAGAATTGTTAAAACTGCTTGCTAGTTCTTTCAGGAACAAAATTAGTAAAGAAATACATCCCTATATCCTAGTGAATTAAAAAAAAGGGTAAAAAATTTCATGTAAATGTCAGTTGTGTGCAGGCTAGTAATTGAAATGCTATTGAATTCATTAGGAATAAGTCAGCCTATGAACAGGACTGCAGTCATAGTAGTATGAAAAATAAAATGAAATAATAACCTGAATTTGAAAAATTTCTGACTGTGCGGTCTCCTTTTATATGGCTGGCAATTCTTTATAGAATCTATTTGTTGGACTAACATAATCACTTTTATGGGAGAACAAGCATATCATAACAAATTATAAAACTAATGGTCTTAAGCAAGCCATCTGATCAAAAATGCCTGTGCAGGATTAATTCAGTTTCAGATGTTTGAAAGATTGATTAAAAGAGATTAAAGTGCCATTGTGGCACTGCTTTTGTAGGCTATCTTTACCAGTGAAAGATTTAATCTTGAGAATTTAGCTTTTACTCAATATTGCTTCCCACATTGCAACAGCCCTCAAGCTAATTGAAAGTGAAATTATACCTATTGTTCATTGCTCTCGAGACACAACTTTCAGCTTTAGTTTGAAACTCACCAGTCAAGATAAAACTGATTCATTTGAGGTCATTTCCAGTTGTTTAAATCCATGCACACATGCTGGAATCAGCAAAGGTAACATTCAGTTGCTATTTTCATATTCCACTTAATTGGAAAGTATCATTTTTTTTCTTTATAACTTTATTTAGTTAGAAAAGGTGGACAGAGAAGAGAGAAAGTGTTTTGAGTAGTAATGTCCAAAAGGTCTCCTACATTAATGCAACTAAAAAATAATTGACAGAACTGTGCACAATGAGACTGTCTCAGCAGGAGTATCTTGTTAAGACAGATAATCTGTTTTATGAGACCATCCCCTTCCTCTCTTTTAGCGATAATTTGCATGCAAGTCTGTTGTTCTTCCTGCTCATTTGAGATGAACAAATTTGGGAAGACAATGGGTCTTCAATTATTGCGTCATATGGCAGGATCCTGAGACACTGCCTATTTGGGTCCCAGGCATGGCTGTGTTTTGGTCTGAGCCATTCCATGGAATAAATTCGAAGAAACCATTTTGATCTGACATTTGGATAAGACTTGCCATATACTTGTCTGTATGGCCTCAGGGCCCCAGGACTAAGGGCCTAATGATATCAGCAGAGCCTGCTGCCTTGACTTTACAAGAAGTTGTTCCTTGGTCTCAGGCTTTGGAGCTGAAATCTTGAGGTCTGGAATAGTTCTGACTTGACACTGCAAGTGGCTACAGATATCAGTGCTTTTACAGTAGGTACTTATACTGGCCCCAACTTTATTTTTCATTAGGCGAACAGGTTGATGTGGTTCCTTACTCCAACAAATCTTGTGAATCACTTCTGTCCAATTTGCAAAGAAGCATGTTTGATTTTTGGTCAATGGGAGAGGGAATCCAAGCGTATATAACTTCTTTCTGTAGTGGCATAGTGCAGGCCAAGGTTAGCATGCAATTTGGACTTTCCAGTGAACACCTCTGAGGTGTCACATGATGAAGGATTTGTCCTCCTGGGGTGTCCTCACCCTGATCTGACAGAAGCCTTCTCTTGGGGCACATGTCTTTGAGGGACAAATAGGTGGACTACATGAAGAGTGCTGTAGCTCACTGGCCACGACCTTTCCCCTATGTAAACAGTTTGAGAATCAGATGAAACAAGATGTAATGGGTCATTGCCTCATATGCATTTGGACTAAAGTACTTCTCATTTAAATTTCCCTTAAGTGGTGGTTTCTAGGGCTGTACTGCTTAAAGTCAGTTTGCTGTAGATTAGTTTAACCTAAGGAAATTTAAGCCTACTTAAAACTTTTCATTTGATTATGTGGATCCAAAGAGAGATAAGAGTGTGAATAGTGGTATGCTACTTGGACTAAAGTGTACAACTAGAGAAAAGGACAAATTAGCTCAGAGGTGGGTTGCAGAGGGGTAGATGTTAATTAGTGCTGTCCTCCTCCCAGGTCCATCATGTACTCCACTACCACTAAACCATTATTTGTTTACCTTTCAATATCTTTTCATATCCCTCAAGACGTTCAACTTCTGTCTCTCTCCCATTTGATCATGTCCTTCCTGCTTTGTGTTCCACCACTGCACTGCTGTATCACCCACCCCTGGTGTGCCATCTCATCTTCTTGATCCACACACAAGTATTTCACCCCAGTCCCCTCTCTTCCTTCCCTTCCTCCTCACCCTACTTCTCTCTGTCTCTCTCGGGGTCAAATTCCTTCTCCTCTTCAGGCTGCATTGCTCTTGCTTTGCTTTGCTTTCTTGTCTCCTCAGTTTCCTTTAAGTCCAACACCTCCCTGCTTCAATCTTTGTTCTCTTTTGCAAATCAATCATGTGCTAAGCCACTGTTCCACATGGTGAGTCTCCCCTCCCCTCCCCATCTCATGTCCCCAATACTCCATCAATAAATCCAGCTCCTCTACTTTCTCTCTCTCTACTCCAGGGCCTACCACTACTCCACCCAACCCCATTATGTCTGCTTTTGCCTTGCCCTACTTCATGTTTCCTCAATGGTGGATTTTTCATGTTTCCCCTGTCTTCAGTCATTTGTTAGAGAGTGATTTGAACTGTAGAATTACTTCACGCTTTTCCGAGTGATGTGAGTTCTCTTCATCCCCTGTTAGAGTACTGACAAGAAAACTGTTGGACGTCCTTGAACAAGTTCACAATTTCAACATCTATAGGCATTAAAAAAAAATCTGACATTTTGTAGGCATAATACTCTCCCTCATAACTGTATAGGGCAGTGGGAGTTTTGCTGTTTGCTGATTTCTTGTAATAGCATATAACTGTATAGAGTAGTGACAGGATCTAGCTTTCTAGACTCACAATAATGAATTAAATAATTCAGTTAATTTCATATGATCTAATGGGACGTTAAAAAGAACAACCCTAAACTAAATAGCATTGGAAACTGTAGTCAGAGCTCCACCAAACCACCATTGAAAGTTTTCCTACCATGAGAAACCTGAATCAATTACATCAGTAATTTCCATCAAAAATTGACAATTGATATATCTTCCCAAAATCTGTAGAAAAGGGCCAATGTGTTAATTTTTAAGCGCTTTTTAACTTGCTGTCATTCTGGCAAAACTGCATTGATTTTAAATCTGGCAATTTGTAGACTGCATCAGATAGATCATAGACATGATGTTTCAGGTTATTAGCTCAACAGGGGTCATTTTCATAAGGAATTTTAAAATGGTGGATTGTGTGTATGTGTGTATACATGTGCATAATCTTTCTTAACTAAAGGGGCACTCCTATGACACTTTAGTATGCTTGTGTGTCTCTCAGAATGCAAGTTCTCTTTAAGAATACTGTGGTTGGTAAGAATTTTTATATTAAGCAGAATGTCAGCTTTAAGTAATGCAATCCAGTTTATGTCCCTGAGTACAAAGCATGTTGGTAATGCCACAGATGACCTATGCACATGTTTCAGTAACAAAAAACCAGCCAACCAACCAAGACAAAATTAGAATAGCCGCTATCAAAGCACTTTAATTCAGAAAATCATAGTTTATATGGTTTGTGGTTGACTAGAACAAAAATACTCTGAGATCCAAGCATGTATAGACTTAAAACCAGATTGTCTCAACTTAGGACATAATGCTTAGGGTTATTAATCTACCTTGAATACTCCATCTTCTCGATTATATAAAGGGCAACTTGGATATAACATACTTATATCCACCTTATTGAAACTTTCCAGTATTTTTGTTTTGCTAGTTACAGTATGCACATACTTGCTTTTAGGAATTCTCTTTCTCCCACATTTGGGCTAGAAAGGGGAGGCAGCCTAAAACAGTTCAGAAGTACAAATGGAGAGACCTGAGGGCCCTTTCACACTATGCAGCTATAGCACTATGCTTCTACTTTAATTGTTATGGCTGTATCCTGTGTATTCCTGGAATTTGTAGTTTGGTGATGTTCTAGAGCTGTTCTTTAAAAAAAAAAAAAAAGCCAAGTAGCAATGTAGCATTCTTCTCAAATTTTCCCAGTATCCTACATGTTGGTCTCAGAACTCCAAGGGAAGACTTCTGTGCTGCCTCTTTTTTAAAGTCCTCCCAGAGGCTTTTTGGAAGTTTGAGAGGTGCTCACATTGGCAGTAAACCCAGAACATGCACTCTGCCTCTCTCTGTGCTTCCTTATTCTATTTGGCTCCAAGTCCTCCACCACATGAATGTGAACCCCAAGAGCTTTATTACAGGTGATGTGACTCTCAGACTCCTTTTTTTTTTTTACAATTGCACCCCTTAGCACACAGGTGACTTTGAAGTGAATGCCAGTGATCTCCACCACAAGATACTTAAGTCAGATGTTTTGTGGTCAAATAGCAGGAAAAAAAATGGATCAAAGAGACATAAAATATTTTGATCGTTATGTACCACAAGTTATCTTCCTTTTCTCTTTGATTACTTTGAATAATTCAGGCTTTAACAAATAGATAATCCCACAGTCAAACACTGTGTATAATTGAAGCTGGAGAAATGACTTTTTGGTGTGGGGAAAAACTGCACAGAAGAAAACAAACTATATGGTGAAATACATTTTTTGGTAGAAGAGGGAAGTAAACTCTTATCTATTTTGTGGAGAGAGTGCGTTTGTGTGTATCACCCAGCCCAATCCAGAATGCTTCTTATCTGTTTATATGCTGATAAGCTGGCAGAGCTCCTCTGTGTATTTGCAGGTCCCCATCCATTTCACCTGAAAGAAACAATTCATGCATGTAAAGTATGTGGAAAGCTCTGCAAAGCATTGTTCCCCACCACTTTGTTATTTTATTTTTTTTTACATATTGTGAAAGGATTTACCACATTTCCCTCTGCTAAACATTCTGTAGAAAAGTCAATTAGTTGTCCAAATCCTTGTTAAGATTTGAAAGACCTTCAGAAGTAGAATAGATTTTGCAGCTATGGCAAAATTCTGTAATAAATAACTAGAAAGTATGCCTCTTGGTTTAAAAAGAAAGAGAAAAAATGTCTGGCTATTCTAATTTTATTAAGACACTGAAAGAATATTGTTGTTGTCATTAATAATTTAAAGAACTGTGTTCCGCTGTGTTCCAGGGTTTTGAATCACATGCTTATCAAATTCATTAATATCTCCCTTTCATACATTTTCATTTTATGCAGCGTACTTTAAGATGCTGATTTTCTAATATATATGTTTTGTTCTGCATATTTCTGATCTGAGACTAAGAGCAGTCTTTTGAAGTTCAGCCAGACTTTCTTGGTATCTAGAAGCTCTAAAAGCATTTTTAAATTTAAAATTTTTGTAACAAAGATCATAGATTCTTTATCTAATCCAGATAGATATTTTACAAAGTGTTTTATTAATACATTCAATGGTTGAAATCTAATCTGATTAAAGTAAATAGGTTCTGGACTGAAGTTCTTTCTTATTATTTGATAACGCTTTAAAGCTTTATTATTTGGTAAAGATTATAGAGGGAAGAAAGGTCTCTTAGGTTTTGTCTGGAAGCCTGTTATCAGTCAATTAACAACAAGTTTAATTGTCCAGTAATTATCCAGTTATCCAATAAGAGTGCAATTAGGCATTTGTATGAGGTCACTAAGTGTCCAAACACCTAGGAGTGTAACTGCCAGTATTGTTCTGCTACCTACCATCAGACGATTGTATGACTCAGTTTGATTAAGAGCTGCTGTAACTATTAAGTACTAGTTACAGTGCTAGGCTTCTATCAAGGCCATCATTCTGAAGCTATGTCACCCATTTATTATTTCCTCTGCCTGAGTTTTCCTGCAACGTCCTTATTTTGAGTTAGTTAGAGTAAATGCCCAGAACCGTATAGCAAACCTGTGCTTTCTCACTGCCTAACATTCAGACATGTGTCTTTTTAATCTCTGAAGACACAAGTTCTACATCACAATACAGTGGTACTCACTCATTTGAAAGCTATAAATTTATAAGATATACACAGAATAAAGCATACAACAATCCTCACTCATCTCTCCCCCACACCTCCTGATGGCTTGTGGGGGCAGATGGGGTAAGCCGAGAGATGATTGTGGAATGCTGTACCCTTTCTGACCTTCACTGCACTCCCACCCTGCCACTGGAGACTTGCTTCCCATATGAAACCACTACAAAAAATGCATAGTTCTGGAAGACATCTGGCAGTGGGGAGAAAATTGATTAAATTATCAATTTTCCCTTATGAAAGTGAATAGTTTAATGCAGTGGTTCTCAACCTGTGGGTCCCCAGATGTTTTTGGACTTCAGCTCTCAGAAGCCCTGAGCATTGACCATAGTGGCTGGGGCTTCTGGGAGCTGAAGTCCACAAACATCTGGGGACCCACAGGTTGAGAACCACTGGTTTAATGCAGTGTGTCTCTAAATACAGCACAACCTAAATAATAATAACCTATTTTGTATAAATTACACAATAAATACCAGGTTATATTTCATACAGTGAACACAACAAGATATACTATATGGTAATATATAATACGATATAAACCAGAAGAAAACCAACTGATGAGGTGAATAAAAGACACTCACTGTTTGCCAAAGGCAAATGGCCAATCCACCAAAGGCAAGGGGTTTGCTTCAGGGATCCAGAGGCAACAAAAGAGACCAGTTGTAGTGGAAAATCCTCAAACTTTATTCAACAGCAAACAATTTAAACAATGTTTAAATTACAGGCAATATCAGCATACGGACGAAACCCACAGCATACAAGCAGTATTAGAATACAGTTGAAACCCACTTATAGCATACAGATGAAACCCACCTAAACCTATTGATGCCTAGTAACATAGAGATGGATTTCTCACCCCAAGCAAGATTCTTCTAACCCAGTGGTTCTCAACCTGTGGGTCCCCGTATGTTTGTGGATTTCAGCTCCCAGAAGCCCCAGCCACTATGATCAATGCTCAGGGCTTCTGGGAGCTGAAGTCCAAAAACATCTGGGGACCCACAGGTTGAGAACCACTGCTCTAATCAACCACCCAGGAGCCCAGAATGAAGCAGCGAAGGAAACCCCTCTGTTTAGCCACCTGCATGGCACTCCAGCTGTAAGCCCATACTAAGCTCCCACTGAAAGCACAGTCGGGAGGAGGTATGCTCTTTGGTTAGGGAGAACTTGGCCATCTCTCATGGGAACTCTGTGATTGTTTACACACCTGGGATGAGCTAAACTCCTTTCAACTATCAAGGTCACCAGTTTAGTGGACATCTAGGATGACCTAAACTCATCACAGCTGCCAAGGACACCAATTAAGTGGTTATCTGTTAGTTTCCTCCCAGCACTGTTATCTAGTATTAATTGGATAGTTGTCCTGAGTCAAAGGCAGGTGCTCATTTGCCAGCACCATCTGCAACTTTGTTTTTTCTACATTTTAAGCTAACAAGCATACAAAACACATCAAAGCAAAATCAAAGCAAAATACAGAAATCAAAGCAAAGTACAGAAATCAAAGCAAAATACAGTGTGCTGAGCAAGCCAGAAGGCCTTTCTAGACCTTACTTAGGAGTAGAATGGAGAAACTTAGAGTACAGAGGAACTTAGACCATGGAGGAACAAACTGAAGTCAGACCATATCCTACACCTCCCCAAAATTACAATGATCTTATGGCCCTTTCCCAGACAGTCACAGTGCACCCTCTTAGGCACCCAAGAAGGACTCCAGCAACCTCTATACTGGGCAGTGGGGAGAAC
Organism: Iguana delicatissima; assembly: GCA_948472985.1. Taxonomy (NCBI): domain Eukaryota; kingdom Metazoa; phylum Chordata; class Lepidosauria; order Squamata; family Iguanidae; genus Iguana; species Iguana delicatissima. Next base: position 8,121 of record CAOKZL010000155.1, on the reverse strand, counting down.
GTCAGCCTTTCAGCCTCAAACTCTGACATTCTGAACGGACCCTGAATGCTCGAGCGCCTTCTATTGAGCAAATTACACACTGACACACAGAGACAACATTCTTCTGTTTGAGGCCAGGAATCATTTATTTTTCATTCTCTCAATTCTTCAGTTGCTTCCCCAGTGTAGGCAGATCAGCTTGCTTAGCAGTATGGGCCTTAATCTTACTTCTTCTGACATCTCCCTGTTTTATTGTCTTATTCAAACTGGCAGAAGAAGAAGGAAGCCTCCCTGGTGAATCCTAATGACCTAAAATCAATTAGCTCATTAAAGTATAGGATTAACCTCACCTTAATCAGGAAATCTAGTGGGTTAAGTGATTTCAAAGACATCTGATGAGTGAGTAATGTAGCAAGTTAATTAACTAGTTATTTCCAAGCTGTGAGTCTTCTTAGCCTTATGATTTTGGTGAAGATATTCATATTTTTAACATGAAACATTGGCTTCTAAATTAGAACAATAACCCGGGTGACAGACACATGTATAGAGTCTTCACGCATACAATATGAGCACTGTTCAAAAACAAGTGATGTCTGTTGAAGAATGTAACAAATGCAGACATACCTTGGTTAATAAAGCCTCTAGCAAAGAAGCTCCTTTTTACAAAATCTTGTTGCACCCATCCATCCATCCACCCAACCACCCACCCAACCCTTCCTTTTCTTTTTCATCCTCTGCTTAGCTGGAGGATTTTTAGCAGCAACAGCATTGGGAAGATAGTGAAGGATGTCTGGGAGGCACACACAGTATGGGTTGCAGCAACATGTCTGTGATAAAAAATAAAATCCAATAAAGCTTGAGCTGGGAAAAATGGGATTCTTGTGTAGTCAATCCTACTATAGGTTTGTGTGCTTGCCTACAACAGGTAAGATAAAGAGCATCTGCTGCCAGAATTCCTTAATGAGCATATATCAACAGCAAAAGAGAGAGGAAAGGGAAAGCAGATAATATGGCCTCACCACCTATACCCATAATGTTAAAAAAAAAATAAATGCATAGGTCTACAGTTCTCTCTCCACATTTGCAGATTTGACCTTCACAAATATGATTATTCATGAAGCATGTGTATGCTTCCCCTACCTCTGTTGTCCTCCTCCCATTCCCTTGTGTTTTGTGGGCATAGAGAAGGAAGTCATGCAACTGGACAAAAGGCAAGAAAATAGGAGGAGGCGCATGTGCACCTTCCTTCTCCCCTCTGGAGCTCTCCCCTCTTATTCCCTTGCCTCTGGTCCCTGTGCTGAGAATGCACATCAAGGCAAAATGTAAGGGAATGGGGGGTGTCATACTGGAATGGGGATTCCAGCGTCATACTGGGGTTATGTCAGCCTCCCAAGCTTGACTCTCATCTTTGAAAAAGGCTGGTAATTCCCGCAGGGTTATTAATTCTTATTGCCACCACCCACTGAATTCTGAATTAACTGAACAGTACAGTGGGAGCCTGTTCAGTGGGTTATCAGTCCCTGTGTTTAAGGATCTTCCTTCCCTCTCACCTTCCCCCTTCTGAGTGAGAGAAGTCCTATCTAGTGTGTGCCAAAGACCGGCGTGGGAATGGAGAAAAACAGAGGTTTTATAGAAAGTATTTAATCAAGGCATGCAAATAAACAAGACAATATCACACATGAGAGGCTCCCCCCCCAGGTACGCTTAAGTTACAAGTAGTTACAAAAACAGATATAAAAGCACAGATACATTCTTAAGATCAGCCAATTTCCAAAATAATAAAAAGCCTAACGCGGCTAACTACTTTATTCCAGTTACTCACAATTAGGTTATAGGCTTAGATGGTCGACGAGAAGGATGTGGCTAGGAGGCGAGGCCTGGAGCCTGCAGCCTGCTACTAGCACAGATCCCATCTCTCGGTTGTCTCTTTGTTCTTCTTCTGGCCACATGGCCTCCCAGAAGTTTTATAAGTTCTCCATCGAAGCATCTCGAAGCATCTCCAAGATGCCCACCTCTTTCCCTTGTGGTTGGTCAATTCTCACCCTGTGACCTGTGATGTTGACCCACACTAAAATGTAATCTAATCCCAAGACCTCATTAACCCTTGGTTTACCTTGAGAGGGAAGTATCTCCCTTTGCTATGCCTAGATAATGGGAAGCCCCATTATCATAGGGGGGCACGTGCATGAGACTTCCTTCTGGAGTGTCCCCCTCCCATTCTCTTGCCCCTGGCCTCGGCACTCAAAAAGCAAGGGAATGGGAGAGGGTTGGCAGGGAAGTCATTTGTGGTTTTTCCACTTTCACAAGGGTTCTGTTCCCCGAACCCTTGGGAAAGTGGAGGGCCACAGTATAAGTTTGGGTTGATTTTTTTTTTTTTTAAAAAAAAGAGGAATAATCTTTGAATGTGTTTTGAAGAAGCTTTCAAGAGGTCTCTAGAAAGTTCAACATGTTTTGTTTACCTAGGCAAGTTTTACCTGACCTGGTTGTTTAATTTCACATGTAGGTATTGTGAGTTCTGGATAAAAAATGTGCTGAAGCATGTAGAACTTTTTTTCTTTTTTACATTGGAACCTATCTCTATCTCTATCTCCAACTTCACTTTTCTGAACTATAAGGAAATATTGCTGCTGCTGCTGCTGAAGATGATGATGATGATGATGATGATATTTATGTCCCACTTTTCCCCAAAAATTGTGACTCAAAGTGGTTCATAATTTAAAATGCAATTAAAAACTTACAGAAGTGAATATTAAGATAAAATTAAACTATATGCAGTAGGAAAACAATTATTGCTCACTAAAAGAATAAAATGCAATTTGAAAGATTTTAAAACTCTTAAAAACACCGGCTAAAAATACAGCATCCCCTAGCGTCTAATTGTGAAAACCACAATTGTGAAAACCACAATTAGAGAATTTGTAACTGATACAGGAAAGACTATGGCCTTTTCCGTGGGACGGCACCCTCCTGGCATGGGAACGTGAGAGGAGTGGTACCATGATGACACTTCTACATGACGTTGTCATGGTCCCGCCCTTCTTGTGTCCCCAGCTGTACTAATCACAGGGTGTATCATTGACGGAAAAACTCTGTCAATGACCCCTGTTCGTGTGAGGCTTCCATTGCTGCCAATCGTGCAGAAGGGCCGGAAGTGCAATCATGCACTTCCTTCCCCACTGCAGCAAGAGAAGAAGGCCAGATGCAGTGTGAAAGGAAGGAGCATGTACCTCGTGCCCCCTTCTACAGGGAGATGGCTGGGTGAAGAGGGGACCATTGGGGATGCACTCCCATCCCAGCAGAGGTGCTGCCAGAATTGTAATGGGATGACACAAGAGAGTGCCATCATACAGAAATGGGCTATTTCTCTTGCTCTCTTCACCAGCTCTAGATAGGTCCATTATCAGGACTGGTCTGGTGAGATATTTAAAATTTGAATATGCTCCCTTAAAATTGAAATTGGTTCATTAAGTCCTCCTTTAAAAATCAGAGAAGGAGAAGTAGAAGACTGCAAAGGAAGTTACTGTATTTTTGCTTTTAAAAAGTAATATCTTATAGTACTAGTTTATCTCAAAATGAAACATATGATTACAATGAGTAGTTGTATAATAAAGCAATTAGCCAAAAACACTATTTCTTGTCTTTCCGTACTCCAGTTACACCCACTTCCCCTTCTCCCAGCTGCAGCCTCTCATGATTTATATGTGTGTGTGTGGGGGGGTTGTTTTTCAGTAGATGGAAGGCACTGTAGCAGGAAAGAGGTTATATGAAACCTTGTCACAAAGCTGGAATTCCCTTGCAGTTCTCTGCTTATCTCCCATTATCTGCAAACTAGGCTTGAAATAGTGTGTATTGAACAACAATTTTATGTGCCACACTCCTTTTGAAACTAAGAATATTGATACCTTGATGAATTTGGGACATCAATAGTAACTCTTAGGATCCCAATCACTGTTGCAATGTCTCCACCTGCCTCGTTTCTTGGAGAGAAGACTGACTGGGCCAGTGGAAAGTTTACATATTATGGATGTAAACCCTTGACTGTTTCATCCTCACATGCGAGCATGAATAACTATGGTATGTCTTTGTTCCATGTTGTCCAAGAAAACACATTTTCTTCTGCACTATTGTCCATACATTCAAATGTTCCTAAGTGTTGCAGAGAAAACAGGGGAATTTTTGGCACAAGAAACAGTGTTTTTACATAACAAATCTGATTTCTTCACATAATACTTATCTGGACTCGTGCAACAAATGCTGCAGGGGAGCATCAGTTTTTGATGGTCTCCGTAGAATGAGATCAGAGTGTTATGTTTCATTGGTGCTAAGTGTCAAATCATGACATGTGATAGGGGCAAAGGAGACAGTGAAGCAGTTCACCCCATATACCTGTCATTTGGTACTTGATGTTGACCCTCTCCTGCCCTCAACACAGTGTGAGTTAATCTGGTCACTTTGGGGCCAGATAAGTTTTTTCCCTTGTTTTCTCATTTCCCTCTCCATCCCGTACTGTATTTGATGGAACTGGGTAAATTGGCTCCAGGTGGTGTCGTTAAACTGATTGTCCTTTAGCAGATAATGAGGGAGAATAAAACTTAGGTGATCACCTATTGTCACCTCTTTGGTGTAGGCTAGGGCTCTGGAACCATCTCTTTAGGTCCATATATATTATGGGGTCAGTGAAGAATGCCACACTTGAGTTTAACATCAGAATAAGACTCTTATGTTTATAGCCCTGGGTTACCTTCCAAGATGCTGGACTGGGAAGCAATGAAAGCAGTTTGGAGCTAAGGTGTTATTGCCCGTGGGTAGGCTGAGGAAGTTCTCATGTAGTGACCCTATTATTGGCTGGAACCATATTATGTCCCCTCCTTGTATTTTTCAGGCTAACACAATTTAAATAAAACAAGTCAAAATAAAGTGGCCTTTGATTATCCCAACTTTGAGTCTGGTCTCTTCATTCCGTGGTTGAGCATCAAATCTTGTTTGTGAACACACACCATCCCCACCTCCATGTATTTTTCCACAGAATAATTTCCCCACACCACTTTGGGTCATGCAATTCCCAAGGGAAAATTGTGCAGAATTCTCATTGGTCTATTACTTTTCTGACAGGGTTTTCTGATAATCAGGAAAACTTTTTTTTTTTCAGTCTGGGAATGTATAGATATGATTGTGCTTTCCCTCACTAGCTTCTATGATGTAACATGTATGGCAATTTATGTAGGAGTATGTATGTTTGCATAAATATAAAAGTAAAAAGAAAAAGGCAGTAGAGCTTGGTAAGTAACAAATATGGAGAGAGAGCTCTCAACTAGCAAGCAGCCTCCTAAAACCCTTCCCTCTTTAAATATGACAAGGGCAATATGATAGTGGGCGCACAAAAGAAAAATGACAATTCTGTAATAAAGGCTTGAGCCTTGCAATACGTAAATGGAATTGTGTCACCTTGTAGAGTGCCTCATAAAAACTACTTATTCCTGTGAATAACTTTGCAAATGTGACTAGACAGTGTTTGTAAGTTTCCGTTTGGATTAGTTTGGTAGTATTTCTAATGCAATAAGTAACATATCCTCTGAGGCAGCCTTCAGGTTTCTCATTTGTCTAGTGCCAGAACAATAATACACTCCCTTCTGTGACATACTTAATTTGTGTTGCTGTTGTTGTTATTGTTCTGGCACAGTTCCCATCTGGTATTAATTTTCTGATTATCTGAGAAGGTTTTTCTTAGAGGACTGATACGTGTGTGCCTATGTGTGCATGCAAGTTGATGTGCTGGAATGGTGGTTTTTTTTCTCATATACATGGCATGAGGAAAAATGGAAGTAATACTATGTGTACAGCATTGCTTCTGGCACAGCGCGGAGGTAAATTATCACCTTGCAGGCAATACATGAGTCCTCAGTACTGATAATCAATCTGCTTAGGAAATAATAATGAACAGTTACCAAGGGAAAAAAAAAAGAAAATCTCTTAGATTGCAATAGATAAATCAGGCATTTGTAGTGGAAGGAAATGTGTTGAAGGCTTGTAATTTCTTGCCCTCTCTATCTCTCATAGACAGAACAATATAAAGCAGCAATAATACTTTTATGTCCCTTATGAAATTCAGTAATGAGAACATTAATACCAGTTGAGGCACTTCAAACATATTGACAGAAACTGCCAGCATGATTTTAAAAAACCCAGAGTTGTCTGATTTCCATGGCTTTCTAATGGAACATGTGTCATTCATTTAAATGAGGCTTTACTAGAGCATGGTACTTTGATGAGGAAACAGAAATTCACCCGTAAAAAGACCTGCAATGTTCACTCATTATAGAAACTGAGCTCCAATTTAGTATTGGCAAATGTTTTCTCCCCCCTCTTTTATGTTTATCAAAACTGTATAGCTTGGATGCCAACAGTGTGAAGGTTATTCTTATTTTAACAACAGAAAGCATCTTTGAATTTGAGTTTATTGTATTGGCCAAAGGCCAAAACAAGTATATTAAAATACCCAAAAGATATGTAGAATATACAAAGTTCAGCAAAACGCTATTACAGAGAGTAACAGAGTACATTACTGACAAAAATATAAGAAAGTTTCATAATTACCAGCAAGATATTAAAATTAATATCCAAATCTCCAAAACAATTTATCATCACATTTTCATCCAGGAGCTTTCTTAGGCTGCCCTAAGTGGCTGCCCGTCTTGTAGATGAAAGAGATCTTTGTCCATCCCTACCTCTTTTAGATGTCTTGACCTATTGCCCCCTCCTAAAAACAAAAAACAAAAAACCTTTCCAAGTGTTCATTGAAAGCTAATCACTTGAGTAAGTACCAAATCACAGATAGTTTGGAATCCCATACTACCATTCAATTTATGCCTTTTGACCCAGTGGTCCCTCCCAAACCCTTATTTTACCACTGCTCCCTGAATAACCAGTGCAGACGTAATGATGCATATTTTCTAGTTCTTAATGAAAAAGCTGTCTTGATGCATCTCAACATTTTTTAAGGATACTTTGTACTTTGGCCCCTTTTGCCCCCAGAAATTTCATTTGTACTCCCCAGAAAGTGTCTTAAGCTAAATAAATTTCTATATTAAAAAGTTGTATGTGCATGATATAATGGCCCTGCACAAAAACGTTGGATTTTGCACATAATAACTTCTTACAGTTGTCGGTTAGTTTTGATGTGTGAAGTCAGTAAATCTGCTTATCCCGAGTCAGTTTCCTTGGGTTCAAAATTCTCTTTGGGAAGATTCCTTTTGTTATACATGCATAGTAAGGATTCTTATATTAATATATGTAGTGTACCATGAAGCCATTGGCCCTTTCCGCACCTTACCTTTTTTCGGTGCGGGGATCGCGCGAGCAGCCTCCAGTGAGAGACTCTCACGTCCCCGCTGCTTCAGCTCTGCATGAGCTACCTGCTCCCGAGCAGGTAGCGTGAGACCCCTGCCTCTTCCTTCTGCAGCTCAGCCTGAGAGTTTCCCAGGCTGTGCTGGGGCAGGAAGCACGACCACCGTGGCTCTGGAGGCTCTGCATGCATGGCAAGTGCGTGTGGGGCCCTGGAGCAATGCGCGATCACGTACCATTTTCAGCAAGTGGCACCTGCCCTACCCTGGAGTGTTGTGTGATTGTGAGTGCGTCTTGCAGATCGCTCCTCACAATAGCGCAATGCTCCAGGTGTCCTTTCCCATGGCAAATGCCATGCGAAAAGGGCCATTGTCTTTGTTCATACCTCTACAAATGGATTAATGGTAGTCTGACTTGTTCATGATGGCCACAGCTCCCCCTTTGTATAATAACGTTAGGATTGAGACTGTGGATGGCATCTTATTCCATATAGATGAGACTGTGTGGTAAATTATGGGCCTTTCATCACTATGCTGTGATAGTGCTATTATGATACTGTCAACATCCTGTGCAATTCTGGGGTTTCTAGTTTCTTGAGGCCAAAGAGCTCTCTGGCTGAGAATTCTAAAGGCCCCTCCCTAACACCGCAAACCCCAGGATTCCATAGGAAGTTGAAAGTGGAATGATAGCACTATAAAAGTGTAGTGCTTTGTCTCTTCTTGATTATTTCAACAAGAGCATTCAATGAGAGATCCAATTCCATGTTCCAGGGTGTGTGTGGGGGGGTGTCCATTTAGAGTT